>CM067334.1:121658750-123145000 GCA_034376525.1 Nicotiana benthamiana | reverse complement strand
GACATATCAACAGCAATTCCAACTTCACTTTCTCGGAAGACTACATCTCTACTCCTGATGACCTTCTTCTTTACAAGATCCCACAATCTGTACCCGAACTCTTCATCTCCATATCCGATAAATATGCAGGAATACGTTTATCATCCAGCTTTGTTCTCTGCTCTTTTGGTACATGTGCAAAAGCTCTGCAACCGAACACCTTCAGATGCGAGTAGGACACCTCCTTATTGATCCAAACTCTCTCTGGGATGTCAAATGTCAATGGAACTTATGGGCTCCTATTGATCAGGTAACATGTTGTTTGAACTGCTTCACCCCAGAATGACTTAGGTAGTTTAGCCATTCTGTGCATGCTTCTCACCTTCTCCACAATAGTGCGGTTCATCCTCATTGCTTCACCATTGTGCTGTGGGGTTCCAGGAACTGTCTTTTCATGTGTGATCCCATGACTTGAACAGTACTCTTCAAATTCCCTTGAAGTGTACTCACCTCCATTGTCACTTCAGAGACGCTTTAGCTTTTGACTTGTCTCCCTTTCTACCAGAGCATGAAGCTTCTCGAAAACTTGAAATACCTGATTCTAGGTTTTCAAAATATAAACCCACAATTTTGGTTAAGCTTCATCAACAAAGTAACAAAATATTTGTTACCGCCCATTGACTCAATTTCCATTGGGCCACAAACACCAGAATATTCTAAATCAAGTATATTCAATTTTCTTTCAGATGATGTCTGAAATGAGACCCTATGCTATTTACCAAATAAACAATAGTCACAAGGTTTTACCGTTGTACCTTTGGCATAAGAAATGAGTGATTTATTGGCAAGAATCTGCAATCCCTTCTCGCTCATATGACCCATTCTTTTATGCTACAAATCTTCAGAAATCATATCTTGTGCCGCATTCAATTCACCTTGGCATATTTCTGCATTTGTCCTGTACAAGGTGCCACGAGCAACTCCCTTTGCAATCACCAATGATCCCTTGGTGAGTCTCCACTTTTGATTTGCAAAATAGTTCTCGTATCCATCTCGGTCCAAAGCAATCCCCGAGATCAAGTTCATCCGCAAATCCGGTACATGCCGCACTTCCTTTAGAACCAATGTGCATCCGACATTTGTCTTGATACAAATGTCACCAATCCCCGCAATCTTTGAGTAACTCATGTTACCTGCCGAAATCACATGCTACATATCTGCAAAAAAGATCTCTTACCGGTGTGGCATGGTAAGATGCCGCTGTGTCAACCATGCATTCCTCTTCCTCATTTATAAAGATGACAACATTATCATTGTTTTGCACCATGGCGGCTGTGTTGTCGTCATTCTTCTGGCCACTAGTTTCACCTTTGCCCTTCCTTGGATTTGGGCAATCTCTTTTGAAGTGACCTGGTTGATCACAATTGTAGCGATTTATGGCTTTTGATTTGGATCGATTCTTTGACTTTCCACGAGCTCCGGATCTACCATAGTTGTTCGAACTCCTTTGATAACTCCTGCCTCTACCTTCTGTGATAAGAGCTTGTCCTTGATTTTTAGGCTTCTTTCTCATCTTCTCATTGAGTAAAAGAGCCGATGTGACATATTTCAACTCAATAGTAATCTTATAGTGCAGAATGGTTGTTGCCAAATTATCGTACGAAGATGGCAACGAGTTCAATAGCAAGATGACTTTATCTTCCTCCTCGATTTTCACTCAGAGGTTGGCAAGCTGTGTGATTAGTCCGTTAAACACATTTATATGTGACAAAAAATTCATACCTTCACCCATGTGTAGGGCGTATATCTGCTCTTCAGGTACAATTTATTTATCAGCGTTTTGGACATGTATATGCTTTCCAACCTTGTCCAAATTCCAGATGCAGTGTTTTCATCAATGATGTTATTTACCAATTCATCCGATAAGTGCAAACTGATTGCACTAGCAGCTCTTTCATCCAAGTCATCCCAATCCTCAGCTTTCATGGTATCAGGCTTTTTGGCATCAACATCTAGTACCTTGTGTAATCCTTTTTGGATGAGCAGATTCCTCATCCTTCTTTACCATGTTGAGAAATCGTTATCTCCGTTAAATTTAGCTACCTCGTACTTTACTCCGGATATTTTATTTTTCACCTAGTATAGTACTACCGATAGTGAATAGTATTTTACTGAACGAGCAGAACCTGTGCTCTGATACCAGTTGTTGGGAATAAATCTCCCACAAAAATAATATTCACAGTAATAAAATCGGAATAATAATATAGGACCGAGATACGGTAATTAAAAAGAGTAACAACGACACCAAGATTTTTACGTGAAAAACCCTTTTGAATAAGGAAAAAATCACGACCCCGAGAGAAGCAACTGATATCACTATAGTAAGGAATTTTACACTTTGTAGTCCCGAGTAAAATTCTCCAAAGACCACTACAACAGTTAAAAGAAATAACCCTCTTTTGATATTCCCACCTTACTACAATATCGCTCACTCTCTATTTTTCTCACAGACTATTTTCTTATACTTTGCCTGTGAAACCTCACTCTTTCTTTCTCTCTTTGTTGGTGTATGGAAATGAGAGCTGAAGCTCTCCTTTTATAGCCAAAGCTTCACTCTCTAAAGCCTACAATATTTGACAATTTACATACACTTTTCACAATTCAACAAGGTTGACTACCAAACCAAAGAAACTTTTATTAGGCACATGCCTAATACTTCTTCAATGAGATGGACATTATCACACCCCTAGCTACTTAATAAACTATTTCTTTATTTCTAGACAAAAAATCCTAATTTTCTGGTTGAATCCTATGTTTTATTAATGTTAGATCTAGTGAAAAATTCATGTATAAGTTACAGAAAGAAAGACACATTTTCTGAAGACTAAGCTGGATTACAATTCCAGTACTTAGGCGAAAACAAACTGTCTAACCGAAAACCTTGTCACGTCGTATTATCTATGCATGCAACCTTACAATTCCAGTATTTCATGAAGGCTTAAGACCAGATTCAGGACCTAGTAGGCCCTGACCTAATCTTGTCACTATTCGATCAAAATTAGGCTTGATATTCATTGGGTACTATTGTGGTGTACTCATACCCTTTCATGCATGTATTTTTCTTGTGCAAATCTAGGTTCATCTTACCAGATTCATCACTAGTTGCAGTTGTTGCTACTTATTGGAGACTTTGAGGTATATTTCCCGTGCTTGCAGATCCTCGGAGTCCCCCTCTATCCCATGTTCATTTTTTCCTCTTTCTGTAGAAATAATTTATAGAACAGTTGACTTACGATAATTCAGGTTTTGGGAATTGTTTGGTCTATCCTAGAGATGATAATTGTATATGCCGAGTGGATTTCAGTTGCTTATTAGATATTTGTTACTATTAGTAATTGATGTTCATGCTTTTCTTTCATTTTCGTAAAGTGTTTGGTTTACCTAGTCATCGAGACTAGGTGCCGTCCCGGCAACCGCGTATGGGGAAATTGGGTCATGACACTATTCCTATTTTGGAGATTAAAATCTTCGTGATTTTTCACTTTCGTTATGGAGACCAAAATATTCATGATTTTCTACTCAATATTTGAGATTAAAAACGTTGTGACGTTCTATTTATTTTTCCGATATTAAAGTCTAAGTGACTTTTTATTCTTATAGATAACCGAATACTCTGTCGAGTTCCCCATAGCAAGATGCAATCCATTCCATATAAAAAATAAAATGGAAGGAAGCCCAACTTAAATATTTAAAAGTGTGGGGATGCTTAGCTGTGCAAGTTCCTAAACCTAAAAGAGTAAAGATCGGAAAAAAATTATTGATTGCATTTTCATAGGATATGCAACCAATAGTAAGGCGTATCGTTCTATGGTTCTAAATTAGAAAATTCCACATTCATAGTAATACGATAATAGAATCAGATGATGCTGAATTCTTATTTTTCCATATAAAAATAAATGTGAATCGCTTAGTGAAAAATCTAAGCGACCTCAGGAAGAAGAAAAATAAAGTAAGTTTAATTAGGTGAATCTGAGACATAGCAAACGTCAGACAACTACTTCCTTTGGACTAGATTTTATGACATCCTTGTCGGAAAATGAGCCTAATGTTTAAAGTAGCAATATCTTCCTCCGAAGTACAATATTTACAAAGAGACAGTCAATAGTGAGATAGTATCCATATTAAGTAACCATACTTGGGAATTGGTTGATCTTTCTCCAAGAAATAAACCTTTGGGTTCTAAGTGAATTTTCAAAAGAAAAATAAAAATTAATGGTACAATTGACAAACATAAGACAACATTGGTTGTTAGAGGATTTAGACAACGAGAAGGTCCTGAATATTTTGATAAGTACTCGCTGCTAACAAGATTACATCTATTCGGGTGTTAATAGCGTTAGCCTCCATACATGGCCATGAAATCCATAAGATGGACGTAAAGACAGTCTTCTTAAATGGAGATTTGGAGCCAGAAATTTATATGGAATAACCTGAAGGGTTCGTGGTTCCCGAAAAAGAAATCAAGGTATGTCGACTTGTGACTAGATTAAAATATGCACCAAAACGATGTCATGCAGAATTTGACCAAACAATATTATCAAATAATTTTAAAGATTAGTGAATAATGTATAAAGGCACATGAAATATTTGAAATGATGGGCGCTTAGCTTATGCATGACAAAAGCGAATATTAGACGTAATGTCAATAAATTTAGAAGAACTAGATGATATGTTGGACGTAATATCTATTAATTTGGAAGAACTACATGATATGATTCTTCAAACCACATGAATCCTTAATGGATATTGATATGATAGTCGATAAATTCATTAGTTTTTCAATCTTAATAATGACTAGTTGATGAAACTACCAATTCAAAAGTTATTCACGTGCCTTTCCAGAACGGATGTCGTAATACATTGGTCTATAATATGGTGAACCAAATGATAAAAAAGATAAAAATCCATAGTAAGTTTGATTTACTTCATAAATCAAGGTTCTATAATTTGCATATCTTATAGACTTGTATTTTATTGCGGAAGAAGAATAAAATAACATACAAGTGCTAGAAAAAACGGAATGGTTGCAAAATATATTAGATATTAAAAGGTTGTGGCTACAACTGATGCCAACCATTTCAGTTATTATAATATGATATTGCTATATTAAGTGTATTCAATAATCTGATATGCAATAAAAGTCGAGATATATTAGTCTACGACATAAGGAAGTTCGCACTGAACCATCATGACAATAAAATGAATTATGGAATATTTTAAATATATCCATGACTATGCATTGCACTATAATAAGTATTGTATGATCATTAAGGGGTATAGTGATGTAAGTTGGATCACCAGATCAACCTAAACTAAATTCACAAGTGAATATATTTTTACAATTACTGGAGGAGCTATGTCTTGGAAATCGTCCAAACAAACGTGCATTTCCACTCTACAATGGAGGCTGAGTTTATAGCCTTAGACTAGGCCGATGAAGAAACAGAATGGCTCCTGAATTTCTTAACGATATTCCATATTGGCCTAAATCGTTAGCATATATTTGCATATATTCTGATAGTCAAGCGATAATGGGAAGGGCGGGGAGCGTTATGTACAATGAAAAATCTTGTCGTGTACGACGGAGACATATAACCAATAGACAACTGCTCTGTAGGGGAATTATCAGAATTGATTACGTGGAGTCAAGTGATAACGTATTGGATTCACTTACAAAAGGCCTAACTAGTATGTAGTTAAAGGATTATCGAGGGGAATGAGACTATGACCGAGGAAAAGTCATTGTGACTGTAACTCTACCTAGAAGACTGGAGATCCTAAGATCTAGGTTCAAGGAGCTCAAAGAAAGTCATTAATAACGGTTCAACGTTGTAAAATTTTTTTTGGTCCATTCTCGTGATGAGATAATGTTCAGTACCAATGATAAAACGTAAATACTTTTTAATGCTTTCTAAATTTGATACGGGGTATATCAAATAGTGTATCTACGGGATAACACGTTTAGGAATCACCTATATAAGTGTGAAGTGTAAGCAACTTCAAGGAGAATTCTGCAAGGCCAGTTCTCTATGCACTTATGAGCCGGACGGTGTTCATGACTGTAACGAATACAACAATGAGAACCAAAGACAGTTAAAGATTGATTGTATGACTTATGGTTGTCTAGGTATACACCAAAGACGACTGTTCAAAGATATCAAATTTACCAATTGATCGAGTATATTCGATATATGTTCACTACGAAAAGTTCAGGGAAAATTACTTATCCAGATGCGATTAGTTCTTTCTTGCGAAACAAACAAGTTTTATTTGGATGTTTTTAAACATACTGCTATTCTCCATTCATGTGGGGGATTGTTAAGTTTTGTGAACAGGTGTGAATGGGAAATGGAAGAGGCACCTTTTGAATGACACATCTTCATCTCACCCTTTCATTGTCTATAAATTTATAGTCCTAGCTTCATTTTTAATATATGAAAAATCTGAAAATTTCTCCTCTCTTTTCTATATTGTTGCATTATTTTCCAAATAAATATAAATATCAAGTGTGATTTGCTCTGTTTATTGAGTTCGCTGAAGTTCTGTGATTTGTAGTGCCACTATCACATAATAGTTATCCCGTTATATTTTGGGGAAAATTAATCCATAACCTTAAACAATAGTGAGAGGATTAAATTACTTAAGGACACACAAACAACTTGTGTGCTCGAAATTATTTTATGTTTTGTCTATTGAACTAATATTTTTCCTTCTCTGATTTTCTGATTTTGCAGATTACTACCAATATCATCATTATATAACGAACTTATATAGAGAATATAATTATGTACAAAATGAAGTTATCTAATCTACGACTAATCCTCTGGCATAATGGAATACACATCCTATAAATTTTTCCAAGAAAGTAAAAGGAAATGAAAGTGTCTTTTTATCTTTTAGGTGTCGAAACTTGCTTCGCCATGAGTATCTAGGGGAATCTACTTTATTTCATTATAGAAAATTTCAATGCTTCATGCCGTTAACAATTTTGCTTCTTCTCAGGTAGTTGTTTACACTGCTCAAGTCAACTTTGAAAATGAATTAATCTATTTTAATTTCCGATTAAAATAATTATAGAACGCAATAGTAGTATGATCATGAAGTTAGATGTTAATGAGGTGCAAGCTTGCACGCCTAGAATTTGATATATTTGACTTCTATTTGAGATTGATTGGTGTCTAGGAACAGATGCAGAGTGTGAGTTATGTGTTTATCTGAATTCAATAAATTTGATACAAACCTTGTATATATATTAAGAAATTTAGTGATATACAAACAGTTAATTTAGAATCGAATAAATCAAATGAGTTGTGATAAAATTTTGAATTTAAACTCATAAAATTAAATTTTAAATCCACTATCTGTTAATTGCTTGAAGATGTTGCTGAAGTGCTGCTTGTCCAAAGTGGTGCTTGAAGATCTTGCCTTTGTCCAAAGTGGTGCTTCGTTCATTTTTTATGTTTTAAGCATTTTTGTTAAATCGCTTTTAGAAAAAAAATTAAAACACTTAAGATTACATAATATTGTATGGTAGTTGTAATTTTCCTTTCTTTATAGTGTCATTATATTACGTGTTGAAATCTTGATCAAAGGATCACTTGAACTTGTCGCTGGTCGATATCCAAATACGACAAAATCGTGAGATGGATGGAGTGTTTGCATGGTCCCTAAATTTTACTCATTAATTACAATAACAAAGTTAAAAAATTATTTATTAAAGTAACTAGATATTATTTATTCTGTAAAATTTAAAATTTGACATTGGAAACATGGATAAGATAATTGGAATCCAGCATTAGAAAACTCATCATCCGTCAATCAATGTAAATTACTCTAACAAATTTGTTTAAGAGTATCTTGACGAAATTTTGGTGCACCTGATTCTTTAAGAAAGTAGTGTATTACGTTGTTAATAATGTTTGCCCAAATTGGGGGTGGGGGTGGGTGGGGGGACGAACTTAGTTCATAAGGACCACCTATGTATAACCATTCATCAACGGACGCTGCTTTTCAGATTGGTTTAAAAAATAAACCTATAACTGCAGAGTAGGAATAATGGCACTAGAAATAATATTGTTTTCGTAAAGTAGAGGCCCTAAAACAGGTTTACGAATACCATCAATGTCTACTGGAGGAGCAGGAATGAAGGGGGAGAAAATTACATTTTAGTTTGTACCCCTCTCTCTCTCTCTGCTCGGAACACTGTTCCGGCAAAGTTTCCGTCAACAGTGGTCTCTCACGGTGTTCTTTCTTCGACACCTCCTACACCACCGAGACACACACGTCAGGCGCACACCCCCTGCAAATTTCATCGCCGGAATCTGCCTCACGCGCCGCCGCTGACCACCCACGCGCCGCCAGTGACATCCACGCGCCACGCGCGTGAGCCCTTCTCCGGTCACTTTTTCGACCGGCTCCTTTTGGACAGTTTTTCCCCCCACAATTCTGACCAACTTGGTACTCCCGGAATATTCCCCTGGTCACTTTCATTTTACACTGTCCACTTAGCCACCTCATTTTTCTCACTGCTTACCCACAGCAGATCTCGGTGCTGTCCAGAGGTCAGGAATTTTTGTTTCCGCCGGAAATTTTTCTGGCAACCCCTGCACTTTTCCTTTTTAGTCTCTCCTTTGCTTTTGTGGGTGTGTTCTGTTTTCTTGGACAGGTGCCTATTTCACCGGTGAGGATCTCCGACAACTCTCGTTCAGACTCGCGGCAGGACGCAATAGAGCTGCACGTTCTGCTAAGCTTCAGGAAAACTTGGGCGCATCAAAGCACACTTTCAGGTTTTTCCACCGGGAGTTGGTACCTCCCTCTCTCTTGCTTACTTTGTGCACCTTTTTACGTATTTTAACTAGCATTTCGAGTGTGGTTTATTCTGTTGTTATCTAGTTTGCACCTTTTGCGTTTTTCGCTATAGTGCGTGTGTGTGCCACTGTACCCCATAGTCGGTTGGTGGGATAGTAGTCGCGGCGGGGGATGATAGCGTAAGGTCATGTCCTCAGGGGGTGGGGGTGGTAGCGGGGGTGAGTAGGGGAGCAGGGGGTGGTCCTACGGGCAGGGCGGGAGGTAAGGGTGGGAAGAGGGCAGCGGACGCCCAGAGATTAAGGATTGGGTCATGGAACATAGGCACTCTGACGGGTAAGTCCATAGAGTTGGCGAAGGTTCTTCAGAAGAAGAGGGTTAGCGTAGCGTGCGTCTAGGAGACTAGGTGGAAAGGGTCGAAGGCGCGGAATGTAGATGGGTTTAAGCTGTGGTATTCTGGGGTCGTGAGGGGTAAGAATGGAGTGGGCATCTTAGTTGATAGGGACCTAAGGGAGTCCGTGGTCGAGGTTAGGCGAGTGAATGATAGGTTAATGTCTATTAAGCTGGTTATTGGGGGTGGCGTCCTCAACGTCATCAGCGCTTACGCGCCGCAAGCAGGCTTAGACGAGGAGGCTAAAAGGCGCTTTTGGGAGGACTTGGATGATCTGGTGGGTAGTATTCCCCAATCTGAGAAGTTAGTTATTGGAGGGGACTTTAATGGCCATATTGGGGTTGAGGCTGGTGGCTATGATGGGGTGCACGGTGGCTTCGGCTTTGGGGCCAGGAACGGAGGAGGCACTTCGCTGCTTGATTTCGCCAGGGCTTCCGAGCTTCTGATTGCGAACTCGACATTCCGGAAGAGGGAGGAGCACTTGGTCACCTTCAAGAGTTCGACGGTGAGGACTCAAATTGATTACATCCTCATCAGAAGGAGCGATTGGGGTTTGTGCAAGGACTGCAAGGTTATCCCGGGAGAGTCTCTTTCAACTCTTCATAGACTCCTAGTGATGGATGTCGATCTCTGGGTCAAGAGGAAGAGGAGGGGCGCCCGGGGTCAACCGCGGATTAGATGGGGTGCTTTGTCTAAGGAGAAAGCACAGGAGTTGGAAAGGAGGTTAGTGGAGGGTGGAGCTTGGAGAAGTTATGGGGAAGCGGACGCTATGTGGACAATGACGGCGAACTTGGTTAGGGGTGTAGCACGGGACGTGCTCGGGGTAGCTAAGGGATACTCAGGCAGACATCAGGGTGATTGGTGGTGGAACGAGGTAGTCAAAGGAAAAGTGGAGGTGAAGAAGGCGGCGTTCGCTAGGTTGGCAGGGAGCACAAGCGAGGAGGAGCGGAGAGTGAACAGGTTGATCTACAAGGAGGCGAGAAGAGAAGCTAAGATGGCAGTCACGGAAGCTAAAAACGCGGCGTTCGGTCGCATGTATGAGGAACTAGGGGAGAGAGGTGGGGATAAGAAGTTATTCCGGTTGGCTAAAGTAAGGGAAAGGAAGGCACGTGATCTAGACCAAGTTAGGTGTCTCAAGGACGAGGATGGTAGAGTTCTGATGGGGGAATCTCAAATCAAACAGAGGTGGCAGGCGTACTTTCGGGACCTTCTTAACGAGGAGGGGGAACGAAGCATAGAGCTAGGGGAGTTGGGGCATTCAGAGCAACATAGAGACCTTGGGTACTGCATGCGCATGGGGTGGAGGAGGTCTTAGGGGCGTTGCGTAGGATGAGTAGGGGTCGAGCGACCGGGCCTGACGAGATCCCGGTGGAGTTCTGGAAGTGCATGGGTAAGTCTGGAGGGGAGTGGCTCTCTAGGCTGTTCAATGCGATCTTCAAGACTAAAAGGATGCCGGATGAGTGGAGGTGGAGTACAGTGGTGCCCTTGTACAAGAACAAAGGGGACATCCAGTGCTGCAACAACTATAGGGGTATCAAATTAATAAGCCACACGATGAAGGTTTGGGAGAGAGTGATTAAGGCGCGGGTGAGGGAGGCGACATCTATATCTGGGAACCAGTTCGGTTTCATGCCGGGCCGCTCCACCACAGAGGCTATTCACCTAGTCAGGCGGCTGGCGGAGCAATTCAGGGATAAGAAGAAGGACCTTCACATGGTTCTTATCGACTTGGAGAAGGCGTATGACAAGGTCCCGAGAGAGGTGCTTGGAGGCGAAGAGCGTGCCGGAAGCCTATATCAGAGTAATCAAGGACATGTATAATGGAGCTAAGACTAGGGTTAGGACGGTGGGTGGCGTATCAGACCATTTTCCTGTGGTAATGGAGCTCCATCAAGGATCGGCGCTGAGCCCCCTCTTGTTTGCCTTAGTGATAGATGCTCTAACCCGACATATCCAAAGGGATGTGCCTTGGTGTATGCTTTTTGCTGATGATATAGTATTGATAGACGAGACGAGGGTCGGTGTTAGTGAAAGGTTAGAGGTATGGAGACAGACCCTCGAGTCTAAAGGTTTCAAAATAAGCAGATCTAAGACAGAATACCTGGAGTGCAAGTTTGGCGACGAGCCGAGCGAGGTAAGCATGGACTTGATGATTGGTTCTCAGGCCATCGCCAAGAGGGACAGTGTCCGATATCTTGGGTCTGTGATTCAGGGGGACGGAGAGATTGACGGGGACGTCACCCATCGAATAGGAGCGGGGTGGTCAAAGTGGAGGCTTGCTTCAGGGGTCCTGTGTGACAAGAAAATCCCACACAAACTCAAGGGGAAATTCTACAGAGCCGTGGTTAGACCTGCGATGTTGTATGGGGCGGAGTGCTGGCCCGTGAAGAACTCCCAGGTTCAGAGAATAAAGGTTGCGGAGATGAGGATGCTTAGGTGGATGTGTGGGCACACCAAGCTAGATAAGATTAAGAATGAAGTTATTCGACAGAAGGTAGGGGTGGCCACGGTGGATGAGAAGATGCGGGAAGCGAGGCTGAGGTGGTTCGAGCATGTACGGAGGAGGGGTCCCGATGCCCCGGTGAGGAGCTGGGAGCGGCTGGAGATTGTTGGCGGTCGGCGAGGCAGAGGGAGGCCTAAGAAGCATTGGGGAGAGGTGATTAGGCAGGACATGACTAGAATGCAGGTTTCCGAGGACATGACTCTTGATAGGGGAGTCTGGAGGTCTAGAATCAGTGTTGTAGGCTAGGGGCTCATAGAGTGCTTCGTACGCCTCTCCCGGGGTTGGGTGTGGGACAGCAGGGTTATACATAGATGATTTGTGTTTTAGCTTATGTCCCCTTATGGTTGTTAGTATTGTAGTTACTGTTTGTTATTATTGCATGCGATTGTATTTATGTTTCTTATGTTTACATAATTATTTACGTTATTTCTGCGGGACTTACTAATGCTTTATTGTTTTGTTTTGTTTTGTTATTGTTTTTAATCTTGTCTTTATTTTTGTTTTAATGCTGCTTTCCATTTTATCCTATGCGCCGAGGGTCGACTGGAAACAGCCTCTCTACCCTTTCGGGTAGGGGTAAGGCTCGTCTACATATTACCCTCCCCAGACCCCACCTGGTGGTAATAGACTGGGTAGTTGTTGTTGTTGTTGTTGTTGTTTGTAGTCAGTTTCTACAATAAGAGAAAATGAGAAGGCTTAACTTTTGGTGTATACCGACCGGGTTGGTTGATTTTATATCAAAATCAAACCAAATCAACTATATCAATTTTGATTGATTTCGGTTTTTTGGGGTTTTTTTTTATTTTTTTGTTTCTTAAATATTATTTCAATCTTGCTTTTTTATTTTTTTTTATAAGTAAATATATTTTTAATAAAAAATATAAAAATTGACAAATATATTATTTATTAAAATATTCTTATAGGGGAATTTTCATAGTAACACATAATAGTTATTTTTTAGTCGTCTGGCAATAATTTTTCGTTGATGTAAACTTTCACGGTTAACCGAATTAAGTAGTTAAACACAAAACTAAATATCATACCTAAATAATAATAATCACTTCACATTCAAAATTTATATAAGAATTTAATAGATCTTAACATGTGATATGAATACAGAAGAACAAAGAGATTGACGTATTTCAAAAACAATTCATAAGAAAAAAAATGTAATCATACAACCCATAATTTAAGGTAAATAAATATGGAGCACTTTGTATTCTATTAAATAAATATTATATTCTGCAAGAGAATCCCAATATTACTTTCATCGTAGTAGAAAAAGCTTCTTCTCAAAATGATCTCGGCGCACGTTAGTTAAACGTACGCCGAGCTTGTAGCCATGGCGAGAGGGAGAGACAGAGGTAGAGGATGACCACGTAAAAACCCACTAGCGGTTTGAGAACCTTATAACGAAAATCAAGCAACCAGTTGTGAGCACGTGATTTTTGCCACGCTTAAATTATTCCTATAAATTAGAATTTGGATCTTTTCTTTTATTATTTAAATTTTAGGAATTAATTGCATGATTTTGTGTTTTGTTTGCATGTTGTGTGCATTTTTTATTGATATAATTTAAAAAAATAAAACCAAAAATAGTGTGCATTTTAATATTACAAAAATAAAGAAAATACCAAAAATGGTACCTTGCATTTCTACTTTTAATTTTTAGAATTTGTCTTGAGTTTTCCTTAAATTAGGAATTAGTTAATTTTGGAATATTAATTAGTATAATCTTAGATTTAATTTGGGTGTTTTAGTTTTGATTTTACATTCAATAAAATCAAAAATTCAAAATAATAATAATAAGTAGATACACAAAAAATGAATAAATGAGAAGGTCGGCCATGTTTGGGCCATTTTTATGAAAATCCCAGCCCAACACCGTTGAAACCCAACAAAATCCGGCCAAATCGCCCAACCCATACCCCTGATCTGATCCAACCCTCTAAAAATAAAAACGACGTCGTTTTGGTGTAACTAATCTTGATCGTCCATACCCCCAATCTAATGGTCCAGATTTGATCCATTATTTTGAATAAAAGTGTACTAATACTTACTGAAAATCAACGACCAAACCCTCATTCCTCGTATCTCTCCTCTAACACCATCGTCTCGCCGCCCTCCACCCTAATGCTGCCGGCCGGAAATTGCCTCCGTTGGCGGCGATGCTCTAAATACCAAAAAAAATACACCATAGAGCCCCCTCACTCTCCTCTTTCCAATCCCCAACGTATTTTCGCTCAAATCCCAGCCAAAAGCTTCGAATATCCGATCGAAGTTTTTCCGGCCATGACGCAACTTAATCCAAACTCGCCCAAATTAACACCCTAGGTCCCTCTCCCCTTCCCCTATCCAAATACATGGTTATGTTTCCTCGAATCTGCCCGGAGCATCTCGGATCTTGAATCAAATTTTTGGACAAAAAAACCCCTAATTTCCCAAACTCTGCCAAATGGATATTATACAACCTCCTTATCTCTTTCATGAAAAATCCAGCGGAAATAATACTCAAGTTTCACCGGAAGTGGATTAATTTCGAGTCGGGACATTAGCCTGTTGGAAAGTACTCAAGTGAGTTCCCATTTTGTTTTCCTTTTTCTTCTTAATTTTTTGGCGTTATCTTAGTTTTCATTTTTGTTGTTAATAATTGTTAATCCGAAAGTTATTAAGTTTTCTTCAGTTTCATTTTAAATTCGTTCAATATTTGTTTCATTTTGATCCTTATCTGCTTGTTCATCTTAGTTTATATGTGTTAAATTATTTTTCATTAATAGTTGAATTTGCCTCAATTTTTCTATTTGAACAATGACTTATAAGTCTGTGTAGTTAATGAATATTTGAATGTCATTTGGCCTTCAATTCTGATTAAGGTTAGTTTGTGATTAGTTTTGATGATTGTTGCTGTTAAATAGTTTTAATAAATAGGTTAGTTAATAGTTGAATTAGGATTGCATTATTTTGAGTTGAAATTCAGATCTTAGGAATTGTTTGGGTATAGCTGTCCTACATTAGTAATTTTGGGATAAGTCGAGGGTAGTTGGGACAATTCAGGGATAAAAAATCTTAGTAATTGATCTAGAATTTCCTAGAATGTTCTAGAATGGGGTCTAATTTGAAACTTTGGGAAAATGCAGTATACTTACTTGTGTAACAAGTTTAAAATGGGGGACTAAAACTGAAATTGAATAAGGACTAAAAGAGAAAGCTGAAAATCTGATTAGGCTCATTTGTGCCTATAAAAGGGCATGATCCTTACTTCATTCACAAGTTTTTAGCCATAAAAATTCCCTCCAAAAACTCTCTCTGTAACTTCAGATATAAAACTTCAAAATCTCAGATTACAATCTCCTTCTAGTTCTTAGTATTAAAAACAAAACCCAAAAACAACAAAAATAAGAGAAAAACCAAATAAAAAAACTACCGTTTCATCAAAATTCTAGGTGGATTTTAACTTTAGCTCTTGATTTACATTTTTTCCAGTTTAGTTTCTGATAATTTGAAGTTCCAGTGGTGATGTTTGGTTGATTTCGAGTGAGTTTGGGCTAGATAAGTTGGTTTTAGGTTGATTGGTGGCTTGTTAAGAGTTTCAGAATAATTTTAGTTCAATTTCGAGTCTATTTGGGTGCTTCAATGGTAGATTTGTTGCTGTGATTCATCTATCCTTGGATTTTTAAATTTGCTTCTGAATTTGCTGGGTCAACTGATCAATATTGGGTTTTGGAACTTTCCTGGTTTGCTGATTCCCTTTTCTGAGTTTGCTTACTGCTGCTGACTGCTCGTTCCTTTGTTCTATTCCAAAAATCAGGTACACATTTGGAACTTATGTAACTCATCCATGTAATGAAAGTACATTTGCTTCCTGATCATCTTCGAAGTTTTACTGTTTCATTAGTCAAATGCTTTCGTTTGGAATAAATTCAATGTTTTAGCTTAGTTGTAGTAAACTGATTAAATTGTGTAATTTGTATCTAATTGGACTGTTTTGGATTGTCAATCCATGATTATCAACTGTAGATCTAGTATAGGCCCACACTGAAATCAGGACTGGTTAGATTCGTAATTAATATATGGATCAACTTGTTTGAATTCCATCTAAATCTGAATATGTTTGCCATACAATTTCATGCTACATTAGTTAACATCTGGATGCTAGGCGTTAATGTCAATCTCCCTTTATTCATTAAGCTCACTGTGCTAACGTAGGAATAAATAATTGAATGATAGCAGTTAATATCAGTAGTGGTCCAATTTGATTAAATTAACTTGTGTATGAATGGCGGTAGAATAGAGTAACCCAGGCGTTTAATCCAAAATTCAGTCCAACATTTGGAGTTTAAGGATTCACCACTGGATAGTTAGATAGTTATCCGATTCTTAATTTTGAATTCTAATGGTCGTTGCTTCATAAAGTTGAGTTAGTGAAAATGGTCTTTCTTTGTTTTAAATTGTTAAATGTGTTTCAAATGGAATTGGTTTCCGGACAGATTGGGCAAGTGTTTGAACAAATATTTGGATCGCCAACTCCAGGATTCGATCAGCTATTCCCAGTGCAATTCAATTTGGCTTGTTTGATTTGCGCCAATTTCAGGCCCAATGTCTATGGATACTGGAAATTTGGCCAGCGTGCACACATAGTGTGGCTTGGGCTCTTTGGGCCCAGGACTGAAACATGCTTTGTTGTTTGAACTCGGGTTTGAACTCGATGCCTGAAATTTATAACATTGACTAATTAGGGCCTTTTCTTTATTTTAGAGACAAGAATAAATAGAAAAATCACAGTCTCTTTAGGATTAACCTTTAAGTAAAAACGAGATGAGCCTCGCCAAATAAAATGCAAATTGCGGGGCCCTCATTCGATGTATACATTAAAATACTTAGAAATCAGGATGGGCCGTTTAGAGAAATTCACGGCCTTCCCCAAAATAATAACGTGTTAGACTCTTTAGGCACGATTTTATTAATTTATGTTCTTAAATACGGGTGTGCATTTCATGCGACCCAAATCCAAATCCAAAACGTCGAATAAGAGTGCGTCGAGGATCCGGGTGCATTTCATGTGACGTGATCCAAAAATACGTTTTTAAACGACGTTCATTTTTGTTAAAATTTAATTAAAACCAGTAAATAATTTAAAATCAGATTTTAAGATTAAACATGTATTAAAATCAGATTTTAGCCATCTATATCAATTTAAGCAACCGTTCTAGAACCACGGGACCCGGGGGTTCCTAACACCTTCTCTCGAGTCAACATAATTCCTTATTTAGAATTTCTGGTTCGCAGACTCTATTCGGGAAGCAGAAGTTTACTCGGTTCGGGAATTAAGATAAACCGGTTACTTGGGACACCAAAAGCCAGCCTATCCCAAGTGGAGACTCTAAATAAATATTCCCAATCTGAATAATGTCACTTTAAATGGAAAAACTCCCATATACATTATTCTTCGGGGTAAGTGTAAAAAAGGAGGTGTGACAGCTCTGGCGACTCTGCCGGGGAAACGAACCCAGAACTTTGGTTCAGAGTTCAAGAATTTGAGCTTAGAATAATTGCTATATTTGGCTTTATCTAATTTTCCTACATGTTTCATGCTAAATGTGCTAAATGCTTTATCGCATTGATATTTCGTGAATTGTATATATAAACTGCTATGGAACCCGTCCTATCTCTGAGTCTTCTACATCACGGAGAAGAGTGCACTTCGTGTGACTTCTCTTCTGTTTAGAGTCTTTTCCATTTAGAACGAGGTTCGGACAAATTGCAAAGCCGGTGAATCTTTTGTATTCCCGGTACGCTGCCTCCCCCTCGGCTCGAGCTGTCCATTTGGGTAAACCAGGTTTAGAACAAACACCCAGATTTTGAATCTAGAAAAATATAGCCTCATGCGGGATACCTAGTAGGAACGCTTATTTACATCACGTGCATTTGACTTAGGGGACTCAACACAGGGGTTAGGTCCGTCTAGGACTAGCAACCTGAAATGGACCATCCTGTTGCATCCTACTTGTTTTTTGTGCATTTATTTGTTTCGGGCCTGCATGCTGACCGGCTTCTGAATGTCGGAAATATCAAAAATTAAGAAAAAGATAAAAAGAGAGAATTAACCTGCTTTTAGAAAAACCAATACCAAATAGTGTCGAAACTCTGCCGAAATTTTGAGAAAATGAAGAATAAAGAAAAATGTTTTTTTAGTTTTTAGTTTGATTCAATCAAAAAGCAAAAGAAAAGAGTCTTGTTTTCAAAATTAGTTTATTTGACTGAACTACGTTGGTTTGATTCTCACCGGATGTGAGATACGTAGGCAACCCTCACCGGGTCCAACTTTCCTTTTGCAATTATAGCCCAAAGAATATCAAGATTTTAATTTTTGTCATAAATAAGTCGGGTGATGCCATTCTTATTTAAAATAAGCCGAGTGTCCCAATAGGGCGCTAGAAAGCTATTTTTTTCAAGAATAACCATCCTGAGTCATTATTAAATGGTTTGGGGGTACAACCTTAAAATCTTCCAGAAGTGCTGAAAGACCGTATCTGCAAAACCAAGTCCTTGTTTTTTCTAAATAAAGAAAATTTTGGAAAAATAGCCACTTTGTTAGGTCAAAATAAATCATTAAAATACTCCTTAGATGTTTTTGTAAATAAGAAATATACAAATTTTGAAAAGGAATTTTTAGAAGTCTTTCTTTCAAAATAGAAAGAAAAATCAAAATCAAAATATTTTCCTTAAAGCATTTCTTTCAAAGTTCCAAAAAATAGTTAGTTTATTTGCCTTGTTTTCACGAACTACGCTAGGTCTGATTCATGCGGGGTCATGATACGTAGGCAATCCTTATCGGATTTGACCGTAACCTTAAAAGAAAAGCAAAAGGAGAGGGAAGAAAAGAAGAAAAATAAAAGAAAAGAAACAAAAGAGCGGGAAGAAGATGAGAGAATCAAAGGAAAATCATGGCAAAAGAAAGACATAAAAGAAAATGAGAAAAATCAAGGAAAAGGAAGTCGGGATGACGCATGCAACCTTGCAAAACATGTAGAAATCCATTTAACTGTGTAGGTGCATCACACCCCAATGTGCGATTACCTATCTGTTATTTGACTTAAACTAACCGTTTGCTGCTGTCAATTCCAGTCAAGTTCATAGAAACAGGTGGTTGGTTTTGAGGTAAACTGGCTTCACACCACTACTTTACCAGATCTATAGTACGGAGATGTTGTCAGAAATGACCCTGCCAACAATCCCTATATCGAAAGATAGCCCGCTCTTGGGCGTCCCGACCTCAGAGTCTGCAGTGGCCGAGGAAAACAAAATCTTACGTCTGAGGGTAATGGAGGTGTGGAGCTCATGGACAAACAGAAAAGAACCCCGTGTGTCATCCTTGATTTTCTGAGTTGTTCCCAAGACCAACGGGTACACCTCTAACATTCCCGTCAGCCACCCAAACGTCCCACTGGGACAACCTACTATATCCGCTCATTTTGTGGGAGCAACTTCTGAGGTTCGCCCCAAGCATTCATACATGGGACAGCTCCTAACATCTTTACTGCTCCACCATCCTCTGCTATAACACAGCCCGCAGTTCCAAGACCGGCATTTGATCCATCGGCCTTCACTTGTCAAACTCTTACTTACCATCTAGGCCCATCTCAATACCCCGCACATGACTTTCCTCAGCCACCACCGTATGAGCTCACACCAGAAAAAGATCAAACTCCCAATGCTTCTGCACAGGACGAGATAGCGAAAAGAATGAGGAGTCTTGAGCAAAGTTTAAATAATATGCAAGGGTTGAGTGGGCAAAAAAGTGTTTCTTATACTGATCTGTGCATGACTTTCCCATGGGATTCAAAACACCAAAGTTCGAGAAATATGATGGGCATGGCAATTCCATTGCTCACCTTAAAAAGTATTGCAACCAGTTGCGTGGGGCTGATGGAAAAGAAGAGTTGTTAATGGCTTACTTCAAAGAAAGCTTGGTGGGCATAACTTCAGAGTGGTATATGGATCAGGACATATCTCGATGGCACATTTGGGATGATCTTGCCAGAGATTTTGTTCGACAATTTCAATACAACATAGACATTGCGCCACACAGGAACTCGTTGGCGAATCTAAAGAAACAATCTTCAGAAAGTTTTTCGAGAATATGCAATTAAGTGGTGCGAGCAAGAATCAAGGGTGAAACCCCCAATAGATGAAGTGGAAATGGTCACCGTATTTCTTCAGGCCCAAGAAGCCGATTACTTCCAAAACATGATGTCGTCTATGGGCAAACCTTTTGCAGAGGCAATTAAAATTGGTGAAATGGTGGAGAATGGACTAAAAATAGGCAGAATTTTGAGCCAATTAGATATGAGAGCAACCTCCCAAGCCATCCAAGGCGGGTCTGGAGGAATGAAAAAGGGTAGGATGAAAGAGGAAACGTCCATGGCAGCTTTCGGGGGAAGAAGATACCGGGCTCCTAGACCTGTGTTCTCTGAAATAACCCCTCAACACTACTATACTAATTGCGATATGGTCTATGCTCCCCCACCTTATGCGTTCATGAAAGCTCAACCCTTTGCCTGACTACAATCACAGGCCAATAGAAATCAAACTCCATTCCAAAGAAACCAGCCTCCTCACCAGAACCATTATAATCCTCGACCTCCCCAGAATAACTTCCGTTCCTGGGAACCACCCAAGAGACCCAACTTTAAACCAATCGGTGAACCCTACTCCACCCTGTTCCCTAAGCTTATCCAGATGAATTTGATGCAACCCATACCCCCAAATAGGCAAAACCTGGAATCTCCATCATATCAGCAGGGCGTTCGATGTGCTTATCTGTAACAACCTGACCCATCGCCACGTGAGTTATCACCCCGTTTTCCCCATTTTATGATTTTATATGTTTCAATATATATGTTTGGATAGTTTGAAGTAATTCGGATGGAGTTTGGGCAGAAATAAGAATATTAGTCTCTTTATGAGGATGTTAGTTTGGAAAAGTCAACCAAATGTTGACTTATGAGTTAGAGGGATCAGAATGGATTTCCGATGATTTGACTAGTTTTGTATTGTGATTTGTGACTTAGGAGAAAAATCAGAACTGAATTTGGAAGTCCGGTGCAAACTTAGGCTTGAATTGGCTAAGTTATAATTTTGGCGAAGTCCGCTTGATAGGTGAGATTTTGATCTGGGGGTCGAAATGGAAATCTAATAGTTTCAGTAGCTCCGTTAGGTGATTTTGGATATGCGTGGAAATATTTAGACCATTCAGAGGTGTTTAGGTCAGGTTTTGGGTCAAATGAAAGTTTCAGAAGTTTTGGTTTAACTTAGGCTTGAGTCTGTGGCAATTTGATGATTTTGATATTTATGATAGTATTTTTCTATTACGAGCAAGTTTGAATGAAGTAATAAAACATATCTATGCTTTTGGTTGAGGTCCCGAGGGCCTCGGGGTGATTTAGGATGGCTAATAGGAAGTTTTGAAGTTAAAAATGCAGCAGAAAATTGTAGAGCAAAATTGGTCATCCTGATCGCAAGCCAAGGCCTGCGATCGCATAAAAGGATAAAGGGAGGCCTGGCTGTTGTTCTCTGTGATCGCATTAAGATGTCTGCGATCGCATAAGAGGCCGGGGGCCGGTGTGTTTTGTTCTTCACGATCGCCGCGTTTGGAACACGATTGCATAGTTATGAGTGGTAAGGCATCGCGATCGCATGGGGATGGCCGTGATCGCATAGGCCATTTTGGAGGCCTGGTAAGTTTGTTCTATGTGGTCGCAGGAGCTGGGACGCGATCGCATAGAAGGAAAGTGGTGGGTAGAGAAGGGTTTTCAATAACATTTCATCTGCGAACCAAACATAGTTTCCTCCATTGTTATGCAAACAAGAGAGCTTTTTGAGCGATTTGAAGTGTGTTTTCAATGGGTATTGATTGGAGGTAAGTCTCTTGACTTAAAAACACCATTTTTAGGAAGAATCAACCCTTAATTCCATGAAATTATGTAGAAATTTTGGACAACTAGGGTTTAGTTTTTAGAAACAAATTTTGGGGATTTGAAAGGTCATTCGAGCTCCATTTTTGACAAACCTTTTATGTACAAATTCGTGGCAAGATGAGGAATCTGATGATGTGATTTTTGGAATTTTTCGAGAAGTGGTCATGGGGATAGGGTTTTACCAACTTCGTGATTTTTAGAGTTTTTCGAATAATTTCAATTGCATTATGTTTATTTAGCCTATAATAACATATTCGTTGTGGTTTTGACTAGATTCGACGCGTGTAGATAGAGATTCAAAGGGAAAAGGCATTGCAGACTAGTGTACGATCGGTTAGAGGTGAGTTTATTGTATAGATAATGGCCTGAGGGTTTGAAACCCCGGCTTATCACATCGTGACGCTATGTTAGGGCGTGAATTGCACCCCATGGCAGGTGCGAGATCGTAAATGATTGGGGATTGTGACTTGGTCCATCCCGAGAGCTAAATAAAATTATGGGCGGCTGACACGCACCCTGTAATGAATATATTTCGACTTATTTCCATGTTTGGGGCGTTGTGCCAATCTGTAGCATCCGTCTAGGATGAATATCTGTGTGATAACATGATTTACATAATCATTGATCTCAGTCATATGCTTAATCACTGTTAGTAAATTCTAAGTCACCTTATTTCTGATCTTAACTAATTAAATTATATTCACCTTAATATCTGGAAATTGGGAAAGAATTTGATTGAATGTGTTATGTGACTTACATGTATACTGTGGACTTACTATTGAGTCAGGTTGCACGCCACAACAGTGATATAATGATATTGCGCTTGGGTTGAAGGAGCCCTCTGAACTCCGTACGCACCCCCAGTGAGCGTCGTCTACGTTTAACGGAACGGGATGCACGCCGTAGCAGTTTCATGTGCATTGATTGCATTTTTATTTGATACTTGACTGTTATATTTGATATTGCTTTGCTGTTAGTCGTATCTAAGGTATATAACTATTAGTTTTAGCTTTTCTTTGTGACATTTAATGGATTTCTTACTTTCAGACGTTATATATGCTTATTACTCAATGAGTCGGTAGTACTCACCCCTGCTCCCTGCACCTTATGTGCAGATTCAGGTATACCAGAGGCTTAGCTAACACTTGTAGTCTCTAGATATTTTCCAGAGTCGTTGAGGTAGCTGCTTGACGTTCGCAGGACCTGGCTTCTCTTCATATTCCAGTTTATTATTATTATACATATTTCCAGATTTTATTATTTTCATTCAGATATTATTATCCAGTTTTGTTTAGAGGCTCTAGATTAGTGACCCCAGATCTTATGGGTGTATTATCAGTTTTTGTATCTTTCCATATTACTCTATTAATACTTTTGGATTATTATTCTAAAATTACTGTAATATTCTTAAATTGTCAGTTTTTGAGACTTAGTGATAAATTGAAAACGATTCTTGGTCATGCTTGCCTAGCTTTAGGGTGAGGCTCCATTATGACCTGGTTGGGTCGTGACATTAGATCCTAGGTTACTAGGCCTCATGATTCATGAGCCGATTTAATATAGTCTCGTGGATCGGTACGTAGACGCCCGTATCTATCCTCGGGAGGCTACAGAACTTTTAGGAAACACCTCACTTTCTTGAAATTCATATCGTACGACTTTGTTTACGTGAAAACTAAATTTCTGTATTATATTCTCTCACAGATGGAGAGAACCCGTGCTAATGGACGTGGCAGACAACCCCCAGTACCACCTGCTAGAGGCCGTGGACGCCGTCGTGGTGCTAGACAACGCGGACCAGCAAGGGCAGCACCTGCAGACCCAGCAGCTGCCGAGGTCCAGGATCAGCCTCTAGCTGTAGATGCTCCAGCTGCGCCTATTGAGGCACTGACAATGCCCATCGTGATTCCTGGCCTACAGGAGGCTTTGGCTCAGATTTTGTCCATTTGTACTGACCTGGCTTATGCGGTTTTGCCACTACAGTAGCGGCTACTTCTTCGATCGGGAGTGGTCATCAGACCCCTGATGCTCGCACACCCGAGCAGGTTGTTCAGAGCTTACAGATACTTGAGGTAGCTCCAGTTCAGCCAGTTGCTCCAACTGCACCCATTTCACCGATTGTTCCAGTTGCGCCGGTCGCACCAGTTCCAGCTCATGTAGTTCTAGCTATGCTGGATGACGAGAATTGTCTTTTGGAGAGGTTTGGCATGCTCCAGCCTCCGACATTCAGTGGTGCTGAGGGGGAGGATGCCCAGGGTTTTCTGGAAATGCCAGCGTATGATTCATACTGCGGGTATTCTTAAGTCTAGTGGAGTGGCTTTTACCACCTTACAATTCACAGGGGCTGCATTTACTTGGTGGGAAGAGTTCGAGAGGCGTAGGTCTATTAGGGCAGCGCCCCTCACTTGGCAGTAGTTCTCCCTGGTAGTTTTGGAGAAGTATGTGTCCCAGTCTCACAGGGAGGAACTGCATCATCAGTTCGAGTGGTTGAATCAGGGAGATATGATAATGACTCAGTATGAGTTGCAGTTCACTCAGCTGGCTAGGCATGCTATGTGGATGATCCCGACAGATAGAGAAAAGATCAGGAGGTTTGTAGATGGACTCAACTACCCGATCCGTATATTAATGACTAGAGAGAGGGCTACAACAGCTACATTTGAGAAGTTTGTTGATGCGGCTCGACTGATTGAGACAGATAACCGTCGGGAGCATATGGAGAGGGAGGCTAAGAGGCCTCGAGGCTTAGGTAGTTTCAGTGGTGCTCCGTCTAGGCGCCAGTTCCGACATGGTAGAGGTCGTTCCTTCAAGCCTCCTCAGTAATGACGCACAGAGTCCAGTGGAGCCTTTTCAGGTCGGGGCCATCAAGGTCATCAGCAGAGTCAGCCTGCACTAAGTGCTCTTCCGTCTCAGAGCTCTGCTCCTGCTCCTTCAGCTCAGAGTGCATCTGCAGCGAGGGGTTCTCATTAGTCCCCTTCTCTAGCTTCAGTTTATTTCTATGAGTGCGATGAGTTGGGTCACATGAGGAGACAATGTCATCGACCCACAATAGGCAGTCTTAGCAGAGGGATCAGCCCTCGTCTTCTGCACAGGTTTCTTCAGCTCCAACTCAGTCAGCTAGGGGTGGAGTCCAGGTAGCCAGAGGTCGCCCCAGGGGTGAGGACCATTCTGGCGGTGGCCAGGCCCGTTTCTTTTCCCTTCTATATCGGAGGGATGCTATTGCCTCGGATGCAGTTATCACAGGTATTCTCTCAGTCTGCCACATGAATGCTTCTATTTTATTTGATCCCGAATCTACCTATTCATATGTGTCCTCCTATTTTGCTCATCATTTGGTATGACCCGTGGTTGTCTTGCCTTGCCCGTGCACGTATCTACCTCGGTGGGTGATACTATTATTGTCGATCATGTATACCGATCCTGTCTGGTTACTATTGGGGGTCTGGAGACCCGAGTTGACCTGTTATTGTTGGGCATTATAGATTTCGACGTGATTCTGGGTATGGATTGGCTCTCTCCGTACCATGCTATTCTGGACTATCATGCTAAGACAGTTATATTAGCTATTCCAGGTATTCCGAGGATCGAGTGGCGAGGCGTGAATGATTATGTACCTAGCATTCTTTTCTAAAAGCCCAACGGATGGTTGGAAAGGGTTGTTTATCATATTTGGCTTTCGTGAGAGACGTGGAAGCCGAGGCTCCTAGTCTTGATTCGGTTCACGTTGTTAGGGATTTCCCTGATGTGTTTCCAGCGGACTTGCCAAGCATGCCGTCGGACAGGGACATTGATTTTGATATTGATCTGGTGCCGGGAACTCAGCCCATCTCTATTCCTCCCTGTCATATGGCACTAGCGGAGCTAAAGGAGTTGAAAAAACAACTTCAGGAACTCCTAGATAAGAGGTTCATTCGCCCGGGTGTGTCACCTTGAGGTGCACCGGTATTATTTATAAAGAAGAATAATGGCACAATGAGAATGTGCATTGACTACAGACAGTTGAATAAGGTGACAATGAAGAACAAATACCCACTACCCCGTATTGAGGATTTATTTGATCAGCTCTAGGGAGCAAGGGTATTCTTTAAGATTGACCTTCGATCAGGATATCACTAGCTGAAGATTAGGGATTCAGACATTATAAATATGGCTTTCAGGACAAGATATGGGTACTACGAGATTCTAGTGATGTCTTTCGGGCTGACTAATGCCCCAGCCGCGTTCATGCACTTGATGAATAGTGTATTTCGTCCTTATCTGGATTATTTTGTGATCGTGTTTATTGAAGATATTCTGGTGTATTAGCGTAGTCAGAAGGAGCACGCGCATCACTTGAGGGTGGTCTTGCAGAGGTTGAGAGAGGAGAAGCTTTATGCAAAGTTTTCCAAATGTAAATTCTAGCTAAGTACTGTGGCTTTTCTGGGACACGTGGTGTCCAACGATGCCATTCAGGTTGACCCAAAGAAGATTGAGGCGGTTCAACATTGGCCCACACCGTCCTCAGCTACTGAGATTTTAGAGTTTCCTTGGTT
Organism: Nicotiana benthamiana; assembly: GCA_034376525.1. NCBI lineage: Eukaryota > Viridiplantae > Streptophyta > Magnoliopsida > Solanales > Solanaceae > Nicotiana > Nicotiana benthamiana. The sequence goes on along the minus strand of CM067334.1, from coordinate 123,118,753 downwards.
TGGCGGGTTATTACCGCAGGTTCGTTCATGGCTTTTCATCTATTGCTTCGCCTTTGACAAAGTTGACACAGAATAATGCTCCATTTGTGTGGTCGGATGAATGCAAGGAGAGCTTCTAGAAGCTCAAGTTGGCTTTGACCACAGCTCCGGTACTAGTGTTGCCTTCAACTTCGGTTTCTGACAGGTTATATTGTAATTCTTCGAGAGTTGGGATCGGTTATGTATTGATGTAGGAGGGTAGAGTAATTGCTTATCCTTCTCATCAGCTAAAGCCCCATGAGAATAACTACCCTGTTCATGACTTAGAGTTGGCTGCAATTGTTCATGACTTAAAGATTTGGAGGCATTATCTATATGGTGTATCTTGTGAAGTATATACAAACCGTCACAATCTTCAACACTTGTTTAAGCAGAAGGATCTTAATCTGAGACAACGGAGATGGCTTGAGTTACTCAAAGAATATGATATTACCATTTTGTATCATCTCAGGAAGGCCAATGTAATGGCCGATGCTTTGAGCTGGAAGGCTATTAGCATGGGTAGTCTGGCATACATTCTAGTTGGGGAGAGGCCCCTTGTGGTTTATATTCAGGCCTTGGCTAATCAGATGGCATGGTTAGATATTTTTGAGCCCAGTCGGGTGTTGGCTAGTGTGGTTTCCCAATCTTCTTTATATGATCGCATCAGAGAATGCCAGTATGATGACCCACATTTGCTTGTCCTGAAGGACAGGGTCTAGCATGATGATGCCAGAAGTGTGACCATTGGAGATGATGGTGTATTGTGGATGCAGGGCCAGATTTGCGTGCCCAATGTGGATGGTCTCCGGGAGTTGATATTAGAAGAGGCACACAGCTCGAGGTATTCGATTTATCCCAGTGCCGCGAAGATTTACCAGGATTTGAGAGAGAACTACTAGTGGAGGAGGATGAAAAAGGATATTGTGAATTACGTGGCTCGGTGTCTCAATTGTCAGCAAGTCAAATATGAGCATCAGAGACCCGGTAGTGTTCTCCAGCGGATGGATATTCCGAAGTGGAAATGGGAGAATATTATTGTGGATTTTGTGAATGGTCTTCCTCGTACCTCGAAGAAGTTTGATTTGATTTGGGTGATTGTGGATAGGCTGACCAAGTCCACGCACTTCATTCCAGTATGCACTACCTATTCTGTGGAGAAGTTAGCAGAGATATTCATCCGGGAGATTGTACGGTTGCATGGGGTCCCGATTTCCATTGTATCAGATAGGGGTATCGTGTTTACTTCCTACTTCTGGAGGAATTTTCATCGGGAGTTGGGTAGACAGGTGCAGTTGAGCACATCATTTCCTCCACAGGACGGACGGGCAGTCCGAGCGTACTATTCAAATATTGGAGGACATGTTGTCTGCCTGTGCCATTGATTTTGGAGGTTCTTGGGCTGAATTCTTGCCACTTGTGGAGTTTGCATATAATAACAGCTATCAATCCAGCATCCAGATGGTGCCTTATGAGGACTTATATGGGAGACGGTGTAGATCTGCGGTCGATTGGTTTGAGCCTGGCGAGGCTAGATTATTGGGGACAGAGATAGTTCAAGATTCCTTAGAGAGGGTGAAAGAGATCCAGGAGAGACTTCGTACAGCTCAGTCGCGTCAGAAGAGTTATGCGGACCGGAAGGTTCAAGATGTATCTTATACAGTGGGCGAGAAGCTCTTGTTGAAGGTTTCTCCTATGAAAGGAGTTATGAGGTTTGGAAAGAAAGGAAGATGAGTCCAAGGTTTATTGGACCTTTTGAGATACTTAGAAGGATTGGGGAGGTGGCCTATATGCTTGCTTTGCCACCTATCTTGTCGGGAGTTCACCCGGTGTTCCATGTTTCTATGCTCCGGAAGTATGTTGGGGACCCATCTCATGTGTTATATTTCAGCACGATCCAGTTGGATTAAGACTTGAACTATGATGTGGAGCCGGTGGCTATTTTGGGTCGTCAAGTTCAGAAGTTGAGATCAAAGGACATAGCTTCGGTGAAGGTGCAGTGGAGAAGTCGGCCCGTGGAGGAAGCCACTTGGGAGACCGAGCAGGATATGCGCAGCAAATATCCTCACTTGTTTGATACTCCAAGTATATTTCTTGACCCGCTCGAGGACGAGCATTTGGTTAAGTTAGGGAGGATGTAACGACCTGACCCGTCGTCACGTAAGTTACCGCCCTGTTTTCCCCGTTTTATGCTTTTATATGTTTCAATATATGTGTTTGGAGAGTTTGAAGTAATTCGAATGGAGTTTGGGTAGAAATGAGACAATTAGTCTCTTTATGAGGAGGTTTGTTTGGAAAAGTCAACTGAACATTGACTTATGAGTTAGAGCGCTCGGAATGGACTTTCGATAATTCTACTAGTTTCGGATGGTGATTTGTGACTTAGGAGCAAAATCGGAACTGAATTTGGAGGTCGGTGTAGAATTAGGCTTGAATTGGCTAAGCTAGAATTTCGGCGAAGTCCGGTTGATAGGTGAGATTTTGATCCGGGGGTCAAAATGGAATTTCAACAGTTGCATTAGCTTCTTTAGGTGATTTCGGATATTTGTGCAAATTTTCAGACCATTCGGAGGTGTTTAGGTCGGGTTTTGGGTCAAATGCAAGTTTCGGAAGTTTTGGTTTAACTTAGTCTTGACTACGTGGTAATTTAATGATTTTGATGTATATGATAGTATTTTTCTATTACGAGCAAGTTTGAATGAAGTAATAAAACATATCTATGCTTTTGGTTGAGGTCCCGAGGGCCTCAGGGTGATTTAGGATGGCTAATGGGAAGTTTTGAAGTTAAAAATGCAGCAGAAAATTGTAGAGCAAAATTGGTCATCCTGATCGCAAGCCAAGGCCTGCGATCGCATAGAAGGATAAAGGGAGGCCTGGCTGTTGTTCTCTGCGATCGCATTAAGATGTCTGCGATCGCATAAGAGGCCGGGGGCCGGTGTGTTTTGTTCTTCACGATCGCCGCGTTTGGAACACGATTGCATAGTTATGAGTGGTAAGGCATCGCGATCGCATGGGGATGGCCGTGATCGCATAGGTCATTTTGGATGCCTGGTAAGTTTGTTCTATGCGATCGCACAGAAGTAAAGTGTTGGGCAGAGAAGGGTTTTTAATAACATTTCATCCGCGAACCAAACATAAGTTCCTCCATTTTAAAAGCAAAAATGAGAGCTTTTTGAGCGATTTGAAGCGTATTTTCAATGGGTATTGATTGGAGGTAAGTCTCTTGACTTAAAAATACCATTTTTAGGAAGAATCAACCCTTAATTCCATGAAATTGTGTAGAAATTTTGGAGAACTAGGGCTTAGTTTTTAGAAACGAATTTTGGGGATTTCAAAGGTCATTCGAGCTCCCTTTTCGACAAACCTTATATGTACGGACTCGTGGCGAGACAAGGAATCCGATGATGTGAATTTTGGAATTTTTCGAGAAGTGGGCCCGAGGCTCGGGTTTTACCAACTTCATAATTTTTAGCATTTTTAGAATAATTTCAATTGGGTTATGTTTATTTAGTCTATAATAACATATTTGTTGTGGTTTTAACTAGATTGACGCGTGTAGACGGAGATTCAATGGGAAAAGGCATTGCGGATACGCCTGGTTAGAGGTGAGTAGTTTGTATAGATGATGGCCTGAGGGTTTGAAACCCCGATTTATCACATCGTGATGCCATGTTCGGGTGTGACTCGCATCCCATGGCAGGTGCAGGATTGTAAATGATTAGGGATTGTGACTTGGTCCATCCCGAGAGATAAATAAAATTATGGGCGGCTGACATGCACCTTGTAATGAATATATGTGGGCTTATTTCCATGTTTGGGGCCTTGTGCCGATCTGTAGCATCCGTCTAGGATGAATATCTGTGTGATAAGATGATTTGCATAATCTTTGATCTCAGTCATGTGCTTAATCACTGTTATTAAATGCTAAGTCATCTTATTTCTGAACTTAACTAATTAAATTATATTCACCTTAATATCTGGAAACTAGGAAAGAATTTGATTGAATCTGTTATCTTACTTACATGCATACTGTGGACTGAATATTGGGTCGGGCTGCACGCCGCAGCAGTGATATAATGATATTGCGCTTGGGCTGAAGGAGCCCCTCCGGTGTCTCTATACACCCCTAGTGAGCACTGTCGACGTTAAACTGTGACGACCCAAAGGGTCATCACTTATTATATTAGTCATTTCGAGCTTTAGAGGCCTTAAAAACCTCACTATTAGTTGCCTCGATTTGCGTGCATAGTCCGGGCATGAAGCCGGAAATTTTTCATGTTGATATATATGAATTATGTGAAACATTTGAAGAATTTTTATGTTAATATTGATAGAGTTGACTTTGATCAACATTTTTGGTAAATGAACCTAGACCCGTGATGTGACGGTCTCGGAAGGACTGTTGAAAAATATGGGACTTGGTCGTATTCCCGGAATTGAAACCCGAGGTCCCAGGCCCGAGAAAGAATTTTTCCGTGAAATTGTTTTCTGAAAATGTTTATGGAAAATAAAAATAAAATTTGATAAAAAAGTACTGGTATCAGGCTCGTATTTTGGTTCCAGCGCCAGTACATGTCATATATGATGTTTAAGCGCCTGTAAAGTTTGGTTGAAAATGGACGTCGTTTGACGTGTTTCGGCCTTAAATTAGAAAATTTAGAAGTTTATAAAGTTTGAAAGATTTCTTGGATTTAAGGCTCAAATTATTGATTTTGATGTTATTTTGGCGATTTGATTGCTCGAGCAAGTTCGTATGATATTTTTGAGTCAGTGTACATGTTTGGTTTGGAGCCCTGAGGGCTCGGGTGAGTTTTGGATAGGTGTCAGAGTACTTTTGTCTAAATGCAGCAGAAATTACTGTCTGTTGTGCCTAGTGATTTCTTTCTATACGATCGCATAGGTAGTGTTGCGATAGCATAGATCAATGTCTAGAGGTCCAAGAATCCTTATATGCGATCGCATTAGGTGCCATGCGGTCGCATAGCTAGCCAGTCCCCTTCTATGTGATCGCATAGTACTTTATGCGATCCCATTGAACAAACTACCCAACCCCTCTTCTCCTTCTATGCGAATGCAACTTGTCTTTTGCAATCGCATAGAACACCAGTGCATACTCTATGCGATCGCAGTCCCTTCTATGCGATCGCATAGAGCAATTTTCGCCCAGTGATTTTTTAGTCCCAAAACAGAACAGAACAGGATTAAATCCCATATCTCAAAACTCTCTATTCTTCAACACCATTTTTGGGCGATTCTTCATCAAATGTCTTGGTGAGTATTGTTTAACTCATTTTCTTCATTTCTCTTCACATAAATCAAATTCTTAGGCCTAAACATGTGAAATTGGGTAGAAAATTAGTGAAATGGGCATAGTTAGGGTTTTCAAATGATTTGTGATTTAGACCTCGTTTGGGGTCGAACTTAAGAACAAATTATATATTTGAACTCATGGATGAATGGGTTGTCAGAAATTGGTTCGAACCTCGTATTTTGACCACGTAGGCCCGGGGTCAATTTTTACTATTCCGGGCAGAATCTTGTAAAATAAATATTTAGCCATTTGGATTATTTTGTTAAGTATTATTGATGATATTATATCAATTTTGTATATATACAATTGGATTGGAGTCAAATTCGAAAGGAAAGGGCATTGCTTAAGGGTTGAGTTTGCCGTAAACCTTCGAGGTAAGTGTTTGATCTATCCTAGCTTGAGGGAATAGGAGTTGGGTTTATGTGCTAATTGTTATGTGTGGAGTCCGATGTAGAGGCATAGTGACGAGTATCTATGCGTTGGGGGTCGAGCATGACCGTGAGTGTTAAATTGATTAAACTTATAATAATCTTATGTCATTAGATGAAAGGAAGGATTATTGGTTTCATATCGGTGATATTTATATTTTTGATTTAAAGGATAATTTGTTTCATACTGATAATATATATATATTGTTGATTAATTATTATTGGTTTTCTGCCGGTAATATATTGCATTGATTACGGTTATTGGCCATAGTTGTCGGTGACATATCGGAAGGGTCGGGGTGCGCGCCACATCGTTTACAGATATAGAGTATTGTTATTGGCCATAGTTGCCGGTGACAAGGAAGAGTGATTATGCACGATGGGTCTTTCCATGCCTTGATTTGAGAGTGTGCGAGTAAAAGTACGATGGGTGATGCCGTACATCTTAATTGATTATTGATGAGAATGAGAGTAAAAGCATGATGGTTGGTGCCGTGCAGATTTTTATTTACCCGTTCTCCTTAATTGAAGTTCATTTATTCTGCACCTGTTATTACATTTTGTTGCTACCCCAGAACATGTTTTCCCTTCCCAAATATTAAATGTTGTTACCTGTGGTTTTGTTATATATGTATTTTGAAGTGTACGGGTTTATGTGAGTGTCTGGTCCTAGCCTTGTCACTACTTCGCCGGGATAGGCCGGACACTTACTAGCACATGGAGTCGGTTGTGCTGATTCTATACTTTACAGTCTTTTTGCGTAGATACAGGTTTTGGACAGCAGCAGTAGCAGTAGTGTGGGTGTTAGCTTTTGATCGTCGAGACATCGAGGTAGCCTTGCAGGCGTCCGCAGGACCCGGTGTCTCCTCTATCATTATTTTCAGTCTGTTATCTCATATATTCGAGACAAACAATATTTTATTTCTTTCAGACGATTGTGTGTATTACTCTTAGAAGTTCGTAAGTATTGTGACACCAGTTCTTGGGTAGGTTTTTATGTTGAAATTTTCAGTATCGCATCTAGTAAAATTTGTTAAGTCTTCCGCTAAATTTATTTATTCCGCTGATATTTTAATATTGTTGATAATAGGTTTAAATAAGTACTGTTAAAAATAGGAAAATATATGCATGATTTGGCTTGCCTAGCTCCTATTAGTCATGACCCCTGATGGTGGAAAATTCAGGTCGTGACATAAACGGATCGGGCTGCATGCCGCAGCGGTTTCATGTGCATTGCATTGCATTTTTATCTGATACTTGACTGTTATATTTGATATTGCTTTGCTGTTAGTTCGTAGCTCCTTAAGACTGTTAGTTTTAGCTTTGGTTTGTGGAATTTTGTGGATTTCTTACTTCCAGACGTTATATATTCTTATTACTCAATGAGTCGGTAGTACTCACCCCTACTCCCTGCACCTTGTTTGCAGATTCAGGTACACCGGAGTCTTAGCTGACACTTGTAGTCTCCAGATATTTTCCAGAGTCATTGAGGTAGCTTCTTGACGTTCGCAAGACCTAGCTGCTCTTCATATTCCAGTTTATTATTATTATATAGATTTTCAGATTTTATTTTTTTCATTCAGATATTATTATCCAGTTTTGTTTAGAGGCTCTAGACTCGTGACCTCTGATCTTATGGATGTATTTATCGGTTTTCGTATCTTTCCATATTACTCTATTAATACTTTTGGATTATTATTCTAAAATTACTATAATATTCTTAAATTGTCGGTTTTGAGACTTAGTGATAAATTGAAAGCGATTCTTGTTCAGGCTTGCCTAACTTTAGGGTTGGGCGCCATCACGACCGGGTTGGGTCATGACATTATCAATATATTATTGTTCATTTTCTTCATTTTCCGAGTTTTGCTATGTTTGCTCTTATTCAAATAACATGACATGCTCGCGGACTTCATGCCTAGATCCCAAGAACCCTATCAAACTTCGAATAATGAATCAAAAGTTGATATACAAAGAAGGTAAGTTTGAGAAAATGAATCGGAACAACTAAAGAAGATTGGTTCGTGGTTTGAGAAAGGTCTGTCACTGAAGCAGAGTTTGAGTAGAGTGAGTGCGTCAAGACTCGTATGGAACGATTGACCTTAATTAAGGTAAATCGGATGGCTGCAGTTTGCTACATGCAGTTGTATCAACAAAGCATGGCCCACGCTTAAACAAGAAAGCACGACCCAGGAATATTTAAGTAGGACAATTGGTGTTAAGGAGCATTCTTCCTCATCACTAGAAGCAAAAGGAAAGTTTTCTCCTAATTGGAAGGGTCCATATATCATTGGAAAAATATTGCCAAGAGGAGCATTATATTTGGGTGACATTGCAGGAAACGATCCCGAAGCGCTGTGAATACAGTTGCAATAAAAAGGTACTATGTCTAAACTTGCTCCGGCGATGTCTTTTCGCAGTTGAGATGACGAAGAATTTCATTCCCGCTATCCAAACACTATCAATCCTTTGCAAAACCTTTGAGTCGGTTACCTTTATTTGATTACCCTCTTTGGAACCCAGAAGTGCTAGTGAAAAAAAAGAAAAAGAAAGAAAAAGAAAAGGAAAATAAAAGAAAAAGAAAAGAAAGAAAAGAAGAGAAAAATAAAAGAAAAGAAAAGAAAACGGAAAAAGAAAAACAAAATCAAAATTATTTTCTTGAACTACGTTTGACTTGATTCAAAATGATACGTAGGCAGCCTCTCGCTGGGGTTCAGTCACACCAAAACAAAAATTCAAATTTCCCCGAAATTGAAAACTGAGGTAGATGATATAACGGTTCGGCCATGAGCCCGCCAAAATGGTTCCAAAGTTGTAGTTTCGCCCAAAATCCTTTTTACCCAAAGACCTTGTTCAAGTCCTTCCTATCAATTGTCAAAGACAAAGAAGTGGAAAACGTCATTGTTGGAATCTGGTATAATTCAAATTGAGAGAAATAAAATGGGAGTCTTATTGATGAAAATCTTCGGACACCATAAGGCGACGGGAGTAGAGAAATAAAAAATGAGAGATTCCGCTTAGGGAAAACTCACAAAGAGCACTATCGGGCGATGGTGAGAAAAGAAATGAGAGAGGTTGATTAGCAAAAATTCGCAAAGGGCGTTGTCGGCGAAAAGAGGATATCCTATCACTAAGAGTTCTAGCAAGGTTCCATGGTATTGAATGCGGATCCATGGGTTCACACGAAGCTGGAAAGTTGGTGCGGGTCGGGTATCCAGTCCAAGAAGCATGTCATGTCAATTTGAAGCCAGCATGCACCCCAGATAAGTCCTTCTTCTCCCCGAAAGGGACGCTTCTATTTAAATTCATTATCCTTTTCTATGTTTACCTTTCCTTGAATCCATTTCGGCCTAACTCTGACCTCCGAAACTATTACAAAGAAAAGGTGGCAGGAAAAGTTGCTACATGGCTCTTCCTCGCAAGAAATAAAAAAGAGGACCCAACCTCAATGGATGTGTTAAGCCGATCCTGGCTAACCGAAAATACCAGAAATTAAAGAAGGTCAAAGACACAGGTCTGAGAAGCAAAATATAGTGAAAAGACAGAGCCCTACACGGGCGAGCCATCATGAATTCTTGTAAATTGAGTCTTATCGATTAGAAAGGGATTCACCCTCAAAGTCAGCAAGCAACAAAAGTTTTCAACGGACATGAGGTCGGGATCAAGCAATGGAAATGATCAAGGCCACAAAACCAACCGCCGTTTTAAACTAACAAATTGTTCTTTGTTGAAAAATGAAACATGTGTAATTTGGGCAACCTGGAAAGAAGTAGGTGCAACCCAAAGAAAGAAGAAATGTGCAAGCACTGAAACAGCTTTGCATCAAGGAACCGATCAAAGGGAAGTTCTCCCCCCAAATTCTTTCATGTGTTTATTAAATAAAAGAAAATATAAAAGAATAGGAAAAGAAGGAAAAGAAATGAAAATCCCAAAGGAAAAACAAATCATGGTAGCATAGGGCTTGATTCCCTAGATATCCCGGCATAACCCGTGGATCTCTCTGGCATAACCCAATGAGTCTTTTCTCTCCAAAATTCCGGCATAACCCGTGGATCTCCCTATCATAACCCAAGGAGCTTTTTTTTTCCCAAATCCCAGCATAAACCGTGGATCTCCCTGGCATAACCCAAAGAGTTTTTTCTTTCCAAATCTCGGCGTAACCCATGGATCTCCCTGGCATAACCCAAGGAGTCTTTTCTCTCAAAAATCCTGGCATAACCCGTGGATCTCCCTGGAATAACCCAAGGATTATTTTCTTTCCAAATCCCGACATAACCCGTGGATCTCCCTCGCATAACGCAAGGAGCTTTTTCTTTCCAAATTCCGGCATAACCCATGGATCTCCCTGGCATAACCCAAGGAGTCTTTTCTTTCCAAAATCCCGGCATAACCCGTGGATCTCCCTGGCATAACCCAAGGAATCTTTTATTTCCAAATCCCGGCATAACCTGTGGATCTCCCAGGCATAACCCAAGGAGCGTTTTCTTTCAAAATCCCGGCATAACCCATGAATCACCCTGGCATAACCCAAGGAGAGTTTTCTTTCCAAATCCCGGCATAACCCGTGGATCTCCCTGGCATACTCCAAGGATTGTTTTCTTTCTAAATCCCGGCATAACCCGTGGACCCTTCCGTCATAACCCGATGATTTTTTGGCATAACCCGTGGACCTTTCCGGCATAACATGAGGACTTTCCCGGCATAACCTGTGGACTTTTCCGATATAACCCGGTCATTTCCCAGCATAACATGGATTCATTCACAAGGATTCACAATCCCGATTTGATTGCTTAGATATGTGTCACAACTAACTCACGAAAATTTTATAGTGAAAACTAGGGAAGAAAATTTCGTTCGTTTGTTTGTTTTGGTATCTTAAGCAGGTTTACCTCAATACACAGGGTGCGAGAAGATCAATGGAATGAGTCTCATTCTATGATCAAGAAAAGAAGAAATGAACTCAAATGTTGAAGCAAAAAAAGGTGTAGATTGCTCAAAAATCTGACTAAAGTCACAAGCTCCGCCAATCCGGTTTTGACACAATGCTGCTGAAAGAAACAAACACCTATGACTTGCAATCATCAAGATTCAGATCGGATTCCACAGCAAAATCAGCTAAGACTCAAGATCAAGTGTCAAGAAAATTATAGATAAGAATCTTGTAACTCGTAGTTGATAGGCACAACTAGCTTAGCTTTGATTTTCCTTTATTTTGGTGTAATAAGGAGGTCAACAAGCAGTAGTAGCAGCAACAACAGTGAAATCACAGCTCTTGGTAGTCCCAGCAATCGACACTCCATAACTACATTGACCTGATTCTTTTATAGCCAATGATATGTAGACAACCTCTGAAGCAGGGCTCGGTCAGACGGTATTTCAAAATGATTCTCATGGAGTGCCAAGCAGGTGAAAATCTCTCATGTTGCTCATTTATCTTTGTCCGAAAACCCTTCGTGTCTCCGAGCAAGGAGGGGCAGCTGTGAGCACCTGATTTTTGCCATGCTCAAATTATTCCAATAAATTCATTAGAATTAGGATCTTTTCTTTCAGTATTGGAATTTTAGGAATTAATTGCATCATTTTATGTTTTGTTTGAATTTTGTGTGCATTTTTAATTGGTATAATTCAAAAAAATACCAAAAATAGTGTGCATTTTAAAATATTTAAAATACCAAAAGTGGTTCCTTACATTTCTACTTTTAATTTTTAAAATTTTTCTTATGTTTTCCTTAAATTAGGAATTAGTTAATTTTAGAATATTAATTAGTATAATCTTAGATTTAATTTGGGTGTTTTAGTTTTGATTTTACATTCAATAAAATCAGAAAATTCAAAAAAATAATAATAATAAGTAAATACACAAAAAATGATTAAATGAAAAGGCTGGCCATGTTTGGGCCATTTTCATGAAAATCCCAGCCCAACACCCTTGAAACCCAACAAAATCCGGCCATATCGCCCAGCCCATACCCCTGATCCGGTCCAACCCTATAAAAATCAAAACGACATCGTTTTGGTATAACTAATCTTGACCGTCCATACCCCCAATCTAATGCTCCAGATTTGATCCATTATTTTGAATAAAAATATAATAATGCTTATTGAAAATCAACGACCAAATCCTCCTTCCTCGTATCTCTCCTGTAACACCATCGTCTCCGCCGCCAACCACCCTAATATTGCCAGCCGGAAATCGCCTCCTCCGGTGGCAATGCTCTAAATACCACCAAAAATACACCATAGAACCCCCTCACTCTCCTCTTTCCAATCCCCAACGTATTTTCTCTCAAATCCCAGTCAAAAGCTTCGAATATCCGATCGAAGTTTTTCCGGCCATGACGCAACTTCATCCAAACTCGCCCAAATTAATACCCTGGCCCCTCCCCCCTTCCCCTATCCAAATACATGGCTATTTTTCCTCGAATCTGCCCGGAGCATCTCGAATCTTGAATCAAATTTTCGGACAAAAAAATCCTAATTTCCCAAACTTTGCCACATGGATATTATACAACCTCTTAATCTCTGTCATGCAGAATCCAGCAGAAATAATACTCAAGTTTCACCGGAAGTGGATTAATTTCGAGTCTGGACATTAGCCTATTGGAAAGTCTCCAGTGAGTTCCCATTTAGTTTTCCTCTTTCTTCTTCTTTTTTGATGTTATCTTAGTCTTCATTTTTTGTTGTTAATAATTGTTAATCCGAAAGATATTAAGTTTTATTCAATTTCATTTTAAATTCGTTCAATATTTGTTTCATTTTGATCCTTATCTGCTTGTTCATCTTAGTTTATAGGTGTTAAATTATTTTTCGTTAATAATTGAATTTGCCTCAATTTTTTTTATTTTAATAATGACTTATGAGTCTGTGTAGTTAATGAATATTTGAATGTCATTTAGCCTTCAATTCTGATTAAGTTTAGTTTGTGAATAATTTTGATGATTGTTGCTGTTAAATGGTTTCAATAAATAGGTTAGTTAATAGTCGAATTAGGATTGCATTCTTTTGAGTTGAAATTCAGATCTTAGGAATTGTTTGAGTATAGCTGTCCTACATTAGTAATTTTGGGATAAGTCGAGGGTAGTTGGGACAATTCAGGGATAAAAATAATTGATCTAGAATGTTCTAGAATGGGGTCTAATTTGAAACTTTGGGAAAATACAGTATGCTTACTTGTGTAACAAGTTAAAAATAAAGGGCTAATACTAAAATTGAATAAGGACTAAAAGAGAAAGCTGAAAATTTGATTAGGCCTCATTTGTGCCTATAAAAGGGCATGATCCTTACTTCATTCACAAGTTATTAGCCATCAAAATTCCCCCCAAAAAACTCTCTCTAACTTCAGATCTAAAACTTCAAAATCTCAGATTACAATTTCCTTCTAGTTCTTAGTATTAAAAACAAAACCCAAAAACAACAAAAATAAGAGAAAAACCAAATAAAAAAAAACTACCGTTTCATCAAAATTCTAGGTGGATTTCAACTTTAGCTCTTGATTTACATATTTTCCAGATTAGTTTATGATAATTCGAAGTTCCAGTGGTGATGTTTGGTTGATTTCGAGTGAGTTTGGGCTAGATAAGTTGGTTTTGGATTGATTGGTGGCCTGTTAAGAGTTTCAGAATAATTTGAGTTCAATTTCGAGTCTATTTGGGTGCTTCAGTGGTAGATTTGTTGCTGTGATTCATCTATCCTTGGATTTTTAAATTTTCTTCTGAATTTGCTGGGTCAACTGATCAATACTGGTTTTTGAAACTTTCGTGGTTTGCTAGTTCTGTTTTCTGAGTTTGCTTACTGCTGCTGACTGCTTGTTCCTTTGTTCCATTCCAAAACTCAAGTACACATTAGGAGCTTATGTAACTCATCCATGAAATGAAAATACATTTCCTGTGTGATCATCTTCGAAGTTTTACTGTTTCATTAGTCAAATGCTTTCGTTTGGAATGAATTCAATGTTTTAGCTTAGTTGTAGTAAACTGATTAAATTGTGTAATTTGTATCTAATTGAACTGTTTTGGCTTGTCTATCCATGATTATCAATTGTAGATCTAGTATAGGCCCATACTGAAATCAGGACTGGTTAAATTCGTAATTAATATAGGGATCAGCTTGTTTGAATTCCATCTAAAGCTAAATGTGTTTACCAATCAATTTCATGCTACATTAGTTAACATCTGCATGCTAGGCATTAATGTCAATCTCCTTTGATTCATTAAGCTCACTGTGCTAACGTAGGAATAAATAATTGCATGATAGCAGTTAATATTAGCAGTGGTCCAATTTGAATAAATTAACTTGTGTATGAATGGAGATAGAATAGAGTAACCCAGCCGTTTAATCCATAATTCAGTCCAACATTTGGAGTTTAAGGATTCACCACTATATAGTTAGATAGTAATCGGATTCTTAATTTGTAATTCAAATGGTCGTTGCTTCATCAAGTTAAGTGAAAATGCTCTTTCTTTGTTTTAAATTGTTAAATGTGTTTCAAATGGAATTTGTTTCCGGACAGATTGGGCAAGTGTTTGAACAAATAGTTGGATTGCCAACTCCAGGATTCGATCAGCTGTTCCTAGTGCAATTCAATTTGGCTTGTTTGATTTGGGCTAATTTCAGGCCCAAGTTCTGTGGATACTGGAAATTTGGCCAGCGTGCACACATAGTGTGGCTTGGGCTCTTTGGGCCCAAGACTGAAACATGCTTTGTTGTTTGAATTCAAGTTTGAACTCGATGCCTGAAATTTATAATATTATCTAGTTAGGGCCTTTTATTTATTTTAGAGACGAATAAATAGAAAAATCAGTCTCTTTACGATTGGCCTTTTAATAAAAATAAGATGAGCCTCGCAAAATAAAATGCAAATTGCGGGGCCCTCATTGAATGTATACATTAAAATACTTAGAAATCGGGAAGGGTCGTTTAGCGAAATTCACGGTCTTCCTCAAAATAATAACGCGTTAGACTCTTTACGCACAATTTTAATAATTTACCTTCTTAAATACGGGTGTGCATTTCATGCGACCCAAATCCAAATCCAAAACATTGAATAAGAATGTGTCGAGGATCCGGGTGCATTTTATGTGACGTGATCCAAAACACTTTTATAAATGACGTTCATTTTCTTAAAATTTAATTATAACGGTAAATAATTTAAAATTGCATTGTAGGATTGAACATGTATTAAAATTAGATTTTAGCCATCTATATCAATTTAAGCGACCGTGCTAGAACCATGGGACCCGGGGGTGCCTAACGTCTTCCCTCGGGTCCACAGAATTCCTTATTCAGAATTTCTTGTTCGCAGACTCTATTCGAGAAGTCGAAGTTTTCCTCTAAGGAATCAAGATAAACCGATGACTTGGGACACCAAAAGCAAACCTATCCCAAGTGGCGACTCTAAATAAATAATTCCGATCCGAATAATGTCACTTTAAATAAAAAACTCTCATATACATTATCCTTCGGGGTAAGTGTAAAAAAGGAGGTGTGACACCAGTTATGGAGAAATTAGCCCCGGTAACCACTCCTTCAACAACAGTTCATAGCTCAGATTCATCAATTGTAGGTGCTATGTGCTCAATTGGGTCAGCATCGCACCAATCTACTATTTCAAAGAAGCTGGATCTAGTCTCCCCAACTCCGATTGAAAAAATACCAGATCTAACGAAGGAAGCTACCAATGGAACAGTGGCCATGCAAAGTCCAGCACATAACCAAGCTCAACCAGTAGAAGTACCGGTGGAACCTGTGGTCATCAGCAAAAAAAACTGAAGAATCTAAACAATCATGGTCAAATCTCTTTCAGATAAATAGATTCGCAACAAATGTTATGTCACTAGATTACATACCACCTCTAATTGTAGGGCAGCCAATAGTGCAATTAAATAAATTAGAGGTAGAGGAGGAAGAGAAGAAGTGGAAATGTCCGTTATTTGCCTACATTTTAGGAGATGGACAAGGCTTTAATGCGATAAATAACCTTAACTTGTCACACATACTAGAGTTATTACATAATTAGAGTCAAAACAATGGAAGATGCTAAGGAAATCCTCTGTGCTGGACCTGATTCTATAGCTAACAGACCAATAATTCTCAAACCATGGACCCCTGACTTTGATTTCATTGAGGAATCCCCTATTGATATCCTACTGTGGGTTAAGTTTCCTAAGCTCCCTATGTCCTGCTGGGGAATGAGATCATTAAGTAGGATTGCCAGTGTATTAGGGAAGCCTATTTTTGCTGATGAATGCACAACTAAACAAACTAGAGTCTCTTATGCTCGGTTGCGTATAGAGATTAATGTCATCAAAGAGCTGCCAAGTGAAATATGGGTGATGGAACTAAATGGGAAGAAGTTCTTAAAAGATGTGATCTATGATTGTAAACCTTCCTTTTGTGTGAAATGTCAAATTGTAGGCCACATGTGTTCAACCCAAATGAGACAGGCTATATACTAACCTAATCAACTGAAGAAAGCAAAAGTTACACAGGAATGGAGAACCAAGGCCCCTGTAACTGTTACTCCTATTAAAAAAGAAACAACACCGTGAAAACCACAACATGTTACTACAAATGAGATGAATGAAGATCAGAGCCCTAAAGAGTGCAATGAGCTACCAAGTCTGTAAAATATGGAGAAACAACAAGATAAAGGAAAAGAGTACAAAGCCCGGAATTCAATCTCATTAACTTTCCTCCCTTATCACCCATTCCTGTAAGTAATAGATTTGACGCAGTGTCCAATAGAAAGTATGAAGTGCCACTGGGGGATAGAGGTGGACCAAGTAATCATCAATGAAGTGGTTGTTCTGGAATATTAGAGGTGTAAATAAAAGGGCATAAACAGAAGGAAGTTAGGGAGTATATTAGAAGCAATAAAATAAAACTAGTTGGATTGGTATAAACTAAGGTTAAAGAGGCAAATTCTCATAGAATTGCTAAGCTGCTGGTTCATGGATGGGGCATACTAACAAATTACAATGAAGCTAGAAATGGGAGAATACAGATACTATGGGATACAAATATGCTTAATGTTAGTGGACTTCAGGATGATCCTCAAATGATCCATTGCCTAGTCAGAAGTATAAGAGGGGATATTACTTGCTACCTCACTGTTGTTTATGGTTTCAATAGGATAGATCAAAGAAGGTCTCTATGGAAAAATCTACAGCAATTTTCAACAACTATTACAGATGCATGGTTAGTTGCAGGGGATTTTAATGCTATAGTATATCCCAATGATAGACAATCATGTAATCTTGTTATTTATTCTGAGATTCAAGAGTTTAGCTACTGTATTCAGCAAGCAGGGCTATTAGAACTACCTTGGAAAGGAGACTATTACACCTATACAAACAAACAGCCTGGAACAGATATAGTATGTAGCAGATTGGATAGAGTATTTGGCAGCTATGAGTGGATGATAAATTGGAGCTATGTGGAAACAGTTTATGGTTAACCTCAAATCTCTGATCACAATCCTATGATACTGACCCTAGCATCTTCTTCTTGGAATGGAAAAGTTTCTATTAGATTCTTTAATGCATGGGCTGATCATGATAAGTTTCAACATACTATGGCATTTATCTGGAACTCTCCAAATAAGCCTGGAAATTAAAAGAAATTTGGTCCAAACTCAAAGAACTGAAAGGACCTCTAAAGGTTTTGAATGCTAAGGAGTTTAAGAGCATTACTCAAAAGATAGAGCACACCAAATATGAGTTGAAGGAAGTTCAAGAACAACCAGAAAGTTCATACTCTGATGCATTACTACAAAAAGAGAAAGAGATAGTCCTAAAGCTAGAAAGATGGTCTCTATTTGAAGAAAATGTGGTACAACAGAAAGCAAGAGCTAAATAGATTAAACTTGGAGACTCTAACACCAAGTACTTCACTGCAGTTATGAAGTGAAGAACATAAAGAAAAAATCACAAAAATTACAAATGGCATGGGTGAAAAGGTAAATAATCCCGCAGACATAAAAATGGAGATTCTGAACTTTTACAAGTCACTTACGGGCTGAACAACAACATTCCTCACTGCTATAAATAGAGTGTATATGGCTAATGGTCCCTTACTATCTCAGCAACAAAGAATGGATCTCTATGCAGAAGTAACTGACCTTGAAATTTTGGAGAGTCTAAAAGCAATTGGAGATGATAAAGACCCAGTAATAGATGGTAATAATGCTGCTTTTTTCAAGAAAACCTGGAGTATTATCAGCAGGCAAGTCACAGAAGCTATCAAGGAATTCTTTCTAACTTCCAAGATGTATAAACCAATAAACTGTTCCACTATCACTCTAATCCCTAAAGTTTCCAAACCCACCACAATGAAGGAGTATAGACTATTGCATGTTGCTCAGTACTGTATAAAATGATATCTAAAATCCTAGCCACTAGACTCCAAAAGGTCACGTCAAGCATCATTTAGAAAATAGTTGACAATGTTATCCTTGCTCATGAAATAGTCAAATCCTACACTAGAGCCCATATATCCCCCAGATGTATGATCAAAATGACCTCCAGAAAGCATATGATTCAGTAGAATAGATTTTCCTACAACAGGTGATGGAGGGGATTGACTTTTCTGCTAGATTCATTAATTGGATTATGGAGTGCATCAAAACAGTTAGCTTTACTATCCTCATTAATAGAGAAACTACAAAACTATTTGAAGCTGCTAGGGGGCTTAGGAAAGGGGATCCCATCTCTCCTTTCCTGTTTGCAACAGTTATGGAGTATCTCAGTAGGTCACTTGCTGAATTGAGGAAAGAGTCCACATTTCAATACCATCCAAGATGCAAAAAGCTGGGTATCACTCATATGAGATTTGTTGATGATCTACTACTCTTTTCCAAAGGGGACCTATCTTCTATTATTGCCATGTTCTAATACTTCTCCCAATTCTCTGAAGCTTCTAGACCACATGCTAATTTGGGTAAAAGTTCAGTTTATTTTGGTGGTGTGAAACAGGAAGTGAAGCAGTAGATTATTGATCACCTTGGATTTGTATATGGAGAATTACCATTCAAATACCTAGGAATTCCTTTGTCCACCAAGAAAATTGCCTTGATCCATTGGCAACCTTTAGTTGAGAAAATTACTGCCAAGATCTCTTCATGGACTACCAAGAAGTTATCATATCTGGGAGAGTACAGTTAATCCAATCTGTGGTCTTTGGCATTCAATCTTACTGGGCTCAAGTGTTCATTATTCCAGTCAAAGTTATGAAGATAATTAAAGCAATCTGCAGAAGCTTTATTTGGTCTGGATGCAACACCATCACTAAAAAAAGCTTATGTCTCATGGGAGAGAATGTGCACTCTTAAATCTGCTGGTGGAAAGAACATCATCAACATTCTGTTATGGAATAAGACAACAATTGCAAAGGTGTGTTGGGATCTAGCTCATAAAGAGGACAAGCTGTGGATCATGTGGATCAATGCTTTCTATTTGAAACAACAACAACTAGAGTATTTGCCAATTCCTAAATAGGCTAGTTGGATGGTCAGGAGAATAATTGCCTCATGAGGTTTCCTACAACAAATCCAAAACTCAGCTGTTCACAGGTGTTCCATCAGACAAATATACCTACAGCTTTTAGGAGATCTACCAAGAGTACGTTGGAAGAACCTAATCTTTCATAATTCTGCTCGACCAAAAGCTATTTTTAACCTATGGTTATTGCTACAAGGAAGACTACCAACCAAGGATAGACTGGCTAAATGGGAAATGAACATTAGCGAATAGTGTGTTTTGTGCCAAGGACATACAGAGACAAGAGATCACTTATTCCTCCTATGCTCCTACTCAGAAAACCGGTGGGAACAAGTAATGAAATGGATTCAAGAGGACCATCCAAAGAATCACAGCTGGGATTAACGTCTTCAGTGGATCATCAGCAAAGCTAAAGGAAAATCAAATAGAGTCAGTATTTTCAAGATGGTGATCACTGAAATCTCATATGAAATATGGATTGAAAGGAACATACGTATATTTGAGAAAAGATATCGCAACAGTGAAGCCTTATCAAAACTAGCTTATATTTGTAATGTTAGAGCAAGCCCTAGAACTAGAAATCATATGCAACAATTATTGTTATAGTAGAGTAGTTAACATAGTTCTGTTATAGCTAGTACATTAGATGAGGATTAGATAGTCAGCTGATTATAAGCTAGACTATGGTCTTGTAAAGCATGATCTTTGGTGATTAATAAAATAATTAATTACCAAAAAAAAGAGAATCGCAATATTTCTAGACTTTTTTAAAGAACATTTTATATAAATCTAAAGAATATATATAACAACAACAACAACAACCCAGTATAATCCCACTTAGTGGGGTCTGGGGAGGGTAGTGTGTACGCAGACCTTACCCCTACCATGAGGTAGAGAGGCTGTTTCCAAATAGACTCCCGGCATCCTTCCCTCCAAGAACTTCCCACCTTGCTCTTCGGGAGACTCGAACTCACAACGTCTCGGTTGGAAGTGGGGGTTGCTTACCATCAGAGCAACCCCTCTTGTCTAAAGAATATATATAAATTATATATTTAAATATTGGTTTGGTTTAAAGTTTTTACTCACTACCAAACCAAACCAAATCAAACCTTGTTTGGTGTTTTAATCAGTTTGGTTTAACTTTTCGGTTTGATGCGATTTTCCGATTCGATTTGTACCCCTAGCTTAAAGTCTCCCGTAGAAGCACATGTTTTATGGTTAGAAGCAGATCTCAAATTTAAATTTAGAAGCAATTTATTCATGAGAATTAACATTTTAAAAAATAGGAAACATAGGTGAAGAGTTTTACTTATACAGAACGAAGGGTAAATTTCAAGATAGAGTGTATTCGTAAATTTTTACATTTTAAAGGATTGTATATAGCTAAAGAAAGTTAAAATAGAAGGGCTACAATTTAACATGAATATCTAAGCATATGTACCAGTATTCAAAAGTATATTCCTATTTGGAGAATAATTAATAGAAAAGCTTAGGTGCCTACGAGATAAAATATTTACTAGACTACCAATAGATGAATGGACGGCAAGAAGTCCTACTAATAGGAGGAAATGGTTCTATATATCAGCTAAAAGCTCGCTTCCCAAACATTATAAGCAAACCATCTTAATTTATGAATATCATCAGACTTTATATATTGTACATTCCAATAAGCAAATAAATCAAAAACGTCTTTGAGTACCATATTTTAAACAAAATTTGTTTTCGAAGATCACTGTTCAATATTGATTTCTAATTTTAAGATGCAGCCAAGCTTTAAATAAATCAGAAAGTGACTTAAATTCTATAGAGCTAACTTGCAATTATATAGGAGTAATATAATTTAAACACTGTGAGCTTCCTAACAAACAAATAAATTATGAAACAACTCTTATTACTATAATTCATTGAAATGAATAGTTTATGAAGGGTATTATTCTTAGCTATGTCTAAACTCGTTAACAATTGACAGTTAACAAGCTGATCTATAATGATGGAAACAAAGAGGATAACAATGTTATCAAATGAAAGGGAGACAAAAAAGCAAGACTTAGGAAAGAAATTTTTTTTACCTTAAAACGGATAACAATAAAATTTATATGCAATTTTTAGGATATACAAATTAATTCAACACGAATAATTAAAAATGTAAAATAAACGAATTACATATAGAATGAATAACCAATCAGATTGTGATGTTACAGCGGGGCTCGGATTTAGGTTGAACAATAGCTTTGCCCTCGATCGGACCCTTGGTTCGAAGCCAAATATATATGAAGAACAACAATAAAATAAGAACTTTTCAATAGCTAGAAAGCACGAAAATAAATTTATATTGCCTTCGTTTGCGTGTTACAATGTGTGTTATCAAAGAAAAACTTTTCCATTATATAGTAGGAGAGATTCACTCCTAGTACAAGTCTAGAAAAGGTAAAGATCTTCCTCTTTCGTTTACTGATTCGTAACCTCCATCGAGCGATATCCGCACCGTAATATCCGGTTGGTTCCGGATATCACGACCCTCTATCTGTTGGCTACAACCGTTCATTGCGCATCGCTTTATCAGGTCTGATGGCGAGCACTCCTTTCGGGCCTCGATACAAAGGGTTCCCAGCTTCGATTTTCATTTTGTATATTCATACTCTTACTTCGTTTGATCCGTCAGGAAATCGGGATATGTGTTAACCCCGATTTCACTCGTATACAGATAGTCCCATCGTTTCCTAGAGAGTAGGTTTGTCGAAATGATAGATAAACCCATGTTCCTTCCTTCGTACGTTACGATTGAGGAGACAGATAAGCTGAAACATGCCATCAGTCCCGTCGTTCTGACTTCGGACATGTGTCGTCCATCGTCTGGTTTTCTTCGAATGTGATACGTTGCGTATTGGTTGCATTTTCCCCTATAAAAGCTTCGACCTTTTGTACTTCTTTCACTTTCTGATCCTAGCTTTTACCTTCGAATTTTCTAACGGCTTTCAACATTTTCAAACCTTCATATCTTCATCTCTGATCATTACATCTTCATATTTGTTCTTAGATTTCTAACCCATATCTTCATACCTTCATCCCACCTTCAAACTTTCATACTCTTTTCTTCAAAGCGTCATACTTTTCCTTCGAATCTTCATATTTCCCTCCAAATCTTCATATTTTTAAGATCTCAATGGCTAAAACTTCAAAGTCAGTTCCTCAGCAGGCTGCTCCTTCATCTTCCCACTCGACTGCATATGACAAGGTGTTTGCTCCCAAGGTGGTCTCAGAGCCCCCCGTGAAAATCTTTATACCCGGGTGATGCTCAATTGGGGATGACTTCAAGGTCAAGAAGGCCTCTAGCCAACAAGACCGGAGTGAAGGAGCATCGAGATACATATGCTTTGTCACCGAAGAAATCCTACTCGTAGTCCGAGCAGATTGTAAGTGGGAGGGTAAGGACGTGGTAGTCCCCGGGCCCAACGACGATATAATTAATCACATGAAGGGGTATATGAGTGTTTATACTTAACTCTTCACGCTCACCCCTGTAGATCCCGTAGTTTTTTCTTATTGGAAGATATACGAGGTGTGCTTGGGCAAATCCACTCATCCTTCTAGATGATTTTGATGCTTTTGTGCCACTTCTTAAACAACACCGAGTCTCATCGATTCACCCTCAACCACCTACTCTGTTTGTACAGTTCCTAAATCTTCCAAGGGGGAATGATCAAGCTCGTCCGCCAAGCAATCAAGGCTCCCTTTTCGAGTATTGACGAGGATCGAGACTGAGATTGGCAGGGGTGATTTGTTCGGGTAAATACCGAAGACCTGATTCCCCCCCCCCCCCCCCCCCCCCCGAGCTTTTGCTGTTCCCCGAGGAGTGGAACGCATCCCATAAGTGTCACACCTCCGTTTTAATTGTACACTCCCGCAAAGGTGCGTAAAGGAGTTTTTCCAATGAAAGGACAATCAGAACGAGATTTGTTTATTATTTATTCAGAGTCGCCACTAGGGAGATTAATGATGTCCCAAGCCACCGATTAAATCTCGAATCGAGGAAAAATATGACTCTGTTCACAGTCTGCGAACCAGAAATCCGGATAAGGAATTATGTTAACCCGGGAGAAGGTGTTAGGCATTCCCGAGTTCCGTGGCTCTAGCATTGTCGCTCAACTGTTGCATTTAGCTTTTATCTGATTTTATTACATGAAGAGCCTATGTGCCAATTTTATGTTTAACCGCTTTTATTTAATATAATATTTATTTAAGAGAAAGTGAACGTCGTTTAAAGTGTGTTTTCGTATTGCTCGCATCAAATGAACCCGCAATCCTAGGCACACTCTATTCAACGTTTTAGCATTTGTATTTAGACCGCATAAAATGCCCACCCTTATTTATGAATGTAATTTATTAAAGCCGCACCTAATAGAGTCTAACACGTTGTAATCTTTTTGGAGGGCCGTAAAATTCGCTAAACGGCCCTTCCCGATTTCTAAAAATTCAAAGCCAGCTAAGCGAGGGCCATACAATTTGTTCGACATGGCGCACCTCAATGTTATTAAAGGAAAAACATTCAATTTAAAGAACTACAAAATATTCATATTAAAACTAAATAGGTATCACAACCACACCACAGGAACCGTACCCATAGTCACGACAATTTTTTACGCTCCAAACATCAATTAACCTCGATTAACCTCCCCATGACTCAACTGTAGCTTTCAACTACAATGAATCACAACAACAACACAAAAAGCAATTAATCACTCCATCCCAACAGTTTTCCAATTCACTATAGTATTCAGTTATTACGTTTCAACTGGATAAAATTTACAACCATGATATTCCTACAAACATGATCTGATGCAAGGTTTCAAACAATTTCAAACTAAATTCAAATCCCAAGAACAAATGCAACACCACTAGAGTGAGGCCTTAATTAAACATATGCCTTGCTCTTAGCAGAACTCACGAACTACTAGTTGAGTATGAAACTTACAATTAATCCCCATTAATTAGTTCAATCCTAAAGATGATTAGGTGATTGAGATTCTAAATCCTTTAAAACATAAACTTATACAGATAGTCTACTTCAAGATATTATAAGTAGCAGAAATCTAAACAGAAAAACGCTTCAACAACATATAAGGAACATCATGAAATAGAACTAAGGGAGAAGAAGGAATCGACCACTTTTAGCTCAAGATTTGACTGCGCTACATGGCTGAAAAACAGAATCGTTACCAGAGATCCATGGCAACGGAGACCTCGACTTGAACCAACAAAAACTTCTCAACAAAGGACTCGGCTCCTTACTGCCGGAACAAAACGAACGAGAAATGTTCAAAGAGGTTGAAAAACTAAGGCCGGATCTCAGCCATAAATTCAGCCGAAACGGCAGCAATCAACAGTAGCTTGACGACCTCGAAATGTCAACCAGTTCCGAACAGATCTCACGAACGAGTTCCAAAATGGACTCGAATCACTGTTAGGAGAATTTTTCTTCAATATAGCAGTGAAACAAAAATCAGCAAATACACACTCCTCAATCCCAGAATTCGACGAGGATGAACAACAAGATCGAAAGCTAAATTTTCAACTAGAACTCGGGACGGAGCAGCAACAGGAACCAAATAAGTACTTTTATATATAAAAATTTATGAATTACAAAGAGGGAAATTCGACGAGCAAACTCGAGCAAGCTAAACCAGCAACAAAGAACTCCTCAGCAACCTCTAATTGCTATAAATCCAGAGATGGAAGATGAACCTCGAAAGTTTTCTAGCAGCAGAAATCAATAGAAGAACTCGACCAAATAGAGGTCAAAATGGAAATGAGAGTTCAGCTGCTAGTCGGAAGATTCAACAGCAGGAAACCAGCAACCAAACTCCAATTTCAAATCCAGATATCAAAAATGAAAACCCAATAGTTAGGGAGCAACACAGAAGAATCGGAATTTTAGTTTTTCTAAAGCTTTTCAAAGGGGAACGGCATTGTTGTTCTGCTAGGTTGGAGTGTATGATTATTGTTTGTGGTTTTTTAGAAAAAAGAAATCCAGAAGAAAAGAGCTCTAGTGTCAATTTCCGTTTTTGTTCTCTTCGGAGATGACCGTCCCTTTTGTTGAGAATCAAATGGGAGAGGTCATCGTTGCTCTCTCAAGAGGAGAGCTTCCTTCCGATCAGCTCCCCCTTTTCTCTGATGAAGGGTTCTATCTAATAAACAATCCAGGAGCCACAGAGCAATGGGGGAATGGGTCACGCTATATGCGTGTCTCTAAGGTGGAAGGGGTTTGGACCGGGTGGGAACGGATTATGGGCTGGACTGGGGCTATTTATGATTTCGGCGTCAGACCTTGTTACACAAACAACCCAAATGGATATTCTCATAAGACCAATTTTAATTAAAGCCTCCTCTTATTTCTTTGTTTTTTTTTTGTATTTTGTATTATTTTTTTTATAATTTTATAAAAGGTTCAAAAGATTAAAATAACAATTAAACTAAAACTAATTAATTCCTAAAATTATTTTACAAACTATTTCGATAATTTCACAATTAAAACAATAAAAATGCTAAAGTGAACTATTTTTGTCATTTTCGTCCCATTTTGTTCTAAAATAAATTAACCCCTAATTAACCCTAGAACATGAAATTAGATCCTAAATGCAAATGCATATTTTCGTATTTTATATGAATTACCATGCACAAATAAAATGCAAATAATTAACAGAAAAATGACATAAAATTCAAAAAAATTGTAAGAAGTAAGGAAAAATCATTTTGTTTGAATTTTTTGAAATTATTCATATATTGGGCAAAAATAACGTGCTCCCAATATGTATCACCTTTCTTGGGTATTTCTTCCCTTTTATTTCTTATTCTCATCGTTTGTGTTTATTGCCATGCAGTCGTTGCGCGACTTCCAGATGCAATCCCCCAATTCAAGGAGTTGATCGAGGGGATTCCCTACTCCGAGAGTGCTTGGCGCAAGCTTTTGAAGGTCAGATAAGAGGCCCATTCTCATGGTGAGGTTCTTTCCCGAAATTGTTACCACGCGCTTTTAACTTACATAGTGTTAACTTTTCCAATTTTCTTGCAAGTCTGCCTAAGACCACTTAACTTAGGCCTCTTGATGAGGACAAGGATCCATCTTTGCCTGTCGAGCCTTTCATCTCAGGACAGCTCGGGGCTGCCGCGAAAGAGGAGAATAAGAAAAAGAGAAAGTCATTGGGTTCCCCGGATCCCGAGGGGAAGAGGAAGAAGAGGGCAACCACCCGAGCCTAGAAACCCAAGAAGAATACCAAGTCCATGGCACGGCACCTTGGCTATCTTTACTGGTTCAGGGATGAGCTCGAAGAGGATGGCATCTTTATCACCCATGGATCAACCCCCACTGGAGAGCTGGCGATGACTGATAAATGGGGGCACGAGGCTAATCTCCTTTCAGGCTCGGGAACTTGATGGGGAGATGGAGGATGTGACTTCCCAGGAAGCACTCCCGTTCCTGAGAAGGCGACTAGTGTCATTGACATCATAGAGACGCTCTCATATACCGAGTCCATGCATGAGGAGGCCCGAGCCTGAAAAATATAATCAAGTGAGGGAGTGCAGGGTTCAAATGACCCTCTCAACTCCTTTTTTTTGGCATGGACATGTCCATATTGGAGGACTTTTCCGGGCTGGGCCACTTGGAGATCCTGAAGAAGGACGTGCTCTCAGGTACTGGCAGGCCGAGTTCCAGCCCAAAACTAGGGAAGCAATTTCCTGCACTAGCATGGATCTCGAATATAAGAGAATAGTCGTTGTTACAGTCCTAAGGGATGCTCGGATCCTATCTGCTCTGGTGGGCATAGCACTTTATTTTCGATGCCTGGTGACTGAGGAGGACCAAACAAAGATGAACGAGGTAGGCACGTTAAGGTTTCTCAATGAGGCACAGTTGGCACTGAATCGGGTAAGATGCCAATGCTTTCAACCCCTTTATGAATTCGACTTAAGTTTTGATGTCTCTTACTACTTTCGTTGCTTTACATGCCTCAGTGCTTTATCATGAGAGTTTCATACGGTACCCCTTGGAAAGCCAACTTGAGTTCGAGCTCAAAGAGTATGTACAGAAGAAGGACATGTAAAGGCTTCTTAGTGAGCAATAGGACGAGACCCTCAAAGACCTCGAGGCCGAGCTGGACAAAGCTCAGAAGGAGGACTCGACCCTGAAATGGGAACATTCCAACCTTGTTGAAAATATTAAGGTATTTGAAGCTAAAAATGAGAAGCTATTTGTGGTGACTAACAACACAACCTCACATGTTCAAAAGAAGATCGACCTGATCGAAAAGCTCTGACCTGAGATGAACGAGGTCAAGGCCATGGCCGAAGGGTGTAAGGGCATGATGGGCCTGATGGCTTCGGAGAAGGAAACTTAGAAGTCGGAGTTAACATCGATGGAGAACTAACTCCGGGTGGCGAAGTGTTGGAAACACGTTCTCAAGGATTTATACTAAAACGTGTGTTCTTATGTGTAGGTTTCGATGAATGACAAACGAAGCGCAAATTGATATATGACGAAGTTCAAGTACAAGCGCACAATTGGTGGATAACGAGATTCAAGCACAAGACAAAGTTCTATTGTTTAAATGAGTCGTTCTTAATTGTGATCTTGATCCGACAACTTGACTCATGACATGGCTTCTCTCATAAAACTATTTTTTACAAAATCATGCATATTTAATTTAATGCTAAATGATTTTAAATCATGCATATTTACTTCAGTCAAAATGATTTTTAAACATGCCTCTAAAAACTGGACTAAGATAATCGATTATGTACTTATGATAATCGATTATGTTAAGCCAAGACTGCATGACAATCGACTGTGAACTAATGACAATCGATTGTGTTAAGGCAGTGAACATCAGGTTTTTCAAAACCTTCATGACAATCGATTGTGAACCTTATGACAATCGATTGTGATGAGGCAGTGTCCATCAAAGTTTTTCAAAACTCAGAATAATCGATTGTGAAGCTAATGACAATCGATTGTGAAGAGACAGTGTCCTTCAGATTTTTCAAAGTCACAAAATAATCGATTGTGAACTTATGACAATCGATTGTGTTGAGGCAGTGACTTCTAGACTTTTTCAAAGTTATTAAATAATCGATTGTGAGTATATAACAATCGATTGTCACGAGGCAGTGTCTAAAATGATTTTCAAAGTCTGATAAATAATCGATTGTTAACATTGCACAATCGATTGTGAAGCTGACCGTTGTCGTAAAGTTTTCAAATACCGTCAGGTAATCGATTGTTGATTTTGAACAATCGATTGTTGATATTAAAATCTGGAAAAGATTTTTTGAACGTTGCTGAATAATCGATTGTTGATTTTGTACAATCGATTGTTGAAATTAAAATCTGGAAAAGATTTTTTGAACATTGCTGAATAATCGATTATTGATTTGGTATAATCGATTGTTTTACGTAAAATCTGGAAATAATTTTTTGAACGTTGCCAATAATCGATTGTTAATCTTGGACAATCGATTGTTAAGCGTAAAATCTGGGATTGATTTTTGGTACGATTGGCAAACAATCGATTGTGGCTTCCTGACAATCGATTGTCACAGAGTAAAATCAGCAACTCTTAATTGGCAATTAGGCAACGGTAATGCCAAGTTTTTCAACTATAAATACAGTTTCATTTCAGTGTTTTAAACAACAACAACACACAACAACTGATCATTCTATTGCTATAAGCTTGCATACTATTGTTTATCATTTTATATTCATTTCATAAAGCTTTTGAGAGCCAAAGTCTTGTCCATAGTTGTTGTGATCTTGAGCTTACTTCTTTTACTCATATCTACTCATAAAGGAGTACTTTGTTTGAGTGTTTAGTGTTTTGTACACTTGTAAGAGAATTGTGATTCTCTTGTTGTAAGGAACTTGTGTTTCCTTGGTTGAAGTCTTGGAGTGTTGTATCTCCGAGCAAAGGTGTTAAGGCTTGTGTCCTTAAGTTGTAAAGGTTGGTTAGGCACCCGTAAGCTTAACAGTGAAGTCTTGGAGTGTTGTATCTCCGAGCAAAGGTGTTAAGGCTTGTGTCCTTAAGCTGTAAAGGTTTGTTGAGCACCCGTAAGCTTGACAAGTTAGTGGAAAATCTCGAGAGAGTCTCTCGGGGACTGGACTAGCCACGTGTTGTGGTGAACCAGAATACATCTGTGCGTACTTTATTATTTATCGCACTTATTTACTTCTTGTAAATTTTAATTCCGCAAAGTTTACGCTAATTTTTATTATAACGCTATTCACCCCCCCTCTAGCGTTAAGCGTATTATCTAACAATTGGTATCAGAGCCCAACTCTCTGAAGACTTAACAGTTTGAGAGAACCATCTATGGCTTCTACTCGTGACTCTTTTGCAGGAATAGGTGAATGTGATTTTAACATGTTGCCCCCAAATTTGATGGAAATAATTACTTATATTGGAAAGATCGGATGAGAATTTTCATCACAGCCAACAACTTTTATCTATGGCAAATCATCAAGCATGGTGATCAAATAACAACAAAAGTTGGGAAAGCCAAGGTTAGTGAATACAACACTAATGCATTAAATATGTTGTATAGCGCCTTGAATCTGGAAGACTATCAGAAAATTTCCCACTACAAAACCGCCAAAGAGATGTGGGATAAGCTGGAGGAAATGTATGAAATCATGCCTCAAAAAGCGGACAGCTCATATGATGAATCAACTGGCCAATGTCTCATGGCAAACGAAGAAGAAGAGGTAAGTACGTCCAACTCTCACTCGCTTGAAGAAATGCAAAATGCTTATAATAAATTACATAGTGAGTTTGTTGATGCTTCCAAGACTATTAAAGATTTGCAGAAAACTCTGTCGTTGCAAGAAAAAGATTTTCAAAAACAACTCTCTCTAAAAGAAAAAGATTTTGAAAAACTGGTTTTAGAAAATGAGAAGTTGAAAGAGGAAAACAAGTTTTTCGGAAAAAGAAGCGCCAATAAGCCCGAAAGCTCTATTAGAAAGTTTACGTCTTGCTTGCATCTCAAAAATGAAGTAGAAAGGCTTAAAGGCACATTAGATAAGTTTAATTCTTCGCACAAAAATTTGAATGATGTTCTTGATAATTTGAAGTCAACCAAGCATGGCATAAGCTTTAAGAATGAGCCTAAAGAAAAGGTTGAAGCCAAACCCCAACCACCCAAGGCTCAACCTAGGATTAATAAAACAAATGCTTATCGTAGAAATAGCAATCCTAGAACAAATATGCATGCTAGAACAAATGTTGAACATTTTAGAAGACCTAGAAATGACTTACCACCTAGAAATGACTTACCACCTAGAAATGACTACCCTAGAAATGATGCATATTCTAGGCCAAACACTAGAAGGAGTTTTGAACTTTTTAGAACATCTAGACATGACCATTACTCTAGAAATGCTGCTCATTTTAGAACTAGTAGTAGGAGAAATGGTTCTCATGAAATGCGCAATAGTCAGAATGAAAATAGAGTAATTCATTTTCGTCCATCAAGTTACTATGAACCTAGAAGGATGCATAACCCCAACGTGACTTGTCATTATTGTAGACGCATTGGTCATATTGCCCCTGCACGCTTTACACGACATAGACATATCACTCAATCGCATCATTATAATATGCCTAACCCTCAAGGACCCAAAATGGCATGGGTACCTAAAACGCATTAATTGTTTTGTAGGTGTGTTTGAAGGGATCAAGTGTACTATGGTACCTTGATAGTGGATGCTCCAAACATATGACGGGAGACGAATCCAAATTCCTTCAACTAGAACACAAAGAAGGAGGAAGTGTGATTTTTGGGGATAACAATAAAGGAAAGATTATTGGCATCGGATCGGTCGGTAAGGATGAAAATTCCTCTATTAAGCATATATTACTTGTTAAAGGTTTAAAGCATAATCTCTTGAGCATAAGTCAATTATGTGACAAGGGAAATCTTACCCTATTTGATTCGGATGAATGCTTAGTGTTTAGACGTAGTGATCTTAAAATTATCCTTCGTGGTTTTAGAGTGGATAATATTTATATGGTTGATCTTGCTAATTCCTCACCCGAATATGTTGATTGTCTTATGAGCAAAGAGGATGATACTTGGCTATGGCATCGTAGAGTTGCTCATATAAACATGCATCTTTTGAACAAATTGATTTCTCAAAACTTAGTTATTGGCCTTCCCAATTTGAAATTTGAAAATGACTCTATTTGTGATTCTTGTCAAAAAGGGAAGCAAACAAAAGCATCTTTCAAATCCAAAAATATTGTTTCAACTTCTAGACCATTGCAATTGCTTCACATGGATCTATTCGGACCATCTCGCATTGAAAGTCTAGGAAGAAATCGTTATGCTTTTGTGATTGTTGATGATTATTATAGATTTACTTGGACTTTATTTCTTGCCAATAAAAGTGATGCTTTTCAGAATTTTAAATATTTTCTTAAGCGTGTTCAAAACGAGAAGGAAACAACCGTCACTTCAATTAGAAGTGATCATGGGGGAGAGTTTGATCACATCTCTTTGCGGACTTTTGTGACGAACTCAGTATCGAGCATACCTTTTCTGCTCCACGTACACCACAAAAAAATGGGGTGGTGGAAAGGAAAAATAGGTGTCTCGAAGAGATGGCTAGAACCATGCTCGAAGAGGCAAAGATTCCCAAACATTTTTGGGCGGATGCCGTGAGTACCGCATGCAACATCTTAAATAGAGTAGTCATAAGGCCAATACTCATGAAGACCCCTTATGAACTCTACAAGGGAAGGAAACCAAATATCTCCTATTTTAGAGTATTCGGTTGTAAATGTTTTATTCATAACAATGGCAAAGATCAATTGGAAAAGTTTGATGCTAAGTCCGATGAGGGAATTTTCATTGGTTATTCCTCACGTAGCAAAGCATATAGGGTTTTTAATAAAAGAACCGAAACTGTGGAGGAATCCCCTCATGTTGCATTTGCCGAAAATAATGCTCGCTTGGCGAGAAAGGATTCCGGTTTTGATCTTGCAGGTATTTTAGATAGCTTGAAAGAAAAAATACAAGTGGAAATGCCTAAGGAAAATAAAGATGAAACTTGGAACAACCAATGGAGGAAGCGCCACAATTGGAGAATGAAACGAAAACGCCTAACGAGTGGAGGACAATCAAAGATCACCCTCTCGAACAGGTAATTGGCGACATTAGAGAAAAGGTAAGTACCCGAAACTCCCTTAAGAACACCTTAGGACATACTGCTTTTGTGTCTCAAATTGAACCAACAACCATCTCCAAAGCAATTGGGGATGAATTTTGGACCTTGGCAATGCAAGAGGAGCTTAACCAATTCAAACGGAATGACGTTTGGGATTTGGTGCCAAGACCCGAAAATCATACCATAATTGGTACGAAATGGGTTTTTCGAAACAAACTAGATGAAAATGGTGTAATCACTAGAAACAAAGCTAGGCTTGTAGCAAAAGACTATAATCAAGAAGAGGGTATTGACTATGAAGAAACATATGCTCCCGTAGCTAGATTAGAAGCTATTCGTCTATTGCTCGCTTTTGCCTCTTCTATGAATTTCAATTTATATCAAATGGATGTGAAAAGTGCTTTTCTAAATGGTGTTATACAAGAAGAAGTTTATGTTGAACAACCCCCCGGTTTTGAAGATTTTAAATCTCCCGACCATGTTTTCAAACTCAAAAAGGCTCTCTATGGTTTAAAACAAGCTCCCCGAGCTTGGTATGAAAGATTGAGTAAATTTCTATTGGAAAATGATTTCATTAGGGGGAAAGTTGACACCACCCTTTTTGTTAAGCATAAAAACAATGATATTTTATTAGTTCAAATATATGTGGATTATATCATATTTGGTGCTACTAACAATGTCTTATGCAAGGATTTTTCCGATTTAATGACAAGCGAATTTGAGATGTCTATGATGGGTGAGTTAACATTCTTTTTGGGATTACAAGTAAAGCAAATGAAAGAAGGTACGTTCATTTGCCAAGCCAAATATTGCAAATAATTGCTGAAACGATTTGAAATGAACAATGCAAAAGCAATGGCGACTCCCATGAGCACATCCGATCATCTAGACAAAGATGAGAAAGGTAAGGAAGTCGACACTAAGAAGTATCGAGGTATGATCGGCTCTCTTCTCTATCTTACTGCTAGTCGTCCGGACATCATGTTTAGCGTGTGCTTATGCGTCCGTTATCAATCGTGTCCGAAGGAGTCTCACCTTACTGCTGTAAAACGGATTTTGAAGTACCTTGTTGGTACTACAAATGTGGGTCTATGGTACCCCAAAGGTTCTTCATGCCAACTCGTTGGCTATTCCGACTCCGATTTTGCTGGATGCAAATTGGACCGCAAGAGCACTAGTGGCACTTGCCATTTGCTCGGTAGCTCTCTCGTTTCTTGGTTTAGTAAGAAACAAGTAAGTGTTGCGTTGTCCACAACCGAGGCTGAATATGTAGCCGCGGGGAGTTGTTGCGCTCAAATCCTATGGATGAAACAACAACTCTTGGACTATGGCCTAAGTCTTGATCATATCCCTCTTAGATGTGATAATACTAGTGCCATATGCTTGACGAAGAACCCCGTTCTTCATTCGCGAACAAAACACATTGAAATTAGACATCATTTTATAAGAGATCACGTTCTCAAGGGCGATGTCGAAATCGAATTTGTTGAAACCAAAGACCAATTGGCCGACATCTTTACTAAGCCCTTAGAGAAAGAGTCCTTCTTCAGAATTCGTAGTGAACTAGGGATTCTCGACTCCACGTTGATCTAAGTCATGCATTGCATCTTTTTATCTTACATGATTTCTAACTTGAGCGTCGGAGACGTCTAACGAATTTTTGCAGGTATCGCCCTAAAGGTAGGGGGAATTATAAAGCATGACGCGCAATAATCAAGTCTTTTTCAGAAAAATCGGTCTCTGTCGTCTAAATAATGGATTATCTCGTATCAATAATCGATTGTTCTGCTATTACTTGAGTTACTGTACTCTCTTTAAGTAATCACGTTTTATTTCCAATAAATAAACAAGTTTTATTTACATCTTTGGCATCTTCTTAGATTATTTTTGCTAATGGCAAAAGGGGGAAGATAACGGGTATGCACTCTCAATATTTATAAGCTTAAATTGAGGGGGAATTCATATATTGAAATGGAACTAATCGCATACTTATTGCATATCTTTACTTGTCTTGAAACGTCTTTATAAACTGTTTAATTTGCATAACCCGCTTAAAGTTTGCCATTATCAAAAAGGGGGAAATTGTTGGAAACACGTTCTCAAGGCTTTATACTAAAACGTGTGTTCTTATGTGTATGTTTTGATGAATGACAAACGAAGCGCAAATTGATATATGATGAAGTTCAAGTACAAGCGCACAATTGGTGGATAACGAGATTCAAGCACAAGGCAAAGTTCTATAGTTTAAATGAGTCGTTCTTAATTGTGATCTTGATCCGACAACTTGACTCATGACATGGCTTCTCTCGTAAAACTATTTTTTACAAAATCATGCATATTTAATTTAATGCTAAATGATTTTAAATCATGCATATTTACTTCAGTCAAAATGATTTTTAAACATGCCTCTAAAAACTGGACTAAGATAATCGATTATGTACTTATGATAATCGATTATGTTAAGCCAAGACTGCATGACAATCGATTGTGAACTAATGACAATCGATTGTGTTAAGGCAGTGAGCATCAGGATTTTCAAAACCTGCATGACAATCGATTGTGAACCTTATGACAATCGATTGTGATGAGGCAGTGTCCATCAAAGTTTTTCAAAACTCAGAATAATCGATTGTGAAGCTAATGACAATCGATTGTGAAGAGACAGTGTCCTTCAGATTTTTCAAAGTCACAAAATAATCGTTAGTGAACTTATGACAATCGATTATGTTGAGGCAGTTACTTCCAGACTTTTTCAAAGTTATTAAATAATCGATTGTGAGTATATAACAATCGATTGTCACGAGGCAGTCTCTAAAATGATTTTCAAAGTCTAATAAATAATCGATTGTTAACATTGCACAATCGATTGTGAAGCTGACCGTTGTCGTAAAGTTTTCAAATACCGTCAGGTAATCGATTGTTGATTTTGTACAATCGATTGTTGATATTAAAATCTGGAAAAGATTTTTTGAACGTTGCTGAATAATCGATTGTTGATTTTGTACAATCGATTGTTGAAATTAAAATCTGGAAAAGATTTTTTGAACGTTGCTGAATAATCGATTATTGATTTGGTATAATCGAGTGTTTTACGTAAAATCTGGAAATGATTTTTTGAACGTTGCCAATAATCAATTGTTGATCTTGGACAATCGATTGTTAAGCATAAAATCTGGGATTGATTTTTGGTACGATTGGCAAACAATCGATAGTGGCTTCCTGACAATCGATTGTCACAGAGTAAAATCAGCAACTCTTAATTGGCAATTAGGCAACGGTAATGCCAAGTTTTTCAACTATGAATACAGCTTCATTTCAGTGTTTTAAACAACAACAACACACAACAACTGATCATTCTATTGCTATAAGCTTGCATACTATTGTTTATCATTTTATATTCATTTCATAAAGCTTTTGAGAGCCAAAGTCTTGTCCATAGTTGTTGTGATCTTGAGCTTACTTCTTTTACTCATATCTACTCATTAAGGAGTGCTTTGTTTGAGTGTTTAGTGTTTTGTACACTTGTAAGAGAATTGTGATTCTCTTGTTGTAAGGAACTTATGTTTCCTTGGTTGAAGTCTTGGAGTGTTGTATCTCCGAGCAAAGGTGTTAAGGCTTGTGTCCTTAAGTTGTAAAGGTTGGTTAGGCACCTGTAAGCTTAACAGTGAAGTCTTGGAGTGTTGTATCTCCGAGCAAAGGTGTTAAGGCTTGTGTCGTTAAGCTGTAAAGGTTTGTTGAGCACCCGTAAGCTTGACAAGTTAGTGGAAAATCTCGAGAGAGTCTCTCGGGGACTGGACTAGCCACGTGTTGTGGTGAACCAGAATACATCGGTGCGTACTTTATTATTTATCGCACTTATTTACTTCCTGTAAATTTTAATTCCGCAAAGTTTACGCTAATTTTTATTATAACGCTATTCACCCCCCCCTCTAGCGTTAAGCGTATTATCTAACACGAAGGACAAAGATCATAAGTGGTCTCAATTGATAATGATCACCGTGGACAACTGAGCTCGGTTTTCGCACAACGGGATTCCCTTGGAAGGGAATATGAGGCCCTGAAGTCCAAGTTGGACACAACCTCTGGTGATGCCGAAGAAATGGTGGCCTAGTACAAGGCTGATGTGGAGGTAGCCGAGACCCGCCTAAAGAAAAAGGTTTAATATGTGAAGCGGTTGTCCCGAAGAGAGACCCTGAAAGATATCCACGCCCGAGGTTTCGACCTATCGGCTGATATCGAGGAAGCTAAGAAGCTCGAGGGAAATGAGCTCTACAAGCCTGAGAATGCCGAAGGCTTTAAGGATTCCGGGGGCTCCGACGGTTCTGGTGACGAGTCCAGCCCCAGTGAAAATCAGGCATAGATGCCTTAGTACTTTTTCCATTTTTGTTTTTCCTTGTGTATATTTTTTTGTTTATTCTCAAGACAATTATATTGGTCCTTTATAAATATATTTCGAAATATATATAAATATATATATAACTTTCCCTTTCTGGAAATATCATGTCTTTACTTTTCCAACATCTTTTGTAATTTTTATTTATAATGTTCTTGATGCCTTAGTATAGAATCAAATGTAGTTATCAGGCATTCATTTTTCGGAGTTCCGAATGGAGCCCAAATTCGATGCAACTTTGTTTGCTCATGGCTTTGAAATCTCGGTACGACCAGAAGTTGCCAAGATGCTTAAGTGTTTTTAGATGATGCTTTTATCGAGGGTAACCTTTTGTAAAGTCCTTTATTTCTGATTATGAGATTCAGACGTCTCCGGGACATTTTTAGGTTGGTCGTAGCCTTTTGTATTTGGTACCGCCTAATAGGTTTGGTGCCTACGACATTCGATAGCCCAAGTCATCCAAATTTTCTTCAGGCGGCAGTCCTTGAGTAAGGGTAGCCATTGGGCTCGATAGTCCTCGAGTAGGGATAGCCTATGGGCTCGATAGTTCCCATGCAGGGTTATTCTATAAGCTCAATAGTCTCCGAGTAGGGGTAGCCCGTGGGCTCTAGGATCCAAAATTGAAGAAGCAAAAAATATGTAATAGCAAATCGGAACATATTTTTCATTTACCAGTGTGAAAAATACATGATCGACAATGCATAAAAGTTTGTCATGGCTAGAGTGTACTATGTGAGCATGGTTACGACCGTTTGGCCCTTACGGTAATTCCTAACCACCAACCCTTATCTTTTAGCATACAAAGTTTTCTTTGCTAAGAACCTTAATCCGACGGTAATGGCCCCCAGTATTCAAGGTCGAACTTGTAAGGGCTCAGATACTATTGATATGAAGCGAATGATCATTGACCCTAATTTGAAACCGCTTTTCTTATCTAAGTTAGCACGTTTTTGAAAAACCATTTTCGGGAAAAACCGGTTCAATGGAAAAAGAATGCAACACGTGCTTTCAGAAATATTAGTCACATCCATCCTTGGTCGTTTGCCTACAAATGTTAATCCAGTTTATAATATGGTTAAAGAGTAATTGAGTTTGTACCTTAGCAGTAGTACTACTGCTTTAAATGTGCCACATTCCAGCTGTTCGCTAGTTTTACATCGTTTCCCGCTTCGAGTTTGAACGGGCCTTTGCTGGTTATGACGAAAACTCGATATGGTCCTTCCCAGTTCGGTCCCAGTTTCCCTCATTCAGGTTTCTGTTGTGTAATGTAAATTCCCTCAATACTAAGTCCCCCACTTAAAAGTGACAGAGGCTCGCTCCTCGGTTGTAATAACTTTCTATTCGCTATTTCTGGGCGGCCAACCGGACTAGGGTGGCCTCCTTCCTTTCATCCAATAGTTCCAGGCTCGTGATCATGGCCTTGCCTTTTGAATGTTCTGTCGTATATTGATGACGTCCAAATCCACCACCAAAAAACAATAGACACGGTCGCATGCAATATAATTTACCCAACTATGAGTCGGGGTCGAATCCCAACAGAGAACAATGTGTATGCGATTAGGAATGTAAGAAAATTATCGCTAGTCCGGCAATGGCAAACACTAAAAATTATGGTTGAAGATTATTTTTATATTTAAAATGCGACAATGTAAACTAACTTAGAAACCAAGTAAAATGATCAATAGCTACAAGTATGAAAGCATCAGGAATTACACTCAAGTAACGATCCAATGTATTTCATGATTTTACAAATATGAGCGAGTTTATGTTAATTAGCCACGGACTTCCTAAGACTAACAAGACTTTCTAATTGAATAATCCCTAATCACAGTTAGAAGATTAAGCACGCCTGGAAGGCTACAAGTAGTTCAATCCTATCTCTAGGTAGAATCTATAAAATGAGGGTTAACGCCTCAAGTTCTTGTTAATTAATCTTTTCCAACCACAAACTATTTTTTTCAAAATTAATTGGAGTTAAAGGGTGAGTCCTAAGGTTAGATAATCCCTTTGGAAACATTAAGGAACAAGAATAGTTAAAGAAATAATAACTCATTTCATAAATATAGAAAAATCATTCAATACATAAGCACAACAAGGTATAAAATTCACAGTTTAATTATGAATATTCCCATAAACAAGATTTAAGTGTTGGATAAAATACTACACACTTAGATAAACAATACAAATCAAGGAAATGAAGAAATAAACATAAATGGGTAAGAAAATCTTAACAACAAGCTTTAATCTTCAAGACCCAAGTGTGTTGTGCAAACCCTAGCTCAAGAACTTGTTCTTTCTAGTCTCTATGTACTGAAAATAAGACAAAGATGTTTTAAAAATGAGCCCTATCGGGTATTAAATAATTTGGATATCAAAGGTGTGAAATTCCAGAATTGCCCATGCCTGAAGTACGTTCTTCGCAATTGCGAACAAATGTTCACAATTCCCAACCTTGCCTAAACTGCCTGGGTTCGCATTTCCCAAGACTTCTTCGCATTTGCGAAGGTTGACCTTTCCTGGTTGACTTCGCATTTGCGAGATTACCAATTTCCTATTCAGTTCGCAGTTGCAAACAACCTTTCGTATTTGAGAGGTATGCCCAAGTCCTGCTAAGTTTGCATTTGCGAACTTCCCTTCACATTTGCAAAGCCTGCTCTTTCTTCTTGCCTTCGCAATTCCCAAGATTTGGTTGCATTTGCTACCCCCGAGGGCATTACCTAGATTTTTCCTCTCTTTTGGCTTCTTTTTGACTTATTTTCACTTGGTTTCTTCGCCATTACTTCTAAATCACCCACACCCTGTAAAGTAGAAGTAAATGACATTAAATACATAATTTTATCACATTAAAAATAGCAAAATTATAGACTTAAATGCAAGATAAGTTGGAAAAATACCAACTTATCACACCCCCAAACTTCAACTATTGCTTGTCCTCAAGCAATGAATACGACAAAATCTCTTCCCAAATGGCTAAATCAACCTCATATCCTTATCACACCAAGCCAAAAGGAAAGTCTACTTTAAGTACAAATGCATGACTTTGATTGGTATCAACAATTACTCCAAAGCATATGAATTATCAAGCACTTGACATGAACTTCATTATACTTCAAGTGCTCACACACTAATGCAAATCAAAGTAATAATCAAGTCATGACACTAAAGCTTCAAATTTTGCCTCTCCATCACAATCAACTTTCTTTGGTCATTTCTCCCAATTGAAAATGGGATTAAATTCACAACTCAAATTTCATGCACCCTCACATTCAAGAGAGGATCCCACACTCCTAAATCTTGATTCAAAACATTACTGGATATCAAATGGAAAGAATTAGCTCTCTCAGAAATATGTTCAAATGCATGCAAGTAGTACCATAGGCTTGCCCTTCATGTATTTCTCCATTAATGTAGACAACTTGGTTCAAAATCAATTAGGACTTGAGGGTTGTAGTTTAGGCTTTTGGATAATATGGTACAATTTTGGCAAAGTAACTCAAAACTTCCCCAAGCATTACACAATTTACAATTAAAGTCCACTTCCTTCAAACATATTTTCCATCATTTCCTCACCTTTTCTTCCACACCTAGTCTTCCCTTTATTCATAACTTTTTAAGACTTTATTCATATATATATATATATATATATATATATATATATATAACCTTCCACTTTTTTAACTATTTCCATATTACAACTCTTCCAACCATTCACCCCCAAACTTAGGCTTTTAGCCCATGTTTGCACTTTTTTTTTGGTTAAACGATTCTTTCCATTGATATCCCAAGAAATATTTACAATTTGAGGTTCGGTAAGAGTTTGGACTACTACTACTCATTTACACCATTTCCTATACTAAGTTCTAATTTGCTCTAATTACATTATAGTATTACTAGTGACTAGAGCTAAGGATATTTGTTGAGCTTGACCAATGCAGCTTGCCATTTCCTGCAGTCTCGGCCTCGGATATGGATTGATAAGGCTATTTCTCTGCACAGTAGAGCTGCATCAAAAGTTGACCTGTTAAATCTGATGTTGTTCCTTTTTGGCCAGATAAGAGCCACAGTGGTTATGAATCCACAGGCTGTGATATTGTTTAGTGCCACTCTGCTTCTTGCCTTGTTGCAGGCCCACATCATTTCTGTCTCCCAGTTCCCCACATTTCTATGGTATCCTAGCCAGGAGCAGATTCTGCTCCACAGGTTCTTGGTGACAGGGCAATCAAAGAAAAGATGGTTAAATACCTCACTGTTATGGTCACAGAGTACACATGATTGAGGGACTTGGACTCCAATCTTCTGTAGTCTATCAACTGTAGGTAATCTTCCATGAGCAGCTAGCCAGACTGTAAATTTGTACCTTGGTTGAGCTTGGGCAAATAGTACCAGGTTCCTCCAAGCAGCCTTACTATAGGTAGGAGTTAGTGCCAGGTATAGCTTGTGGATAAGGAATTTATCCAGGCTACAGAATGTTTGCAATCTAGTGAAAAGGTTGCCTTGGCTCACTTGAACTCCCATGAGATCTTCCCTTCTATCTAGTATCTTCTTTACCACCCAAGAAGCTGTCTTGGGTGATGGCATTGTTTCTAAGTCCCTTTGCTTGATGTAGTAGTTGTGCACCCATCTAATCCACAAGCAATCCTTTTTGTTAGCCAAATTCCAGAGGTGTTTGCTGATGGCTGCCTTATTCCAAACTGTCATGTCAATAATGTTTAGACCTCCTGCAGAGAGGGGTCTGCAATCACTATCCCAAGCCACTAAAGCCTTTCTGGATAGCTTCACACTCCCAGTCCAAAGAAATGTTCTACAAATAGTTTCAATAGCTTTCAACACTTTCTTAGGAAGGATAAACACTAGAGCCCAATAAGTTTGAATGCCAAATATGACTGACTTGATGAGCTGACATCTGCCAGCATAGGAGAGCATTCTAGCAGACCAGCAAGTAACTTTAGCTGTGATCTTCTCAATAATTGGGAGATAATGGCCAACAAATAGCTTTTTAGAATCAAGGGGGATTCCCAGATATCTGAAAGGTAGTTTACCTTC
Organism: Nicotiana benthamiana; assembly: GCA_034376525.1. Classification (NCBI taxonomy): domain Eukaryota; kingdom Viridiplantae; phylum Streptophyta; class Magnoliopsida; order Solanales; family Solanaceae; genus Nicotiana; species Nicotiana benthamiana. The sequence goes on along the minus strand of CM067334.1, from coordinate 123,076,851 downwards.
AGTGAATCCGAGTTCTTCCAGAATCAGAACCTTATCATCCAGTGTAGTGCCAGTTATATACAGTGCACTCTTTGACAGATTAGCTTGCAACCCTGATGCATTTGAAAATTTGAGGAAGGCTTCCTTTAGGATCTTGACAGACACCAAATCAGCTCTACAAAACATCAGTAGGTCATCAGCAAAGCACACATGTGTACAGTGAAGCTTCCTGCACTTAGGGTGAAAATTGAAGTCACCATTTCTGTGCAGTTTCTCCATAATCCTGTTAAGATATTCCATTGCCAATACAAAAAGGTAGGGTGACATAGGGTCACCTTGTCTAATACCCCTTTTAGCTTTGAAAGGTTTGGTAAGTCCTCCATTAAGCATAAGGGAGTAAGAGACAGTTGTGACACACTCCATTACCTATTGCACAAAAACAGCAGGGACCTATGTTTGCACTTTTAAAATTACTTTGGGAGGAAGGGTGCCAAAAGGTATGTCAATTAAGAACAAAGGGTTTATGCTTGTAATATAGTTGCCAAAGAATAAGGTTAAAGGCTCAAATTGGATTGACTAGGGAGAATACTACAAAAATAGGAATTTTTAGGCATACTAGCGGTCCAAGGAAGCCTAATATCATTTTTCAAACCAAGTTAATCTATGATTTCGCCTTGAAGTACATTCCGGGCAAGTTCTAGACTACAAGAAATGCAAAAGAACTAACAAATAACTAACCACACATGGCACATGAAAACTCAAGTGGAATACAAATCCAATCCAATTGAAATCAATGACTCAAAGAGGTTACATATAGCATGTAAAGATATTTAGAGAATCAAAGAGCAAAAAGTTGAGTCTAAAAGTCATGGCCTTTATACTTCAATTATTTTTTTCTCTTTTTCAACAATTAACAATTCATATGCCGAGGTTTAACTCGTGTTGGTACCAAACAAGCCACAGCTTGGCCAATGGGCACAAATCCCAACTCAAACCATTTATTTTTCTACATTAAAAAAAAATAATCCTAACTACAAGACTAATTCCCTTAAGAAAGTTGTAAATCTATCCATCATCAGGAAAAGTCGACAAAACATTTCTACAGTTACCCGGTTCAAGAAGAAAAAATGGGCATCCTTGGAAAAAGAACCATGGTATGAAGAAAATCAAGGATATCGCCACTAACACATAGCATACTAGAATAAATAAAAGTACGAAGATAATAAACATCAAGTACTAAACATACTTAGTATCAACACACTAATATAACACATGATATAAACATAAACATAAACATATAACAAAATAATAAAAAAATAGTCACAGTACTAATCCTCCACATAATAGTTGTAGTACTAATCCTCCACATAACAGTTATACAAGAACCACTGCCAACCAAAGATGTTGCAATGCCCCCAATGCAACTAAACATGATATGGTAAAAATGGTGGAAAGTGCTCCCTGAATACTGTAGCAATCTCTCTCCTCGCTCTCTGAGTCATCCTCATCCTCTTCTTCTTCTTTCTCGGGACACTCTGCAGGAACATCATCAGGATCCACAGCCCTGCTCGATGGTAGCCGGTCCTGAGGCTTAAGGACCTTCCATATTCCCTTCACACCCTTCCACATCCGAGTAACAAAATTATCTCTTTTCTTCTCTCTTTTTACCATCCGGGTGTGTGACTTTTCTAGAATGCCATGGGAAGTGCTCAACTCACCATGCTTCTTGGCCAACTCAGTGTATGCTTTTTCCAGTGCCTTCAGGTGATCCCCCAGCTTCTTCTGGTCGTCAATGTATTTATGGAAGTCATTCTTGGAAATGTTAGCAGATCCCCCATATGTCTCCCCAGGTCCCTGGGAAAGGCCATCCACTAGCTCGTGAATCACTCACATATCCTCATTGATCACAGCAAATGGCCTCCTACTGAAGATGGTAGTAGACTACTCGGATCACCCTGAGAAGAAGAAGATGCCTTTCTCTTTTTGGGCTTCACTACTCCACCCTATCCTCTTTTCTTCAACGGATGCAAAGGCTTCCATGGATCTATCCAATTGTCCGTTGGAGCTTCTTCCACCCCAGCAAATTGGCATAACTCAGTGATAAGCGAAGGGAATATCAATGAGGGACTGTTTTGAATTCGATACTCTCTCAGTTCACTTATAAAGATCTCGCGCACATTTAGCTGAATGCCATCAAGGATACAGGCTACCATTTGAGCTCGAGTAATCGGAATGTTCCATAAGTTAGAAACAGGGGAGATACGACTGAATATGACAGCCAGTCATATATTTGCCTCCGCAGTGAATTCTTTTGATGTGATCCCCCTCTTTTCAGCTGCCCGCGGAACATCTGCACCCGGGCACATCTTAGAAGCCAACCACTCTCCTGAAGCACATTCTTTTTCCTTGAAAGGAGTCATGTCATGGTCTTTCAGATTGTAGAACCTGTTCACATCCTCAGCCCCAAAGCGTACCATTTTACCCCTAATCCTCATCTTGGGCTTTTTCAATCAGATCGTTGTGAGGTTCGCATAAAATTCCCTCACCCATTGCTCATTGGCTCGACAAGGTTCAGGGTCAAAATAGTTCCATCCCATGTCCATTAGCCTTTGATGGAACTCAGGGAGACGTTCTTGGACATCATCCATCACTATCCCACTCTCCGAGAGCACCTTCTTGGAGATCAGTTCCTTGTAGTACAGTTCCTGGCATTGTATTGCCAGGAACCGATAGTCATCAAAGGACTGCTTTTCTTCCGCAGGATTTTCACTTAAGGATCCTTCGGAGTTCGGGTTCATTGTTCACGTATAATACTTGTCGATACGTGATAAGAGTGAAAACATGGTATGGCTATGAAGAATAGTGCAAAATGAAGCAATTATACCAAAAGAATGATCGGACAGTCCAAACTCAGACTTAGAAATAATTTCAGGATTTTAGATTTTGGAAGTGCAAGCCAGCAGATCGCAATTCCCATGATTTTATTCGCAAATGCGAAGTCAGCAAAGCTGGGAAATGCAAAAAATCCCTTCACAATTGCAAAAAAAATGGAATTCCCAGTTTTGGGAATTACGAAGATATTTTCGCAAAAGCGAAGTCTTCAGAGAAGCCAGGCTTCGCAATTGCGATTAAATCTTCGTAAATGCGATGTCGTCGTCCTCAATTGAGTTTTCTTTCGAAGAACATTTTTTAACCCTAAAATATTTCAATCCAAGCTATTTTAATCAAAACCCAATCATTCATCTAGCATAAATCATGCATTAAACTTCATAAACGACCATGAATCAAGAAATATCGATGGGTTTGGCCAGGAATTTCATTTGGGCCTTACATCGAACACAAAAAGAGCGCAAATGTTTTGATTCTATTTGACACGTAGTTGGGTACTCATACTTCCCTACATTTTGCAATAAACAAAATTGCTCACTCTAATCCAAGCCTCACCCACAAATTACATAGAATTTGAAAACTAATATTGACCATTTCGGGCAAAGGGTGACAACCATTTGAGCCTTAGGGTTTCAGAGATGCCAAGCAAACTAAACAAGAAAACAATGATGAGGAAGAAGGAGTGATGATTAAGCGTTCACACCGGATTTCTTGCAAAGAAGAGTGAGATTTGAGTGAGTTTATAGTGATTAGAGGGAGGGAACCACGAGTTTGAGGGCCTTAGAGTGTTTTGTTTGATTTTAGTTCAAAACTAGCAAAGGTCAGGTTTTACCCCGTGGGAGTCGCAATTGCGACTGGACCTTCGCAATTGCGAAGTTCAAAATTTCCTGTGAAGTTCGCAAATGCGAACAATTTCTCGCAAATGCGAACTCTGCCCTGCATTTTCCCAACAACTACTGGTTTTTGCCATCTGGGCCATGCCACCCTGCTCAATTCAACTCCAAAAATTCTCAAACTTGGAAAATTTGTCAAAAGTAATATTCTAAGCTATTGAAAAAAAGAAAATTTCAAAAATGATGAAATTTTTTTAGAAACGATGGGTTGCCTCCCACCAAGTGCTGTATTTAACGTCATGGGACGACGCAAACAATATTACCACTTTTCTCACCACTTGGATGATATGAACTGGGAACCTAGCTTGGAATCAAGCTTGTGACCATGAGGAATGGGGGGGGGGGGTAAGTTAATGATCGAGCCAATGCTTAAATTCTTCATTTTGCACTTCTTGGCTCTCAAGTGAGGAAAGTCGTTTTGCTTTCATATTTCCTCAAACTGTAAAATGAATGGCATGAGTTTTTCCTCCTTGTTATCCTCCATTGATTCATGTAGTTCAACTCCCATATCACCACACAATTCCAATGTTGAAAAGTGCTTGGAATGTGACTTCAAGCCTTCAATTTGCATTTGTTCTATATTGACATCCTTTTTTTCCCCCGAACTAGAGTCAATCTCAACCAAATTTGCATTTACATCAGCTGACTCTAATTCCATATTTTTCTTGGCATCACTAATACTCATTGGGTCGGTTGGCGGATGTTTAATTCTTGATTCCTCAAAGTAAAGCTCACTTTCTTCCTCGGAATTGGACTCTTCTTGGCTTTCTTCCACACACTCAAGTTGTTGGGCATAGTGAGCCTCAACCAAAGTTTGCATTTGATTTTCCAAAGTGCGGATATGTTCATCATTGTAATTCAAACCTTGCTTCCAGTCCTCGAGTGCAAAGTTGTGCTTCTCTTCATTTTCAAGAATGGTCTTCAACATGAGCATTATTTTCTCATTTTGAGCATTTGGGAGTTCTTCTTGATTTTGATTGAATGCTAAGAAAGGGTTTTCACTTTTAATGTCCAAGGAAGGATTTTGGTTTTCATTCACTCCCAAGGCTCTTTGAACCCTTGAGGCTTCGATCATTTCATCCATTTGTGAGTGCATGCGTTGAAGTGCTAAATCATTTTGGAGACTAGTCTCCAAAAGATGTTCCAAGGAATTTTTCTCCTTGATTCCTTCTTCAAGTAGACACTCCAACATGAGCTTGAACTCTCCACTTTGGTCATGCCCACTTCCTTCAATTTCCATAGCCCTATTGTTTTCATCACAAAAATCAAACTCATCATAGTAGGGGCTTGGGGAAGGGAAGGTCAAATATGCACAATAATCCCAATGACCATTTTGGCAACCACACTTATCACAATTACTCCAAACATGGGGATGCGATTGTGCGCATAATCCACCCCCGGAAGAATTTAAATAATTTTGCCACGAGTGTGGTCCCCCACAATAAGGACACGGGTCATCAAAGTATGAACAACTACCATCCGACTAATTATCATTATATGATGCCATGTTTCAAAAATAAGAAAATAAACAAGAGAAAAACAATAAATTATAGACCCAAGGTAAGAAAAATAATTATAAAGGTATTCACAAGTTTGGACCAAAGCACTTTCGCTTACTTCTCAAACAACCTAAATTACGCCAAATTGTTCCCTGGCAGCGGCGCTAATTTTGATGACGTCCAAATCCACCGCTAAAAAATAATAGAGGCGGTCTCATGCAATATAATTACCCAACTATGAGTCGGGGTCAAGCATTAAAGTTCGATAGGGGATTGTGGAGGTTGAGTATTAAAGTGTAGGTTAGGGGAGTTTGTGGATATTTCTACAGCGCACTAGAGTGAGACTAGCTAGTTATGAGGTAATCTTAGGATGCTACTAATCTACTACCGGTAAAGGGAGATATCTAATGGATATTGGTATAACTTTCATCAATTTCATATTTCTTATATTTCTTATATTGCTGCTATTTTGTTATTATATGTTATGTTGTGTATTTTATGTTATTTTTAGTATGCGTCTATAGATAGTACTAACTTATCATCTCCTGTTGATGTTTTGAGCCGAGGGTCTCCTGGAAATATCCTCTCTGCCCCCGGGGTAGGGGTAAGGTCTGCGTATATTTTACCCTCCCCAGACCCCACTTGTGGGATTATACTGGGTTGTTGTTGTTGTTGTTGTTGTTGATGAGTCAGGGTCGAATCCCACAGAGAACAATGTGTAGGCGATTAGGAATGTAAGAAAATTATCACTAGTCGCGCAATGCCAAACACTAAGAATTTTGGTTGAAAATTGTTTTATATCTAAAATGCGAAAATGTAAACTAACTTAAAAAGCAAGTAAAATGATCAATAGCTACAAGTATGAAAGCATCGGAAATTACACTCAAGTAACGATCCAATTTATTTCCTGATTTTACAAATATGAGCGAGTTTAAGTTAATTAGCCACGAATAATAATTCTTAATTAGCTTCTCTCGAAGACTAACAAGACTTCCTAATTAGAAGATTAAGCATACCCGAAAGGCTACAAGTAGTTCAATCCTATCCCTAGGTAGAATCTATAAAATGAGGGTTAACGCCTCAAGTTCTTGTTAATTAATATTTCCCAACCCCAGACTATTTTTCCCAAAATTAATATGGAGTTAATGGGCAAGTCCTAGGGTTAGCTAATCCCTTTGAAAACATTAAAGAACAAGAATAATTAAAGAAACAATAACTCACTTCATAAATATATAAAAATCATTCAATACATAAGCACAACAAGGTATAATATCCACACTTTAATTATGAATATTCCCATAAACAAGATTTAACTGTTGGATAAAATACTACACACTTAGATAAACAATACAAAGCAAGGAAATGAAGAAATAAACATAAATGTGTAAGAAAATCTTAACCACAAGCTTTAATCTTCAAGACCCAAGTGTGTTTGTGCAAACCGTAGCTCAAGAAATTGTTCTTTCTAGTCTCTATGGACTGAAAATAAGCCAAAGATGTTTTACAAATGAGCCCTATCAAGTATTAAATGATTTGGGGATCAAAGGTGTGAAATTCTAGAATTGCCCACGCCTGAAGCACGTTCTTTGCAATTGCAAACAAATGTTCGCAGTTCCCAATCTTGCGTAAACTGCCTGGGTTCGCATTACCAAGGATTTCTTCGCATTTGCGAAGGTTGACCTTTTCTGGTTGACTTTGCATTTGCGAAATTTTCTTCGCATTTGCTAGATTACCAATTTCCTATTGAGTTTGCATTTGCAAGGTATGCCCAAGTTCCTATTACGTTCGCATTTGCAAACTTCTCTTCGCATTTGCAAAGCCTACTTTTTCTATTTGCCTTCACAATTCCCAATATTTGGTCGCATTTGCGACCCCTGACGGCATTACTCAGATATTTCCTTTCGTTTGGCTTCTTTTTGACTTGTTTTCACTTGGTTTCTTTGCCATCACTTGTAAATCACCCACATCCTGTAAAGTAGAAGTAAATGACATTAAATACACGATTTTATCACTTTAATCATAGCAAAAGTATAGGCTTAAAGGCAAGATAAGTTGGTAAAATACCAACTTATCATATATTGCAACCTAAGGCTTGGTTCCCCACCTCGACTAGTATTGAGGCTTCGTCTCTGTATTCTAATGAATACGGGGTGGCCCCGGTACTAGATTTTGAAGTCGAATGGTATGACCATAGGACTTCGGACAGGATATCTTTCCATTTCCCTTTCGCACCGGTAAATATCTTTTTCAAGTTTTGAAGTATGGTCTTGTTTGTTGATTCTGCATGTCGTTCCCACTAGGGCGATAAGATGTTGATAATATCCTCCTTATCTTGTGATCTTTGACAAATTTACTTACCTTGTTGCCGGTGAATTATTTTCCATTATCACAAATGACCTCGGCTAGCATTCCAATTCGACATCTAATGTGGTCCAATATGAAGTCAATGACTTTTTTCTCTTGAACCTTTTCGAACGCTTGAGCCTCAACCCATTTGGAAAAAGAATTGGTCATGAATAGTATGGGTTATGCTTTAACGAGCGCCCATAGTAGGGAACCAACAATGTCCATTCCTCACTTCATAAATGGACACTAGGAAAAAATCGAGTGGAGCATTTCTCCCGGTTAATGGATCATAGGAGCGTGCCTCTGGCATTCATTGCATTTTTGTACGAAGACCTTCGCATCTTTCTCCATCTCGGTCAAGTAATAAACGACCCTAATAAGTTTTTGAACCAAATATTTTGCACTCGAATGGTTTTCGGAAGTACCCTCGTGAACTTTCAGAGTATATTCGGTCTCTCTCGGACCTAAGCACCTGGCAAGCAGGCCATCAAAAGTTTTCCTGGACAGTGCCCCTTCAACCAAGCTAAATCTGGCAGCCTTGGTACGCATTGATCTCAATTCCTTGGGATCCGCAGGCAATTTTCTGGTCTTCAAGTAATTAATATACTTGTTCCTCCAATCTCAAGTTAGACTTGTTGAGTTTACTTTGGCGTGGCCACCGACCGATAACTGAATTCATCATTATCGACCGACGACCTTAAGTTATCCAGAGCATCGGCCTTGCTGTTCTGATCTCGGGGTATGTTTTGCAAGTTTCATTCCCTCAATTGATGCAGCACTACATGTAATTTTTCCAAGTACATTCACATCCGTTCTTCCTTTTCTTCAAATGTTCCGTTGACTTTGTTTACCATGAGGAGGGAGTCACATTTGGCCTCGATCACTTCGGCCATGAGGTTTTAGCCAATTCTAGACCTGCAATCATGGCCTCATATTTAGCCTCATTGTTAGTCACTTTACAGTTCTAATAGATTGCCTAATCACATTTTTCGTGATGGTTTTAATGCGATGCCAAGCCCGGACCCCTTCACATTCAAGGTCCATCCATAGAAAGATTCTAAACTCCCAAGTCTGTCCTAGAGGATAATGGCAATTCCCTCTCGACTTCATGTATTAAAGCCGGATGAAGTCGGTCCAAAGTATTCCAAAATCTGAGATTGTATGGCGGTTCGGGGTTGATACTCGATATCGTACCTACTAATTTCAACGGCCCATTTGGCCAACCGGCCTGAGAGCTCAGGTTTGAAAGATTTTCCTCAGCGGGTAAGAAGTTACGACACATATGAGGTGGCATTGAAAGTATGGCTTTAGCTTTCTGGAGGCGCTTAGCAAAGCGAGCACACATTTTTCCAGGTGAGGATACCTTTTTTCAGCCTCGCCTAGAGTTCTACAGGCATAGTAAATAGGAAACTACGCAGCTTCTTCCTTCCGAACTAAGACTCTACTTACCGCCACCTCGTAAACTGCCAAGTAAAGGTATAGTTGTTTGTCCGCCTTCGCAGTTTGGAGCATGGGCAAACTGGATAGGTACTGTTTGAGTTCTTCCAAAACTTGCTGGCATTCAGGGGTCTAGGAAAATTTATTCTTCTTCTTTAACAGTGAGAATAACCGATGGCTTTTCTCTGCAGACCTCGATATGAACTTGCCGAGGGTGGCTACATGCCCGGTCAGCCTCTAAACGGCCTTGATGTTGTCCACCACGGCGATGTCCTCTATTGCTTTGAATTTGTTGGGATTGATCTCGATCCCTTGATTGGATATCATGAACCTGAGGAATTTTACTGATTCAACACCGAGTGCGCACTTCTCCGGGTTCATCTTCATATTATATCTCTTCAATATGTCGAAGGTTTCTTGCAAATATTTTAAATGGTCCTCTGCTCGCAAGGAGTTGACTAATATGTCGTCAATGTAAACTTCCATTGATTTTTCTATATGTTCTTCGAACATCCGGTTTACTAGGCATTGATAGATGGAACCGGCATTGTGTAATCCGAATGACTTACGTTATAACAATAGGTGCCGAATTTAGTGATAAAAGAAGTATTTTCTTGACCGCCCGGATCCATACAAATTTGCTTGAATCTGAAATACGCATCGAGATAGATGAGTATCTTCTGCCTAGCCGTTGCGTCGATCATCCGATTGATGTTGGACAATGGAAAATAATCCTTAGGGCATGCCTTGTTTAGGTATTTGTAATCTACACACATTCTTAGATTCTTTCCTTTCTTAGACACTACAACTACGTTAGCCAACCAATCAGGGTGTTTAACTTCCCGAATTGACCCTATTTTAAGGAGTTTAGATGCCTTATCCTTGATGAATGCATGCTTGACCTCTCTCCTCTTCTTTTAACCCGGTGGAACTTCGGGTCCAAACTCAGCATATGAGTGGTTACTTCCAGGGGGATCCTTATAATATCAAGATGGGACCAAGCGAAATAGTTGATGTTAGGTTTAAGAAATTCAATGAGTTTTTTCCTGAGCGCAGGAGTTAACTTTGTGCCCAAGAATACCTTTTGATCTAGTAGGTGTTCGATCAATATGACTTTCTCCAATTCTTCGGCCATCGTTTCAGTGGAGTCGGTATCATCAAGAGCTATGAACAATCTTGGAACTCCGTAATCATCCTCCTCGTCTACTCCCCGCTCCTTTGTTTCGATCAAGGCTGACATCAGTGATTTCTATTTAATTTCTTCCTTTCTTGTCGGCTCCTTTTTCTTTGATGTCAAAATCGCAGGGATCGGGATTACCTCATCGACTGCGAACATTTTGTGGTCAGCTGCTCTTCGTAGACCGTCTTGACTCCTCCCGACATATGGAACTTCAGTGTCTAGTGTATGTTTGAAGGTACCGCCGTCATGTTATGAACCCATGGACTTCCGAATAAGGCTTTAAACCTCATGTCCCCTTCGATCACGTAGAACTTTATCTCTTAGATTGTCCTAGCAGAGTTTACCAGCAGGGTTCTCATTTAGTGGTTTCAGTACCCGGAGCTCGGGAACTATTTGGTCTTGTAACCCCATCTACTCTACGACCCTCTATCTAATGATGTGGGTCGAGCTAATTGGATCAAATAATACACGTTTAACTCGAGATTTATTGATAAGTACGGATATTACCCGCGCATCATTGTGTGGATGCACAATGCTCTCAGCATCCTCGTCGTTGAACGAGATGGTTCCCTCCGAGACATAATCCTGGGTACGTTTTTCCCTTATGATAAATACTTAAGTGAAATTTTATGGACCAACTCTCGAGACCTCTTGGCCTCCCTACCATGATGACCTGCATCTAGGGCACAGGATCCGGAATAATGGACCAACTCTCGAGACCTCTTGGCCTCCCTCTCCTCTCTCTCTCCCTAGCATGAATACCTTCTATCCTCCTAGAAATGCTCATAACCTGCTGATAATAAATATCCATCTCCAACTCACAATCCATCCTAGACCTGATGTTGGGAATAAGCCCCTCAATAAACCAGCAAACCCTCTTGCGAATAGAAGAAAACAAAGCTAGTTCATGTCTAGTTAAGAGATGTAAGGAACAACATACTCCGAGATAGTCATAGTACCTTGATGCAAATGCTCAAACTCTGCGGGCCATGCATCCATGAGGCTTTGATGAACAAAATCTCTCAATAACATATCAAAAAATTGAGTCCAAGTCAGTGAAGCTTCCTCATCCAAACTGTCCAACTCATAGGTACATCACTACTCATAGGAAGCTCCTCGAAGCTGGAATGATGAAAGAAATAACACTCGATCCTGATATACCTATAGTGCATCGGATACAGTGACACTCCAAAAATTGATAACTATGAATTATACATGTTTTATACCCCTTCTTACCTGAGCTTTGTGCATAAATTACTGTAGATTAGTCTTAAATTGCTTACAAGTTGCGCTTGATTGCAGGTTCGAGCGAGTAGATGATGCATTTCACAAAGCGGCTCAAAAGAGGAGTGAAACTTGCCAAGCGTCAAAGGATAATTGAATGTCTGAAAAAGTGACCCGTGCGGACCGCACTATTTTGATGTTCGGCCGCGCAGAAGAGTTCTACATCTGCCAAGTCAAGCTTGACCTACGCGGTCCACTGTAATTTGCCACGTGGCCACACAGGAAAGTTCAGAGAGTGACCAAGAGTGAAGAAATCCCATGCGGACCACATCTATTTCCATGCGGTCCACACTGATGAGAGTTCAAAGGCTCAATAATTCAAGTCATAGACCAACGCGACCTCACACCAAAGCAGTGCGGTCCGCGTGGGTAAAAGTTCAGAGAGTCAACAATTGTACAAGTTCTACAGTGCGGCCGCGTATCATTTTTACGCAGTCCGCATAACTCAACCTGTGCGGCCGCGCACCATTTTAACGTGGCCCGTCTAATTCAACTTATGCGGCCGCGTGGCATATCTATGCGGTCCACATCGCCAAGTCCCAAAGCACAGATATGAAGACCTTATGCCCTACGCGGCCGCATGTCATTTCAATGTGGTACGCGCCAGACCCTCAGAGGTATTTTTGTCCGGTTTTTCCTGTGTAGCATAAATAGCACACTTTACTTTTTAGGTTAAGTTTGGAACCTGTTTTAGCAGTTGAGCATGAGACACTTTGTATTTGCCTACTTTAGGCAAATTTATCTTGTAATTAACGTGGATTCAAGTAGATTAAGCTTGTAGTTAATGATTATGTTACTTTCTTCTATATATACTTCTTCCATGTCTAGCTAAGCCCATTAGCTAGGGTTGTGGCTCAACCCTAGTGTGGGTAATTAATGGGTGTTTTTGCTTAATACTTGGATGATGCTGGTTGTTTGGTATTTGGGTTGATTGTATGTTTTCACTTAGATTTGGTGGTTGTAAACACTAAGTCTAGCTTAGTGGGTCTTGACTCTTCTTGAGAAAGAGATTCTATGACCTCACAGTTAATCCAACAAGGATTTGGGATGGACCCATGAGTATGGTAGTCCCAAGTAACGGGTTAAACCTCGAGAGAGTAATTACCTCACTTGAACCTTAAAGTTGCTTGGGCAAATTAGCCTACCCAATTGGTCTTTCGAGAGTCAATTGGGCAAAATCACTCTCTCTACTGAGAGGTGTGAGAGTGAGTACTAAAGTGCAACGGTTATCCATATTCTCCTTAATTATCACCATTGTGTTCGAATTCTATACCCGTTAATTAGCCACATAGGTGAGTGTCATGACCCTAGTGCCTTTCTCTTATTGAAAAGAACTAGCATCATTACTTAGGATAATTTAGTTTACACTAGTAGTTGATAAATTTAGTTGTTAGACAAAAGAAAAATCAAAAAATGATAGAAGATCAAATAGAAGCTAAAATGCGTTTATATGCTTAGCAGATACTCATCTCTAATTTGAAGCTCTCTATGGAAAATTCGACCCGATACCACTATTGGATTTTAAGTCGTCGCGCCCACTCGTTTTTAGGATTGAGCCCGTACTAATCACTTTTTGGCACCGTTGCCGGGGATCTTACGGTGTTTGACTATTTGTTCGCTAGTTTTGTGTTTTTGCTTCCTTTTCCTTCTTTTTACTTACTTTGTTTGTTCAATTCACTCAGGTAACAATGGCTTTAAATGCACATGATCCTATTAATGTTAGAGTTGAGGAGGTGGAAGTCGTGGAACAAGAGGAGATTTTACCCCAAGCACAAAGACGGGGTAGAAATGCTTATGATATTGCTAATGACAACCTACCAGACCCCCCTACACCTCCACCAAGAGTAGATCCATGAGTTCTACCCAATCAAGGGTACGCAAGTGCAATAATTCCTCCCTGAATCCAGGCGGGGAACTTCCAAATCACCAATGTCATGCTCACTTTGCTCGAACAACGAGGGTATTTCACAGGCACCTCAGACCACAACGCCTACAAGCATTTGAAATGGTTTGTGGACACTTATTAGGAGAGCAAGCAGACAAATATTTTGGAAGATGCACTGAGGTTTAGGCTTTTCCCCTTCTCACTTCGGGAGAAGGCACTGGATTGGTTTGAAAGATTGCCAAATCATTCCAGCAATGGATTGGTTGGAAAGATTGCCAAATCATTCCATCACTACTTGGGATGAGTTGGTAGATAAATTCATTGCGAAGTTCTTCTCGCCTAGTCATATGGCGGCTCTTAGAGACGACATCCTAACTTTCAAGCAAGAGCCGACGGAACCTTTACATGAGATATGTGAGAGATTTCGGATGATGGTAAAAGAGTGCCCCAACAACGATATGAATGATATTATGATCCAACAGACGTTCTATCGAGGTATAAACACAACAAACCAGTGCATTCTCAATCAGTTGGCCGGTGGAAATTTTATGAAGATTCCGTACAACGAAGCTTGCGATGTTCTCGATGAAATGCCCAATACTTCTTCGGCATGGCAAAGCTAGGCTAATGTTCCTCAAGGCGACCCCAATCTTATACACTTGCATAAGGAGTTGCATGATCACGGCCAAGGCATTGCCAAACTCACAACAACAACGAACCAATTGGCTAAGGCGCAACTTCAATAAGTTCAAAATCCGCACCAAGTCAATTCCATGGAGGGAGTGAATATGACGAAAAGAAGGTAAACATGGCAACAACTACCTCAAGAAAATTTTGACAAGTATGACGATGGTGGTGGATATTCGAATGAAGGTTTTGATGACCAAAGTGAGGAAGTTCAATATGTGAACAACTACCAAGGGAATATAGGGAATCAATAATGGAGACCTCAAGGTAATTGGGGTAATCAACAAGGTGACAATTGGAATTATAACAACAATTAAGGAGGAAATTGGGGGAACAATAACTCGGGGAATCAAGGTAATTGGAACGGGAAAAACAATTGGAATAACAAGAATGGTGGTCAAGGTAATAGGGGGCAAGGCTTTCAAAGGGCCCGGATGTACCAACAACCGAACAACCCACCTCTATTCCCTTCTCAATGTCTATGTTCTTCTGGAAATGATTTGGGTAGAATTGAAAATATGTTTGAACACATGTCGAAAATGAATCAAGATTCCGATGCTCAATTGGCATCTCATAATACATCCATCCGAAACTTGGAAGTGCAACTTGGACAACTTTCTCAAGCTTTCAGCACTCGCCCTAAGAGTGCGCTACCAAGTGATACAGTAGAAAATCCTTAGGGCGGAAACACAAATCAAGTGATGGAAATTACAACAAGGAGCGGAAGAAGTGGTGATGTGCATGCCTCAAGAGGAAAGCATGTTGTAGATGTGGATGTTGAGTTGCATGATAATAATGTGCCAATGAATTTTGATGATAGGATGGATCAATGTATGAACAATGATGTGTGGATTTACATAGATGATGAGGGTGAGGAGGAGACTCAAGAGGCCGTGAACCCGTCCAAGGAACACATGATTGATATTCCAGAACCGCTGGTGCCAAAAGCCAAGGCACCCTTTCCTAGGCCTCCTCTACCATATCATCAAAGATTGGCACAGCACAAGAGTGACCATCAATTAAAAAAGTTCATAGATATGATGAAGAGTCTTACCATTAACGTGCCGTTGGTTGAGGCACTTGAGTAGATGCCAGGGTACGTGAAATTTATGAAAGAGTTGGTCACAAAAAAGAGATCCATGGAATGTGAAACAATACCAATGATGCATCAAGTGAGTTCAATAATGCATTTAATGGCCCCAAAACTTGAGGATCCGGGAGCTCTCACTATCCCGTGTACTAATGGAAGTGAACATTTTTGCAAATCTCTTTGAGACATAAGGGAAAGCATAAACTTGATGCCATATTCTATTTTTAAGACCTTGGGTATTGGGCAACCTCGTGCTACTTCAATGCGATTTCAGATGGTGGATCGATCAATGAAAAGACCCTTGGGTATAGTTGATGACGTCCTTGTGCATGTTGATAAATTCATCTTGACAGCCTACTTCGTGATACTAGATTATGATGCGGACTTTTAAGACCCAATTATCCTTTGAAGACCTTTCCAAGCTACGAGGAAGGCTTTGGTCGACGTCGAGCCAGGAGAGTTGAACTTCTGTGTCGGTGATGAATAAGTGGCGTTTCCGGTGTGCAAGTCCATGAAGCAGTCTAACAACACTAAGGTGTGCTCCTTTGTTGACATTTTCACCACTGTGATAATGGATGAAACAAGCACTATGATTGATGTCGAAGATCCACTTGCATCCGCACCTCCAGATCGTGAGATGAATAATGACTCAAGCAGAGTGATGTGCATAGATGCTTTACATGCCATAGAATTGTGTGAGCTTAGTAAGAGTTCATTCAATCTTGATCAAATGGAAAGTCCCCTAGAGAAGCCAACAAATAAAGTTCCTTTGGTGCTTGAGATGAAACAAATTGAGCTACAGATGTGTCTCACAACTGTTGAGCATGATGCTATCTTAGTGGTTGATGAAGCATCACTTAGTTTGGAGCTTCAAGGGATACTACATGTAGCAGAGAAGGAAAGGATACCTTATTTTCATGATGTGGTTGGTCCCACAAGGCTCGACAGAGGCTGGAGGTTTTGCATGAACCATGGTAATCCGAACAAAGTGTCGTACAATAATTATTATCCATTGTCGTTCATTGATCGGACGATTCATAAACTTGCTAGGAATGCATTTTATCACTTCTTGGAGAACTTGATGTGGGCCACATGGTGGCGTTTCTTGATTTGAAGAAGTATAATGGTAACATGCGTCGTGCCGCGACGTAAGATCAGGCGCTTCTTGGGAGGCAACCCATGCCTTTTGAATTTCTTTATTTTTCTGTTGTAGAGTAGGATTTTTTAGCTGATGGCTTGTGAAGTGTTGCAGGGATAATGTTGAATTAGTGCAGGGAAAAATGAAAAAAAATGAACAGTCTCTGAACAATACCTACGCGACCGCATGTCAAAACAGTATGGTCTGCATGGGATTGAGCTAATGAAAGAGTTATACTCAGAAGACCTAGTCCAGCCGCATGACATATTTGTGCGGTCCGCTGGAAGAACAAAAATGGGCATCTCTTTGAAGTTTTCCACGCGGCCGCACACCAAAGCAGTGCGGTCCGCATGGAAATTGCCGAAATTGATAAGTCTCTAAAGTTTCCCACGCGGCCGTGCACCAAAATAGTGCAATCCGCATGGGATTGTGCTAACAATCTAAGGATGAAAATCCTGCGCGGTCCGCGTTACATTTTTGTGCGGCCGCGCAGGTAGGTAAGAAATGGGTCCCACAGTTTTCTTTAAATAGGAACCTTGGGACTCCTTTAAACCTTTTCGCAAATTTTTATCTGAGAGCACCTTTCTATTGTTCACCCACAACTTTTGTGCACATATTTGCATTACCATTAATCCCTGGTAACATCTCATCTTCATTTCAACTTTGTGGTTAAATTTGTGTTTATTTTACTTGATTTCTACTAGTATAACTTCTTACTTTCTTTATTGTTTATCCTAGTTAACTGTTAGAATAGGTTTTTGAATTTATGGTTGACCTTGGGCATATAATCTTGTTAAAACAACTGAGTAGGGACTCCTACGACTCGTAATGTTACAAATTGGACTAAAAATAAAAAAAAGGACCTACCTAGTTACGTTTTCCCTACACGCCGCACACTATTTGTGTGCGATCCGTGTTCCTTTGCTTGGTAATTGAAAAACCTCTGTATGTGTTCCGTATGATCATTTCTATGCGGTCTGCGTGAACCCATCACAGTCCACGTGACCATTACTGTGCGGTCTGCATGAACCCAGTGCGGCCGCGGTCCAAAACAATGCAGACCGCATGGCCAAAGTTCAGAAAGGTTGCATTTTGGTAGTTTGAGCTGTGCGGACCGCGTCTGTCCTACGCAACCACAATCCAAATCTGTGCGGTCCACATAGGTTCTATTAGAGAATTGATGTGTGCAAAGATTAGCCTTTGCGGATCGCGTGACCTTTTTGTATTGTCCGCGTCCCTCCTGTCTGTAATACTGTGCCTGCATTTGTGAATTGAACTTTAAACTGTCCACTCCTTCTGTGCTTCTACTGAAAATGTTAGACTTTTATCTCTTGCAGACAATGGTACATGGACGAAAACAAACACAACGTGGGGGCAAGGAAAAGCAAACCGGAAGGGGTGGTTCTTCCCAAGGAAAAGCAATAAAAAGGGTTGTGAAACTCACTGCCAAAGATAAGGAAACTATAAAAAAGAATAGAAAGATCATTCAGGAGGCCGACAGGGCTGCCTCTCACTCAACAGGCAATGAGTACGCACCCTTCCGAAGTGTGACTTCAGAGTCAGTCCCCACGCACATATCAGTGGATATTCCAGCACTAGAGTCCTCTTCCCTTGAGTAGAAAAATGTGCCCACTTCCAAAAATTCGGCAAAAATATAGTCTCGGACTCGTCTGATGAGTCATGAGCTGACAAAGGAACGGAGGAGCAATACTCCACTTCTCCCACAACGTCACTATCAAAAGAGAGTGAGGGTGGTGAACCAAAGATTGGGGGTTTGGAGAGAACCAGGAAGAAGGAAGCATTGGAAGATAGATTCGTAAGCAAAGTTGCCTTTCACCAATTCCGGGATTGGTGGCCCAAGTGGAAGTTGATTCTGGAGAGGCCTTTCATTGATGCTAACTTAGTTCCTCACAACCCTCACGTACAAGCACAATTCCGTACGAGAAAAGGTTGGGGATTCTTCAAAGAACTTGTGGGACTGGAAAATGAGCACATGGTAAAAGAGTTTTACAACAATGACCACCACGTAGTTTGGGGCTTTAGAGCTAGAATAGTGAGGAAAAGATTGTGTTATTTAATGGGAAGTCACTCAATGACTTCTTGGGATTTGTGGATGAGGATGAGTCTCAGTAATTGGAGAAGCTGAATATGAAAGAAGAAGCTCGCCCGTGGTTAGCCGTGATTTTAGCAACTCCAGGTACAATCCATGTGTGGCTGAAAGTATAGGAGAAGATACTACGGAACACCCTCAACTTTGAAGCAAAAGGGTGGTTGACATTTGTGTGCAATCAACTTCATCCTTCCACACATGATCACTCTATCCCCATTGATCGTGTTGTCTTGGTTGCTTCCATCATGGCCGGGTTTGCATTAAATGTGGGAAAAATCAGGCAGAGGGTGATTTCTACTGTGGGTAATGAGACAAAGACAAATTACCCCTTCCCCAACACATTTTTCCTGTACTTCAAGGATTTTGAGGTGAAAAAGAAGAAATGTGATGTTATGGTACCTCCGGTGAGCCCCTACTCATGGTATGATCAGAAGGGTCCTAACAACCCTAAAAATGCCAAGAAGAGTCATGCCTCCACTTCTTTTGCAGTTGGCCAGTCAGATGAGCCAGCTGCCACTGAGCAGCTCACGGAGCCCATTACATTGCCTCCCGGACCTTCTATAGCACCTCCTTCTACCATAGTTGATCCGGTGATCCCGGTATCAAAGACCCATAGATTCACCACCAACCAAATCACACACTTACTTTCCAGTTTGAACAACTTGGTGTCGACTGCGACATTGAAGTTGTCCGCATTGACCACAGCCGTTCAGGCACAAGGAGCACCGGTGACTGTTGAGATCCCTGCTTCTATTGATAAGACTTTGAAGAAAATTCTGGCCATCCAGGAAATGATGCAAGTAGAGCAGGGTAGATTAGCAAAGGCCGCTGGGTTTCACAGCAAGGCTCTAATGGATCTAGTCAAGGAGCATCGGAAGCTGAGAAAAACAAAGGCTTCGAAGGAGTCGGTGGTGGCACTGAAGGTGCAGGTAGACAAGCTATTAGCGGATCAGCTGCCACTAGATTTGCTATTTAAGGAGTCGGCCATAGAGCCATCAGTTAGGTAGCCACAAGAGGAGGAGCACAGGATGAAGAAGAAGAGAAAACTCCCCAGTACTGAGGGAGTCGTGATAGCAGTGGCTCCAGAGCCCGAGGGTCCTCCAGTACCCCTTCAGTTGATGAGCCGATCCAGGAGCAGGCACTTATCCCAGTAGCACAGCAGCAGTAGGCTGGGGACCAGTCTGAGGTCCCTGCTATTATAGAGGACACGGGAGCCATTGACCAACACATAGCAGCTGATAAGGCTTCAGGGGCCGTTCCATATCCTTTACTATTTTTGATGCTTTATTTGGTAGTTAGCATTGGGGACAATGCTAGCTCTTATTCATGGGGGTGTGGCTCTACTTTTTGATTTACTGGATGATTGTACATATTCTTTACTTTCAGTACATTAGAAGGTATAGATGATGTGTATATAAATCTTCATTCTGAACTCCTTTGGTTGTATATTCCACCCCCCTTGTGTAAATATTCATTTGGTTTTCAGTTGGTTTTCATTGGTGTTTTCTACTTTCGTTAAATTTTTTTTGTTTTCGTTTTAGTTGCAAAGTTAGGCTCATAGCCTTTTCGATTTGTCTTTATTTTGGCGTTAGCAATAAGCCCTTGATTTTCTTAATACCACGGTTCTTTCCAAGGGTAGAATATTGTGCGAACCAGGAGGCTCATCCCAATGATAGATAGCATGACAACTTTCTTAAGGGTTGAGTCAGCTTTTGATTTTTCTTTTTGATTTTCAAGTTTTTGTAGTTAAGGGTATCTTTGAAAAAGCTTCACTTGTGTCTAGCACATTTGCCTTTGATCTTATGATCAAAGACATTAAGTTGTGTTTAGGATGGTGAAAGTCGTGGCCTTGAGACTCTTGTGTTGACCAAACAATCATCATATGGTCATGTTGGGCCATTGTGTGCTTGAATCGTATCTAAGGTCGTTGTGGGCCCTCGACTCCACTTTTGGCAATCCTTGAGTGTGTGTGGTGAGAATTCCATTTATTGAGTCCAAGTACCGTGACGATAGTCAAGAACTTGCCCCGAATGTTTGTTGAGGCAAAATCATAGTTGGAACTTGATTTGCAAAATGATTTTAGGATCTCCTTGATCTAAAAATGCCAAATTGAACAATTCCATGACCTACCAATCAAATGATCCCTAGTTCACCCCTTTTGAGCCTTGAATCTTATTATTTCATGAACCAAATTACAAAGTGTGGAAAAGTATACAAATGGAGAAAGGTTTTGAATTGCAAAAAAAGAAAGAGTGATATTGTATCCCTCTAGCCCCTCAAAAAAGTAAATTACTCACTTTAGTCAAGAAAGTGTGCCAAAATGAATCAAAAGAAGTGCTTAAGGGAAGATTGAAACAATTTAAACAACATCATATCCTACCTTTACCCAGAAGCCTTCACAATGACTCCTCAAAAGCCTTATTTGATCTTGAGTTGAGGGAAGCCTACATTAGTGGATACTTATATGAAGGGCAAGCATATGATGCTTAGAGCCGGAGTTATGGCAGTTTCTTTATGAGAAATGAGAGAGAGAGCTCATTCACCTCGATTTGTGTGCAACTATTCTAAAAGGTGAGGGTCACTTAGGGAAAGTCGAGAATGCATAAGTCTAGGTTCCACAATGACCAAAGTTCTTGAGAAAGGTTCCTTGATGAGTTGTGTCAACGTTTGATGCTCTTGTGTCACACTTGATCCATAAGTGTTCAAAGTTTTAAATATGTTAATGATACATATGCATTGAGGGAAATTGTTAGTCCCAACTGAGGTTCGTTGAGGTTACCTTAGGAAGAACATGAATTACTTAGGTGTTTTTCATTGAGGGATAGGTCTCATTTATTTGCTTGAGGACAAGCAAAGGTTTTAGTTTTGGGGGAGTTGATAACTATGAATTATACATGTTTTATATCCCTTCTTACCTGAGCTTTGTGAATAAATTACTCTAGATTAGTCCTAAATTGCTTACAAGTTGTGCTTGATTGCAGGTTTGAGCGACTAGATAATACATATCACAAATCGGCTCAAAAGATGAGTGAAACCTTCCAAGCGTCAAAAGATAATTAACACTGGGAAAACGCGACCTGCGCGGACCGCACTGTTTTGATGTGCAGCCGCACAGAAGAGTTCTGCAATCTGCCAAGTCAAGCCTGACCTGTGTGGTCCACCCTGATTTGCTATGCGGCCATGCAGGAAAGTTTAGAGAGTGACCAAAAGTGAAGAACTCCCATGCGGACCACATCGATTTCCACACGGTACGCGCTCATGAGTGATTAGAGGCTCGGCGATTCAAGGCACAATCCCATGCAGCCGCACACAAAAGCAGTGCAGTCCGCGTGGGTAATAGTTCAGAGAGTCAACAATTGGACAAATTCTACAGTGCGGCCGCACATCATTTTTATGCGGTCACAATAATTCAACCTGTGCGACTGCGCACCATTTTCACGCAGCCCGTTTGATTCAACCTATGCGGCCGCGTGGCACTTATATGCGGTCTGCATCGCCAAGTCGAGAAGCACAGATCTGAAATCCTTATGTCCTACGCAGCCGCATGTCATTTCTATGCGGTCCGTGCCAAACCCTCAGGAGTATTTTTGTCATGTTTTTCTTGTGTAGTATAAATAAAACACTTTACTTTTTTTGGTTAAGTTTGGAACCTATTTTAGCATCTGGGCACGAGACACTTTGTATTAGCCTAGTTTAGGCAATTTTCTCTTGTAATTAACGTGGATTCAAGTAGATTAAGCTTGTAGTTAATGATTATGTTAATTTCTTCTAGTATTTCTTCTATTTCTACTTCTTCCATGTCTAGCTAAACCCATTAGCTAGGGTTTTGGCTCAACCCTAGTGTGGTAATTAATGGGTGTTTTTGCTTAATACTTGGATGAAGTTAGGTGTTTGGTATTTGGGTTGATTGTATGTTTTCACTTAGATTTGGTGGTTGCAAACACTAAGTCTAAATTAGTGGGTCTTGACTCTTCTTGAGAAAGAGAGTCTATGACTTCACAATTAAGCAAACAAGGATTTGGGATGGACCCATGAGAATGGTAGTCCCAAGTAACGGGTTAAACCTTGAGAGAGTAATTACCTCACTTGAACCTTAAAGTTGCTTGGTAAAATTAGCCTACCCAATTGGTCTCGAGAGAGTCAATTGGGAAAAATCACTCTCTCTACCGAGAGGTGTGAGAGTGAGTACTGAAGTGCAACGGTTATCCATATTCCCCTTAATTATCATCCTTGTGTTAGAATTCTATACCCGTTAATTTGCCAGCTAGGTGAGTGTCATGACCCTAGTGCCTTTGTCTTATTGCAAACAACTAGCATCATTACTTAGCATAATTTAGTTTACACTAGTAGTTGATAAATTTAGTTGTTAAATGAAAGAAAAACCAATAAATGATAGAAGATCAAATTGAAGCTAAACGCGTTTCTAGGCTTAGAAAATACTCAAATCCAATTTGAAGCTCTTTGTGGAAAATTCGACCTCGATACCACTATTGGGTTTTAAGAGTTGTGCCCGCTCTTTCTTAGGATTGAGTCCGCACCGATCAACAATCCCAAGGCATCATCTGATGCTAACCTACTGAATACAAGAGGATCATACTTCTTGAACCTCTCAAGTTTCTGTTGCTCATCCTGTGAAGCTATTGCCCTATCCTCGGGCTGACCTAGAACTACAGGCGGTACAGGAATAATCTTTGGGACCTGATCCACATGCACTCACTGCTCAGGAGTGCAGGCGGCGGGAGTCTGTGCTCCCGGCCTGAGATGTGGCTGCATCTAGGGGAAGTAACCCTACCTGAGCCAGAGGGGTGTACATGATCAAGAACTATGCAAGAGTCTCCTGAAGAGTTGGAGTAGTAGTAGCAGTAGCAGTAGGCATATTAGGTTCTTGGACTCTAGCTGGAACAGCTGGTGGTGCCTCGGCGACAGTTTGCGCGGGTGCTCTGGATGCACCACCTGCGTTTCCTCGGCCTCTACACCAGTCCCTTACTATAACGGCTACAGTAGGGGATGCGGGTGCCTGATCATCTCTGGTAGCACAAGTCATCACCATCTGTGAGAAAATAGAAGACATAAGTTTAGAATTGTGGTATAAAAATCTTTCACCAAGAACCTAGAGCTCTGGTACGAACTTGTCACACATCGGTTTGCCCTCCGTGATCCATAATGACAGCACCTAGTCTCTATGACTATATAAGCCTAACAATGTAGAATCTAAACAAAAATTGCGGAAGAAATAATTAAAAACCAAAATAGCAAAATAAAATAGTGTTTCAAAATGCCGCTCGGCATACACAATAACAACTCTCGATAATAATAACATTTCCAAAGACCCAGAATCTCATGATCACAAGCCTTTGAATGTCTACAAGCATCTAACTCCAGAATATCTAACAAGGAAACGAAAGTATAGAAGGGCTAATAAAAAAAAAGGATAGTAGAAAGGGAATCTTCGGTCTGCGGACGCAAAAGATATACATCAGACTCTCTACAAGCGCCTCGTCTCAAGAGTGATAAGCATGAGTGGAGGTACCTGGATCTTAAAAGACATGTGCACAAAGGGCATGAGTACACCACAACGGTACTCAGTAAGTGCCTAGTCTAACCTCGATCGGGTAGTGCCGAAGAAGGTCAGATCCCTACTGAGTTTAAATATAAGATAAGGATGAACAGTGTAAAACAAAAAAGTATAAATAAGTACAATAGTAAAAGTAAAATAAGATACAAAGGACAACAACAACTACTACAGAGGCAAAGTAAACACAGAAAGAAATACAGCTCAATGCAAATATAACAACCGGGGATCTCCCAGGATACCGTCCTGTAGTCCCAAATATAAATATCTAGTAGATCTTGCGGGATACCGTTTCATAGTCCAACTTATAATGCGAGGGGATATCCCTGAATACCGATCCATAGTCCCAAATAATAATATTAGTACAAGGGGAATCTATCAGGTGCAGTCCTGTAGTTCCAATGTAAATGTGCAGGGGGTTCTCCCAAAACACTGTTTCATAGTCCCAAAGTAAACATACAAGGGGTATCTCCCGGGATACCATCCCGTAGTCCCAAAGTAAACACACAACAATAATAAGAAAAGTACACAGTTCAATTAAAGTTCCATACCAAGGTAAAACATGTATTTCTAACCTACCATGATGCACGTAAGCCAAATAAGGTAGTTTGAGCAAGTAAGGTAATTAAGTCAATTAGATATGCTTTCCTAAGCTAACAACAGGCTTAAATTGCAAGTAGTATAAACATGAAAAGAAACATACTAGTAATTCTTAATGAAAATTGGATTTTCAACAATTAGCACAAGGACACACTCGTCACCTGACGTACAAGGCATTTCAATTATCAGTAATACCAAATCCTAAGGGGATTTTCCCCCATATAAAGTTAGGCAAGCCACTTGATATTTTAAGTGCCAATACCACACAATAGGGTGGGGGTGATTTGTGTGGTACCTAATTTTTGCTTAACTAAACTATGCAAGAACATGATTCTTCTAGGTGTTCCAGCTACTAGTGTTTGCAGAATAATAAATACTAAAAATAAAGAACACATAAATTTTTACGTCTCAAAAGGTGAAAAAATCACGACCTACTACTCAGTAGGATTTTTCCAAGCTTCCACTAAAATCACTTATCCAAAAAAACATTTACAAAACTCTTTGTAAACCTAAGGATTAACTCCAATCACGTTGTAACACACAGCCTCAACTGTTGCAACAATATCAAGTTAGCTATAACTTGAACACTCTAGGTACCTAATACAATTGTTTCTATGGAAGCTGAAAGGTACAATTTTAAACCACCTACAACAGTTGAACTAGAATAAAAAAGAGACACAATGGAACTAGTTCTTCTATCTCATTCAAGTAGTTTCAGGAGTGCACACTCAAATTACACATAATTTGCTTGAAAAATGGCCTTGCTCTTTTGTTCTCAATTTGATTTAACTTATGCGTATGTGCATTACCTGTAAAAGAGAACAACACTAAAATTTAATAGGGTAGTAATCAAATTTTTATTGGGACTCAATTGCTGCTCTTCTATCGTGAAAGAGTTCATGATGACCTAAAACTCTAACAATATCTTCATCCTAGACTGTGTTCTCTTCATATAAGGAGACTTTCTCTCCTTATCTAATATGCAACCTTTTCGATCAGATCAGGAGATATTGCTTATTGATTAGTAGGACTTATCTCCTTCACGTGCATCTCACATGTATATGTTGTTCATGACTGTGCTTCACACGATGGACCTGGTCCATGACTGGGTTCTTTTGTCATTCTTCAAAACTTCACCTGTTCTTGGAGCTACAAATTCCCCCCTTTTTAATGATGACAAACTTGGTGCTTTTCACTAATTTGGAACCTGTAATAACTTAGATTAACCATCAATACTAAACTTAGAAAATTCACTTATTATCAAGGACCAGGTTAATTAGGTTATAAATAACACTTATTTCAGAATGTGTAAAGCACAATGTCTCTTTCCCCTTTTGGCATCATCGAAAAGTTGCATACAAAGTGTGATTCCCAGATTTTAATAAGTACTCATGTCCATTGGGGAAACTGTAAGTACAATCATGGTGCAATCATCAGTAATCAAACATACATATTTAAACAATCAAGGACATATTAATCATTGAACAAGAGCAAAACAGTAGTTACCGTTGATAGAGATATGCTGCCACCAACAATCCATAAAAAGAAAGAAAACCATTCGAACCATGAGGAAAAATAAAAGATAGAAAAATCCCTAATCTGGGCCACTGAGGTACTAAATAAGTTCAGGAGACAAAAGCTAGGAGTCCTAAAGCTTGGAGAAACTAGAGGGTTGGGTTTGGGTTTGGAGAAGATTCAGCGCGTTAGGAAGAATTCCATCATTCTTATCCTTTTCTTTGGCAAGCTCAGTTCTGAGACCATCCCTCTTAGATTTCACTTCAGTCACACGAGCCTTGAGCCGAGCTATTTTTACATCCTTGGCTGCATATTCCTGAACCTGAGTCCTAACTTTGATGTTGATGGGTGCCTTCTGGGATGAACTAGGTTCAATGGGGATGGCATTGTATGCATAGTTACAAGCAAGAAGAGTATTGATGCCAAAGTGATCCTTGCTTGAGGCCATTTCCCATTTCTTCAGAGGCACATTGAGCCTATCCACAACTATGGTTAGAATAAAGCCTTAAGGAGTAGCATGAGCCTTGGAGCCATTTATGAGCTTGTCTAACACCTTGATAATAAAGGCAGGCCAATTGATTTGCTTTCCTCTCTCCAGGCACTCCATAAGAACTAGATCCATGTAATTTTCAATGAGTCTTCTCTCTTATCTGGGTAATAAACACTTGTTGACAAATCAAAACAAGACCTTGTGCTCAGGCCTCATTTCACTTTTCTGCACAACCCTGATTTTCATTCACATCTTTTGAATCACAAAACCTCCTAGTGATTGCAAGACCAGTAAGGAGGGAGTCTAGGCAGGGCCACCTTTGCCTTGTATTGTCATCAAAACCTTCAGAGGGTATGTCTAGGATCTCTCCCAGTTTCTTTGCATCAAACTGCACTGGGACTTCTTTCACCAGGCTACTAACAATGTCGTTCTTAACCGTAACATTTGCCATAAATGCAATTACCTCATATCTGTCTATCTTACCATACATCTAAAGTACTATGTCCTTCCATCCCTGAGCAGCTAAAGCAATCATCAATCTCATTATTCCTGGTTCCACCAAGTCTTTCTGCAGTCTACCCTTTAAAATCTTTCTTTAGCCAAACATGGCAAGCTTATCCTGTTCCATCTCAGAATCATTTTCTTCTTCTTCTCCACTCCAGTCATCATCTTCAAAAAAATTTGATTATTTGTTTTTCACTACATATCTTGTTCTCTTGGCTAGTGTAGGTTCAACAGTCTCAGACATAGAGGAAGAGATCTTGGAGGAAGTCTTGGGCTTTTAGGGTTTTGGGGTAGGAACGCCCACTGATGTACCCCTTTCTTGATGGACCAGTTCCATCTCCTCTTCCTGAACAACCTCTGAGGATTCTGCAGTCTTTCCCTTTCTTTTATCCATTTTAATTTTCTTACTTGCTAAAGCCCTTTGTAGATCAGTTTCACTCTGTTTCACAAGCTTCTTGTGGCTCTACCCTTTGGCAATGTAGAGGCAGTAGGTGTTAGGGATGAAGCCTTTATTTTCTTGGAAGGCTTAGGAACATTGGGGGCTTTGTTGTGGGATTTCTGCATTTCTTTGGGTCATAGCTTGCCCCAACCTTTTTCAGCAGGTCTGCTAGGGTCTCTTCAGTAGATGAAATATGTTCATCTCTCTATGTGCTCAGATCAACCAACCCTCAGCAGCTTCCCCAGAACTACTTCCCGTGACTTCATTCCACTCTCTTATGCCCTTTCATGTGAAACCCCATAAATAGAAAGCACTACTCCTTTCCCATTTCCCCTCTCATCACCACATGCACCTTCTCTCTCTTTTTCTTTTTCAGAATTCTTTTAGAAAGGCAAAGGACAACAAGAGAGGAAAGTGTTTTCAAGAATACGATATACCTCCACTCCTTTGTGACCCTGATACGTCTACATCCTTAACAAACCCAATTAGAACAAACCTAGATTCTAGATTTTCAGACACACAATAAATTACCGTAGATGGAGATTTTTTAGTCTTTTCAGAGTTAGATAACCCAGGTCCTTCCCCCTTAGTAGAGGATTGATATGATTTAGAATCAGAGCTGGAGTCAGAGTTTTGAACCTGACTTGCCTTCAACATTTCACTTAATTTCTTCCTCAGATCCCCAGGTGCTACAGTCTTTCGAGCAAGAATTTTCACCTTTCGTAGTCTAGGTTTTGGAGATGTACTGGTGGAGGAGGTGTGGATGAATTTGTGGGCGATTATGGTGGAGGAGTTCCAGGATTGTCTTGTGAGTTAGTTATTATCGTTGGTTTCTTGAGAGAATTTGGGAATTAGGGTTTTTTAGAAGAGGGCAACTGAAAGTGAAGAAGAAGTTTTGACGGTTTGGAATTATCAAGAGGGCAGGGGAAATGATGTGTATTTAAATAAAAATCCACATTTAATAGGTAAATATAGCTTTTAGCAGTGGTAAATTAGAGGTCTAGTCAACTTAAAATTCCAGATTTTGAATAATCGGTTTATCTTCCCTAGATTTAGGCAAATTTTTTAGTTTAGAGTTCTAGGCAGACAGAACTGGTTCAAAGCTAACGGATAGAATTTTTCTAGGAATTGAGAAATTATAGGGCTTCTTATCATGATTGAAATGTTAATCTTTCTAATTTTGCAAGTTTTGCATAGTGTAAGGTCATGTCCTCGGGGAGGGGGGGGCGGTGGCGGGGGTGAGTAGGGGGCAAGGAGTGGTCCTGCGGGTAGGGCGGGAGGTAAGGTTGGAAGAGGGTAGCGGACGCTCATAGATTAAGGATTGGGTCGTGGAACATAGTTACTCTGACGGGTAAGTCCATTGAGTTGGCGAAGGTTTTTCAGAAGAGGAGGGTTAACATAGCCTCTCTCTAGGAGACTAGGTGGAAAGGGTCAAAGGCAAGGAATGCAGACGGGTTTAAGCTGTGGTTTTCTAGGGTCCTGAGAGGTAAGAATGGAGTGGGCATCTTGGTAGATAAGGATCTAAGGGAGTCTATGGTCGAGGTTAGGCGAGTGAATGATAGGTTAATATCTATTAAGTTGGTTATTGGAGGTTTCGTCCTCGACGTCCTTAGCGCTTACGCGCCGCAAATGGGCTTAGACGAGGAGGTTAAGAGGTGCTTTTGGGAGGGCTTTGATGATCTGGTAAGTAGTATTCCCCAATCTGAGAAGTTAGTTATTGGAGGGGACTTTAATGGTCATATTGGGGCTGATGCTGGTGGTTATGGTGAGGTGCACGATGGCTTCGGCTTTGGGGTTAGGAACGGAAGAGGCACGTCACTACTTGATTTCTCCAGGGCTTCCGAGCTTCTGATTGCAAACTCAACATTTCAGAAGAGGGAGGAGCATTTTGACACCTTCGAGAGTTCGGCGGCGAGGACTCAGATTGATTACCTCCTCCTCAGAAGGAGCGATAGGGGTATGTGCAAGGACTGCAAGGTTATTCCAGGAGAGTCCCTTTTGACTCTTCATAGACTCCTAGTGATAGATGTCGGTCTCTGGGTGAAGAGGAAGAGGAGGGGTGTTCAGGGAAAACCGCGGATTAGATGGGGTGTTTTGACTAAGGAGAAAGCACCGGAGTTGGAGAGGAGGTTAGCTGAGGGAGGAGCTTGGAGAAGTTCTGGGGAAGCGGACATTATGTGGTCAGAGATGACGAACTTGGCTAGGGAGGTAGCACGGGATGTGCTCGTGGTAGCCAAGGGCTATGGCAGACATCAGGGTAACTGGTGGTGGAACGATGTAGTTGAAGGAAAAGTGGAGGTGAAGAAGGCGGCGTTTGTTAAGTTGGCAGGGAGCACAAGCGAGGAAGAACGAAGAGCGAACAGGGAGATCTACAAGGTGGAGAGGAAAGAAGCAAAGCTAGCGATTACGGAAGCTAAAAACATAGTGTTTGGTCGCATGTACGAGTAATTAGGGGAGAAAGGCGGGGACAAGAAGTTATTCTGGTTAGCTAAAGCAAGGGAAATGAAGGCGCGGGATCTTGACCAAGTTAGGTGCATCAAGGGCGAGGAAGGTAGATTTATGATGGGGGAGTCTCACGTCAAGCAGAGGTGGCAGGCGTACTTTTGAGACTTACTTAATGAGGAGGGGGATCGTATCATAGAGCTAGGGGAGTTTGCGCATTCAGAGCAACATAGAGACCTAGGGTACTGCCTGCGCATTAGGGTAGAGGAGGTCATGTGGGCTTTGCGTAGGATGAGTAGGGGTCGAGCAACCGCGCCTGACGGGATCCCGGTGGATTTCTGGAAATGCATGGGTAGGTCAGGAGTGGAGTGGCTCTCCAGGTTGTTCAATGCGATCTTAAGGACCAAAAGGATGCCGGAGGAGTGGAGGTCGAGTACCGTGGTGCCCTTTTAGAAGAAAAAAAGGGACATTCTGTGCGGCAACAACAATAGGGGTATCAAATTAATAAGTCAGACCATGAAGGTTTGGGAGCGGGTGATCGAGGCGAGGTTGAGGGAGATGACATTTATATCTGTGAACCAGTTCGGTTTCATGCCGGGTCGCTCCACTACAGAAGCTATCCAACTTGTTAGGAGGCTGGTGGAGCAGTTTAGGGATAAGAAGAAGGACCTGCACATGGTGCTTATCGACTTGGAGAAGGCGTTTGACAAGGTCCCAACGGGGGTGCTATGGAGGTGCTTGGAGGCGAAGAGCGTGCCGGAAGCATACATCAGATTAATCAAGGACATGTACGATGGAGCTAAGACTAGGGTTAAGACGGTGGGTGGCAACTCAGACCATTTTCCAGTGGTTATGGGGCTCCATCAAGGATCGGCTCTTAGCCCTCTTTTGTTTTCCTTGGTGAGGATGCTCTAAACCGACATATTCAAGGGGATGTGCCTTGGTGTATGCTATTTGCTGATGAAATAGTCTTGATAGACGAGATGAGGGTCGGTGTTATTGAGAGGTTAGAGGTATGGAGACAGACTCTCGAGTCTAAGGGTATCAAAATAAGCAGATCTAAGACAGAATACATGGAGTGCAAGATTAGCGCCAAGCCTAGCGAACTAGGCAGGGACGTGATGATTGGATCTCAGGTCATCACCAAGAGGGACATTGTCAGATATCTTGGGCCGGTGATTTAGGGGGACAGAGAGATTGACGGGGATGTCACTCATCGTATAGGAGCGGGGTGGTCAAAGTGAGGCTTGCATCAAGAGTCCTGTGTGACAAGAAAGTTCCACAGAAACTCAAGGGGAAATTTTATAGAGGTGTGGTTAGACCTGCCATGTTGTATGGGGCGGAGTGCTCACCAGTGAAGAACTCTCATGTTCAGAGGATGAAGGTTGCGGAGATGAGAATGCACAGGTGGATGTGCGGGCTCACAAGGTTAGATAATATTAAGAATGAAGTTATTCAAGACAAGGAGGGGGTGGCCTCGGTGGATGAGAAGATGCGAGAAGCGAGGCTAAGGTGGTTCGGGCATGTGTGGAGGAGAAGTCATGATTCCCCGGTGAGAAGTTGTGAGCGGCTGGCGATGGTCGGCGTACGGCGAGGCAAAGGGAGGCCTAAGAGGTATTGGGGAGAGGTTATTAGGCATGACATGGCTAGAATGCGGGTTTCCGAGGACATGACCTTGATAGGAAAGTCTGTAGGTAGTATCAGGGTTGTAGGATAGGGGTTCCTAGAGTTTTTCGTATTCCTCAACCAGGGTTGGGTAAGGCTTGGCAGGGCTATCCATTGATGATTTGTATATTGGATTATGTCTCCCTTATGATAGTTATTTATTGTAGTTACTGTATGATATTATTGCATGCTATTTTATTTATGCTTCTTATGTTTAGATAATTATTTACGCGATTTCTGCTGGAGTTACTAATGCTCTTATGTTTTTGTTTTTGTTTTTGTTTTTCCTTTCCTTCACTGAGCCGAGGGTCGATTGGAAACAACCTCTCTGCCCTTTCAGGTAGGGATAAGGTCCGTCTACATATTACCCTCCCCAGACCCCACTTTGTGGGACTATACTGGGTAGTTGTTGTAGAAAACATACCTTAGCTTTCATATGAACCCATACTGATGAACCATGTTCTTCATTTAGAAATCTCTTGAACATGTCTCAAATTCCACAATAGAGAAAATTTTGTAAGAGATCAGTGAGTTATATTAACACATGTCACAAATGTATATTAATTAAAGTATGAAGCTTAGTAAGAATTAATCTAGATATTTACACAAGTTCAGAATTCCTAGCCAATTTGTTTTTTCATTTTTCATTTTTTTTCATAATTTTTTCATTGCATTCTGAGCTGGACCTATTAGGTGATCTTAATCATTCCTAATTCTATCAAGTTCATCCCAATGTTTTCTCTACTCGGTGATTTAGTGGAGACGTCATCAATTTGTTTATCAGTAGCACAAAACTCTATGGAGATCAATCCTTTCTCATAGATATCTCTTTAGAAGTGGTGTCTAACATCTATGTGCTTAGTCCTATTATGATGAACAAGGTTCTTTGTCATACGTATAGCACTAGTGTTATCAGATAATATAGTAAAGCAACCTACAACAATGCCAAAATCTACCAGCTGTTGTTTGATCCATAGCAGTTGAGCACAACAAAAGGCAGCAACAACACATTTAGCCTCAGCAGCGGATAAGGCCACTAAATTTTGCTTTTTAGTGGCCCATGATACAAAATATGAACCAAGAAAGTGAGCCATACCTGAGATGCTTTTCCTATCCACAAGAAAACCTGCATAATCAGCATCAGCATATCCTACTAAATTCAAATTACTACCTTTGGGATACCAAAGACACAGGTCAGTGGTGACTGTCAAATATCTTAGTATCCTCTTGACATTAGTCAAGTGAGACTCTTTTGGATTAGCCTGAAAGCGAGCATAAAACCCTACACTAAAACTATGTTAGGTCTGCT
The DNA here is from genome assembly GCA_034376525.1 of Nicotiana benthamiana. Taxonomy (NCBI): domain Eukaryota; kingdom Viridiplantae; phylum Streptophyta; class Magnoliopsida; order Solanales; family Solanaceae; genus Nicotiana; species Nicotiana benthamiana. The sequence continues at coordinate 123,043,898 of CM067334.1, read as the reverse complement.
GGTAGTAAGATACAAGAGTGAACCAATCATACCCCTATATAACTTCTGATCATTTGATTAATCGGGTTCATCAATGTCTAATTTAGTGGCAGTTGCAATGGTGGTGTCTATTTCCTTTGATTCATCCATTTTAAACTTTTTGATCAGCTCATTTGTATACTTCTGCTGATGGATCATGGTTCCATTTGGTCTTTGTTTGATCTGTAAGCATAAGAAAAATTTAAGCTCACCCATCATACTCATTTCAACTCACTACCCATTAATTTGTCAAAATTCTTTCTTATTTTATTAGTGGTGGCCCCAAAGAATATATCATCAACATATATTTGTACCACAATGAGATCCTTACATTTTTCCCTTAAGAATAGGGTACTATCAATTTTACCTCTTTTGTAGCCATGTTCAAGTACGAATTTGGACAGTCGTTCATACCATGATCTAGGAGCCTGGTTGAGTCCATATAGAGCCTTGTCTAATTTGTACACATGCTCAGGACATTCCTTGCTCTCAAACCCTGAAGGTTGTTTCACAAACACTTTTTCTTTCGGATAGCCATTCAGAAAGGCACTTTTGACATCCATATGATGAAGAGTGAATTCCATGTGTATTGGCCCAAGTAAAGGTTAGTTTTGAAGACTGACAAAGGAATTCAGGATGAACTAGGTCTATCCCTTAGGTGCACAAAAACGGACAAATTCGATCATATGGGTTGCACATGAAGGAGATAAGCATAACTTGGTGTATTGAATATCTCTTGATTGAAAAGGTTGCATAATTGATAAGGAGAAGGACTCCTTAATCAAATAGAACACTATCCAAGATAGGGAAATGGTTAGAAGTTGAAATCAACTAGAACTCTTCCACTAAGGAAGAGCTGCATCAGAACCCTAGTTATTTCTTCATCTACTAACTATATAAATTGTAGGATGTTCTCACGTTACATTTGTTGCACAAAAATGCAGAAGTTAAACGTGAATTGAGAGTAAAATAGCAAGGCTTTTTGCAAGCAATTAGTTTGTGATTCAAGTGTGCAAACTTGAATCTACATGAACCAGATTGAAGAACCAGCTCTATAAAGAGTTTTATGTGTCTTTCTTTATTTCTAATTCAATTGTAGTAGGTATTTCATACTGTAATTTTGAGCTTTATCTAGAAGAAATTGTAATAGATACTTTGAGTATTCAAGTTAGCATTAACTTTAAGTTGTCGTAACAGTTAGAAGTTGGTTGCTACAACGGGATTAGAGTTAATCCTTAGGTTTACAAAAACTTTTGTAAATGTTGTTTTGGCTTAGCGATTTAGTGAAGTGTTGGGGAAAATCATACTGAGTAGTAGGTCATGGTTTTTTTACCTTTTGAGTTGGGCGTTTTCCATGTAAAATCTCTATATTCTTTATTTTATGTATTTATTATTCTGCAATAGTAGTAGTTGGAACTCATAGATGAACCAGGTCCATACATAAGCAGTATAAGAAAAATATTTGGTACCACAAAAATCACACCGCCTCTTGTGTGGTATTGACATTTAAAATATCAATTGGTATTAGAGCATGTTATCCTTGAAGAGGCTAACACCTTAGGAAAAGATCAAGATGAGCGCACCACCTAGAAACTAGGACGGGAAATTCATTGATGGGCCTCCGCTTTTTAATGGCTAGTACTACTCTTGGTGGAAAAACTGGATGAGTGATCACATCATCGGAGAAGACTATCAGCTATGGGACATCATCACAGATGGTCCCCTAGCTACCATGAAGAAGAATGCTGAAGGAGTATATGTGCCAAAATAAGAGCTGACTGCAATTCTGAGGACTTGAGGAAATGGGAGAAGAATGCTAAGTCCAAGAAATGTATTGTGTCTGAACTTGGTCCAAACGAGTACAGTAGAATTCAAAGTTGTACCACTGCAAAAGAAATATGGAATAATTTGCAAGTGGATCATGAAGGAACACCTCAAGTGAAGAGGTCCAGAGGAACATTGCTATATTCTCAATATAAGTATTTGACCATGGAGGAAGGGGAAACCATCTAGGAGATGTATACAAGGTTCACCATACTGATAAATTAACTTAAGTCTCTTGGAAGGGTTATTCTTGAAGAGGACAAAGTTGAGAAAATTTTGACAAGGGTTCTGCCAGTCACTTGGGAAAGAAAAATCACTACTATTCAGGAATCAAAGAACATTATCACTCTTAAGTTGAATGAGCTAATTGGAAATCTCACTGCCTATGAACTTAGAAGGCAAACCATGAAGATGGATGCACCCAAGAAGGAAAGGAGCATGGCATTCAGAATCACTGAAGGTGCTGATCAAGAGGAGGATGAAATGGTCATAATCATAAAGGAATTCAAGAAGTACCTAGTGAGAGGAAATGGTCCTTCAAGAAGTGGAAGCTACACCAAACCAAGGTTACACAAACCGATATGGGGTGTTACAAGTGTGGGAAGATTGATCACCACATCAAAAATTTCCCTTAATGAAAAATTAAATAGAAGAAGGAAAGAGTTGAACGAAGGAACAAGTTCAACCCAAGAAGAACAAAGGATCAACAAAGGTTATGGTTGCTGCATGGGGAGAAAACTTAGATGAGAGGACTCATAGGGTGAAGATGGAGATGAACAAGCACTTATGGCAATTGGTGAATCCGATGAGGAATCTGAGGTAAGTATAAATCATCTCAAAGGCAAAATTATTTTTTTGTCTAAAGAAAGGCTATCTGAGTTACTCCTAGCTTTCATTGATGAATTTGAGGAACTAAATAATGAAAAGGAATATCTGTCTAAGGAGTGTGTGATTTTTGAAAGCTAGTGCAAAAATCTGGAAATTAGGGCTAGTGAAAGAGATGGTAAAAATGCTAAGTTAATCAAACATGTTCATGAACTTGACACCACTGTCCTAGAGCTAAGATCTGAAAATCTAAAACTGAAATTAGTAATAGGTAAATAGAAAGTTGATCATACACAACTCACATTAGAAGAAAAACTAGAACAAACGAAAGAAGAGTTGTACAAAAGAGATGAGCAAATAAGAGTCCTTAAGGAGGATTTAAACAAGGTTAAGCACGATCTAGATAGAACCTGTAAATGGAATAGGTCCTCCGATGCACTTTCATGGCTACACGAACACCATAGTAGCAACGAGATAGGACTTGGCTATGGGACCCCTACACCTAAGTGGAATCCCAAAAGCAAGTATCTCACACTTCCCAAGAACAAAATTTTCACACACTGTGGAAAAACTGGTCACTATAAAAGTGAATGTATTGTAAAAGAAAAATCTAGTCAAAAGAATAAAGAATTTGTTCAACGGAAAAGTAGGCTGCAAGGTTGGGCTAAAAAGAATCTGATTTACCCTTTTTCCTATATAAAAGGATCAAAACTAGTTTGGGTTCCTAAGACTAACCCCTGGTTTTCTTTTGCGGGTCCATGTGAAGGGGAACAACCTTATATGGTACATGGATGCTGGCTGCTCAAAGGATATGCCAGGAAGCAAGAACCAGTTCCTTTCACTTGAGGACTTCAAAGAAGGTAGTGTCTCCTTTGAAAATTAGAAGAAATGAGATATCATTTGGGTTGGAAAGGTATGTAATACTGATTAACACTCTATTTAGAATGTCTATTTGATAAATGGCGTAAAGTACAGTCTAATCAGTGTATCAGAATTATGTGATAAAGCTAACTTGGTAGCATTCACCTCTACCAAATATTTAATGATTAATCTTACCACTTACAAGATTGTTTAATAGGAAAAAAGAGTAAAAAATACATACATTATATATTTTTCCACACTTTCACAAAATGAACTCACTTACTTAAGTGTGTTGGACAAAGATCTCCTCCTTTAGCACAAGAGACTTGGACATGCAAGTCTGAGTCAATTCAACAAATTAGTCTCCAAGGATTTGGTGATAGGGCTGCCTAACATCACGTTCAAGGAAGAAAGTTTGTAAGTCTTGTGCAAGGGGGAAGCAGTTAAGATCCTCTTTTAAATGCAAGAAAGTGGTAAGCACCACCAAAACGATGGAACTGGTCCATATGGATCTTTGTGGTCAAATGAAAACATTAAGCAAAGGTGGTAAAAGATATGTGACGGTGCTTGTTGATGATTGATCTAGGTTTACTTGGATATTATTTTAACATCAAACGATGAATCATTTGACATGTTTACTTCTTTTGATAGAATAACTCAGAAACAACTAGGTAATCAATTTGAATCAATTAGGTCTGATTATGGAACAGAATTTGAAAATGATAAGTTTGCTACATTTTTGCATGCTACATTATAAAGAGTTGCATGACTATTACCTATTTTTAAGAAGATCCCCTATGAGTCACTTAAAGGGAGAAAGCAAAATATTTCCTATCTTAGGGCATTTAGATGCAAGTGCTTTGTGCATAATAATGGCAAAAGTTCCCTAAGTAAGTATGATCCCAAAAGTGATGAGGGAGTATTTTTAGGATATTCTTCACATAGTAAAGCTTATAAGATATACAGTGAAAGAACTATGTGTGTAGGAAAAAATGTATATGTTATTTTTTTTAAAACTAAAATTCTTTCTGAGAGGCACAAACAAGATAATGAAGAGATTGGGCTAATAAGAAATTCAAATGGAGAAACCACAGTCCAGCCTGAGATGCATCACACGAAGAAACAGGTGATGGAACAGGTCCTTCCACCTGGGCAACATGACAGGGGGAACTAACTAGAGAGGAACTGATCCTCAAACCTCGAGGAAACTTGCCAATGAACCTATTCCTAAGTAACAAAACCAGGAAAGAATATCCAAAGAAATTGACACTCCTATTACAACATCCAAAAAATTAGATGTAAATGAACCTGGTGCATCTGTTGAACAGAAGTTGTATATGGGAATAATTGGTTTTCTTTTGTATCTTACTGCTAGATTTCTGGTGCATCTGTTGAACAGGTCTTTGTGCTCGATTTCTGGCAAATCCAAAGAAGTCCCACTTGACTGCTGTCAAGAGAATATTGAGATACTTGAAAGGCACCACTGACCTTTGCCTTTGGTATCCAAAAGGTAGTAATTTTAGCCTAGTGGGATATGCTAGCGCTAATTATACAGGTTTCCTTGTCGATAGAAAGAGCACCTCCGGTATGGCACACTTCCTTGGTTCATGTCTTGTGTCATTGGTTACGAGAAAAGCAAAATTCAGTGCCCATGTCTACTGTTGAAGCGGAGTATGTTGCTAATGCTTCATGTTGTGCTCGACTACAGTAGATCAAACAATAATTATTGAACCTTGAAATTAGTGTTGGTTGCATCCCTATTTTTGTGATAACACTAGTTTTATTAGTATGACAAACAAACCGGTCATCGTAAGAGAACTAAGCACATATATGTTAGAAACCATTTTTTGAGGGAATACTATGAGAAATGCTTGATCACTACGGAGTTTTGTGCTACTGATGTTGATACCCAATTTTCTCTATGTATTTCTGTATACAAAATACTTTCAAAATCACACACACACACACAGACACACACACAGACACACACACACACACACTATATATATATATATATATATATATATATATATATATATATATATATATATATATATATATATATATATATATATATATATATATATATATATATATATATATATATTATCATAGCCAAGTGTTTTAGTATTTTGTCGCAATTTTTAAATATTTTAATATTAATTTATTGTCTGCTTTAACAATACAAAAATCCAATAATTATTCCAAAGACTATCATTTTTGTGAATAAATTATTTTATTCCTATATTCATACAAAGATATAATTAAGGTAATTTTTTTTACATTTTTATAAATTTATTTGCTATTTTTAAAGCTAACACATAATTGTAATTATAGCCTGTTTTGCGTTAATAGTATTTTATAATTATAAAATTGGTCCCAATATTTTTAAATTAATATTTATATATTATTTTTTTTAAAATTTAAGATCATTTCATTGATTTCAAAAGAATGTAAAATGCAATTCTATAGTAGTAGCATGGACAAGCTACTCATTTACAATTAGTTCTAAACTAATACAAACGCATACTAGCTATCCTAATATGTATCTATTTAGCTATAGCTAAGGATAACAGTTTAGTTGACGCAACCCCTCTTTCCATCTTTTACATTTTCTGCTACGGGTATGAATCAACAGTGCCACTTCTCTACAAAACTGATCTTCAACAAAAATCATGCTATCAAAACGAATAGAGCTTCTGGTTCTCCAGATCAATGCAACAGTAGTGACAAAAGTAGTAGCAGTGAGTGCTTTATGCCAGTTTATGCTCCGAGCCTTACTGCATATCCATTGAAGTTCATTCTCCCAAGTACTAATTGCTCGATTGTATCCCATCCAACAGCATATTCTGAGCCATAATCGATTAGTGACAGGGCATGCAAAGAATAAATGCTCAAACCTTTCTTCCTGCTAATTACAGAATGCACATTCAACAGGTGTATCAATTCCAAACTTCTGCAATCTGTCAATAGTAGGCAGCCTGTGTTGAGCAGCTAACCATCCTGTGAATTTGTTTCTAGGTAGTACATTAACAGTCAGCATCACATTCCTCCAATCTACCTTATTGTAATTAGGCAGCATTGTAAGGTATAGCTTTTGGATTTGAAACTTGTCCAGTTTGCACAATGATTTCAATCTAATAAAGAGATTGCCTTGCAACTGTTGGTTCTCCATAACAGCAATCCTGCAATCCAGAATCTTTCTAACAACCCAAGAGGCATTTTTTGGCAGAGGTATAGAGCTAACATCATACTATTTTATGTAATAGCATTGCAGCCATTTAATCCTAAGGCAATCCTTCTTGCTGGCCAGATCCCAAAGAAGTTTGGTAATAGCTGTCTTATTCCAGACAGCCATATCAATGATGTTAAGACCCCCAGCAGAAACAGGTTTATAGACCTTTTCCCATGCAACCAAAGCCTTTTTAGACACAGATGCACTACCTGTCCATAGGAAGGACCTACAAATTGCTTCAATAACCTTCAAGACCTTCTTTGGCATTATGAATACTTGTGCCCAATATGTCTGAATGCCAAATATAACGGCTTTAATCAATTGGCATCTCCCTGCATAAGAAAGCATTTTGGCAGACCAGCATGTGACTCTAGCAGTTATCTTCTCAATCAGTGGTGAAAATTGATGTATAGCAAGTTTTTTAGAGCTAACTGGAATCCCTAAATAATTAAAAGGAAGCTGACCCTCAATGAACCCCAACTGCTCCATGATTTCTACTCTAACAGATTGTTGTACACCAACCACATAAACAACACTCTTGTTAATGTTTGCTTTCAAGCCAGAAGCTTCAGAAAACTTGAGGAAAGCCTCTTGTAGAATCTGGATAGAAATACCATCAGCTCGAAAAAACATAAGAAGATCATCAGCAAAACAAATATGCACACAGTTTAGCTTTCTACACTTAGGATGGAAGTTGAAATCTTCATTTCTGTGTAACTGATGCAGTATCCTGTTCAAATACTCCATTTCAAGAACAAACAAATAAGGAGACATAGGATCACCCTGTCTAATACCCCTTCTTGCAGTGAAAGGCTTAGTGAGGCCCCCATTCAGCACCAAGGAATATGAGACAGAAGTTACACATGCCATTATCCAATTAAGGAACTTTGCTGGGAATCCAAGGTCAATGAGGACCTGCTTAAGGAAGCCCCATTCCAAAGTGTCATAGGCCTTCCTTAAGTCCACCTTAAGGACACATCTAGGGGATACTCCTTTCCTTGTATAGCCCTTGAAAATTTCATGGCTGAGTAGTATATTATCAATGATGCTCCTGCCTTCAATAAATGTTGACTGAGCCTGGCCAACTATACTGCCAATAACAGTTTTCAACCTCTTTGTAATAATTTTGGAGATGATTTTATACACAGTTGTACAGCAGGCAATAGGTCTATAATCTTTGACAGTTGTAGGAGTATTAACTTTAGGCACAAGTGCAATAGCTGTAGTATTTATCGTGTTGGGCAGATTGCAAGTAGTACAGAAGTCCATAGTAGCAGCAATTATATCTTCCTGTACTATCTCCCAGTTCCTAGTGAAAAACTCCACAGGAAACCATCCACTCCTGGTGCTTTATCCTTTGGCATCTCCTTAAGAGCTTCTGCAATCTCCTCCACTGTGACCTCTTGGATCAACATTCTTTGTTGTGATAAAGTAAGACAAGGACCTTCCTTCATAACAGCAGTATTGATACAAGGGAGTTCAACAGCACATTCTCCCATTAATGATTTGATTCCTGTTCTACAACTAATGGATCTGTTAGCTTTATACCTGATTCAGTATATATAGAACTAATATTATTCTGGCTAGTTCTGATCTTCCATTGAGCATGAAAATATATTGTATTAGCATCTCCACGTTCAATCCAGTTGGCTTTGGACTTCTGCCTTATAATCTGCTCCTCCACCTTGCTCTATTTCTCAATTTCATACAATGCTGCTCTCTCAGCATTTAGCAAATTCTGTGTAAAAGGACTGTGTTGCATCTGGCTTTGTACAATATCCAGTGTTTCCTTAGCTTGAATAAGCTTCTGCTTATAGGAAGACATCTGGCTATTAATCCCCTTTAATTGCTGCTTCAAAGCTTTCAGTTTGGTCCATACCTGCTGCATAGGTGGTCCTTCATAGTGCTGTGACCAAGTTTGTTCCAGAATAGATTTAAACTTGAGGATCCTCCATAATTGCAATGTAGAATCTGAAAGGTTTGGGGTGTAAAAGCCTTTGATTGCCAAACTTGATAAGTATGGGAGAGTGATCAGATACTGAAGGGTTCATGAATTCAGCCTCAAGATGCCCATACTGTTGAATCCATTGAAAGTTACCCAAAGCCAAGTCAATTTTACTATATACTCTAGTATCAGAATCCTCCTTATTTGACAAAGTATAATACCACCCTTTTGCTCGAAGGGGAGTAAGTTGAATGGCATCTATAGTCTCCTTGAATCCTCTGGTTTCAGCATCAGTGATAGGAGATCCAATTCTGTCTTCAGAGTTCAAGACAGTATTGAAATCCCCACTAAGTACCCAAGGATCCTGACTGGGAATGTTTACTGCCTGCAAATCACACCATAACTGTGCCCTATTGCTTGCAGTATTATGAGCATAGACTACACTCATATGAGTTCTGACTTTACCTTGAACATCTTCTAACATACTTTGTATAAACTGATCAGTCACATTAGAAATAAGGACTTGAATATGAGGTTTCCGAAGCAACCAAATCCTACCATTGACAGCCTTAGCATAGTTGCATTGAACCTTCCATCCTTTAGCAATCTTAGCAAGTATCCTTTTAGCTTTATGTTCCTTAACTCTGGTTTCAAGAACACCTATAACATCTACTTTATTTACAGACAGAAAGCTTTTTAATTCTTTCTGTTTATGGGCTTGATTAAGCCCTCTGATGTTCCAAGTAGCAATAATCATGATGTATTAGAAACAATACTCCAAGAGGGCCCTGGATCCACCTGTTGACCTCTTCTACCAGCATCCAGAATAACTTCAGTAGACTTCCCCTTATTTGCTTTATCAATCAATACCTCATTGATCCCAGAAGGTACCCTGAAGCTGTTATGTTTCTGCCAGAGCCAACTAGTTCATGCTGATCCACAGTACTATTCACCAGCTGCATATCACCTGTATGTTGCTGATTCCCAATAGTACTAGTCTCCAGTTGCACTGGCTCACTAATATGTTCTGGTTGAGCTGGAATAGCTACCATTGCATCTGCAACAGTCTTAGGTACCCACTCCTGTTTAGTAACTTTGATCTGCCTTGGCATTCTAGCTCTCTGTCTTCTTCCCTTCTCCTGTTCACCATTAACCAGTTCTACAGCATTGCCTACAGTATACCAGCACTCAATAGCATCATGGCCAAACTTCAAGCAATGATTGCAAAAACTAGGTTTCCAATCATATTCAATCTGTTGCACTTTCATACCAAAAGGAGTTTCAATTTCAACCTGATCAGGTAAGGGATAAGCAGCATCAACTTCTACTAAAACTCTCGCAAAAGAGATCTTCTCATAATGTGCCGTGAATTTATCCGTATACAGTGGTCTGCCCACTGCACTAGCCAATTTTCTCAGAACATCAACAGACCAGTAACCCACCGGAAGGCCAGGGAATCTAATCCACACAGGTACAGTGCTGAGAACATCATTTTGAAAAGAAAAATCAACCTCCCATGGTTTTAGCACCATAGGCTTGTTTCGGTACGAGTATGGCCCAGATTGCATAACTAACTCTTTATCCTCTTTACTATTGAAGCAAAATATGCAGTATCCTTCAGCATGCATCAGTATCTGAGGTTTGGACACAAAATTCCAAACATGCATCACAAAATTCTCCATCATTTTAGCATTTGGAATATCTCCAATTACATATCCAATTAATGCATTTTCCCAGTAATCTACCTGAGATTGAAGATCCTCTACACTGATTTTAACCACTTTCTTGCCATCTCTTTCAATTAGAGGGACAAATGAGAGAGTCTTACCCATTTGTGCATCGCGATTTCCTCTAACAACTTCATCATCATTCAACAGTCGGTAATGATTTTGCAGGGTCACTTACTTCAGAAAATTGGAGTCGTCTCGCAGTCGAGTTAATATGAACTTCAGTTTGATCCATCGGAATTGTATTTACAGTTTCTTCAACCTCTGCATGCAAGTTCTCTGGCGATTGGTATTTCTGTGGAAGGAAATTCCCAAAGGTCAGAGGTTCCAGTACCATAGAGACACCGTGAGCAGGGGTAACAAGTTGCACAAGGGCTATCGGAGCAGTCGGAGCAGCGTTGCGACGGCGGCGAGCCATTTCTGGCACAAATTGCAGTCTTGCTACTGTGCGCCGAAATGGTGGTTACTGTTTTATCGAAATGCTAAAATGCGCCGAGAGCATTTTCACTCGTCCCTTATTTATATATTATTAATTAGTTCAGTACTTTTAATTTGCTTTTAAAATCATGTTCACAATTTTTTAAATATAAAGAAAAAAGTGGTTATTTGAAATTCAACCCAATTATTTCAATTTTGGCCTAAAATCACCCCCCCCCCCCCCAAAATTAACCCAATTTCACTTTTAAAACAACCCAACACAATTCTTATTTAAACCCGGCTCCTAAGCTAATTGAAAACATTCCCGGTCCCTTCTTTTAATTCAAGCCGTTGATCGTCTTAATTAACAACCAGGATTATACCATACCTTTTTTAACCAAAAGACCTACCCTAATCCCTCATTTGTATTCTGATAATAGCCTTTGAATCCCAAATCCTCTCAAACTCTCTCGAACTCTCTCGAACCCCTAATCGCCTTCTACCACTTTCAACCCTAAACTCGTCGAAATCCATGGCTTCTCAGGCCTTGGACGACCTATACTGACCTCCTATTACTCATATGTGCCTAATGCTTAAAGGTTCGAGGCCAGACCTTGAGCAGCTTCACTCGGACCTTCGCCGACTCGAGGTTTTCGGCCATGTCCAGCCTTGCTCTGGCGTATCCTAGTCTCCTAAGTCTGATTCCGACCTTATCCGACATAGATCAGACATTTTCTAAGCCTTTCTCATCCTAGGGTTCCTCTGAAACCCTAAACCTACGCGAATTTTCTCTGACTCTTTTAGATCCGTTGTGTATCTATGCTATTCTTGAGTTTTCCAATGATTTCCCTAATTTTTCTTTTGAATATTACTTTCAAAGTCCTTCTTTTCCGGTTTAGGGTGTTAATACCTAATTTTTTCCTATGTATTTTTTATACTCAAAACACTTTCAAAATAGTATGTATATGCATATATAAGCATCCACAAAGGTTTTAATATTTTTTCACATTTTTTAAGGATTTTTTAAAACCAATTTATGGCCTATTTTTGCACTATAAAATCCAGTAATTATTCCCAAAATATGTTGCTTTGGTTAATGATTTATTTTAATCTCATATTTACACAAATATATAATTTACATGATTTATTTATAATTTTATAAGCCCATTTGATATTTTTAAACTAAAATTGCATGAAATTGCAATTTTAGCCTATTCATCAGTCTAATAGAATTTGTACTCATAAAAATCATTCTCAATATTTTTAAATTAATATATATGCATTGTTTATTAACTCATTATTTTTAATTTTATTTTGAACATTATTTACTATTTTTATAAAAATCAATAGGGGAAACCTAGCTATTTAAATTGCAGCCCCTTTTAATTTCAATTTTAGCCCAATCTAACCCCCAATTACACTACCCAATTTGAAAATTGCTTGACTCGGACCTAATCGAACTAACCCGCCCGGATCCCCATTTTAAATCGTGGTTGTTGATCATTTAGACCAACGGTCCACGTTAGCCTCTTCCTTAATTAATCCAACCGACCCCCTAACCCTAAAACACTTATCACAAACGAGCTACCCTTGTATCCCCCCATCTCTCAAATTCTCTCAAATCCCCTCTGAAACCCTAGAGTTCTCCGGAAACTTCCGACCTTATTTTACCGGAAACTATAGCTTCTCAGACCCTGAGCAGCCTGTAATCTACCCCCACACGTCTATACTCTTTTTGCTAGAGGTTTCAGAGTCTGACCTTGAAGACTCTGGTTCAGAAGTCCTCCGAATTGAGTTTTATGGTCATTTCCGGCCTCCCTCCGGCGAGTCTTAGCCTTGTGAGTCTGTCTCCGACTCAGTACCAGTCCGTTCCAAGCCTTTCTCATTTTTCTAGGGTTTCCTCTGAAACCCAAAGTCTCCGAGGTTTTTCTTCTTTGTTTTTATTTAATATCTGCTTTATATCCATGTTATTTTCTAAGATTGCTAAGTGCTTTCCACGTTTTTGCCGATTTTTTTTCGAACAGTTCATCTTCTTAAAACTTAGGGTTTCTCCAATTTTCATTTTTACTTGCTCTACTATGATTTCTTTTACTTTGATGTGACTCTTGAGTGTTGTACACTTGATTCTATGTATTTTTATTTACCTAGGACTTCTAGTGATTCCTTACTGTCTGTTTTTGCTTTCCTTATGCTCTCACGCGTGTTTCTGTTCTTTCTGAGGCTATGTTTACTTGATTCCCTATGCTCTCTTCTTTGCATTTGATATGTGAGGAAAACCCTAGATTTTGGGGGTTTCCAAGAACTTGTGTGCGACTTTCTGTTGTATGTCTAATTTCGAAATCCTAATTTTTTCTAAGTCCTTTCACGCTTCTGACGCTTGCTAAGTTTTGCAAGAACTTCTAATTCTACGCATGTCTATGCTCTTCTACTTTGCATGACTACTCTGCTTATTTTTAACCTCGCATGTTTAAGTATATGCACCCTTTTATAGTCAAATATTTCTCTTTCTGAACAACCCTAATTTTGGGGATTGATTTTTCAATGAATTTATTTTTGATTATCTCTTTGACTGATTTGGACTCACTTTATTACTGAGTTTGAATCCCAGATTCCTTGATTTACTATGTGATTATCGATTCTACTCTTGCCTTATTTGTTTAAAATCGTGTATTTTCAAAAACTTTATGTGTATTTACTCGTTATTTTGCAAAGTATTCTTGATTTTATTTCCATAAATGGAACTCTGTTTTCATTACCCTAAGTCCGACTCCTTAATTGAAGGAAGTCCTTTCCCTAATTGATTATGATTTGATACTAAAAAATTTTTTGACTTACTTGCTACTTATTTTAAAACTATAAATACCCCACTTCTTTTCTTCAAAACACACGAACAGTTAGAATTCAATACACACACACACCAAACTCTCTTCTCTTTTCTGCTTCTTGTGCTGCTACTTGTGTTTAGCCGGCTGAAAGCCAAGGCTAAACTATAAGACCCTATTTGTTTGTTCTGTTGTTTGCAAATTGCAACTGATAGGTCTCCACTATTTCAATATTGTTCTCTAAAACTATGTATTTATTTCTCCCTTCTACACGACCTCTCAATTACATGTTTCTGGTACTAAATGACTATACACTAGTCTGTTATACCTTTCTGCATGCTGCGGCTGTTATGTTTTTCTTATCTCTCCTTGATATTCGATTTCATGTGATCCCCTTTCCCTTTAATCCCCCTTGTATGTGAGTATATCCAAAGTTTAGGTAGCAGCCTATTGCTATCCTTGACTTAGGATCAGGTTCTTTTGAACCTTCACTCAAATCAATCCCATTCCCTTAACCCTTTTTATGTGTTAAGCCTTGAGTAGGGTCTGGTGGTGTCCTAATCACCACTCAGACAATGTTTGACTTCTGAAAGTCTGCTCATTTATTTGTTTGAATCAATTAAAGTATTAGGGGTGTGCTAGTCCCAACCATGAGTGGGTATGACTATTCTTTGCTCTGGTCTCCTCTAATCCCCTCACTTTACACTTATTCTTAGTTCTTTAAGTCCTACCCCCCCTATGATAAGCCATGCTTAGGGACCCTGGAGTTCCCTATGAACTTGGATGCCTAAGGGTTGGTACTTCCACACATTGCACTACTGTATTCAATCTTTAGGGTGTAAGCATTGCCTGGACTTCTTGAAAGCCCTTGGAACATTGACACACTCTAAGAGAAGAACTTGGAATCTGGAGCCCGGATTTGGTAAAATACATATGTTGGACTTTAAGGTTGCTTTGGGCTTCCTCGGGTCCGTTTTAGTTTGATGTATTTATTTTAGTCTTTCCCTCCCACTTTTTGTAATAACTTTGTAAAAAGACTTGTGGAATATTAGTAAAAGGGTGTGGGAGGGGTTTTATGTTTATCTGCATAAGTCAATGAGGTAGAAATCATGTCTATAGAACTTTAACATTGCCAATCACTTATAAACCATGCCTATAGGACTTTAATACTGCAAATCACTTAGAAATCATGCCTATAGGACTTTAACATTGCAAATCACTTAGAAATAATGCCTATATGACTTTGACATTGCAAATAACTTAGAAATCATTCCTATAGGATTTTGTACTGTAAGCATAATAGAGATCATGCATATAGGAAATGCATAAAAATGCTAAGCAATTAGTAGGTCCTCTAAAGTTCTAAAGGCGGCACTATATCTAGATGTAGATATAATGCCTACAGGGTTCAAACTCGCCTAATTTGTCAAAAACTTTCAATAAAAATTTGTCCAAAGCTGCCTGCCTTTGAAATCTTGCTAAGTCTGTAGTTTTTTTTACATTATTTTAAATCTATATACTCTTTTTAAATTCCAAACTTGCATCTTTGTTCTGAAACCAACTCTTTGGTCTTCTGCCTAAATCTTTACTTCAATGCTTTTCGAAAAATGCCTCTTTACGATTTTACTTAAGCAGCTCGGCTAATTTGCCAGCCATCTCTGAATTTCTGCAAATTTCTATTTCCTGTTTCCAAAACTATTCTGTACAAATCCTTGTTCAAAATTAACGGTTTCTGAATTATTGACTTTTCAAAATACCTTTAAGTTCTGACAAACTGGATCCGGGTTGCCTAATGCGAACTTTCTATCCAACTCTATGTGTTAAACTAATGTGTCTACTGTCAGTTTTAATCATAAGACCAAATCAGTAATTGCAAGTCATGCTAAACTAATTGTTGTATGGCTTAAGGGGTTTTATGTGCAGCCTTTGTATGTTTGTTTATTCCCCTTACGTGCTATTTGTTTTTGATTGACGCCTTAGCATTTTTACCTTTTAAACTCCATATATGTCCTTTATCCCCTTTCTCCCTTCTAGTATTAGGAGTCCAAATCGGGATAGGTACTAGCATGCAATAAGTAAACGAGACTAAACGCTCTTCAATACCTTAACGGGGTGGGAAGGGTAGCATATGGAGATGATGACGATGCGCTAAAATCATAAGGCGACCCCTCTTTGGGAACATGTGCGGGATATTGCATCGAATGATCCATATTGTAGTTAAACCTAGGACCCTCCTTCATTACTTTTCCTTTATTTAAATATTTTTCTTCAAACAAAAACTCTTTTACTTGTACCTTTCTTCTTTCAAAATGGTCAACTTGTTTATATTTCTTATGTGTAAACTTTGCTTGCCTAATTCTACTCTTCTTAAAGTCACATCTAAGCAAGGCTGAGAACCACACTAATGGATCTTGAGGGGTGCCTAACACCTTCCCCTCGAGATAATCTCAAGCCCTTACCCAAACTATGGTTTTCCTTCAAATCCTTCTCTTTTTCACAAAAAGTGTCCTAATGCACTATAATCATTAAGTGGCGACTCTTCAAACTCCATATCCCAAATTCCCAAAAAAGGGGATAAAAGAGTCATTCCACCTATAATGTGGTAAACATGATTTCTTTCCCTCGAGAGAAAAAGGGGGGCGTCGACATAGGGTTTTCTGGAAAATGTATAAGTCTTCTATGATTTTCCTTCTTTATTGTTCGTGTTGTTTACTTTGTTTCCTATATCATGTTCTCACTTGATTTCTACTGTGTTCTTATACCTTTTCTACTATGTTTTTGTGTGTTCGTTTACTGAGTTTTATACTCCATCCTTGTATATTCTTATACTGTGTTTTCTATGCTATGTTCTCGCTTACTTTTTCAATACGTTCGGCTATCTGCTTTCTTTATGATGTCATGTGTTCTCCTACTATATCCTTCTACCATGTTCTTAAGTATTCCTTCTATTCTTACCGTGTTAAAAGTTTTCTCCTAAAAAAACTTGTTTAAGCATATGTTTCTTCTATTGGTTTTTCCACTATCAGTTGTCCTCTCATTATGCTTCGAACTAGCATCTTCACTCTGTTTTTTTAATCTTTTCTACTTGTTTGCATGTTTTCTCATGAGTTTCTGAAAAGAAATCTCTACATTTGTTGCCTCCTAACCTCTGTATTTGACTCGAGTCAGAAACCTTAGAATTTGAGGGATTTCCTCCGAGTTTGATTATATCAGCCTAGGACTTATTTCTAATTGTGAATCTTTCTCGTTTGCATACAATTGTGATTCCCCTAACACTCTTCTATAGAATAGCATGACAAATTTCTTTACCTTTAACGTGTTTGTATGCTTTTATATATGATGATTCTTTCTTCAAAGAGTTTTTCAAGCTAGTAATTGATTCAGAATCCTTTTTAATAGGTCTAATTGATTGTTACTGATTTGTCTTGATTTAAAACCTTTTCCACTTTTTTGACTTGGTTCATTCATACCAAATCTTTGATCTCTGATTGCCTGGTAGTTAGATGATTCCCTTGCCTTATTTACACGAATCGTTTACTTTCAGAAACCCTATCCCTAAATAACATTTATGTATTTTCCTCTAAGTTGCTACTTTTCTCAAAGGGTTTGATTAATTTCTTTCCATCAACTGGTTCATACCCGTTTGAAGTTGAATCCCTTAATTAGAGGGAGTCTTATGTGATTTATTGACAATCAGACTTCAATTATTTACTTACCTTATTTCTCATGATTTTCACACTATAAATACATATCTTTCATTAACACAAGACACACGATTGAATACTCTAAAAAATTACACAATCACAATTCTCTTCTGAACTTATAAGTATTCTTGCTTCTTGTCTGCACCCGTGTCCAGTTTCTTTTCTCTGTAGAGTTTAACATTTGTTGACTATATGCTACACCCTGCTTCCCTTCTTTGTGAATAATTTCTCCATATCCAATTACCCCCTTTAATTGTTTGTGAGTGGGGACTTGGGGCATGGCAACACGAATTGTTGTCCATGATCGAGGTTTTTAACCCCCTAACCTCTAATTAGGATGGAAGTTATGCCAATATGTCTCATTGTTCGGTATGCCCCTTTGCCTTCTATTTCATTGCATCCTGCTTCTAGAATAAATCCTCATACCTCGCTCCCTATGTATGTTGAGTTAAGGTATAGCCTGGCAATATTTAAATTGTTGTCCAAGGCTGAACCTGACCTTCAATAGGTCCTAATTCTCCAATTTTAAAGTTCACAGGCTGGTCATGGGTGTGCCAGCATCCCAATTGCTGGGCATGACCACCAACCTGCCAGGGCCTTCCCTAATTCCCTTGTATTGCACTTACGCTTACTCCTAGCCTCTAATTTCTGCCCCTCCTATGAGCCTTTCCTTGGGACCTTGAGTTCCCTCTAAACTTGAATATTTGAGGGATGGCTCTTCCACACTGCACTATGATACTGTGATGATATTCAGGGTGTAGGCACTGCCTCGATCTCTTGAAGCTCCTTGGAACTTTGACACATCCCAAATAAGATAAAGGCTTTGGAAATCTGATATTCGGAAGTTGGTTTATTTCATATTTCAGACCTGGGGTCTGAATTAGGCTCTCCTTGGTTGGAATCTTTAATTTCTGATGTAATTTTTGTCTTTTTTGATTCATTCGGGTCTGTAATAAATTGTAATAACTATGGGGTTCTAGTGAAAAGGGTAGGGTCACTCATGTATAGATATGGGTAGATATCCTGCTTTTGGTATTTACTCTTTGCAATGTCCAGTGCGTTAATACCTAATATAGCCCCTTTTTTAAGGAGTGATTATTGGGTATTCCATTGATGTGATATATATTATTCATAAACCTAGGACCCCCTTCCTCTTGTACTTGTTTATGTGTATTTGTTTAATATTATTTCCTCAAAGTTTCTGCCTTCCTTATATTCTTCAAACTTTCAATCTACTTGCAAAATTACGTGAAAACTCCTTCTATTTGAGCCCTATATTGCTTACTTGTTATGTAAAGTCACAATTGTAGCATGGCTGGGAACCACACTAGTGGATCTTGAGGGGTACCTAACACCATCCCCTCAAGATAATTTCTAGCCCTTACCTAAATCTCTGATTTCTAAATCAAAATCCTCTAAGTGTCCTGATACACTTAATCATAAGGTGGAGACTCTTCAAATTTGAAACACCAATTCCCAAAAGGGAATGAGTTGTCCTCCCAAATTTCATACACCTGATTTCGCCTTAGAAAAAGGGGGCATCGATAACATGGAGACTTTGCTAGGGAATTTCTTTTGGCTTCTACCGTTTCATGTTATTTGTGACTTTATTGCTTCTTTACTATTTTTACTTAATGTCTTTATCACTTATTCTTCTACGAAACTGACTTGGCTCTTCATGTCTTTTATTTCTCTATTGCTTTCTTCAATACTGTTGTAATTATGAGCAATTATTTTAATCATTAATTTATGAACGTGCAAATACGTATCAATCTGTTTGCATTCTTGTAATTTCATCTTCAACATCACATTCCACTCGTGCCAAACAAAATATCTTAGCAACACATATAATGAGTGGCTGCTCTCTTTCGATATTATAACCCCCTAAATTTAGCATAGGCATATTTGTGGTAAAACCAGTCGATCAGCGGTGCAGTCGACGTTCCGTGCCTTTCCCTCTTGAGTTGTCCGCTCAAGGCTACCAGTTTAATACCCCATAGAAACCATACTCTGTTTAATTGTGCATGCATCATGGTCAAACCTAGCGGAGTCAATTGTGTTGTCCACATAATGACTCTTTCTGATAGCCTTGTCCAAAGTCCATCGGGTTTTCTTGAAACCCAAACGTATGCTACCATGTTCTGTGCATTTATTAGGAGAACTAAATGCTTTTTATGTCGATTATTGATGTTTTAATAGTTGAGTCTAGCGAGGGTATGGATCTAACACTTGTTTTGCATAAAATGGAGAACAAGGTCCCTGACTTCAGTATGGTCAGTATATCCTCACTCTTGCTAACCTGGTTGAGGAATCTCCCATCAAGTGACCAAATCAAAGAATGGAAAGAGGGGGTCACCAAGACTTGCAAAAAACTGGGGTATCTGGAATACAATCTGTTGGAATTGGAAGGAAAAGTGAGAAAGACAGTCACCAACTATCTAAATGCTGAGGGAAGCGAAGGAGAACACCTCGCAAAGGAATTTTTACTGGAAAATCTACGCGAGTGGGAGGATCTGATCAATGAGAATATTCAACCTGAAGAAGGTCTTTCTTGGACCAAGTAGTTAGGAGTGCTTTCATAGAAAATGTAATAAGGCCAATGACCATTAGTGACATTTTTACTTTCTGTTATTTAGTGTCATTTTGGATTCGATTTATTTTATCAATAAAATGAGGCATTTAGCATTATAAGTTCTCCAAGTTAACTTGTCTCTAGGCCTACCTCGGGCACAGCAAGGCTCCCAAATTATGACACGATTTATATCCCTGCACTATGTGTTTTAATATTGCAATATTTTCTTTTCATGATCCACACTAACTTGCCACCCAACTTAAGCAGAAGTTATTGAAATTTCGGGAAGAACTATACCAAGTTCGGAACATGGCAAATTTATCATTCTCCCTCACTACCCTAGATGTCAACTTTCCCAATTCTCAAAATCCTACACCTCCACAGAACATCTCTAAGCCACAAAAACAACCTACTAATGTTCAACACTACAACACATGCCACGCTTCAAAAAACCTTCCTATGCTCATTCCTGAACCACTAAATACCACAAATGATCTACTGCACAACACTCTTATGTGGAAAACATGCCACACTATACTCAGCCAATGTCAAGCGCACCATGATCTGACGACAAAGACTCTCTTATCAGAAACCTTGCCACAGAGCTCAAGAAGCTCACTAGCCGAGACCAGGGTATTGAAGGAAACAAAGGTATTGAGGGGTTAAATTATGAGGACCTTTGCGTTCAGCTAGATGTCGAACTTCCTATCGGGTACAAACCTCCCAACTTCGAAATGTTTGATGGCACAAGGGATCCCAAAGTCCATCTGACGACGTACTGCGATAAGCTGGTCGGAGTCAGAAAGGATGAAAAGATCCGAATGAAGCTCTTAATGAGAAGTCTGAAAGGGGATGCTCTATCTTGTTACACTAGCCAAGACACCAAGAAGTGGACAAGCTGCTTATGTATGGCGTTTGATTTCATGGATAGGTTCAGATTTAATACAGAGAATGCACCAGATGTATTCTACATCAACAATTGGGAAGAGATACCTACTGAGACATTCCGCGAGTATTCTACTCGTTGGAGATCAGAGGCTGCTAAGGTCAGGCCAACCATAGAAGAAGAACAAATGAATAGGTTTTTCGTCCAAGCTCAGGACCCACAATATTATGGAGAGGTTGATGGTGATTGAGGGCCATAAATTTTCCGACATCATCAAGCTAGTAGAAAGGATCAAAGAAGGCATTAAAAGTGGTATGGTCACCAACCTTGAAGCATTACATGCTACCAACAAGGCTCTACAGTTTCCAGATTAGTAAGCATAGTTAGGAGGATAGCGAGTATGCACGCCAGAGAGCGACTCACTAATCTGGTACACATACCCCACCAGCATGACATCATGGTAGGGGCTATATGGGTCGCCTAATTCAATTAGCTCTCTCAGATCTCAGGAGCCTTATAATGCACCTTCAATTTCTAGTGCGCCTCCTGCGGGGGGTACTCCCAGAGGTCAGTCCAGTAGGGGTGGGCCCAGTCAGTCACATCCACCGCGCCTTCCCAGACCTTGTTTTGAGCACAAGGATACCCGCCATGTAGTGAGAGACTTCCCTAGGCTTGGGAGGAGTGGAACTCCATAGCATTCTTAGACGCAGCCCCAGCAGGATTCTCAGGCTATTATTCCAGCTCTAGCTGCCACCCCACCTACCCAGCCTGCTAGGGGAGGAGATCGGGGAGATAGAGGTATCCCTCGAGGGAGGGGCCAGGCCAGATATTATGTTCTTTCTGCTCATGCCGAAGTTGTTGCCTCCGATTTAGTTATCACATGTATTATATTGGTTATTCACAGAGAGGCATCGGTTCTATTCAATCTAGGCTCTACCTATTCTTACTTGTCATCTTATTTTGCTCCACATTTAGGTATAGCTCGAGAGTCATTGAGCTCTTCTGTTTATGTTTCTACTCCGGGGGATATTCCCTGGTTGTGGATCGCATTTATCGGTCATGTTTGTTTACTCTTCGTGGTTTTGAGACCAGGATAGATCTTTTATTACTCGATTTGGTTGATTTTGATATCATCTTGGGCATGGACTGGTTGTCGCCCCAGTATGCTATTCTTGATTGTCATGCTAAGACAATGAAGCTGGCTATGCTAGGCGTTCCGCGCATTGAGTCGAGTGGTACTTTTGATCACAGTCCCAGTAGAGTTAGATCTTTTCTTAAAGCTCAGCGTATGGTTGAGAAGTGGTGTGCCGCGTGTGAGAGATATCAGTGCTGATACCCCTTTTGTTGATTCTGTCCTAGTGGTACGGGATTATCCCGATGTGTGTCTAGCTGATCTTCCGGGCATGCCTCCCAATCAGGACATTGATTTCGGTATTGATTTGTTTTCGGGCACACACTCCATGTCCATTCCTCCTTACCGTATGGCTCCTCCAGATTTGAAGGAGTTAAAGGATCAGTTACAAGAATTGCTTGATAAGGGTTTTATTCGACCCGGCGTTTCACCGTGGGTTGATCCTGTCTTGTTCATGAATAAAAAAAATAGTTTTATACGCATATCGATCATCATTAGTTGAACAACGTAATAGTGAAGACCTGATATCTTTGCCTCGTATCGATGATCTATTTGACCAGCATTTGGGCGCAGAGGTGCTTTCTAAGATTGATTTGCACTCAGGTTATCACTAGTTAAAGATTCGGGAGTCGGATATCCCGAAGACTACTTTCAGGACTCGTTATAGTCATTACGAGTTCCTTGTCATGTCATTTGGGCTGACCAATTCCCCATCAACTTTTATGCATTTGATACACAGTGTACTCAGGCCCTATATTGACTCGTTCGTCATTATTTTCATAGATGATATTCTTGTATACTCCCGTAGTCGGGATGGTCATGAGCAGCACCTGAGGATAGTGCTTCAGGCCCTGAGAGAGAAGAAATTATATGCAATGTTCTCAAAATGTGAGTTTTGGTTAAGTTCTATGGCATTCCTAGCCACGTAGTATCAAGTGAGGGCATTTGGGTGGATCCGAAGAAGGTGGAGGTCGTACAGAAATGGACCAAGCCCTCCTCAGCTATAGATCTCCGCAGTTTCCTTGGCCTGGCGGGTTATTACCACCATTTGTGGAGGGGTTCTCATCGATTGAAGCCCCTATGACTAGATTGACTCAGAAGTGTGCTCCCTTTCAGTGGACAGATGAGTGTGAGGCGAGATTTCAGAAGCTTAATACAACCTTGACTTCAGATCCTATTCTGATATTTCCTACTAGTTCAAGGTCTTGTACATATTATTGTGATGCCTCACGAGTCGGAATTGGAGCGGTGTTGATACAGGACAGTAGGGTGATTGCCTACGCATCTAGACAGCTAAAGATCCATGAAAAGAACTACCTTATCCATGATCTTGAGTTCGCTGCTATTGTTCATGCCTTAAAGATCTGGCGTCATTATTTGTATGGCATTCCCTGTGAGATTTACACGGATCATCAGAGTTTACAACACTTGTTCAAGCTGAAAGATCTAAACTTGCGCTTGAGGAGATGGCTAGAGCTACTAAAGGATTATGATATTACTATTCTTTATCACTCGGGCAAGGCCAACGTGGCAGCCAATGCCTTGATTCACCGGGCGGAGAGTTTGGGGAGTTTGGTATATTTACCAGCTTCAGAGAGACCCATGGCAATGGATGCTCAGGCCTAAGCTAGTCAGTTCGTGAGATTGGACCTTTCCAAGCCTAGTCTGGTTCTAGCCTGTGTGGTTTCTCAGTCTTTATTGTTCGATCGTATCATGGAGTAACACTATGATGACCTCATTTTCTTGTCATCAGGGACACAATTTAGCATGGCGATGCTAGGGATGTGACTATTGGAGATGATGGGGTATTGAGGATGTAGAGTCAGATCTGTGTACCCGATGTTGATGATATTCGGGAGTTGATACTGATAGAGGCCCGTAGCCCGCGGTACTCCATCCATCCAGGTGCCGCGAATATGTATCGGGATCTGAGGTAGCATTACTGGTGGAGGCGGATGAAAAAGGACATAGCAGAGTTTGTAGCTCGATTCCTCAACTGTCAGCAGGTAAAGGCTGAGCACCAGAGACCGGGAGGGTTACTCTAGTAGATGGAGATTCCGGAATTGAAATAGAAGAAGATCACTATGGACTTCGTAACTGGACTCCCTATGACTGCGAAGAAATTTGATTCTATTTTGGTTCTTGTTGATCAGCTGACCAAGTCCGATCATTTCATTTTAGTGTGTACTACTTACTCAGCGGAGCGGTTAGCAGGGATTTATATCAGAGAGATTGTATGTCTGCACGGCATTCAAGTTTCTATCATCTCGGATAGGGGTTCAATGTTTACATCACGGATATGGAGAGCGGTCCAGCAGGAGTTGGGTACCCAAGTGACTATAAGTACATCTTTTCACCTCAGACGGACGGGCAGTCCAAGTGCACCATTCAGATTCTTGAGGATATGCTCTGTGTGCGTGATTGAGTTTAGAGGGTCTTGGGAT
Organism: Nicotiana benthamiana; assembly: GCA_034376525.1. Taxonomy (NCBI): domain Eukaryota; kingdom Viridiplantae; phylum Streptophyta; class Magnoliopsida; order Solanales; family Solanaceae; genus Nicotiana; species Nicotiana benthamiana. The sequence continues at coordinate 123,019,486 of CM067334.1, read as the reverse complement.
CAGTTCTTGCCATTGGATGAGTTTGCGTACAACAATAGTTATCAGTCCAGCATTCAGATTACGCTGTATGAAGCCTTATATGGTTGGAGATACAAATCCCTGATGGGTTGGTTTGATCCGGGTGAGACCAGGCTATTGGGCACTGATTTGGTCAAGGATGCGGTAGAGAAGGTTAAGGTGATTCAGGACAGACTTCATACGGCCCAGTCCAGACAGAAGAGTTATCTGGCCGGAAGGTTCGTGATCTTTCCTTTATGGTTAGTAAGCGGGTTCTGCTTCGGGTCTCGCCTATGGAAGGCATCATGAGGTTTGAGAAGAAATGGAAGTTGAGTCCGAGGTCCATTGGCCCTTTTGAGATTTTGAACGAGTTGGGGAGGTAGCTTATAAGCTTGCCTTACCTCCAAGTTTGGCCAGGGTTCATCCGATATTTCACGTCTTGATGTTTGGGAGATATCACAGTGTCTCATCTCACGTATTGGAGTTCACTTCAGTTCAGTTGGACAAGGACTTGTCTTATGTTGAGGAGCCAGTGGAGATATTGGACAAGCAGTTCCGAAAGCTTAGGTCAAAGGATATAGCTTCGGTAAAGGTGCTGTGGCGGGGTCGCAGGCCAAGGAGACAACTTGGGAGACCAAGCGGGATATGAATAGCCGATACCCTCATCTATTTGGTAATTCAGTAATGTTCTCTATGTTCATTTATGCAATTTTGGTTTATGCCCCATTCCCCCGTTAACTGCTTCCCCTAAGTTCATTGCTATTTTGGTTTGCCAGGATGTTTGGTGTTAGAATTTGGATGTTTTGGGACACTTAGTCCCTAAATGAGAGCTTAAGTGTTGGAAAGTGATCCGTAATCGAAAAATGTGAATACAACCTCGGAATGGAAATTCAATGGTTCTGTTAGCTCCGTTAGGTGATTTCAGGGTTGGGAGCGTGTTCGAAATGTATTTTGGATGTCCGTAGCTCATTTAGGCTAGAATTGCCGAAAGTTAGAATTTGCAGGTTTCCGGTCCGATAGTGAATCTTTTATCCGAGGGTTTGAATGGGATTTCGGAAGTTGTTGTAGCACCGTCATGTCATTTGGGACGTGCGTTCAAAGTTTCTGGTCAATCGGACGAGTATTGGTTAAGTTTTGGATCGAAAACGTATGTTGGATGAACTTGAAGTTCTTAGGCTTGAATCTTCGATTTAATCGGGTTTCCGGTGTTGTTTTAGATATTTGGAGTTAGAGGAAAATTTGTATCAGGTCTTCCGGTATTTTCGCTTCTCATTAGGTCTTCGGCCTTCCTTGTCACTACCCGACCGAGGTTAAGCTTGGAACTTACTGAGTACCGCTGCGGTGTACTCACACCTCATATGCGCATGTTTTTCATGTGCAGATCAAGGTACCTCTACGCAGGCGTATTATCAGTGGTTAGATGATATTATGTTCTTCCTTGTTATAGACTTTCCGGATAATTAGAGCAGTGTTATGTATTACTCTTAGCTTGTGTTGTCCGTGGGATTGTGGGTCTTTGGGATAGTTTCAAAATTTAAAGTGTTAAAGTGTATGTGCTAGGCGGCAACTATATACATTACTCATGTTATTTAGCTTTGGTTATAAATTTCGTAAATGTTGTTACTTTCGCAATGTGTTAGGCTTACCTAGTCGTGAAGACTAGGTGCTGTCATGACGTGTTCACAATTGGTGAACTAGGGTCGTGACATTTCACTTGCTTTCTACTGTGTTTTTATACTTTTTCTACTATGTTCTTGTGTGTTCTTTTACTCAGTTTTATACTCCATCCTTGTATATTCTTCTACTGTGTTTTCTATGCTATGTTCTGGTATGCGTTTTCACTATGTTCTGCTATTTTCTTTCTCTATGATGTGATGTGTTTTCCTACTGTATCCTTCTACCATGTTCTTAAGTATTCCTTCTATTCTTACCGTGTTTAAATATTTCTCCTAAAAAGACATGTTTAAGCATGTATTTCTTCTACTGTTTCTTCCATTATCAATTGTCCTTTCATTATACTTTGAATTAGCTTCTTCACTCTGTTTTCTTATTCTTTTCTACTTGTTTATATGTTTTCTCATGAGTTTCTGAAAAGAAATCTCTAAGCTTGTTGCCTCCTCATAACTGTATTTGACTCGAGTCAGAAACCTTAGAATTTGGGGGATTTCCTCCGAGTTGGTTTTATGATCAGACTAGGACTTATTTCTAAGTGTGAATCTTTCTCATTTGCACATAATTCTGATTCCCCTACACTAGACTCTTCTATTGAATAGCATGACAAATTTCTTCACATTTAAAGTGTCTGTATGCTTTCATATATGATGATTCTTTCTTCAAAGAAGTTTTCAAGCTAGTAATTGATTCAGAATCCTTTTTAATAGGTCTAATTTATTGTTACTGATTTTTCTTGATTTAAAACCTTTTCAATTTTTTTACTTGGTTTATATATACCAAATCTTTGATCTCTGATTTCCTGGCTGTTAGATGATTCGCTTACGTTACTTTGCACAAACCGTGTACTTTCAGAAACCCTATCCTTAAATAACCTTTATGTATTTGCCTCTAATTTGCTACTTTGCACAAAGAGTTTGATTGATTTCTTTCCTTAAACTGGTTCATACCCATTTGAATTTGAATCCCTTAATTAGATGGAGTCATATGTGATTGATTAACGATTAGACTTCAATAATTATTATCTTATTTCTCATGACTTTCACACTATAAATACGTACCTTTCTTTAACACAAAACACACGATTGAACGCGCTAAAAAACTACACAATCACAATTCTCTTCTGATCTTATATGTGTACTTGCTTCTTGTCTGCACTTTTTTTACAAGGCTGTTGTTTCTCTTTACTTGTCTCTTCGAAACTGGTATGTCCTAACTTAATTTTCAGCCTCACCCCAATGTGTTTATTTACAAGTCCTATTACCCGTGTCCACTTTCGTTTCTCTATAAAGTTCAACATTTGTTGACTATATGCTACCGCCTACTTCTCTTCTTTGTGAATAATTGATTCCTATCCCATTACCCCCTTTATGTGTTTGTGAGTGGGGATTTGGGGCATGGAAACAAGAATTGTTGTCAATGATTAGGTTTTTGACCCTCTAACCTCTAAGTAGGCGGGAAGGTGTGCCAATATGTATCATTGCTGGGTATGCCCCTTTGCCTACTCTTTAATTACATCTTGCTTCTAGTATAAATCCCCATACCCCACTCCCCTATGTGTGTTGAGTTAAAGTATAGCCTGGCAGCATCCAAATTGTTGTCCAGGGCTGAACCTGATCTTCAATAGATCCTAAAACTCAAATTTTAAAGATGACAGCTGGTCAGGGGTGTGCCAGCATCCCAGTTGCTTGGCATGACCACCAAACTGCCAAGGCGTTCCCTAATTCCCCTCAATTGCACTTACATTTACTCCTAACCTCTAAGTTCTGCCTCTCTCCTATAAGCCTTGCCTTGGGACCTTGAGTTCCCTTTGAAATTAGACATTTGAGGGCTGGGTTTTCCATACTGCACTATGATCTTGTAATGATATTTGGGGTGTAAACACTGCCTAGAGCACTTGAAGCTCCTTGGAACTTTGACACGTCCCAAATAAGAGAAAGGCTTTGGAAATATGATCTTTGGAAGTTGGTTTATTTCATATTTCAGACCTCGCGTTTGAATTAGGCTCTCCTTTGTTGGAATCTTTAATTTCTGATGTGATTTTTATCTTTCTTGATTCATTCGAGACTATAATAATTTGTAATAACTATCGGGTTCTAGTGAAAAGGGGAGGGTCACTCATGTATGCATATGGGTAGACATCCTGCTTTAGGTATTTTCTCTTTGCAATCACAGCCTGGTCTTTCGCTTATGCATCTCATGTAGAAATCATGCCTATAAGTTGTGCGTTACATGTAGAAATTCTGCCAAGAAGTTTTTTCATTACTGCATTAGCAATCATGCCTATAAGCGTTGCATTACATGTTGAAATCCTGCCTATAAGTTGTTTCATTGTTACAATAGAAATCATGTCTCTAAGTTATTGTATATAAAAACAATATCTCTAAGTTTTTGTATTTCTGCATATAGAAACCATGTCTGCTAGTTTCTGCACTTCCGCATATACATGTCATTAGGCAAACAGTTTATAGGTTTAAAAATAATAACAAGTTGCATCCTAGATACCATGCCTATAGGATATTTGCATCCCGATAATGATTTAAAATCAATAACGCTTAGAAATCATGCCTATAGGGTTAACCAGTTGAATCAGATCCATCTATTTCATCTACAAGTCTAAAATCGATAATAATGTCATTTAAAATATGCAGAGCTTTCGTTTTATCTAAAATTAGTAATTCTTCCTCAAAGTCAGTATGCCTTCTGCATTGTTAGATGTCATGCCTATAGGTCTCACCTAGGCAAACCTCTAGGTAATTAATTAATAGCAACAATCTTTGATAATTACAACCGGCAGGCAGGCCTAATTCGTATTTTTTATCTTAAAATATATGATAAATCAGTCTGCCTTAATGTCTAAGTTTAATTCAGACCATAACCAGTACGTATAAGTCATGCTAAACAGTGTGTTGTTTTAAGTGAGGAGGCTTATTTGAGTCTTTAAACAGTTGTGTCCCTTAACTGTTTTTATATGTTTTGATTGTTGCCTTAGACTTTTATCCTTTTAAACTTTGAAAAATCCCCAACTCCCTCCCCTTGAGGATTTGTAGTCTCATATGCCTCCGGGACTGATATGATTGGGACGGATAATAGCATGCAATAAGTAACGATATTATTCCGCACTTTAATACCTTAACGGGGTGGGATAGGTAGATATGGATATAATGACTATGCGCTAATACATCATTTATCCCCTCTTTTAAAGAGTGATTACTGGGTATTGCATTGATGCGATCCACATTGTTCATAAACCTATGACCCCCTACCCCTTGTACTTGTTTATGTTTATTTGTTTAAAAGTATTTCCTCAAAGTTTCTGACTTCCTTATTTTCTTCAAACTTTCAATCTACTTGCAAAATTATGTGAAAACTCCTTCTATTTGAGCCGTTAATAGCTTGCTTGTTAAGTGAAGTTACAATTGTAGCATGGCTGGGAACTACAATAGTGGATCTTGAGGGGTGCCTAAAACCTTCCCCATGAGATAATTTCTATCTCTTACCCAAATCTCTAGTTTCGAAATCAAAATCCTCTTAGTGTCCTAATGCACTTAATCATTAGGTGGCGACTCTTCAAATTCCAAAACCCGATTCCCAAAAGGGAACTAGTTGTCCTCCTAAATGTCATAAACTCGATTTCGCCTTACAAAAATGGGGCATCGACAACTGATAAGCAAATTCCTAACATCTTCACAAAAGCCTTAAGTATAGATCACTTTGAGAGGAACAAGTTAGAATTACGGATGATTAAGATCACCTAAAAGGACCAGTTCCAGGTTAAATGAAAAACAAATTTAAAAATGGAAACAAAAATATATATTTGGTTAGAAAGTCTATAATTGTGTATATTAGATTAAATCTTGTTCAGTATCATACTTTCCATATATACTTTTGTGCCATGTGTTAAACAGACTTATTAATCTCTAATAATATTTTCTCTACTTTGGCAAATTTAGACTTACACAAGAGAATTATCAGTGAAGAACTTGGTTCATCAAGATTACACGATATCATTTCTACACTATACTTAATCTGAAATAACTATATTTGGATCATGAGCAAAGCCCTATAAAATACCAAAGTTCTTTTGAACTTATCCATTACAAGCAAACTAGTTACGTTCAAGACTCCTAACCGCATTAAACTACCTAAATTTTTTTAAGTCTGCTACTTAGGGGGAAGAAAGTACTTTAAAAACTGAACAGGTATCTTCTGATTCAAAAGTTTCTCCTGAGACAATTTCTAAAGTTGCTGCAAATTTGAAAAATAGATTTTGTAGGATCTATAGCAGGTGTTGAGATAACAGAATCTGAAGAAGTTGGTGGTAAAAATAAAAAAAGATCAAGGGTTCTAGGAGTGCTGTGAGGGGAAAGGGAACAAGAGTGGCTGATTCTTCACCCACTCCTATGAGTTTAACCAAAGACGCATGTGCAATGGTTGTTTGGAAAGATGAACCTAGTTCATCTGTAGAGAAAACTTCATAAGACCTGCAGAAGAAAGTGACTGAAAGCTATAATCCAGCTTCTAGATAGAGTTATTAATGGCTCCAAAACACATATCATTCCCTATGGCTACATTCTCATAGTTGTGCTTGCACATTTTAATATACCTATGAAAAAATGGGAAGTTAGTACAATCTTGGATATTTTTTGGGTTAATACTCTACTTGCTTGCGATTATGAAGTCAATATCACTCCTAAAGAACCTAGTTCATCCAAAAATGTATTAGTGAATAGCAAGGTCAGAGCCTTGATGCAAGAAAGTGGACTAAGGATGCTGAGATTGAAAGTCTGAAGAAGAGATTGGTTGAGGTGGAAACTAAGGGTTCATGTTTGCACTTAGTTAGAGTCTGAATCTGAAGCAAACAGATCTTAGCCCATTAAGTGTATTTATTTTTTTAATTTTTAAAAGTCTGAATAGGTCTGATTGGAACTGTTTTAGTCAGACCTTTAATTGAGTCTTATTTTTGTTGAGATGTTAAAAATACAGAAAATACATGCCTCTTTTTTCGGTGCTCTTTTTATCTCTTTTGAAATCAGGCTATTTCTTCTAAAACCCAAAACAACTTTCATCCTTCATACGTCTCTCTTCAATGATCAAGCAGCAGCCGTATCTTTTTCCGGATAAGATTTTAAAAATTCTATTTGGAATTCATCATCTTGTTTCCACTTTTCTAATGATAAATTTCATTTTCATGTTTAGGCTTTAAAAAGAACCCTTTTAAAATACGATTGAGAAGTCTTGTTGCAAAAATAGAAGGATGCATTTATAAAAATTATGGATATAGATGGGATGGGTAAATTCCAATACAAAGAAGAGCATTATCGATAGTTTGACAAAGTGTTGCTTTGAGTATTATTTTTTGGCCTTGGCTACATTGAATATGGGTTTATTAGAATTTTGTTTGATTAGAAGTGGTGGAATCTTTCCATATTTATGGTATGTATTGAATATTTAGGCTTCAATACTTTTCTCTAAAGTAAAACTTTGTATGTATATATACACACAGAATAATATTTTAACCAAAGAAATTAGAAAAGATAAGTTTTTAAGTATGAACTTAGGAAAATGGTATTGTCGAAGTAAGATCTTAGGTTGACCTTGTAACCACAATTTTTATTTATTTTATGAGTACCTGCGGGAAGATCCATTAAAAGTCTTGAGCATAAATTAGGTACAAGTATGTTCCCAAATTGATGTAAGCGTTGGAAAAAGGAAGTTTTGGCATTCCTAGGTTATTTGCAAGGTTTTGGAGTACAAAAGAATCAATGAGAGTACGGAGAGTAGGAATACCAACAAAGTAATTGATAAGGATATAGAGAACAAGAAGACAAGATTATGAAGATATAATTTTAAAGTACATATTTTTAATACTTAAGAACGTAGAAGATAATAAGCAAAACCAAAGATGAAAAACCTTATTATAATTCTTAAGCTATATGTTTTTGTTATTTTTTGTTCTATTCATGTTAAATGTAAAGGTTATACTGTTTCGTAACTAAGTTGGTTACAAGGTCAACCTAAGAGCTTCTTCATTTTTTTATTTTTTTCTATTTTGTATTTAACATCATACCATTTTCTATATATTTACAATCTTCATATAGATTATTTACGTAGAAATATACAACTTATCAGATATGGAATCTAATGAGCATGTAAGAGCGAGTTGGAGAAATATGAATGTCGTAAAAACTTTTTTAGAAACTTGTATTCAAGAAGTATCTCTAAACAGGAGACTTGGAAGTAGTTTGAAGCCGGATTCATGGAACAAGGTTAAGTTAGTTCTGGAAACTTCTCATGATTTTAAAGTTAACCAAAAGCAGTTGAAGAATTACTATGATTATCTAAGAGAAAAGTATCAAGTTTAGTTGTTGATAACTAAAAAGACTGGCAATATTTATGATCCAGCAACCAATACCATTCTATGTCTAATAGTGAGTGGGATGAGTACATAAAGGTTAGTTCATTATCCAGCAAATTTTTCTTCTTTTTTTTTTTGGTAGAAAATGGTTTGACATGTATATTAGAAGTACGATCTTATATATTTGGATATAGGCTCATCCAAAAGCCAAGACATTGAAGAGTTCACCTCTACCTTTTCCGAATCTTTTGTACATCACTTTTCGAGGGTGCTACTGCAACCGGCATCCATTGTTGGAGTCCAAGTTGTTCAATTCCCTGACCTGGTGTCACATCTTTATCTGGTAATATAGATAAAGATGCCCTTGATGATGTTGAAGATGTACTTGGTGACAAAAATGATGAAACTTCTATTAATTCTCCAGTTTCAATAGAAAGGAAAAATGCAGGAAAGAGAAAAACCACATTATCTCGAGTAGAAATTGATGATAAGATGAGTACTGCTTTGGAGGTATTGATTAAAAGAAATAATGCGCCTAATGTTGAGGAATGTAATAGAGGGACTTGGATGGGAAGAACCATTATATAGTACAACTGTTAGTATACTCTCTAGCCATAGACAAACATGGATGCAAATTACAGAGGTCAACAAATTGGAGAGTTGGGTCAAAGCAATGGGAATACTCCAATTTTGCTAATTAATTAGCTGGAATACGTTTTAGATGTTGGTTTTATGCAATATTTTCTTTATTGTTTTCAACTACTATCTATTATGAAACTTTTTTGATACTATATTATGCTTTGAATAAATTTATTCGTAAAGTACACTTTTTTAAGTGTCTGGTTATGCTTGATGACTTTAGAGTAAACTTTTATAATAACTTTGTTATGCTTCTGTAGTTTCTTATGCTTATAGAATATATTTCATGTTGTGCATACTATTCCTTATTATATTTTTCTCTTTGTTAAAATATATTGGACATGGATATCGACGATCAAATATTGTTGTTGATATGCTTGTATTTGCATAGAAATAGCTTTAGATTGGAGCATAATCAAAGAAATAAATATCTAACTTCATCTTTATCTGGTCAAAAGTATACGTTATAACTATTGTGGGGCAATAATCAACAATGTATAGAATTGATGCGCATGTCACTTGATGCATATGCTAGGTTATGTCAATATTTTAGGCATAATAGATGGCTCACATATAGCAAACATATATCTGTCATAGAGAAGATAGCAATACTATAGGACATAACAAGCGTTTTGTGGTTATTAAGAGAAGATTTCAACATTCTTCCCAAACGGTGCATAAGCACTTTCATGGAGTTCTTGATGCAATGATAAAATTTGCGAATGAGATGATAGCACCTACAACATCTGATATGAATCTGAATATTTCTTGTGCTGATAACAGGTTACGGAGAATTTTTAAGGTATTATTCATTATACTACTATCTTTATAGAATTTCACAAGAAATAATTTTTTTCTTTATTCTTAACTTAAATTTATATATTGGCAGGGAGCAATGCGTGCACTAGATGGGACATTAATACGTGATGTTGTTCCAGCTAATCAACAGATTATGTACAGAGGAAGAGGAAAGGGTAAATGTTATCATAATGTTCTGGCAATATGTAACTTTGATATGGTCTTTACATATGTTTATGCTGGATGGGAAGGAGTAGCACATGATGCACGTATTCTAACGGAAATTGTATCTAACCCAGAAAATGGCTTTCCATTTCCCCCAGCTAGTAAGTGATACAACTTAAGCAATTAAAATAATATTTTAGTTTTACAATATGATCACCTAACTCTTTTTTCTTAATATCGGACAAATACTATCTATGTGATGCGGCATATCCTAACACTCGAGGATTTTTAGCACCATATCAGAATACTCGATATTGGTTTGGAGATTATCATCGTAGGCGCGCTATAACTAAGGAGGAAAAATTTAATCATGTGCATGCACAATTTAGAAATGTCATCGAGCTTGCTTATGGAGTATTAAAACCAAGATTCCCAATATTGAACAAGATGCCTCCATCTCCTATTGATATCCAAAGAAATGTTGTCATTGCATGTTTTGTGGTTAATAATTTTATCAGAAAGGAGCGCATCAACGATGATTTATTTAATCAGTTTGATTTGTCTCAAGTAATATTTGACGAAGAACAGCAACATGAAGAAGTATTGGGTGAAACTGATGGACCGAGTTGGACAGTTGAAGATTCTCAGATAATGAATGACATGCGCCAGTAACTCGCACTCAAACTAGTACAAAGAAGAGTAAATACTTGACAGTTTTTTATTTTAGTCATTTAACATATTTTCTTCCGTATTGGAATGTTAAAACTTGATCTGATTGTCAATTAGTTCTTCAAATATTCAAATATTTTGGCATCTAAATTATAACTAGTTTTGAGTTTAGTATTTAACTTGTTGGATAAGTTTGATTAGAAGATAAATTTACGTTTATTAATTTTTTTTTGTGGTTACATTTCGTTACTTATCCAATTTGAGTTTTTATTTATAGTTCAAATAGTTTAACAATTGGATCAAACATAAAATATTGGTTTATATCTTATAATATTTCAATTTATCTCAAAAAATAACTTTTTTGTTCAAGTTTATATTTTCACTAATTGATATAATATTTAATCACTTTTTTTGAATTGTATATTTTTTATCTTGAATATAAATATATGGTACGTATTTAGATGCTGAAAAACAAATAGTCATAATTATTTAGTGTTTAGATCTATATACCACATCTTAATATCCAGACGTGCATTCAGATTCAGACATCTTGTTCTTAAAGAACATATGAGGCCTAAGAGAGATGCTCTCAGAACTATGCTAGCAAGAGAAAAAGGGAAGAATGATGGCATTCTTAAATGTATGCTGAAACTCCTCCAAGTCAAAAACCAAGCACCTAATTTTTCCCCATCTTATGATTTTTGTTTCTTTTGCTCATGTTTTCAGTATCTTTATTTCTTCTTATGCTTTTGTGGTAGAAGCTTATCAATCATCAATGAGATTCACTGTCTTTTGCTCTAATTGTTTGTTGTATTTCTTTTATGACTAAAATTATTAGCTTGATCTATGATGATTAATCCATGATTACATTAGAAGTAGCCTCAATGGCCATGATTATTCTTTAAAATCTAGTTATCTCACAGGTGTATGCAAATTTTCGATGATGGCAAAAGGGGGAAAAATATTGTGCCTTAAAAAGTGATCTTTATAATGTCACGACCCCAAATCCCCGGTCGTGATCGCGCCCAACACAATGCTAGGCAAGTCTGACCAATTCATCACTCTCAATCTCTTATGTAAAATTTATTTCCAATTAACGAGAATTAATGCCAAATTAACATGATTAAAATTCTGAAAGAGTAGCTAAAAAAGTGCGAAAAACCATAAAATATTTATACAAATACACCGATCTAGTGTCACGAGTCACGAGCCTCTAATGCAAGTCTGAGTATCAGCCTATACATAGAGTTGTCTAGAATGCAGAGAAATAAAGAGGATAAGGGTAGAAATCAGGTCATGTGAACGCCATACAGCTACCTCGTTGACTTTGATGATAATCTGGATAGCATCTGAAACTCAACTATGCCTTCGGAATACCTATATCTGCACACATGATGCAGGGAGTAAAGTGAGTACTCCGACTCATGGAGTAATAGCAACAAATAATGGCTAAAGGAAAGAAAACTCGTAAAAAACACTACACAGTTCTATAGTAAAATAGTAAGAGCATTTTTAACAGCAACTGAATGAGGAAAGTCAGTTAAAAACCTTTTAAGCCCGTATTCATCTTATTTACTTCTCAGGATAACCGAACTCATAACTGTACTGCTGTGGCGTGCATCCCGATCCACATAGAATACTGCTGCGGCATTTAGCCCGACTTATATACATATATATATATATATATATATATATATATATATATATATATAGAGAGAGAGAGAGAGAGAGAGTATTGCAGCGTGCAGCACGATCCAATAATAATAGTCGACGGCGCTCACTGGGGTGTGTGCAGACTCCAGAGGGGCTCCTTTAGCCCAAGCGTTATGCTACTGCAGCATGCAGTCCGATCCATATAGTATACTACTACGACGTTCAGTCCAATCCTTTATATATATATATATATATATATATATATATATATATATATATATATATATATATATATATATATATATATATATACTACTGCGGCGTGCAACTCGATCCATAGCATATCAAATACCCTCACAACTGGGTTCTCAACCCCTCACAGTCAATATAGACTTGGCCTCTCGGGAACACTAAGATAAGACGGGGTTCCCACCCCACACTTTATTCTCATTAGGGTTTACCAATTTCTAAAGCTGGTTCATATTATTTTTATCAGTTAAGAACATGACTGAGCGTACGATTTCGGTAAGTAAAGTGTGTTCAAACAGTACAAATTCCCCCTAAGGGTTTTACAGATCGGCACAAGGCCCCAAACATGGCAACTAGCCCAGAATGTGATGATATTAATTAGGTCTCATCCAAAAAATACAGTAGATTCATCAATCGGGATGGACAAAGTCTTAATCCCCAACAATATCAGACCCCACCCTCATAATGCAATGTGTGTCTCATCCCAACATAGCAATACGTTGTGCAAATCGGGGGTTTCAAACCCTCAGGACATCATTTATAACCATTAGTCACCTCAAGCCGGCCGATATCCTAGCTCGCTATTCCCTTGCCTCGCAAATCAACCTCCTCGAGCGCCGAATCTAATCAAAACCACAAGGAATACGTTACAATAGACTAAGGGAATACAATCCAGTCGAAAAGACTCGAAAAATATCGAAAAACACGAAGTTGGCAAAACCCGAGCCCCATGCCTACTTCTCGAAACTCAAATATTTTTATACCAAAATGCTCCTTATTTCACCACGAGTCTATACATGTCAAAATCCCCAAAATTTGATCTCAATGCTCCCCCAAATTCCAAATTCCCATTCAAAAACCCAAGCCCTAGCTTATCAATTTCTAGGCTTAACTCCCATAAATTTCGAGATAGATTACATAATAATGACGAGTTTTGGGCTAAGAATTCTAACCTATAATTGATTCTCCTTGAATCCTTCTTAAATTGCCTTCAAAAGCTCTCAAAATACCAACAATGAGGTAAATGAACCCCAAACTCGCGAATGAAATGTTTTTAAACATTCTGTCCCACGTGTCGCTTCATCCTACGCGAACGCGATAGCCTTCTCGCGTTTGTGATGGCCAATAATTCCACTGGGCCAATTTCCTCTTTGCAAACATGGAGCACCTCCCGCGAACGTGAAGCTTCATCTGGCTCTCCTACACGAACGCGTCCAACAGACCGCGAACGCGATGCTCCTGCTGCTGCTCCTACGCAAACGCGGACCCCTTGGTCACGAACGCGAAGCACAAGGCCCAGGGACCCCCAAATATTCCTCTACGCGAATGCGGGGTCCCTTCCGTGAATGCGATGAACCTGAACCTCGATTCTACAAGAACGCGGCCAAGCCCTGCGAACACGAAGACCAAATTGGTCTGCAACTGTTGTGCAATTTCTGCAACTCCTCAACTTCCCAAAACTCTTTGTTAGCTATTCGAATTCACCCCGAGGCCCCCGGTACCTCAACCAAAAGTTCCAACCCATACTAAAACATCATACTAACTTGTTCCAATAATAAAAACACATCCAACCATGCAAAAATCACCAATTCTCAATGGATTCAACTCTAAGTTCAACCAAAACTTCCGAAACTCGTATTCGATCAAAATCCCGACCTAAACACCTCTGAATCAACTGAAATTTTTCACACACATCCAAATCACCTATAAAGTTATTGCAACTCTTGGAATTCCATTCCGACCCTCGAATCAATATCTCACCTACCAACCGGTTTTCGCCAAAAATCTTAACCTCGCCAAAATCGGCTAACTTCAACACCGAACCTCCAAAATTACTTCCGACCATACTCCTAAACCTAAAATAATCCTCCATAGCTAACTGAATCATCAGAAATCACATACGAGTCCTCTAACTCACAAGTCAACTTTTGGTTGACTTTTCACAACCTTTCTTTAAAGAGACTATATGTCTCATTTCCTACCAAAATCAATCTGAATCAACCCAAACTCACCAAACACAAATAATGAAACATGAAGAAGCATAAAACAGGGAAAATGGGACGGAAACACATGAGACGACGGGTCGGATCGTCACATATAACCTAATGAAGGCGGTCCTTGATGATAAGTTATTTTACTAAACTTTGTATTGATGGTTTAGCTTAGTTCTTACACGATCCACATAAGTAAAAGAACTCAGTTTGTCATCATCAAAAAGGGTAAATTTATTGTCCCAAGTAAAGGTTAGTTTTGAATACTGACAAAGGAACTCGGAATGAACCAGGTCCATCCCGGTGTACAAAAATAGGCATATTCGAGCATGTGGGTTGCACGTGAAGGAGATAAGCTTAACTTGGTGTATTTTATATCTCACGATCGAAAAGGTTTCATAATTTATAAGGATAAGTACTCCTTAATAAAAGAAAACACTATCCAAGATAGCAAAAGGGTTAGATATTGAAATCGTCTAGAACTCTTCCACCAATGAAGAGTTATATCAGAACTCTAATTATTTCTTCATCTACTAACTATATAAATTTCATGATGTCCTCACATTACATTTGTTGCACAAAAATGCAAAAGTTAAACATGAATTGAGAGCAAAATAGCAAGGCTTTTTTCAAGCAATTCGTGTGTGATTCAAGTATGCAAACCTGAAGCTACATGAAGCAGATTGAAGAACCAGCTCCATAAAGAGTTTTATGTGTCTGTCTTTATTTCTAGTTCAATTTTAGTAGGTGTTTTCATATTGTACTTTTTAGCTTTATCTAGAAGTAATTGTAATAGGTACTTTGGGTATTCAAGTTAGCGTTAACTTGAAATTATCGCAACAGTTAGAGGTTGGTTGCTACAACGAGATTAGAGTTAATCCTTAGGATTACAAAGAGTTTTGTAAATGCTGTTTTGGCTCAGTGATTTAGTGAAGTGTTGGGGAAAATCCTACTGAGTAGTAGGTCGTAATTTTTTCACCTTTCGAGCCGGGTGTTTTCCACGTAAAATATCTATGTTCTTTATTTTCTATATTTTTTATTTCGTAACATTAGTAGTTGGAACATATAGAAAAACCAGGTCCTTCCATAAGTAGTTTAAGCGAAAAATTGGGTACCACGCAAATCATCCCCCCCCCCCCTCTTGTGTGGTATTGACATTTAAAACATCAGTGTATGTTGCAAAGGCTATGAGGAGTCTTATTGCCTCTAGTCTTGCAACTAGAGTAAAAGTCACATCATAATCTATACCCTCCTCTTGGCTTGCCTTGTTTACTGTTCCTTCTTAATCAAGTTTGTTTCTGAAGACCCATTTTGTACCAATAACTGATGTGTTCTTGGGTCTTGGAACTAGGTGCCAAAACTTGACTTTTCTCAAACTGATTGAGTTCATATTGCATTGCATTGCATTCATCCAATCTACATCCTGCAAAACCTCAACAACATTTTTAGGTTCAATAAGAGATACGAAGGCTTCAAAGGCACACAAATTCTTTTATTGTGATCTAGTTTTTGACTCCGGATGTTAGATTAGTTATTATGTTCTCAATAGGATGAGAACTTCGATACTTGTGAGGTTTCAAAACCAATTGATTTCTGCTAGATGTTTCTCCCATGTTCTGTTCTTGAGGAACGGGGTCATGAACAAGTTCTTTTAGGGGATTAGTTTCAATTCCTCTTTGATCAGTTCCCCCTGGAAGGTTTCCCTGGATGGAATAACGTGTTCCATTACATATTCCTTCTTTTGGTGCCACTTTAACTTGTGTTGAAACTTCAGTCAAATCCTTTACCAATCCAATGGCTTTATCTTCATGTTCCTATCTCTCAGAAAGAATGTTAGTTTCATCAAACACTACATGCACACTTTCTTCTACACACATTGTTCTTTTATTGAAC
The DNA here is from genome assembly GCA_034376525.1 of Nicotiana benthamiana. Classification (NCBI taxonomy): domain Eukaryota; kingdom Viridiplantae; phylum Streptophyta; class Magnoliopsida; order Solanales; family Solanaceae; genus Nicotiana; species Nicotiana benthamiana. The sequence goes on along the minus strand of CM067334.1, from coordinate 123,003,403 downwards.
ACTTTATATTCTTTTCTATGTGAAGAATATCCCAAAAATACTCCCTCATCACTTTCGGGATAAAACCTACGTAAGGAGTCTTTTCCATTATTGTGCATAAAGCACTTGCATCCAAATGCCCTACGGTGGGATATATTTGGTTTTATCCCTTTAAGTAACTCATAGGGAGTCTTCTCTACAAGAGGTCTAGTCATGAATCTAATAATTATGTAACATGCAGTGTTTACAGCCTCTGCCCAGAAGCTGTAGGGCAGTTTACTAGAAAGAAGCATAGTCCTAGCCATGTCTTCAAGAGTCATGTTCTTTCTTTCGACTACTATATTTTGTTGAGGAGTCCTAGGGGTAGAGAATTTATGATCTATACCATTCTCATCAATTAATTAAGCAAACTTAGCATTTTCAATTAGTTCCATGATCAGACTTAATGGATGCAAGTGTTTTACCTAATTGTTTCTAAGTTTTTCTAACAAAAGCAGTAAACATGTCAAATGATTCATCTTTAGATGTTAAAAATAGTACCCAGGTAAATCTAGAACAATCATAAACAAGTACCATCACATATTTCTTTCCACCTCTGCTCAAGGTTCTCATTGGACCACAGAGATCCATATGGACCAGCTCCATTGTCTTGGTTGTGCTTAGCATTTTCTTGCTTTTGAAGGATGATCTTACCTTCTTCCCCCTTGAACATGCCTCACAAACTTTGTATTCATTGAACTTGATGTTAGGTAGCCCTATCACCAAGTCCTTCGAGATTAATTGGTTTAGCTGATTCAAACTATCATGGCCAAGTCTTTGTGCCTCATGAGGGGATCATTATCCAACACACTTAGAGTGAGTTCATTTTCTTAAAGAGTAATCTACAATGTAAATATTGTTAACTCTTTTTCCCTACTAAACAATATTATCAGTTGTAAGGTTAATCACAAAGCATTTGGTAGAAGTGGATGCTACAAGGTTACCTCTGTCACTCAATTGTGACACACTGATCAGGCTATATTTCAAACCATCTATCAAGTAGACATTCTCAATGGAGTGAGAGTCTGTCTTACCTACCTTTCCAACCCCAATAATCTCACCTTTCTTCCCATTTCCAAAGGAGATATTCCCTCCCTTTAAGTTTTCAAGTGAAAGGAACTGATTCTTACTTCTAGTCATATGTTTTGAGAATCTACTATCCATGTACCATATTTGGCTACTTTGCTTCACTTGGACCTCGTGTTCATCATCTGATTCTCCGATGGCCATAAGTTCTTGTTCATCTCTAGCTTCATCTTCTGAGTCCTCATCTTATGTTTCTCCCCAAGTAGCAACCATAGCCTCTGTTGATCCTTTCTTGCTTTTTGGTTGAACATGTTCCTTCGTTCAGCCCTTTCCTTCTTCCACTCAATTTTCCATTGAGGACAGTTCTTGATCATGTGATCAGGCTTACCACATTTGTAACAACCCTCGTTGGTCTGTTTCTTAGAAACCCTTGGTTTGTTGAAGCTTGTACCTCTTGAAGAATAATTTCCTCTCATCAGGTACTTTTTGAATCTCTTGTGACCTTGGTCATTTCATCATCATCCTGATCTGAACCTTTAGCTATTCTGAGATCCAGACTTCTTTCCTTCTTGGCTGCATCTATTTTCATGGTTTACCTTCTCAGTTCATAGGTAGTGAGGTTTCCAATTAATTCATCCATCTTGAGGGTAGCAATATTCTTTGATTCCCAAGTCACTAGAAAGACCATTATTAAGATTTTCTCAACCTTGTCTTCTTCAAGGATAATTCTCCCAAGAGAACGAAGTTTATTTGTTAGTGTTGTGAAACTTGTGTACATCTACTGCATAGCTTCTTCTTCCTTCATACTACAATTCTCATATTGAGAACATAGCAGCATTCCTCTTAATCTCTTTACTTGAGGAGTTCCTTCATGAGCCACTAGTAAAGTGTCCCATATTTCCTTTGTATTAGTACATCTTTGAATCCGGTTGTACTCGTCTGGACCCAGTCCACACACAAGCTATTTCTTGGCCTTGGAGTTCTTCTCCCATTTCTTCAAATCTTCAACACTGCACTCAGCTCTTGTCTTTGGCACACATCCACTCCTTCAGCATTCTTCTTTGTAGTTGCCAGAGGACCATCAGTAACTATGTCCAAGAGTTCATAGTATTCTACTATGATGTGATCTCTTATTCTGTTTTTCTACGAAGAATACTACTGACCGTTAGAGAGTGGAGGCCTAGCAGTGGATTGCCCTTTCCAGTTTCTAAGTGGTGCACTCATTTTGATCTTTTCCTAAGGTGTTAGCCTCTTCAAGGATATCCCGCTATGATACCAATTAATCTTTTAAGCGTCAATACCACACAAGATGGGGGTGACTTGTGTGATACCCAATTTTTGCTTAACTAAACTATAGAAGAACATTCTAGGTTTTCTAACTACTACTGTTTGCGGAATAATAAATACAGAAAATAAAGAACATAGAGATTTTTACGTGAAAAACACATGGCTCAAAAGGTGAAAATCCAAGACCTACTACTCAATAGGATTTTCCAAAACTTCCACTAAAATCACTAAGCCAAAACAGCATTTACAAAACTCTTTGTAAACCTAAGGATTAACTCTAATCCTGTTGTGGCACACAGCCTCAACTGTTGCAACAACTTCAAGTTAGCTATAACTTGAACACTCGAGGTACCTAATACAATCGCTTCTATGAAAGTTGAAAGGTACAATTTTAAACCACCTACTATAATTGAACTAGAATAAAAGATAGACACAATGAAACTGGTTCTTCTATCTCGTTCAAGTAGCTTCAGGAGTTCACACTCAAATCACACATAAATTGATTGCAAAATTGTCTTGCTCTTTTGCTCTTAATTTAGTTTAACTTCTGCGTATGTGCATTACCTCTAAAAGAGAACAACATTGACATTTAATAGGTTAGTAATTATAGTTTGAGTGGGACGCAATTGTTGCTCTTCTAGCGTGGAAGAGTTCATGATGATCTCAAACGCTAACATTATCTTCATCCTAGATTGTTTTCTCTTCATATAAGGAGACTCTCCCCCTTATTTAATATGTAACATTTTCAATCACATCAGGAGATATTGTTGCTTGATCAGTAGGACTTATCCCATTCACGAGCATCTCACATGTATAGGTTGATCATGACTGTATTTCACAAGATGGACCTGGTCAATGACTGAGTTCTTTTGTCATTCTTCAAAATTTTACATGTTCTTGGGCCAACACGACTTACCTCGAATCAGCTCAAACTCAGTCTGAAACCACACTCTTGCCACGATTACTTGACTCCAAATAACCCAAATCTATTAAATTCAATTGCATAATGTAAATAACACTTCAAGTAACTGATTCCACAATTAAATTCTAAGCAATTACGCCAAATTAGATAAAATGGCCAAAATGCCCCTCTGGTCCACATCTCGAAATCGGGTAAAATTTAAATTTTAATAATTCACACACTCGTATGAGTCCATTCATACCAAAAGTACCAAAATCGAACCTCAGATGGCCCCTCAAATCATCACTCAAAGCCCTCCAATTAATCAAGCCTTAACCCTCAATTTACTACTGATTTTTCTTTAATTTTTATGCTTATAATGATAAAAATCACTATAATAATGAGTTTTGGTTCCACGAATCTTACCTCCTCGAAACTCCCTTGAATACCCTCTCAAAAACCTCCCCAAATGCTCGATTCCCGGATGAAAATGGTGAAAGAATAACTCAAATTCGCAAAGGCAACTATTTATATGTTCTGCCCATCGAATCCGCTTCTGTGGCCATGGGACCGCACCTTTAGTCCCGTTTTTGCGGAACAAAATTTTCATCTGCGATAATTCACTAAAGTCCAGCTTCCGCACATGCAGTTTCCTATACGCAGATACGTTACCGCTTCCGCGGTGAAGCTACCGCTTATGCGGCTCCTGGTAGCTCTTCCATTTCCGCTTCTGGGATGATACCACCACTTCTGCGGCTATGCACCTACGGGACCCAACCGCAGGTGCGGTTGCTGCAGAAGATTAGCAGCTGAAGCTGCTCAAACAAACTCCCAATTCTTCCGACAACCTTCCAAAACTATCCTGAGTCCCCAGAGACCTCAACCAAAATCACAACCAAAACATATACCATTATCCAAACTTATGTCAATCCTTGAAATACCTAAAACAACATCAAAACATCAAATCAACCGCGGATTCAAGCCTAAGAAATTTGAAAACTCTCAATTTACGCTTTTGACAATAAAAAAGCCTATCAAACCTCATCCGAATGACCTGAAATTTCACACACACGTCACATCCAACACTAAGGAGCTACTCCAACTTCCGGAATCTCATTCCGAATCTTAGATCAAAATCTCACCATCGAACTAGAAACTTTCAAAAACTCAACTTTCGGCATTTCAAGCATAAATTAGCTACGGACCTCCAAAACATAATCCGATCATGCCCATAAGCCCGAAATCACCCAACAGAGCTAACAGAACAATGTAATTTCTTTCCGATACAGTCTTCATACTATTATGATTATGGCCCAAATTCTACAACTTTAACTCTCATTTAGGGACTAAGTGTCCCAAATCTCTCCGAAACTCCTATTAAATCCTCCCAGTAACTCACAATGGCAGAAACAAACACGAGAAATGTAGTTAATAGGGGATCGGGGCATAAATTCTTAAAACGATCGGCCGGATCGTTACAAATACACCTTCTATAACCAATATAGGTCAATTTGAACACGGAATTAGTTGGTTGTAATCATGTTTAAATTTAAAATGGCATGAAAAGTGTGATGAATTAGCAATAAACCAGTTAGTTGAGTATGGATCAGTGCCGGCTTTAATCAATTAAGGAATTTTTCCTTTCTATAGCAAAAATTAATACCTTATTTATTTTAAATAAATATCATTTAAAAAATTATATTCTACAGATACCTTTTAATGTTTATAGCAAAATATCTAATTTTGGTTACCTCCTATCCCTAAGCCACTAAATACGCTATTTGGTTAAACTATTTTCTTTCTCTCTATACTTTGATACATCCCATTCTCTTCCCCCATCCCATTAAAATTTCCGCTCTCATCTTCCTCCTAACGGCGTCTTCTCTTTGGTTCACTTTAATCAATCCTTCAAAATCTAGCGACCAGCAGCACAACAATAACAAACCCTAACCCGAAGACCCAATCATGCCAAAGCAAATCCAGAAACCAAGGATTTCCTTCTCACAGCAAGAAGGAAGGATGCATGATCTGTCAAGATCAAGAAGAATAAGGATATGGTTAAATTCAAGGTTCGCTGCTCCAAGTACCTGTACACCCTGTGTGTCCTACTTTAAGAAGGCCGACAAGTTGAAGCATCCACTTCCTACAGGTTTGAGCGTGCAAAATCTTTGAATATGGAAGGACTATTTGGCTACAAGGCAAAAATTAGGGTTTGTTCTTGAGCAAAGACGACAGAGTTTGGGGGTGAGCAACTTAATTTTATTTCAATATGTTTTAATGTTTTTTAACGTATCACGCTATATTTTTATGTATTTTATTGTATTCATTATTTTTTTTATTATAACTAAATGTATCTCGTTGTATTTTCCTGTATTTCATTGTATTCACTATCTTTTTTTTATTGTATTTTAGTGTATCCCGTTGTATTCTATGTATTCATATATTTTTTAATTAATATAATTTATGTATTCAGCTGTATTATATAATTTTGTTGAAGATTTCTAAATTTTTGGGGGGTGTTCCATTTGAGAATCTTTTTTATAACCAGAAATACAAAATTTTGTGTGTTATAATTGAGTTTGTTGAGTTATAGTAGGAGTCTATTATGTTAATCATACACTTACCGTTTAAAAATAGTGTAATCCCATATTTCACGATGTGAATACAGTAATATGTCCAGCTGTATCCCATGTTTCACGCCATGAATACAGTCGAATACACTCGAATATAATAACTGATTAGCTGGACTTCCCTGATTCACGCTTATTTTTTCTACTGTATTCATGAATACAATAGCTTAAATACATTATATAACCACAAAAAAGGTATCTTAATATAGCAAATAATATCTATAGATAGCTAATTACTATTAAAAGATAGTGCTTTATGAAAAAATTTCATCAATTAATTATGTTGTAGTTAGTAAGACAAGTGCCTTCAAGCCCCAAATTTGGGTTGCCTCACCCCCCCCCCCCCCCCCCTTTATAGATATATTAGGTTTATAAGTATGTAAAAAATAAAATTTAATATACATTTTCACATATAAAAGGAATGATATGTAAATAAAGTAACAGTTTGGCTTATGTAAAATGCATAGTATGAATATTTAACATAGTGAATTGAAATTGATTTGATAAGGGAAATAGTTAGAGGCGGAGCCAGGATTTGAAGGTTATGGGTTTTGATCTTATTATCAAACCCTAGCTTGTTGTAGTTATTGGGTTCGCAATTAAATATTTTTACATAATTAATAAATTTTTTAATACATATACAAGGTTTAAGCAAAAGCTAATGGATTCGTCCGAACCCATAGCTACTACATTACCTCCGCCCCTGAAAATAGTATAAGTTAAAGATGTACTCTAATCGACATACTCAGCTAAATAAAAAAGACTTCAATTTTGCAAATGCTTATCATTGGTTATAGAATAATATTAAATTTGCCTCAGTGAAATAAGTCTTTCAAAATTAACATTATTGACCTTACGGTCTTACCTAAGATCAATAATGTCTAAAAAGGATTAAATGGGTTGTTGTATTAGTTGAAAAGAAATTATTTAAAAATTTAATCATAAAAATATAATTAACAATTTAGTATCTCAAAAATCTAGAAGAATAGACTTCAAATTAAAATATATATCATAACTTTTTTTAATAAAAAAATTTAAGTATTACATTAAACATTGACTTTAAGTTGCATATATAAATGAGCCGTCCCGACATGAAATACGTAAAAACAGCTCTTGCATAGTACATGGACCGAAGTGAAGATATAACCTTTTTCATAGGTTTAACCTTTTTCATAGTTACATAATATCCACGATTTGTTTTCCAAAGATGGATGATTCGTAGTCGACACTTTTTCGTAACACTAGAACATTGTTAAGCATATTGGCCATTTCTAATTATGCAATATTAAGATATGGTGGGGTCGTGGAATCTTATTTTATCTGTTTGTCGTTTGCTAGATGTTTAATAAATAATGCGAGTAAAAGATTCGAAACATTGTCCCAGGTAAATACTACTACTAAGTAATAACAGTAAGAAAATAATAAAATTCAGCGAAAAATGAAGTGCAGTGAAAGCGCCAATTATTTTGTGTGGTGTGACGCTAATTTCCAATTTTGGTTTGAAATAATAATATGGATAAACAACGTAGTCACGAGGGACGGTTAAAACTACTCAATAAGGTTGACACATTTGTTAGCAGCCTAGTTAGATTACTTGTCCAACTTGAAATCCAATTCCGACTATATTTTTTACTCCTACATAAGATAAAAAATCAATAATACTACTATCAATCTCATTTCATGTAATCTATTTGACATACTCATATATTATTTTGTTAGTAATATTGGAGGAATATATTGACATAGTGATTAAAATGTTGAAATAATATAAGGTAACTTGTTTTATTTGTTTAAATTTTGGTGGACAAACTTTCAATAATGTGAAATAATAGATATATGATAAAATAATCAAAGTACACATAAACTGAATCAAATACTACCATCATAAAAAGTCAATTTAAATAAGTAAATAAACATTGTATTAATATTTATGTTTTGAACGATTTAGTGGATTTTAATTTGAGGAGAATGTGAAGTTATACTAAAATAAAACTTTTGAAAATATTTTAAAACATCTCAAAATGAAAAGAGTATCATATAAATCATATGGAATGAATATTTTTTATGAACTAATAAGGAGTGTAGTAGAATGGTAAGTACTCCTTCATTCTTAGCTAGAGGTCTAGGATTCGAGTTATTGGGTATAAAGTTACTATCGTTATGGACGGCGTTACCCTTAATATGAAATTTTTCGATACGAATCTAGATTGAGCTAACAGACACTAGGTGGTGAGAAACTATAAAACTCCCATTCTTTATCCAAGAATCGTTTAAATATTTATTTTATCTTATACCATGTTTTTAAACATTATTAAAATTACTTGAAAAAGGAAAAACTGCGACAAAAAAGAAAAAGAAAAGGAAGAAGGTAGTTTAGGAAGGAAGAAAAGAAAGAAAGTGGGCAAGAAAGACGGAACCGAAAGTAAGAAAATTATGTAACCACCACTTCTTTCTTTTCTTCTACAGCTTCTTATTACACTGTCCCTTTCCGCTGAAAATTCCATAATAATAATAATAATAATACTCTTCAAATAAAAGAAGCCAAAATGGCGAAAACCACCGTAGAGGGCGGAGGAGGGCTACCGGCGGCGGCTAAAGAGGCGGCAGAACTGAAAAGGGAGTTGCAGAGAGCAGTAAAGGCTGTAGTTGAAGACGATGATTACAGTTTAGAAGCCACCGATCGAGCCATGCAGTGTTTATGTGCTTTAAAAGAATTGAAACTGAAACCTTTGAATTCAAATCCTTTGGATATTCGTAGCCTTTCTTTGAGTTTACCAATTCCACCCCATGAATTTGTTTGCCCGCTTTCTGGTCAGCTTATGAAAGACCCTGTTGTTTTGGCTTCTGGTCAGGTTTGTTTGCTTTCCTTCTCACTCTTTCATTTCAGTAATTTCTTCTTCTTTTTTGGGGTATTGATTTTTTTCTTTGTATTGCCTTATTGGTTTGTTTAATTAGTCTTTATATATACTGTTTATAAGTAATACTCTTAATTTTTGTATTATTGATAGACAGTGTGCGAATTTTGTGGTTCTTGAAATTACTCTTGTTCAAAGTTTGGGAAGACGTATTCTCTGTTTGGCACACCTCACATGTGTACATTTATTATGGGTATATATTGTCATTAATTTGTGAAATAGTTTTTAGATTTAATGGCTCTGAAAATATCTGAAGAGTTATTTTTACTGAGATATTTGTCTAAATTCTTTTAGGGTAGCTAGGAAATTAATTTTATTGCTTCTCTCTCGTCCTGCCAGTGTCAGGAGCAAACCTTTCTTTACGTTCACCATAACATTGTCTTGTTATCTGCAAAAGCAAGAAAACTAGGCGGTACTTGTAGGATGATGCATGTTTCGATTTACTTCGCCCGATAAAGCCCCAAGGAAGAAAATAAAAAGGCAAAAAGAATAGAGCAGAAAAAGATGGTGGTGTTCCTCTAGCCATCTAGGAATAAAAAGGAAATCTGAAAGTAAATATAGAGTATCTGTTACTCTTTTTGGTTTAGGAAAGAGAGGGGAGGGGGTTGGTTAAAAAACCTTTCATAGTGTTGTTTAAGAATAGCTCACGAAAGGAATATCTGTAAATCTTTTCTAGCAGTGTAAACATGAGACGACGAGAGAGGAGCGGAATCACAAAGCTATCTGTTCTTGAAAATGCGTGGCTAGATTTAGATGTACTTGGTTTCCACATCAATATACAGTGAAATTTGTTTGACAATACTACTTTATGTTTTTTGGTGTAAGTTAAATTAGCAAAGATTTTGCATTTCCAAATTCAAGGAAGCGCAGAGTAACTTCTTGCCGAATTGCCTTCCTCTCAATGTTCTGTTCTGGCTCCTTCCTGATAATTTCTCTTGTTGAACTATTCATTTTGGAAATTGTTAAACTGTTTCTATCTTTTAGATTACTCGGAGTTCGCTAGATGGTTGTTTTCATTAAAAATTTTGATGTATGTTATCGTGGTTTGCAGACATATGACAGACCATTCATTCAAAAGTGGCTGAAGGATGGTCATCGTACGTGCCCTGAAACAAAGCAGGTTCTTTCCCATTCAGTTCTCACCCCAAATCATCTTGTGAGGAAAATGATTTCACAGTGGTGCCAGAAGCATGGAATTGAGCTGCCCGGCCCTTCTCATGATGAGGACCTTGAGACAATCACAAATGCAGACCGAGATCATTTAAATTCACTGCTTGAGATATTGTCTTCTAGTAATGTTCCGAAGCAGAAAAGGGCTGCAAAAGAAGTTCGCGTCCTGACTAAACAGATGCCATCTCTACGGGCTGTTTTCGGGGAGTGCAATGATGCCATTTCCAAATTGCTCAATCCACTCTTGTCTGGTAACGTGACTACTCATCCTGATCTACAAGAAGATTTGGTCACAACAGTTCTGAACATCTCAATACATGACATCAATAAAAAGCTAGTAGCAGAAAATCCTATAGCCATTTCTTTTCTCATTGAGTCGTTGAAGTCTGGAACAGTTGAAACAAGAAGCAATTCTGCTGCTGCTCTCTTCACATTATCAGCACTTGATTCAAATAAGCATATTATCGCAAAGGCAGGTGCTCTCAAGCCTTTAATCGACCTCTTGAATGAGGGACAACCGTTGGTCATGAAAGATGCTGCTTCAGCAATTTTTAATCTGAGCATTGTCCATGAAAATAAGGGTAGAGCTGTCGCTGAAGGAGCAATAAAGGTGATTATGGAGAAGATCAGGGGTCGCGTACTCATTGACGAGTTATTAGCTATTCTTGCCCTGCTGTCCAGTCATCACAAGGCTATCGAGGAAATGGGAGAGTTGGGTGCAGTCTCTTGTCTCCTAAGTATCATAAACGAGGACACAAGTGATCGCAACAAGGAGAACTGCATCGCAATCCTTTATACAATGTGTTATAATGACCGTACGAAGTTGAGAGAGATCTGGTTAGATGAGAGCATTAATGGGACGATATCTAATCTTTCTAAAAGCGGGACCTCTAGAGCCAAGAGGAAGGCAAATGGCATTCTTGAGCGGCTAGATAGATATATTTCTCTTGTGCACACTACTTGAGGTTGAAGGTTTTGGTTACATGTACATTCTTAATCACCCCATGCAAGTGATGTTGCTTCTTGGTTGATCTTATACAACTGAATTCTGTACTTATAGGAAGATATAGATTCGTTTCGGTGTCAATCTTGAGTCTTGTAGATTACCATTAAGTACAGTAAGTTTCATTGTTAGTACTTTGTTCTTTAAAGACGGATACATCCTGCTTGTGGCTCTCTCTGATGATGTTCAAATTTGTTATTGGTTTTGCTGTCTTCTGCGCGTGTTGTTTGTGACAAGTAAATGAATATATTTCCATATGGTTTAAGTGTTTTTTCTTGCTGATGAAGGGAGGAGCAAATAGCAATTCCTTTCCGGAAATGGAGAAAAATATTCAATGAAGTGTAAACAAAATGTTCCTTGATATATCACTTTAGCAAACAACCCAACGGCATTTGATGTAAAAAATCATTCATATGCTACCTATTAATACTGAAGATGGGAGGCCCTATTGTAAAATAGCTGCGCCACGATACTGAATGATATACTTATGCCTTACAAGGCGGAGAAAGGCATCTTGAGAAGAATCCAAACATTCTCTTCTGCATCCATGAATGATAAAAGGTCAGAAAATGCTATTTTATCAGTTGGTTTAGTGTAAACAATATCATTGAATGTGAAGGTGAACTCACTCTCTCAATTTCTTTTAAGATACTAACAGAGAAAAATAAAGCTCGAGTTTCTTAATTAGTCATTGTTATTAATGTTGACAACCTTCTTTTTGTTTTTTCCGATTCCATGATAATGCTGATTGGTGATTTGACACATCTTGTCGGTATTCTTAACTATGACATAATTGGAGAAACATTACTAATGTGAATAAATTAAAATTGTGGGACTACTTGAATTTATACTAAACCCATTATTATTATTATTATTGCAGAAGCAAGATTATCTATGTCTGATTCCACTATCAAAAATTTGTAAAACTTTGTGCTGAAATAGTAAAACGACAAGCTCGAAACAAGGAAACAGCCAAGGAAGCAGGGGCGGCTCTTAAGGCTTTCGGCAGTGAGGCCATTGCCTTAGGCCTCAAAATTTGAAGTCCCAAATTTATTTTAAATTTTTATTTTATTTTTTTATTATTATATTATATAATTTATATAAAATATTTAGTATAAAGAAAAGTGTTACAGTATATTTTTTTTGGTTACTTGATAGAAGTTATTTTATACAATAAATATATAAATTATGATAATTGTTATAAATAGAAATTCATTTATGATGAATGTCTATATTTAGAGAGAATCTAGAATTTATTACTTTGTGGCTAAGTCACTTTCCCCATATAAATAAAAGAGTTCTATTCTATTGTAATTCACCCCAACATTCAATAAGAATTTCTCTCTCTCTTTCTCTGCAATACTGCTCTTGTTCTTTTATTATTTCATAACAAGTTATCAGCATCCCAACATTCAATAAGAATTTCTCTCTCTCTTTCTCTGCAATACTGCTCTTGTTCTTTTATTATTTCATAACAAGTTATCAGCACGAGACTCTAACCAATTGAGTAGAAGCTTTGTGATTAAGCATAATGATTGTTAATTGTTCTACTAACTTCCTTCATGATTAAATTCTGGATTTAGGGTAAATATTTTACTTTTCTCTTTCAAATTCTTGACATTCTATAATTTGATTTTAAATACAAGCAAAGACGATAAATTTTGATTTCAACTCTAATGGAGTTTGTAAGAAATTACACCCACATGAAGTGGTAAAATTTCTATGTCTTGCCATGATCAAATTCATATATAATTGTGGGCAAAAAATTGAAAACCCGTCCAATTGAATTTGCTCCATCTCATTCCCTTTAGAGAATGTGATACCAGTATGTGATAAGTCTGAAAGAAAACAAGATTACTACTATGATTGTGTCAATGGATGTGGGCGTGATAATAGACGAAATTATAATCGTCATTATTGTGATATTGAGAATAATAAGGATTCTCGTAATAATCCTTCACTCGGTGAAAGTAATGTTTGTCATAAATTTGACGTGAAATTTTATAAAGTATATATAGATGATTATGGTCCATTCATGATGTGAATGTGACAACATCTAATTTATGAATATATATTCATTATTGGAAGAAAATGAACGTGCTAGTGATAGTGAATATACCACACTCACCTCTAGAAGGAGGTTTGAGATGATATAAGAAAATAATGCATTATTATGACATGAATAATCATTGATCACGAACATATTGTACGCCAAAATATTTGGCAATGTGATTATTAAAGGACAACTATAATGCAAGAAATATATCTTGCATATAATTTTGACCATAACCATAATGGTATAACTTTCTCTTTAAAAGAGATATTTACAGTATGGATGTTGATGAATATGTGGTAGTACCAAATTAATTGAAAACTCTGCAAGAGCCAATTATATTATTTTGGAGAAACACAATTGATGACCAATAAGGTATGTATTGTAGTAAGTCTCAAAGAAACTTATTCAGTTTCCAAAGTATACGCGAAAGCGGTTGATTATAGTGAGACAATAAATAAAGGAAAGATTTGATATCTTCTATTACTACAACTTGTAGCGGGATAATTTGTATGTGAAAAGCTACCTGCTTTATTCTCCAGTTTGTACTACACAAACAAAAGAATGCCACAATAAAGTGGATGTTTATTGATATAAAAACCCATATCATAATAAATATGGAGTTTATTGATAATTGCACATGTCATGGTGTAAACATGAACTTATCAATATTGATAATTTATTCAGTTGACATAATCAGTTTAGCCATATCAATTTAAATATGATGTGCAAAAATAATAGAGAATTCACATGGGTAAATATTAAAGAACTAGAAAGTTCTTTACGTATTCTCTTATATTGTGTGTTCTCATTAATTAATTGATCAACTAAAGTTGGAATTGAATACCATAAATTCTGGAAATATCAAAGGTGAATATGGTCTCATTCACATGTCGTGTATATCACATAAGATGCATATATGAGATGGTTACATGTGCGATTATTATTAACCCGCAACTTGGTATTTGCGAGGTAATTTGCTCAATAATTTAACTTAGAGCATAATTTTCAGATTTTCTGTCCAAGATAGTTTATCTTGATAAGTTGGTTTACGTCACATCTGGTTTAGCAAAATAATTTATTTAGTGCCTCCACTTAATAGCTAAACTGTTTCTTATGAGAAAAAAGTTTTATATATATATATCAATTTGACAAGTGTTATATACGAAAGTACATTGCATTCTCCTCTCACAAATGGTTCAGGGTCAGGAACCAAATAGTTTTATCTTATTATTATTTATGTGCGGTGTATATTTTCATTAACACCATAATGCACAAAGGTGAATTTTCAAAGTTGAGGAAGCAAGTTAGTTTTTCTAACATGAGGGGGAGACATGATACAACAATTGAGAAAAAAGTTACATGGAATGAATTATTATGTATACATATAGATCCTCGAATAGGATTAGGGGTGTTCAAAACCGATCCGAAACCGAAAATCGATCCAAACCGAAGCTTAACGGCTTACTGGTAACGGCTTAACGGCTTAATGGACGGAGAATGGATTGAATTTGTTTTATTAACGGCTTATCGGTTTGGGGATGGATTATTCAATTTTCTTAACGGCTAATCCGTTAACCCGTTAAGAATATATATATATATATATATATATATATATATATATATATATATATATATATATATATATATATAAAATTTATTTTTATTTATATATATTAAATATAAAAAACAAAAACCCTTGAAAATGATTAACAAAAGTTTATTTCTACTTCTAAGCATTTTTAATCTCGGGATCTAGATGATTTGCACGTACTCGCCCAACATAAAGGAGATGAAAGTGTTGGACAAGAAAAATGTGAGGAGGGCAAAGCTATACTACCTCAGGGATAAAATGAATGCCCTGAAAAGACATTAACAAGCTAGCTCATTTGAAGGTATACTGGAATAGATGTTTGATCTATAATTGCCTGAAGAGATCTATCAAATTTTAGTAAACATGTATGTTAGGCCGATAAGCCGCCCAATAACCTTCCTATAAGAGCTAACCCGATACCAATCCGCCCGATATCTTATCGGGTGGCTAACGGATTAATACATTTAAAAGCCGAAACATGTTAAGCCAAACCGTTAAGAGTAAAAAGCCGCCCAATCCGCCCGATGAACACCCCTAAATAGGATAATATGAACTTGAATTTCATAAAACGATAATTCATTTGCAATATATTGCAAAGCATGCCATACGCATTTGTTGATCCACAGAAAGTAACTATATTCTCATTGCAAATGCTCATATTAAGTCCTAGAAGGACAAAGTCTATGGTACGCTTAAAGCGTATAGACAAATCGGTTTCAAGTAGAACTTCTTGATAAAGAAGATGAGCAAATGATCAAAGTGATCATAATAAAGGAGGCAAGTGATATAGAAAATCACATGACATAACACTTCATAAAATCTCATGAAAGATTCAGGTACCTAAATATATGAATGAAGAGATCTCGATTTTATGTCTTTATAAAAATTTATTGGAACTGATATAACATGTTCGTCGACGACGTCTATCATAGCGCTAAGTATAGATGAGAATTTTAAGTCTATCAAATATAGACACAAAAGTATTGGCCAAATGGAAGAGATACAATTCAAGTAGAATTGATTCCATATGAAAGACATGTAGTTTTGGACATGTAGTTCAAATACTTGGAAGTATAAAGTCAATGGTATATGCAATCAGTTTCCGATCTCTTATATGTCTATGCAAGACATAAAAACTTGATATGCACTAAAGCCTCTTTAGATGGCTTATATGGCTTAACTTATATGACAATCCTTGAAGGACTTAAACCGCTTAAAGCATATACAATTTTTGGTTTTGAAGTACCATATGCTAAGTGCAATTTGTGTATATTTGTATCTTGCTATAACTATAAGCATGATAATGTGGTAGCGAGGATTTTCAAGGTGGAATATATTCAGTGGAGTTAATATGGCTGATTTATTCACCAAAACTCTCCCGATGTCAACCTTCAAGAAGCTAGTGCACAAGATTGGAATGCAAAGGCTCAAAGATGTGAATTGATGCTCTCTTCAGGGGGAGCTAATGCGAGTTGCACTCTTTTTCCCTTACAAGCTTTTGTCCCACTGGGTTTTACTTGCAAGGTTTTTAACGAGGCAACCAAAAGGTGTATTGTTAGATATGTGTACTCTTTTTCCTTTTTTAGAATTTTTTTTCCCATTGGGTTTTGTTTTAGTAAAGGTTTTAACGAGACACATTATCTGTTGACTAGACATTCAAGTGGGAGTGTTATAAATAGAATTCCATTTATGGTGAATATCTATAATTAGAGAAATTCTAGAGTTTATTACTTGGTGGCTAAGTCACCTTTCCCATATAAATAAAGGGGTTCTATGCCATTGTAATTCACCCCAACATTCAATAAGAATTTCTCTTTCTCTTTCTCTGCAATACTGCTCTTGTTCTTTTATTATTTCATAACAATAATTTTCTTCCCACATTAATTAGTATGTTTGCTTCACTCTTCAATTTTAATTTTATTCTTTTTATATAGTCATTAAGTTATATAGATCGACAATATAATGAATTTCTTCTACAATGTTCTCTGAAACTAAATAAACACAAAGCATTCATGTACCAATTTTCTTTTAATGTAATTCGATATATTATATTAGATTATTTATAATTTTAGATATTCACTAATAAGTGTTAGAGTACTTAATAGAATAAATTATAATTATCGTTTAAATTGATCAGAAACAATAAATATTTTTGATATCGTCAATGCTCAAAACCTAAGCTATTACATTATGTGCATTTATATTTTTCTTATATGTGATGACAACCAAATCAAAAAATTTATTTTGAGCTCTGCACCTCAATATCCGATTCTACCACTTTAATTTTTGTGCTCTTCTTCTTAGTATTTTTTTTTTTTTTGAAATTTATTTTTTCTATCTTAAATGATTAATTTGTTATTCAAAAAGTTAATTTTGTAAATAATTTATAAAATAAATTTAAGGGACTCTTGATATAATTTCGCCTTAGACCACGAGATTTTTTGAGTCGCCTCTGCAAGGAAGGGGCAAAAAGGTATCCGTACTAGTGTTTATATCATACGAGGAAATTCAACCTAATGATTCACAAATAAAGGATAAACACATCAATTAATCATGCGATAAAAGTGTGCTAACACACACACACACACATATATATATATATATATATATATATATATATATATATATATATATATATATATATATATATATATATATATATATATTAAATTTAAACGCCAAACACGATTAAATATTTGAGGAGAAGAGTAAAAGGATACGGGGAGAAAGACTAACTCGCTTATAGCCAGGAAGAAGATGAGGAGGAATTTTGTAGAGATCTTCATCCACAGGTTTGGGATTTGTGGGCCTCAGGGCCACTGTTGCGGACTTCATTGTAGGCCTACTATCCTTTAATTTCTGCTCTGGACACCTCTTCTTATTTATTGCTATCTTTGTCTGCACTTACGAGTTTATTATTCAATCTACAGTAATGTTGTTTCACATGAAAAAAAATGAGAATTCATTTAGTCAACTTAACTAATATGGGATTGAAAAAATATTCCCTCCCTTTCTTTTTCACGTTACTCTGGAATCTTTAGAACATCATATTATATTTCACATGGTAGACGATTCACGAGGGAAAATTTTAATTTTTGTCTCATATAAGTGACACTAATTGTATGAAGCAATATTTTTGTTTTATAATTTTGGGAACCTTGATTTTCATACACCCGAAAATATAAGATTGAAATCCGCAAATATTTACAATTAAAAAGAACCTCATACAACTGTATCGATGATATAAAATACAAAATAAAATTTCTCCTACATGAGACAGTTCCTGAACATGCATGCTGTACATATTTGAATAATTTACGTTCTGCCTAAAAATATACTAAGTTCGAGGCAAATAATGGAGCTAAAAAGTCAAGCATCAAATCTTGACTTTCATCAAATCTTGACTTTCCAAGTCCAATGTTGAAATTGGGTTGAGTTTGTTGGAAGCTTTGCTACTTCCAATGACTCTTTGAGGAACACGAGTTCTAAGATTCAATGAACCCCATTTTCTTATACCCAAGATAATTGTACTGTCAAAATTCTTGATAATAGTCTCGTCGTTCCTATATTTTTTAATTGCTATATTAAGTATTATATAAAACATACATTATAACATAACATAAAAAATTAATTCTAAAAAAGCTTAATTGTTATAATGTATTATTGTTATGAAAAATGATTGCTATTGAGGGATTAAATAGTATTGTATTCATCTTATATAACATATTAATATATCATAAGCATATAATAATAATAATAATAATAATAATAATAATAATAATAATAATAATAATAATAATAATAATAATAATAATAATAATAATAATAAGACTAATAAGAGTCCATTTTCATAATGAACATGCAATTACAGACAACCTATTACAATTGTTTAGATAAAAGAAATATTATATTTGTACCATTAAAACCCCACAAAAAAATTACAAGACCTAATTTTATTAGGGGTGTGTTTTTCCCCCTATTGAAACCCATTTGGGTTATGGGTCAAATCGCATTAAGGAAAAAATGGATCTAAAGTGAATATGATCCATTTAAGCTTATGTGACATTTATTTTTGGATTTTTTTTCATTAAATTTTATGCAATGTCATACTTGTGGTAGAGATTTGAGCTAAAATGACTTTTAAGTAACAATTTGAAAGTTTGGTTGACAAAAATTAGTCGAGTGACTTTAGTAAAATTGAAACATAATTGAGTGACCATAAGCGAAATTAACCCACGTTCTTAGTATTTTAATTAATAAAGTGCTAATTAAGTGATAAACTCAAGTGAAAGGTAAAAGTATACACAAATACTCTTATCAATAAGGGCACTAAAAATCTTAAAAGACAAATAATATGGATTAAAAAGTTGTACTTCTTTTGGTTTTTGAATTCTAACTTGTTCAATAATACTGAAATAAGCTTTAATAAAATTAAAATTTGTGTACTGTGCACTCTCCAACGATTGGAAGCTTATTTTCCACAAACTATCATAAGGATGAAGAATGACGATAGTCCAACTAGTTGGTTATTTGAACATCACTTCGTTGGTGGCATTCAATTTGTAATCCTCTTCCATTGCCTTGTGTAAAATAGAATTAATATAAAATGAAAAAAACTAGCACAATATATAGAATCATCGTACTCTAAATTAGTTCATACTATATATTAACAAGAGTAAATATAAATACGCACACCTTCAAGATTCTAAAATGGAAAAAATTAAGAAGACTGACCTTTCTTTGAGGAGCATTAGGGATAGCATAAAAGTGAGGTTTGTGGAAATAAAGGTCAGTATTATTTTCTTCAAGTGATGAATGGCAGCTATGGCGGATCAACCCTGCTTGTCTTGCACACTCGAAATACTGTGTAATTGGCATCTCATTTGCATTATCCCAATCTCCAAATACTGGAATTTGTCCACTTCTTTTACACTCCTATAATACATTATATATCCATTATATATGTGTGTATAATAGAACAAAAAATTGCACCATATATAGAGAAGGGGAACTTACCATTTCCATAATTTGTTTGGTCCAGAGACTAGAAAATTGGTGAAGTGAAACAAAGTAAAGGGGAGGAAATCTTGGAGAAATTAAATGATGTTTCTTCTTCTTTAAGTGAAAGATGAAGTCTAGCTGAGTGGGTTGTTTAGGTGAGTTGGTGGGGTATATATGGAGCTTCTATCTATATAGGTTTCATAAGTTAGGTAATAGCATAATCTAACTTTTTAAAGGTCAAGCAAAGGTTTCCACCTTTAGGAGAATTAATGGAAACACATTCCACCAAACTTTGCACTTTCAATATATTAATAATTAAATTAGGACTTGAAAAATACTCAAGTATGACACAATGTTATACCTTTCGTTTTCACTACGAAACTGAAAATTTCTATGGTACAATTATCATTAAGAATTCAATAATAGTGGTTTAATTTTTAATGATTAGTAGAGTTTGAACTCGTGGAGCTGGTGCCACAAAACACGAAACTGACTAGCTTTCTTTTTTCAGCATAGATTATCAATTCAGACCTACGGTAGCAATATGTTGTATCAACAAAATGCAAGACGCAATAACTAACTTGGACTAAAATCCCCTTAAAACATTACATAAGTATATGTTGAACTTGTAGTAATATTAATTGGAGTATAGTCTAAATTAATAAATTTACATATATCAATCAAAAATTGGTAAACGATTCTCTCACAAATGGACAAAAAGAGGAGCTACTACAATATAATGAATTGAAAACTCCAATTATAAAAGTATGGTTGACAAGAAAGGAGTGGAAGGTAGCATACAAGGGAAAGAAACGACAAAAGACTTGTCAGTCTTAACGTGCATGTGAACAGTGGACTCTTTTCCATTGTCAAATTAAGGAACTTTCTGGGAACCTGTCGTTGACAATGGCCGCTGTACCTTAACGGAGTTGATCTTCTTTTCCGCCTTTTTGGGCTCCTTTTGGGATCTATGGCACCCTATATTTGCGCCACAGATCTGGTAAAAAACTCCTTCTCATGTGAGAAAGGTTTGTTGACCAAAAGGAGGACATTAACTATTCTCTCTACATCCCCATAGCCTTTTAGGGACTCATTCACCAAAGAGAAGAACAATTTTCACGACTCCGCAACCCAAATCTTATCTAATTAGACTCAACCAACCAAAGTCGCTATGGGAAAGGAAAGAGAAAAATAGGTATAACGCATGTTTTAAAACGGGCGTTATACAGGCAGGGCGGATGCACCTTCATAAATTATTAATACGTAAACAACATATTTTATTAAATAAACAAAAATTATGCAACTTACACACATTTCTCGCTACCTCAGATGCATCTTAGTTGTATTTATTATTACGTCTACCAAGAATATATAGAATACGATTCAAAAAATAAAAACTTGTCGAAGAGGGTTGTAGTGTTATACTTGAATTCATTCTTTTAATAAGATTTGAATTTGTATTATTTTAATCTGTATCGTAATAGTAATTTATCTATTTGTTCAGTTCTTTAAATGTGAGACCGCTTACGAAAAATCTAACGTCCGCCCCTGTACACAGGGCGCAGAAAAAGCGGATAAAGTGAAGTTACTAAAAGAGAAGTAGAGTGCAGGATGATGCAATGGTTAAATACTTGTCACGACCCGAATTTCCACCATCGGGAGTCGTGATGGTGAATACTAATGGTAGCTAGGCAAGTCAAATTTAATTACTTTTTTCATTAGTAACACAATCCCTTTTTAACAATTATTGGTAATAATATAAAAGTAACGAAATTAATAATAAGAGGAAGTCTTAAATTATAGAAATTGAATAGAAATGCGAAAAATTCAACATAAGCCTCTACCCAAGATTGGTATCACAATACTCATGAACTACTAAGAATATTGAATACAATCGTCTGAAAGAAAATATAACTGTTTGTCTCGAATACAATGAGATAATAGACAAAAATAAAGGATAGAGGAGACGTCGGACATGCGGGAATATATATATATATATATATATATACATATATATATATATATATATATATATATATATATATATATATACATATATATATATATATATATACATATATCAGTATGGAATGGTACATCATACGGCGCAGCATCACCCTTCGTGTTTTACACTATTTCCTTACAATAGCAAACAATACACGGCATCACCTGTTGTTCTTTATCACTCTTCCTCACCCAAACAACATTCATAAATAAGGGACAAGGAAATAAACAAATAATGATAGAAATCCCAGCAAGGGAATGCAATTAAACAGTTAAATTCAGGCAAGGGAACAATATCAATAAATTTCTATATCCCGGCAAGGAAGAAAATCAACAAACAAAAAAACGTCCCGGCAAGGGAATAAACCGATAACTCTTTCTCTTTCTTTCACTTTCATCTCATAGTTCACATTATCACTGGGCCAATGCTCCAAAGATTTAATTATCTCATATGCATTCACAATTTGTATTTCAACCCGATCTAACTATCACGACCCAAAAATCCACTAAGGGTCGTGATGATGCCGGACACTGCTATCAGGAAAACCAACCAGATTACTTAATCAAATCTCGTTTTAACCTTTTGGAAATACATGAATTTTCTTCCATATTTAGAAATTCTAAAGAATGTCATTTTCAAATCAAACTTCTTTTAAGGTTAAGCAATTAATACAATATTTCAAACCATCCCAGAACCCGGAGTCACAAGTGCATGAGCATCTACTAATAAAAATAAAAGATATATCATCTGTCCGGAATACAATGGACGGAAAATAAATACAGTACTGGAAAGGGACTACCCTAGCTGCGGCCATCTCGAATGATGCATCTCTCTAGTCCCCAGAATCATCCGTGTTGCTACGTCCAGTAGACTACTGAAATCACATATACCTGTGCAACAAAATGCACAACAAGTGTTGTATGAGTACAAAAACAACGTGTACCCAATGAGTGTCCCGCCTAATCCCGAAGGAGTAGAGACGAGATGGTTAATCCTGACACTCACTAGCACTCCAATGACTATTTATCTTTAAAAATATATCCAAGCAGTGAATTTGTTTGTAAACAGGATTTTAATGTAGATATGGTAAAACAGGTAGTCATACAATTCTTTCATGAGAAATTTCCTTAGTTTTCTTGTTATTATTAAATAAATGATCTCGAGCCATAATGTGGCATAGAACAACTCAAATGAGTTCAAGATAACATCAAAATCATGCGCAAATCATGCCGAGGCGACGATGCGCTCTAACAGAAATGTAAATTTGCCCACTGTTGAGGGTCGAGCGGCCCCGTACCATAAATGCATCCATTTCTCCAAGGTGATCGACCCGTTCCAACATAAATATAAACACATACAGACAGATAATCAGTCAAACAGTCAGCATGGAAAAAATATCCAAGTAAGGTCCATTCCCTTTTAATAATTTGAGAAAAACATAGCTTTAGTCTTTTTTAAAATCTGCTTATTAATTTAATATGATTAAAGCATTTTCAAGCCATCAATGATTTACAAATGATTCAAGTATAACATGCTTTCGGGTTCTAGACTACTCGGACAATAGTATAATAGTAGTTACGCACGGACTCTCATCACCTTGTGCGTACGTAGCCCCCACAAATAGTAGCACATAATTAGTTTAATCCACCTATGGAGTAATTTCCCCCTCACAGGATTAGAAAGGAGACTCACCTTGCTCCAAAGATTCATAACCGGCATTCTACATTATTTCGAAGGATTGAACCCACGAAAAATGCTCTAAAACTATACAAATAACGTCAAACTAATGGAATATACTCAAATACTTGCTAACAATTCAATATATTCAATTTCCCAACTCCGTTTTGTGAATGACCAAAATGCCCTCGGGCCCACGTGCCCAGAATCCAAATTTTTTGAAGGTAAATATTACCCATGACCTTAGTAAATCAAATATATAATTTACTCCTAATTTCATACTCAAATTCATGCCTAAAATCCAAGAAATCTCAATTTCTAGGTTTTTCTTTAAAACCCAAATTCTTCTTTTGATTCTCATGAATTTTGATGTTAAATCTAAGGTATAATCACAAAATATAGTTGGAAATGAATTAGAAACACTTACCAAATGATTTGCAGAAGGTTGGGTCTTCGGAAAATCACCCATGGAGGTTTGGAAGTTGAGAAAATTGAAAAATGGGTGAAAATCTCATTAAAATCATCACTTTTGCGACTCAGGTTCGCAACTGCGAACCCTCGCAAAAATGAAGAAGAACTTCACAATTGCAAACGAAACAGGGTTGGGTAGGTTTGCATTTGCGAAACTCACACACGGGCATCGCAAATCCGATGAAGATCTTCGCATTTGCGAAGACAGCAGAACCAGAAAATTTTCCAACATTAAAATAAGCGTAACTTTCTAATACGATTTCCAAATTCGACGATTCTTTTTCTTGTGGCTTCGAAATTTTGATACGGATCTAATAGTTCAAACAAATCTGAATTTGGAGATTATTTGATTATTATGGTACCCCTTTATGTCCAAAGAGACAACATTGAAATATCGAATAAGAGCGGAATCACAACCCAAAACACACCCGAGGCCCCCGGGACCCCGACCAATCACACCATCCAGTCCCAAAACAAATTATGGACTTGATAGAGGCCTCAAACCACATCGTGGAATAATATCTTATAAGCATCATGGAAACCTGTGCCTAGCCTCAAGGCCCTCAGAGTACCACTGCTGAGCCGAAATAATACGATATCCTTCCATAGAGCAACTATAACAGTCTGATCAACTATACCGGGAGAAACATCCCGCACCACATCTGTAGTGCCATTGCAATTATTCAAAATTTCAATTTCTAGCAAGCACCCGCGTCGCGTAAGACTGAGTAGGAAGGAATCAAAGGCATAAGCATCAAAGGAATTGAACTGCACGATAAGGAAATCAAGAAGGGAAGTACTCCTAAGAACCCTGTAGCCTCTCGAGGATAAGTACATACGTCTCCGTATAGATCCGCGAGACTCTACTAGACTTGCTCATGACTCGTGAGACTGACGGGAACCTAGTGCTCTAATACCATGTTGTCACGACCCAAAAATCCACTAAGGGTCGTGATGGCGCCGGACACTGCTGTCAGGCAAGCCAACCAGATTGCTTAATCAAATCTCGTTTTAACACTTTTGGAAATACATGATTTTTCTTCTATTTTTAGAAATTCTAAAGAATGTCATTTTCAAATAAAATTTCTTTTAATGTTAAGCAAGTAATACAATATTTCAAACCATCACAGAACCCAGAGCCACAATTGCATGAGCATCTACTGATAAGAGAAAAATAAAAAATACATCAGTTGTCCGGAATACAGTGGACAGAAAATAAATACAGTACTGGAAAGGGACTACCCTAGCTGCGGCCATCTCGAATGATGCAGCTCTCTAGTCCCCAGAATCATCTGTGCTGCTACGTCCAGTAATCTACTGAAATCACATATACATGTGCAACAAAATGCACAACAAAAGTGTAGTATGAGTACAAACAAATGTGTACCCAATAAGTGTCTCGCCTAATCCCGAAGGATTAGAGACGAGATGGTCAATCTTGACACTCACTAGCAGTCCAATGATTTTTATCCTTAATAATATATCCAAGCAGTAAATTTGTTTTATAAACAGGATTCTAATCTAGATATGGGAAAACAGGTAGTCATACAATTCTTTCATGGGAAATTTCCTTAGTTTTCTTGTTATTATTAAATAAGTGATCTCGAGCCATAATGTGGCATAAAACAACTCAAATGAGTTCACGATAATAACAAAAACATGCGCAAATCATGTCGAGGCGACGACCCGCTCCAACAGAAATGTAAATTTGTGCATTGCCGAGGGTCGAGCGGCCCGTACCATAGATGCATCCATTTCACCGAGGCGGTCGGCCAGTTCCAACAGAAATATAAATACACACAGACAGATAATCAGTCAAACAGTCAGCGTGGAGCAAATATCCAAGTAAGGTCCATTCCCTATAAATAATTTGAGAAAAACATAGCTTTAGTCTTTTAGAAATCCGCTTATTAATTTCATATGACTAAAGTATTTCAAGCCATCAATGATTTACAAATGATTCAGGTATAACATGTTTTTGGGTTCTAGACTACCCGGTCAATAGCATAATTGTAGCTACGGACAGACTCTCGTCATCTTGTACGTAGCCCCCACAAATAGGAGCACATAATCAGGTTTATTTACCTATGGAGTAATTTTTCCTTCACATATTAGAAAGGAGACTCACCTCACTCCGAAGATTCATAACTGGCATTCTACATTCTTCCGAAGGATTGAACCCATGCAAAATGCTCCAAAACTATCCAAATAACGTCAATCTAATGAGAAAATACTCAAATACTTGCTAACAATTCAATTTTTTCAATTTACCAACTCCACTTTTTGAAATGACCAAAATGCACTCGGGCCTACGTACCCGGGATCCGAAATTTTTTGAAGGTAAAGCTTACCCATGACCTTAGGAAATCAAATATATAATTTACTCCTAATTTCATACTCAAATTCGTGGCTAAAATCCAAGAAATCTCAATTTCTAGGTTTTTCTTTAAGACCTAAATTCTTCTTTAGTTTCTCATGAATTTTGATGTTAAATCTAAGGTATAATCACAAAATATAGTTGGAAATGAATTAGAAACACTGACTCAATGATTTATAGAAGGTTGGGTCTTTGGAAAATCGCCCATGGAGATTGAGAAAATTGAAAAATTGGTGAAAATCTAATCAAATTCGTCACTTAAAAGTCCTCAGATGTCGCATTTGCGACTCAGTTGCGAACCCTCGCAAAAGTGAAGAAGAACTTCACAATTGCAAACTAAACAAGAATGTGTAGGTTCGAATTTGCAAGAATAAGTTCGCATTTGCAAACTGGGCAACTCACACTCGGGCATCACAAATGCGATGAAGATCTTCGCATTTGCGAAGACAACAGAACCAGAAAAATTTTCGACATTAAAATGAGCGTAACTTTCTCATACGATGTCCAAATTCGACGATTCATTTTCTTGTGGCTCCGAAATTTTGACACGGATCTAATAGTTCAAACAAAACTAAATTTGGAGCTTATTTGCTTATTATAGTACCTGTTTATGTCCAAAGAGGCAACACTGAAATATCGAATAACAGCGGAATCACAACCCGAAACACACCCAAGGCCCCCGGGACCCCGACCAATCACACAATCCAGTCCCAAAATAAATTATGGACTTGCTCAAGGCCTCAAATCACATCAAACAACGCAAAAATCATGAATTAACCTCCAATCCAATCTTAATGAACTTTGAAGTTTCTAACTTCTATTTCCGATGCTGAAACCTATCAAATCATGTCCGATTGACTTCAAATTTTGCACACAAGTCCAAAATGACATATAGAAGCTACAAAAACTTTCGGAATTCCATTCCGACCCTCAGATCAAAATCCATCTATCAACCGAAAATCGCCAAAATACTAACTTTGCCAATTCAAGCTTAATTCTACACCGATCATCCCAAAAATATTCTAGACACACTCCAAAATCCTAAATCACCTAATGAAGCTATCCGAACCATAAAATTTGTATTTCGATCCCGATATCAAGATTTTCACTTTCGATCAAGCTTCTTAAAAACCTTCAAGTTCCTACATGTAGCCAAACGACTCCAAAATGACCTACGGTCCTCCGAATTTACTTCCAATCGCGCTCCCAAATCCAGAATCACTATACGGAGTTGAGGCCAGTTTCCGAATTCCAAACGGACATCGAACGCTGAAATGCACTTCAATCCAAACTTACGAAATTTCTTCCAAAATGCTAACTTCCACAATAGGCGCCAAAACGCTCCCGGGTTATCCAAAACTCGAACCGGGATACACCCAAGTCCGATATCATTATACGAACCTGTTGAACCCTTCAGATCCTGGTTCCGAGGTCGTTTACTCAAAAATCCAATCCTAGTTCATTCTTTCAACGTAAAGCTTCTGAAATGAGAATTTTCATTTAAATTTAACTCCAATCTTCCTGAATTTCCGACCATGCGAACAAGTTATAATACCCGAAATGAAGCTGCTCATGGCCTTCGATCGGTGAACAACGCGCTAGAGCTCAAAACGACCGGTCGGGTCGTTACACCAACGCTCCACGAAGTTTAAAGAACACGATTCCTTTCACATACTCTTTACAACAATGGAAATCATCAATTAAGCATGGAAGTTATAATAAAAACCAAAATATTCGCAATATATGGACTCACGTACATGCTAGACACTAATGTATAGATACTCGTCACCATGCCTATACATCGTACTCATCAATTAGCAAGTAGCAAATAAGACTCAACTCCTATTCCCTCAAGCTAAGGGTTAGACCAAACACTTACCTCGATACTTTGAATTCAACTCAAGCCTAAACTATGGCTCTACCCCTCGATTCCACCACAAATCCTCTCGAATTTAGTCACAGGTTACTTAATTACATCAATAACGCTAAATGAATCAATTTGAATGCATAAAAATGAATTTCCCAAAATTTTTTCCATAAAGTCAAAAAATTCCCCCGGGTCCACATGGTTAGAAACCGAGGTTTGAACCAAAATCGGGTTACCCATTCCCCACAAACACATATATGTAATTTATTTTAAAATCGGATCTCAAATTGAGGTTCAGATCCCCAAGTTTAGAAAAAATTTAAGTTTTACCCAAAGCCCCCAATTTTACCCATGGAAACCTTTGATTTTAAGTTGAAAACATGTTAAATGATGTTAAAGATTGAAAGAAATGAGTAAAAACTAACTTACAAATGATTTGAAAGAAGTTTATTCTTGAAAAACCGCTTAAGTGTGGTTGGGCTTTGAGATAATGAAAAAAATGATAAAAAATTCGATTAAGTATAAAATATGCAGGTTGTAGATATAGAAAATACGAATTAAGGTTCGCAATTGCGAACCCTGCAAATATGAAAATTGCGAGATAAAATTCGCATTTGCTAAACACTGAGCAAAATGAGGACTTCGCATTTGCGACAAAAGACGTCGCATTTGCGAAAAAGTAATTTACGTAAAAGCTTTGGTTTATGATGCGATTTTATTACTTTTCGATCTTCATAATATTCTTGGTGAGCTCCTTTTCAAGTTCAACTCATATTAAATTATAGTAAATGATTTAAATGTTCATTGCATTCAAGAAATGTTTAAAAGAGTTTATTTCTTTCTTTTATATACTAAAGCTAACCTTTATAAATTTTTATTTGACTCCAACTTCAAATATTTTTTTTTCACTTGAAATCATTTAAAAGGGTCAAAATTTCATAATTTTAGTGGTCCCAACTATTACGCAAACATCTAATTTCAGAAGGATCTCGAATGATTAGAATTGGAAAATTAGTACTAATAAGAATGTTCACTAATTAAACTGAAAAATACAAATGAGGCTCATGTAATATAATTCTGATACAATTTGTTTGTGAACCAAACAACCCCTAAGATTACACTTTCTTTGATCCAACGCTTAGCTGTAAAATAAATTTACATTGTACGATATTTAATTAGAGTTTAATTTTAAATGTTTTAAATGTTAATTGCTCACATAATTTGTATGTTTCCCTTGAATTCCATCTAAAGTTTAGTGTTTCTGCTCGCAAACTACCATCTATAGCCCCTCAAAATTTTAATAGCTTCTATTTTGGTTCACTTGCAAAAAATAGATCGTCGGCCCAAATATATTGCATCTAGTAGCCCGAAATGTCTGTTTTGTATGTTTTTTGTATAGTGACTGTCTATTTTATATAGTGGAAATCTATTTTGTACAATGACAGTCTATTTAGTATGTATTTTGTATAATAATAGCCTATTTTGTATATATTTTATATATATTTTGTACTTTTGGATCTGATGAGTATTAACTAAAAATTAAATGAAATATGTAATGCAGTTCATATACGAAATATCTATTATATATATATTTTTTGTATAATAACAGTCTATTTTTGTATATTTTTTTGCATAGTGACAGTTTTGTATATCTTTTGTATAGTAACAGTCTATTTTGTATAACGACAGTCTATTTTGTATATATTTTGTATAGTGAGAGCTAATTGTATATAAATTACATAGTGTGAGTCTATTTAGTATATTTTTTATATAGTGATAGTCTATTTTGTACATATTTTATATAATAATGGTCTATTTAGTATATTTTTTTGTATAATGACATTCTATTTTGTATATATTTTGTATAGTGACATCTATTTTGTATATTTTTTGTATGATGACTGTCTATATAGTATATAAATTTTATAGTTCCTAGCGATTCTATTTTTAGGAATTTGGTTGAACGTATGAAAATGTCATGTAGTTTGGCTCCAACTAGAAATCAATCTCTTTAAGATTTGTGGCTATGTACAGTTTCTTCTTTCTAACTCTATGTTCACACTCCATCAAGTTTACTATTTTCATATAATTTGACTCCAACTTCAATCAATCTCTTTTACTATTGTGGTTGTGTCTAGTTTCTTCTTTCGAACTCCATGTGCAATGTGCACTCTTAATCAAGTTAGCAGTTATCTCCGTATTGATGATTTAAACTTATTTTAAAACTACAATTCGTGCTAAGAGAAATTATACAAATAGCATATAATAATACGCTAAATTGATATATTTAATCAAATAAAGGGACTTTATTCTTTTTCAAATACTTATATTGCTTATTAAAGTAATGTTAATAATTTTGTAACCGTTGCTTCAATTGACCCAAGTTTTGCAAAATAAATAAAATTTTACCTAAGACTAATATGGTCTCAAGAAGATTAAAATGAGTTGACTGTATTGTCAATTAAAAAGGAAATATTAGAAGAAGTTATTTACGAAAAAGATACTTAGTAATAACAGTGATAAAAAAAAAGATATGCAATTAACATCAATTAATTTGTATCTCAAAAGTCTAAGAGTATAAAACTCAAAAAAGGTATATACATTTGATAAATAAGCAAGTTGCGCCACAAGTACCGTCAGTCAATAGAATTGGTTGTAAGCTATAAAGTGTCTATTATAATTTATGGCCAGGAGATGATATTAGTTTCTAGCGCATGCTAGTAATGAAATTTTCTCTAATTTGTACGTTTCTCTTCGATCCATCTAAACTTTAGTTTTAAGATTACTTATAAATTTTGTAAATAAATCTATGATTCAGCATTAAATACTAAATAAATTGTGATATCTGCTAGGCTAATTATAAATAAGAAAGTTTGATAATGCAATCAGCGAAAGACAAAAAGGAATCTTGATTTATGAATATTTAATAACTTTAGTTAATTTTTTATAATGGGTTGCTAACATATAATTTATTTCGGTAATGAAATTTATTTTGATTGTTCAAGTAACAATAGAAATATTAGTTAGAAATAGAGAGAGTAGATAATAGGATAAGATAATTCTATCAATACAACCACGTGTCCATATAAGAGCATATACATAATGAGATGTGGTGAATGAGAAGTGCTGATAAGGTCCACCTATTCAGGGCTAAAATATCTTCACAATAAAAGATAATCAAAGTTGCTACAGTAAATATTTATGCGGACCAATTAGAATAACGACTTTAACTTGAATTACAAAAACTGTCCTTGTCAACAAGGCTTGTTGACGGAGAACCTTCTTTTCGCACTATTACGAATATAAAAATAATGGTCAAAATCGTAAACTGTCCTTGTCAACAAGCAGGCTTGTTGACGGAGAGCTCTCTGCTAACTCTCACTTATAAGTAAGATACTATAAAGTAAAATGCAGTGGGGGAGTCACATGTATCAAAGAGGTGTCAACCGACACTCTTTCGGCAGAAAATTATACTGTATATTTTGATAATTTTTTTACACAATAAACACCCCTTGATTTCTTGATGAGTTTATTTTTTTTATATGTTAAGTTTGCTTAATCAAAATTCTAGCTCCGCCACTAATAAAATGTATGTAAAAATATTCTCACACAACGAAATATCAATTGTGTGAGGATAGGAGAACAAACATTAAATATTAAGAGGCAAATAACCACCTTATGTAACATCACCTTATGTTTCATTTATTATTTTGAGTAAAATCCAGTGTACCCCGTTAACTTTTGTTAATTGAAAAATGATAACCCTCACATTTTGAATGGAAAAGGAAACCTCTTTATGTGTTCTTTTTCTGATTAGGCTTTCTCTTTCTTCTTTTTTCTTCTTTTTCCAAAAAAGTATATTACCCATAAACGTAAAAAATCGAAACAATCCATTTTTGGAGAAAATATTATTTTAACTCCCTCATTAGATGACTTAGTTGTCGTTTATAATGGTGAAACAGTGACTACTAGCTCTCTAAACTGCCTCACCGACAGCAACAAGGTGTTGTTAACATGTGTTCGAAAGCAGTTTCTGTTTAAATAAAACAAAAATAGAAATAGAAACAGGAGAATTAAAAGTTTTGAGCCCAATAGAAAATTATGTTTCTTAAGAAATTTAATATCCCCATTGAATAAGATTATTAGATAAATTCATCCCATCATAGAACGGAACATGTAACGACCCGACCGATTGTTTTGAACATATATATTTAGTTTGGTGGGTTGAGGTCATGACGTTGATACCCAATTTTACCCTTATATTTTTTCAAATAGTATATGTACTTTCAAAACAGTATTTTGCATCATTATTTAGTATATAAATCTATCCAAATATTTTTTTCATAATTTTTAGAGCTTTAAAAGTAATTTTCTAGCATTTAAATTGTATAAATATTTAGCAATTGTCCCTAAATTATTTAAGATGACTTAATAATCCAAAATTACTATTTTTGCATCCTCATATATGTTTTATAATATTTTCACTTTATTTCGCATAATTATGTTTGTATTTTTAAGAAATTTACCTAATTTTACAATAATAGCCTGTATTCATACACAAATACTTTTGATTTATATTACTTGTGTTAAAATAGCATTTCATATTTTTATAATGCTAAATCATTATTTTACGACATTTTACTGCATAAAAATATTTTTATTTATTTTGTAATTATTTTTATAAATTGTTCTGATAAATTATGTATATTTACAAGGCTAGCGAACTTTGAGCCAATTTTCGGACTAAAAATGGCTAAGCACCTTAGCCCAATAACCCCCGGCCTAAATCCAAACGATCCATTTACAAGACCCGCTCGGTATCCATTTTTACGACCAATCCCAGCTTCTTTAAATCTTGGTCGTTGGTCTTAAGAGATCAAGGACTCACGATTAAAACCCTCATTTTAATTACCCTCAAACAATAATCCTCTAATTCTCTTTAATCCACCGCCCTAAAATTCTCTCTTCTCCTCTCCTCTGAAACCCTATCCACCCTCTCAAATTTCTCCTAATCCATCTCAATCATGGATTCTTTCTATGATTTCCTTGCTTTTTGTGTGTTATCTCATTATTTTCTACAAAGCCATGGTATCACCTAGTACTTTCCTAAATATGGCAAGTACTATCTCTAATATTCTAGCTATTCAACTTCAATCGCTTGAATCTAAACGACATTCCATCTATATGCATCATGACCAGGCTACATGGGTCCGATTAGCCAAGATTTCCGGCCAACCTCCGATTTCTATCAACTAGGATTTACCTAATTTATTCTTAATCCGAATTTTATTGATTCTGTATGTTATTACTTCCTTATTTATGTTTGATTTTACAGTGTTTTCTTGTTTACTTGTTCAATTTCTGTCGCTATATAAACTCCCCCGCATTCCCTTTGAGACAGACCTTAATCATTATATTTTCACTAAGAAAATTGGAGCTTTATTCTGTTATTCCGTCATTCTCTTGTATTGTACTTCCTCTTTGGCTGGCTAAAAGCCAAGGCCACTGAGATTCTATTTTTCAACCTTCTCTTGGTGTGAGCATTGCCTGGGGTTCCTTTGAAGCTCTTGGGAACTTTGACGTATTAAGATTCCGAGTTCTTGTAGAATTTTGTTCTTTATTGTTGTCCGTTTAATTGGTAAGTCATTTGACCTTTGCAAATTTGTTCTTGTGTGTTTATGATTAGCACATTCCTACTTCTGAAATCCATGGCTTGATGTGTTTCTGGGCTACTCTTGTGTGCAATTATGTTAGATTTACTGTTGTTTTAATCTCTTTAGCATTTAGTTTAACCTAATGTTGCCAATTCTGTAACATGCTTATGCCTAATTTGAATAATATAGATTCTTTTGAGCTAATGTGTTCTGGGCTACTTCTGTGTGTGATCTTGTCGGCTTTACACTGGTTTGAGCCTCTTTAGTATTTAATTTTACCTAACAGTTGCCAATTCTGATATATGCTACTTGAACATTCTTCACCTGAATGATTTAGACTATCTTAAGTTCGTATCAGTGTCACGACCCACGTTCTCCATCTGTTAACTGTCGTGACGACACCTAGTGTCTACGACTAGGTAAGCCTAACAAAATACAGAAAAAGGAAATGAAATATGAAACCAGCAAGTTACGGGTAAAACATAATAAAAGAGTTTAAAATGTCGCTCGGCATATACAACACACAACCTCAAAACTAAATCAAAACTCCCAAAACCCAGAATCTCATGAAATCACAAGCTATAGAAAACTACATAGTGTTCTAACTCCAGAATGTGTAATCAAAAGTAAATACAGGAAGTCTAAAGCTAAAGGAGAGAATATAGAGGGACTTCTAGGTCTGCGGACGCGGTAGTTATACCTCAAAGTCTCTGATATCGCCCGCCTCACTAATAGAACGGCTAAGAAGAAGAACCTGGATCTGCACATGAAAAACATGTGCTAGAAAGGGCATGAGTACACCACAACTGTATTCAGTAAGTGCCAAGCCTAACCTCGGTCGAGTAGTAACGAAGAAGGTCAAGGCCCTACTGATTATATAAATATAACAAGGTAAAATAGTATGAAATGTGACGGTATAATTAAAATACTAATAGTCGATAAAGGATAATATCACAGAGAGAATATAACTCAGTACACAGAAATAGCAACAGGGGATCTCTGAGGATGTTGTCCCGTAGTCCCGAAGAAATGTGTAGAGGATCTCCCAAAATATCGTCCCATAGTCTGAACCATAAATATACAAGGGAATCTCCCGGATTACTAATCCGTCGTCCAAAAGTAAATATCCAGTACAAGGGAATCTCCCGGGATGTCGTCCCGTAGTCCCAAATATAAATGTGCAGGGGGATCTATATCGATCCGTAATCCAAAAGTAAACATGGAAGGGGGATCTCCCGAGATATCGTCCTATAGTCCCAAAGTAAACACACAACTTTCTCAAGAAAGAATCTACAGTTCTATCCTAGTTCTACTAAGAAAAAAAAAGATTCCTATTCTAAACATGCTGCACAGAATTCAAGTAAACAGTTTAAGCAGATAGAACAACTAAGTCACATAAGCATGTTTTTCTAAGCTAAACAGTAGGCTTTAAAATACAAGTAGTGTTCAACAAAAAAAAAGGAAACACAGATGTTTACTTAAGGAAAATGGTGTTTTCGAACAATTAGCACATGTACGCACTCGTCACTTCACGTACACAACATTAATTCATATAACAACAATACCAAATCCTAGGGGAAGTTCCCCCACACAAAGTTAGGCAAGCCACTTACCTCGAGCCAGCTCAAATCAATCCATGATCACGCCCAAATCTTATCAAATCAATTTCATAATGTAAATATAACTGCAAACAATGAATTTAGCTAAAGGAATCGAAGCTAAGGTAAGAAAATAGAAAAATGCCCAAAAATCTTCCCCGGGCCCACGTCTCGAAATCGGGTAAAAATTTATGGATTATGAACATCCATTCACTCACGAGTATAACCATACCAAAATCAGTCAAACCCGATACCAAAACCTTGATCAAAATCCAAAAACTCGGCCTAAAAACGATTCCTCCATTCTCTCATTTTTCATTTCAAATCCGAAATTAATTAATAAATTTAAGCTTATATTAATGGGATACAATCAAAAAGAGATTAGGAATAATTACCCAATGTCCTTCTCTTAAAAATCCACCGCCTTCCCCTGAGCTCCAATTTGATTTTTCCAAGTTATGAACTCAAACCCTCGATTTTTTTATATCTTCTCAGCGATTTTCGCATCTGCGGTTCACGGGGCCACACATGTGATCCCACACCTGCGTCTTGGGATCTGCATCTACAGAACTTAATTAGCTCCCTAGGCACCGCACATGTGCTCCCTTCTCCGCAGATGATATCCGCTTCTGCGGTCCTTGAGCCGCATCTACTGCCACTAGCCTTCGTGCTCCAGAACGCACCTGAGATCTATTTCCTCGCTTCTACGGGCCGCATCTGCAGGCTCCTCACCGCAGGTGTAAAAATACCAGAAGTAGCAACTTCAAAATTTACGTCATTCAAAAAATTCAACTTCCGTTAAGCATCTGAAACTCACCCGAAGCACCCAGGACCTCAACCAAACATACCAACTAATCCTAATACATCATACGAACTTAATAGAACCCTCGAATCACATCAAACAACGCTAAAATCTTGAATCACCCTCCAATCCAAGCCTAATAAACTTGAATAAGAATTCTATAATCGATGCCGAAACCAACCAAACTATGTCCGATTGACCGTAAATTTTGCGCACAAGTCACATTCAATAGAGAAATTTTATTTTGAGCGAGATTTGCCATGTAATAGTTGAGTGAGGGCATTGATTGCTAGCCAAATGACACATGTGAGACCCGCATTTAATAACAAAATCCCCTATCTCCTTTTACCTTTTTCGTTCCCCAGCCCCACCCCCTCTCTCTTCCACCTTTGGCTAGGATTTTTTTAATATGTTACTTTGATTTATATGATATATTAATAATTATGTAATAAAATATTAAAGTAATTAATTATAAGAGAGAAAGCATCACATTAAAGCTAATGTGTGAACAATTAAATAAACTTAAATTCGTAAAAATTGTAAAAGTTGTATTATTAAATAGACGGAAAGGTGAAATTTTTTTGGGCCAAATTTTTGTTCAAGGTAAATTTAAAAAACATTAGCCAACAAACCTTTTTCATGTTATTTTTCTTCCAAAGGATCAAAAGCAAGTATTTTGAGACGCGTAAGGGGAGAGAAGGGGTGGGGATAGGGCGGTAAAGGTGAAAGGAGAGTGGGGGATTTTTCATTAAATGTGGGTCCTACAGGTGCCATTTGTCAAGCAAACACTGCCCTCACTCAACTATTACATGATATATCTCACTCAAATAAAATTTCTCCATTCAACACTACAGTGCTATGCCAACTTTCGGAATCGAATTCCGACCCCGATACCAAAATCTCACTATCGATCCGGAAACTTCAAAAATTTAACTTTCGGCATTTCAAGCCTAAATAAGCTACGGACCTCCAAAGTATAATCCAAACATGCCCGAAATCACCTAACAGAGCTAACAGAATCGACGGAATTCCATTCCAAAGCCGTCTTCACACTGCTCCGACTACGGTCCAAATTCTAAAGTTTAAGCTCTTATTTAGGGATTAAATCCCAAAACACTCCAAAACTCAAAAGGAATCTTCCCGGTAAATAATAATAGCAAAACTAAATACAGAAAAAGCAGTTAATAGGGGATCGGGGGGTTATTTCTCAAAACGATCTGTTGGGTCGTTGCACCTCCCCCGCTTAAAGCATTTGTTCGTCCTCGAACGAGCATAGAGACATACCTGAAGTGGTTAAAAGTAGAACGTAAAATTGCACATATTTTGCTCGATTTCCCAAGCCGCCTCCTCGACTGGCTGACCCCTCCCTCCACTAAACCTTCACTGATACAATATTCTTTGACCTCAGCTTTCGAACCTACATATCCACTATCTCCACTGGCTCCTCAACATAAGCTAGATCCTTATCCAATTGGATTGAACTGAAATTCAACACATGTGATGGATCACCGTGATACTTCCGGAGCATCGACACATAAAATACCGGGTGAACTCATGCCAAGCTGGGAGGTAATGAAAGCTCAATAACAACCTCCCCAACATGTCGCAATACCTCAAAAGGACCAATAAAACTCTAACTAAATTTTCCTTTCTTCCCAAATCTCATAATGCCCTCATAGGTAAAACTCGAAGCAAGATTCGCTCTCCAACCATATAGGAAACATCACGAACCCTCCGGTCCGCATACCTCTTCTGTCTGGATTGGGCTGTGCGGAGTCTATCCTCAATTACCTTAACCTTCTCTAAGGCATATTGAACCAAGTCTATGAGTAATAATCTAGCCTCGCCCGACTCGAACCAACCCATCGTAGGTCTATACTGCCTACTATACAAAGCCTCATATGCTACCATATGAATGTTGGACTGATAACTGTTGCTGTAGGCAATCTCCGCCAGTGGAAAGAACTAATCCCAAGACCTTCCACACTCCGTCACAGCCGTATAGAGCATATCCTTAAGAATCTGAATAGTGTGCTAGGACTGTCCATCCGTCTAAGGGTGAAATGCTATGCTCAACTCCATCGGAGTACCGAACTCATGTTGTACGACCCTCCAGAACTGTGATGTGAACTGAGTACCTCTATTTGAAATGATGGAAACTGGAATACCATGTAGACGAACAATATCCCGGATATAAATCTCCTCCAACCACTGTAAAGAGTAGGTAGTACACACAAAAAAGAAATGCATGGACTTGGTCAACCAATCCACAATCACCCAAATGGAATCGAACTTCCTTAAAGTTTGTGGGAGTCCAACTATGAAGTCCATGGTGATCCGCTCCCACTTCCACTCCGGAATCTCCTTCTGCTGAATCAAACCACTCAGTCTGTGGTGCTCATACTTTACCTGCTGACAGTTGAGGCACCGAGCTACAAACCTAACTATATCTTTCTCCATCCGCCTCTACCAATAGTGTTGTCTCAAATCCTAGTACATATTTGCATCACCCGGATGGATGGAATACCGCAAACTATGGGCCTCCTCTAGAATTAAGTCCCGAAGCCCATCAACATTGGGTACACATATTTGCCCTGGATCCTCAATACCCCGTCATCGCCAATGGTCACATCTCTTGCATCACCATGCAGAACCTTGTCCTTAAGGACAAGCAAATGAGGGTCATCAAACTGACGCTCTCTGATACAATCCAACAAAGAAGATCGAGAAGTCACACAAGCTAGAATCTGATTGGGCTACAAGAGAGCCATTCGCACAAACTAGTTGGCTAAGGCTTGAACATCCATTGCCATGGACCTTTCCACTGCTAATAGGTAAGCCAAACTCCCCAAACTCTCAGCCCAGAGACTTAAAGCGTCATCTACCACATTGGCCTTGCTCGGGTGATACAAGATAGCAATATCATAGTCCTTCGATAGCTCTAACCACCTCATGTAGCGCAAATTTAGGTCCTTCTACTTGAATAGATGCTGCAAACTCCGGTGATCCGTATAGATCTCACAAGGAACACCGTACAAATAATGAGGTCAGATCTTCAAGGCGTGAACAATAGCAGCTAACTCGAGATCATGGACAAGATGATTCTTCTCATTTACCTTCAACTGTCTGGACATGTAGGCAATTACCTTACCGCCCGGCATCAATACCGCTCCAACGCAAATCTTCAAGGTGTCATAATCTACAACATAAGACATCGAAACTTTAGACAATATCAATATTGGGGCTGTAGTCAAAGTTGTCTTGAGCTTCTAGAAGCTCTCCTCACACTTCTTCGTCCACTTGAATTTAGTGCCCTTCCGGGCCAGCCTGGTCATAGGTGTTGCAATAGATGAAAATCCCTCAACAAATCAATGGTAATGACCCGCCAAGCCAAGAAAACTATGGATCTCTGTAGCTAAGGATGGTATAGGACAACTGTACACTACTTCCAATTTCTTCAGATCCACTTTGATCCATTTATTCGATACCAGGTGACCTAACAATGCCACGGAATCCAACCAAAACTCACATTTTGAGAACTTTGCATATAATTCATTTTCGCTCAAAGTCTGAAGCATTGTCCTTAGGTGTTGCTCATGATCTTTCCGAATTCGGGAGTATACCGGAATATCATCAATAAATGTAATGATGAACGACTCAAGATATGGACGCAACACACTGTGCGTCAAATTCATAAATGTTGTTGGGGCATTA
This sequence comes from Nicotiana benthamiana, assembly GCA_034376525.1. Classification (NCBI taxonomy): domain Eukaryota; kingdom Viridiplantae; phylum Streptophyta; class Magnoliopsida; order Solanales; family Solanaceae; genus Nicotiana; species Nicotiana benthamiana. The sequence goes on along the minus strand of CM067334.1, from coordinate 122,963,640 downwards.
GTCATCCCAAATGACATAACAAGGAACTCGTAATGACCATATCGAGTCTTGAAAGCAGTCTTCGGGATATTTGGCTACCGAATCTTCAACTGATGATAACTTAAACACAAGTTAATCTTAGAAAGCACTCGATCACCCTGCAACAGATCTAACAAGTCATCAATACGAGGCAAAGGATATTGGTTCTTCACTGTAACATTGTTCAACTGGCGATAATCAATGCATATACACATATAACTATCCTTTTTCTTCATAAACAAGATAGGAGCACCCCAAGGTGATACACTGGGCCAAATAAAACATTTGTCAAGCAATTCCTGCAATTGCTCCTTCAACTCAGGAGGGACCATACGATAAGGAGGAATAGAAATGGGCTAAGTGCCTGGCAACAAATCAATGCCGAAATTAATATATCTGTCGGGTGGCATACCAGGAAGATCACCTGGAAACACATCAAGGAAATCCCGTACTACTGGGACGGAATCACCTGTAGGGGTATCAATACTGACATCTCTCACATAAGCTAGATACATGCCACACCCCTTCTCAACCATTCCCTGAGCTTTAAGAAATGAAATAACTCTACTGGGAGTGTGATCTAAAGTATCCCCCCACTCTACTCGCGGTACACCTGCCATAGCCAGCATAATGGTTTTGGCGTGTCAAAGCATAATGGGGTGACAACCAGTCCATGCCCAATATAACATCAAAATCTACCATGCTGAGAAATAGTAAATCGACTCTGGTCTCAAAACCACTAAGAGTAATCAAACATGACTAATAAACATGATCCATAATAAGAGAATCTCCCACAGGATTAGAATCCCGATATACATCCAAATACGGTGCAAAATAAGAGGAAAAATAAGAATAAGTGGAGCCTGAATCAAATAAAACAGATGTATCTCTATGACAAACCAGGATGATACATGTGATGACAGAATTGGAGGTGACAACCTTAGTAGGGGTAGTAAGGGCATACTATCTTGCATGGCCTCCCCCATAGGGTGACCTCAACCTCCCTGAACTCTGCCTCTAGCTGGCTGGGTATGTGGGGCAGCAATTGGTGCTGTGATCATAGCTTGGGAAATCTGCGGAGCACGCTGTGGCTGAGAAGTCTTTAGAGACGCACCGCCCCTAAGTCTGGGGAAATCTCTCACCATATGGCATGCATCGCCACACTCAAAACAAGCTCTGGGAGGACGTGCTGTCTATGACTGGCTTGGTCTAGGTCTGCTATACTGACCACTGAAAGCATTCCATGCAGGAGGCATACTAGATATTAGAGGTGCATAATAAGGCTTCTGAGGTCTAGGAGGAGCTGGAATACCACTGGCTGCTGGAAGAGCTGAATGAACATGGCGACCTATATAACCCCTACCATGATGAACTGTAGCTGGGGTACGGGCTCCAGAATAATAGCCCAACTCTCGGGATATATATATATATATATATATATATATATATATATATATATATATATATACACACACACACACACACCTCTCTCTCCTCTCTATCCAGAGCATGTATAACCCTCTACTCTTTTAGAAATGCTCACACCTGATGATAAGAAATATCCATCTGCAACTCCTGGGCCATGCTAGAACTGATGCTGGGAATGAGCCCCTCAATAAATCGGTGAACTCTCTCATGAACTGTAGAAACCAAGGCCGGTGCATGCCTATCCAAGTCAGTGAAATAGATATCATACTCCGAAACAGTCATAGTACCCTAGGTCAAATGCTCAAACTTTGCGTGCCATGCATTCCCGAGGCTCTGAGGAACATACTCCCTCAAAAACATATCTGAAAACTGGGTCCTAAGGGAAGCTACCTCAACTGGACTGTCCAACTTAAAAGTATGCCACCACTGATAGACTGCTCCTCGAAGCTAGAAGGCAGTGAAAGAAACCCCACTCGATCCTGATATACCTATGATACAGAGGATACAGTAGCACTCCTCCAGAAATCCCAGAGCATCATCTGAAGCTAGACCACTGAATATAGGAGGCTTGTACTTATTAAACCTCGCAAGCCTTCGTTTCTCATCCTTTGAAGTTGTTACCTTGTCCTAGGGCTGAACTGGGGCTACAGACGGTACCAGTATAACTTTTGGGGTCTGATCAACCTGGACCCACTGCTTTGGGGTGCGGGCAATGGGAGTTAGTTCTCGTCCCCCGGCCTGGAATGTGGCTTCAACAAGGGGTTTAACCTTACCTAAGCTAGAGTTATGTACTTGATCACGAAAGGTGTAAGGGTTCGTGAAAAGCTGCAATAGTGATAACAATAAGTGTGTTGGGTGCCTAGGCTACGACTGGAGCTGCTGGTGGCTCCTCTATAGTAGCTCGCGCGGATGCTCTGGCTGCACCACTTGCGCATCCTCGGCATCTACCCCGGCTCCTACCTCTGGGGGCTCTAGCAAGGGGCACGAGTTCCTGATCATCTCCAGTAGCACATGTCCTCACCATCTGTGAGAGAATAGAATACAAAGGTTTAGAGGTTTGATATCAAAATCTTGCATGACAAGGAAATCATATAAAGTGGAATTTTCCTAATGGCAACATAGCCTCTCATAGATAAGTAGAGACATCTCCTACTGATCCACGAGACTCAAATAAACTGGCTCGTGACTCCTATAAACCGAGAGCTCTGATACTAACTTGACATGACCCAAGTTTTCCGACCACAGACAATCGTGACAATAACTAGTCTCTACGACTAGGTAAGCCTAACAAAATGCAGAAAAAGGAAATGAAATACGAAACTAGCAAGTTACAGGTAAAACATAACAAAAGAGTTTAAGATGGCGCTCGGCATATACGACACACACTCTCAAAACTGAATCAAAACTCCCACAAACCAGAATCTTATGAAATCACAAGCTATAGAAAACTGCATATTGTTCTAACTCCAGAATGTCTAATCAAAAGTAAATACAGGAAGTCTAAAGCTAAAGGGGAGAATAGAGAGGGACGTCTAGGTCTGCGGACGCTGCAGATATACCTTAAAGTCTTTGATATCGCCCACCTCGCTGATAAAATGACTAAGCATAAGAACCTAGATCTGTACACGAAAAATATGTGCAGGAAAGGGCATGAGTACACCACAGTGATACTTAGTGAGTGCGAAGCCTAACCTCGGTCGAGTAGTGACGAGAAAGGTTAGGGTCCTACTAGTTATATACATATAACAAGGCAAAACAATATGAAATATGATGACAACAACAACAATAACCCAGTGAAATCCCATATGGTAGGGACTGGGGAGTGTATTGTGTACGCAGACCTTACCCCTGCCGCGATAGAGGCAGAGAGGATGTTTTTTCATAGACCCTCGGCTAGGAAGGGCAAAAATAAAGTAAGAAAAAAATAAGAGGAGAGAAATCATTAGTAACTCCAGTGGAAATCGCAATAGTAACAGAAACATAAAAATCGAAAGATGGATGACATGCAATAACAGTAACCATAATCTAAGGCCCAGGGCTAAGACAAACAACAAGAATAGTGTGGATCCAACATAAACTGCAAGCCATCTAAGACAAACCCTAATCCAACCCAGCCTACACCCCCGCAATGAAGTAAAGAAAGCTTTACTACACCTATCCTACAACCCTAATGCTTGACCTCCAGGCCTTCCTATCAAGGGCCATGTCCTCGAAAATGTGCAGTCGTGCCATGTCCTGCCTGATCACCTCTCCCAAATACTTCTTAGGTCTCCCTCTACCTCTTCACCATGTCTGTCACGACCCCAACCCGATCGTGATGGCGCCCAGCACACTACTAGGCAAGCCCGACCTTGTTACCATAAATCCTGATAATTAAACAGATTCTAGGTAATTAACACAATATATTAAAAGTCTATAATTGCTGATAAAGTGCGAAAATTAACAGAATACATAATATAGCCCCACTAGGACCCGGTGTCAAGACCATAAGCCTCTAAAATACAGTATATCATCCTTGTACAAAGTATGTCTAAAGTTGAAAATGCTAAATATAAAGATAGAGATTTGAGGCAAAATCTTCGGCTGTGAACGCCATGCAGCTACCTCAAATATTTCCCGGAGAATGTCTCTGAAAAGCTGGTCAAAGCTCACTCAGCCTGTGAATGTCATGGATCTGCACACAAGGTGCATGGAGTAAAGTGATTACTCCGACCCAGTGAGTAATAAAAATAAATACAGTCTGAAGGTAAGAAAACACAGTAAATACACAAAGTAAGCTATAATCCAAATATACAGCAATGAATGGAACTGAACAGCTGAACAACAATTAAAGATGCAAATGCATGAATGCAATACAATTCGTATGATGGTACAGTGGCGTACCCACTAAGGCGCGCAGCCCGAGCCACCCATAATCATTTATCACCAATGACGCTCACTGGGGGTGTTTACAGACTCTGGAGGGGCTCCTACAGCCCAAGCGCAATAACAAGCCATCTCGTGGCATCAATCAAATCCTGGTAAGTCATTGTTACCTAACCAATTTATATCACACAGTGCCAATGTTACCACTGTTTTAAGTCATATCACGCAGTGTCAATGTTACCACTATTTCAAGTCACTGCTGTGGTGCAGCCCAAGCTACCCATAATTAGTCCAAAAAAATATCATAAGCCCCTTTGGAATTTATAAAACAGTAGTTCTCAGCCCGAAATAATATTTAAAATATCATTTGAGTTTTCAAACCTTAGAAGTATGGCTGAGTTTGCAAAAATAGTGTAAATCTTAGACTGAAATCAAATGATATGCAACATGTGATAATGCAGTAATATCAATCCCCGAAGGAATCTACATGTCGGCACAAGGCTCCAAACATGGCAACAAGCCCATATAACATCAATACAGTATGTGTATCAATCACCAATATAGTATAAATATCACTCAGGATGGATCAAGTCACGATCCCCAATAGTAAGCGACCCCGCACTTGTTATGGTGTGCGTCTCACGCCTCAATATAGCGTTACGATGTGAAAGTATGGGGTTTCAAACCCTCAGAACATCATTACATCTATTACTCGCCTCTAGCCAGCCAAAGACTAGCTCGCAATGCCCTTTCCTCTCAAACTTTTTTTCGAGAAAGTTCCCCGTTTTTGTTTGCATCTCAAGTGAGTCTGCTTCTTCGTTCTTCGTGCGACTTCGTCTCCGTCACATCTGGCTCTGGAATTAGATCTTGGAAATGATCGACTCAAATAGATGCTCATCATAAGCTTTTTTTTTCCTCCTCTTCGTGTTCTATTGATCAGAAGCATCCAGCAGCGCCACGCCAGTAGTCGTCTGCGAATCTATTGCTTTCATCGAAATAAGGAAGGGCTTCCCTTAGGATGCGAAGTGGAACCTCCTCGTGCTCCAAATATGGTCAAAACCACAACGAATCATTACAATAGGCTAAGGGAATATAACCCAGTCGAAAAGACTCGAAAAAATATCGAGAATCACAAATTAACAAAACCTGAGCCCCCAGCCCACTTCTCAAAATCCAGAAAATTTTACATCACTGCGATCCTTTCACTGCGATCCTTATCTCGCCATGAGTTATACATATCAAATTCATAAGAATCGGAGTCCATTTGACCCCACAAATCATTAATTCAAACTCTCTTAAGTTTCAAGCCCTAACCTCTATTTTCAACCTTTAATTCCTTGAATTTCATTGTTTAATCCATGCTTTTACACCATAATAACATAATTCGAGTCCAATAATTCATACGTGATGAAAACCCCTCGAACTCTCTTCAAAATCGCCCAAGAAATTTCCTAGCCGAAGTCCCAAATGTTTTTCTCTCTTTCAAATTCGGGGAAACACTGTTCACTTATATTGAGACTGTTTTCAGCTTTTGCGGCAAAATAACCGCACGTGTGATCACCGCATATGCATCCAAGCACCCGAAATGATAACTTCCATTCATGGCAACTGTCCACAATAACCATAAACCGATAGAAACCTTTTATTAGCTGGAGTCTTATTCCAACACTTTCATATTCTACCAATAATAACGAAACATGCATCAAACCATAACCATTTCTCAGATCAACCATTCACGAAGGCATTTCTTCCCTTTTTACTAATACCACATCAGATTCCGAGACGACCTTGATATCATCAATTCAACAAGATGAAATCAAATCCATTCGCATCCATTAATGATCCCAAAGATCTCTTTTGACCAAACACACCAACCTGGTGATATGACACATCAATACAGCCTAAGCCTCAACTTGTGTGACTATGCGCACCCATAAACAATAGTCGAAATACACACCGATCATGAAAATGACTCAATTGAAAGAGTTGTACCTCAAGATTGCCAGTACCATCACAACACAAGGATGAGAGTCCATCTCACATCATAGAATAGAGCACACAAATCTAACCCGTAGGGTCATATCGCCACATAGCCTTGCTATAGTGCACGATCCTATCCAACCACTGCTCCACATGAGACACTTCAAGTCGCTATACTCAAAATTGGCAACCACACAAGATTGATATATGGAACCCAAACAAATCACTATATCTATGGTGAAGCAAGTAATATACACCATACGATCCTAAAAGGATACAACTGGTGCGCCATTCGCCGAGCAACACCAAATACGGACTTTCCTTAGAAACTAGGAAGCAAGGCATACAAAATAGCATTTGGAAAACTATTCTCAACATCACACTGTTACGGCGTGCAACCCGATCCAGATAACATACCTATGGCGGCGTGCCACCCGATCCACACATACCCATGGCAGCGTGCCACCCGATCCACACATACCCATGGCGGCGTGCCACCGATCTATACATATATCTCATATAAAGTGTTGCACATCAAGCCCAATTTGCTCATTACAATAAAATACAGAGTATCGATCGTAAGCATACTAAGTGCATAGAATATCTACATGTAGCATTATAAGCTACAAAACTCAAGCACAACTGATGTTTCCCCCTCAACTTCTCTACTATGAATCCCGATAGCACCGCACCATACGTGCCCATAGATCGTAAATCATAACGTCTCGCAACGCAGAAAACAGCTTATAGATCTCTCCAGATCGCTAATAAGCTCCACAATGGTCGAGTCAACCTATCCCTCGACAATACAATTCGGAGCCAACCAAGTCAACTCAAACTGGAACACGCATCCTAAAAGCCCCTTTACGCCGGAACTGGCTCAATAATAGCAACCTCTGCACTGACATTCATCATGAAGGATCAATTAGGAATAGCAATCCTTCCCACCCGTCTGCTGGGTCTTTGAAAGATAAACCACTCCGAAAGAACATAACCCAATGCACCTCGCCACTCAAACCGTGGGGTTTCCGGCATAGCCCATAACTCAATAGTCCATAATTTATCTAACGCTGAGACAACCAGTCTGAACTCCAACATCACATCCAAAATCCAACATACCATCAATGAAAGATTCACTCGAGCTCCCAACAATCGCCAAACAGTGCTGATACATACAATCCACCATCACAAATAACCCGAATATGAGGACTTCCGCCTCCAATTCCACATAGCATACAATCATCATACTTTATCCCAATTTCGTCGTCCGAACACGTGCCATAGCTAAATATCCAATAATTCCATGATACATACTCAAAAATCTCCCTTAGCCACCAAGCAAACCCGAATATCACTAGTCAATCTAACAAGAAAGTGCCGCAACACCACCGAAGTACCATCACTTAATCACATTTCATTTTATTTGAAACTTATACTCTCATCGGATCGCTTTCAAACAGCCGTACCATTTTCCTTGATTATCTGATGCTACCCACTGCCTAAGTGCTTTATGAATTTCCTTTCTAACCTGAACTGAAACTTATCTAATCACGAACTTCCATTGATCTCATCTAGAAGAAAATCCTTACACATATCATGCCTCTCACATTCGTAGAAAATGCTCCTCTTCAACCACGGTAGCAATCAACAAGAACTTTCCCAATTTAATTTGCACAAACTAAACTGCCATGACTGAATCCTTCTAACCAAACCACGCTAAGCATGTCGTCAAAACCCAAGAGCATTGCTGCAAAATCACATGTGCTAACTCATTACCTCGAATACACACCAAGAATTAAGCATACCCTTACCATGCTGATCCAACCCGTTATCAAGCTACTCCATTTATCTAAATTTCTTCTGATTCGTTTTCAACTTGATATTCTCTGCTGCTGCAGCACCACAATGCCTCAACCCAGGTTTACTACACGATAATAGAACATAAGACCATACTGAATAAGACCTATAGGCCATTGAATATCCTCTCAAATGTTCCCAGCAATATCACATTCCTGTATGCTCCGCTTGAAGAACTTACTGCGAATCTAACTCTGTTTCCTTTACTTTCGTGATGTGGATACATAGATTACCATAATTAACATAGAATACCACAAGTATTGACATCTTCTACTAAAACTCAGTTCCTAACCCCATATGCAACTTTAGAACTCTTAATTGGCGTACGCATATTCTTGAACCTATAAGAACCATTCACGCAAGTCATTCACTCTTATTCAACTGCAATTTACCTGATCAAACAGACATAACCACCTGTGCCTCATTAGCACTCTGACCTCACAGGACATGATTTCATTCCGATACAACCAAACAGCTTCATTCTCTTTACACTAAGCATTCTTTATCAACAACAGCTCAAGACATCCTATTATTTCCATACATCCACAAAGTACCATATAACCTTTGTCAAACTTTTGCTTCACTCGTGCCATCTTCGGCTCAATTTCTGCAACCAGAATTGCTCTGCCAGCATATCTCAAAATGGAACCAACATAGCACATGACCGTGCAATCAGTTAATCAAAAGCAACCTCCCAACATGGCTCGAAGCCATAGACCAAAATATTTCAATATCTCATAACACTTTTAGTCCATTGATGCCACAATACATAGTGAGAACAAGCTCCAATCATTTATAAGTTGAGAAACACAAATCTTCTAACTTCCACACAAGGACTATACCACGCTAGAACACTCCGTAGGAGATAGCCCACCTGTTTCGCCTCAACATAACATTTCCATATACCTTCCACCGTCATACACCTTACATAGTCGACTAGTCTTTCTGAGTCTGAACTCAAATTGCAACATGCTATTGACTTCACTCCCCACTAGGAGACTTGAAAATATTCTTCACGCGCCCATGACTCGGGGCAACACATCCAATCTCAATGGAAATAAAACACTTAATGGTTCACCGATCATCTAGCAGACCTTTTTCGACACCTCTAGGTCATATAGGAACATCCCGCAGTACCAACATACTCACCACATTGCTACCCAGCCGTCATTCCCACTAATAGGGGCAACACGGAACATATAAGTTCATAACACTAGCACGCACAATCAGACCTTGGTTCTCAAGCCATAAGCAATGATCCGGCCTCAAGTCCTCCAGACTGGCCCAACATCAATTCATAGAAATCACATCTTGCCCCTGGATTGGGGAATAAAAATCTGCCAAGGCACATCTAATACTTAGCGCTCATGTACGCATACAATCACGTGGAATGAATTTCAAGAGTTCTCTTTTCAAGCTGAATGAAGGACGCACGATAAGAATTCAAGAATGTGATGTTTTCCAAAAGGTTCTACAGCCTCTCGAGGATAGGTACGGACGTCTACATACCGGTCCGCGAGACACTACTAAACCGGCTCAAGACTTGTGATACCAAGTAACCTAGGCTCTGATACCAACTTTTCACGATCCCAACCCAGTCGTGATGGCGCCCAACACACTACTAGGCAAGCCTGACCTTGTTACCATAATTCCCGATAGTTAAACAGATTCCAGATAATTAACACAATATATTAAAAGTCTATAATTGCTGATAAAGTGCGTAAATTAACAGAATACATAATATAGCCCCAGTAGGACTCGGTGTCATGACCATGAGCCTCTAAAATACAGTATGTCATCCTAGTACAAAGTCTGTCTAAAGTTGAAAATGTTGAATATAAAGATAGAGATATGAGGCAAAATCTTCGGTCGCGAACGCAATGCAGCTACCTCAAATACTCCCGGAGAATGTCTCTGAAAAGATGGTCCAAGCTCACTCAGCCTATAAATGTCCTGGATCTGCACACAAGGTGCAGGAAGTAAAGTGAGTACTCTGACCCAGTGAGTAATAAAAATAAATACAGTCCGAAGGTAAGAAAATACAATAAATACACAAGTAAGCTATAATCTAAATATACAGCAATGTAAGCAACTGAACAACTGAACAATGATTAAAGATGCAAATGCATGAATGCCATGCAATGCGTATGATGGTACAGTCTAGTACCCACTATCGTGCGCAACCCGAGCCACCCATAATCCTTTATCGTCGACGGTGCTCATTGGGGGTGTGTACAGACTCCGGAGGGGCTCCTACAACCCAAGCGCAATAACAAGCCATCTCGTGGCATCAATCAAATCCTAGTTAGTCATTGTTACCTGACCAATTTATATCACACAGTGCCATTGTTACCACTGTTTCAAGTCACATCACATAGTGTCAATGTTACCACTATTTCAAGTCACTACTGCGGCACGTAGCCCGAGCCACCCATAATCAGTCCAGAAAAACATCATAAGCCCCTTGGTCCTCTATAAACTAGTAGTTCTCAACACGAAATAACATTTAAAATATCATTTGAGTTATAAAACTTAGAAGCATGGCCGATTTTGCAAAAACAGTGTTTAAAATCTTTGACTGAAATCAAATGATATGCAACATGTGCTAAAGTAGTAATATCAATCCCCGAAGGATTCTACAGGTCGACATAAGGCCCCAAACATGGCAACAAGACCAAATAAAATCAATACAATATATGTATCAATCACCAATATAGTATAAATCTCACTCGGGATGGACTAAGTCACGATCCCCACTAGTAACCGACCCCACACTCGTCATGGAGTGCGTGTCATGCCTCGATATAGAGTTACAATGTGAAAGCTCGGGGTTTCAAACCCTCATAACAGCATTTACATCTATTACTCACCTCTAGCCGACCAAAGACTAGCTCGCAATGCCCTTTCCTCTGAAATCGACCTCCTCGTGCGTCGAGTCTAGCCAAAACCACAATGAATACATTACAATAGTCTAAGTGAATATAACCCAATCGGAAAGACTCGAAAAAATATCAAGAATCACGAAATTAGCAAAACCCGAGCCCCGGGCCCACTTATTGAAATCCAAAAAATTGTACATCACTACGATCTTTATCTCGCCACGAGTCTATACATATCAAATTCACAAGAATCGGAGTCCATTTGGCCCCTCAAATCATCAATTGAAACTCTCATAAGTTTCAAGCCCTAACCTCCATTTTTAACCTTTAATTCCTTAATTTTAGTGTTTAATCCATGCTTTTATACCATAATAACATAATCCAAGTCCAATAATTCATACCTGATGAAAAACCCTTGAACTCTATTCAAAATCGCCCAAGAAATCTCCTAGCCGAAGCCCCAAATGTCTTTCTCTCTTTCAAATTCACGAAAATACTATTCACTTAAACCCAGACCATTTTCCGCTGTTGCGGCTAAATAATCGTACCTGCGGTCACCGTATATGCGTCAAAATGATCGCTTCTACTGTCTGACTTAACTTCCCAGGGACCGTTTTTGCGGTTGCCGCTTATACGAACCTTTGTCCGTTTTTGCGGAAAGGCACCCAGTCTACAAATTCTCTTCTGCGACCATACTTCCTCATCTGTGGAACCGCTTAAGCGGTCCCTTTTCCGCAGATGCGGAAATGACAGAACCAGCAATACCAAATCATGCAACAAACTCCGAATTCTCCGTTTAACTACCGAAATTCACCCCGAGGCCCCCGCGACCCCAACTAAAAGCACATATGTGTTCTATTACCTTCTTCAAACTTGCTCAAATCGTCAAAACACCATCCTTAACATGAAAATCATCAAATTTCATCAAATCAAAGCCTAAGTTTAAGCAAAACTTCTAAAACTCGCATTCGATCAAAAACCCGACCTAAACACTTTTGAATCAACTAAAATTTTACACACACATCCCAAATCACCTAATAAGGCTACAACAACTCTCGGAATTCAATTCTGGCCCTCAGATCAAAATCATGCATACCAATCGGATTAAAATAGGCTAACTTCTACACCGAGCCTCAAAAATCACTTCCGATTGCGCTCTTAAGCCTTATATCATCCCCCGAAACTAACCAAATCATCGGAAACCCATTTCGAGCCCTCTAATTCACAAGTCAACATCGGGTTGACTATTCCAAACCAAACTTTTCTTAAAGAGATTAATTGTCTCATTTCTTACCAAACTCTATACGAATTACTTCAAATTCACCAAACACATATAATGAAACATGTAGAAGCATAACATAGGGAAAACGGATGGAAACACATGAGATGACAGGTCGGGTCATCACAACGGCCAATCGCTCACACCTCCCCACCGATGCATCGAGGCTTCTCTTCTGCGTGTGCCCGAACCATCTGAGCCTTGCTTCCCGCATATTGTCATCCATAGGTATGACACCCACCTTCTTCAAAATATCTTTATTCCTAATCTTTTCTATCCTAGTGTGCCCACACATCCACCTCAGCATTCGCATATCTGCTACTTTTATCCTCTAGATATCTTAACCGGCCAACACTCTGCCCCATATAACATGCCCGGTCTAATTACAACTCTATAAAACATACCTTTGAGTATCGGTGGCATTTTCTTGTCAGACAAGACTCCTGATGCAAGCCTCCATTTCATCCAGCCCGCCCCTATGTGGTGAGTGGCTTCCTTGTCAATCTCTCTGTCCCCCTGATTATTTTCCCAAGGTACTTGAAGCTATCTCTCTCGGGGATGACATGTGGCCCAAGCCTCACGTCCCCACCTACATCCCTTGACACAGCGGTAAACTTGCATTCCAGGTACTCTGTCTTAGACCTGCTCAATTTAAAACCCCTTAGACTCGAGAGTCTGTCTCCAAATCTCTAATCTCTCGTTAATACCGGCCCTCATCTCGTCAATTAGAACTATGTCATCACCAAATAACATATACCATGGCACCTCCCATTGAATATGGTGTGTCAAAGCATCCATCACCAAGGAAAATAAGAACGGGTTAAGAGCTGAGCCTTGGTGTAATCCCATAACAATCGAAAAATGCTCCGAGTTAAAATATAACTTAGTATAATTAAGATATTAATAGTCGATAATGAATAAAATCAAAGAAAGAATATAACTCAGTACATAGAAATAACAATAGGGGATCTCCCAAGATGCCTCGTAGACCCAAACGCAATGTGCAGAGGAACTCCCTCGATATCGTCCCATAGTTTGTATCATAAATATGCAAGTGAATCTCCCAGAATACCAATCTGTAGTCCCAAAGTAAATATCCAGTACAGGGGAATCTCCCGGGATGTCGTCCCGTAGTCCCAAGGTAAACATAGAGGGGGATCTTCGGGGATATCGTCTCGTAGTCCCAAATTAAATACACAACAGTCTCAAGAAAGAATCTATAGTTCTATCCAAGTTCGTACCAAGAAAATAGAGATTCCTATTTTACACATGCTACACAGAATTCAAGTAAATAAGTTTAAGCAGATAGATCAGCTAAGTAACATAAGCATGCTTTCCTAAGCTAAATAGTAGGCCTTAAAATACAAGTAGTGTTAAAAAAAAGGAAACACAGATTTTTTACTTAACAAAAATGAGATTTTCCAAAAATTAGCACGTGTACGTACTCGTCACTTCACGTACACGGCATTCATATAATAACAATACCAAATCCAAAAGGGAGTTTCCTCACACAAGGTTAGGCAAGCCACTTACCCCGAACCAGCTCAAATCAATCAAAAATTACGTTGTTGCCACAAGTATCCAACTCCGAGTGGTCCAAATCTAATCAAATCAATTTCATAATGTAAATATAACCACAAATAACAAATTTTAGTTAAAGGAATCGAAGCTAAGGTAAGAAAATAGAAAAATTACCAAGTATTCTCCCAGACACACGTCTCAGAATCGGGTAAAAATTATGGATTATGAAAACCCATTCACTCACGAGTCTAACCATATCAAAATCACTAAAATCTGATACCAAAAATTCGTCCTAAGAACTTTTCCTTAGTTCTCCCAATTTTTCACCCCAAATCCAAAATTAATTAATGAATTTAAGCTTAGATTAATGGGATACAATTAAAAAGGTATTAGGAATCATTACCCAATGGTCTTCTCTTCAAAATCCCCAAAGAATCACCTTCCTCTGTCCGATTTGATTTTTCCAAGTTATGAACTCAAACCCTCAATATTTTTATATCTGCCGAGTGATTTCCACATCTGCGGTACATGGGGCCACACTTTCCGTCCTACACCTATGTCTTGGGTCCTGCATTTGAAAATTTTCATTAGCTCCATACGCACCGCACCTCCCGCAGATGCGGTCAACTTCTGTGGTCCTTAAGCCGCATATGCGGCCATTAGCCTTCATGATCTAGAACACACCTGCGACGTATTTCCTCGCTTCTGCAGGCTGCACCTATGGGCTCCTCACTGCAGGTGCAAAAATACCTGAAGCAACAACTTTAGAATTTGCCCAAGTCCAAATTCAACTTCTGTTAAGCATTCAAAACTGACCCGAGGCCCCCGGGACCTCAACCAAACATACCAACAAATCCTAATACGTAATATAAACTTAATCCAACCCTTGAATCACATCAAACAATGCTAAGACCACGAATCACCCTTTAATCCAAACCTAATGAACTTGAAATCTAAAGAAACTCTACAACCATTTCAGAAACCAACCAAACCGTGTTCGATTGATCCCAAATTTTGCACAAAAGTGACATTCAACACTCTAGAGCTATACTAACTTTTGGAATCAAATTCCGACCCTAATATCAAAATTTCACTATCGATCCGGAAACTTCAAAAATTCAACTCTTGGCATTTCAAGCCTAACTAAGATACGGACCTCCAAAACACAATCTGAATACGCCCCTAAGTCTAAAATATTCCATTCCGAAGCCATCTTCATATTACTCTAACTACGGTCTAAATTCCAAAGCTTAAGCTCTCATGTAGGCACTATGTGTCCCAAAACACTCTAAAACTAAAAAAATGTCTTCCCAGCAAATTATAATAACAGAAATAACTATGGGGAAAGTAGTTAATCTAGGCGTTAATTCTTGAAACAACCGACCAGGTCGTTAAAATTAGTCTACTATGTTGATGTCTGAATGTCTATATTTGCTATTTGACTTGAGCATGCTTTTCTGCTTTGTCCTGAATCTCTGTAATAAATATCTCACATCTGTAATGTATTATAACCTATGCATCCCTCAGCATGTCTTTGGATTACCTTATTCCCTATTCCTTCAGTGATTACTTGACTTCTCGTAATTTATTTTCCCCTATTATGTCTAAATGATGTTTTCTTTCCTGATGAGAGTTAACATATTTGTCTTATGATACTGGAATTTATACTTAGCATAATTTGGATATTTTAGGTTTCAACTTGTTTGGTATTATGCACATGTGTATGATAATCTTTGTTAATCCTATAAATTGGTTTCTCCCTTAACTCTTTCAATATGTTACTGCCTATGTATTATTTAGCTAGGTGTTGAACTTGCTTATAAGTCCTGCTGAAAATGCTTCTAAGTCTTGTGACCTACTTGATTTGTTGCTCTGTGTTCCCAACTTTGCTATGTCTACATTAAACTATTAGTGTATTCCCTCAACTTCTGTCCCTTAACCATTGTCCACACTCTCTTATTTGTTATCTATTATTCTGAACCTATCATTCTAGGCCGCCTGAAAGCCAAAGCCCCCAAGGCTCTTACTACTGACCTCCCTAGTGTGAGCACTTCTCGAAGTCTAGACCCTTGTGAACTCTGACACACTAGGATGTAGGGTCCTTTAGCCACCCCCTATACTACTGAGACCTGAACTATTCCTAATACTCAATTCTTTTTTTGTGTTATCTACTGAATAAGTAAATTTGTTGGTAAATATATGGTTGTATGATTTGGCTTAAGTTCTTCTATGGATTCTGGGTTGTGCTGATGAATATGGTTCTTGTCTATGCTACGTGAGAATTATTGAAGCCCCAAGCAATGCTGGCTATTTCTTTTGGGGCTTGATGTGTGCCTACAATCATTATTTGTGTATTACATTTATCGTTGGCTCTGTAATAAATTTGTAATAAATAATTGGGGTGTTAGTAAAAATGGAAAATGGGTAGATTCTGATATTTGTATCCACACTCTCTTATTTGGATAGAATTCAATGATTTATTTGTTATATATGCCATTCAATCTCTATGTGTATTGTAGAAATCATGTCATTAGGAGAAACACACACTCGCCCTAATCATTTGTTAGAAAAACATGAATTCAAATGCTTCAACTCTTCCTACTGTTACATGTTACTAGAAAATCTACCAATAGGAAACAAATATCACTGGACATTCTTCTAATCTGCCCCACTGCTGCATATTCACTATAAATCATGCCTATAGAATTTCAATTATTTCGTTGGTATCATTATGTTCATCTAGAAAACATGTCTATAGGGCTAAATATAACAATAAAATTAGTTCCAAGTGCCAATTGTTAGAGATCCTGCCTATAGGGGATAATTACTCGTTCTAAAATGTTAATGTTGAACTTCTCAAACACTATTTACTGCTTATACCATTGTCAGCAAGCATGATCAATTTTGGGCTTTTCCCAATAGTTTTTATTACTCCTTCACTGCGTAAATCACTTAGACACAACATTTATAGGCTTAATAGTTAGAAATTTGCAATCTTAATAATCACATGCAACAGTCATATAATTATTTGGAGATGAGAAGCGCATAACATCTAAGACTGCTTGTAAGTTTTAATGCATAGTTACATAGAAATCATGTCTATAGGACTTAAGTATCTCAATTATGAAACTGTCTAGCATGAAAACCTATTTCATGTGCATTTGTTGCTTAAGTGTGGAGGCTAATTTGAGCCCTTAAATGACCATATTTGAATTCCAATATGTTTTTATATGTCGCCTAGTTTTAACATTTCTGAGCAGCCTAAATATGGTCTAGAACCACCCAAACATAGGTCTAATACCTCATGGACCATAGGTATGTGACGGGTAGTGCATGAATAGATAACCACTTAGAATTGAATTAGAGTGCTTTAGGTAAACAACTTTAATATAGTAATCGAGTAGCAGGATATGATAGTCTGTGCCCGCTGAATAATATGAGTAACTCCCTACCTCAAGGGAGTTGTGAAGATTATTTATGTTGCATGGGGTGATCCCTTAGGATAAAAGCCTTAGAACCCCCGCCTGTATGTGTTGTTGTTAGATCTAAATAGTTGCATCCCTATATTCGTATTATTTGTATTAATCATATTGTAATGAAATTCCTTGGCCTTCACGTTCCCTTTGTTTATTTGATTACTTGTCCTAATTGTAATCCACATAATCTTACGTTCGGTCGGAACCCATAGTTGTGGACCTCGAAGAGTGCCTAACACCTTCTCTTTGAGGTAATTTTGGCCCTTACCCGATCTTTGGTGGTATTGACTAGTCAAATATAGTTATCTGCATAATAGGTGCCCTAACGCACCTCAAAACCGTTAGGTGGAGAATCTTCTCCTTTTAATACCCTATCTCCCATCCAAAGGAGTTGTCACAACGTCAAAGCCCGCTTTCGCGAGAAAACGGGGCGCGACAGCATGGCAACTCTGTTGGAAATATATACTCAAGCTCTTACCATAGTGAACTTGACTTATTATTTTCTGTATTTCATACATATCCTTTCCGACCCTCCCCTTTATTCCTTTAAATTTGTTATAAAATGTACGCCGCTTCCCCGTTCACCATTATTTGCTATGACAACTCTTCAAATTTTGTTTAAATACTGCTATATCATGATTCTCCCATCCATACTCCCTTACTCGCTTTATTATATTTTTGCATATATTCCACGAACTAACTTCTTACTTTTGTCTTTCTTTTCTAGTTTTTTCATGTTTTACCTTACTACTGTATTTATTTCTTTTACATATTTATCATAAAAATTCATGACAATGTGTTATCTGTATAAAGCATGCTCCATATCATACTCCACTTGTACAAATTATCAATATAGCGGCCTTGATGAGTGTCCGCGCTCTTCCAAAATTATCCTTTTTAAAATTGGAAAGGCTTATATCGGTAGACTAGTTGATCAGTGGTGCAATCGACAATCCCATGCCTTTCCCTATCAAGTTATCCACCTGAGAGTACCAATTTAGGCCATTCTGAGAAACCTTACTCCAATATCAAATGTACATGCATCTTGTTAAACCTAGTACGAGCTAGAACGTTGTTAATGTGATAGCCCGCTAATATAAGCCTTGTGCAAAGTCTGATGGAATTTCCATAACCCCAATGGATACCATTATGTTATGTGCATTTCTTTTAGAAAATATGCCAATATGTTGATTATTATTGTGTAAGTGGTCGAATCTGTAGAGGGAAATGGCTAACTCTATTTGTTTTCAGAAAATAAAGCACGATGTCCCCAGGCTCGACATGGTCCAAGACCTCCCACCTCTGCTACTTGATTGGTGGAAACATCTCATGCCTAGCAACAAGAATCATGTGAGAAGGGTCCTTGGTAATTTGCCATTCGTGGTGGACATTCGAGTGAATAGAGCATTTATTGAGGCTGCTACTATCTTTTGGGATGGGAAAAGGGTTGTATTCCGCTTTGGTGACATAGAAATGACAACTTTCCTAAAACAAATTGGACGTTTCGCGAAGCTTCCATAGGATAGTTGAAGAACTTGCCATTACTTCTTTGGGTTGGACACACCGTCGAGTATATATGTTCATCATCTGCTTCTTGGGGTTATTGATATTTCTAATGAAAGGGGGAGTGATCCATACTCACCTAGCCATGGTCCCCATGAATCTGATGGAAGGCATCGAGGGACAAAACTATACTATTATCCCCATGATCTTAGCTGAAATGTACTGCGCTCTAGATTGGTGCAAAAGGGGATTCGGGCAAATTGAAGGTTGTAATATGCTGCTACAAGTCTGGCTGTTAGAACATATTTGGAGGGGAGAATATCTCCAAGAGCTTCTATATTGACCATTGAGCGACTACACATCCTACCATCACCCAAATAAAATTACATTTATCCCTTACAGGTTTGCACAGCCTGGAAATGCTGTGAGTTGGGTGTGTTTCTTCAGCAATTTGACATACGAACATGTACATTGGATGTTTGAATTGTTTCCTAGTAGTGAGTTCATCATCAAATCAAGAGAGAATACTCACCTGGTACTGATCGGGTTGAGGGGTATATATTCTTATGCTCCCATAAGAGTAATGAGACAAGAGGGAAGAAAACAGGTTATACCTCGAGTTTCCAACATGGTCCAGTACAAAGAATTTTTTAAAGGGGACGTCATTCCATTCAAGTTCGAGGCACAACATATGAGGAACCAGAAGGTCGTCGTGGAAAAGGATACTATTGAACCAGACAGGTATCACACTGGCCATGTGTACTTCTATCCATCATGGTTAGTGCATGATATAGAAATAGATGTCAAGCTTGGAATTAACCTGAAAAACAGGATCATAGATGACGTTGTTGAAGCACAGGTCAAGTACAGGAGGTTGCGCAAAAGGACCTTCGAGTATAAAGTTAGGCGTCTAGAACAACACAAAGTGGATATGGAAGCAATCATCTAATGGAATGAAATTGCCACTAAATCAACAGAGAGATTGGAATATTTGGAGCAAGAGTTGATGGAGCTCGAGGCAAAGGTGAGGAAGAAGCTTTCAGATTGTCAGAACACGGATGGCAATGAAGGAGGGCATTTAGAAAAGGCTTACCTATTGTTGAATATGCACGACCTGGGGAATCTGATGGAAGGAGTAAAAAGAGACAAGAACGGGGAAGGTCCTTCTGGGACCAAGTTGATTAGGAAATGATGTTCTTTATTACTTTCTAGCTTAGTTTTAGATTTCGATCGTAATAAGGCAAATGCCATTAGAAATATTTCTTATTATTGTCATTTTAGTAAGGATTTGATTTATTTTCACATTAATGAAATGATGCAATTATTGGCATCAATTTTCTCCAAGTATATGTGTCACTTAGGCCTACCTCGGGAATAACGAGGTCCCCAAATTAGGACTTGGGCACAAAATGAATTGGTCTTACGCCAAAAACAGAAAATACTGGAGCTAAAAGGAGAAATTGAGCAGGTCCAGAACATAGCAAACCTCTACTCACCTTAAACATTCCTGCTATCAACCAACAAATCACAAACACCCAAAACCTGGCACCCCCCCGAAACAAACAGAACCAAAATCCACCGCTAAACTCTACCGCACCACATCAATACACTCCACCTCCTCAGAACCATAAACTTCCACTGGTGCCCACTCCACAACAACACCATTATCACCCAACTCAATACCTACAAACCACCACTTACCACACTCCTCAAAATACACCATAACCTACTCATGACCCCCCCCCCCCCAGAACTCAACCAATGACCACCATTTTGCCAGATTACTAGAGTCTACCAAAGTAATTCCATATATGTGAAACTTTACCCCATACTCCACAATAAACCCTATGCATAAAAAAATCAATCGAGAATGACCTACTCATCAAGAACATGGTGGTAGAACTCAAAAAGCTCACTGCCAGAGTTCAGAGTGTCGAAGGTGGTAAGGGCATTGAAGGTTTGAACTATGAGGACTTATGCATTCAACTAGATATGGAACTCTGGCGCGTTACAAACCTCTAAGTTTGAAATGTTCGAAGGAACTGGTGATCCGAAAGTGCATTTAAGAACATATTGTGACAAACTTGTAGGAGTTGGCGAAGATGAACGAATTTGAATGAAGTTGTTCATGAAGAGCCTCTCCGGAGATTCTTTGTCTAGGTACATAAGTCAGAACCTAAAAAAGTGGATCAATTGGGTAAGAATGGGGTCGGATTTTTTGGAAAAAATCCGGTTCAACATAGAAAATGCACCGAATGTTTCATACGTGCAAAATCTCAAGAAGAAAAGAACAGAAACCTTCCGCGAGTATGCTACTAGATTGAGATATGAAGCTGCAAAAGTAAGGCCAACACTTGAAAATGAACAGATGAACAAGTTCTTTGTCAGAGCTCAGGACCCGCAATATAATGAAAGGCTGATGGTTATTGAAAATCATAAATTCTATGACATTATCAAGCTGAGAGAAAGAATACAAGAAGGGATCAAGAGCGGAATGGTGGCAAATTTCAAAGCACTCCAGACCACAAATAAAGCTTTGCAATCAGGAGGTATCTATACGAAGAAAGAAGTGGGTGTTGTAATGGTAGCCCAAGGTCCAAAGTCTCCTCTCACATACCAAACACCTTCACCTACATACCAACCTTCATCCCCCATATATAACCAACCTACTGCCACCTACCACACCTACAACACCCAACCCGCATATTAGCACTCACCACCACCAGCCCACCAGAATTACCAAAAACCAAGACCAAACTTCGATCGCAGACCACTTAGACAATACACTTCAATTGCCAAACCCATAGACCAACTATATGAGAGACTAAAGGTTGCTGATTATGTTACTCCAATTCGTATTGTTGCTATGGAAAATTCTTTTCGGTGGATTAACCCAAACAAGACATAAGGGTCATACCATTGATGAGTGTCGCACTCTGAAGGACAAGATCCATACATTAATAGACACTAAAGTAATACAAGAAAAGGAGGTTTCACCCAATTTTTGTAATAATCCTCTGTCGAATCACAAAGGTGAGGGAGTGAATGTGATAGAGACTAATCAAGAATGGGATTAGAAAGGGTCAATTGGACTCATTCGGGAGGGGGATGATCCTAAAACGTCTCCGGTCACCCTCAAGCCCATTGTGGTACAAACCCAAGCACCGCTTGAAGTTGAGGTAACCATACCACCACTATTTGAAGTCGAAGTAACCACACCCTTCACTGTAATGGTAGAATCCACTATGTCTTACAAGTCTAAAGCTGTACCATGGGATTATGTCGTAGAAGAAAGGAGGAAATGAAAAGAAAGATGGAATAAATAGGTGCAACACAGGGCATGACGAGAATTGGTAGTGTTTATACACCCGAGCACTTAGGAGGAACAAGAAAAGAAGTTGCGTGTAAGTGGTCTGTTATTGCGACTGGCCCTGATGACCTTTGGAAAAATTGCAAGCGAGTGAATACTCTTTGGTTGACCGTTTAAACATAACTCCTGCTCAGATATCCATTTTATCACTGCTGTAAAACTCTGAGACACAAAAGAATGCCCTGATGAAGGTGTTGAGTGAAGCTTGTTGCCAAGGTCCTGATAGATTTGGGTTCAAGTCTCAACATATGTCCACTGACTACTCTACAGAGGCTGGGTAAAGGCCTTCACGAGATAAGATCAGGAATCATGAATGTGAAGGCGTTTGACGGATCTCAAAGGGCCACAATTGGAGAGAACAACCTCAACTTACATATGGGCCCAACTTGGTTTGATGTTAAGTTTCAAATGCTTGATATATCTTCTACCTACAATATATTGTTGGGATGACCTTGGATATATCTCGTCGGGGCAGTAGATTCTAGTTTGCATCAGGATATGAAGTTTGAATGGTACCATTAGGAGGTGATCATCCACGGAGATGGGAGTAATCCTAATTCTACCAGTCAGACTGTTCCAGTCATCAAGAATAGGAAGAAGTTGGGTGGAGAAACATACCACCACATTGAGCATGTTAACAAAATTGAAAATGACAAATGGTGGAGAAACAAGATAGAAAGCATATTGCTATGGACATAGTATGAGCCTGGCAAGGGTTCTCAGCAAGAATCTTCAAGGGATCACCAAACCGGCGCAACCAAAGCATAATGGTATAACCTTTTGGGCTTGGGTATGAATATACTTGGCATGAATACAAGAATTGGTAGTGATTCAGAGGTATGAATATACTTCTCTCTACAACATATTACCTATCTTGATTAACCAACGATTGTGACATGTAATGAGACAACGCAATATAAGGATAGTGATTCAGAGGATCTGGAAGATGATATAATACGTATGGAAATTGTCCGAGAAGTGGAAAATTTTGAAAACAAGCCTAAGTCTGATTTGGACTACACCGAGATAGTTAACTTAGGGGACTTTGAAACTGTCAAGGCCATACGTATAAGCATTCACTTATCACCATAAGAGAAGTAAGAATACATCCAGTTCCTAAAGGAGTATAAAGATATTTCTCATGGTCCTACAATGACATGACTGGTTTGAGCACATCCATAGTGGCTCACAAGCTACCTATAGATCCCATGTGTCCGCCTGTAAAATAGAAGCTCAGAAAATTCAAGCCAGATATGAGTTTGAAGATAAAAGAGGAAGTCGCAAAGCGAATCAAGCCAAGGTTCTCAGAGTGGTTGAATATCCAACCTCGTTTTCCAACATCGTGCCCGTTCCAAAGAAAGATGAGAAAGTAAGAGTGTGTGCTGATTACCGAGATTTAAACAGGGTGAGTACCAAAGATGATTTCCGATTGCGTATTATACACATACTGATCAACAACTTTCCAAGCATGAACTCTAGTCTTTTGTGGATTGTTTCGCGGGGTATCATCAGATCTGGATGGATGAAGAGGATGCCGAAGAGACAACCTTTACTAAGCTATGGGGGATGTACTGCTATAAACTAATGTTGTTGGTTTGAAGAATGATGGAGCCACTTACATGAGAGCCACGAAAATCATTTTCCATGACATGATACATAAGGAAATCGAGGTATACGTGGATGATTTCATCATTAAATCTAGAAAAAGCACATATCTTATAAAAAACTTTAGGAAATTCATTGATCGACATCGAAGGTACAGTCTGAAACCAAATCCTGCAAAGTGTGCCTTCAGAGTCCTTGCCGGATAATTGCTAGGATTCATCGTGAGTCACTGATGAATTGAATTGGACCCATCAAAGGTCAAAGCTATACAAGAGTTGCCACCTTCGAAGAATAAGAAAGATGTGATGAGCTTCTTAGGGCGTCTCTGTCACGACCCATATTTTACACCTCCGGGAGTCATGATGGCGCGTACTAAGTGAGCTTGGCAAGCCTATTGTTTGAACAAATTACCTTTTACCCATTTTATATTCTTTAATTATTATGAAGCAATAACGTGTAGACAGCAGAATCTACCATAAGCGGAAGAAAAGAAATAAAATATCTGAATATGTATCCAATACAACTATTTGAGCATCGACCACCCAGAACTGGTGTCACAATTTCACAGACGGTCTAAGAATACTGCATACAAAGTCTGAAAGATCAAAGATACATTGTTTTTGAAACAAGAAAGTGAAATAGGATAAAGGGATAGAGGGAGAAGTCAAGGCCTACGAACGCCTGCAAAACTACCTTGGATCTCCGTGTGAACTGAAGGAAGCCACCCAAGCTATAGTTCAAAAGTTTCTACTCTGGGATATGCACACAGTGCAGAGTGTAGTATCAGCACAATCAACCCCATGTGCTGGTAAGTGCCCAGCCTAAACTTGGCGAAGTAGTGACGAGGCTAGGACCAGACTACCAAATAAGCCTATATAATTTAACTATATATAGTGTAAAAGAAGAGTAGTAATATATAATCAAGTATGGGAGGGGAAACTGTAAGGTCCCGTAAATAATTTTGTCTCAGAACTTAGTAAACCGTGGTGTCTACTCTGATCATGTGTTATGAATCGGTTCGGACCCTTGGTAATGACTTAAGCCTTTAAAAATTGAAAGAATTAACTTTTCGAGAAAAGTGTCAAAATGCGGTCGCAGATCAGCTATGCGGACCGCATTCCTACTGCAGAATGAATAAGAGAGCAACCAAATTTTGATGTTGAAAATGCGGTCAAATCTGCGATCGCATAATCAATATGCGGACTGCAGAGTGATCACATACTGTCCCTGAAGAAATTCAAAGGTCAGTTCTACGGTGCATTCCGCGACCGCAAAATGCAAATGAGGACCGCATAGTCACCACATTCCCAACCCGAGAGGTTTGAAACTTGAGCCATTTCTGCGGTCCATTCTATGGACCGCATGTCAGTTCTACGATCGCAGATAGGCGTTGCAGATCGTGTTCGCTCAGTTATTTTCTAAAATTCTAAGCTCGAACCCTCTTTTAATAAAACACCCATTCTCTCAATTTTAACCCATTTTCTGAACAGAATAAGAGAGAGGAAGAGAGGGTTCTAGAGAGAGAAAGCTATTTCTTCATCAATTTATCTTTCAAAAATCATTAAAGCCGAAAAATCATAAGAATCTGCCTTCCCATCTGATTTCAAGGTAAAATACCTAACCCTTTTCCCTTAATTTTTGAACTCAGGTTTGGGGAGGGAGTTTCATACTTTGATTTTGAAAGTTCTTGTTATAAATCCACATGCATGTCTTCAGAACCCAAAAATCTTGCAAAAAGGGAACTGGGTAGTAAATTGTGAATTCCTATTCTAAAGGTCTATGTATTAATCATGAACTAGATTAGTCTTCTTGATTGCTTGATGAATTGGAGTAGAGGTTAAAGAGGATATTCAATTCCAGGTATGTATGCCTAACTGTGATCCTCGTGAAATCGCCTATGCTAGTTGTGAAATTGTTGATAATTGATATTCATGTGAAAATCATTGTGAATCTTTCGTGTTGTACAAATTGTGTGGTAGTACCTTGTGGTGAATGTTGTGAAACTTGTAATTGGAACAATGGAAACGGAAATAATGCGGAATAGCGAGAATGGAAGCAATGTGGAATAATGGAAATGGAAACAATATGGAACACTTGAAATGGAAATATTGTAGAATAATGTGTGGTTAGTTGTGAAAAATTGTTGTGATGATCTAAATTGTGTATCAACTTTGATGAACATGAGGAAAATTATTGTTGCTAGTTGTGGGACGTTAATACCCTTGTTGTGGAATTATTTTAACAAAGTGCCATGGTTGATTTCTTGTACTTGTTGTTGTGCTGTTTGTTGTTGTGAATTGAAAAATGTCCTACAGGGCTGGGTTGCGTGCCGCAACATAGTGAAATAAGGTGTGGTTGGGGTGATAAGGGTGGCCGAGGTAATAAGGGTGGACGAGGCAATAAGGGTGGAAATGTGATCCAACATCACTATTGATATGAATATGAATCATGAAATGATAAATGTGAAAATGTGAAAGGAGACAGCAGGAGAGTTTGTAACCTGTGGGGCATTGATTGCCCCTTTGTATGACTACGTGAATAATTGTTGTGAAATGTTTGGTTGTTGCTTCCTGGTTGTACTTGTACAGTTGTTGTTCAGTTCTATACTTGTTCATGCAATTTGGCTTGAGTTTACTTGGGACAGAGTTAGTTCATACATGCCAGTACAATTCACGTGTACTAACGTCCCTTTTGCCGGGGGCGCTACATTCGTGTTATGATTGTAGGTGGATCCGTGGCAGGCACTCCAGTCCACCGTTCGTAGTTCTTCCTCCTCTCTATCGGCATTATTCGTGTTTGGTGAGCCCCTTTCCTTCTGGGGCCATGTGTGGCCTAAGCCATTCCTGTTGTTGTATTTTGGAGTTTGTATATTTTGGAAAAGGTATAGCCGAGGCCTTGTCATCGTCAAGTGTTGTACTACCATTCTCGTAGAGGCTCCGTAGACAGTGGTATGTGGGTCAGGACTTATGTATAAAAGTGTATGTTTAGGCGCTGTAAACTTGTGTACCACGTTCCTTGCTAATCAAATATATGTTTTGTAAAAAGGTGTCCCATGTTAATCATAATGTGTGGTTATAAAAGAAAAATCCTACAATCTTTTAACTGAAATTTGATATCTATTGGTTTACTATCATTGAATAATGTGGGGTAACGCGTGGGGAATAGGAAAGGCACCCGGGTCCACTCGACTGGGGATACCCGGCTGAGTGCCGGTCATGCCCACGGATTTGGGGCATGACAGAAACATGTTGTGGGGAACTATTAATTTAGAATAGAAGATAAGGGGTAACTTAAAAGAACAACATATCCAAGATACCAATAACAAAATTCAGGAATCAATAAGTTCGCGACATCACTCTTCGTGCTTTTACTCTCGTCCTCACCAACGCAATCAGGTAATGAAAATGTGCACGACATCACCATTCATTATTTTACTCTCGTCTTCACCATATAATCAATATAATCAAAATGGAATTGTACATCGTGTGGCACGACATCACCCTTTGTGCTTTACACTCTTCCTCACAAATCATACACGGCATCACCCTTCGTGCTTTAACACTCTATCACCAAAACAATACACGGCATCGTCCTTCGTGCTTTAACACTCTTCCTCATCCAAACAACAATCACAAAAAATAGTGCAAGGAAATGAATGAAATTACAATAAGAATCCCAGCAAAGGAATTAGTTTGACAATCAAGTCCCGGCAAGGGAACAACATCAAAAGAAGCATCAACGTCCCGGCCAGAGAGATAACATTAAAAGCAACAATATCCTGGCAAGGGAGGCCACGTAATGATTCTCTTCTCTTTCTCACTTGTACTTCACAACTTGAGCCACTGCTCTATAAGGTTCAATTACCACTAATACTTTTGCATTTCATTATACAACTTGACCAACGCTCCTCAATGTTCAAATGTCACAATTACTTCCATAAACTTTGCCCAATAATGGAAATCATCACCAAGGCAAGAATAATACGATGAAGTCATAATAATCACAATATAAGACTCACGAGCATACTTGACACCAATATATAGATACTTTTCACCATGCCTATACGTTGTACTCAACAAATACCACATAGAAAATATGACCCGACTCCTAATCCATCAAGCTAAGGTTAGACCAAACACTTACCTCGATGCCATAAACGTAATTCAAGTCTCAACTATCGCTTTACCTCTTGAATCCACCACCAATTTACTTGTATCTAGCCAAAAGGTACTTAATTATATCAATAATTGCTAAATGAATCAACTCTAATGCACAAAAATACGTTTTCAAAAGTTTTACCCAAAAAGTAAAAAATCGCCCCCGGGTCCATGGTCAAAACCTGAGGTTCGAACCAAACCCGATTACCCATTCCCCCACGAACCCAAATACATAATTTGTATTGAAATTAGACCTCAAATCGAGGTCCAAATCGGAAAATTTTTAGAAAATCTAGGTTCTACCTAAAACACCCAATTTCCCCTATGAAACCATTGACTTTGAGTTGAAATCATGTGAAAAGATGTTAAGGATTGAAGAAAACTAATTAGAAATCACTTACAATTGATTAGGAAGAGAAGTTGCCTTTGAAAAATCGCCCTAGAGAAATTATATTTTGACATGATGTGAAAAATGGTTGAAAATGCATCTAAGTTATGAACTTACAAGTTGCAGGTATCACAATTGCGACCACGGTTTGAAATTGCGAACGTAGACACTGGTGACATCGCATTTGCGAAGTGACCCTTGCATTTGCAAGGTCGCTTTTGCGATAAAAGAGTTGTATATGCGACGACTGGGCTACGATTAGAGGATTGCATTTGCGATAATTTCCTCATATTTGCGAGGTAGGCTGGCCTGGCCTATTTTCGCATTTGCGATATAGCCTTCGTATTTGCAAACTCGCATTTTTTATCCAGGCTGCGAAACCTGTAGGCCTGCAATAGAACATCTGAAACATGCAATTTTCCCAAATCCAAATTCCACCTTGTGGCTTATCCAAAACTCACTCGAGCCCTCGGGGCTCCAAACCAAATATGCACACCAACCTATAAACATCATACAGACTCGCTCGTGCATTCAAATCACCAGAATAACATCAACAACTATGAATTTAGCATCAAAATCATGAAATGTCTTAAGAACTAATTTTCTAATTTTTCTTAAATACTGTCCAATTCACATCATTTAAGTCTGTTTCTTGCCAAATTTAACAGGTTCGACTTAAATCAAATATAAGACCTGTATCGGTCTCTAAAGCCAAAATACGGCCCGATACCATCAAAACATAAACACATTTCACTTTAAAAAATTCATAAATATTCTAAGAAAAAATTTCTTTAAAAATTTTATTTCCAAGGCTTGGAACCTCGAAATTTTATTCTGAGCATACGCCCAAGTACCATATTTTCCTACGGACCCTTCGAGACTGTCAAATCATGCGTCCATATCCGTTTACCCAAAATATTGACCGAAGTCAACTTAATTCATTTTAAAGTCAAAATTCATTATTTTCAACAGATTTTCACATATTGGCTTTCCGGCTACGCGCCTGGAGTAGGCACGCAAATCGAAGTGAGATAGAAAGAGCTTTTTAAGGCCTCAGAAAGTAAAATTTTTTTTAAAATAAGTGATAACCCTTTTGGGTCATCACATTCTCCACCTCTAAAATAATCGTTCGTCCTCGAACGGACAAAAGAAGGAAGTACATGAGTCGGGGAAAAGATGGGGATAACGGCTTTGTATATCGTACTTGGACTCTCAGGTCGATGCCTCAATAGGCTGACCTCTCCACTGAACACGAACAGAAGGAAAACTCTTCGATCTCAATTGACAAACCTGCCGGTCTAGAATAGCTATTGGCTCCTACTCATAGGACAAGTCCTTGTCCAGCTGGACAATGTTGAAACCTAACACGTGGGATGGATAACCATGATACTTCCGAAGCATGGACACATGAAACACTGGGTGCACGACTGATAAGCTCGGCAACAATGCAAGTCTATAATCCACCTCTCCCACTCGATCAAGAATCTCAAACGGTCCAATGAACCTAGGTCTAAGATTTCCCTTCTTCCCAAATCTCATCACGCCCTACATAGGTGACAAATAAAGCAACACCCGCTCACCGGCCATGAATGCCAAATCACAAACCTTACGGGCGGCATAACTCTTTTGCCCGGACTAAACTTACTAAGCCTATCCAGAATGATTTCGACCTTGTCCAAGGCATCCTGTACTAGATCTGTACCCAACAACCAAGCCTTTTCAGGCTCAAACCATCCAACCGGTGACCGACACTGCCTACCATACAAATCCTTATAATGAGCCATC
This sequence comes from Nicotiana benthamiana, assembly GCA_034376525.1. Taxonomy (NCBI): domain Eukaryota; kingdom Viridiplantae; phylum Streptophyta; class Magnoliopsida; order Solanales; family Solanaceae; genus Nicotiana; species Nicotiana benthamiana. The sequence continues at coordinate 122,933,529 of CM067334.1, read as the reverse complement.
TAGATACTCGACTGGTAGCTGTTGTTGTAGGCAAACTCTGCTAAAGGCAAAAACTGATCCCATAAGCCTCCAAAGTCAATGACACAAGCTCGGAGCATAAACTCTAAAATTTTAATGGTCCGCTGGGACTGCCTGTCCGTCTGAGGATGAAACATTGTGCTCAACTCAACCCGTGTGCCCAACTTTCGCTGAACTGCTATCCAGAAATGTGAGGTAAACTGCATACCTCGGCCTAAAATGATAGAAATAGGCACACATTAAAGACGAACTATCTCCCGAATATAGATCTCAACTAACCTCTTGGAAGAATAAGAGACTGCCACATGAATGAAATGCGCTGACTTGGTCAGCCTATTAACAGTAACCCACACTGCATCGAACTTCCTCTGAGTCTGTGGGAGTCCAACAACGAAGTCCATAATGATACGCTCCCACTTCCACTCAGGAATCTCAATCTTCTAGAACAAACCACCTGGCCCTGATGCTTGTACATAACCTGCTGACAGCTCAAACACTAAGCCACATATGCAACGGTATCCTTCTTCATTCTTCTTCTCCAATAATGTTGCCGCGAATCCTGATACATTTTTGCGGCGCCCGGATGAATATTGTACCTGGAACTATGGGCCTCCTCTAACATCAACTCTTGAAGCCTATCCACATTAGGCAAACAAATTCAACCCTGAAAACACAAAACTCCATCATTTCCTAAGGTAACTTGCTTGACACCTCCTTGTTGCAACGTGTCTCTGAGGACACACAAATGAGAATCATCATACAGTTGATCTCGTATACGCTCCAATAATGAAGAGCGAGCAATTGTGCAAGCCAACATACGATTGGGCTAAAAAATATCCAACCTCATGAACTAATTGGCCAAGTCCTGAACATCTAAAGCAAATGGTCTCTCACCAACCGGAATATAAGCGAGACTTCCCATACTGGCTGACTTCCTACTCAAAGCATCGGCCACCATATTGGCCTTTCCCAGATGATATAAGATGCTGATATCATAGTCCTTTAATAGCTCTAACCACCTTCTCTGCCTCAAATTTAGCTCCTTCTGCTTGAACGAATACTGCAGATTCTTGTGATACGTGAACACGTCACATGCCACACCATACAGATAATGCCTCCAAATCTTCAATGCATGGATAATGGCTGCTAACTCTAAATCATGAACCGGATAGTTCTTCTCATGAATCATCAACTGCCGTGAAGCATAGGCAATGACCTTTCCATCCTGCATCAGCACCGTACTAAGCCCAATACAAGACGCATCACAATAAACTGTATAAGGCTCTGAACCTGTAGGCAAAACCAACATCGGTGCCATAGTTAGAGCTGTCTTGAGCTTCTGAAAGCTTACCTCACACTAGTCTGACCACTTGAACTGGGCACCTTTATTAGTCAACTTGGTCATCGGGGCTGCGATGACAATCCCTCCACAAACCGAAAATAATAGCCTGCCAATTCCAATAAACTCTGGATCTTTGTAGCTGATGCTGGTCTAGGCTAGTTCTTGACTACCTCAATCTTTTTTGGATCGACCTGGATACTCTTTGCTGATACAACATGACCTAGTAATGCAACTGAACTCAACCATAACTCACACTTTGAAATCTTGGAATACAACTGACTATCCCTCAAAGCCTGAGGAACCACTCTAAGATGCTGCCGTGCTCCTCCCTACTGCGGGAATAGATCAAAAAATCATCAATAAAGACTATCACGAACAAATCAAAGTAAGGCCTGAACACTCAGTTCATCAAATCCATAAAAGCTGTTGGGGCATTTGTCAACCCGAATGACATCATCAAGAACTCATAATGCCCGTACCGAGTGCTAAAATTTATCTTAGGGATAACAGATGCCCTAATAGTTAATTGATGGTAGCTAGATCTCAAGTCAATGTTCGAAAATACCCTTGGCACCCTGAAGCTGATCAAAAAATCAACGATCCTCAACAATGGATACTTATTCTTGATTGTAACCTTGTTCAACTACCGGTAATTAATACACATTCTCATCGATCTGTCCTTCTTCCTAAGAAACAACACGGGTGCACCCAAAGGCGAAATACTAGGTCTAATTAAACCTTTTTCAAGCAAGTCTTGCAACTGCTCCTTCAACTCAGGCGGATCCATACGATACGGCGGGATAGAAATAGGCTGGGTGCCCGGAGCCAAATCAATGCAAAAGTCAATATCCCTGTCGGGTAGCATACCCAGAAGGTCTAAAGGGAATATCTCAGGAAACCCACAAACAATAGGAACAGAATCATTAGAAGGAACCTCAGCACTAGAACCACGAACATGGGCCAAATAGGCCAAACACCCCTTCTCGACCATACGTCATGCCTTCATATATGAGATAACTCTACTCTAAACGAGGTAAACCCAGGAAGGCTAAGGTTACAGTCTTGGCATGACAATCCAGGATAGCGTGGTAAGGTAATAACCAGTCCATCCTAATATGACATCAAAATCAACCCTGTCTAGAAGAAGCAAATCTACACGAGTCTCAAGACCCAAAATCACAACTATACATAAATGATGGACTCGATCTACCATAATAGAATCACCCACCGGTATAGATATATAAACAAGAGCACTCAAAGAATCACTAGGCATGAACAGATACGGTGTAAAGAAAGATGACACATAGGAGTATGTAGATCCTGGATCAAATAAAACTGAAGCATCTCTGCTACAAACCAAAACACTACATATGATAATTGCATCGGAAGCCTCAGCATCGGGCCTAGCTGGAAGAGCATTACATCTGGGCTGAGCCCCACCACCCTGAACTACATCTCTGGGATGTCTTGCTGCTGGCTGGCCTCCACCACTAGCGGCCTGAGCTCCACCTCTAATACCTCTACCTCCACCACTAGCACCTCTACCCCTACCTCTTGCTGGCTGGGCGGGCAGTGGAACACTCAGTGCCTGAACCATGGAATGGAAACCCTGATGCTGAGAGTTGCTTGATGCTCGAGGGAAATACCTAGCAATATGACCCATATAACCACAAGTATAACAAGCCCTTGGCTGCTGAGACTGCTGACCCAGACGACCTGAATGACCACCTAGAAAACTATGGAGCCGCGGTGCACTGATAGGAGTTGGTGGTGCACCGTAGAACTGCTGATCAGAATAATGCATATGGGAACCATGACCACTTGAAGCATCGTGAAAAACCTGAAGTGTTGACTAAAAAGGCCTAGGATGATGGCCTCTACCATACGAATCCCTGCCTCTAGACGAGGTACCACTGAATCTTCCTGAATGACAAGGCCTCTTGTCAGACCCTTGACCACCTCCCTATGACAAAACCATCTAAACTCTATTGGATACATTGGCTGCCTCCTCAAACGAAATCTCACTTCCTATCTCCTTGGTCATCTGAATTCGAATAGGCTGGATAAGTCCCTCAATGAATCTCTTCAATATCTCTCTCTCGGTGGGAAGTATGATAAGAGCATGATGGGTCAAGTCGATGAATCTGATTTCGTACTGAGTAACAGTCATAGAACCCTGCTAGAGATACACAAATTATCTTCGATTGATCTCTCTCTAAGTGATGGGGGGAAACTTCTCCAGAAATAGCTGAGTACTCTGCTCCCAAGTCAAAGATGGTGATCTGGATGGTCTAGCCAAATAATAATCTCTCTACCAAGTATTGGTGGAAGAAGACAAGCGAAAGTAGCAAAATCAACCACATTGGTCTCCATTATCCCCAAGTTCCTAAGAACCTCATGACAGCTGTCTAGATAATCCTTGGGATCCTCAGAAGATTCACCGCTGAAAGAAGTAGTGAAAAGCTTGGTGAACCTGTCCAATCTCCATAACGCATCGGCAGACATAGCTGCTCCATCACCGGTCTGAGCTACCACACCCAGATGAACTGCTCCAACTGGTTGAACGGTTAGAGTCTAAAACTGGGGAGCCATCTGCTTCGGAGTGCGAGTAGTAGGAGTCTGAGCTCCTCCTCCAGCCTGAGAGACGTCTGGGGCTACAGGAAGCAAGCCTGTTACGCCCCGCAACATTACGTCGATATTAAGTTCGGCAATATTATATTACGACAATGTTATGCTCTGCAGTAATATATTACGATGATGTTATGTCCTGCAATATTAAGTTATGACAGTATTCTACACCAGCATTATTGCATTAAGGAGAAGTTGCTCTTTGCTACAATAAGTTACGACAGTGTTGCACCCTACAGTGTTTTACGTTGAATTTATCATAAGGTAATTGACATCTGTCCCAGGAAAAGATTATTTGGAGATTATAAGAATTATACTATTTCATACAAGTGATGAGTAAATTCGTGAAGGAGAGAGGGGAAGCAAATCAAAGAAAATAAATTTTTGTCCAAGTTTGGCATGTTGGGATAAAATATGGGTCGGCCGTTAATACCTGATATTTATGGACTAGTACCATATAAGGTACCACATGACCATGATAGAAAGGTATATACGTTATGTGAAAAAACAAATAGTACTTTATGTAATTTAAGGTAATTATTAATTATGTGGGTAATTAGTTAGTTATTGGGTAATGAAATATTATCCAATTAACTAAAGAGCCAATTGGATAAATATGGGGTAAGAGTAACGTAGCAGCCCAAGGCTTTGCATAAGGTGACTCTTGAATTTATGTGAAATGTGGCAAACCTTCGAAAAATACATGGCCAACTAAGCCACATATAAGGCCCACCTTACACCTAGTAAAAGTCTTCCAAAAAAACATAGAATTATGCCTTTGAATAAGACAACAAAAGATGCCAAAACGTTAGCAAGGTTCCAAACTTTAGCAACATGAATTCGACAAGACTTTGGCAACATATCTTTGTAAAGGATTTAAAATCAAAATCTGCCTTTGACGTTGTAAGGCAGAACGTTCCACTTCAAACAAAAGCTTCATTATGAATCAATTTCGTTCAAATTGTTGCCAAGATTTCAATTGAAATCTCAAAGTTCAACCATTAAGATTTAATTCCATTTCTATGTTCAATACACAAAACGATAGAAGCAGAACAAATTCTCCAAGATTTCAAGGAATCCAATGTAAATTTCGCCGAAATATGTATGTTAAGGCACTTACTTCTTTCTTTTGGCATGATCTAAAGTGATATGAAGGTAAACGGTATGTTAATTCATAACAGATCTATCCCTAGAAACTAAGGTTGTCCATGTTGTTCTTTCCTTATAAAGTTATTTTAAACAAGTGTGTGTGATCCTTAAATCCTACTAAGGTTTACATTGATGGCAGGGATGTCCATAATATTCTTAAGTCACTCCAAAAGATTTCGAATGTGATTCCAGGAGTCGAGCATGTATTATATATATGTATTTGTTTTACTCTATCGAGCCGCGCTATAGTCGGTCGGGTACGGCACCTATTGTGCAACCACAGATCAGTTGGGTCTACGAGCTCCACATGACCGGGTACGATTCTACCGAGCCTTATGATGGCCGGGTACGTTTTTACCGAGCCCTCTTTGACGCCGTGTACGATATGATGATGATGATGTCCACAGAGGCAAATATTTTTAAAAAAATATTTATGTATATATATGTATTATGCATTTCATATCAGTAGCCCCCAGAGTCACTCAGATGTTACAGGTTGTATCTCATCTATCTCTCTTGACATTACTATTTTTGTTTATGCTTCCATGCCTCACAAACTCGTTACATTATTCATATTGACATTCCTTTTGCCTGGTGACGCTACGTTTCATGCCCGCAGGTCCCGATAGACAGGTAGAGAGCCCTCCAAGTAGGTTATCAGCTCAGCAGAAGATGTTGGTGCGCTTCAATTGCTTCGGAGTTGCTCGTTTGGTTAGTATAATTTAGATGTGTATTGTGTGGTATGGCGGAATTATACCGACCTTTATGATATTTATGTACTCTTAGAGACTTGTAGATATGCCGTGTACGTGAAAGATTGTACATCCTTTTCAGCCCATGTCTCGATTTATATTATGTAGGTCTACTAGGGCCATATGTCACGTGTATATGATAATATAATAAGAGAGACATGTTACGTTGGTATTCGGTTGAGTAAGGTACTGGGTGCCCGTCGCGAACCATCGATTTGGGTCGTGACAAAAGTGGTATCAAGCAGTTCTTTCTTAGGGATGTCTACAAGCCGTGTCTAGTAGATTCTTGTTTATGGGTGTGTCGTGCACCATATTAATGAGCAGGAGGCTACAGGATATTTAGGATTGTCACTCTTCTTCTTACTCTAGATCATGTGGTAGATCTCAATTATAAGAATTCAAATTTCGAATTCTATTTAACTCGTAATAAAACGATGACTAGATTTAGAAAGGAGGTCGATAAGGGACATAGCTGTGAAGGAGCTGTTTCAGGGGAATTGGATATTTGTATGATGCCTACGATAAGTAAATATGAGGTCTTTAGTAGATGATGGGTGTACTGAAAAGTGTAAACTTCCTGATAAGAAGCCTTAAGGAAAGAATACATATCCATCATTATGGTGAAGGACAGTGAGAGATTAAGAAGATAAGTACAATTTTCAGCAAGTGAAAGAAGGAAGATGAAGAAGGGTACGAGACGCCTAGTTAACACAGGTTAACTATGTTTATAATTGAGGCAGAGGAACATAAGCTTTTTGAGTTACCTTCAACAGTAACAGATGTACGTACAATTGACCACATCCATCCCGGATATGCCTTATGGGGGTTAACAGAAGTAGTATAAGAAGATATGATGGATGAATTGTTTGTGTTAGTTGGCATTTCCGAAGGGTATTAAAAATATACCGATAGATCTTTTATGATAGAATATTACGATTAGATGTGAATACTAGCATGAAAAAAAATCAGAAGATACGCACTGAAAGCCTGGATAGGATAAATATTACTTTATTGTAACTTTCGTCCATAGTAGAGCGAGGACGATGAGAAACTCGAAAAGCCGATGAACGCAAGGAAATCTAAGAGCAAAAGAATGTCATAATGAAGTTTTCACAAGAAAAAGGATATGCAGAATAGTAGCAGAATAATGGAAAGAGAGATAAAGAGGCATTATGAATAAGGTGTAATACATGGATAAAAATACTAGAGTGTTACAGAACCTATAGTCGAACGAAGGAAGAAATGAAAGGTGTTGTGCCTTAAGACAACAAAAACGTATAGGCCATAAGGTTATATCCTCATTTCAAGAAATAAGTTCGTGACTCCAATGCGACTATCAGAGCGTAGAGTTAATCCCCAGAGTAATAGAAATCAGTATGGACTAGTAAACAAGATAAATTAAATATAAATTTGGGACTGAATGAGTGGAAAGTACTCAGCATCATGGTAATTTTAGATTTTGTTCCGGCAGTAATAGAATGGACCACAGAAGGAGATTCATGAGGAATTTGGAGAATGTCCATTCAGGGAGACGCTTCCCTAGAACAAGCAATGTGAGCAAAATTAAGCTTAAGAGACTGTATGTGCCAGTTACGCTAAGTGTCACCCTCCCGGGTAAGGGGACTTGTTATCCTTGGTATAAAGGAATCCGCAAGGCGAGTAAGGATCATTGATGTGAAAAGACGCCAAAGATGAAAAGGTACACATCTATAGGTAGATCCTCGTGGATTCAACTCTTAGTACACCCCTAATGGGGGGAATATGGTATGTAGCATTAAGTCATAATTAAGTGGTTCTAACGACTATGGAATGGTAAGGGAAGAATGTGATAAATGAAAGATAAATGAGATGGAACTTATCCAAATCATACAGATACACTACGATCCAAGAATATTGTGCAAGCATGATATCAAGGAAAGGAAGTAAAGGTTCCTGCCCAAGCTGTTATCAATAAATAAGGAGCCAGTGCGAGACGTAAGTTAAGACAAAGGAATTAACCCAAGAAAGATTACGAGGAATATTGATATGAGAATGGGCCAACGAGTAGTTAGTAATTGGTCAGGGAGATCCCACTTATGGCTAAAGAGGAGGTTATAGACGAGTCATTAAATTATGTAAGATAAATATAGTAGAACCCAACATGGAGAATTCAGCCTCGAACAACATCATTATAATATTTGAGAAATATTCAAATGAGACCCGGGGTAGTTAAAGATACTATATGAGTGTTACAGGGATAAAAGAAAGTGCCACTGGGAAGGCAGTCAAAATACTAGTTCAGAAGCAACTACGGATAATTATAGACAAGTAAGAATATCAAAAAGGTCTGTAATAAGCTCACAGCTTTATGGGAGTCAAGGGTTCTCCCTAAGTGCTACAATAAAAGACTAGCTGAGAATATAAGAAAGAAGGCTTCAACTTAAGCACAACGACCTAAAGAGTAAATGGTCGTGTAACAACGATCTCGCAACAACTTTGTAAGCATTCCAAAGGAAAGTGGAACCTTCCATGGCTAATGAACGAGAAGTAAGAATTAAAAGTAAAAGTAATATTCGAGATCATCTTAGTTGTATGAAAACTCTGGCAAATGTGGCCACTAAGATAAGCTAAGTATGGACGCAACAAGGAGGCAGAAAGACCGGCAAAAGTAATAGCTTACATTGAAAGAAAGCTAATATGGAACTAAAGAATTATTTGATCAATGATCCAGAGTTAGTACGTTATGGATACACTAAAGATTTTGGAACATTATCCATGCAACATAATTTTTGACAATCATACGCCCATAGAAGACTTCGATATAAGTTAAAAGAAAGAACTTAGCCCAGGGCATAGACAAAGTATTGAATTGTTATAAGATTGAATCTTTGATATTCTATAATGCCCATGAAAGGCTAAGGTAATAACTGATACTATGAGACACGGATTGGAAGATAGATTAAGCATACGTAAAGACTGATCAGAAGGAAGAGGAAACAAAAAAAAATTACATCACCTAAGTAAATCAGGACTCTGATTATTGGACCTCGAAAAAGTATAGAAGTTGTGCTTGAGAACATGACAGAATCTCTCTTAATATCAGATGTTCAAGAGAAATAACACGACAACCAAAATCTGTAATGGCTCTACAAGGAATCCAGTTAGAAGAAGCACCAGCCTGATAAGAAGTGAGTACGAAGCTCCCACCGGATTGTGTATGTAGCAGAGGTGCAAGTATTATAATAGAGCTTCAAGTTATGTACGTGAATTACACCTAGGTGGAAGAGAGGTTATGAAGGATATAAAAGATATTATACGAGATTTTAAGTAAATAAGGGAAAAGTGAACAACGTACGACATACTCAAGTGCAGAAAGTTGTGAATAGTCCATACTTCAGATAGAAGGTTATAAGCACGGGGATCCAATAACCCGGAAGGATAACGTCATCGTTGGCGGCATGTCATATAGCCTATGATTTCTATGTACTGGGAGATCTAGTTGAGAGAATCAAGAAAAGTTGGAGACAATGTGATGTATCACTTGACATTCCATAATAACATAAGGAAAATTATGGTGCAAGCAAGTTGAAGGAAAGTTGCGAGTATTATACCTGGATATGTATAGGTCGCAAGCTAAATTATGGTAGAGCGACAAAGTTTTAAGGAAACATGAGTAAGGATGAGGAAAGGCAAGTGAAAATGTGACGAGAATGGATAAGTCCTCAAGATTAAGTACAAGCGAGATAATGGTTTCTCTAAATTATTGAATGTTCAGTATAGCCTGGATGAACTCAAAGGAATCTAAGACAAGTAGTATTTAGAAAAGATGGAATACTGCCTTGATAGTAAAATGAGGGTGTAATTGTGATGGATAAAGGATGACGATTAGGCCTTCATGTGAGTAGTGATTTGAGGAGGATTTCATGGACTGTATGAGATTAAAATACCCACATAAGTGAATCATATTGGGATGCTATAAAATACGATCATTGAAATACAATATCACCCCTAAGTGGATCAGGAAAATCACTTCAAATATTCCTCGATGGAACGTAAGCCCTAGTGACAAGGTATGTCGTAAGAAATTTCAAGTTATTAGTGGTATATTGTAGATTGATATTGAGGCAAATCAATATTGGATATAAAAAAAGTCACAAAGTATGAGATGAGATTAGGACGTCATTCTTAAGACGAACGGTAATGAAGGAGCATTGAAGGATTGAGATTTATACCTAAAGGATAGGCAACAAAAGTAACTGGGGGCTTGGTAAGCGTACCTCAGTAAAGGTAGATTAAAGCAGAAAAATTATGGTATAGTATAGCCCATGTAAGTACAGTAAAGTCATATGAATGGGTAACTAGATCTATTAAATGAGATATGGCCATATTCGCAAGTTTTACAAAGTATCGAGCAAAGGACTTCAGTATACCTATAGAGGCCCAGAGAGGCATCCTATTAAGCCTTGTATATACAAAGTAAGGCCTACAGATTGACTAAAAGATAAAAGAAAAAAGGAAAAATGAATCGCATAAGTGCACCTACAAAGCCAGGGTCACATAGGCTACATAGAAGGAGGTAACAGAAGTTGCAATATTAGGAAGACTTCGACCACAGGTCATGACATGAGCAAAAAGACCAAATGGGGGAATACACTATAATTTGGATTTATTCACAGAGCGACTGCTTATATGACAAGAAGAGAATTAAGGTATTCACAAGAGTTATAAGTTACAAAAATGATAAGAGCATCAGTCAACATTCGAGGATGAATGTTCCAAAGGGGGGAATGATATTACGCCCCCAAATATTACGTCGATATTATATTCGCCAGTATTATATTACAACAATGTTATGATCTGCAGTAATATATTATGATGGTGTTACCATCTGCGATAATATATTACGATGATGTTACGTCCTGCAATATTAAGTTACGACAACATTCTACACCAGCAGTATAACAATAAGGAGATGTTGTGCTTTGCAGTAATAAGTTACGATATTGTTGCACCCTACAGTATTTTACATTAAATTTGTCATAAGGTAATTGACATCTGTCCAAGGAAAATATTATTTGGAGATTATAAGAATTATGATATTTCATACAAGTGATGAGCAAATTAGTGAATGAGAGAGGGGAAGCAAATCAAATAAAATAAATTTTTGTCCAAGTTTGGCATGTTGGGATAAAATATTGGTCGGTCGTTAATACCTGATATTTATGGACTAGTACTATACAAGGTACCACATGACCATGATAGAAAGATATACGTTATATAAAAAATGAGTAGTATTTTATGTAATTTGAGGTAATTTTTAATTAGGGGGATAATTAGTTAGTTAGTGGGTAATGAAATATTATCCAATTAACTAAAGAGCCAATTGGATAAATATGGGGTAAGAGTAACGTGGAAGCCCAAGGCTTTGTTAGAATATACGCTTAACGCTAGAGGGGGGGTGAATAGCGTTATAATAAAAAACAATGTAAATTTGCGGAATTAAAAATTGCAGAAATAACGTAAGTGCAGTAATTAAAGAGATAAGGTGAGAACACACCGAATTTTATCCTGGTTCACCACAACACGTGGTTAGTCCAGTCCCCAAGAGACTCTCTCTAGTTTTACACTAACTTCGTTAAGCTTACGGGTGCTTAACAAACCGATACACTTGCTCGTAGATATACACTCTACAAGACTTCAACCTGCTCGAGGATACCGCACCTCAAGACTTCAAACCAAGGAACTACTTTTCCTTCTTACAACAAGGGATTAGAATATCCCTTCAAGTGTGTACAAACACTTAGCACTCAAGACAAGACTCTCTCTATAGAGTAGATATGAGTAAAGGCAATACGCTCAAGAACACAAAAACTTCGTCAAGAGTTTGACTCTCAAAAACTTATGAAATGAATATAAAATGATTGCAAAGAGAGTATGTAAGATTTAGCAAGAATGTAATCAGTTGTTGTACTTAGAAGAGTGATTTTGAGTTGTATTTATAGTGCTCAAAACACCCAAGACCGTTGCTTAATTGCCAATCACAAATTGCTGATTTTGTGCTAGGATAATCGATTATCTGATTCTGCATAATCGATTATCTGCCAACGTTCAAAAATCAATCCCAGATTTTAAGCACAATAATCGATTATCCAAATCGTATAATCGATTACCTGACAACGTTCAAAAATCAATCCCCGATTTTATGCTTAACATAGTCGATTGTCTGATTAAACATAATCGATTATTTTTCAGTGTTTGAAAATACTTTGGCAACGGTCTTTAATATAATCGATTACCAGAAAAGCCATAATCGATAATTTTGCTACTTTGTAAAATCTGATGCTCACTGTCTCAACATAATCGATTAGTCTAAGGCACATAATCGATTATCTTGTAACTTTGAAAAATCTGGTGAACACTGCCTTAACATAATTGATTATCATAAGGTACATAATCGATTATCTTGTAGCTTTAAAAAATCTGGTAAACACTGCCTTAACATAATCGATTATCATAAGGTACATAATCGATTATCTTGTAGCTTTGTAAATCTGGTGTACACTGCCTTAACATAATCGATTATCATAAGGTACATAATCAATTATCTTACAGCTTTGTAAAATCTGGTGTACACTGCTTTAACATAATCGATTATCATAAACTACATAATCGATTATCTTTGTCCAGATTTGAAAGACATGTTTAGAATTCATTTTGGTTAAAAAGAATGTTTGAAAATCATTTTGCTTTAAATTAAAGATGCATGGTTTGATAAAAAATAATTTTACGAGAGAAGCCAAGTCTTGAATCAATTGTCGGATCAAGATCACAATTATAGAACGACTCATGTATAAGTTTGTTGCTTTACTTAATCTTGATCTTTGTTTCTCTTGTGCTTGGACTTCGGCATATGTCAATGTTCCGTTCACGTCGGTTTGGCATTTATCAAAACCTACAAATATGAACACACGTTTAGTTTAGCGACTTGAGAACGTGTTTCAACAATTTCCCCCTATTTGATAATGGCAAACCAATATCGGGTTATGCATATTAATTAATTCATAGTGACGATCCAAGACGAGTATATAGATATGCAACGAGTTCCCCCCCAAGTTATGAATTCCCCCTCAATTTATGCCAATGTGCATAGCCCATATCTTCCCCCTTTTGACATTAGCAAAAAAAAATAACTAACTCTTTATTGATTAAACAATATTGCAAATACATAAAAAATAAAAACAGAATATGATGCAAACTAGAAAAACAAAGAGACAAGACATTATTCATTGGCTCAGGGAATAATCGATTATGCTTTTGAGATAATCGATTATTTTAGGAAATGTAGTAACGGACATCCGAAACGGTAATAGGAAAATCGATTACACTGTTTTAAATAATCGATTATTGTCACACAGTGACTTAACACCTGAAATAAATGTCAGCATAATCGATTAGGGATATGAGATAATCGATTTTTATATTTACCAGCTAAAATTCTGCAAAGCCAAAACTGTTAGATAATCGATTGTAGTGTTGTATAATCGATTATGTCAATTTTCCAGCATAATAAACATAAAACGTAAATGGGGAATAATCGATTATTGACATTAGAGAAATCGATTATTCTGCACCAGTGTCTGATAATTCCCCCTGTCTTTGGGGCGATACCTGCAAAAAAAAATTAGGCGCCTCCGACGCTCAAGTTAGTAATCGTTAAAACATAAAAATGCAATGCATGAATTAGATCAACGTGGAGTCAAGAATCCCGAGTTCACTACGAATTCGGAAGAAGGACTCTTTCTCTAGAGGCTTTGTAAAGATGTCGGCCAATTGATTTTTGGTTTCAACAAATTCAATTTCGACATCGCCCTTGAGAACGTGATCTCTTATAAAATGATGTCTAATTTCTATGTGTTTCGTTCTTGAGTAAAGAATAGGATTCTTCGTCAAGCTTATGGCGCTAGTATTGTCACATCGAAGAGGAACATGATCGATACTAAGGCCATAGTCTGAGAGTTGTTGTTTCATCCAAAGGATTTGAGCGCAACAACTCCCCGCGGCTACATATTCAGCCTCGGTTGTGGACAACGCAACACTAACTTGCTTCTTGCTAAACCAAGAAACTAAGGAGCTACCGAGCAAATGGCAAGTGCCACTAGTGCTCTTGCGGTCCAATTTGCAATCTGCAAAATCGGAATCGGAATAGCCAACTAGTTGGCATGAAGAATCTTTGGGATACCATAGTCCCACATTTATTGTTCCAACAAGATACTTCATAAACCGTTTTACCGCAGTTAAATGTGACTCCTTCGGACATGATTGATATTGAGCGCATAAACACACGCTAAACATGATGTCCGGTCTACTAGCAGTAAGATAGAGAAGAGATCCGATCATACCTCGATACTTTTTGGTGTCTACTTCCTTACCTTTCTCATCTTTGTCAAGATGGTCGGATGTACTCATTGGGGTGGCCATTGCTTTGGCGTTGCTCATTTCAAAGCGATTTAGCAACTCCTTGCAATATTTGGATTGGCAAATGAAAGTTCCCTCTTTCATTTGTTTCACTTGTAGCCCCAAGAAGAAGTTTAGCTCACCCATCATCGACATTTCGAATTCGCTAGTCATTAACTTAGAGAATTCCTCGCATAGAGAATCATTAGTAGCACCAAAAATAATATCATCGACATAAATTTGAACTAATAGAATGTCATTGTTTTTATTTTTGATAAAAAGTGTGGTGTCAACTTTCCCCCTTTCAAACTCATTGTCTAAGAAAATTTACTTAGACGTTCATACCAAGCTCGAGGAGCTTGTTTAAGACCATATAAAGCTTTCTTAAGCTTGAAAACATGGTCGGGAGATGTAAAATCTTCAAAACCCGGGGGTTGTTCAACATACACTTCCTCTTGAATAAATCCATTGAGGAAGGCACTTTTGACATCCATTTGAAATAATTTGAAATTCATAGATGATGAAAAAGCAAGTAATAGACGAATGGCTTCTAGGCGTGCAACGGGTGCATAGGTTTCTTCATAATCAATGCCTTCTTCTTGATTATATCCCTTAGCAACTAGACTAGCTTTGTTTCTAGTGATTATACCATTTTCATCTAATTTATTCCGAAAAACCTATTTCGTGCCAATTATGGTATGATTATCGGGTCTTGGCACCAATTCCCAAACATCATTACGTTTGAATTGGTTAAGCTACTCTTGCATTGCCAAGGTCCAATGCTCATCTCCAATTGCTTCAGAAATGGTTTTAGGTTCTATTTGTGAAACAAAAGCCATATGTCCTACAGTATCTTTAAGAAGGTTTCGTGTACTTACCCCTTTCTCGATGTTGCCAATTACCTTGTCAAGAGGATGATCTTTAGACGTCTTCCAAGCCTTAGGCATCATCGATTCTCCTTCTTGTGGTGGTACTTCTTCCGAAGGTTGTTCCATGACTTCATCTTGAACTTCCTTTGGATCCTCCTTTTGTACCTCGTCTTGAAGATTGATTTTCTTTAAAGCATCTGCAAGATTAACACAAGAATCCTTTCTCGCCAAGCGAGGATCATTTTCACAAAATACTACATGAGGAGATTCATCAACAGTTTTAGTTCGGTTATTAAACACTCTATATGCTTTGCTACGTGATGAGTAACCAAGAAAAATTCCTTCATCAGATTTCGCATCAAATTTTCCCAAGTTATCTTTTCCATTGTTGTGAATAAAACATTTACAACCGAAGACTCTAAGATGAGAAAGATTTGGTTTCCTTCCCTTATAGAGTTCATAGGGAGTTTTCATGAGTATCGGTCTAATGATAGCTCTGTTTAAAACATAGCTTGCGGTACTCACGGCATCCGCCCAAAAATATTTGGGAATCTCGGCCTCTTTGAGCATGGTACTAGCCATCTCTTCGAGACATCGATTTTTACGTTCTACCACTCCATTTTATTGTGGTGTACGTGGAGCCGAAAAGGTATGTTCAATACCGAGTTCGTCACAAAAGTCCGCGAAGAGATTGTGATCAAACTCTCCCCCATGATCACTTCTTATGGAACGGTTGTGTCCTTTTCATTTTGAGCACGTTTAAGAAAACTTTTAAAAGCTTGAAAGGCATTACTTTTATGAGCAAGAAATAACGTCCATGTAAATCTAGAATAGTCATCAACAATTACAAAAGCATAAAGATTTCCACCAAGACTTTTAATTCTAGAAGGTCCGAAAAGATCCATGTGTAGAAGTTGTAAAGGTCTAGTGGTTGAAACAACATTTTTGGATTTAAAAGAAGCCTTTGTTTGTTTCCCTTTTTGACATGAATCACAAATAGAGTCTTTTTCAAATTTCATGTTTGGAAGACCAAGTACTAAATCTTGTGAAACTAGTTTGTTTAAAAGATTCATATTTACATGAGCTACTCTACGATGCCATAACCACATGTCGTCTTCTTTACTCAAAAGACAATTCACATAACTTGATGAAGAATTTTCAAGATCAACCATATAGATATTATCCATTCTAAAACCACGAAGAATAATTTTAAAATCACTACGACGGATAACTAAGCATTCTTCGGAGTCAAACAATACAAGATTTCCCTTGTCACATAATTGACTTATGCTCAAGAGATTATGTTTAAGACCTTTAACAAGCAAAATATGCTTAATGGAGGAGGATTTGTCCTTACCGACCGATCCAATGCCGATAATCTTTCCTTTGTTATTGTCTCCAAAAATGACATTTCCTCCTTCCTTGGGTGTTAGTTGAAGGAATTTTGATGCATCCCCGGTCATATGTTTGGAGAATCCACTATCAAGGTACCAAAGTACACTTGATCCCTTCAAACACACCTACAAAACAAATTAATGAGATTTTGGTACCCAAGCCATTTTGGGTCCTTGTGCGTTAGGTGCAACATATTGGTGTGATTGCCCTGCAGTGAAATGTCTATGTCTAGTGAAGCATGTGGGAGCAATGTGTCCAATTTTATTGCAATAATGACAAATGACATTCGGATTGTGCATTCTTCTAGGATGATAATAATTTGGGGGTCTAAACTTATTCACTCTATTTTTAGGAACATAGTTTTGATGTAGTTTTCGAAAATCTTGTCTAGGTGGTCTATACATGCCAACGTTTCTTCTAGTGTTCACTACATTTTTAGAAATATAGTTTTGATGTGGTTTTCGAAAATCTTGTCTAGGTGGTCTATACATTCCAATATTTCTCCTAGTATTTGTTCTAGAATGAGATTCAATTCTAGGATTAAAATTTCTAGGTTGAGTGATGACATTTATTTTGTTTGGCCTAAGTTGAGTCTTAGGTGGTTAAGGAATGGACTCAACTTTTTCTTTTGGCTCGTGTTTGAAGCCTATACCGTGCTTAGTGGATTTCAAATTTACAAGCACTTCATTGAGATTTTTGTGTGAAGAATTGAATTTGTGCAAAGTGCTTCTAAGACTTTCTACTTCTTCCTTTAGAGATTTGCAAGAAGTGCAATCCTTATTTGAGCTTTCGGGTTTGTCGGCGCTTCTTTTGCCATAAAACTTGTTTTCCTCTTTTAATTTTTCATTTTCAAGAGTAAGTTTTTCAAAATCCTTTTCTTTTGAAGAAAATTGTTTTTTTAAATCTTTTATAGATTTAGAAGTGCTAATAAACTCTTTATACAACTCATCAAATGCATCTTGCATTTCTTCTAAAGTGAAATAGTTCTTAGAAGAAGTACATACCTCATTTTGATTTTCTTCGTGTGCCATAAGACACAAGTTTGCGGTCTCGTTTCCTTCTCCATCACTTGATTCGTCTCCGGAGTCGCCTCCCTAAGAGATGTTTGCTCTTTGTTTCTTGAATGGTTTCTTCTCCTTTTTGATGTTTGGACAATTTGATTTGATATGCCCGATTTCTCCACATCCATAGCAGTTCAATTGGTCGCCTTGTTGCTTACCTTTTCGTTCATACTTCTTTTGCATGAACTTGTGAAATTTCTTAATAACGAGTCTAAGCTCGACATCTTCATCACTTGACTCCTCATCGTTTTGAGGTTGAGTTGTTGATGCTTTGAGCGCAATCTTTCTTTTCCTTTGATCATCCAAAGGAGAGTTAAGAATAGTTGATTCATAAGTTTTAAGATTACCTCGTAGTCCGTCGATGGTGACGTTTGTGATGCCGATTGATTCTTGGATAGCATCGGCTTTGGAACGCCATTCCGGACTGAGACTTCGTAGAATTTTTCGGACAAGCTCCTTATCCGTGAATGTCTTTTTGAGGGCGTGTAGGTCATTAACGATTTTTGAGAATCGTTCGAACATGTCATCTATCTTCTCGTTTTCCTTCATGTGAAACAGTTCATATTCGTGGGTTAGGAAATCAATTTTAGCTTCCCTTACCTGGTCCGTACCTTCGTAGGTGATTTCTAATTTGTCCCACATCTGCTTGGCAGTGGTGCAACATGATATTTTTCGATAGTCATCGGGGTTCACTGCACAATACATCATGTTGATTGCCTTTGCGTTGTTCACTATTTTTCTGATATCATCGGCGTCGTATTCGTCTTCCGTTTTTGGAACGAGTTCTTCTCCAACCTTTTTGGTAGGTTGTAGTTCTCCATTTTTGATAATTTTCCACAGTTGGAAGTTGTTTGATTGTATAAAAATCCTCATTCTCTCCTTCCAGTGAGTATAGTTGGTGCCATCAAAAAGTTGTGGCCTTGTGAAGCATTGTCCTTCACCTAGTCCTGCATAAACACTACGAGTAGAAGCCATGGAAAGTTTCTCTCAAACTGTTAAGTCTTTCAGAGAGTATGGCTCTGATACCAATTGTTAGAATATACGCTTAACGCTAGAGGGGGGGTGAATAGCGTTATAATAAAAAACAATGTAAATTTGCGGAATTAAAAATTGCAGGAATAACGTAAGTGCAGTAATTAAAGAGATAAGGTGAGAACACACCGAATTTTATCCTGGTTCACCACAACACGTGGTTAGTCCAGTCCCCGAGAGACTCTCTCGAGTTTTATACTAACTTCGTTAAGCTTACGGGTGCTTAACAAACCGTTACACTTGCTCGTAGATATACACTCTACAAGACTTCAACCTGCTCGAGGATACCACACCTCAAGACTTCAAACCAAGGAACTACTTTTCCTTCTTACAACAAGGGATTAGAATATCCCTTCAAGTGTGTACAAACACTTAGCACTCAAGACAAGACTCTCTCTGTAGAGTAGATATGAGTAAAAGTAATATGCTCAAGAACACAACAACTTCGTCAAGAGTTTGGCTCTCAAAAACATATGAAATTAATATAAAATGATTGCAAAAAGAGTATGTAAGCTTTAGCAAGAATGTAATCAGTTGTTGTACTTAGAAGAGTGATTTTGAGTTGTATTTATAGTGCTCAAAACACCCAAGACCGTTGCTTAATTGCCAATCAAAAATTGATGATTTTGTGCAAGGATAATCGATTATCTGATTCTGCATAATCGATTATCTGCCAACGTTCAAAAATCAATCCCAGATTTTAAGCAGAATAATCGATTATCCAAATCGTATAATCGATTACCTGACAACGTTCAAAAATCAATCCCCGATTTTATGCTTAACATAATCGATTGTCTGATTGTACATAATTGATTATTTTCAGTGTTTGAAAATACTTTGGCAACGGTCTTTAATATAATCGATTACCAGAAAATCCATAATCGATTATTTTGCTACTTTGTAAAATCTGATGCTCACTGTCTCAACATAATCGATTAGTCTAAGGCACATAATCGATTATCTTGTAACTTTGAAAAATCTGGTGAACATTGCCTTAACATAATCGATTATCATAAGGTACATAATCGATTATCTTGTAGCTTTAAAAAATCTGGTAAACACTGCCTTAACATAATCGATTATCATAAGGTACATAGTCTCTTGCAGCTTTGTAAAATCTGGTGTACACTGCCTTAACATAATCGATTATCATAAGGTACATAATCGATTATCTTACAGCTTTGTAAAATCTGGTGTACACTGCTTTAACATAATCGATTATCATAAAATACATAATCGATTATCTTTGTCCAAATTTGAAAGACATGTTTAGAATTCATTTTGGTTAAAAAGAAATGTTTTAAAATCATTATGCTTTAAATTAAAGATGCATGGTTTGATAAAAAATGATTTTACGAGAGAAGCCAAGTCTTGAATCAATTGTCGGATCAAGATCACAATTATAGAACGACTCATGTATAACTTTATTGCTTTACTTAATCTTGATCTTTGTTTCTCTTGTGCTTGGACTTCGGCATATGTCAATGTTCCGTTCACGTCGGTTTGGCATTTATCAAAACCTACAAATATGAACACACGTTTAGTTTAGCGACTTAAGAACGTGTTTCATCAGGCTTTGTATAAGGTGACTCTTGAATTTATGTGAAATGTGGCAAACCTTGGAAAAATACATGGCCAACTAAGCCACAAAGGCCCACCCTACACCTAATTAAAGTCTTCTAAAAAACATAGAATTATGCCTTTGAATCATACAACAAAAGATGCCAAAACGTTACCAAGGTTCCAAACTTTAGCAACATGAATTCAACAAGACTTTGGCAACATATCTTTGTAAAGGATTTAAAATCAAAATCTGCCTTTGACGTTGAAAGGCAGAAACGTTCCACTTCAAACACAAGCTTCATTATGAAGCAATTTCGTTCAAATTCTTGCCAAGATTTCAATTGAAATCTCAAAGTTCAACCATTAACATTTAATTCCATTTCTATCTTCAATACACAAAACGATAGAAGCAGAACAAATTCATCCAAGATTTCAAAGGAATCCAGTGTTAAGGCACTTACTTTTTTCTTTTGGCATAATCTAAAGTGACATGAATATAAACAGCATGCTAATTTATAACATATATTCTCCAAGAAACTAAGGTTGTCCATGTTGTTCTTTCCTTATAAAGTTATTCTAAACAAATGTGTGTTATTCTTAAATCTTACTAAGGCTCATATTGATGGCAGGGATATCTATAATGTTCTTAAGTCACTCCAAAAGGTTTAGAATGTGATTCCAGGAGCCGAGCATGCATTATATATATGTATATGTTTTACTCTACCGATCCGCGCTACAGTCGGTCGGGTACGATACCTATTGTGCAACTACTGATCAGTTCGGTTTCCGAGCTCCACGTGGCCAGGTACGATTCTACCGAGCCTTATGATGGCCGGGTACGTTTTTATCGAGCCCTCTTTGAGGCCGGTACAATATGATGATGATGATGATGCCCACAGAGATGAATATTTTTAAAAAACATTTATGTATATATATGTATTATGCATTTTATATCAGTAGCCCCTAGAGGCACTCAGATGTTACAGGTTGTATCTCATCTATCTCTCTTTACATTAATGTTCTTGTTTATGCTTCCATGACTCACATACTCGGCACATTATTCGTACTGACATCCCTTTTTCCTGGGGATGCTGCGTTTCATGCCCGCATGTCCCAATAGATAGGTCGAGACCTCTCCAAGTAGGTTATCAGCTCAGGGCTAGATGTTGGTGCACTTCAATTGCTTCGGAGTTGCTCATTTGGTTAGTATGATTTAGATGTGTATTGTGTGGTACGGCGGAATTTTTCAGACCTTTATGATATTCATGTACTCTTAGAGGCTTGTAGACATATGTCGTGTACGTGAAAGATTATACGGCCTTGCCAGCCTATATCTCGATTTATATTATGTTGGTCTATTAGGGCCATATGTCACGTGTATATGATAATTTAATAAGAAAGATATGTTTTGTTGGTAATCGGTTTAGTAAGGTACCGAGTGCCTATCTCGGCCCATCGGTTTGGGTTATGACAAAGCATGACCGGGTCACACTCTCCATAAGGCCCACTAGATGGACCATAGCGTCCTGGAGTACTGAGGTAGCAATAAACCCCTCCGGTATATGAGCTGGGCCCACCGGAACTGTCTGGCCGGAACCTCATCATCAAAGTCAACATGAGCCTCCATCACTGGTGTTGCTGCTGCTCTAGACTGAGCTCTGCCCCTACCTCAGCGTCCAGCATGGCCTCGCCCTCGCCCTCTCCCCTCATGTGAACTGCTGCTGGAGGCTCAGGCTGCTGGTCAGTGGATGAGGAAACATGTGTTCTCACCATCTGCGAAAGAACAACGTAGAAATTCAATAAGCATTGAGAAACCCAATCGCACGATAGAAAGGAATAAATATGAAATTTTCCCAACTCTGTAGCCTCTAGGGGAGAAATACAGACGTCTCCGTATTGATCCCTCAGACTCTACTAAGCTTGTTTGTGAACTTTAAGACCCATGTAACCTAGAGCTCTGATACCAACTTGTCATGACTCGGATTTCCCGCCCTCAGGTGTTGTGATGGCGCCTACTAATGTGAGAGAGGTAAGCCAACTGTTTGAACAAATTACCTTTTTACCTATTTTATATTCTATAACAAATATGAAACAATAACGTGTAGACAACAAAATCTACAATATGCGGAAGAAAAGCAATAAACTATCTGAATATGCATCCAATACACCTTGTTGACCATCGACTACCCAGAACTAGTGTCACGGTTTCACAGACTATCTAAGAATACTACATACAGAGTTTGAAAGATAAAAGATACATTGTTTCTGAAATAAGTAAATGAAACGGGATAAAGGGATAGAGGGAGACGCCAGGGGCCTGCGGACGCCTGCTAGACTACCTTGGATCTCCGTGTGAACTGAAGCCAGCAACCCAAGCTATGGTACAAAAGGTGCTTCTCCGGGATCAGCACACAATGCAGAGTGTAGTATCAGCATAACAGACTCTATGTGATGGTAAGTGACGAGGCTAGGACTAGACTACCAAATAAACCTATGCAATTTAATTATATAGAGCGGAAAAGAAGAGTAGCAATATGCAGTCAAGTATGGGATGGGAACTATCAATTTTGAATAGAAAGACAACGCGTAATTAAAAGGAACAACATATCTGAGATATCTCAAAAAAATCATGAATCAATAAGTGCACGGCATCACCCTTCGTGCTTTTACTCTCGTCCTTACCAAGGCAATTAGGTAATGAAAATGTGCATGGCATCACCCTTCGTGATTTTACTCTCATCCTCACCATATAATCAATATAATCGGTACGGAATTGTACATCGTGTAGCACGACATCACCCATCGTGCTTTATATTCTTCCTCACAAATCATATACGACATCACCCTTCGTTCTTTAACAATCTCTCACCAAAATATTACACGGCATCACCCTTTGTGCTTTAACACTCTTCCATACCCTAACAAAAATCACAAACAATAGTGCAATGAAATGAATGAAATTACAATCAGAATCTCGACAAGGTAACAATAGTTCAACAGTCAAGTCCCGACAAGGGAACAACATCAAAAGAAGCATCAACATCCCCGCAAGGGAGATAACATTAAAAGCAACAATATCCCGACAAGGGAGGCCACGTAATGATTCTCTTCTCTTTCTCAGTTTTACTTCACAAGTCACTTCATAACTTGAGCCAATGCTCTAAAAGGTTCAACTACCACTTATACTTTCACATTTCATTATACAACTTGAGCCAACGCTCCTCAATGTTCAAATGTCACAATTACTTCCACAAACTTTACCGAACACTAGAAATCACCACCAAGGCATGAATAATTCAACGAAGTCATAATAATCACAATATAAGACTCACAGTCATACTTGACACTAATGCATAGATACTTGTCACCATGCATGTACGTCGTACTCAAAGAATACCACATATCAAATAGGACCCGACCCGTAATCACTCAAGCTAAGGTTAGACCAAACACTTACATTGATGCCACGAACACAATTCAAGTCTCAACTATGGCTTTATCTATTGATTCCACCACCAATTCGCTCGTATCTAGCCACAAATTACTTAATTATATCAATAATTGATAAAAATGAATCAATTCTAGCGCATGAAAATACGTTTTCCAAAGTTTTACCCAAAAGTCCAAAATTTCCCCCGGAGCCACATGGTCAAAACACGAGGTTCGAACCAAAACCCGATTACCCATTCCCCCACGAACCCAAATATATAATTTATTTTGAAATCGGACCTCAAATCGATGTCCAAATTCCCAAAATTTGAAAAACCTAGGTTCTACCCTAAACACCCAATTTCCCCATGAAAACCACTGATTATTAGTTGAAATAATGTGAAAAGATGTTACGTATTGAAGAAAACTAGTAAGAAATCACTTACAATCGATTAGGAAGAGACGCTGCCTTTGAAAAATCGCCCTAGAGAGTTTATATTTTGAGATGATATGAAAATTTGTTGAAAATGCATCTAAGTTATGAACTTACAGGTTGCAGGTATTGCAATTGCGACGACGGTTCGCAATTGCGAACCAGATTCTGCTGACATCGCTTTTGCGAAGTGACCCTCACATTTGCGAGGTCGCTTTTGAGATAAAACAATCACATTTGCAAAGACGTGGTTACGACTGGAGGATCGCATTTGCGATAATTTTCTCGCGTTTGCGAGATAGGCTGGCCTGACCTATTTTCGCATTTGCGAGCCAAGATTCGCAAATACGAAGCCTACATGCATGCAATAGAACAACTGAAACATGCAATTTTTCCAAATTCAAATTCCACTCTGTGGCTTATCCAAAACTCACCTGAGCCCTCGGGGCTCCAAACCAAACATGTACACCAACCTAAAATATCATACGGACTCGCTCGTGCATTCAAATCACCAGAATAATATCAACAACTATAAAATTAGAATCAAAATCATGAAATTTTTAAGGAACTTCAAATTTTTCAATTTTCTCAAATACGGTCTGATTCACGTTATTTCAAGTCCGTTTCTTTCCAAATTCACAGGTTCGACTCTAATCATATATAAGACATGTACCGGACTCCAAAACTAAAATACAAGCCCGATAATATCAAACTTTAAACACATTTCACTTTCAAAAACTCATAAATATTCAAGAAGACAATTTTTTTTAACAAAATTCATTTCCCGGGCTTGGGACCTCGAAATTCGATTTCGAGCGTATGCCCAAGTCGTATATTTTCCTACAGACCCTCCGAGACTGTCAATTCACGGGTTTGGGTCTGTTTACCTAAAATATTGACCGAAGTCGACTTAATTTATTTTAAAGTTAAAATTCATCATTTTTAATAGATTTTTACATATTGGCTTTCCGACTACGCACCCGGATTGTGCATGCAAATCAAGGTGAGACAGAAAGAGGTTTTTAATGCCTTGGAACGTAGAATTTATTTTTAAAACAAGTGATTTCCCTTTTAGGTCATCACAGTTTAAACTACATCAGCCGTTTCATAGCACAATCAACCGTGATCTGTGAGTCGATCTTCAAATTGTTGAAGAAAGATACTGCAATAAGTTAGACTGAAGAATTCCAGAAAGTCTTCGATAAAATCAAGGAGTATTTATCTAAACCACATATTCTTGTCCTACCAGAACCAGGAAGACCTTTGCTGCTTTATTTGTCCATACTAGATGGGGCCTTTGATTGCATGTTGGGGCAACATGATAAGACTGGAAGAAAGTAGAAAGCCATTTATTATCTAAGTAAGAAATTCACACCCTATGAAGCCCATTATCTTTTGCTGGAGAGAACCTACTGCGCTTTGACATGGATCGCTCAAAAGTTGAGGCATTATTTCTGTGCATACACCATATATCTCATATCAAGGATGGACCGGCTGAATTATATCTTCCAAAAGCCCATGCCTGCTGGAAGTTAGCAAATGGAAGATATTGCTGAGTGAGTTCGACATCATTTATGTAACTCAGAAGGCGGTCAAAGGGCAAGCATTGGTAGATCACTTGGGAGAAAATCATGTAGACAGATAATATGAACCATTGAAAATGTATTTTTCCGATGAGGAGGTATTGTTTTTGGGAGAAGATATAACCGACACATATGGTGGTTGGAAAATGTTCTTTGATGGAGCTGCAAACTTCAAAGGAGTGGGTATTGGAGCTGTCTTAGTGTCAAAACAGGCCAACACTATCTGGCATCCGAAAAACTCAAGTTTCCATGCACTAACAATATGGCAGAATATGGGGCTTACATCTTGGGACTCAGGTTGGACATTGACATAAATGTTCAGGAGTTGCTGGTCAGTGGAGATTCCAATCTTTTGGTGCATCAGGTTCTAGGAGAATGGGCTACAAAAAACACCAAAATATTGCCATATATATATATTGTGTACACGAGCTAATCAAGAGATTCACGAAGATAGAGTTCAAACATGTTCTGAGGGTTTAGAATGAGTTTACAGATGCATTGGCCACTTTATCTTCCATGATATAACACCCACACAAGAATTTCATCGATCCTATCCCAATAGGAATTTATAAGCAACCAACTTATTGTGCTCATGTTAAAGAAGAAAGTGATGGAAATCCATGGTTCCACGACATCAAGGAATACTTGGCAAAGGAAGGGTATATGGAGCACACAACTCATACTCAGAAACATACACTCCAGAGGTTAGCCAACCATTTCTTTCAAAGTGGAGGAATTCTGTACAGAAAGACTCTTGACCTAGGGTTACTATGGTGTGTTGATGCCAAGGAGGTATCCAAATTGCTCGAAGAAATGCACGCCGGAGCTTGCTGGCCGCACATGAATGGTATTGTATTAGCCAAGAAAATGCGGTATGTCACAGTCAACTCTACCATAACAGAATGGTGAGAGATTTCAACAAAAAGGTCAAACCAAGACTATTTGTACCCGGGCAATTGGTGCTAAACCGAATCTTCCCACATCAAGATGAAGCCAAAGGGAAGTTTTCATCCAACTGGAAAAGTCCTTACATGGTTCATCGAGCACTGACAGGAGGAGCGCTCATACTTGTTGAAATGGACGGAGAAATTTGGCCAAAACCTATCAATTCAGACGCAGTTAAGAGATACTCTGTTTAGAACTGTTTACGTTTCTTCACTTGATGTAACTGAACTACGCTTGACCTAATTCTCGTTTAAGAGGGGATACATAGGCAGCCTTGTGGGTCCCGTGACATCTTAATAAAATCTTCATTTTTTCCATGACTAGAAACTATGGCAGAATTTTGAAGAAGACCCTCAAAATTCTAAAGCAAGTTCATCCAACTTCGTCATACGTGGAACAGCTAAAAGTATTGTATTTAAACTACGGTAGAATTTTGAGGTGGACCATCAAAATTTTAAAGCAGAAAGGTAGCAATGTCTCTAAAATATGTCACAGTCACCGGTTCATCTAAATTATTTGATATCACATACTACTACATCTCAAATAACTATATTTTTGACACATGCATATTTTTTGAAAACTTTATTTCTATGACAGACAGATGTTACCCAGGGTAACTCAATACCCAATTATTTTCATATATATATATATATATATATATATATATATATATATATATATATATATATATATATATATATATACACTTACTTTTAAAACAGTGCATATGCATCATCATTTGATTTATGAACAGACACAGGATTTTTCACAATTTTCCATAACTTTTAAAGTCTTTAAATCAATTTATTTATGCATTTTATTATATAAATATCCAATACTTACCCTCCAAATTATTTTCATGATGATTTAATCATGTAAACTTATCATTTATACCAATGTGAGGTCTTAAATATTTTTAGTGCATTTCTTATAATTACATTTGTATTTTAGGGCTAAATTGCACATTTTACAATAATATCCATATGCATGTATAACTACATTATTTATGCAAAAAGTAACTTTTATATTTTTATTATACTAAATAACTATTTTAAATCATTTTCATGCACGAAGAATATTTTTGTTATTTAATTATTACTTTTATAAATTATTTATTTGAGTAAAATGGGTATTTAAATTCAGCCCTAAATTCCTCCTATTTTCGGACCTAAAGCTACGCAGACCCCAGCCCAAACCAAATAACCCCCCAGCACAACCAACTAATTAACCCAATCTAGAACTCCAAATAATCATGGTCGTTGATCTCTGAGAATAACGGCTCGTATTATTCCTACCTTTTTAATTATAACCAAACCCTAATCATAAATCTTTCACTCCAAACCTGCCACCTCCCCCTGGAAAACCCTAACCTGCTTCCTCTCTTAACCTCTCCAAATATGGCCCTAAAATGGAATCAATCGTTCATTTACTTGCCTTATAGATCTCTTCTCACTACTGGTTACTCGTATGTGGTGTTACTTTGTTACTTGCCTAACATGCAAGCAACTCTCATCAAAATTGAACCAAATCAGTTCAAATCCTTGATTTCTATGATTATTCTATCTATGTTCATCATGTATCCTTTGTAAGTAAGAATATTTTCTATATCTGTTGATGATTCTTACCTACCCTAAATTAGGGTTTGTAGACCTCTTTCAATCGAACCAAAACAGGTTCGATTCTCTGATTTTGTGTGATATTCTGTGTCACGACCTGGATTTCTCATTCTCAGGAATCGTGATGGCGCATACTCGTAGAAGCTAGGCAAGCCACGAAATTTAGAAATTTTAAACTCTTTCATTTAAATCCTCTTTAAAAACTTGTAATCGCAGGTGATCATTATTTAAATAATAGCGGAAGATGAAATTAAGAGGAAGACTTAGACAAAAATAATACCAAAATCGAGACGAGAAAACCAACATATGTCTCTACCCAAAAACCGGTGTCACAACATTCACGGACTGTCTATGATTACTACATACAAATGTTTGAAAGAAAGAAACATAGTCTGTCTCGGGTACAAGTGATAACAGAACATAGTAATATATGGAAGAGACACCGGGCTTGCGCACGCCTGCAGGACTACCACGGAATGGCTCCCAAGCTACTGTCCCAATGCTGCTCCGCTATCTGCATAGAGTGCAGAGTGTAGCATCAGCACAACCGACCTCATGTGCTGGTAAGTGTTGGGCCTAACTTCGGCGAGGTAGTAATGAGGCTAGGACCAGACTCTAAACCTGTGCAATTATATCATGTGCGGTGAAAAATAAATAGAAATAAGAAGTTTAAATAGAGGGGGTACATACTTCGGGGAATATATTAAATTTAGCAGAAACTAAATATAAACAAGTACAATATCTACAACAATACAATAATACTATTATTGCGACGCGCAACCCGATCCCTTATCATTTAAAATTGTTGCGACGTGCAACCTGATCCATCTATATAAATATTATGGCGTGCAATCCGATCCAATATAATATTTATTGCGACGTACAACCTGATCCAACATAATATTTGTTGCGACGTTAAGGCACAAATCTTACTTGTGATAACAGTAGAGCCACCCATGTTCTAACAATATTTTGTAAAATGATTGCGTTATTATTTTTATTTTACACTTATTGATGGGATTTTGGAGGTATGATAAAAATTCATCATTCTATGAAAACAATCCCAACAGTTGATTTTGTCAGAAAGATATCTAGAAAAGAAATTATGGCCTAGTGTGAGTTATGCTATATTACAATAGTAGTTACCAAGGAATTTATATGTTTGTTCATTAATTTAATTTTAAAATATGGGTTTGGAGTTTGATAAGTCGGCCAAACTGTGAATGATAAGCTTTAAGACGCTGTTGAAAGACTTGAAAGGGTTAAAGAGTGGGGTAGATACATTTTATGCTGGCAGGGACACAAAAAAGGCAGGTAAATCATCGTAAATTCAATCCGCGGTCAAATACTAAGAACTCCAATTTGATCAAACCTTTCAAATTTTAAAGCTTCTAGGTGAGAATTATTCTTCCAAATAAATTCTGAATAATCTGAAAATCAAAACCGACGATTTACATAAGTCATATTGCATCATACGGAGCTACTCATGCCTTCAAACAACCGAGCAAAGTGCAAATGCTCAAAATAATTGGTCGGGTCATTACACTTCTATTTTCTCTCTCTTTCTGTGCTCCCGAGGCGTTGAAAACCTCATTTTAGTTGCCTCGATTTGCATGCACAGTCCGAGCGAGTAGCCGGAAAGCTTATATGTGAAATTTTATGAAAAATACTAATATTTGGTATTACAAGGAGTAAAGTTGACTTTGGTCAACATTCTAGGTAAATGGACCAGGACCTGTAATTTGATGGTCCCAGGAGGTACGTAGAAAAATACGGGACCTGGACGTATGTTCGAAATCAAAATTCGAGGTCCCGAGCCCGAGTTTAAAAGAAATTATTTTTCTAAAAGTATTAAGGAAATTTGAACTGAAAATGGATTAGAACGTGTTAGTATCGTGTCCGGTACAGGTCTTATATATGGTTTAAGCCTTTTTATGGAGTTTGATTGAATCCGGACGTCGTTTGACGTGTTTCGGACTCAAAGTTCTAAATTTGAAAGTTTATGAATTTTGGAAGAAATCATGGATTTTAAGGCTTAATTCATTGTTTTTGATGTTATTTTAGCAATTTGATCGCACGGTTAAGTTCGTAGGATGTTGTTGAGTTAGTGTGTGTGTTTGGTTATAAGCCTCGAGGGCTCGGGAGTGTTTCGGAGTGGTTTTGGTCTTAGAAAAGTTACAGAAGTTTATGTTCTAATGTTCTGGTATCTAGTTCTATGCGATCTCATAGGTAGTATCACGATCGCATAGAGTAATCCTTCAGGTGCCCCACATTTGTTCTATGCGATCGCATAGCTTAGCCCAGTTCCTTCAGTGCGAATGCAATTTTTATACCGCGTTCGCGTTTCATTAAATCCAAACCTGGAGTGCACAATCGTTTCTTCTATACGTTCGCAATCTCCCTCATGTGATCGCATTAGCCAACTTCCTTTCTACTATGCGATCGCATAACTCCCTTCTCGATCGCATAAAGCAAATTCTGCCCTGTTATTTTTTAAAAGCAGATAGTAACAACGGGTTTCATTCAAAAACTCACGAGCTCTCTTCTTCCCCAAGCACTTAGGAGTCCATTCAAACCCCCATTCTTTAAGACCATTACCTATTAAGACGGTAAGTAATTCCCACTTAACTTCTTCATTTTTCATCATAATTTATCAAATTTCTAAGCTCAAATCATGTAATCTAGGGTTGAAATTGGGGGAAATGGGTAGAGTTAGGGCTTTTCAATTTTCTTTGATTTAGACCTAGTTTTGGGATCGAATCTGAACAAAATTGTATATTTGGGCTCGCGGGGGAATGGGTGACATGAATTTGGTCCAAACCTCGTGTTTCGACCAAGCGGCCCGGGGTCAATTTTTTGAATTTTGGGAAGGAAGGTTGGGTATGTATATTTAGGCATTAGGTTTGATTTTTTAGCTTATATTGATATTATAAATTCGTTATTGCTTAGATTTGATTGGGTTGGAGCCGAATTCGACATGAAAAGCATTTGTTTTGGATTGATTCGGCCGTGGAAGTTGAGATAAGTTTTCGGTCTAACTCTAGGTTGAGGGATTAGGATTTGAATCTTACTTGCTACTTGTTATGTATGAGTACGACGTATGGGCATGGTGATGAGTGTCCATATGTCGGTGCCGAGCATGACCGTGGGTCATAAATTTATAATTGTGTATTATTAATTGATTCTATAAAAGATTTGTTTGCTGAAACTTGACACTGAGTATTGATTTTAACTGTGCTAAGTAGAAATTGCATAGGATTGGTTATAGTTGGACCTCCCTTGCCGGGATAGTTGATTTAATATTCTTGCTCCCTTGCCAAAAAATCATTATACTATCTTTTTCCCTTATCGGGATTATATTGTGTATTGTATTGAAAGAAATGGGAACGGATGGTATGCCTACCACAAGATATTAAATGAAATGGGAGCGGGTGGTAAGCCTACCACAAGATATTGATTGAAATGGGAGCAAGTGGTACGCCTACCACAAATGACATTGAATGGGAGTGAGCGGTACGCCTACCACACATGAAATATTTAAATGGGAGCGAGTTGTACGCCTACCACACATGATATATTGAAATGGGAGTGAGTGGTATGCCTACCACTCTTGATATTGACATGGGAACGAGTGGTATGCCTATCTCAAGATATTGATTGAAATGGGAACGGGTGGTACGCCTACCCCGAGTCAAGATGAAATGGGATCGGGTTGCACGCGTGCAACAAGGTGAGATGAACATGAAAGTTTTCTTATCCCCTTTATTCTGTGTTAGAAGCTAAATTGTAGATGTTTACTCTTTTATCCCTAATACTTTATTTTTTATTTGTTATCCCCAGAACATGTTTTCCCTCCCCAGTTTTACTTGTTATTTCCTGTTATTGCTTTTCCATATATTATATAACTACACAGGTTTATCTTGAGTCTGGTCCTAGCCTCGTCAGTACCTCGTCGGGGTTAGGCCAGACACTTACCAGCACATGGGGTCGATTGTGCTGATACTACACTCTATGCTCTTTTGCACAGATCTCGATGTTGGAGAAGCATTTGGGCAGCAGCAGTAGTCCGAGAGCAAGCTTCCAGTCCAGAGGCACCGAGGTAGCCTTGCCAACGTCTGCTGACCCGGAGTCTCCTCTATCTTTTATTTCTGCCTGTTATCTCATGTATCTCGAGACAAACAGTTCACATTTTCAAACAATTTTATTATGTATTTCTTAATAGTATGCGAGTGATGTGACACCAGTTCTTTGGTAGAGATGTATGATGAATTCCACATTTTGTTCAGATTATTTAACTTAAATCTTCCGCATTAATTTTCATGTTTTTCGCAGTTGATAACTATTGAACTCTTGTTGTCATTTTTGTCAAAAATGGATTAAAATAAAAGAGAAGAATATAAGAGTGTGTCTTGCCTAGCTTCTACGAGTAGGTGCAATCACGACTCCCGGATGTGCGAATTCCGGGTTGTGACAAGTTGGTATCAGAGCACTTGGTTACATAGGTCTCACAACTCATGGACTAACTTGGTAGAGTCTGAAGGATCGGTACAGAGATATCTATATTTATACCATAAAGGCAATAGAGGTAGGAAAACTTCGCATTTGTTCTTTCTTGTCATGCGGTTCTATTTCTCAAAACGCCGATTGAATTTATACTTTGTTCTTTCACAGATGGAGAGAATACGCGCTTCTTCATCTACCGCTCAGCAGTCAGAGTCTCCAGCAGCAGCCCTAGTAGCGGAGCCTCAGGTTGATTTTGAGGAGGAGGCTCCAGCCCCAGCAGTTCCGGTGGGACCAACTCAAGTCCCAAAGGGGTTCATTGCCACCTCAGTTCTTCAGGACACTCTAGTCTGATTGGTAGGCTTCATTGAGAGTATCATTCGAGCGGGTTTGCTTTCAGTAGCACCAGCCACTTCTCAGGTCGGAGGAGGGGTTCAGACTCCTGCTACATGTACTCCGGAGCAGTGAGCTCCCCAGGTTCAAGTTCCAGTGGCTCAGCTAGAGGTGGCAGGTCAGCCGGGTATAATGGCTCAGGTCAATAGTGAGGTCGCTTTTAGGATGCGGCCAATATGGGCCGTAGAGTTGAGAGGGTTCTGCCACAGGGAGATAGTCATGGGTTGGATAAGAGGCCCTGTCATGCAGGGAGATTCAGTGGTACCTCATATGGAGGCAGAGGTTCTTATGGTAGAGGTCATCCTTCTAGGCCTTTTCAGTCAGCTGTCTAGGTCACTCATGGTACTTCAGGTGGTCATTCAGGTCAACAAGGCCAGCCTCAGTTTCTGCAGCTACAACACTCGCGTGGATGTTATGAGTGTGGCGAGCATGGTTATCTCATATGGGCTTGCTCAAGGTTAAAGGGTGCTCAGCCGCAGCAGTCGAGGTCTTGCCATGCTTGTGGTGACCCGAGGCACATTGTCAGATTTTTCCTTCGAGCTTCAAGCATCTCTCATCATTAGAGTTCTCGTACTAGGATTGAGGCACCAGTGGTTCCAAAGCATGCCCAGCAAGCTTGAGGTGGTGACAGTGGTAGAGGTAGAGGTCATAGAGGTGGAGCTCAGTTTGCTAGAGGTAAACGCCAGCCAGTAGACGATCTTCCCTGAGATATGGTTCAGGGAGGTGGGGCCCAAACCTGGTGTTATGCTCTTCCAGCTAAGCCAGAGGTTGAGTCTTCTGATGCAGTCATTACAAGTACTATTCTGGTATGTGATAGAGATGCTTCAGTGCTATTTGACCCTGGGCCTACGTATTCGTATGTGTCGTCCTATTTTGCACCATACCTGGTTATGCCTAGTGATGCTTTCAGTATTCTTGTTTATGTATCTACATCGGTGGGCGATTCTATAGTGGTCGACCGAGTTCACCGTTCCTGTGTTGTAGTGTTTGGAAGTCTTGAGACCCATGATGATTTGTTGCTCTTAGATATGGTGGATTTCGACGTCATATTAGGGATGGATTGGTTGTCCCCGTATCATGCTATCTTGGATTTCCATGCCAAGACCGTGACCTTGGATTTACTAAATTTTCCCCATTTAGAGTGGAGAGGGACCCTAGGTCATACCACTCGCAGTGTTATATCATATTTGAAGGCTCAACACATGGTCGAGATGGGGTATTTAGCTTATTTGGTGTATGTTCGCGATTCTAGCGTAGAGGTCTCTTTTATTGATTCTATTCCCATTGTTCGGGAGTTCCCTGAGGTTTTCCCTTCAGATCTACTGGGTATGCTGCCCGATAAGGATATCGACTCTTGTATTGATCTGGCTCTGGCACTCAGCCCATTTCCATTCCGTTGTATCGCATGGCCCCGCCAGAGTTGAAAGGGTTAAAGGATTAGTTGTAGGATTTGCTTGATAAGGGTTTCATTAGAACCACTGTTTTGCCTTGGGGTGCATTTGTGTTATTTGTGAAGAAAAAGGATGGTTCGATGAGGATGTGCATTGATTATCGGCAATTGAACAAAGCTACGATCAAGAATAAGTTTCCACTACCGAGGATTGATGATTTGTTCGACCAAATTCAGGGTGCCAAGGTGTTTTCAAAGATAGACTTGAGATCTGGTTACCACCGGTTGAGGATTAGGGCATCTGATGTCCCTAAGACAGCATTCGGCACTCGGTACAAGCATTATGAGTTCCTAGTCATGTCATTTGGGTTGAACAATGCCCTAGCAACATATATGGAGTTCTCCAACCGAATGTTCATGCCTTATTTGAACTTGTTCGAGATAGTTTTTATTGATGATAATTTTTATTCAAACAATTGTACTTAGTATTCTTAATAGTCTGCGAGTGATGTGACAGCGGTCCTTGGGTAGAGATGTATGGTGAATTCCGCATTTTGTTCAGATTATTTAACTTAAATCTTCCGCATTAATTTTCATGTTTTCCGCAGTTGATAACTATTGAACTCTTATTGTCATTTTTGCCAAAACTGGTTTAAAATAAAGGCGAAGAATATAAGAGCGTGATTTGCCTAGCTTCTACGAGTAGGCACCATCAGGATTCCCGAAGATGGGAATTCCAAGTCGTGACAGGTTTTGAAAAAAAAATGGCTTGACCGACAGTCGTTTTAAGCAAATATCATAGGTTGAATATTGAAGGCTTTTCTTTGAAAATAATTATCATATAACTCAATAATTAATATGGAAAAATTAATCCAAGTAGAATACAAGTAAATTAATCTAGTCAAATAAAGAATTTATAGTAGTTAAGCTACCCCTTAAACAATTTTTTATATTGAAGACGATTGTCATGAAATGTTATTTTTCTTTTGCATTTTATTCTAGAATATATTTAAATTAAGAGTAAGAAATTGAACTAAAATCGAACTTATTTGCTTTGTGAATGAAAGGCCTATTTGAGTTAGTCAAAAACTAACTGAACCTGTCTATTATTCCTAATTTGTCTTTGTAGCTAGCGACATGTAAACTATATGCATAACGTAGTGACACCCCAACCTTTAAATTCCGGATCCGCCTTTATTTGACGTGGATCAGTTGCAAGTAAGGTCTATTAATTGTTGCAAGTCAAAATTGCTCAACGTCAAGGAAGAGTTGAATTGCTTAGAGTGTACAATGGATAATAATTGTGTTCAGGGTATTGATGTTGATTCTATATATATTATATACAAGTGAGTGATCAATGTTGATCTTAATTCTATGATAGATAAGGAGAAAAATATTTATGATGATAAAGCGACTCACCATTGTTTAATTCTCCACTAACCTGGGCCAACTAAGATCATACTAGTCAAAAGCCCCCTTGAAATTAAAGATTACCAGTCCCCATGGAGTCCACAATAATGATTTTTAACCTTTTGACATGCCTCTTAAAAAAATATTAACTCATATAAAAAAGCTATTTTGACTAAATTACTCTTAATTAAAATTTGCACATTATTAACTTGATATACTGAGATATATAAATATGGATAAGTTTAGAAAAAAAAGTTAATTTTTTATTATGGAAAAGGTCACCTATTGTGAACTAAATAAAAAGGCTAAAAGTTCAATTATTATGAAACGAAGTACCTTCTAACCCCTCTCTCTCGATACCACATTACAGTATAAAGTAATCTTTTTACTACAGAATTTGGGAGTAATTTTATTTACTAGTGTGACACTCAACCAACAAAAGTAAAGTGACGGCAATTCTATGCTTGAAAAGTGTTAATGGGTCCCACTTGTCAAGTCGTTCTCTCCTCTTCCGGACCATCTTCTTCCTCCTTCTTTCCATTTTTTCTTCATTGATTTCTTATTTTTCCTTATTTACTGTTCCTTTTTTGGTTCTTTCTTTTCTAATCTTCTTCTCTATCATTTAAGGAAAACAACGTAACTAAGAAGGTCTTGACTTTTATTTTTACTCTTAATTCTATTTCACCATTGCATTAACATAAAATATTTGGTGTGTTCGTCAATTACGGACTTTAGAGTCCTCTTTTTATGGTTAAAAATTATTGACCTGAGGTGGGTCTTAATCACATTTAGGAAGCATTGAATATGCTCTTTTGAGTAGTCCATATTTTGATCCGCTCCAAGAAAATAAAGCTAAAATCAAACTAATTGAGAGTTTAAATGATCTATTTTGTTTATACTTTGTAGTAACAAATATGAAGATTTTAAACTAACAAAATACGAGGGATTGAGAGGAATACATGGTAAGAGGATTTGAAGTGCTAGAAATAGAAAAGAGAATTTAGTAAACGAGGAAGAGAATTACGAATTTGAAAAAGGGTCAATTATATTCCTTAGTTATCAAAAATAGTTTAAATATATTCTTTGTTGTACTATTAGGTCATTTCAAACCCTAGTGTCATACTATGAAACAAATATATCCTTATTTTAGATGGAATATCACATGGATGCACCACATTAAATAACTTATTCCATTATTTTTAACCCGGTTCATTTCGAGAAAATCATGACCCAACCCAAGATCAAAAGTCCAGTCATGTAGTTCAAGAAACACATTGCAAAAGGCCAAAACTGGTATAAAACTCATACTAGTTTACTTTTAATTTGGCCTGATGTAGAACTAATACTAGTTTACTTTTAAATAGTCTTTTTCAACCATCTAAACTATGAGCTTGGGATTTATGGCAGTATTCATAAGAACTTTTCTGCCTTTAACGTAGGGCATCAGAATCTGCTACGCATTTACCGATTGATACTTCAGATTTCAGGCAAAAAATACAATCAAAAAATTTCCTCAAATGAAAAGTCAAAGAGATAGAGCTTCATGAGGATGAACATTACATTCCAATTCTAAAAGAGCCCTTTTCATTCAGTGGAAAAAAATATAAAGGTGATCAATGTACCAATAAAAAATCTCCTCTAACTATGCAAAATCACTTGTTCGTGACAAACATAAGAAACAAGGGACGAGGCAGCAGTGTAGGATCAGAAGTCGCCGCAGGTTTGCCGGAGCTGTAAAAAATGGATGGTCAAAGTTTTAACTATCTCTTCCGTCTCCAGATGTGAAAAAAAATTAAAAAAATGAAAATATAAAGCAGTGCTCGCCGAAAAAATATATTCATGATCAGATCCAGTAAAATCCCAACCAAAGCTTTTAAATCTTTGACCTCTTGTACATATTTTTCCAAATCTGAAGATTTTCTATCGTTTCCCAACAAGTTCGCCAGTGGAAATTTCGGCCATAGTTATAACAATGAGAAGGAAAAGAGGAGAGAAAGAGATTAGAGAAGCATGGGGTGAACTTTGGGTTCGATAATGGTTTTTTGGAAGTGAAACGGGTTAAAATAAATGATAGGTCGATTTCACCTGATGGAGCCACGTGACTTACCATATAAAATAAGAGAATATTTATTCCATAGTATAACGGTAGGATCCGAAATAATCAAATATTATATTTAAACTATTTATAATAATATAAAGATATATTTTATTATTTTTCGTTATGAATTTATTTGGGGATAGAAGTCAGTGAGTCCTGTGAAATGAAAATAAGTAAGAAAGATAAATTAAAAAAAGAGCTAATATCTTAAAACACTTCTAAATTTGATATTCATTATTAGTTACCTTCCCAAACTATGTTTTATCCTAATTACTCTCTTACATATAAGTAAATTTAAGTATACCCTCGAGCCACCACATGGCATAGTAAGTGGCCTCATATATCCTTTGGCACGTGAGGGTGTATAAAATATGCCACCTAAGCAGCTCAAACAATAAAAAGCGCCCTAACTAACATTTTCTTTTATTTTTTTCATCTTTTCCACGTCTATTCTTTCTATTTGTTCCTCTTTATAACATCCTCCATTAAAACACATCTAGTATTCTTCTTTTCCTATAATTATGATTTTTCTTCTTTAATTTAACTGCAAAAGTTCTTAGACACATTTCTTGATTTTCTCTTCAACATTCTTTGAGACGTTAAAAATGAACCCACTTTGTCAATGGAAGACACGCCACAATTGGAATACTAATCCACTTTATTGAAACTCATCCCCACTAATTAAATACCAAAACCAACAAAATTCAAACGTAAACTTACTAAAAATTATTTAATAAAACTTTTTCAACTAGATCCCTAAAATTTATAGGTAAATCGAAGGGGAAAATGGGAGAACCATTTGATGGAATTTGAGAGACAGAAGAGTTTGGGCAGAACCATTTAATTTAGCTTCCCCTTTTTAGTTCAGGTTTTAATCTGCTTTTTCTCTCTCTTCATTTTATTTCTTTGTTTAAATTTTAGTATAGGTAATATAAATGTAACGATCCGTCCAGTAGTTTTATGAGTTACCACTTCATTTTCTCTCATTTTTGCTTTTTTATATCTTGTTCAGTCGTATTATGTGATATCAGATTGGTTGGTTTGGGTTCGGAGTAATTTTATAAAAGAATTA
The DNA here is from genome assembly GCA_034376525.1 of Nicotiana benthamiana. NCBI lineage: Eukaryota > Viridiplantae > Streptophyta > Magnoliopsida > Solanales > Solanaceae > Nicotiana > Nicotiana benthamiana. The sequence goes on along the minus strand of CM067334.1, from coordinate 122,894,418 downwards.
GATACTTAGTCTCTTAAGTTGGCCATTTAGTTGAAAAAAGTAAATCGGAAGTTGACTTGTAAGTAAACGATCTCGGAATATGATGTTTATGATATGTAATGCTTCGTGAGGTGATTTGGGACTTATGAGTGTTCGGAATATAATTTGGAGGTATGTGTTAGATTCAAGCTTGAATTGGCGAAATTGGAATTTTGACGTTTTCCTTTTGACAGTGAAAATTTTAATATTGAGGTCGGAATAGAATTACAAAAATTGGAGTAGGTTTGTTGTGTCATTTATGACGTGTCTAAAAATTTTAGGTTATTCAGACGAGGTTAGATAGACTTTTTAATAGTTTGTGAAATTCGGAAGTTTTGGAATCCTTAGGCTTGAATCCGAGGGTGATTTGGTGTTTTGGCATCATTTTGAGTGTTCCGCAGATTCATATAACTTTGAATAGTGGTATAAGACTTGTCATACTTTTGGTTGAAGTCCCGCGGGCCTCGAGATGATTTCAGATGGTTATCGGGAAGTTTGGGAATTGGAGTTTGTACCTGAAGTTGCTGAGGTTCCGTCATAACCTCACTTGTCAGTCGCAGATGCGGCCACGGGTGAAGAATATGGAAGTTGCAGATGCGGAGAAAGGGACGCCAGGTATTGCGTCGCAGGTGCAGTTAGGAAACTTAAATGAAAAATCGTAGAAGCAGTTGGATAGGCGCAGAAGCGGTTCGGCATGTGCGGGAAATGGACCGGAGATGCAGCATCGCTTGGCAGAAGGTATAAAAAGGCCCATTCGCGAAATTTTGCTAAGTTTTGCCTTTTTTGAAAATGGGAAGAGAGCTAGGGCAGTGGGTTTTCAAGGGAATCGAAGGGTTTCGATTGGGTATGCTTCTTAAGCCTTATTATTTATGTTATGGCCATTTTTTCATTGTTTAATCATGGTATTAGTGAAAAATTAGGGAAGAAAGTTGGGAGATTAGGGCTTGGAATTGGAGGCTTTAATTTAGGGATTTTAGGGGATGTTTGTGGTCGAATTTTGGTGTATTTAGTATGTATGAACTCGTGAGAGTATAAGGATTCTAGTTTTGTAAATTTTATCGGAATTTGAGGTGTAGGCACGGGGTCGGGTTGGGCCAATTTCGGGATATTTGAGTTAAATTGATAATTTTTGTATGGGTTTCACTCCTTTAGCGTATATTGATGGTTGTATATTGATTTTAGTTAGATTTGGGGCATTTGGAGGCTAAATCGAAGGCAAAGGCATCACGAACTAGAGTTTGGTTTGGCTTGAGGTAAGTAACGCTTCCAATCTTGATTCTGAGGGTTCGAAACCCTGAACTACGTGTTTTATAATTACTATTGAGGTGACGCAAATGCAAGTGATGGGTGTGTGGGCGTGCACTGTGAGAAATGCCACCTGGATCATTACAGTGTACTTTTTAGTGACTCTTTCTTGCTGATATATTTGTTGTACTTATGTGATTAAGTTAATGAGCTAAAAATCATGCTAATTATCATGTTAAGGCTTCACGCCAATTCACTCGAGAGGTCGTTTTTTGCTGTCATGTCATTAGCTTTATTTATATTCTGTACTCAGTCATGTTGATGCATATTATATCATGTCTCAGTCTCGATTACTGCTATATGACATATCATCTCATTGTTCGGGCTTGTATCATGACATTTTTGATCCGTGTGTGTGAGACTAGAGAGAAAGTACTAAGTGAGGCTGAGAGCCTGTTATTGAGTGATAGTACAAGATCGGGCTACACGCTGTAACGAGATTTTGATCATGCCTTTGTTGCCTTGATATAGGGCTTAGGCTAAGAGAAGCCCCTCCGAAGTCTTTACACTCCTAGTAAGCGCAGTTGTTGAGGGATGAATCTTCCCTGGACATGGATCTTATACGAAGTATTGATACCTGGAGATAGATCTTCTCCATAAGGCTGGAATGGCCTTACTCGGTACTGGATGACTACGGTCAGTGATGTGTATATATCCCGGGATGAATATTTCCCAGACCTGGTAGCCATATATAGTACCGAGTGGTTGAGCACTTCTGAGTAGACGTATACAGAACAGTGATCATGTTATTTATGCATTAGTACTTAGAGAGTTTCCTGAGCTTATTACTCTGTACTGGTCATTTTGTATTTGCTTATTGCTGAGCTTTTGCTTGAACTGCAACCATGTCTACTTTTTGTACAATTAAATGTCGCTACCTATTGAGGTTTGGTTCGTCACTACCGTCAGCCCATAGTTTGGACTTGTTACCTATTGAGTTGGTGTACTCACGTTACTCCCTACCCCCCGGTGTGTAGATGCAGTTATCTCGGGGCACGGTAGCGGTTGTTGATCACAACTATTGGAGACTGTTCTTTTGAGATTGCGAGGTAGTTGCATGGCAACCGCAGTTCTGTCTTCTCCTTCCTTATCTTCCTTGTAGTACTTTTGTTGGATTTTTCTCAGACTATGTAGTGTTGATTATTTCAAATAGTTATAGTATTTTTCTCATGACTTAGTGACACCCGAGGTCGGGCTGTATTTTCTGCTTGTTTTGAATTTTATTTATGGTTTGGCGGGTTATTACTGTCGTTTTATTCAGGGATTCTCATCTATTGCATCGCCCTTGACCAAGTTGACTCAGAAGGTTGCTTCATTTGTATGGTCCGATGAGTGTGAGTAGAGCTTTCAGAAGCTCAAAATGGCCTTGACCACAACTCCAGTGTTAGTTTTGCCATCAGCTTTAGGTTCATATACCGTGTATTGTCATGCTTCAAGAGCTGGGATTAGTTGTGTATTAATGCAGGAGGGTAGAGTTATTACTTATGCTTCTCGTTAGTTGAAGCCTCATGAGAAGAACTACCCCATTCATGATTTGTAGTTGGCTGCCATTGTTCACGCGTTGAGGATTTAGAGGCATTACTTGCATAATGTGCCTTGTGAGGTGTTTACTGATCATCGTAGCCTCCAGCACTTGTTAAAGCAGAAGGATCTCAATTTGAGTCAGTGAAGATGGTTGGAGTTGCTAGAGGATTATAATATTACTCTATTGTACTATCCGGGAAGGACAATGTAAAGGCCGATGCTTTGATCCGAAAGGCGGTGAGTATGGGGAGTTTGGCACATATTCTAGCTGGGGAGAGACCTCTCGCAGTTGATGTTCAGGCCTTGGCTAATCAGTTCGTGAGTTTGGATATTTTGGAGCCCAGTGGGGTATTGGCTAGTGCGATGTCTCGATCTTCCTTATATGATCGCATCAGGGAACGACAATATGATGATTCGTATTTGCTTGTTCTTAAGGACAGAGTTCAACACAATTATGCCAGAGATGTGACTATTGGTGATGATGAGGTGTTGAGGATGCAGGGCCGGATATGTGTGCCCAATGTAAATGGGATTCGGGAGTTGATTCTGGAGGAGGCCCATAGCTCACGATATTCCATTCATAAGGATGCCGCGACGATGCATCAGGATCTGAGACATCATTATTGGTGGAGGAGAATGAAGAAGGACATTGTGGGATTTGTAGGTCTCAATTGTTAGCAGGTGAACTATGAGCATCAGAGACCGGGTGGCTTGCTCCAGCAGATGGATATTCCATAGTGGAAGTGGGAGCGGATCACCGTGGACTTTGTAGTTGGAATCCCACGGACTTTGAAGAAGTTCGATGCTATTTGGGTGATTGTGAATCGGTTGACCAAGTCCGCACACTTCATTCCTATGTGTACTACATATTCTTCAGAGCGATTGGCCGAGATCTATATCCTGGAAATTGTTCATTTGCATGGTGTCCCATTTTCCATCATTTCAGATAGGGCACTGAGTTTACTTCACAGTTTTGGAGGTCTTGCAGCGAGAGTTGAGTACTCAAGTTGCGTTGAGCACAGATTTTCACCCTCAGATGGATGGACAGTTCGAGCGCACTATTTAGATATTGGAGAACATATTGCGTGCTTATGTCATTGATTTTGGAGGGTCATGGGATTAGTTTCTACCGCTCGTAGAGTTTGCTCTTAACAACAACTACTAGTCGAGTATTCAGATGGCTCCATACGAGGCTTTGTATGGGAAGCGGTGTAGATCTTTAGTGGGTTGGGTTGAGCCGGGAGATTCTAGACTATTGGGGACAGACTTAGTACAGGATGCTTTAGAAAAGGTGAAAGTAATTCAAGAAAGGCTTCGTATAGAGTAGTCGAGACAAAAGAATTATGCTAATAGGAATGTTAGGGATATGTCCTACATGGTTGGTGAGAAAGTTCTATTGAAAGTTTCACCCATAAAGGGTGTTGTGAGATTTGGGAAGAAGGGTAAATTGAGTCCTCGATTTATTGGGCCTTTTGAGGTGCTTCGGAGGATTGGGGAGGTGGATTATGAGCTTGATATGCCACCCAGCTTATCGAGTGTGCATCCTATATATCATGTTTCTATGCTGCGGATGTATATTGGGGATCCGTCACATGTTTTGGATTTCAGCATGGTTAAGTTAAATGATGATTTAACTTATGATGTGGAGCCAGTGCTATTTTCGGGCATCAGGTTCGAAAGTTGAGATCAAAGGATATAGCTTCAGTGAAATGGCAGTGGAGAGGCCGGCCCTTAAAGGAGGCTACCTGGGAGACCGAGTGGGAGATGCGGATCAGATATCCTAACCTATTTGAGGCTTCAGGTATGTTTCTTGACTCGTTCAAGAATGAACATTTGTTTAAGGGGGGATATGACGACCCGGCCAGTCGTCTCATGAGTTACCATTCCGTTTCCCCCATTTCTGCTTCTTATTGCCTTGTCCATCTGTATTTTGTGTTACCGGGTTGGTTGGTTTGGGTTCAGGGAGGTTTTGGTAAGGTTTGAGACACTTACTCTCTTCTGAGGAAACTTAAGTTAGAAAAGTCAAACGGATGTTGACTTTAAAGGGTTCGGATATGAGCTATGATGGTTCGGATAGCTTTGGGAGGTGATTTGAGACTTAGGAGCGTGATCGGAATGTGTTTTGGAGGTCCGGAGTGGATTTAGGCTTGAATTGGAAAATTTTGATTTTTGAAGGTTTCCGATTGATAGGTGAGATTTTGATATAGGGGTCGAAATGGAATTCTAGGAGTTGCAGTAGTTCCGTTGTGTCATTTGGGATGTGTGTGAAAATTTCAAGTCATTCAGACATGAATCCGATGTGATTTTAGTGTTTTGATGTTGTTTTGAGTGTTACGAAGGTTGGAACAAGTTTGAATGATGTTATGCGATATATTGGCATGTTTGGTTGAGGTCTCGAGGGCCTCGGGTGAGTTTCGGGTGGTCAATGAGACGATTCCAAGTTGTTGGAGATTGTAGAAAACCGTTGTTGAGTGTTGTTGAAAATTTACCTTCGTGTTCGTGAAGGGTTAGCAAGTGAGGCTGAGGATTTATCCTTCGCGTTCACGAAGGAGGTTCAGCATTCATGAAGGTCTAGGGTCTTGTTCAATGCATTAGTGAGAAAGGGAGCCGCGTTCGTGAAGCTTGGAGTCTTGAGGCATCGCGTTCGCGAGAAGTAGGACGCATTTGCGAAGGTGGAAAATTCGGTCAACTTGAGTTTGAGCTTCGTGAACGTGAGGCTTTGACCGTGTTCGCAAAGGAGATTGGATTCCTAGCAGAATGTTTAAATAGTCAATTTACGCGATTTTGGGGTTAACTTCCACCATGTTTGAGCGATTTTGGAGCTTTTTGAAGAGGATTGAAGAGGGATTCAAGGGAAAACACTTGGAGGTAAGATTTATGGACTTAATACTTAATTCTTATGTGAATTCTACCTAGTTAATCATGGAATTTATGCCTAATAATGAAAAACTAAGGCTTGTAATTGGAGACCTAGAATTTGGGATTTGAGGGATCGTCTGTGGTTGGATTTTGATGCTTTTGATATGAATGAACTCGGGGAGTGATAAGGAGTCTATTGATATATTTAAACGGTAAAATCAGAGGACTTAATTTCCCGGTGTCGAGACATTCCGGAACCATGCCTCGGGATTTCGAGGGTAAGAGGCCGCAACCTCGTTCTCGACCTCGGGGCTCGTCGAAGCCCAACTCGGAGGAAGCAAAGGACGAAGCTAGGACAGGGGAAGAAACCCTCTAGGCATATGGCTATGCCTGACAAACGCGGCCTACCCGGCGCCTACGCTAAAGCATCACGTCAAGCCATCCCATCGCTGTACTTTGTAGCTAACCCCCACATACTTGTAGCCAAGTCTTCCCCTCTATATAAAGGGGGCTCGCTCCACCTTGTAAACGGTTGGATGTTGCTCCATTTTCTCCACAAGTGCAATACTAATTCTCTCCCCCCCCCCCCTTTTCTTCTAAGTCATTTGCTCTCATTGGGCTGAGGCCACCTTGCGTTCATTGTTTTCTTGCTTGTCTTTCGCCCGTCTAGTTGTGCAGTGGCCATAAAGAGCCTTACTTAATCGTATTTTTGCTTGTTACGCCTTCCTGACTGTCCTTGATAGCTCGATCCCGACTCGAACCTCGGCCCCCAGGCCTCCATCGATCTTCTCCACGTTCGGGAAACAAGCGCCTTCGGTTTGCTTACTACTTCATCCTAGCTCACATCTTATCTTCACAATTAGTATTTCAAGCGTCAACTTCCCTAAAAACTATCTCAAGAATAGATCACACATTTTTAGAATCTCATTTATAAATTTAACTGTTGTTACCATTTTTACGGTAAACGGTTTGGCGCCCACTGTAGGGCTAAATATAATAGTGATTATTTTCTTACTGGTTTCGTCACGTAAACACACGTTATCTTTCACACTTTTCTTGTCCAAGATCTTTTGATTTCAGGTTATTGTCGGGCTCGATAAGTAAAATCGAGAATGACTACCCTGAGAACCACGACAAAAGCAATATGTTTGTTTCAACGGTTGACACGACACTACAAGACCCTAACAATGTATTGGGGTTGATTCAAGCGGACTCGGACTCGCGAGATTGATTCGAGAGACAAAGGCATCGCGAGCTAGAGATTTGGATAGGATAGAGGGGAGTAATGATTTCAGATGTTGTCCTTAGGGTATGAAATACTGGATTGCACATCGTTGTGCTATATTGAGGTGATGCACACGCTAGATGACAAGCGTGGTATCGTGCACCGTTGAGGATTGTGACTTAGTCCATCCCGAATGACTATTTTACCGCGTATTTTACTGAAAACTATTTGTTATCATCATGTTTTGGGCTGAATTCCATATTTAGACCTCATGCCAACTATTTGAACCCTTAGGGGATTTTTAGTGATATTACCTCATTGTTTTGACTTTATACTTGTGTTCACTCATGCTATATTCTACTATTTTCATAACTCTGCCATGTTTATTATGTTATAACACTTAAAAGGATCTTTGAATGATATTTTGGGCTGAGCATCATGTTTATTACGTCCGGGTGGCTTATGAGATTCTGACCGAGTAAGGCCGAGGGCCTGTGTTGTGAGATTATTGAGTGGATTCATGATTATGAGGCCGAGGACCTGAGATTATACGCCATGAGGTGGCTTGTTGATATAAGGCCGAGTGCCTACTGATTATGCCACGAGATGGCTTGATATTGTTCTTGGGACGTAGGGAGCCCCTCCCGGAATCTGTACACCCCTAGTGAGCGCAGGTACCCATTATAATATGAGATATAGCCCGAGTGGCTGGTATTATTCCATGTGTTGCTCGAGGGGTTGTTGGTATTGTACCCGAGGGGTGGTTCTTTATGTGTTTATCTTTTTTAGCTGCCTATCATTTACTTGCTTGACTGTTAAAAAGGTACTTTAAAGAAGCTTAAACTGAACTAAAGTGACATTACATATTTTCACCATTTTATTGCTTTTACTAGCTTTTACTGCTTCTTTATAGCCTGTTGATGTACCTTTACGTGATTTCTTATTGCTCAGGCTGCATTTAGTATTATTACTCAGTGAGTTGGAGTACTCACTTTACTCCCTGCACCCAGTGTGCAGATTTATGTGCTTCAGGTCCTGCATGCGAGGGTTGAGAGCTTCCAGCAGACTTCGAAGATTCACTAGGTAGCTACTCGGCGTTCACAGCCCAGTGCTTCTCCCTCTATCTTATTTTCTCCCATTTTAGTTATGTAATAGTTGTGTAGACTCCTTCAGACTTGTAGTTTTTATGATAGATGCTCATGATTGGTGACACTCCGATGCCGGGTTATGTCTATTCCGCAGAATGTACTATGCACCTTATTTTAGGTTTATTATTATGCTAAAGACTTAATTTGTATTATTTTAATTGATTAAAATGAATTGGGATTGTGTCGGTTGGCCTTGTCTTCATGAGAGGTGCCATTACGGCCGGGTCTGGGTTTTGGGTCGTGCAAACAAGTGAGTTAACTAGTTGAGGTAGTTAACGCTCAACAAGCCAATATTGTGGATAGTAGCCAAGAAGAGCATGAATTAGATGCCGAAATTGAGGTGCAAATAGAGGAGGTCAGAGTAGAAAACCAACAATCTAATCAACTAAAATTTGAGTATGGCGATGTTGAAGAAGTGAGACTAGAATCAACCAAGGACATTGAGGATATAAATTTTGTTGACTATAGTATCATTGATGTTGAGGATGCTAAAAGTCCTGATGTTCATGTGTGTGAGCGCATTGGTCCACACTCCAATTATTTTTTTCCACATTGTGTTTAGATGATGATAGGGATAAATATAGAGTCATTCGAACCAATTGAAGAGTCAAGGAATGAGGAACAAGGTGCATATATTTTGGAATTCTTCTTGCTAGAAAGTCAAGATTACATACATCATACAAATGCCAAGGAATGCAGAATACTAGATTATTTCCTTGGGCCAGTTATATTCGTTCCATCGTCCCAAGAGCATAAGCATAAGCTTGAAGCAAAACTTGGAGTTTATTTCATAAGCTCGAGCTAGAGACAAAAAGTGACTCATGTCGTGTAGTGACATTAAATAAAGTGCTTGTTGGGAGGCAACCCAACTTTAATGCTTTTTTTTAATTATATTATTTTTGTAGTGTCAATTTTTGATCTTATAGGAACATGGTAATAAAATCTACTGGAAGGATGCAACAACAAACCAAATGGTTGGAACTAAGTGTGAGGTACCCGCACAAAGGGCTAGGCCTGGAGAATTCTGAGTACCCCATGAGCTGCTAGTGCTTCGGCCTTTGACCTACCAGGGAGTTTCTCTTACCCTCTTATAGTTATGGTGTGCATTGGGGACAATGCACGATTTTAAGTGTGGGGTGAGGAGACTGTCTAGGTAACTTCTCATGCTACTTTAGTTTTGTTAGTTTAATTAAATAATATTTTTTTAAAAGATTGGACTTTTCCGACGATAGATCTATTAGATAATTTTCTTGAGGGATTTAAGTCTAAACAAAAGACAAAAAGATTTTTTTTGTTAGGTAATGTATCAACTTCCTCTTGGTTTTTCGTTAAACCACGGTTTTTTTCCGAGGATTTCCATTTGAACCGGGTCTAGTTAGTTATTTTTTTTATGATTAGGAGTTTTTGGGTTGGGAAAGAATAGATATAGGATCCCTTAACTCCATGGTACCTTGAATAGAGATTGTGCTAGTGTGACACTTAGGCTCATTAGTTTACTCTAGCAGTAAAGCGTTAAATTGTGTGTTCGTGAGTTGGCTTAAGCACCTTGGGCAGAGTGTATGATGGTCCTAACTGAATTGAGTCATGTTCCATGTGTGAGTGAGGCTTTGTGTATTCTATGCTAACACTCAATGCCTAGAACTTGCCCTTTGTATGTACGAAGCAAAATGGTAGTCTTAATTGGTCTGCAAAGTGATATAGGTGTTTCCTTGTTGAATCCATCTATATATGTTTTCAACCACATGATTTTATATATCCTAGTTAACCCCTTTGAGCATGTAATTATATTTTTTTGGAAACCACATTACAAGCCTTACCCAAGTTTTGAATTGTCTATTTTTTTATTCCTATCACCTCTAAGAAGCACTCGAATTATAATGAATATAGAAAATTTAAAGTGTGGGGTGGTTGGTTGGGCTTTTGAGTGGAACTAAGAAGAGAATCATAATAAAATAGAATAAAAAAAAGAGACTGAGCTGAATAATTTTTAAAAGAATAAGTCTCAAAATAGTAGTGGCTTTTAAATAGAAAGTGTGCTTAAAGAAGTAGCGGTAAACTCAATGATGTAAAGGTGAAATTATGGTTTGATAAAGGTATGGGATTAAAGGTGAAAAATGTATTGAAGCGCTGAGGGAGGTGTAGTCACTATACCCATATGTATCCTACCTGTCCCGCGGCAAATATTACAACCAAATAAAGTCCTACTTGATTCTAGACCAAATGGGCTCGATTAGTCGTGTATTACACTGCCGACAAGCCTATGGTGCATAGTTTGTGGCATAAGAATTTATTTCTGAGGGTGAGTGAAATCTCACGTATTTGAACTCCTCAGTGTGTGAATTATAATGACCATGACACAAGTCTCTTTTGCGGTGAGTAGACACGTGATTCATAAAGGGAAGGTAACTCTGGACCTCTAACTGAGAGTATGAAAGCTGGTTAGGGACATAACGAGGCAAAAGAGAGAGTCCACTCTTGAGGTTAGGATGTTACGCTAAGGTAGTCTACCCATGTGAATTATTCTTGATATAAGGAGTAAGGAAGTAACCCAGAAATGATTAGGCCTATAGAGTGTGGTTTTGTTGCAAGAGGACTAGCAAACAGTTTAAGTGTGAGATGTTGATAGTGGCCTATATTATGCGATGTAGATGCTATTTATGCTCTAAGTTAACCATATTTTATTGATGTTTTAAGTGCTAAATGATAATAAAATTCTCTAATTGAGGTTTTAATGCTTTGCAGGAGCAACTCCGAGTTAGATGGAGGATATAGATTGTTTGGGGTCAAATATGTAGATACATGACCAATCGAGAAGAGATCGGATGAAAACAAGCAAGAAAAGGCAAGAAAAACTAGGAAATGGTCCACCGTGACCGCGGTGAAAAGAAAGGTGCAAAATAGAATAGTCAAAAACGATCGCGATCGATCTAGAGAAAGTCGAGAAAGTTCCGGGGCTAAAGTGTAAAGTGTGAGAAACTTATCCTGACCCTATATAAACTCAAAAAACTCGCCCAAGTCAAGGTGGAGCTTGTTTTTAGATTCGACCTAAGGAGGAAGGAACACACTGGGAGCAAGGAGGAGAATTTTTCCACTAGTTTTTCACTTCCTTCTTCCTATTTTCATTATTGGTTATGAATTCTAGTATTGTATTTTTGCATACTATTATAAATAGCTAATTTGTTATCAAGAGTTTTGATAGAACCTTTTGTAGGATGAGTGCTTGTTATATTTTTATATAATTAAGCCGTTGAATTTTTTTTACGTGCTCAACTATGTGTTTGTTGTTGTTGATTGGATGGACATCGATTAACTGTGCCTATTTAGTGTGTACTGCTCGATAGAGAGTACATATTTAGGTAATTGTTGAACAACATCACTCCAAACACATGCAAGAAATCAATACAGTGGGTTTAAATGCATGTTTAGAAATAATAAAGCCTTGACTTGGTCATAATGAGCAGTTAGATAAAGCCAACTAGCGTAATTCGAGAGAATATGTCTAGTAAATTGGTGCAGTTGCTCGAGAGAGAAATCAAAAGTGCTCACGATCAGTAGAGAATACGATGAAAAAATTGTAGGGAATATAGGTAGAAGGATTCCGATAATTGGGGAAATCATAACTTTAGACCTCCTTAATTTAGTCTCCAATCCTTTGTCTCATTGGTTGATAATTTTACCGCTTTGTAGTATTTGGTAGTTAATTAGTTAGAAAAATATAAATCTAAAATTTTAATAATTGAGAAAATTATTCAAACTTTTCTTCTTAGTGATATTAAACAGATATGGCTAAGCTTTAGTTCCATGTGGGATTCGATTTTGGACTTTTAGACCAGATTATATTTGCAGCAACCCCTCATCCTTTTTAGAAATAGAGTTGGGCGTGATCAAGTAGTATGTGTCATATTTAATGATGAAATAGGTTTTTTCTTGGTCTCCCGGGTTCATTCGTATTTGGTTGTACCCGGAATAACCATCGAGAAAACTGAGAGTTTTGTGGTCGGCTGTAGCATTGATCATTCGATCGATGTTAGGTAAAGGGAAAGAATATTTGGGGCATGATTTGATTAAATCTTTATAATCTACTTATACTCTTAGTTTGTTCCCTTTCTTAGGGACTACTACAACGTTTGCTAACCATTCTGAGTATTTGACTTTCCGGATGGACCCTATTTTAAGGAGTTTGTTTACCTCGTCCTTAATGAAGGCATCTTGATCTCAATCTGGGGTCTCCTTTTTTTGTTTTATCAGGAGGAACTTTGGGTCCAAGATTAGTATGTGAGTAGTGATCTCCGGTGGGAACACTGTCATATCGAGATGGAACCTAGAAAAACAATCCATTTCGCTATAAGAAATTAAATGAATATTTTCCTGAGCTCGGGAGTTAACCCAAGGCCCAAGTACACTTTCTGATCGGGCATATGTTCAATCAGCACAACCTCCTCCGGGTCTTAGACATTGACTTGGTACCATTAGAATAATCGGGGGCAACAAAGGATCGAGGAACCTTGAAGTCATCATCTTCGTCATTCCCTTGCTTGTCTGATTGGGTCGAAGCTGACATTGATGATTGCTATTTGGCTTACTTTTCTCTTTCGAACCTGAGTCCTTTATCGCTGAGAGTGTTGATATTGGAATTACTTTATCGACTGCAAACATCTCCTTCAAAGCGGATTGTTACTGTAAACCGTCTTTATCCCCTATGGTGTTAGCAATTTTAATACATGGTGAAGGGTCGAAGGTACAACCCTAATATTGTGGATCCATGGTCTCCTGAACAGGGTGTTGTATTGTATGTCCCCCTCGATTACATATAACTTGGTTTCCTGGGTGGTATCGGCAAGATTATTTCTCTCTTTGTAGTTTTGCAAGCTATGTTGAATCTGTTCAGCACTCGAGCCTCAGGTACGATCTGGTCCTGTAGGCCGAGTTATTCTACGACCCTCGGCCGAATGATGTTGGCTAAGTACCTGGATCAATTACCAAACATTTAACTCTAGTTTTATAAATAAGAACATACATTACCAGTACATAATTATGAGGTTGCATGAATCCTTCTGCGTCCTTGTCGTTGAAAGATAGAGTCCCTTCTAGTAAGTAATCCCGAGTCCATTTTTCTCTTGTGATTGACACTTTAATGCGTTTCATCATCGGACCTTGAGGAACATCGAACCCTCCAATGATCATATGGATGACATGCTGGAGTTCGTCTTGTTCATTTTATTTGTTGGAGTCCCTGTTTTTGAAGTGATTCTTAGCTCGATCACTTAGAAATTCTTGAAGATGACAGTTGTTGAACAACCGGGATACTTCTTCCCTCAATTGTCAATAGTCCTCCGTCATGTGGCTATGCGTGCCATGTTATTTGCATATTTGGTTGGGATCCCTTTGTGTTGGATTTGTTTGAAATGTCAAGGCCACTTGATTGCTTTGATGCGCCCGATAGGCGAAACGATGGTAGACACATCAACATTAAAGTTAAAATCTGAAAATCGTGGTGCCTCTTTTGGTCCCATATATCTACCCAAGTCGTTCTTGCTATAAGTCCCCGTGAACTTGAACCTCGATCATTTCTTATTTCGTTTCATGCAGAGTTTCACGCATACTTACTGTTCCTATGATCTCCATTATACGGTTAATACCGATCTCTATTCGAGCTTTGTTCTCGTCCAATATACCTCTTGATTCTATCTACGGGTCTGATAGGATAAACGGAACTAGAAGGAGCCCCCAGTTGATCATCCTCGACCCTGATCTTCGACTGATACCGATTGTGCACATCGGCCCAAGTGACAGTTGGATATTCGATCAAATTCTGCTTCAACTACTGTGAGGCCACTGAACTTCGAGCATTGATACCTTGAGTGAGAGGTTGAACAACCCAGTCATCGGTGACATGTGAAAAGTCCATCTGTTCCGTTTGGAATTGAGACACTAATTCTTTGAGAATCTCATTGTACTTTTGCCTTACCTTGAAGAGGTCCGACTTCCTGGTTTCGACCTTAATGGCCCCGGCATGTACCATTATGAAAGAATCTGCAAGCATAACAAACGAGTCAATAGAAGTAGGCGGTATATTATGATACCATATCATAAAACCTTTTAATAGAGTCTTCCCGAATTTCCTCAGTAAGACGGATTCGTTCTTGTCATCTCCAAGTCATTTCCTTTGATAGCACACGTGTAGGAGGTATCGTGTTCCTCGAAACAAATTCAACCCTGTGTACGATTTCTTGGGATGGATCGAGTTCTACCATGCTCAGCGTGTGGTTCTGATTTTGGAGCTAGGCTATTGCTGCTTGTTGAGCCTGCAATATTTTTAAGATTATCTGCAAGCTGATCTCGCCATCTTCACTACCACGTGTGCTCTAAGTAGCTGATCGGGCATCCACGTGGACACTGCTTTCGGGATCGACGACCAAATTTCCATTGATGTCTATATGTGAACTGATGTCGATTGAATCTACAACCGGAATTCCATCGAAGCCAACAGGGGGTCCTCATTTCCTAGTGCAATGTTCTTATTTTTGATGTGGTGGCTGAGATCATTGTCAATATGTTGAGGTGCTGGATAAGAGTTCGACATTTATTAATCCTGTAATCAAAGATACTTCAAAGAACAAGTGTAAAATAGTGTATGTTACGAAAGTTTGTATCATGTAACCACTATTATCCTTAGCCTCACGGTGGGCGCTAAACTATTTACCCTAAAATTGGATAAGAATTGAATTTATACGCAGATTTAAGGATATATGATATAACTTGGTGCGAATTAAGAAGAATAAACTAGTATTGATATTAACAATAAAGAAATAATGCAAACCACACGAATTGAACAGCCTTGGCCCCCGAGTCCAGTCACCCTTGAACCAAATATGTTTCAACTTGCTTATGAACATAATAACAAGATAATGAAAGCTAGAAAATGACAATGTATTGCTTTGTATTGTGTGAATATGTTGTATTTACAAATGATCAAACCCCCCTTTAAATAGTAGGCGAGTCCTACTTTAGGTACAATTCTATCTGATGTAAGAAATCCCATGATTGGCTAATTAATCGGTCTCTTCTTGATATGTGCCAGGATACGCGTTGTGATCCCCGTCTGATTGCAAATATTTTCGCTTTCCATTATTCGCCTCGACAAGCTTCCCTCGATCTCTATCTTGTTCGGTATAGTTCTTGGTCAATCTCGATCTTGATTGATCTCAGGGTCACGAGCTCGGCAAAATAATTTTGCTTCATTGTTCGATATGATACGAGACTGAACCTTGACTTATCGCGTTCCAATGTCGATCGGTCATACAAAATGACAAGTCCGATTTTGATCATATACATATATGGAACTGTTAACGGTGTATTTTTATATTAAGCAAATAGACATGAAAATAGAAAAAGAATAAATTAAATGAAATAGGAAATTCCTACAAAAATTCAAGGGTATAATTATAAGCCAATTTTTTTAATACATTTCTAAACCAAATATAAAATTAAATGAAGTACACAGAATATATTCAATTTTAATATAATGAGACACATTCATAAAAAATAATCTCTACACTGCATAATTAATACATACATTATATTACAATTCATGTATAATTTAATTTACTGTATTAAAGTTACAACATAATTTATTTCTATACTAAATTATCCCTAAGGGGTCATTTGAGTGGTAAATAAATTATCTTATAATTAATTATTCAAAATTTAATTATCTTACCCTCTCATTGGATAAACTCATGATTTTATAGCATGATTTATACAAATCAAACGAAGTCTCAAATTTAATAAATTATTCCTTATACCTCCTGTCAAAATGCAAACGTAACTATCTATGGCTGAAAATTCAAATAGAGATAGACACGTAACCTTACACATGAAAATTCCAAGAATGCCCTTGGTCGGGCAGTACCAAACAAGTTTTCTTCTAAATTCTATGTTCAGCAGTTGAGAAAAAAGAAAGAAGAAATAATCTGGAAATAGATATCTTATTAGAAAAGCTCTGTGACGTTCAGAGAGCTTATAAATAGTGTAAATTGTTTCTTTGGCGTGTATGGAGCTTCCCGCTATTTGTTCCCGAAGCTTTGGAGGAGGTACTCTTTATCCCCCCTCCCCCCCCCCCCCCCCCGGCTCTTTTTTCATAATTTAATGTCTTCTTCATCTGTATATTATAATGTGTTGAGCCGAGTTCTCAGTGGGGTTTTGGGTTTGGTTAAGAACAGAATTTTATAAATTTGGGTATTGCTCTTCTGTGAGACGTGTTGTCATGAGTATTTTCCTGAATTTGTTTATACTATCGAATTTTCTGACAATTTCTTGTAAAATAGCTGCCTTATTATTTTCATTTTACACTTTAATGATGGGATTTTGGAGGTGTGATAGAAGTTCATCATTGTATGAGAACAATTAGTCCCAGTAGCTGATTTTATACTGTGTGACATCTAGAAAAGCAATCATTACCTGGAGTGAGTTATGTTATATTATAATAGTTGTTGACAGGGAAATTTACATGTTTGTTCAATAGTTTAATTAGAAAAGCGGGTTTTGACTTGGATAAGTCGGCCAAATTGTGAATGCTAAGCTATTGAAGGATGTTGAATGACTGGGACATGGCTAGGTTGACTGAGTCCTACAAACAGCTGGAAGACTTTAAAAGGGTTCCAGAGTGGGTTGGATACATTATGCTGGCAGGGACACAACAAAGGCTTGTATAAAGTGAATTCTGCATACACGTTATTAAACCATTCTAATCAGCATATAACTAATTGGCCATGGAAGCATACAAGTCCCATATAAGGTAGCTTGTTTCATTTGGTTACTAGCAAAGGAGGCTGTTTTGACCCAGGACAATCTTATAAAGGGAGGGATTCCACTCTGTTCAAGGTGCTTTCTATGGAAAAAGCTGAGACAATTAGCCATCTATTTCTTCACTTCAGGATAACATACCTACCAGTTGTGGAAGAACTTTATTAATCTCAGAGGTATTGCCTGGACAATGCCTAGTAAAATTACTGAAGTGCTTTTTAGCTGGAATGAAGCTGGAGCTGGAGCATAGAGATCTATGGAGGACTGTCCCAGCACGTATATTTGTGGACAATCTGGAAAGAAAGGAACTCCAAATGTTTTGAGGACAGTAGCAACTCAGTGCACAGGATCAAACTAAATTGAGTTTTTCTTTTTTGTTTTTGCTGTAAACAAATTTACATAGAGGATAGATACTATGTCAATCCTAGATATTCTAGAATCTTGCTAGGACAGCAGAGCAGAACTTTTTCTTCTTTTGCCCACTCGTAAAATATGGTTTCAGTACAACCTATGTACTGATTTTACTTTTATATACAAATATGTTACCATCTCAAAAAAAAAAAAGGAAGGAAAAAAAGGATAATGACTAGAACAAAGACAGACAGGGAGGTATAAATGTGTTAAACTCCAAACTACATGCAGTTAATTATGCTCCGAAGTTTAATTGCACTGAAAATGAATTTGGACTCTACTACGGGTTTCTGCTGCAAAATTTGAATTTATGTATGGGTTGAAGAAGGGGTTGATGTTCCTACTTATCTCGTTGAAACAATGCACAATTTCTGTTGAAGCATTCCTATTGTGGAAGATCATCTTGTCTAAATTTGTTGTCACATAGTCGTTTTTTTCTTTTTCTTTTTCCAAAATGGACTGCTCTTCTCTTATACTGATGGGCATAATTGTTTCAATTCCTTTTGGCAGGTAACTTGCTGTTCCGGGTTAGACATCGCGTTTACTCTCATAAGAAGTATTCCAAGAATGGAATTACCATTAAGTATATAGATCTCCAGAAGCACATCAGATCAGAAAAGGCGTATTTATCAACGAGTGCTCGAGGCACCATTTATTGTTCAAATCAGCAGGAAAGCAATGCTGTCTTGCCTTCTGATCATATTGGAGTTGGTGCAAAAGTGATTTTTGCTGCTGCACCCGCAATGGGTCATAATCAGGTAAAATAGATCTACTTACCGTATATATTATGAAGCTAGCTTTGGGGTTCCAAGGAATTATTTACTTTATAGCATCTTCTCTTAAAACCGTCCTGGACTAAGCTCATGCCAAATAACTTTTTGTATCGCTTATTACACCAATCAAAAGAGTTAAACTAAATTTATGTAAGCTGTTACCGTCTTGATCAATTGCCAACCTTGCCTCCGCATATGGCTTGTGGAGGAAGGAGCACGGACTTCTATATTTTGTCTGTTCTGCTTAGCAATTCTACACTTAATCATGTCTACGCCGGGAAAGCAAATAAGTGAGTATGATAAAGATTTAGAGCGGAATTGTTGAGCGCAAAATGGTACTTACTCTTCCAATTGTAAAGAAAAATGTATGCACATATCTACTACAACAATCAATCATTATTCCAATTCCCAACCTACTTTTGCAAGTAACAGAAGTAATGGCCTTACTCTGGATGATAGTCTGAACTGATAATATATGACTGTCTTGTAATCTTTCATACTGGTATACATGCGGAATTAGGCTAAATTGTCATAAAAGGTGGGAGGAAGAGACGTAAGAATACAGAGAGAAAAAAAGATAGAAAGAGAGCTGGAGAAACGACTACAAATTACATAAGAAATTTCTGCAATATTGTTATATAAATTGGTCTAGTTCTGTTCTTTAAATTCGTTGGTTAGTAAGAAATTTTAGATTTTAAAGAAGTTCTGATTCTGGCTTGAAACATGGTTTAATTCTGGGAAGTTGAGAGATTGTTTGAAGCTGTTTGATTGATTGGATTACTGTTCCCTTGACAACTGATTGCCGATCTGCTGTTGCTGCTTTCAGAATCCTGATTTTCTTCTTGTTTCCTTTTGATTATCTGCTTCCAGCTGCTCCTTTCCCTTCTTCCCCCTCTACTGTCTTTGTATCGTCGGAGTCGCACCATCGACAATGAACGAGTAAAAAACAGTCTATTGTTTCATCTATGGCGATTTCTTCGTGTGTGCCGTTTGGTTGTTGCTCATGTGTTGTCATCGTTGTGGTAGTAGCGTCATTGACTCCGGCGAGTTCGAAATCTGGATCGTAACTCCGTTCGAGGCTTCCATTTTGGTACCGTTAACAGTGATTAATTAATTCTATTTCTTAGAAGGTTAAATCCATGTCGTGTGAACTAGGTGGACGGAAGTAATGTCTGTCATTGGCGAAAGGTGATGAATACAAATGGTACACATATAACACGTGAGATGAAAAATAAATAAAGAATGTGTGTACATAATGCATGAATCATATTCACTTCAAGCTTGACTTTATGTCATACGTTAACTTCAACGATCACAAGCTCGAGGTAAGATTTTCAATTTCTTGTGCGTTCTCTGATTGTTTGTAGTTATTAAGTTTCATTAGAAATTTTCTTACCCATGTAATTATATCTTTTATTGCTCTTTTGTTTCTGTTTTTGTTTTTCCTTTCCTTCACTGAGCCGAGGGTCGATTGGAAACAGCCTCTCTGCCCTTTCGGGTAGGGGTAAGGCCTGTCTACATATTACCCTCCCCAGACCCACTTTGTGGGACTATACTGGGTAGTTGTTGTTGTTGTTGTCATAAAAGGTGGAAAATTGAGGAGCACGATCAAACTTACTACTGCTTGCTGAGCAACTTGCCCACAAACGTTTCAGCCTTTTATAATCAGAATTGCAATTACATAAAATTATTTTCTTTTACAGCCCAAAGTTTTATTTCTTTTCTTTCTTCTTTTAAAAAGAATTTTCTTAGGAGGTACAAATTGTTTCAAGTATCTAGATCAATTTTTTAATTGTACTGGAATCTGAAATAAAGAACTGTTTTATGTCATATACATCGAAATATGCTGTCTCTAAGTTCATTGCAACCTTTGGGAGCTTCCCATCAAAGTCTGGCTGCCAAAGGGATAAGCAATAATGCAATATCTTTTTTTTTTTTTGGGTTTCCACTTAATTGCAAATATTAGCGCATTATCTCTCTATATTCTCACTGTGTGTCTTGTACTTATGAGTTTTCTAGTGAGATATTATAATGACAACTAGGTAGATAATCTAAGTATATGCTTTCAAAGAAAAGTTTTGTTTATTCTGTAGCATATTGTTCATGTCATTCTATCGCCCGCATATAGGGATGGCAATGGTGCGGTGCGGGTTTGGCAAAATCCGCAAGATGAGCTCATCCATATTCTTCAACCCAAAGTCACATTAGGGTTACTTAAAGGCTACTCCACTCCAATACCCTAGCTCACAAGTCACAGCTATAAAAGGGGCATTCAAAAGTGTGTCCTAGTTGTCAATGACGTGAGTGGGTGCATACCTTGAAGATCAAAGTTCAAATCTCAGTATAGACCAAAAAAAAAAAAGAACCTAGGTAATTTCTTCCATTTGCCTAAACCTTGATGGGCAGAGTTATGTAGTACATGTGCTGATGGGAGGTAGTACGTATGTGGTGGAATAGTTGAGATAGTAAATGTTCTCCCTGATACCATCGTTATTAAAAAAAGGGTCACACCTACCACATATCTCCCTTGGGGTGGGGGGTTGGGGGAGTATGTTGGCTATTGGTAGTAGAAAAGAGTGGCATTTTTTAGTTCTTTCTTCCTGAGCCGAGGGTTTATCGGAAACAGCCTTTCTGCCCTTTCGGGGTAGGGGTAAGGTCTGCGGATACACTACCGTCCCCAGACCCCTACTTAGTGGGACTTTACTGGGTCGTTGTTGTTGTTGTTCTTTAAAGTTTTCTAGAAAAAAAGAGAGTTCAAGAGAAGTCTTTCTTCTAATAAGCCCAAAGTAAAACCAAATGCATCTTGGAGATCAAACATAACCCAAGAGATCTACATCATCCCTTTTTTTTGGAGATACGCTACTTTGTCCTCGAGTTAAAGAAACAAGAAGGATCGAGAAAAGTTGTTGCGATGTCCATGGTGTGTCTAGCAAAAAGAGAGGCCAAGAGAAGTCTTTCTTCTAACCAGCCCAAAGTAAAACCAAATGCATCTTGGAGATCAAACATCTACATCATCCGTTTTTTAGAGATGCGCTACTTTGTCCTCGAGTTAAAGAAATAAGAAGGATCGAGAGAAGTTGTTGCGATGTCCATGGTGTGGTTACATTGGACTAGCCAAATTGTGCTACTGCCTTTTCTTGCTCTTTCAGATGCTACCTAAAATCATGTGAAAATTTTGGCTTTGATGCTATATAGATATGACAGACAGCTTGTCGCTTAATATTTTTGTTTGAACTAGAATTCACTTGTAAATATCTTTGGGAACAAAATGCACCGTTCTATCTTAAACTTTTTCACTCCTGTGATCTTGCCCCTTAATTGCGTTGTGCTAATCCTTAAAGTATTTAATTCATTTGGATGTCATATAATGACACCTTCTTTTATTTATACAAATCTTGTTAATATTTCTCTTGCATGATTTTTTTAGGGTAAGAAGCACTGCTGTAAACTTCACTATTTTATCATTTTATAGCTTGAAATTTGTTAATGTCCTTTACTATGCCTTTATGTTTTGTTGGGGATATCTATTTCTTGAAAAAAGTTTTCAGGAATCACATCCAGAATGCAACTCTAGAGTTCCCGCAATTTTGACAGCTCTGGAAAAGATGAAGCTGACCTCTAAGGTATGCCACAAACACAGAGCAATTATTTGTCAATGTTTATTTTTGTGTTTATTGTTTTCACCGGTGAGGAGGTATGAGTAGCCGTGGTGGTTACGAGAAGAGGTAGAGGGAGACCTAAGAAGTATTGGGGAGAGGGGATCAGGCAGGACATGGCACGACTGCACATTTCCGAGGATGTGGCCCTTGATAGGAAGGCCTGGAGATCACGCATTAAGATTGTAGGATAGGGTAGTAAAGCTTTCCTTACTTCATTCTGGGGGTGAGGCATGGTTTGCAGTTTATGTTGGACCCACACTATTTTTGTTGTTTGTCTTAGCCCCGGGCTTTAGATTATGATTACTGTTATTGCATGTCATTCATCTTTCAGTTTTTGTGTTTCTGTTATTATTACGATTTCCACTGGAGTTACTAGTGATTTCTCTCCTCTTGTTTTTTCTTATTTTATTTTCATCTTTCTGAGTCGAGGGTCTATCGGAAACAACCTCTCTGTCCCTATCGGAGCAGGGGTAAGGTCTGCGTACACATTCTGTGTTCGATTGAAATTTTTGATTCCGGTATAAGTAATCCTAGGATTATTTATACCACAATTTTGGTGTTATTTTTATACCACATTCAATGTGGGATATCGATTTCGAGGTTAGCTTATCCTAGGGTAAAACAACCAAATGACAAAAGATGACCTTCTTCAAAGCTCTTCTCCATAAGTCCTTTAAGAAGGCCAGTGTTAAAATTGGAAACACAAGTTTATCCAAGTTTATGTACAACAACAACAACTACCCAGTATATTCCCACCAGGTGGGGTCTGGGGAGGGTAATATGTAGACGAGCCTTACCCCTACCCGAAAGGGCAGAGAGGCTGTTTCCAATCGACCCTCGGCGCATAGGCTAAAATGAAAAGCTGCATCAAAACAAAGACAAAATTAGAAACAAAAGCAAGACAAAACAAAATAATAAAGCATAAGTAATCCCGCAGAAATAACGTAAATAATTATGAAAACATAGGAAACATAAATACAGTCGCATGCAATAATAACAAGCAGTAACTACCATACTAACAACCATAAGGGGACATAAGCTAAAACACTAATCATCTATGGGTAACCCTACTATCCCACACCCAGCCCCGAGAGAGGCGTACGAAGAACTCTATGAGCCTTTAGCCTCCAACCCTGATTCTAGACCTCTAGACTCCCCTATCAAGGGTCATGTCCTCGGTTACCTGCATACTAGTCATGTCCTGCCTAATCACCTCTCCCCAATGCTTCTTAAGCCTCCCTCTCCCTCGCCGACCACCAACAATCTCCAGCCGCTCGCAGCTCCTCACCGGGGCATCGGGACCCCTCCTCCGAACATGCCCGAACCACTTCAGCCTCGCTTCTCGCATCTTCTCGTTCACCGAGGCCACCCCTACCTTCTGGCGAATAACTTCATTCTTAATCTTATCCAGCCTGGTGTGCCCACACATCCACCTAAGCATCCTCATCTCCGCAACCTTCATTCTCTGAACATGAGAGTTCTTCACGGACCAGCACTCTGCCCCATACAACATCGCAGGTCTAACCACGGCTCTGTAGAATTTCCCCTTGAGTTTGTGTGGAATTTTCTTGTCGCACAGGACCCCTGAAGCAAGCCTCCACTTTGACCACCCCGCTCCTATCCGATGGGTGACGTCCCCCCAAGTTTATGTAGTGTAAACTAAAAAATATGTTTTATACTATATCCCGTATATCCAATTGTTAATCCAATAAACCAGACATCTACTGAAAAAAGTAAATAATTTTTTTTTTATATTTAATCTCCATATTATAATGCTCACACTATAATCCCAGTTGTAAGCCAAACAACCCTATAAGGGAATAACTGACTCCCCCAACCCCCCAATATGCCAGGATCTGTTAAAACATCATAATATCTCACATTAACAACTTCATAGGAAAGTCTGTTCATCATGAAACCAGTTAAATGGACAGAGGTTTTTAGATTTTCAACTATTTTGGTTTTGTATGGACATCCTACTCAAATAAGAAGAAAAATTTGATCGATTTTTTTATAAGTAAATTTTATTTTGTTATTAGATAAGAGCCCCGACAAGAGGGGTTGCTCTGATGGTAAGCAACCCCCACTTCCAACTGAGAGGTTGTGAGTTCGAGTCTCCCCAAGAGCAAGGTGGGAAGTTCTTGGAGGCAAGGATGCCGGGGGTCTATTTGGAAACCTCTCTACCCTAGGGTAGGGGTAAGGTCTACGACACACTACCCTCCCCAGACCCCACTAAGTGGAATTATACTGGGTTGTTGTTGTTGTATAAGAGCCCCCAAGAGTTTTGGTAGTGGTAAAAGGGCAGTACGTGGTGTATAGGTTAGGTGGACATCACTGGTTAAACCCTGCCTCATATTAAAAGAGAAGGGCAGAGGGGTAGGCCAACTATCCACCAGGTTGCAAACCGTATACCACTGGCTCTCGAGGATTTTTGGGTTATAAAAAAAAAGATTATTACTAGAAAAGGAAAAATAGATTCTGACACTCTTTATGTGCTGGAAGTCTAAAATTTGGTGTCAGTTATCTTGATCACTATATATGGCAAGACGCATATATTCTAGCTTGTAACCAGACCTACCATTTGGTAAGATTGATAAAATATCGTAATCTACTAAAGTAAATCATAACCAATGTTGGAGGTAATCAAATTTATGGTTTTGAGCTATGTTGCTCGGACTCTCCGAAAATGTCGTCGGGTACGTGTCAGATCCTCCAAAAGTAGTGTATTTTTGGAGGATCCGACACGGGTGTGACAACATTTTGGAGAGTCCGCGCAACATAGGTTTTGAGTGCTTAGTTACCTTTTATGGCATATTTCCCAGTTCAGCTATTTAGCTAAATTAAGTGAGCTACCTCCTATTCTATAGTGCAAAGCAACATATGGATGGATTTTATGGGAGCTACCATCCTACCCTAAAGTGTGAAGCAACTTCTACAAGGAACCTAAGGGAGATGTTATAAAGTAAAATGCAGTGAATTTCCTTTGTCATATGACCCTCACCACTAGGTCTAGTCATAGGAGGGCAGGAGAGTTCCTGATTGCACTCTACCATCTGTATTTTTGGGGGCAGGGGGTGCGTATATGGGTCTGATTAACCAGAACATTTCTGTGCATTAGCAAGATGCACATATTAATGTTTTTTCGAATACCTTTGCAACTAATCAAGCTATCATATGATCCAGTTTAGAGGCTCAGATATCGTAGAAGTGCAGAATTTCAGACCAGCTACAATTGATGACATAGCAAGTGTTCATGCTGGGGCATATATCTCAGGGCTTGAGAAGGTAGAATAACCATAAGGTTTGGTAGTTCTTCTTATTGAATGTCATCGTACAGTAAATCAGAACTTCTCTGAAGGCGTGCTTGGTATGACAGAAGTCATTTTCCAGGAAAGTATTTTTCATGAGAAAGACATTTTTGGTTACCAGAAAATATTTTCTATCAAAATGAGGAAAGCTGTCTTCCGTTTCTTATCAACGGAAGTTATCCTGACAACTATTATCGTCATTGTTGTCACCGTTGTCCCCATTATTCTTTCTTATCCTTTCTTTTGATTTGTCGACTATCATCTGCAGGCTATGGATCAGGCTTCAGAGAAAGGTCTAATTTTCATCGAAGGATCTGGACCAACATATGCTACTGCCACAGTTAGAATACATATCTTAAGCTGACTTTCCTGCTTTCTGATGCTAGTCCTTATAGCAGTCAGTTTCCACTTTTATTTGAGATCAGAAAGATAAGTGGTGAATTTTTTTTTTTTTAGATAAGTGATGAAGATTGTCTGTGATTTCTGAAAAAAAGCTATTGGTGTTCCAAATTTATCAGATTTGATTATTCTTTATTCTTGAGGAATTTCTTAAACACATAACCTTCATGAAATGACACTTAAAGACGTCCGACAACACTCAATCTGCACAAAGATAATTCGCATGCATCTGTTCATATCCATTGAAATCCAACAAGACCCATATAAGGCCTTGGATTGACTCCATGCCGTCTAAACACCCAATTCTTCATTAAGGTGTAATCCTTGTTCATCACTTCAATCATATCAATATTATAGGTTATTAAATTCATTTGTGTCAGTACAATACGCAATTAATACTCCCAACTACTATTCGTCATCTTCATTAACTACCTAAACAACCTTCGTTAGTACCCAACTTTAGGGTTTATTTAATAAACTTCACTAGACCATCAATCTTACTCATAAATGCTATCAACAAGCTCATTTATATGTAATAAATGAAATTTAGGTAGTAAGATTACCTCTTTGAGACATTTGAAATTTCTACCTTTGGTGGATTCTTGTGATTAATTAAGGACTATCATTAATTAGTCATAAATGCACCAAAATATCATTAAACGCTCACCTTGATTGGCAGGATACTCCTCGCATAACTCAAAACCCGAACTCTTTTCCTCTTCTTTCTTCTCTTTCCCGACTCTGCTGTATTTAAAGTATGTGAGTTCTTGCTCTACAAGCTCCCTTGCCTTGGCAAAAATTCACTTTCTCGCAGAGGGCTCGCGACGTGAGCTTGCTTCCTCCCAGGGACAAGCCTCGCAATGCAGCTCGCGAATGCCGTAACACTTCTGTCTGTTGGTTTTCTCCAGTGAGTCTCCAATCCAGCTTTCCTCACGACACGTGGCGCCGTGGCCATTGCGAGACTGGGTGGCCGGGCTATGCCTGGTTTTTGTGGTGGTCTGGCGATGGACCTCAGTATCATGTTTCGCTTACTTGGTTAGGACTCCCTCCCTCATGACACGGGCCCATCATGAGAGGGTCTTGTAGCATGAGTTCTATCCAACTTCAATTTTTGATCTTCCCTTGCTCTTTTATCAACTTGAACCACTTTCAAACCATACCATACACACAGTATCTTCTTGTCCCAAACACTTCATCTCCGTCGTGTGGATTTGTTTACACTTGAGGGATAGGTTATCAAGTCGTTAAGGTTGTGATTAGTTGTAATTAACGTTTAGCCTTACAACCTTAGTCGATCTAGAAGCCAGAATACTGCTGTATCTACTGCACTGGTAGGGTTTAAGCATACATCACCCTACTTACTCTATTGTCACCTTGCACAAAAAACAGAAAAATAGAAAAACTTCACATCTGAAATTAGAGATACTATATCTTGACTCATGCTTTGCATGGGCATTTCTTCATCAATTAGTTTATTTTTTTTCCTTCTGATTCAGAATGAAGTTGATATGGATGAAGACATCTGCAAGCAAGTTCGTACTGGTTATGGTGAAACAATATCTATAATTATCAGTAGCTCTAGTGACTGAACAAGGATATAAATTTTTATTTGATATTTTGATTTAACAAGCAGAACGAAATCAATTTTCCAATATAAATAATGGCCTTTCTAAAAGAGTTTTAAATGTTTCATATAAGGAAACAAAATAAATTTGATAAGTATAAATATTTGATTGATTAAGAAGGAAATACAATGAGAAATGATTGGTGTTAGAATTGAAGAAACCAATATTATCGAAGTCATTGTATCCCTGGTTGTTGCTTCTTTAATACTTGTATATGGTTTATCACATAGAAAGTGTTCTATGGCAATGTGAACTCTGATGTGGACATTAAATGATGCAGACATTCCAAGAGTCATTACAGCTGGAGCTGGAATTTCGTTGGTTGATTCAGTGGTAATGTCTCAATCCAAGATAGTAATATCTCAGTGTACTGGAACTATTGTTAGAAGCTACAAATGTAGCAATCACTTTAGGATGAATTATGATGGTAAACTTCAGCATTTCAAAGCTGGAGTAATTGCTTCATATGATATTTCAGGTTGCAGCATCAAACGTTAGCAAGGATCCTCCTGTCGGTTTTGCGCTAATTCGGCCTCCTGGTCATCATGCTGTTCCAAAGGGTCCCATGGGCTTTTGTGTCTTTGGAAATATTGCTATTGCTGCTCGTTATGCTCAACGAATGCATGGATTGAAGCGTGTTTTTATCATAGATTTTGATGTTCATCATGGAAATGGAACCAATGACGCCTTCTATGATGACCCAGATATTTTTTTCCTTTCAACTCACCAAGTAAGCTACACATTACATTGAACAGATTGCTTTGAAAATCTTTTGACATTCTACTTCTGAAAAGAACTGCTAGTATAAAATGTAGTTGAGTGAAGGGAAGAGCCTTTTTTTAATCTCATAATTGAGCTAGATCTAGTGATCTGCAAAGATGATTATCCTTGACAGTATGTTCGTTTCAAGGTTGTTTGATACTTAGTGATTATTTTTGTGGCACTTCCCTTCATGTTATTTGTTACAAATGGAGCAGAAATAAAATACATTTACTATGATTATCTTGTCCAACGACAGCGAGGTTAAATTTCTGGTTTGTTAGATTCATGTCTCTTCACTTTTTCATCACGTCTTCTTTCACTTCTTACATGAACAAGAAAACAACCTTCACTCCTGCTGGCATCCTCCTCTTTTCACCTCAACCAACCATAAAATTGGCAAAAGAAATTTCGTGTCATTATATACCAGCTATTCACCTTGAAGTGTAAAACTCATATGGTTTGGAACTCTGCAATTGGACGAATTTAATAAGTCATGGGCTTACGATATCCCTTGATCAGTGCAGGCTGGTAGTTATCCTGGGACTGGCAAGATAGATCAAATTGGTTGTGGAAGTGGTGAAGGATCAACACTGAATCTCCCTCTACCCGGAGGATCAGGGGATACAGCAATGCGGAAGGTGTTTGATGAAGTTATTGTACCATGTGCTCAAAGGTTCAAGCCAGATGATATAATCCTTGTTTCAGCTGGGTAATTTTCTTATCTGTGAAATATTCTTAAAATTTTGGAAATAGAAAAAAGAAAAAAACATGAGTTAAACTCAGTTCATTTTGCTTTCTTACCATTCTGTTACTGTAATAGTGTCTCTTTTTTCGTTCCTTGTGAATAATTGATCATGTATTTTTCTTGTGTTGTCTGCTAACTAGCAAGCGGTAGTGAGGTGGGAAAATTTGGTATAATCACTCCTATCATGCCTCTCCTATTCTGTTTCTGCTCTTGAGATGTTTTTGGCAGTCTAAAGGATGTAATCTTTGTTTGGCATGTCAATGCCTAATGTAAATATTAAGATAGGACTCTGGTTCTTATTATGCACGTTCGGTGATTATTTGATTAAGGTGTCCTTGAGAATTTCAGGTATGATGCCCATGTGTTGGATCCACTTGCGAGCCTGCAGTTCACAACAGGAACATATTACATGCTAGCCTCTAACATTAAGCAACTTGCCAAAGATTTATGTGGCGGGCGTTGCGCGTTTTTCTTAGAAGGGGGTTATAATCTCAGTTCTCTGTCAAATTCAGTTGCGGACTCGTTTCGTGCCTTTCTTGGGGAGCAGAGCCTGGCTGCAGAGCTAGATGATCCAGCCTACTTGCACGAAGAACCATTGAACAAGGTGAAGCAGGCAATAGAAAAGGTGAAGCACATACATTCCTTTTGAAAGCTTATAGTGACGACAACAACAACAACAACCCAGTATTATCTCATTTAGTGGGATCTGGGGAGTGTAGTGTGTACGCAGACCTTACCCCTAAATAGACTCCCGACATCCTTCCCTCCAATAATTTCCCACCTTGCTCTTGGGGAGACTCGAACTCACAACCTCTCAGTTGGAAGTAGCGGTTGTTTCCAAAAGCTTGTAGTGACAGTTTTCTAGAATAGCATACAGCTTTGTATAGGGTACCAGGAACTTTCTAAATTTAATATACGTCATTATATTAAACACCATTTTTCCTGGTGTCATACCTTGCGGAGAAAAGCAGTTTGTACATTATTTTTATTAATCTATCTATATATAAAAAGAGAAGCAAAAGAATGTAATGATGCCAAGTGGCATAACTACGGTTCAACAAGTTTCATTTTTAAGACACGTCTCCAATAATGTAGGAGTTAAAATTTGAAACTAGAACTAGAAAATAGGAAGAAAAAAAAAGCATGCATCCAACGAATACACAAAAAAAGGGATACGAACTGCCTCCATGTTAGGCAGTTATATATATATATATATATATATATATATATATATATATATATATATATATATATATATATATGTTATAAAATAGAAGTCTATTTAGAGTGAATGTCTAAGAGTTTTAGCTTGAAGCTAAGTCATTCCTCTTCCTATAAATAGAGGTGCTCTCTACCATTGTAAATCACCCCAAGTATTAATAAGAATACTTCTCTCTCTCCCTATTCTCTCACTATATTGTTCTTATTCTTGCATTATTGTTCTTGTCTTTATATTATTTCATAACACGTTATCAGCACGAGACTCTACCGTCTCAAGAACCATTCTCGAGAAATCTAAGGTATTTCCCTCTTCCTAATTTAATTTTCGATTATGTCTGACATTACGAAAAGAAAGTTCGTTGCCCTTGAAATTTCGGGCAAGAACTATATGACATGGGTTGTTGGATGCTGAAATCCACTTAGATGCTATGGGTCTCGGAGACACCATCAAAGATAGAGAAAAAGCATCCACCCAAGAATGTGCGAAGGCCTTGATTTTCTTGCGCCACCACCTTGATGAAGGTTTGAAGATTGAATATCTCACCGTCAAGGATCCACTCGTCTTGTGGAACGGCTTAAAGGAGAGATATGACAACCTGAAGTTGGTCACTCTGCCACAAGCACGATATGATTGGACTCATCTGAGGCTCCAGGACTTTAAGTCCGTTTCTGAATATAATTCTGCTATGTTCAGAATTACTTCCAAATTGAAGCTATGCGGGGATAATATCTCCGATTATGATATGCTTGAGAAAACGTTTACAACGTTTCATGCCTCCAATATAGTACTGCAACAACAGTACAGAGAGAAAGGCTTAACAAAGTACTCTGAACTGATTTCTCTTCTACTAGTGGCTGAGCGAAATAATGACCTGCTCATGAGAAATCATGAAAATCGACCCACTGGGTCTACACCACTGCCTGAAGCAGATAAGGTGCACTCTCATTATGCCAAACATGAAAAGGACCATGGTCATGGTCGTAAACGGGGTCATAGCCAGGGACGTAGACAAGGAAGAAATTCCAATGAAGTCCGTCACCCCCCGAAGAGAGATAACCACCAAAAGCAGAAACGGGGTCATGAAGATCCTACGGAAAATGGTTCAGAAACGATATGTTATCGTTGCGGTGGGAAAGGGCACTGGTCAAAGATTTGCCGTATACCAAGACACTTGGTTGACCTTTATCAAGCATCTCGAAAGAGAAAAGGCCCTGAAACAAATTTTGTCTATGACGACGATGAGGACATCACCCACCTGGATGTGGCAGACTTCTTTGAGCAACCCGATGGGAAAATAGACCACCTAATCGGCGATGGATCCGTGATGAAAGAAGATGGAGTTATTTGATTTTGTTCTACTTATTTGTATTAGTTAGTGAATAAACTAATAGTCATTAGTATTAGCTCGTATTAGTTAGTTCATGATGCAATGTTAGCAGTAGTTCTTTAGAATATCTTCAATATGCTCAAATATCAATAAAACTTTTATTTTCCAGTGGGGGTAATCGACTAGCCTGAAAAACTAGTCGATTATCAACTATTTTCGCATTAAAGTTGAAAAACAATTGATCAACAATCGATTGTCGTTGACTAACAATCGATTGTCTTGAAACAGTGAGGTCTGGAATTTTTCAAAAATCATCCACAATCGATTGTCTCTATCTAACAATCGATTGTCTTGAAACAGTGAGGTCTGGAATTTTTCAAAAATTATCCACAATCGATTGTCTTTGTCTAACAATCGATTGTCTTGAAACAGTGGAATTTTTCAAAAATAGCCAACAATCGATTGTCTATGCATAACAATCGATTGTCTTAAGACAGTGATCTGAGTTTTTCAAAAATAACAAATAATCGATTGTGTGTGTTTAACAATCGATTGTCTATGTTCAAACAATCGATTGTGTGTTTAATAATCGATTGTCTTATGAAAAACGCTGAAAATTTTCAAACTGCAAAGTAATCAATTATGATTTTGTTAGTCAACTGTTAGCAGCAGATTTTGAAAATATTATGTGACACAAACGAATTGAAGTTGTTTATTCTCATGTTCGTATATTTT
Source organism: Nicotiana benthamiana (assembly GCA_034376525.1). Lineage (NCBI taxonomy): Eukaryota > Viridiplantae > Streptophyta > Magnoliopsida > Solanales > Solanaceae > Nicotiana > Nicotiana benthamiana. The sequence goes on along the minus strand of CM067334.1, from coordinate 122,862,568 downwards.
CTTTTGTATATCAAACCATGGGAATTAAATTGATTGAAGGCTCCGGAAGAGCAACTGTAACTCTGCCCAAAGGCATGACGTTTATCTTAGAGAATGCAATATTCTCCTCCAAGTCTAAGAAGAACTTGTTGAGTTTTAATGATATCAATGTTCTCCTCCAAGTTTAAAAGGAACTTGTTGAGTTTTGAGAATCCATTTTAGAGAATGCAATGTTCTCCTCCAAGTCAAAAAGGAACTTGTTGAGTTTTAAAGATATCATTCAAAATGGATATCATATTGAGACAATAGATGAGAATAATCTTGAATTCTTCATGAAAACGAGGCTGCCCATTTCGGTTTGGGTTCATGCCATTTTGCATGCAGCATTTTAGTTTGTCGGCTGCCCACTTCGGTTTGGGGACACGCCATCTTACAAGCAGCAATGCTAATTCGTCTCAGACCGACGAATTACCACAAGTATTCCCCGTTGCAATTGGTTTTGGGTCATGAACCCAATATATCCCATTTAAGGATTTTTTGGATGCGCAGTATATGTGCCTATTGCACCGCCATCCCGCACCAAAATGGGTCTGCAAAGAAGGTTAAGAATATATGTTGGGTTTGAATCGCCCTCCATTATTCGCTACCTCAAAACATTGACAGGAGATTTGTTCACTGCACGATTTGCAGACTGTCAATTTGATGAGACACTTTTCCCAAAATTAGGGGGAGAAGTTTGGTAAAACCAAACGGGAAATTTTGTGGAAAAATGCATCATTATCTCATCTTGATCCACACACCTCTATTTGTGAGAAAGAGGCACAAAAGATTATCCATTTGCAAAGAATAGCAAATCAAATGCCTGACGCATTTATAGATTTGAAAAGGATAACAAAATCACATATCCTCGAAGTAAATGTGACAACATTTGATTCACGAATACATATTCATTATTGGAAGAATATGAACATGAAATTGGTATTAAATATACCACACTCACCCCTAGAAGGAGGTTTGAGATGATATATGGCATGAATGATCGTTGGTCACGTACCTATTGTACGCCAAAGTATTTTGGAAATATGATATTAAAGGACAACGATAATGCAAGAAACATATCTTGCATATAAGTTTGACATGACCATAATGGTATAACTTTCTCTTTAAGAAAGATATTCACCACATAGATGTTGATGAATCTGTGGTAGTACAAAATTAATTGAGAGCTCTAGAAGAGCCAATTATTACTATGTTGGAGAAACACAATTGAGTATTGTGCTGTAGTAAGTCTCAAAGAAACTTATTCAGTTTCCAAAGTACACGCAAAAGCGATTGATTATATTGAGACTATAAATAAAGGAAGGCTTTGATATCTCCTATTACTACAACTTGTAGCGGGGTAATTTGCATATGAAAAGCTACCCGCTTCGTTCTCCAGTTTGTACTACACAAATGAAAGAATGCCACAATAAAGTGGATATCTATTGGTATAAAACCCATGTCATAATAAACCTGAAGTTTATTAAGTGCACATGTCATGGTGTAAATTTGAAGTTTACCAATATTGATAATTTATTCAGTTGACATTCGTGTTAGCCATCTCATTTTAAGTATGATGTGCAAATTCACATAGGTGAATATCAAAGAACTAGAAAGTTCTTTACGAATTCTCTTGTATCACTTGTTCTCATGAATGAACTGACCAACTAAAGAGTTCGGGTCGAAGCCCATAAATTCTGGAAATATCAAAGGTGAATATGGGCCCATTCACCTGCCATGTATACCACATATGATGCATCTATGATATGGTTACATGCGCAATTGTTATTAACCCGCAGCCTGGCCGGTGCTTGCGAGGTGAATTGCTCAGTAATCTAACTTCGAGCATAATTTCCAGATTCTCTACTCAAGATAGTTCATTTTGATAAGTTGGTTTATATCAAAGTTGGTTTAGCAAGATAATTATTGAGTGATTCCACTTAATAGCTAAACTGTTTCTTATGAGAACAAAGTTATATATATCAGTTTGATATAAGTTGTATACGAGAGTATATTCTCCCCTCACAAGTGGTTCAGGGTCAGGAACCAAATAATTTCATCTTATTATTAATGTGCTGTGTATATTGACATGATAATGCACAAAGATGATTTCCCAAAGTTGAGGAAACAAGTTAGCTTTACTAACATGAGGGGGAGACATGATAAACACTTGAGAAAAGGTTACATGGGATGAATTATCATTTGTATATGTATATCCCCGAATATCATGATATGAACCTGAAGTTCATAAAAGGGATAATTCAATTGCAACATATTGCAAAGCATGCTATACGCATTTGCTGACCCAAAGAAAGTAACTAAATGGAAGAGATACAATTCAAGAAGAATTGATTCCATATGAAAGACATGTAGTTTTGAACCTATAGTTCAAATGCTTGAAAGTATAAAGTCAAAGGTATGTATAATCAGTTTTCGATATCTTATTTGTTTTGCATGACATGAAACTTTGATATGCAGCTAAAGTCTATTATGCGACTTATATGACTTAACTTGAAAGATTTAAGTTGCTTGAAGCATATGCAATTCTCGGTCCTGAAGTACCGCATCCTAAGTACAATTTGTGTACATATGTATCTTGCCATAACTATAAGCATGATGGCATTGAAAATGCATCTATGGAGATATTGAAGAGCTATTCCACGACATTATATGAAGATGTTTATATCCATCAAGAATGATGATTTCAAGGTGCGGAATATTTATTCAAGTCAATATGGTTGATTTACTTATCAAACGTCTACCAAAGATCGTTTTGAAGATGATGCACACGATTGGAATGCAAATGCTCAAGGATATAAATCGATGTACTCATTAGGGGGAGTCAATGCGCGTTGCACTCTTTTTCCCTTACAAGGTTTTGTCCCACTGGGTTTTCCTTGCAAGGTTTTTAACGAGGCAACCAATAGGCGCATATTCAAACATGTGTACTCTTTTTCCTTTCTTTAATTTTTCCCAATGGGTTTTGGTTTTAAGGTTTTATGAGGCACATTATTGAATAGACATTCAAGGGGGAGTGTTATAAAATAGAAGTCTATTTAGAGTGAATGTCTAAGAGTTTTAGCTTGAAGATAAGTCATTCCTCTTCCTATAAATAGAGGTGCTCTCTACCATTGTAAATCACCCCAAGTATTAATAAGAATACTTCTCTCTCTCCCTATTCTCTCACTATATTATTCTTATTCTTGCATTATTGTTCTTGTCTTTATATTATTTCATAACAATATATATATATATATATATATATATATATATATCTATATGTATATATATATATATATATATATATATATATATATATATATATATATATATATATATATATATATATATATATATATATATATATATATATATATATATATATATATATATATATATATATATAAGAGGAAAAGCAAAAGAATATAATGATGCCAAGTGGCATAATTACAGTTCTAACAAGTGTCACTTTTAAGACACATCTTCAATATTGTTGGAGTTAATTTGAAATTTAAAATATGAAACTAGCAAAAAAAAAAAAAAACATGCATCCAACGAATTCACAAAAAAAGGATATGAATTGCCTCCATATTCCTTAACTTGTGTACCAAACACTGTAAAATGAATAAGATTGCTACTTATTTTCTAAGAAAATATTTTTCAGGAAAAATAAATTTCGTTATACCAAGCACACCCCAAGTATCCAAATATCTGGGAACCAGTTCGGTTTCATGCCGGGCCGCTCCACCACTGAGGCTATTCACCTAGTCAGGCGGCTGGCGGAATAATTCAGGGATAAGAAGAAGGACCTACATATGGTGCTTATCGACTTGGAGAAGGCGTATGACAAGGTCCCGAGGGAGGTGCTATGGAGGTGCTTGGAGGCGAAGAGTGTGCCAGAAGCCTATATCAGAGTTATCAAGGACATGTACGATGGGGCTAAGACTAGGGTGAGGACGGTGGGTGGCGATTCAGACCATTTTCCTGTGGTAATGGGGCTCCATCAAGGATCGGCGCTGAGCCCCCTGTTGTTCGCCTTAGTGATAGATGCTCTAACCCGTCATATCCAAGGGGATGTGCCTTGGTGTATGCGCTTTGCTGATGATATAATATTGATAGACGAGACGAGTACCGGTGTTAGTGAAAGGTTAGAGGTATGGAGACAGACCCTCGAGTCTAAAGGTTTCAAAATAAGCAGATCTAAGACAGAATATCTGGAGTGCAAGTTCAGCGACGAGCCGAGTGGGGTGGGCAGGGATGTGATGCTTGGTTCTCAGGCCATCGCCAAGAGGAACAGTGTCCGATATCTTGGGTCTGTGATTCAGGGGAACGGAGAGATTGACGGGGACGTCACCCATCGGATAGGAGCAGGGTGGTCGAAGTGGAGGCTTGCTTCTGGGGTCCTGTGTGACAAGAAAATCCCACACAAACTCAAGGGGAAATTCTACAGAGCCGTGGTTAGACCTGCGATGTTGTATGGGGCAGAGTGCTGGCCCGTGAAGAACTCCCATGTTCAGAGAATGAAGGTTGCTGAGATGAGGATGCTTAGGTGGATGTGTGGGCACACCAGGCTAGATAAGATTAAGAATGAAGTTATTCGACAGAAGGTAGAGGTGGCCCCGGTGGACGAGAAGATGCGGGAAGCGAGGCTGAGGCTGTTCGGGCATGTACGGAGGAGGGGTCCCGATGCCCCGGTGAGGAGCTGCGAGCGGCTGGAGATTGTTGGTGGTCGGCGGGGTAGAGGGAGGCCTAGGAAGCATTGGGGAGAGGTGATTAGGCAGGACATGACTAGTATGCAGGTTACCGAGGACTTGACCCTTGATAGGGTAGTCTGGAGGTCTAGAATCAGGGTTGCAGGCTAGGGGCTCTTAGAGTCCTTCGTTCGCCCCACCCGGGGTTGGGTGTGGGATAGTAGGGTTACCCGTAGATGACTAGTGTTTTAGCGTAGGTCCCCTCTTGGTTGGTAATATGATAGTTGTCGCTTGTTATTGTCGCATGCGACGGTATTTATGTTTCTTATGTTTACATAATCATTTACGTTATTTCTGTAGGATTACTTATGCTTTGTTTTGTTATTGTGTTTTGTCTTGTCTTGGTTCCTAACTTTATCTTTGTTTTCCAATGCAGCTTTTCATTCTGTCCTATGCGCCGAGGGTCGCTTGGAAGCAGCCTCTCTGCCCTTTTGGGTAGGGGTAAGGCTGTCTACATATTACCTTCCCCAGACCTCACCTGGTGGGAGTATACTGGGTAGTTGTTGTTGTCGATGTTGTTTTGCCGTTGAAGTATTCATCATTTTTATGTCTGTTTTTTTGTTGGTAACTGTCCCTTCTCTTTTCACTTTCTTCTCTTCTGCTTTCCTTTATTTCTTCTTCTTTGTTTCTTTCCATATAGCAACTTAATTTAGAAAACTATTCAAATTTTATACTCATGACATATTTTGAATGATAAATATTATCTAAGTTAATTGTCGTCTATATACTATGAGAATCCAATTTGATATTTTAATATTTTTTTAGTATTTCATTACCCTATTATACTGAATCTTCACCAATTCAGTATATTTCTTATGATTTTTATTTCTCTAATCCTTTTTCCCCCTTACTTATCTTCTTGATTTGTTTGGTCATGGTTATAAGAAGGAGATCAAGTATCCAAATATGAGATTTTAAATAATGTTTTGCCGTTCATCATTTTTATGTCTATTTTTTTTGTTGGTAATTGTCTCTTCTCTTTTCACTTTCTCCTTTTCTGCTTTCGTTTATTTTTTCTTCTTTGTTTCTTTCGGTAGAGCAACTTAATTTAGAAAACTATTCCAATTTTATACTCATGAAACATTTTGAAAGATAAATATTATCTAAGTTAATTGTCATCTATATAATATGAGAATCCAATTTGATATTTTAATATTTTTTTAAATATTTTTTTATGTTATTATACTGGTTAGGGTTAGGGATAGAAATGATGCATAATGCATTCGAGTACTTTTTCCCGGTAATATAACTTAACTAATAACTGATATTTGTTTGTTATTTCTTTGCTTGATTAACTTATTCTTTCTTGATTTTTCTTGAAAAACTACATTCATGTATGGAATATTTTCTACTAACTCTAGGATTCCTTTATTCTGATACCTTTTTTTAATCACGATTAAATGTTAAATCACAATCTTAAAAAGGTGCAATAATATATTTTATAACATATTCAATATTGACGCTTTACTTTTAACTAAACATGATAATACACTAGTTACTCAATAACTCCTTTTTTTTTTGTAGATTACGAATCTATAATTTTACTGATCCCTTATATTCAAGAGAATTTTCGTGCATTATGGAATGCTTTTAAACCTTAGGACAAAAATTAATAAAAATTATAATATAATTTGAATGTGAATAAAAAAAAGGAAATTTTGAATTTAAATAAAGAATAAATTATTTGCAATAGATGTAAAAGTGTTTAGCTTCATTTATAACTAACTACTTCTAGCAGATTGGACTAGACTGAAGTTTTCTTCTAAATATACTTGATTGTATTTCTATTATGCATAACAAAACTTATCAATTCTAATTTTTCCGACAACATGTTTTTTTCTTTAAATTCAAATCCCTACATATAATATGTATCCTCTATAGCTAAATAAATTGTTTCATGGCTTGAACAGTCACTATAAGGTGTATTGATGCTAATTACACAAGTGTGACGATACTTTGATTTTATACCATGTATGGGTTTGAGTCATAAAAATAGAGCTTGGGTACCAATTAAAGTGATTGGTCTTTTAAGTAAAAAAAGTACGACCCAGTACAATACCATTCAGTGGTGTCTGGGGAGGGTAGTGTGTACGCAGCCTTACCCCTACCCTGGGTAGAGAGGCTGTTTCCAAATAGACCCCCGGCATAAATCCCGGGGAATTTGCTCCTGGGGAGACTCGAACTCACAACCTCTCGGTTGTAAGTGAGGGTTGGTTACCATCAGACCAAGCCCCTCTTGTCTGGTCTTTTAAGTACTATTGGAATATTATAAACCATCAAACTTGGCTTTACTGCTTTGATAGGGGTTTGGAACAAGTATTTCAAAATAAGAATCTTTAGAAATACAGAAAAGAATGTCTGGACGGGCAACTAAGATGAGGAGTCCATAGAACTTGCTTTTAATCAGAAGAAGATAGAAGCAAGGAAGAACTGGCGTAGACAACTTGAGAATTAATACTTTTATTATTGTTTAATTAACATACATTCAAAAGTTCCTTATTTGACTGATCATTCTCTATTTGTTATGCTTTGTAGCTTGATACCCATCTAAACCAAAAAGAAAAGTACACTGAATTTTTTAACCAAGAGTTTATTCTTTTTCAATGGTCGGCAAGATTATGTTTTGTGCCTATAAGAGGAAATTTGTTAATTTGTACCAACAGATCGTGCAGTAGAAATGGCCTTTTTCAAATGGTACTTATACTTTTGTTTGAAAATCAGAATATGGCAAATCATCTAAGATTGTATTTTCTTATGAATACATATGGAACTGAATTATTGTTTCAAAGATACTGCAATAATCCCCTCTATTATTTTCGACAAAGTGTGGTTCATCTTTGGCTCCACTCTTCTCCTATTGCTTTACATTTGTCTTTTTAGCTTGGTCATTTTATTAAAACTGGATTCCTATGACTTTGTTTCTAGCATCCATGACCCTGACCCTCTTTTGATCCAAAAGTTAACCAGTTTGGTGATTATGCTTATGCTCCAACTATGTTTGCATTCTGTGTAAAATATAACTGGCTATTTAATTTTATCTGACCATTACAAATGTTCTTCTCCAGTTCTCTATTTGTCTTAATTTTCCATATTGTTCGTTGCATCCTCTTGTTTGTTTGCATGTAGTAGAAAGCTAAAAGCTTATACTGTCAAACATCGATTCAGATATATATGTAAAATCAAAACGTTCCAACTCAATGGTAAGTCCAGCAACGATGTTCTATGCGTTACGGCTTAACAACAAAACCGTCAGACAGTTCCGAGGTCCTGGTCAGTTTGTTCCATTTCAAAACTACAAAGTTCGTAACATTCCACAACTGCAAAACTCAAAGGTCAAGCCTTTCACCAACACGAGTTAACATTGAGAAATTTTAAGTCTAGCAGTTTCCGCGGATGTTTGCAGGGAGAAAATGAAGGGCCACAGTGCGATGAAACATGGTCAGCTTGAAGAACCATCTAACAGACAGTGATCCCAGATTAACTTCAAGTTGTCTACAAGCATTTCAAACACCAGGTTTTCATCGATTGTTTGCTTCTGCAATTTAGGTAAGAAAATGTAAATCAAATCAATAATTTCAGCAGTGATGGTGAAAGTAAAAAAAATAAAACAGAATGGCTAATCAATTCAACAGTGAAGAGGCACAGCATGTTTTTGTTTGTATTTCCAAGGCACATGCAAGTTTTTGTTAGTCCAGCTTTCTTGGAAGAAATGGTTCCCAGTTTGGTGGATAAATCATGAGAGGATGCAAGCTTATGCTATGAATACTATGATATGGTTCCCAGTAAGACCTGACCAACATTGATGTATGTAGCAGAGATAAACAACATTATAAAGAAGACAAAAAGAAACATAATTGCTTGTCAAGAAAAGAGAACCTACTCGCAACTGGGATATAATTCCAGGCATTTTCAGGAAAATCTCCAGAGTAACCTCACCAATTGAAGATCTGAAATTAAATCGATCTGCATGTCGAAATTTAAACCTAACTGACGAATTTCTATATGATTTAGCAGTTGGGTGACCAATACTAGTAACAGCAAATCGACCCCCCCGAAGAATCCTTGCCCAAGGGCCATCTTAAGCCACCATCTGATAGGGATATAGTAGATATGCCCTAGATCCAATATCATATTTGATAACTTGAACATATTTTGTGAACGTCATTTGATATAAAATATATGGCATTTGATATTCTTTTATCATTATTATCAATTGTTTGATTATTTTGATAAGGTCCTTGATTAAATTTTGAGATTTGTCATCGTGATAGAGATCATGATAATGGGAGCAAAGTCTTTTACAATTTAATATAAATATGTTCTTGATCGTAGGATTATTAATTTGGACATTAGTAATCCAGCTAGATCAATATTTATGTGATCGTCTTTATCGGATAAAGATTAGTTGATCTCATTAACTGAATCACATAGATAGATGATGCATATAGAGATATGATCATTGAACCGACTCATTGGATAATTCCTAATGGTTAGAATTACCGTAACTGTCAATAGGATATTTTCTTGAAGAATGTGATGTAACTATTTCCTTTGACTTGAGATCGTCATAGTAATTGACAAGTTATTTATTGTGCTTTGATACTAGACACCTATGGCCCTAGGGCGATAGTTGAAAGGATATTGGGTACGATTAAATACTTGTAGAATTAGTGATTGATCAGGACGGAATCTGTCAACTTTTGGTAATGAGTTTAAGCTCCATGTTGTCATGAATTATAAACGACCAAACTAAGACCTTGGCCAAGGCAATTGAATGAAAGAAGAAATGAGTTTCTTAGGTCATTCAATGGTCGATTATATTTGACGTGAACACATAGTTGATAGCCTATTAGGATTTGGCAGTTGAACCATATCCTAGGGTGATCCAGAGCTATAAGGACAGAAGGAATTACTACATTATTCTTCTACTGGTTCTTGAGAGTAAATTGTATACTTCATGCTATCCGGTCGTTAATGAATGTTGCTAGACGCCACCCTTGATTAGTATATTGATATGATCAATTTACTACCGGTTTAGTATTGAACCTATGGGGTCGCACACTAACGAGTGTTCTGATCTTTGCTAAAGGATTAATTAACTTATTATTTGATAATTAAATTAAAGAATTTGATTAGTCAAATAAATTTTGTTATTAGTCCAAATGAAATATTATTATATTTTTTTTCTAGCACAAAGATTATAATTAATATTGTGAATAAATTGAAGTTTCTATTTGGAATAGAAATTAAATTATATCTCTTGGTTGAAATATATGTGATATACATATTTAATACTTATATTATATAAGAAAATATTATATCGAATATTAATATAGTATCCAATTTGTAATTGGATTGAAAATCCCACGAGAAGACGTCGGCTACATAAAATCCATTTGTTATGGGATTCTAATTTCCTGTTGGCAAAGTACCAATTAGTAACTTATAAGAAGTCTATAAATTTGTGGCACTTCTCACGTTAAAACAGAGCCCTACGAAATAGACCTATTTCACTCGTCCAGACAACGGAAAATTTTAGAGTTCTTTATCTTGAGAAGAAAACTCACTTTGTGAAGTGAGATTTGTTAGATAATACGCTTAATGCTAGAGGGGGGGGGGGGGGTGAATAGCGTTTTAATAAAATTAGCGTAAACTTGCGGAATTTAAAAATTGCAGGAAATAAATAAGTGCGATAAGTAAATAAATTAGAACAAACGCACCGATATATCCTGATTCACCACAACCCGTGGCTAGTCCAGTCCCCGAGAGACTCTCTCGAGATTTCCACTAACTTGTTAAGCTTACGGGTGCTTAACAAACCGTTACAACTTGAGGACACAAGCCTCAACAACCTTTGCTCGGAGATACAACACTCCAAGACTTCAACCAAGGAAACACAAGTTCCTTCTTACAACACAAGGGACTAATACTTCCCTTCAAGTGTACAAAAAACACTTAGCACTCAAACAAGACACTCCTTTAAGAGTAGATATGAGTAAAAAGAATACGCTCAAGATCGCAACAACTTTTGACAAGAATGTCGCTCTCAAAAGCTTATGTAATGAATATAAAATGATAAGCAATAAAGTATGCAAGCTTTAGCAATTGTATGATCAGTTGTTGTATGTTGTTGTAATTAAAAGACTGAATTGAAGCTGTATTTATAGTTGAAAAACCTTGTATTACCGTTGCCTAATTGCCAATTAAGAGTTGCTGAAATTACTCAGTGACAATCGATTGTCAAGTTACCACAATCGATTGTTTGCCAGTTCTTCCAAAAATCAATCCCAGATTTTACGTAAAACAATCGATTGTCAACAATCTACAATCGATTACTCAGCAACGTTCAAAAAATCCTTTCCAGATTTTACGTAAAACAATCGATTGTCAACAATCTACAATCGATTACTCAGCAACGTTCAAAAAATCCTTTCCAGATTTTAATTAAAACAATCGATTATAGGAAATCAATAATCGATTACCTGACGGTAATTGAAAATATTTTGGCAATGGTCAGTTATACAATCGATTATACTAAGTTAACAATCGATTATATATCAGTCTTGAAAAATTAATTTAGACACTGCCTCTTGACAATCGATTGTCATAAGTTCACAATCGATTATTTAATAACTTTGAAAAAGTCTGGAAGACACTGCCTCAACACAACCGATTGCCATAAGTTCACAATCGATTATTTTGTGACTTTGAAAAATCTGATGGACACCGTCTCTTCACAATCGATTGTCATTAGCTTCACAATCGATTATTCTGAGCTTTGAAAAACTTTGATGGACACTGCCTTATCACAATCGATTGTCATAAGGTTCACAATCGATTGTCATGCAGATTTGAAAAATCTGATGCTCACTGCCTTAACACAATCGATTGTCATTAGTTCACAATCGATTGTCAAGCAGCTGACTTAAACATAATCGATTATCATAAGTACATAATCGATTATCTTAGTCCAGATTTTAGAGGCGTGTTTAAAAATCATTTTGACAAAAGTAAATATGCATTATTTAAAATCATTTTGCTCTAAATTAAATATGCATGATTTGTTAAAAGTATTTTTACGAGAGAAGCCAAGTCTTGAGTTTAAGTTGTCGGATCAAGATCACAATTAAATACCGACTCATATAAAACTTAATCTCGATCTTTGTCTTGTGCTTGAATCTTGTTATATATCAATTTCGCGCTTGTGCTTGGACCGCATCATATGTCAATTTACGCATAGTTTGTCATCATCAAAACCTACAAATATGAACACACTTTTAGTATAATGCCTTGAGAACGTGTTTCCAACAATTTCCCCCTTTTTGATAATGGCAAACTTTAAGCGGGATATGCATATTAGGCAATTCATAATAACGATTCAAGACAAGTAAAGATATGCAACAAGTATATAGATATGCAATTTGTTCCCCCTCAATATATGAATTCCCCCTCAATTTATGCCGATAAGTATTGAGTGAGAGTGCATACCCGTTATCTTCCCCCTTTTGCCATTAGCAAAAAAATATAGAATAATCAATAAACTTGTTCATTTATTAAAAAAACGGTTACATAACGGGAACAATAAAACATAGAACAATAAAATGGAAAAACAAATAAAGAAATTATTCATCATCATTTCCCGCCTCATCATCCGGCACTGCTTCATAGGGAACAAGACCGGCATATGGATAATGAACATGGTCAAAATATCCATGGATCTCATGTGTCAATTGACCGACAGAGGTGGTCAATGAAGCAATTTGGTCGGAAATGGATTGAAGAGAAGGTTCTTGAGGCTGACGCGATCGACGAGTTGGAGGAGGAGCAGGAGCTACATGATCGCCGTCATGGGAAAAGGGGGATTCTGAAATATCCCACTTCTTGGTGCTCTTTTTGAGAGGACCGATGGAAGTGTTGAATCCGGAAGCTTCACGAAAATTCATAATAAGGAGGGCATAGGGAAGAGGTCTATCACCTCCTATGGCATCACGCATGTGAATTTTGACGAACTTACACCAATTGATGTGAGCTCCGGTTATAATGGCATGCATGAGCTTAGCGTCCTCTTGGGAAAGAGTGGTATGATTATGCTTCCGAGGCTTGAGGACTCGGGTGATGAAATAGAAAATCAAACGATACTCGGGGAGCATTCCCGTGATAGTAGGGCGACGAGTAGATAGATTAGGATCATAAGATGTAAGACCTATTTGGTTTAGGAGAGTTTTCTCATCAAATAAGGCGCCAGCCTCTCTAATGTAGCGAGTAATGTTTTCGCCACGTCGAGGAAGATGGGCAATGGAATGCAAGTTTTCATTTGACAAAAGGATTTGAACACCATTAATATTTGACACAAGCTCACCATCGTCATCCTCATGAAGGTTTGAGTAAAATGCTTGAATCAATGGAGGATTAATATAAGGATAGGTAAGATATAAGAAGTCAAGAAGTTGACATTCCTTAAGCATATTTGCAGCAGGGGCATATGATTCAAGATACTTGCTTGTTGAAAAGCGAGGAGGAAGAATGTCACGCTTTTCGAATTTTGTCAAAAATCTAGTAAGCTCGGTTTCAGTATTGAATTGTAAAATAGACCCATCTTGATAAGGGAAAGTTGGAGGTGGAGGAGCAGAAGAAGATGCACCTTGTCTACCTGAACGGGAACGTTTAGAGTGTCTGTCCGACATTTTCAAAAAGTAGTAATGAACTTTGTATGAAACTTGGAAGATTTTTGAAAGTTTGGGAGCAAAGATTGATGCGTGAGTGAATAAAATTGAAGACTTATGATGCCTATTTATAATGGGAAGAATGGCATTTCATTTATGATGAAAATCTGCAGAAATTTATGAGCCAAAACAGTCAGAAACGGTAAAAATAAATTGCACTGACCGTTAGACAATCGATTGTTGACACGAAATAATCGATTGTTGAGCAGATTTTGACTTGAACTCGAAACTGACACAAAATCGATTGCAGGGCCCAAACGGTAACAAATATTTGAATTTCTGACAAAAAATAATCGATTGTTGAATTATGATAATCGATTGTTGTAATACAGTGAGCACGGTGATTTTCAGACTCGGAAAATAATCGATTATATTTATGAAACAATCAATTGTTTTAGGAAAGCAGTACTGAATGGCTGAGACGGTAATTGATTATACAGTTAAAAAATCGATTATTAAACACAAATGCATAATAGGCACCAAATATAAATAATCGATTAGTGATACTTACTAATCGATTGTCCGCACAGTAAAATAATCGATTATTTGCTGTAACAATCGATTGTTCTATGCCATTTCTTTATAATTCCCCCTGCCTTTAGGGCGATACCTGCAAAAGAGAATTAGACGTCTCCGACGGTCAAGTTAGTAATTTGTAGCGAAATAATGCAATGAGAACGTGATCTCTTAAGAAGTGTGTCCTGAGGTGTTCTTAAGAGAGTTTCGGGTACTTACCTTTTCTCCGACGTCGCCAATTACCTGTTCGAGAGGGTGATCTTTGATTGTCCTCCACTCGTTAGGCATTTTCGTTTCTTTCTCCAATTGTGGCGTTTCCTCCGTTGATTGTTCCAAGATTTCATCTTGAATTTCCTTAGGAGTTTCTTCTTGTACTTTGTCTTTTAAACTATTTAAAATACCTACAAGATCAGAACAAGAATCCTCTCTCGCCAAGCGAGCATTACTTTCGGAAAACACAATATGAGGGGATTCCTCCACAGTTTGGGTTCTATTATTAAATACCCTATATGCTTTGCTATGTGAAGAATACCCAATAAAAAATCCCTCATCGGATTTGACATCAAATTTTCCCAATTGATCTTTTCCATTGTTATGAATAAAACATTTACAACCGAATACTCTAAAATGGGAGATATTTGGTTTCCTTCCCTTGTAGAGTTCATAGGGGGTTTTCATGAGTATTGACCTTATGACTACTCTATTTAAAATGTAGCATGCGGTACTCACGGCATCCGCCCAAAAATGTTTGGGAATCTTAGCCTCTTCGAGCATGGTTCTAGCCATCTCTTCGAGACACCTATTTTTCCTTTCCACCACCCCATTTTGTTGTGGTGTTCGTGGAGCGGAAAAGGTATGCTCGATACCGAGTTCGTCACAAAAGTCCGCAAAGAGATTGTGATCAAACTCTCCCCCATGATCACTTCTAATTGAAGTGACGGTTGTTTCCTTTTTGTTTTGAATACGTTTAAGAAAATATTTAAAAATCTGAAAAGCATCACTTTTATGGGCAAGGAATAAAGTCCAAGTAAATCTGGAATAATCATCAACAATAACAAAGGCATAACGATTTCTACCAAGACTTTCAATGCGAGATGGTCCAAACAAATCCATGTGAAGCAATTGCAATGGTCTAGTAGTTGAAACAATGTTTTTCGATTTAAAAGATGCTTTTGTTTGCTTCCCTTTTTGACAAGAATCACAAATAGAGTCATTTTCAAATTTCAAATTTGGAAGACCAACGACTAAATTTTGTGAAACCAATTTGTTCAAAAGATGCATGTTGATGTGAGCTACTCTACGATGCCATAACCAAGAATCATCCTCTTTGCTCATTAAACAATTTACATATTCGGGTGAAGAATTTGCAAGATCAACCATATAAATGTTATCCATTCTAAAACCACGAAGGATAATTTTAAAATCGCTACGTCTAAAAACTAAGCATTCATCCGAATCAAATAAAACAAGATTTCCCTTATCACATAATTGACTTATGCTCAAGAGATTATGTTTTAAACCTTTCACAAGTAATATATGCTTAATGGAAGAAATTTCATCCTTACCGACCGATCCGATGCCGATAATCTTTCCTTTGTTGTTATCACCAAAAATAACACTTCCCCCTTCCTTGTGTTCTAGTTGAAGGAATTTGGATTCGTCTCCCATCATGTGCTTGGAGCATCCACTATCAAGGTACCACAGTACAGTTGATCCCTTCAAACATACCTACAAAACAAATTAATGAGTTTTAGGTACCCATGGCATTTTGGGTCCTTGGGGGTTAGGCAAATCATAGTGATGTGATTGAGTGTTATGTCTATGTCGTGTAAAACAAGTAGGAGCAATATGTCCAATTCGTCTACAATAATGACAAGTCACGTTAGGATTATTCATCCTTCTAGGTTGATAGTAATTGGACGGACGAAATTCATTTGCTCTATTCTTGACAATATAACTATTGCGCAAATCATGAAAAACATTTCTCCTACCATTTGTTCTAGGATATGCATCATTTCTAGAATAGTTGTTTCTAGGTTGGAAGTCATTTCTAGGTGTTCTAAAAGGTTCAAAACTCTTTTTAATGTTTGGCCTAGAATGTGCATTATTTCTAGCATGATTATTTCTAGGTTGCGATTGATGAAAACCATTTCTAGGTTTGTTGTATCTAGGATGAGCATTTGTTTTATTTATCCTAGGTTGAGCCTTAGGTGGTTGGGGGTTGGCTTCAACTTTCTCTTTAGGCTCGTTTCTAAAACCTATGCCATGCTTGGTCGACTTCAAATTAACAAGCACTTCATTCAAATTTTTATGAGAAGAGTTAAACTTATCTAAGGTGCCCTTAAGCCTTTCTACTTCATTTTTGAGATGCATGCAAGAAGTACAGTTTCTAAAACTTTCAGGCTTGTCGGCGCTTCTCTTGCCAAAAAATTTGTTTTCCTCTTTCAACTTCTCATTTTCTAAAATCAGTTTTTCCAGTTCCTTTTCTTTAAGAGAGAGTTGTTTTTGAAAATCTTTTTCTTTTAAAGAAGCATTTTCTTTTATACTCTTAACAGTTTTTGAAGCTCTAATAAATTCGCTATACAACTCATCAAAAGCATTTTACATTTCTTCAAGGGAAAAGAAATCTTTGGAAGAAATTTGACATACCTCTTCTTTGTTGTCTTCTTGTGCCATAAGACAAAGATTTGCGGCTTCGTCTTCTTCTTCCTCACTTGACTCGTCACCGGAGTCGCCTCCCCAAGATATGTATGCTCTTTGCTTCTTGAAGGGTTTCTTCTCCTTTTTAGCATTTGGGCAATTTGATTTAATGTGCCCGGTTTCTCCGCACTCATAGCACTTTATTTGATCTCCTTGCTTTTTGCCCTTTCGTTCATACTCTTTTCGCATGAACTTTTGAAATCTCTTGATAACGAGTCCGAACTCGTTGTCTCCGTCCTCATCATTTTGAGGTTGGCTTGTGCTTGTCTTGAGAGCAATTCTTTGCTTCCTTTGATCATCATCAAGAGGGTTAAGTATAGCAGATTCATAAGTTTTAAGATTACCTCTTAATGCGTCGATGGTGACATTTGTAATGCCAATGGATTCTTGAATCGCGTCGGCCTTGGATCGCCATTCCGGAGTGAGACTTCGGAGAATTTTTTGGACAAGTTCCTTATCCGTGAAGGTCTTCTTAAGAGCATGTAAATCATTTACGATTTTTGAAAATCGTTCAAACATCTCATCGACCTTTTCGCCTTCCTTCATGTGAAACAATTCATATGCATGGGTTAGGAAATCAATTTTAGCTTCCCTTACCTGGTCCGTACCTTCGTACGTAATTTCCAGCTTGTCCCACATTTGCTTCGCCGTTGTGCAACAAGATATCTTCCTGTAATCATCAGCATTTACAGCACAATATAATAAATTAATAGCTTTAGTATTATTTTGCACCTTTCGGATATCATCCGCATCGTATTCATCTTCGGACTTTGGGACCCATTCATTTTCGACCTTCTTGGTTGGAATTTGTTCTCCATTCATTATGACCTTCCAAAGACGAAAACTATTTGATTGTACAAATATTCTCATCCTCTCCTTCCAGTATGTATAATTTGTACCATCGAATAGCGGTGGTCGGGTGGAGCATTGTCCTTCACCTATTCCTGCAAAAGAATCACGAGTAGAAGCCATGGATGTTTCTCTCAAACGGTTAAGTCTTCAGAGAGTTGGGCTCTGATACCAATTGTTAGATAATACGCTTAACGCTAGAGGAGGGGGTGAATAGCGTTTTAATAAAATTAGCGTAAACTTGCGGAATTTAAAAGTTGCAGGAAATAAATAAGTGCGATAAGTAAATAAATTAGAACAAACACACCGATATATCCTGGTTCACCACAACCCGTGGCTAGTCCAGTCCCCGAGAGACTCTCTCGAGATCTCCACTAACTTGTTAAGCTTACGGGTGCTTAACAAACCGTTACAACTTGAGGACACAAGCCTCAACAACCTTTGCTCGGAGATACAACACTCCAAGACTTCAACCAAGGAAACACAAGTTCCTTCTTACAACACAAGGGACTAATACTTCCCTTCAAGTGTACAAAAAACACTTAGCACTCAAACAAGACACTCCTTTAAGAGTAGATATGAGTAAAAAGAATACGCTCAAGATCGCAAAAACTTTTGACAAGAATTTGGCTCTCAAAAGCTTATGTAATGAATATAAAATGATAAGCAATAAAGTATGCAAGCTTTAGCAATTGTATGATCAGTTGTTGTATGTTGTTGTAATTAAAAGACTGAATTGAAGCTGTATTTATAGTTGAAAAACCTTGTATTACCGTTGCCTAATTGCCAATTAAGAGTTGCTGAAATTACTCAGTGACAATCGATTGTCAAGTTACCACAATCGATTGTTTGCCAGTTCTTCCAAAAATCAATCCCAGATTTTACGCATAACAATCGATTATATAAGATCAATAATCGATTACTGGCAACGTTCAAAAAATCCTTTCCAGATTTTACGTAAAACAATCGATTGTCAACAATCTACAATCGATTACTCAGCAACGTTCAAAAAATCCTTTCCAGATTTTAATTAAAACAATCGATTATAGGAAATCAATAATCGATTACCTGACGGTAATTGAAAATATTTTGGCAATGGTCAGTTATACAATCGATTATACTAAGTTAACAATCGATTATATATCAGTCTTGAAAAATTAATTTAGACACTGCCTCTTGACAATCGATTGTCATAAGTTCACAATCGATTATTTAATAACTTTGAAAAAGTCTGGAAGACACTGCCTCAACACAACCGATTGCCATAAGTTCACAATCGATTATTTTGTGACTTTGAAAAATCTGATGGACACCGTCTCTTCACAATCGATTGTCATTAGCTTCACAATCGATTATTCTGAGCTTTGAAAAACTTTGATGGACACTGCCTTATCACAATCGATTGTCATAAGGTTCACAATCGATTGTCATGCAGATTTGAAAAATCTGATGCTCACTGCCTTAACACAATCGATTGTCATTAGTTCACAATCGATTGTCAAGCAGCTGACTTAAACATAATCGATTATCATAAGTACATAATCGATTATCTTAGTCCAGATTTTAGAGGCGTGTTTAAAAATCATTTTGACAAAAGTAAATATGCATTATTTAAAATCATTTTGCTCTAAATTAAATATGCATGATTTGTTAAAAGTATTTTTACGAGAGAAGCCAAGTCTTGAGTTTAAGTTGTCGGATCAAGATCACAATTAAATACCGACTCATATAAAACTTAATCTCGATCTTTGTCTTGTGCTTGAATCTTGTTATATATCAATTTCGCGCTTGTGCTTGGACCGCATCATATGTCAATTTGCGCATAGTTTGTCATTCATCAAAACCTACAAATATGAACGCACATTTAGTATAATGCCTTGAGAACGTGTTTCCAACAAGATTGCAATACAAAGCCAAGAGAGAAAATATAATTACAAGAAAAGTGTTTCTTGTTCTTCTAATTTGAGTTGAGATTTTTGAGGAAAATTTCAACACAATATTCTTCGTTCAATTTGTTCGCGGATTTCATTGATCAAAGCGTTGATAGCAAAGATCGATCTCGGTGTGGATACGCATAGAGTCTTCGCACTATCGAAGAATTTAGAAACGAGAATCTCTTCACCAGGTACGTCGTTGATCCGTTCTTTGACACGTAAATAAATTTTACACATGAAAAGAATCTACCTAGGATTGTTATTGTCTTCCGTTGCGTGTTACGAACACCCTTATGCAATCCTTCAGTGGTATCAGAGCCGTGGTTTATTGTGTCTAAAATTTATTTACGAAATATTTTAATATTATATTTGAAGAGTTCAAACCATAATAGATGTGCCTTGTGCAATAGTCAAATTGTTTGAATGATGATATTATTTTATTATGGATAAAATATGCATTCATATGACAATTGAGATTGTTAATATCTTGAATTAGAAATTTTGTATTAGATACAACGGGAATCTATAATAGGTTACATGATTCTATTATTAATTTAATTGTTATTAGTTCATGAGATGTTAATTAATAATAATATTCTAGCATGAATTCTTTTTATGTGATATATAAGATAAATATGTTAGGGGATGTTGAATTTTGTTTTATGTCATGTGCTTGCTCATTACATAATTTTGAATTATTTATTACATGTGATGTAAATTAATTTAGGGCTAAGCATGTAGACAATTGAACTAAATTCACATGCTATAAAAGATTCGATCTTCGTGTTATTAAAAATAGTTTTTGTGACAATTCCCTCTTATTAAAAATTTGAGTTCTTAAATAATAAAATATAAGATATTTTATTATAAAGCTATCCATCAAGGTAATTAATTTTACTTACTTCTTGTTTATAAGGAGCGGCCTGACTACCAGGAGACTTATAGTTCGAAAATATGTTAAAATTATTTATTGCATTAGATGTATGGATTGAAAGAATTATTCAATTTTACACTAAACGCCTGGACTACCCGGGGGAGTATAAAATTTAATAAGTTCTTTGCAATCATGATGGTTGAACTCAACTATGCCAATAGGAATGAGCTGACTACCAGGGGACTATTTGACATAGAACTATTTAAGGAAATTGTATGGGGATACAATTGGTAAGAGTACCTACCTTTAAAATATAAGTGAGAAACGACTTGATTCCCAAGGGGCTCATACATATTATTAAAGGATTCCTTTACTCCACTAAAAGAAATAAAGATTTCGTAAACTATAATGAGGGTAAATAGTTTAAAATAATTAGTGGAAATATCATTTAGATAAAAGTCCATGTCTTTATGATATATGCAAATATGTTCTTATATTACTGCTTTTCTTTCTATATTTTAGATTTCTCAATATGTATGCTATATCACTGCGTGGAATACTTGAGACCAACAAGTTGGTAGGACCAAACTTTGATGATTGGTACAAAAATTTGAAAATTGTTCTCATGCATGAAAAGCTTATTGATGTGATCGATAAGCCCGCCAAGGAAGTCCCAGATGTAAATGATGATGATGCTACCAAGATTTAACAGAAATACTTGGAAGAATGTCTTACTACCAAATGCATCATTCTCGCTTCTATGAATTTCGAACTGCAGAGGAAACATCAGGATATAGATCCAACTGCAATTATTGAACATCTTAAGAAGATGTTTGGTACATAAAGCAGGACAGCTAGATACCAACTATCTAAGGCTTTATTTGGATCCAAATTGAATGGAAACTCACCAGTTGGACCCTATGTCAATCATATGATTGATCTTATTGAAGAACTTGAGAAGTTGGGGTGCAAACTGGGTAAAGATCTTTCTCAAGATTATAATCTTGCAGTCACTACCAGAATCCTTTTCACAATTTGTTATTAATTTTAATATGAATAAAATGGATTGTGATCTTCATGAGATGCTTAACATGTTAATTGATTATGAGAATCAACTTGCATCTAAGAAGAAGAAAGGAACTATCATGTTGGTTGGGAACTCTTCTAAGAAGAAGGGTAAGGGTAAAAGCAAACTCAAGAAAAAGCCTACTGCGCCCAAGGGTGGTGTGACCAAACCCAAAGGCAAAGAAGGAAAAGCTAACCAATCTGATGCTGTATGTTTCCATTGTAAGAAATTAGGACATTGGAAGAGGAATTGCAAAGAGTATCTTGCAACTTTAAAGGACAAGAAACAAGGTAAGACTTTAATGAAAAATGTTTTCAAGATTTCTTTAACTACTACTAATTCTTCATTGTGGGTATTAGATACTGGCAGTGATTATAACATCTGCAATATGTTGCAGGGGTTCCAGATAAGTAGAAAGTTGAAGAAAGGAGAAATTAATCTACAAGTTGGAAATGATGCAAAAGTTGCGGCCGTAGCTGTAGGATCAATTTCTTTAATTATGCCTACGGGCAAAGTACTGATGTTGGATGATTGTTATTACGTTCCTAAATTCGTTTCGAACATAATTTCAGCTTCTATGTTAGACAAACGTGGTTTTCGCATTAATATAGGCAATGGTGTTTGCTCTATTTATTATAGTGATAATTTATATGTGAATGGCTATCTCCAACATGATGTTTATGTCTTACCTAGTGTGAATGCTAATTCGATTATGCATGTTTCAAGTCTTAAGAGGAAAAGAGATGATCATGTAAATCAAACATACCTTTGGCATTGTAGGCTTGGTCATATTGGAGAGAAAAGAATTAACAAGTTTTACAAGGAAGGGTACCTTAACAAGTATGATTTTGAATCATATACAACTTGTGAATCTTGTCTCAAAGGAAAAATGACCAAATCTCCATTTACTGGAAGTGGAGAAAGAGCTTCTGAATTATTGGGACTAATTCATACAGATGTTTGTGGGCCCATGAAAATTCAAGCTAGAGGTGGATATTCTTACTTCATCACCTTCACTGATGATATGTCTAGATATGGATTTGTATATCTTATGAAACACAATTCTGAATCTTTTGAAATGTTCAAAAGATTCCGTAGTAAAGTTGAGAAGCAGACTGGTAAAAGTATCAAAGTACTAAGGTCTGATAGAGGTGGAGAATATCTTAGTGAAGATTTTACCAGATATCTCAAAGAGAATGGGATTCTCTCACAGTGGACACCTCCAGGAACACCACAACACAATGGTGTGTCCGAAAGGAGAAATAGAACCTTATTAGATATGGTGAGATCTATGATGGGGTTCACTGATCTTCCAATAAATTTATGGGGATATGCTTTGGAAGCAACAACATACTTACTGAATAAAGTTCCCACTAAGTCAGTCTCTACAACACCATATGAGATATGGAAAGGATGTAAGCCCAACCTTAAACATATTAAAGTTTGGGGTTGTCCAGCTTATGTTAAGAGACTACAGCCTGATAAACTTGACTCAAGATCTAATAAGTGTAGGTTCATTGGGTATCCCAAGGAAACAAGAGGATATTATTTCTATCACCCTTCTGACCATAAAGTGTTTGTGGCCAGAGGAGCAACCTTTTTGGAAAGGGAATTTCTTTTGGAAGGAAATTATAATGGAGAAATAGAAGATGAAGATCAAGAAACTAATGAATCAACACAATATAAAGATCATGAGACCCAAGTTGAAGAACCTTTATTGGATATTTTGAAGTTGCCAAGGAAATTGCCATCTTCAACGGTTGAAGTTCAAGAACTAAATGAAGTTCAAGAACAGGTTAATGAACCAGTTCTAAACCAAATTGAGCAACAACGAAATCCAACACAAGGTGAACAGGTTGTACAAGTACCTCTTCGAAGGTCTACACGAGAACGTCATGTACCAACTAGATTAAATTTATTGGTACAAGATGATTTATCAAATGAGGTTGATCATAATGATGATGACCCTAAGACCTATGAAGAGGCTATACAAAGTTCTGATTATGAGAAGTGGCAAAAGGCCATGGAATCCGAAATGGAATCCATGAAGGAAAACAAAGTATGGACTTTAGTTGAAACTTCAAAGGATATAAAACCTATAGGTTGTAAATGGGTTTTTAAGAAAAAGATTGGAGCAGACGGAAAGGTGGAGACCTACAAAGCACGTCTTGTTGCCACGAGGTATCGTCAGAAAGAAGGAGTCGACTATGGCGAGACTTTCTCTCCCGTGGCAATGCTCAAATCTATTCGGATTTTGCTTGCTATAGCAGCATACTATGATTATGAAATATGGCAAATGGATGTGAAAACAGCTTTCCTTAATGGTGAGCTAGAAGAGGATGTGTACATGACACAACCTGAAGGTTTCACATCTTCGTCTGATCATAATAAAAGTTGTAAGCTACAAAGATCTATATATGGATTAAAGCAAGCTTCTCGAAGTTGGAATATTCGATTTAACAAAACAATTGAAAAGTTCAATTTTGTTAGATGCGAAGAAGAACCTTGTGTGTACAAAAAGGTTTGTGGGAGCACAATCATATTCTTTGTATTGTATGTTGATGATATATTGCTCATAGGGAATGACATACCGGCATTGCAAAATACAAAGATTTGGCTATCTGAACAGTTTTCCATGAAAGACTTGGGAGAAGCAGCTTATATATTGGGAATAAAGATCTATAGAGATAGATCTAGGAAGCTGCTTGGACTTTCCTAGTCTTTGTACATTGATAATATCTTAAAGAGGTATAACATGGATAATTCCAAAAGAGGCTATCTACCGATAGGCACTGGAATTTCTCTCAGTAGGGAGGATTGTCCTAAAACACCTGAAGAGAGAGAACGCATGAGTAGGATCCCGTACACTAGTGCAGTGGGAGCTATCATGTATACCATGACATGTACACGTCCTGATGTGGCTTATGCACTTGGAGCGACTAGCCGATATCAGGCAAATCCTGGTGAGGAACATTGGAAGGTGGTGAAGACCATTCTTAAGTACTTAAGAAGGACTAAAGACCAATTCCTCATCTACGGGGATTCGGAGTTGAAACTTGAAGGTTATATTGATGCAAGTTTCTCTTCAGATAGGGATGATAGCAAATCTATTTCTGGTTATGTATTCACCTTAAATGGTGGTGCAGTGAGTTGGAAAAGTTCCAAACAAGCTACAGTAGCTGATTCAGTGACTGAAGCAGAATATATAGCAGCTAGTGAAGCTGCTAAAGAAGCTGTATGGATGAAAAAGTTCTTAACTGAACTTGGTGTGATTCCTTCAATGGAAGGTGTGGTTCCATTGTTGTGTGACAATACTGGAGCCATTGCTCAATCAAAAGAACCAAGATCACACCAAAAGTCCAAACACGTTCTACGAAGGTATCACTTGATAAGAGAGATCATTGAACGTGGAGACGTCGAGATTCAAAAGGTTGATGGAAAGGAAAATGCTGCAGACCCATTCACTAAAGCTCTTGGTGCAAAGGAGTTTGACAAGCACAAGTGGAAATTGGGGATGAAGTACAAGAGCGATTGGCTCTACTGCAAGTGGGAGATTGTTAAGGATATAGTAGATATGCCTTAGATCCAATATCATATTTGATAACTTGAACATATTTTGTGAACGTCATTTGATATAAAATATATGGCATTTGATATTCTTTTATCATTATTATCAATTGTTTGATTATTTTGATAAGGTCCTTGATTAAATTTTGAGATTTGTCATCGTGATAGAGATCATGATAATGGGAGCAAAGTCTTTTACAATTTAATATAAATATGTTCTTGATCGTAGGATTATTAATTTGGACATTAGTAATCCAGCTAGATCAATATTTATGTGATCGTCTTTATCGGATAAAGATTAGTTGATCTCATTAACTGAATCACATAGATAGATGATGCATATAGAGATATGATCATTGAACCGACTCATTGGATAATTCCTAATGGTTAGAATTACCGTAACTGTCAATAGGATATTTTCTTGAAGAATGTGATGTAACTATTTCCTTTGACTTGAGATCGTCATAGTAATTGACAAGTTATTTATTGTGCTTTGATACTAGACACCTATGGCCCTAGGGCGATAGTTGAAAGGATATTGGGTACGATTAAATACTTGTAGAATTAGTGATTGATCAGGACGGAATCTGTCAACTCTTGGTAATGAGTTTAAGCTCCATGTTGTCATGAATTATAAACGACCAAACTAAGACCTTGGCCACAGCAATTGAATGAAAGAAGAAAGGAGTTTCTTAGGTCATTCAATGGTCGATTATATTTGACGTGAACACATAGTTGATCGCCTATTAGGATTTGACAGTTGAACCATATCCTAGGGTGATCCAGAGCTATAAGGACTGAAGGAATTACTACATTATTCTTCTACTGGTTCTTGAGAGTAAATTGTATACTTCATGCTATCCGGTCGTTAAGGAGTGTTGCTAGACGCCACCCTTGATTAGTATATTGATATGATCAATTTACTACCGGTTTAGTATAGAACCTATGGGGTCGCACACTAACGAGTGTTCTGATCTTTGCTAAAGGATTAATTAACTTATTATTTGATAATTAAATTAAAGAATTTGATTAGTCAAATAAATTTAGTTATTAGTCCAAATGAAATATTATTATATTTTTTGCTAGCACAAAGATTATAATTAATATTGTGAATAAATTGAAGTTTCAATTTGGAATAAAAATTAAATTATATCTCTTGGTTGAAATATATGTGATATACATATTTAATACTTATATTATATAAGAAAATATTATATCGAATTAATAAAGTATCCAATTTGTAATTGGATTGAAAATCCCACGAGAAGACGTCGGCTACATAAAATCCATTTGTTATGGGATTCTAATTTCCTGTTGGCAAAGTACCAGTTAGTAACTTATAAGAAGTCTATAAATTTGTGGCACTTCTCACGTTAAAACAGAGCCCTACGAAATAGACCTATTTCACTCGTCCAGACAAGGAAAATTTTAGAATTCTTTATCTTGAGAAGAAAACTCACTTTGTGAAGTGAGATTACAATATAAAGCCAAGAGAGAAAATATAATTATAAGAAAAGTGTTTCTTGTTCTTCTAATTTGAGTTGAGATTTTTGAGGAAAATTTCAACACAATATTCATCGTTCAATTTGTTCGCGGATTTCATTGATCAAAGCGTTGATAGCAAAGATCGGTCTCGGTGTGGATACGCATAGAGTCTTCGCACTATCGAAGAATTTAGAAACGAGAATCTCTTCACCAGGTACGTCTTTGATCCGATCTTTGACACGTAAATAAATTTTAAACATGAAAAAAATCTACCTAGGATTGTTATTATCTTTCGCGTGTTACGAACACCCTTAAGCAATCCTTCACCCTCAACTTCTGAGTCCAAAATAGCAGAACCAATAAGATCTTTGATTTCATTAATCTCCTCATCCTGAAAAAAATGCAAAGAATCATCTAAAGCACAGCACTCACAAAAAGAAGCCTACACATAAAGCATTAGTGGTGTTCTTTCATTTAAATAGTGCAGGAGTCCTATTCAGAAGATGAAAACTAAACTACAAATGAAATCAGTTACACGGAACATAAGTTATTGTTCATCGCAGTTAAAATATGTCCACGAAAAGAACAAGAAAAATCACATTTTTACACTCAAGTCTAGACATTTTGGTGTTCTATAAAAAAAAAAAGCGTTCTCCCCTTTAAAAATCACAGTATAAGCCCACGGGCAATGTTGCGTAGACTCTCTAAAATGCAGTCACTCCCATGTCGGAACCTCCAAAATACTCTACTTTTGAAGTAACCGACATGCCACATGGCGACATTTTCGGAGAATCAAAGTGCCCACGGGGTTCCTAAGATTAATATTAATTGTTTTAATGTATTGATAGTTAATCGGCATGCTATGCTGTAAACTTTCCTTGATCATTAACCCAAAAACCAAAAATGGGGATCTTGGGATTTAAGCTCGGTCACAGGTTAAGACAAGTTTCTTCCACCTTCCATCCCCTCCCAATCGTTGAACAAAAGGAATAGGGAAAGGAGGAGGGGAAAGGAAGCTGAAAAAATGTTAAATCAGATAAGAAACAGTAAATATACTGAACAATAAGGTTAGCTGCTCATATTAGAGTTAAAAAATGTAATACTGTAAACACCAAAATAAGAGAATTAGATACGATTTACGACATTCCTGAGAAAATTATCAAGGGAACGGCAGATTCATGCAGTAGCCAAAAAGCACATAATCCCCGGAAGTTTGAAATCAAAAGTTTAATCCTTACATAGGGACCGAAAAGAGCTTTCGGTATGAAGTATTCAACTGGCCTACTACATTCCATCAACTAGAAAACGAAAACTCCAAAAATGATGCACAAGTGTAAATCAAATCTGGAATCAAGCATTTTAACCCTACCACATTTGTAGAGGTACAAAATGCGGGAAGCGAGACTTAGATTATTCGAGCACGTGCGGAGGAGAAGCCTTGACGCGCCGGGTAGGAGGTGCGAGCCGTTTGCTTTGTCAGGTACGAGAAGAGGTAGAGGACGGCCTAAGAAATAATGGGGAGAGGTGATTAGGCAGGACATGACGCGACTCCAACTCATCGAGGACATGATCTTAGATAGGAAGGCTTGGAGGGCGAGCATTAGGGTCGTAGGTTAGTAGGTAGTTGAGCATTTTTCTTCCTATTGAGGTGTAAGGCTAGTTTGTAGTGTCTTGCTTTAGATTGTTAGTGGTACTTGTTGTGTTTGTATTGTTTTCTCTTCCGATTGCCTAGTATCTTTCCATTATTCTGATTATTGATATTGTTTTTCTATTTATTTTTTTGATTCTTAGGTTGTTGGCAAAGTGTGTTTGTATTGTTTTCTCTTCCGATTGCCTAGTATCTTTTCATTATTCTGATTATTGATTTTGTTTTTTTCTATTTATTTTTTTGATTCTTAGGTTGTTGGCACTGTCTTCTTGACTTATGTGGTTGTTATTGTTCCATTACCTCTTTTTCATCTCCTTGTGACGAGGTTCATTTGGAAACAACCTCTATATCCTCCGGGGCAGGGACGTACACACTAACCTTTCCAGACCCACACGTGAGATTATACTCCGGTTGTAGTTAATGTAATCCAATATGGTATCAGCTTTATTGTTACTATTTTCTTTTTCATGGAGAAACATTCAACCCTCAACGCCATAAAAGAGAAAAAAACAAGAAATTTTGTACCAGAGAGTAATTGTATGTAGTTGTTCGTCAGTAATGTTTAAAAAAGTTAAATACTGAAAACTTACGGATAAAGCCATCTTGATTTTCTTGGTATATAGAATTATCCTCAAGTCTGAACTCTTTCCAAGACAGCTCATGTCTGCTACCATGCGGCGTACTCGGTTTAACTCAATCTTTAGAAAAAAAAAAGGTCGGTGTCAAAAAATTGTTAAAGAAAGAGAAACTGCAAGAAGTAAAGGTAAGAGGCGGTAGATATGTTAATGATGATAACAGATAAAAGGAGGAACTAGGATTTTGAGTTTATGGATCCTGAATATCTAGTCGACTTGTTTAAATCGAAGTACTAGTTTTTTGCAGGTTGTTTCCATATTAATCGACTAGGTTCGAAAAGTAGCCGAATAAAAATTTAAAAAGGTCACAATTCACCCCTAATGTACTTTCACTATATTTACTAACCTTATAAAGGTCAATCTTGTTATGATCTTTGACCACAGTACATTTGCAGGAAACAGTTGATTCAGGCCGCAACGCATCGGAAAGCTACAAACATAAGGTAGAGAGCTCAACGAAACAATACAGTCGAAGTAAGACATTTGTTAGAAGCTTGAAAGTCATACCTTTGCACAGTACAATTCTTTCCCTTGCACATATTATAGCCCAAGTTTCTAAGCTACTTGGTTTTCCAGGTAATCCATATTTGCAGGAGAAACATCCTTATGGAAAAATCTTTTCATTTTTCTCAAAGTAGTTTCACTCAAAGGATAAGTTTTTAGGGATTCTTGACAAATTGAAGAACTCCTGGATCACAAAGAATTTGAGAAGGATTAACATGGATTGTATTTGAAAAACCTAATAAACAGCATCGCTTCAAACACAAAAATTAATAGGTAAAAATAACCTATCTTGTGATCCCAATGAAAGAAGAATACAATAGGTATCCATTCAATGTAGTAGTAGCCTTTGTGAACTTGTAATGTAGTGGTTTTTATTGTTGTTGTACAAGAGTATACTAAATTAACTTTTGTCCTCCGTTAGTAAATTAGGCCAAAATATCCCTCCTGCTAGCAAAATGAGGCACTTATGCCCTTCAACCAAATAGCCATCCACTCAATCCTTGTATCAGCTTTTATAGCTTACATGGCATCCACATAAGCTTTAACATGGCATCCATGTAAGCTATTCCCTCTTCTTAACTAGTTTGTTCCTGTTAGCAAACCGCAAGCATATCCTCGACCAAAAGTTCCTCTGAGTAGTATAGCCCTTATTGTAGAGCCATCAGTGAAAGCAGTCGCTAAATCAGTGAAAGCATAACAACAACACTGTTGTGCCATAACAATACTGCTGTCTAACGACCTGAACAAAAACAGCTACAATATATAAACACTGTCAAAACAGCTACAACAAAACAACACAGCTGTAATATTAGTTTTACAGTACAAATAAAAACATAAAAACAAAAAGGGTTTTGTCAGTTCTCAGATTTGCAACTATATCCATTAACCAAGATTCCTGGATATGTGGATGCCATGTCCTGTTTGAGTGATGAGAGGAGAATGGTCAAAATTTGAGTGACGAGGAGAAAGGAAGGCTAGCTATCAAGGTACGATATCTGAAGAAATTTAGTAAATAGAAGAAAAAAAAGGACTCTTAGCAATGGTCATATAGATTTGATCAGGTAACCATTGCAGGATAGGTGATTATTTATGAGTTAAGTAACCACTCTTACCTAACTTTGCAGGAAGAGGTATTGAAACAAGTGCAGGACACTCCTCTTTATAGGCATGTCAAAAGAATTTTATTTTCAGAAAATTCTATCTGCCAGTCAAAAGCAGCATCGGACAACAGTTTGGCTAATGTACCGCGAGAATTTGCTGCCAAAGAGCAGGCCTTTTTGCAGGAGGATCTGTTCATCGGATATGAACTTTTGGTCCAAGATATGCTTGTTTGTCTGCCAACAGGAACAAAGCAGTTCAGTCCATTTCTACTTTTGCAGCTTAGCTTGGTCGACAAACAATGCTGGAAAATCTGTTGGAGATTTGAGCAGAAATTCTGAACGAAAAATGGAGATTTTTAAAATTGGGGGGACAATGACAACTAAGGTTTTGGGAATGGATGAATATCGCTATAAGAAAGAGAGAATAGCTTGTGTGGATGCCATGTCATAGCTTATGTGGATGACACGTAAGCTATAAAAGTTGATATGAAGGCTTGAGCGGAGGGCCGTTTGGTTGAAGGGTATAAGTGGTTCATTTTGCTAACGAGAGGGATATTTCTGGCCCAGTTTATTAACGGAGGATAAAAGTGAGCTATATACCATTTTAGGGATATTATTGGACATTTTTTGTAAATTTAAATAACCCTTGATCTCATACACCTTAATTAAGTGTGTACACACACGAGCCTTGGTGGACATGCTATCTGATTGTACTCCACGTAGGCTAAAAGATATTCCCTCCAGTCCACAATAAGTGACCGATTAGTCTTTTGATTTTGATTCAAAATAAATGTCCATTTATATAATCAAGAAAAAATTTATTTATTTTTTCAAATTACCCTTATGTACGTATCCTGTCACGACTCAAAATCCACTAAGGGTCGTGGTAGCGCCGGACACTGCTATCAGGCCAGCCAACTAAAATACTTAATTAAATTCTTATTTTAATAATTTCAAAAACTTCTTTATTATGATTAAAGCAATTCTCACTATATTCCTCCAAACACATAATGAAATATTTAATCAACTTTCAAAAATTCTGAATACCTAAATACATCCCAGAATCCGATGTCACAAGTACATGAGCATTTTCTAAGAGAAATCAATAAGTACAATAACTGTCTGGAATACAATTGGACAGAAAATAAAAAAAGTTCAGAGAGAGACTATACTAGCCGCGGAATCGCCTTGAGGAAATACAGCTCACCTAGTCTCTACGCCCGTCATGCAGCTAAGCCGCTAAGCCACGAGGCATACAATAAATCTATGCAACAAAAATTTACAGCAAGTGTAGTATGAGTACGAAAACAACATGTATCCAATGAGTATCATGCCTAATCTCGAAGACGTAGAGACGAGATGGTCAACTTTGACACTCACTAATGGTCCAATAATGATTTATCCTTAATATATTAAACTGTGAATTTTTATAAACATGATTACAAGTAAACATTTATTCCTTTTATAGGAAATTTTCATTATTAACAAATTAATCTCGAGCCAGAATGAGGCAATAACAACTTTAATAAGTTTAAGGCAGCAATACAAGCATGCGCAAATCATGCCGAGACGACGGCCCGATCTAACAGAAATAAATGTGCACTTGCTGAGCATCGACGACGCGTCTATTGATGCATCTATTTAATCTGCCGAGTCATTCGGCCCCGTTCCAAAAATAAACACATACCCTGCTCGCGAATCATGAATGCGACGCAGGTACACATCAGCTAATACATGCTCAAGCAATCAATTAAGAACTTATCGGGGAACATTTATTCTGATAAAATCAATTCTCCTTTAACAATTTAAGGAAACGAAGCTTTAGTCTTTTTAAAAATCCATTTATTAATTCAATGTGATTTAAGAAATTCCAATGTCAATAGGATTACAGATATTCCAAGTATAGCATGCTTTTGGGTCCTAGACTACCGGGGCAATAGCATAACAGTAGCTACGCACAGACTCTCGTCACCTCGTGCGTACGTAGCTCCCACAAATAGGAGCACATAACCAATTGACTCACCTATGAGGAAAATTCCCCCTCACAAGGTTAGAAAGGAGACTCACCTCGCTCCGAAGACCCATAATCGGCATTCTACATTCCTTCAAAGACTTGAACCCACGCACAATGCTCCAAAACTAGCCAATGGTTATACAAATCCATAAATATATACTTAATTACTCATTTCAATCCAATTTATAGCAATTCCTAACCCCGATAGAAAAGTTGACCAAAACACCCTCGGCCCCACGTGCCCGGAATCCAAAATTTTTCGAAGGTAAAGATTACCCATGACCTTAGGAATTCAAATATATAATTTCTACTAAATTCCATACTCTATATCATGGTTAATTTCAAGAATAACATTTCTAGGTCTTCCTAACAAAACCCCAAATTTTTCTACACAATTTATGCTCAAATCCGTACATAATTGATGTAATTAGCTCATAATAGGTGGGGATATCATACCTTGATGTTGATGAAGAAAATTCCCTCTTGAAGCTCTCAAAAAATCGCCCAAGCCATGAAAATATGAGAGATAATGAACAAAACCCGACATTAAAACAACCATTCTGCCTCCAGCACTTCCGCACCTGCGGTCCTCTGACCGCTTCTGCGATTCCACAGGTGCGGGCCTCTCTACCGCATATGCGGTTTCCTCCAGGTCGTCCAATGCCGCTTCTGCACTTCCCTTTCGCAGGTGCGGTCCCACTTATGTAGAACCTTGATCGCATCTGTGGTCCACGAGCTCTGACCATTTTTCGCACCTGCGCCTTCCTAGCCGCTTCTGCGGCCCCTTTTCCGCATGTGCGATTTTGAGCAACCAGACCCTTCATCCATATCCAAGTTCCAAGTTTCGATCCGTTAACCACCTGGAATCTACTCAAGGCCCCCGGTACCCAAAGGCCCCCGGTACCCAAACCAATCATACCAAACAGTCCCATAACACATTATGGACTTGCTCGAGGCCTCAAATCACATCAAACAATGCTAAAATCATGAATCAACCTCCAATTCAAGCTTTATGAACTTTGAACTTTCCAACTTCTACCTCCGATGTTTAAACCTATCAAATCATGTCTGATTGATCTCAAATTTTGCATACAAGTCATATTTAACATTACGGACCTACTCCAACTTCCTGAATCTGATTCCAACCCTGATATCAAAAAGTCTACTTCTTGTCAAACTTCTCAAAAAACCTTCAAATTTCTATCTTTAGCCAAATGGCTTCAAAATGACCTACGGACCTCCGAATTCACTTTCGATCGCGCTCCAAACTCCAGAATCACCATACGGAGCTACTCCAAGTCTCGGAATCCCAAATAGACATTGTTAACACTGAAATGCACTTCAAACCAAACTTATGAAATTCCTTCCAAAATGCCAACTTCCACAATAGGTGCCAAAACACTTTCGAGTCATCCAAAACCTGATCCGGGCATACGCCCAAGTCCGAAATCATCATACAGACCTGATGGAACCTTCATATCCCAATTCCAAGGTCGTTTACTCAAAAATCCAATCGCAATTGATTCCTTCAACTTTAAGCTTCCGAAATGAGAATATTCTTCCCAAATCAACTTCGAACTTCCCGAAATTCAATTCTGACCACGCGTACAAGTCATAACACCTGAAATGAAGCTGCTCATGGCCTCAAATTACTAAATGACGCGCTAGGGCTCAAAATGATCGGTCGGGTCGTTATATTATCTCCCACTAAATATACGTTCGTCTTCGAATGTGCTGAGAACTACACTGAAGTAGTCTGAAATCACTGTTTAGCACCTCATGCACCTTCTCGTGCTACCAAAACTTAGTTGAGCACATTAGCTCGATAAATTCTGAAGATGTTCCCTCTTATTCAAGTGAATAAGCCTTAGATCCATGTTCCCTCTTATTCAAGAGAATAAGCCTTAGAGCCCAATTCCAACATCCAAAATTCTATGCCAGGCATGTTTCTAACATACGATCACCATATCAATCACTACACGCTGAACTCAAACATAACTGTATAATTTTGATAAATTCTCACTTTGCAACATTTAATCCACAGGACCACAATAACATCTTCTAAGCATAATAGTTGAAATTCCATGAATGGGATGCTCCCATAGCACCTCATGACACACACATGTCTTACTCTAACTCTTACAATACCGACACGATGGATGAGATATGCCGAAATTCATAATCAATTGCCGAGTCAATCAATAATTGAGTCATACTTCTGACAAGAAACACTACTACATTCTGAACCAAATAATGATCCATGCTCCTTAATATACTTCATATAATCAGATTGCACTTATCATAAATCCAACGATCTCGTCTCATAATAAGCCATCCCGGACATGATCAAAAGTCCTATATGATGCCACAATGTGCCAATAGGCTACCAACTAGGATGCAATACAAAAGGAAAATGAACTCTGAATAGGAAGTTCAATTACCCCGCTCGCGAATCATACATGCGATGCGGGCAACATACTGAACAGACTCCCTACTCGCGAATCATACATGCGACGCAGGATCATAGCTAATACGAGATTTCCTTAGAAGACATGATATGAAACACATGAAACAGGTATGTGGAACTGCATTGAACATCACATTATTGCGGCGTGCAACCCGATCCAAATAACATACCCATGGCGGCGTGCCACCTGATTCATACATGGAACTCACATAAGGAGATGCCCATCGAGCTAAATCTCTCATTATAACAAAATACCGAATATCAGTCATAAACATACTAGGTGTATAATACCATTCGCTAGGGAGACATATAACGCTATAATCCACAAACTCGGGCACAATTGAGATACAATACAAGATCTGAATCTCAAGAGCCATTCTGCTCATATAATATCATCGCCACACGGAACCTCAACACATACAAAGTTTACCAAGCCGTATCAGAACTCATACAGCGCAATACATCATTACCTGGAACGGCTGACGACAAAATAACACCCCGACTGCCCTTCCATAGAGAGCACATTGCTGATCTGATCACATTTAAAACCCATCCACTAATCTCAAGCCAATTTCTTATTGAACCAACTAGTCTAATAACCTTTTAAAGGTCCATAGTATCTCCCCTTTCCTCAATTATGCATATGAACAACCGTCGTAATCGAAACAAACTTCCTCAGTCCATAACCCAATAAACAGAGTGCTCTCCAGGCATAAATTTCTCAATTTAGTGATATTACCACAATCCTCATACTTGGTTTAAATCTTTAATCACTCATGTGACTACTCGTCACACTTATACAATCCTCCTTTGGGAAATGCCCCAAAATCTCCTGAAATAAATAACGGGCCCCCACATCTAAACCATCATCCGCACTATCGCTGAAAAGCAATCAAAAATCCTTAACCAGGATGCAAAGCCTCTTTCACAACACATCGATCTCAGGTGATGCTGAAGACAATACCAATTTACTTTAAACATTCCACCCTTTCCTTGCTCATCCTAGCTCGTGGCATCCTTACCAGCACTAAACTGCACCATTGATCCTCACTTCGAACTTCCATGCTACTTACTGCACCCAACGTGTCAATATACGATAGAACACGAGTTTCACCATAACTCCGAAACCATTAATATTTTAACAGCTCATCATATAAGAGTTTTTCACTTAAATCACCTCAGGAGAACCATTGCAACACACAGGCAAATTCTCATAACCGTAGGATAATGCAAATCTCTAAGTAGTGGTCCAAGCCACCATAGCCCTTCCGAAATCCACTTCAACTTAACAAGCCATAATAGAAGAATACTTCTAAATAAAATCAATTACGGCGGCCGATAAGCCCCACATGTATCGTCACAAATCATACACACAACTTGATCACACGGGATGAACTGATCACTAGCCCTAGTATGCCAATTCAACTATGGCTAATCAATCTACCTTCTTCCAAATTATCCTTGCTTACCTTAGAAATAATACTAACTTCATTCAACACATAACATACTCCATCTACACTCACCCCGAGTGACCTTGAATCACGAGACCATGCTATCTCAAATCCCACAAATCATTTCATACCTCCCATTTGCTACATCACAAGCCAAGACATCTCAAAACATTATGTGCCTCTTCTCATAAGCTATTTTCCAAGCTTGATTCTTAGCCGTACCCATAGGCTCGAAATCGTTAGGCATCACACTTTTAACTCCTGAATTCACTAGGACCATCACTAAAAGCCACCCGCTATGACTTGGTCCCAAATATAATCCACCTCATAAATCTTATAACACACGAATACCCTCTGGTCGAAGCACCCGGCAAAATCACTTCCTTTGAAACCCGCATCTATACAAGGCATAAATCCTAAATCTTTTCCCAATTTCGAACATGAGCCAATAAGGCCAACCATAACATTCATTAATTAATTCATCTACTCAATTTACCACTTATAGTGTTTTTCCTTGGGCTGGAATAACCCATCAATACGCAAATAACCAGAAACCTCACGAGTAGTTAACCATGCAACCCAATCATAGGCGGTGGAACTCTCCCACATAGCTTGAAGTCATTATTTCACAACTCTGGAATTCACCGGGATTCCTTATCTCTTATCAACATAACCGAGCACAATCAACCA
The DNA here is from genome assembly GCA_034376525.1 of Nicotiana benthamiana. NCBI lineage: Eukaryota > Viridiplantae > Streptophyta > Magnoliopsida > Solanales > Solanaceae > Nicotiana > Nicotiana benthamiana. The sequence goes on along the minus strand of CM067334.1, from coordinate 122,825,576 downwards.
CCAAAATTCTCGGAATCATTCGGTAAACACCCCTTTTGATACTCCGAATCATCAACCCCTTTCGCACGACCAATCACTTTGCTGTATAACCAATAGAATTCTTCGCAGAAGCCTCGCCAACCACGCGACTGCTAACCTGCTCACAGGAAATAACCCACATGTGGAAATCACTTTCTGACACCTTCCAATGCTCCTGCACGGGATTACAATCACTATAACATCAATAACCCATCCTAAGTCCGAGCTCACTCTCTAGCTGTACCAGTCCATTTATCCTTTATGGAAATCAATTAAATGTGCGGCAATATCCTTCCATTCAAGGTTATGTTGTGTCCTTCTTCATTTCAAGTATCTCATTCCCGCTGTATCAAATCTCCGGTCATTTAATGGCCCATGCTTCAAGTTAATTTCGTAGACCCCATCACTAATCTCTGAAATTCTCAAATCATTCCAAACGCCCCTTAAACGCGTAGTCATCCTACTACAACACTATATGCAACATCCACCACTTTCCCACTTTGGGAAAACTTGCTTCCTTAATCAACTACTTAACCTTTGATTCATACACCTGGCCTTCTAGGAATTTTAGACATCGCTTGACACTTCTAACATGTCTTTCCTCAAACTTTGCTTCTCATTTGCTGCTTTACATAAACTCTATCTTCGTGGCACTTGAACCCACAATTGCTGATATTTAAACCTTTCCAAAGGTCATCTTTATCAATCCGTCAACATTAGAAATTTTGATTCGATCTTAAACCACCGCATCATGTGATAGCTGACAGTTGTATCTCCAATACTATTGCACAATATCTTGCCTTAAAGGTGAATTGCAGCAAACCATAACACCAACAAACTTAGTACGTTCAATCAGGACCACAACACCCATCCCATAGAAGAAGGCTCCACCACGCTTGCAAATACAAGGTCTCATTACTTCCACTAGCCCACATCTGACCATTCTTAGTCCGACTGCCTTTCCCCTACCGGGAATAAAATACTGAATCTATTGATTACACACTGAGTAAACCTCCTTTCAATTCATTCACTTCCCTGACACGTGTGCAAACATCCTACCACCACAACAATACTGCGGAATAATCACTCATATTGGGTAATTACTCTAATAGTTAAATTATAAACTTTTAAGAATATATTGATTAGTTTGTACAACCTTTGGCTAGTTTTGAATTGCTTGGCCCCGATTTGAGACTATTTGTGTGATTTGAGAACCAGGAAGAGGACTTGAAAGTGAAGTAAGTCTCTTGTCTAACCTTGTAAGAGAGAATTATCCTCGTAGATGTTTTGAATTGTTTATTGCTAAAAATTGTGGGTGTTGCTTCATACGAAGTGACGAGAGTCCGTATCTCGCTAAAAATCATACTTCTAAACGGGTAGACTTAGGAGATTACCATGAAATACTTGTATTATTTGAATCCACCTTGTTTGTTTAATTACTTGAATTGATAATAGAAATTGGATATGGGATTTTAAGTGAACGATCATCATTATCTTGAGTTTGGTGGAATACTTGATTGTTGGTGAAAATTGTGCCTTCTTTGCGTATTGTTCCTATGTTGTAGAATTGACTATAGTTTGTAGAGTTTCTCTATTTCTATGGATCGGACCGAACACCTCAACAGTATATTTAGATGCATATGTGGTTCGCACCGGTCAACCCTTAGCAGTATACACACTATTCTGGATCGGGCCATATGACCTTCGCATAAATTGTGCCTGATATTGCTAGGAGTTTGTATGATGACCAAGTCAGTCGTCTCACGAGCTACCATTCTGTTTCTCCTATTTCTACTTCTTATTGCTTTATCATCAGTTCTATTTGTGATCGGGTTGGTTGGCTTTGGTTCGAAAATTATTTGATAAGGTTTGAGACACTTAGTCTCTTTTGAGGGAGCTTAAGTTGGAAAAGTCAACCGGATGTTGACTTATGTGTTAGAGAGATCGGATGTGATTTCCGATTGTTCGGTTAGCTTTGGGACTTAGGAGCATGATCAGAATGAGGTTTGGAGGTTCGGAGTAGATTTAGGCTTGAATTGGCGAAGTTGGTATTTTTGCGATTTCCAGTTGGTAGGCGATATTTTGATATAGGTATCGGAATAGAATTCCGAGAGTTGCAGTAGTTCCATTGTGTCATTTGGGATGTGTGTGCAAAATTTCAGGTTATTCGAACGTGATTTGGTTAGGTTTTTGATCAAAAGTAGAATTCAGAAGATTTTGGGAACTTAGGCTCTAATCCGATGTGTTTTGGTTGATTTGAGGTGTTTTCAAGATTGGTACAAGTTCGAATAAGGTTTTGGGATATGTTGGTGCTTTTGGTTGAGATCCTCGGGGCCTCGGGGTGATTTCGGATGGCTGACGGAGGAGTTTGAGATTTTGTGAAGCTGCAGATTTTTTCTGCTTCTGGTATTTCCGCTCCTGAGGATTGGGGACCACAGATGCGATGCCACATATGCGAGGAAGGGAGCCGCAGATGCAGAAATGAGCTAGGGAGGAAGAAATTGCAAAAGCGGTTAAGAAGAGCGCACTTGCGATGTCGCAGATGCGAATATGGGACCGCAGATGCGGAAAATGGAAAGTTAACTGAAAAACCGCAGAAGCGGTTGGTTGGCCGCAAATGCGGTACCACAGAAGTGGTAAAGTGGCCTGCAGATGCGAAAATGCCTGGGCCAGAAAATATATTGATTGTTTTTACTTGGGCTTCGTTCCCTTAGCTTATTTTAATGTCGTGATTCTAATTTTGGATAGATTCAACGCGAGTGGAGGTCGATTCGAGGGGCAAAGGCATCACGAGCTAGAGATTTGACCGGATTGAGGCGAATAATGATTGTAAATGATGTTTCGAGGGTATGAAACCCTGGATTGGCACATCATTGTGCTATATTGAGGTGACACACACGCTTGATGACGAGCGTGGGGTCGTGCACTATTGGGGATTGTGACTTAGTCCATCCCCAATGACTATTTTACCGCGTATTTGATTGAAAATCTATTCGCAATTATCATTATTTGAGCTGAATGTCATATTTGGGCCTCGTGCCAGTTTTTGAACCCTTCAGGGATTTTTTTTGATATTTCATCACCGTTTTGACTTTATAATTGAACTAAGTCATGATATATTTCATTATTTTCATACTCAGCCATGTTTACAATATTTTAACATTTATAGGATCTTTTAAATGATAATTGGACGGAGAAATCCTGTTTTACTACTATCGAGTGGCTTGTGAGGATTTTTGACTGAGTAAGGCCGAGGGCTTATGTTATGAGGAAACCCTAAGCTTGATTTCAGGCCGAGGGCCTCTGATATGTACTCCACGAGGTGGCTTGATAGATATTAGGCCGAGAGCCTAGTGATGATTTTATGAGATGGCTTGATATTGCGCTTGGGCCGTAAGAGGTGTTGATTCCCAATTTTTCTCCTATATTTTTTATGTGCAAAACACCTTTCAAAATAGCATGTATATGCTTATATAATTATTTTCCAAGTCCCCAAAATTATTATTTTGGTGATTAATTTATTGGAGTCTCATGTATATACTAAAATATAGCAAACATAATTTTTGCATATTTTTATAAATTTATTTAGTATTTTTAAGGCTAATATTGCATATAACTGCAATGTTAGCCTATTTTAAGATTTAACTATGTTTATAATTACAAAATTGTCTCTAGTATTTTTAATTTAATATTTATATATTATTAATTATTTTATTACCTTTAATTTATTTTTAACAAGTTTTTACTATTTTTAATAAAATAAATAAGGAAAAGTGGCTATTTAAATGTTAGCTTATTTTTATTATGATTTTGGCCGGACTTGGCACCCCTAATTCAACTCAACTTCAATTTCAATTGGCCGTCCCAATCCCTAAAATTACCCGACCCACGACCCTTTAAAATAAACCACCCAACCCCTTTTAAATCCCAACCGTTATCTAACATATCAACGATTCACGTTCTTCCTTTCCTTTTTACTTCACCAATATCCCCCCCCCCCAACCCTAATAATTTGTCACCTATAGCCGCCTGTATATTCCCCCATTCTCTCAACTCTCTCTCAATCACTCTTAGAAACCCTGTCGATGCCCCTTTTTTCCATATCGCGGACGGGGTGTGTTCAAAAATCAGTTATATGACATTATGAGAGGACAACTCTTATTCCCTTGTGAGAATTGTGTTTTGGAGAGTCACCACCTAATGATTATAGCGCATTAGGACATTTTTGGAGGAATGAAGAAATTGAGAAAGAGAAACTAGAGTTTGGGTTAGGGCTTAGAATTATCTCGAGGGGAAAGTGTTAGGCACCCCTCAAGATCCACTAGTGTGGTTCCCAGCCATGCTATAATTGTCACTTTTAGAAGGTAGAAAAAACAAATAAAGTTTGCACATAATGATTACAAATAAGTTTAAAGCCCTAAAAAAAGGGACGAACAATTTTTTTTAAAAAGGGAGTTAATTAAGAGAAACAGAATTAAAAGAAAACATTATAGATAAAAAAAGAAAACAGAAGGGGGTCCTAGGTTTAAATATAATATGGATCACATCAATGCAATACCCAGCACACACTCCTCAGAAGAGGGGTCACACGTGATGTTAGTGCACCAGTCATCATATCCATATTCTACCCTTCCCACCCCATTAAGGTATTAAACATGATTAGTCTCGTTTACTTATTGAATGCTAGTATCCGTCCAAACCTATCAGTCCTGGGGTATTGGGACTTCTAATCCTAAGAGGGAAGAAAGGGATGGGGGCATTTATGAAATTTAAAGGATAAAATTCTAGTTTCGTCATCCAAAACAAATATCAAATAGGAGGAAAAAAACAAACAGATAAGTAAGGCTCAAAGAAACATCTTACATAAGACAAATATATAGTTTAGCATGCCTTGGCACATACTCATTTGGTCTTAAATTAAAATTAAGCAATGAGCGGACTGGTTTAACACATATATTTAGATAGAAAATATTTATTAGGCAACTTGGACTCAGTTACCAGAGATTAAGGTATTAGATTAGCACTAATTGATTAAGAAATGCTGATTTTAGAAAACTGACTTATGCAGAAGGCTTTTGAAAGAAAATTGCAGACTTAGGAAAAATACGTGAGGAACAATATTTAAACTAAGATGGACATACCAGTTGCAAAGTAAGAGAATAGCAGAATAATCACAGCAAGAAAAAACAGGAACAACTTAGGTTTTCAGCAGAACACTAGAAGATTCATAGAGAACTCAAAGGTATTTCAGAAATCAAAGAGGAGAAGTACTCAGAACTAGTCTGTGTATTAGAGAGAAAGAAGAGAGTAGAAAGTAGAGTGCCTATTATTGAATGTTACATACTTGTTTGTTACTGTGTGTCAGTAAAAGGGGGTGGGCTAAGCCCTTTTTATAAAGTAGAGAAGCAAACAAGAAAGGTAATAAGACCTCTTAAAACATCAGTCTCAAAATATTCTCCCCTTAGTTAATGGATTAAATTTCTAACGGGAACAAGTAATTAAGGAAAGAGAATTTTGGTAAAACCTTTCAAAGCAGCACAAGAGGGAAAGATTCATAAGGCTTATTTAAGGAATGAAATCAACAGTACCTGATTTGTAGAGAAAAAGGAAAGAGGATCAATCAGACAACTAATAAATTAAGGTAAACAAACTTAAATCGAATGATCCCAGTCAGATATAGGTAGAGGAGGGCTCAAACAAAGAGAATCAGTGGCAATCAGCTGAGCCCCCATCAAAGGAGTCTAAAAATCAATCAATCAGTTGTCAAAACCGTTTGAAAGAGAAGTTTATAATATATATATATATAAAGTAAGCAAATCAAACAGAAAGTCTAACATTGCAAGTTTTAGGATCATATAAAGAATATGAGTTCAGTCATAGATTCAAAACAAGTCTGAAGGTCCAACCCTAATCCAATTTAGCAACGAAACCCCCAAATTCTAGGGTTTCAGATTGGACCAAAACTAGAATAAAGAATGTAAGTGAACAGACTCAAGGAGTCTCATGAGAAACAAACAGACTATGATAGAATTCAGATGAAGAAAATCAATTTGAGAGCATAAAGAACTCATTTTGAAAACTCGAAACTCAGCCAAGTCCAAAATAGACAAAACATGCTTAACAAGAATACAAACAGAGTCAAGAAACTCAGTAGTAGACATACATGGTAGGAGAGTGAACAAAATTTAACACAGACTAATCATGTGAGCACCTATAAAAGAAAAGAAGGATAGTACATGAATAATAGAGAAGGAAAACATACGAGCATAATACAGACGAACACCTAAAAAAAGAGAACATCAAGAATCAAAAGGTTTTCATAAACCCTAGTTTGAAATCAAACGACTTTAAAAAGGAAAATTGGGGAAAATACTTAAAACGTCGAATATAGAACAAATTCACCACATATCTAGGCGAATAAATGAAGAAAGAACCTTGAATAGGCTAGGGTTTTTGAGAACTCTAAAGGGCGAGAAGGCTTGGAAGTCTTCAAGAACGAATATGAGCCGAGAAAGTCGAATCATGGCTCAAAAGGCTAAGGCACGTCGAAACAAGGCCGGAGATGGACAAAGAGACTCGAATCGGCCAACGTGTAGATGAAGACCTTCGAGGTATAGCCTCGAATCTTCAAAGAGCAAGCATATAGGGGCTGGAGAGGGTAAGTAGAGATCATCCATTTCTAGATTAATCATGGATTCCGGTGGATTTTAGGTCGGAGAGGGAGGTAGGTGGACATTAGGATTTCAGAGGTCGAGAGGGTTCGAGAGATATGAAGGAACCAAAGGCGGCGGGTTTGAGGTAATGATTTTAGAGTTGGGGTGTTGGTAGATTAAAAAAGGTAAGCAAGAGCTTGGGTCGTTGATAAAAAATGATCAACGACTCGGATAGAAGGGGACATGGGCCTGTCCGGGTTAAGAGGGTATGGGTCGAGTTAATTAAGAGATTGGGTCGTGAATTTGGGTCTGATTTGGAGCTAAGATTGGGGTCAATTTTGGGTTAAAATTAAAATGCAAAGGGCTAACTCTTAAATAGTCACTTTTCCCTTGTTTTAATTTATATAAATAGCAAAATAATTTTTGGACATAAATCAAGTATGATAAAATAATTAATAATATATAATTATCAAATTTAAAATACTAGAGTTAACTTTATAAATATAATTACAATGAAATCTTTAAAAAGGCTAGTATTGCAATTATATGCAATTTAGTTTTAAAATTACCAAATAAATTTGTAAAAATATAAAGATATAATTTTAGCTATGTTTTGATATAAATATAAGAATAAAAATAAATTATCCACCAAAAGAATAAATTTTGATAATAATTATTGGATTTTTATGGTATAAAAATAGGCAATGAGTTGGTTGAAAAATCATTCAAAATGCTAAAATCTTTTGATGTGCTTATATATGCACATATATACTAGTTTTGAAGCATATTGGGTATAAAAACATATAGGGAAAAATTGCGTATCAATAGCTGGCCCTCTTACCCGAGGAGGATGAAAGAGTTTTCGGGAAAAGACAAGATGGCCAATTTTGACAGGATCGGCGATTGAAAAGAATTTGATCGAGCCCTGGTTTCTGAGCTACTTACATATCCCTAGTTTTACAGGAATCATTGCATATGTAGTTCAGGAACTATTGACGGGATATGTTGATGGAGATTTGAAAAGAACGAACGCGATGATTAGATTTGGAAAGGGTGTTTGGAGTCGGATAAGTTGCGGGAATCGGAGCGGGATCGCTCATGCTGAGATGGCCGTCTGCCAGCCGGTGTACCAGCAAGTGAGTAATGTGGCGTATATTGTGCATAATTTAAACATGATGCAAGCTCCGTTGGACCATGAATGTTGTGTTTGGACGGTTAGGATGATGTCCTCAGACTATGATGTCCTGGGCCATGAAGAGCATAAATAAAGATTCGCAGGCCATAAAATAGTGTTCTTGGGCTACAAGTTGGCAATCTTTCAGCCAAAGTGAGAATTTAAATATAGGTGGCGATATTGCAACCGTTCGAAAGATAAATTGGCATTATTTCGGCCATGCAGGATGGAGACAATGCTTAGTATCAAAAGGCCGATAGGTAGCTCTATACATATGGAGGTAGAGCTTAACCTCGGAAGGCAGATAGATATCCTTATGCAGATGGAGACAGAGCTTAGCCTCGGAAGACAGATAGGTAGCCTTATGCAGATGGAGGTAGAGCTTAACCTCGGAAGGCAGATAAGTAGCCTTATGCAGGAAATGCAGATGAAGACAGTGCTTAATCTCGAAAGGTAGATAAATAGCCTTATGCAGGATGGAGGTGAGCTTAACCTCGAAAAGCAGATAGATAGCCTTATGCAGGAAATGTAGATGGAGACAGTGCTTAGTCTAGAAAGGCAGATGATAACTTTATGCAGGATGGAGGTAGAGCTTAACTTCTAAAGTCAGATAAGTAGCCTTATGCGGGAAATGCAGATGGAGACAATTCTTAGTCTCGAAAGTCAGATGATAGACTTATGCAGGATGGAGGTTGAGTTTAACCTTAGAAGGTAAATAAGTAGCCTTATGCAAGAAATGCAGATGGTGACAATGCTTTGTCTTGAAAGGCAGATGATAGTCTTATGCAGGATGGAGGTAGATCTTAACCTCGGAAGGCAGATAAGTAGCCTTATGCAGGAAATGCAGATGGAGACAGTGCTTAGTCTCGAAAGGCAGATAAATAGCCTTATGCAGGATGGAGGTGAGCTTAACCTCGAAAGGCAGATAGATAGCCTTATGCAGGAAATGTAGATGGAGACAGTGCTTAGTCTAGAAAGGTAGATGATAGCTTTATGCAGGATGGAGGTAGAGCTTAACTTCTAAAGGAAGATAAGTAGCCTTATGCGGGAAATGCAGATGGAGACAATTCTTAGTCTCGAAAGGCAGATGATAGCCTTATGCAGGATGGAGGTTCAGTTTAACCTTAGAAGGTAGATAAGTAGCCTTATGCAAGAAATGCATATGTTGACAATGCTTAGTCTCGAAAGGCAGATGATACCCTTATGCAGGATGGAGGTAGAGCTTAACCTGGGAAGACAGATAGATAGCCTCATGCAATGCGAGAATGTAAAGGTGGATAGTGATAAGACGTTTTTAGCTGGTAGCCGATTACGATATCCTAATTGATGGGGATGTTAGGTGCGGAGAATGATTTTGAATAAGCGATTATTCTGACAGTTTCACTCCTGAAAAGTACGAGTGCGTGAATGTATTCAATGATTTATGACCTGCATCCAAAGAAAAATCATGAGTTCTGTTGAGGGGGAAATGTTAGTTCATCCTCCCGTGGCTCTTGACGTCACGTATCACGGGGTTAGCGTTGCTAAACGACAACAATTCAAATGATAGTTATGCATGATTTAGTAAATATAGCGTAAGTACATGTTTGAAAACAAATGATTTTATTTTGAATGAACCAAAGACTGTGACATAGTCCAAGATATTGCAACCTCGCTTGCTCAGGAATTTTGAGGGTCCTCCTCAAAATTATGCCCCTGTTTACTGGGCTAGTGCTTCTGGCGATGAAAAGACTGAAAAATCGACTTTAGAATTTTGAGGGTCCTCCTCAAATTTCTGCCCCAGTTCCAATAGCGGGGGAAAATGAAAATTTTATCAAATTATGACCGAACCCATATGGCTTCCTACGTATCCCCTTTTAAACGGGAATCAGGTCAGGCGTAGTTCAAATTACATCACAAAGAGACAGAATATGATTACACATAGTATCGTTTCACATCATCTAAATTGATTGGATTCAACCAGACTTCTCCGTCCATTTCTACAAGAATAAGGGCTCCTCCAGTTAGAACCCGGTGAATCATGTACGAACCCTGCCAATTGGGAGAGAATATTCCCTTAGCTTCATCTTGATGTGGAAACATTTTCTTCAACACCAGCTGCCCCGGTGTAAATTTCCTTGGTTTAACTCTTTTGTTGAAGTCTCTGTACATTCTGTTATGATACAAATGACCGTGCCAAACTTCATTCATTCTCCTCATGTCAATAAGGACTAATTGCTCGTAGCGTCTTTTGACCCATTCTGCGTAGTCCGACTCAGCTTCTTGTATGATCTTTAAAGAGGGAATTTTGACCTCGGTGGGAATGACCGCCTCTGTACCATAAACCAGCATGTAGGGAGTTGCCCCAATTGATGTGCGGACAGTGGTAAGGTATCCCAACAAAGCGAATAATAACTTCTCATGCCATTGCATATGCCTTTCGATCATCTTCCTTAGTATCTTCTTGATATTCTTGTTGGCTGCTTCCACATCTCCATTCATCTGAGGTCTGTAACCTGTAGAGTTCTTATGTTTGATCTTGAATATTTCACACATTGCTTTCATCAAGTCTTTGTTGAGATTGGAACCATTTTTAGTGATGATTGATTCTGGAATTCCGAACTGACAGATGATACGGTCGCGGACGAAATCTGCTACGGCTTTCTTAGTCACTGCTTTGTATAACACTTCCTCGAACCATTTGGTAAAGTAATCAATTGCCAATAATATGAACATGTGCCCATTTGATGCGGCAGGCTCGATTGGTATGATAACATCCATTCCCCATGCGGCGAACGACCACGGTGAGCTTGTTACAGTAAGCTTGTTTGGAGGCACCTTTATCATATCTGCATGTATCTCGTAGCGATGGCACCTTCGGACATACTGGATGCAATCCTTTTCCATAGTCATCCAAAAGTATCCTGCTCGGAGTATCTTCTTTGCTAAAATAAAACCATTCATGTGCGGTCCACAAATCCTGTTGTACTTCATCCAATAGTCTGGACGCCTCTCTTGCTTCGGTGTACCTTAGAAATCCCAAATCGGGAGTCCTCCTGTACAGGATTCCTCCGCTGTGAAAGAAGTTGTTAGATAACCTCCAAAGTGTGCAATTCTGAGTAGCATTGGAAAGTTCTGGATATTCTCCTGTTGTTAAGTATTCTTTGATGTAATGGAACCATGGTTTTCCATCTGCTTCTTCCTCAAAATGAGCACATAATCTGGTTGGTCATAAATCTTGACCTGGATGGGATCAATGAAATTCGTATCTAGATGATGGATCATGGATGAAAAAGTGGCTAGTGCATCAGCGAATTCATTCTGTATTCGAGGATCATGCTGGAATTCGGTCTTTGTGAATCTCTTTTCTCAACTCCTCTATGTGATGTAGATAAGGGAGTATCTTAGAATTCTTCGTTTCCCACTCTTCTCAAACCTGATGCATGAGTAGGTCCCAGTCTCCGATCACTAGTAACTCCTGAATGTTCATATCGATGGCCAGTTTGAGCCCTAAGATGCAGGCTTCGTATTCGACCATGTTGTTGGTGCATGGGAACCTGATTTTGGCAGATACCGGTTAATGCTGACCGGTTTTTGATACTAGTACTGCTCCTATGCCAACTCCTTTGAAATTTTCGACTCCGTCGAAAAATATCCTCCTACCATCATAGGATTCTACAATGTCCTCTCCTATGAAGCTACATCTTCAGCAGGAAAATACATCTTTAGTGGATCGTATTCTCCTCCCACAGGATTTTCGGCGCGGTGATCTGCCAAAGCTTGTCCTTTGACTGGCTTCTGGGTGACATAAACAATGTCAAATTCACTTAGCAGGATTTGCCACTTGGCGAGCTTGCAAGTAGGCATGGGTTTCTGGAAGATATACTTCAGCGGATCCATTATGGATATGAGATAAGTAGTATAGACACAGAAATAATGCCTCAGTTTCTGAGCTACCCAGGTCAGAGCACAACATGTGCGTTCTAATAAGGAATAACGGGCCTCGCACGAGGTGAACTTCTTGCTGAGGTAGTAAATGGCTTGCTCCTTTCTCCCCGTTTCATCGTGTTGTCCCAAAACACAACGGAATGCACCATCCAATACTACAAGGTAAAGCAATAGAGGTCTTTCTGGTTCGGGCGGAACCAAGACTGGTAGCATTGACAAGTATTCCTTAATTCTGTCAAAATCTTTTTGACAATCATCAGTCCATTTGGCGGCAGCATCCTTCTTCAACATCTTGAAGATAGGCTCACAAATGACAGTGGACTGAGCAATGAACTGCCTAATATAGTTGAGTCTTCCCAGAAAACACATCACGTCCTTCTTGTTCTTTGGCGGTGGTAACTCTTGAATGGACTTGATCTTTGACTGATCCAATTATATCCCCCGGTGGATCACAATGAAACCCATTAACTTTCCAACAGGAATCCCGAATGCACACTTGGTGGGATTCAGTTTCAGATTATATCTCCTTAGTCTGTTGAAGAATTTTCTCAAGTCTTCCATATGATCTGTGGCTTTCTTGGATTTGATGATGACTTCATCCACATATACCTCGATTTCTTTATGTATCATGTCATGAAAGATAGATTCATAGCCCTTATGTAGGTGGCAACAACATTCTTTAAACCAAACGACATCATTCTGTAACAGTACATCCCCCATGGCGTGATAAAAGCTGTTCTCTCTGCATCTTCTTCATCCATCCATATCTGATGGTATCTAAAGAAACAAACGACGAATGACTGCAGCTCATGCTTAGCGTAGTTGTCAGTTAAAATGTGTATGTTTTGCAAAGGGAAGTCATCTTTGGGACTGGGCCGATTGAGATCCCGATAGTCGACACAGACTTTGAATTTTCCATCCTTCTTTAGAACTGGCACGATGTTGGCTAACCATGTTGGATACTCTACTATCCTGAGAACCCTGGCTTTGACTTGCTAGGTAACCTCTTCTTTGATTTTCAAACTCATGTCAGGTTTGAACTTTTTGAGCTTTTGTTTTACTGGCGGACATGTCGGATCTGGTTGTAACTTGTTAGGTACAATGGATGTGTTGAGACCACTCATATCATCATAAGACCAGGCGAAGAACTCTCTTAGGAACTCGATGTACTCTTTCTTTTTTGATGGCGACAAATGCACGCTGATACGTGTTTCCTTGACATTCTTGGCATCTCCAAAATTAACGATCTCAGTTTCATCCAAGTTGGATTTAGGCCTATTCTCAAAGTTCTCGACCTTTCTGACAACTTATTCTGGTATATCATCCTCTTCTGAATCTATATTCATTTGTTGCGTTGTATCCTTGCAAGTCATAGTCATTGGTTCATCATCAAGATAGGTAATACTCTCTTAGGAACTCGGTGCACTCTTTCTTTTCTGATGGCGACAAATGAACGCTGATACGTGTTTCCTTAACATTCTCGGCATCTCCTAAATTAATGATCTCAGTTTCATCCAAGTTGGATTTAGGCCTATTCTCAAAGTTCTCGACCTCTCTGACAACTTCTTCTGGTATATCATCCTCTTCTGAATCTATCTTCGTTTGTTGCGTTGTCTCCTTGCAAGTCACAGTTATTGGTTCATCATCAAGATAGGTAATAGTAATTTTGTGTAAATAAAGTAAATGATAGATAAAAATAATAAGAGCTAGATATATAATAAACTTGGAAATGCGTTTGATTAAATTCATAATTGTTCGAAACATGGAAGCTCTTTTCAAAAGTAAAGACAATAAGGAAAGGAAAAATCAACTAGTAAAAAGTAAAGATGCGATGCATGGTGCTTTGTTTTGCCTTGCTACGCCGAAGCTTTATGGGCCCTGGTGGTCCTGATTGACCAATTAGTGAGGTGTTCCCCTCGATTCACACCTTGTATGGAAGGGCCTTCCTCCCCTTCCTCCTCGAAGATAACACAACAGTCCATATCATCTTCCAGAAACAAGTTCTTCATTGCTGCTAATGTTTCATCCTCCTCTAACCCATATATGATGTCGGCTGGTTGGAAAGTCTGCTCTAGACGAGGTATAGGGTGCTCTAGTGGATAGTATGGGCCACGCCATGGTGGCGACCAATCATCAAACTCTTTCTGTGCATACTTGTACCCCATGCCAAAAGTGGAACCGTGCTGTTTTAGCTTGATGGATTTGGTGATACCTTGGAGGTTTTTGCCAAGTCCTTTTCCGGGTTCATACCTGTACCGGTTCCGGATACATTCAATCTTGTTATCCCACTATTTGTCTTTTTCCATGACTTTGACTCGCTCAATGTGGTGGTACGTCTCTCCACCTATTCTCTTTCTACCTCTAATCATTGGGATGGTCTATATGGGGTTGCTACCATCACTATGAATGATAACTTCTTGGTGATTCCATTCGAATTTTGCTGACTGATGCAGGGTTGACACCAAAGCACCATCGGCGTGGATCCAAGGTCTCCCCAACAATAAATTGTAGGATGTCGGGACATCTACCACTTGAAAGTCAACATCGAACCAGGTTGGTTCCATCTGCAAGCACATGCTGATTTCCCCAATGGTGGATCTTTGGGAACCATCTAAGGATTTGACATTGATAGCCCCATCCTTGATCTCATGCAAGCCTTTCCCCAACATTCTGAGAGTTATCAGTGGTACAAATGTTAAGGCTGGATCCTCCGTCAACCAAGATTCTAGTGATAAAGTAATCTTTGCATTGCACGATGATGTGCAATGCCTTATTGTGACTTTGTCCTTCTCGTGGTAGCTCGTCCTTGTGAAAGGTGATCTTGTGAATATCCAACACTTGTCCTACCATATTTTCCATTTCGCCTCTAGTTATGTTGCTGGAACATAATCTTCACTCAATATTTTCATTAGAGAATTTTTGTGTGCCTGAGAGCCTTGCAGAAGAGCTTGGAAATCTGCGCTGGTGTTTTGTTCAACTATTCCACGACCGAGCATTCTTTAGTTTGTATTTTCCTCCAAAGATCATCGGGCCCAATTTCAATAGGTAGTCCAAAGGTTTTCTTGCTGGACTTAGCTAAGTGTTCTGGAGTGTATACCCTGCCTGTTCTGGTCAAGCCCTGTGCGGCGATCGCTTTTTATCCAGATTTTATTTTCCCTTTTCTCCTAGCTTCAGCTGTGTAATCCCAAGGTATGGCATTTGAGATGAATGGGGTCACGTCTGTCATCGTGATCGGAATAGGCACCCTTGGAGGTAACACAACAACTTCAAATGGTGCATGTGCCATTGGAATTTCGAACTCGACCTCAATTGGTCCTGGCACCTTTGCAGGAGGCGCTTCGAACTCGAGCGGTATGGACATATTCACCTCATGCCCCTCAGAGGGCTTGATCTGGACAACAATAGGGTTGAGGGTGATTGTCGGATTCTTCGGTTCATCCCCTTCGGCAATCAATTCAATTGAGCCTTAAGGGTCCCAATCATCCTCAGTTTTGACCATGTGAATGCCTCCACCATTATGGTCATGCAGAGGGTTATTGCGGACATTAGGAGTGGGCCTTTGCTATAATGACCTTTTTACCAATCAAGGTATTAATTTTATCTTTCAACGAGCGATATTCATCAATAGTATGACCTTTCATTCCAGAATGGTATGCGCAGGTTTTTTTGGATTCATCCATTGGGAGGGATTTTCTGGAGTTATGGCTGGGATAGGGGTAACATAACCGGCTGCTTTAAGTCTTCCATATAGTTGATCAATAGGCTCGGCGATGGTTGTATATTTTCTAGGATGTCTACGGTCGAATTTTGGTCTGGGTCGATAAAACTTTTGGTGAGTGGGTGGGGATTGATAGTGAGAAGGTTGGGCATTATAGGCTTGGTACACGGGTGGTGGTTGGGAATATCTTGGTAAAGTGGGTTGATATGTAGGTGGTGGAGGTGATTGGTAGGCGGGTGGTGGAATTTGGTATGTGGGTGAGGGTGCTTGGCAATTTAGGGAAGGCTGATATGTATGTAGAGTTGAGGGATATGTTTGGTATTTCATAGGGGACTTGGTGCTTTGTGCAACCATTACGGAGTACATACATCCTTCTTTTTTGACGTGCCACCAGACTGTAAAGCCTTGTTGGTGGCCTGTAATTCTTCGAGATTAGTGACCATACTATCTTGATACCTTCTTTAATTCTTTCTCCCAACTTGATGATGTTAGAGAATTTTTGACCTTCTATCAGTATCAGCCTTTCATAGTATTGTGGATCCTGAGCCCAGACAAAGAACCTGTTCATCTGCTCTTCTTCTAAGGCCAACCTGACCTTAGCAGCTTCTGACCTCCAACGAGTAGCATACTCTCGAAATGTCTTGGTGGGTTTCTTCTTCTGATTCTGGATATAAAAGACATATGGTGCGTTCTCTGTGTTAAATCTGAATCGGTCCATAAAGTCAGACGCTATGCTTACCTAGCTTGTCCATTTCTTTGAATCTTGGCTGATGTACCAAGATAAGGCATCCCCTTTCAGACTCCACATGAACAACTTCATGCGGATTTTCTCTTCCCTTCTAACTTCTACCAGCTTATCATAATACATTCTCATATGGACCCTGGGATCACCTGTACTGTCGAACGTCTCGAACTTGGGAGGTTTGTACCCCTCCGGAAGCTCAACATCCGGCTAACACAAAGATATTCGTAGTTCAGCCCCTCAACGCCTTTGCTACCTTCGACACCCTGGATCTGGCTAGTTAACTTCTTGAGTTTCGCGGCCTAATTTCTGATAAGGGAGTCTTTTTCATCTGATTTAGATGCACTTCGGATTGGTTAGGTATAGTGGGATATAGTGTCCACAAGTATAGAAGCGTTGTGGAGGTGGTAGTTTGTAGTGTTTGGTGGTTCATGAATGAGCAGTGGAGTGTTGTTGCATGTGTAGTAGGTTTGAGTGTGAGTGGGTTGTATTGGTGGTTGTGGGGTGTTTTGCAGAAGTACTGGGTTATGGGTGTTAACATTAAGAGTGACAAGAGTGAATGATAGGCGTGCCAAGTTCCGAACATGGTCCAATTCTTCTTGGAATTTTAGCACTTTCTGCTTAAGATGAGCAACAGTTCCCTTAGCAATTGGGATACCCTGAGAAGTTTCCTCCCTTTCAATCTCCTTTCTAGCACTAGCGTCTCCCATTTTGCCTTTATTCTTGTTTCTAATAGGACTCGGAGGAGGAGGAGGTGGAGGGCTCTTGGATCTTGTAAAGTATGTTAATGGTGCTAGAATGCACGAACAAACCTTTGGGGAGGGGAATAAAAATAAAAGAAAAGAAAAGATAAAAAGTTAGTGCGGATTCTGAGAAAGAGAATATTGTAATATTTAAACACATTGTGTAATAATATAAGTCGTGTCCTAATTTGGGTGCTTCGTTGTGCCCGAGGTAGGCCTAGCGACAAATTAACTTTGGAGAACTTATAATGCTAAGTGCCCCATTTTATTGATAAAAATAAGACGAGTCTTAAAACAATTTAAAATGATGGGAAATAAAGATGTCACTAAAGGCTAGTAGCCTTATTACATTATGAAAGCGGGAAATAAAAGATCCTAACTACTTGGTCCCAGAAGGACTTCCCCAGATTCGGTATTCTTGCCTCCTTAGTATAGTTGTACCAGCTCGCGCAGTCCTAGCAGTAAATAGGCTCGGGCCAGATGTCCACCTGTATTTCCCTCAGCAATCTGGCAGTCTTCAATCCTTTTCAAGAATTTCCCTTCCAGCTCTAGCAGACCCTGTTCCAGAAACCCTAGCCATTTGTTGGCATTGACAGCCATATCCTTCCATTTGTCGATCAGCTTTTGATGGGCTTCCTGTATTTTTAGGTGTTCATTTTCACACTCTTGAATCCTTTTGCGTAGTTGATTGTACTTAATCCCCTCTTCAGCCTTTTCGACAATAATCTAGTGACCTCGGATGAACCCAGGATGATCCAAACCAGTATGATGTCTTCCAACCAACCTGAGTAGTGCGGCACACACCCTGCATGATGCATTTCTGGCTCAATAGATTCTTTCCCCAAGACGAGCTTGAAATGCCACATGTGCTGAGATTGACACATGTGAGGGCTATCATTGTCCTGGAATTCAGCCTTGAAGTGACTCATCTTTTCTACCCTTGGTATGATTTGCTTCGTCCCTGCTTGCCTCATGGATCGGAGAGGGACATAAGGATAAGTTCCCCTCAGACCAATGAGTATGAGGAATGGTGCATCCCGAGAACGAACAATGAGTTCCCCCGTTGGGAACCACTCATACATCCACTGTACTTGATCTTCCTTCAGATTCTCAAATAGCTCTACCCATCCTCCAGCGTCTGGCTGAGCGAACATGTTAGGCATGAAGTTCATTCGCTTTGGGTAGTGGAAAGCAATATGATCATCTTAATCCTTGCGTATAATCTCCTGTCGGTAGTCACCTTTCTGAAGGTGTTCTAAAAGCTAGAGTTGAAGTAACAGATTACAACCTTTGAAGTGTTTGGCCCTTTGTTGACACTTTTCCAAGGCTCGATATATCTCGACGACAATCATGGGCACTATTCGGAAAGACTGCCATCTATCCCTTTCATTAAGGTCTTGGTTACCATGGCTAGTCTGGTGTCGATCCTAGCCTTCTTCATAGGAAAGATTATCATCCCTATAAAATAGAACATGAAGACAAAAATCCTTCTGTGGATATGCCCTAAAGAGGTAAGGGCAAATTCGTCAGGGTAGGTGCGGTAGGACTTGCTATGGCCATACCTCTCGTACAAGTAGTCTAATAGTATGTAGGAGTCTTTTAGGCAAGTCAAATCTGGGTTTTTCTTGAGTCCCATCATTTTGAGGAAACCTCTACCTTTGCAATTTTGTGGCATAAACAGACCCGGAGTCTCCCAAGGAATACCAACTAGACCCCTTATTTCCTCAAGTAAAGGGGTCATTTCAAGGTCTCCGAAGTGAAACACTGACCGATCACTACCTAGAACAAAGTTGCAGCCTCTACGATTTTGTTGTCAAGCCGGACTTCCAGAAGTGAAGGTAGGTTTCCTAAGTAATTGCGGACAAGAGTCCGATCACTGGCATGAAGGCCCTCCCACCAGCTTATCATCCTTCGGTGAATGTTGGTTACCATACCAAATCTGGGGACTTCATGCCTCATTTTCTACAAAACAAAGCGTTAGACCCTTACACTACCAGACTTGACCATTTAAATCAACAATTAGCACAATAGGCATTTAGTTCACCAAATAAATGCACAAAACATGGAGGTGTTCGTTTGGGTTTCAGGGAAACCCGATGGACTTTGGATTAGGCTATCTTAATGAGTCATTATACTAACAACATAACTAACTCGGTGTCACGACCCAATTCCCGAACTCGATCGTGATGGTGCCTCTCGTGAAGACAAGGTCAGCCAACAGATTAACAATACTTCTTTTAGCAATTACTTAGCATGAATGCGTCAAAAAAATAGATAACATTATCATAAATGCGGAAGAAAATGATATAATAGGGAACCATCCCAGCTCAGCCCCAAATTGGGGTGGCACAAGTCACGAGCATCTACAGAATCCTAACACTATTATAAGAACAATAATATATAGATTGGAATTTAATAACAACGAAAGAAATAGGGTGCCGCGAACATTGACGGTCACCTGGCACAACTACGATAGCAAGATTTCTAATCGGCTCAAAACCCGCTATCGGGTGAACAATTACCTGGATCTGCATCTGTACACAAGGTGCAGGGAGTAAAGTGAGTACTCCAACTCAGTGAGTAATAAGGGTAAATAATAGCTGAGCAGCAATAAGCCACGTAAAGCAAATCAACATGCTATATAGTACAGTGTAACCCTTTGAGAAAACAGGAAAAACGTGAAAATCCTTTAAAAAATATCTTGACTCAGTTCAAAACCTCTTTTGAAAATATTTTTTTTCCAACAGTTAAGCAAGTAAATGCGGAACAGATAGTGCAAGTCAGCACAAAGTCAGCCCATCGTGCAGAAACAAGTATGCAAAAATGAGCTCATAAAACTCGCCCCTCAGGCAATATTCTTGTTCTTGGTAAGCCATTGATACCTGACCCGTTTACATCATACATTCTCACTGTTACTACTGTTGAAAATTTATCCTCTTTAAGAGTGATCATACAATATCAGAACAACAAATAAATATCTCAAGAAATAACACAAACAACAAATAGTGAACAAATATATGAATGAAATGTAATGCATATGACAGTACACTCTGGTACCCACAGCGGCGTGCAGTCCGATCTATTTAACGTCGACGACGGTCACTGGGGGTGTGAATAGACTCTGGAGGGGCTCCTATAGCCCAAGTGAAATATTAGCCATCTCGTGGCATCAAATAGGCTCTCGGCCTCAATATCAATATAACACCGCTGCGGCGTGCATCCCGAGCCATCCATATATTCACAATTTATTATAGCACTACTGCGGTGCGCAGCCCGATCCATAATCAGTCCAGAAATGACCGTAAGCCACTTGGGCAATATTAACACGATAGTCCTCAGCTCAAAACATCAATAAAATATTGTTTAAGTTTTCAAATCTTTGAAAAATGGCCGATTTTGCAAAACACTATTAAAATCATAGACCGAGATCAAATAATATGCAAGTAATGCAAAAATAGTTATATCTATCCCCGAAGGATTCACATAGTTGGCACGAAGCCCCCAAACATGCCAATCAGTCCAAATTACAATGATAACAAATAATTTCAGTCAAATACTCGGTAAAAATCAACACGGACCAAGTCACAGTACCCAACGGTGCTCAACCCCACGCTCATCTCCGGCGTGTAAGTCACCTCAATACAGCACTACGATGTACAATCCGGGGTTTCAAACCCTCAGGATATCATTTACAAGTATTACTCACCTTGAACCGGTAAAATCTCTAGCCCGCGACGCCTTTTCCCCTCAAATCGGCCTCCACGCGCGTCGAATCTAACCAAAATCATAGCGAATACATCACAATATGCTAAGGGAACAATACCCAATCGAAAACAATCGAGAAATAGCAAAAATCTCAAAACTAGCAAAACCCGAGCCCTAGGCCCGCTTCTTGAAAAATTACAAAACTCACATTACCGGATTCCTCGTCTCGCCACGAGTCTATACATAACAAGAAATCCCAAATCAGAGCTCAAATGACCTATCATATCCCAATTTGAAATATCAAAAACTCAAGCCCTAGTTCATAAACTTTTGGCTAAATTTCCATGAATTTCTAGAACAATTTCACGATATAATCATGTTTTTAACTCAAAAATATTACCTCCAATAAACTCCAGTCGAAACCCTTTCCAATTGCTCCCAAAAGCTCTCAAGGTGCTCAACAATGGAGGAAAATACCCTTAGCTCACGGATGAAATGACATTTTTAAAACCCTTATGCCAGGCCTATTTCCGCTTCTGCAATAAAAATGTCGCTTTTGCGACTTCTGCTTCTGCGGTTTCCCTAATTTCGCCCAGGACCGCTTCTGCGGTCTATTTTCCGCAACAACGAGATCGCTTCTACGGTCCACACGTTTGCTTCTGCGGAATCTTCCTCCATCTCCCTTTTCTCTTCTGCGACTTTCCCTTCGATTTGCGGTACCGCACGTGCGGTCCCAAAACCACAGGTGGGAAAACACCAGAACCAGCAACCTTCAGCTAACGTACAAGTCAAATTTCACCCCGTTGGACATCTGGAACAGCCCCATGGCCCCCGGGACCTCAACCAAAAACAAAGATATGTCTTAATACATTATCCAAACTTGTTCCAATCATCAAAACACATCAAACAATACTAAAATCATCAATTCTTATCGGATTCAAGTCTAAGTTCTTTAAAAACTTTCGAAACACGCATTCGAACAAAAACCCGGCGAAACGACTTTCGAATGACCTGAAATTCTGCACACATATCCAAAATCACCTTAACGGAACTACAACAACTCTCATAATTCCATTCCGACCCTCGGATTAAAATCTCACCTATTAACCGGAATCGCCAAAATACTAACTTCGCCAAGTCAAGCCTAATTCTACATCGGACCTCCAAAATAAATTCTGATCACGCTCCTAAGTCACAAATCATCCCACGAAGCTAACTGGATCACCGAAAATCACATCCGAACCTTCTAACTCATAACTCAACGTCCGGTTGATTTTTCCAAAAGAAGCCTTCCTTAAATAGACTAAGTGTCTCATTTTCCACCAATACCAATCCAAATCAACTCTAACACACCGCATACTGATAATGAAACATGAAGGAGCATAAAACGGGGAAAATGAAGCAGTAACACATGAGATGACGGGTCAGGTCGTCACACTCGACTAGGTTTGACCATGATGCATGAATGGTTTAACGGAGTAAGGTTTCTATTTTTGAAGTGCTAGACTGGTACCCTTGAGAGGACAACACAAGAGGGAAAGGCGCGGAATTATCGACTACACCATTGATCGATTAGTTTTACCGTAAATATGCCTTTGCCAAATTTAGGGGGTGATAATATTGGAAGAGCGCAATCATTCATTATAAGCGTTGCTGTAGAGTTTGTTTTGGCACGAGTGGAGTATGATGTTGAAGATGTAATTTACAAGAATGAAACAAATTGATATGTATTTTCACGTACATAAGATAAATGATTATAATAAATGCTCAAAATTACAATGGTATTGAAATAATAAAGCAGTTAATGTGAGCACCTATAAAAGAAAAGAAGGGCAATACATGAATAATAGAGAAGGAAAACATACGATCATAATACAGAAGAACACCTAAAAAAAGAGAATAGCAAGAATCAAAAGGTTTTCAGAAACCTTTGTTTGAAATCAAACAACTTCAAAAAGTAAAATTGGGAAAACTACTTAAAACGTCAAATATAGCATAGATTCACCACAGATCTAGGCAGATAAATGAAGAAAGAACCTCGAATAGGCTAGGGTTTCTGAGAACCCTAAAGGAAGAGAAGGCTTGGAAGTCTTCAAGAATGGATCTGACCCGATAAAGTCAAATCCATGCTCAAATGGCTAAGGCATGCCGGAACAAGGCCGAATATGGCCAAAGAGACTCGAATCGGAGCAGGAGAGGGTAAGTAGAGATCATCCATGGCTAGATTAACCATGGATTCATGTGGATTTTAGGTCGGATGGGGAGGTAGGTGGACGTTAGGGTTTCACAGATCGAGAGGGTTCGAGAGAGACGAAGGAACCAAAGGCGGCGGGTTTGAGGGAATGATTTTAGGGTTGGTGTGTTGGTAGATTAATAAAGGTAAGGAAGAGCCTGGGCCGCTGATAAAAAATGATCAACGGCTCAGATAGAAGGGGACACGGGTCGGGCCGGGTTAATCGGGTATGGGTCGATTAATTAAGAGATTTGGTCGAGAATTTTGGTCTGATTTGGGGCTAAGATTGGGGTCAATTTTGGGTTAAAATTGAAGTGCAAAGGGCTAACTCTTAAATAGCTGCTTTTTCCTTATTTTAATTTATATAAATAGCAAAACGATTTCTGGAAATAAATCAACTGTGCTAAAATGATTAATTATACATAGTTATCAAATTAAAAATACTGGAGTCAATTGTATAAATATAATTACAATTAAATCTTTAAAGAGGCTAGTATTGTAATTATATGCAATTTAGTTTTAAAAATATCAAAAGAATTTATAAAAATATACAAAAATCGTGTTAGCTATGTTTTGATGTAAATATGAGAATAAAAATAAATTATCCACGAAAATAATAAATTTTGGGAATAATTATTGGATTTTTATGGTATAAAAATAGTCAATGAGTTGGTTTAAAAAATCATTAATAATGCCAAAACCTTTTGATAAGCTTATATATGCACATATATGATATTTTAGAAGTATTTTGAGTATTAAAATACATAGAGAAAAATTGGGTATTAACAAACCTTAGCCGCCATCTCTATTTCCACCATAAAGCCATCGGAATCCATGGCTTCCAAGGCCATTGAAGTCCTACATAACCCCTACACGCCTAGTATCTAATGATTTAAGGCCAGACCATGAAGAAGTTGGGTCCAGTCTTCGTTTGATTCAAGTTTCATGGCCTTCTCCGCCCTTTCTTCGGCAAACCATAGCTGTTCGAGCCTGATCTCGACCTCTCCTGCTTAGATCAACGACTTTCCAAGCCTTTCTCACCATTTGGGTTTATTTGAAAACGCTACCTTTGAGGTTTTTCTGATCTCTTTAGATCTGTTCTAGATCTATGCTTTCCCTAATATTTTATAACGATTTTCTGGGTTCTCTTTCAAAAAACTATACTTTGAAAACCATTTCTTTTTCCGATCTAGGTTTTTTTTGAGATATTTAGATTTTCTCTGATTTTCTTCTGCTGTGTTTTCCTCTACTGTGTTCTTGTGTGTCTCTTCTACTGTATTTTCCTCTACTATGTTCTTGCGTGTTTCTTCTACTATATTTTTTTCTACTGTGCTCTTGTGTG
This sequence comes from Nicotiana benthamiana, assembly GCA_034376525.1. Classification (NCBI taxonomy): domain Eukaryota; kingdom Viridiplantae; phylum Streptophyta; class Magnoliopsida; order Solanales; family Solanaceae; genus Nicotiana; species Nicotiana benthamiana. The sequence goes on along the minus strand of CM067334.1, from coordinate 122,801,321 downwards.
TGTTTCTTATTAAGTTTCCTCCACTGTTCTAGTTAAGTTTCTTTTAAAAATGTTTCTTAATATGCTTCTCCTACTGCTCTTATTAATATTTCCATTATGTTTCTAATCAGTTCCTCTACTATGTTCCTTTTAGTTTCTCTACTATGTTTCACATGCTGCTCTTTTACTATGTTGTTCATGAGCTTTTGCTACTAAAAGACATTCCAAGGGTATCAGTTCCTTTCTGAGACCTTTGAACCTGTTTCAAGCAGTGTCTTTTATCCTAATCGCTTGTACTTTCATCTATGCACCCGGTTAATGGCAAGAACCCTAAATTTGGGGTTCATCCGAGTTTTAAGACCCCTAGCTATGTGATTTGCTGAATCTTCATATCTGAACTTGCCTGACTTCGAAAACCCTAATTTTTAGACCTATTTGAGTTCCTAGAATTGTTTCATCTACTGATTTATTGAGTTTCAGAATCATTGTTTCAATTTAGTTTCTTTATATGACTCTAACTTTTGCCAAACTCTATAAGACCTTTTACTTGATCCCTTCTCGCATGCCTGATGTTTTTATGCTCTTTATATGTGATGAACTTCCCTCTAAAATGGCTTTCAAATTTGTGATTAGTTCAGACCTCCTTCTGGATAGGTGTGATTGACTTCTTTCCTTGTTTGTTGATTTTCCTATGATCGACTTAAGTTAAAATCTTTCTCAGCTTTTCTGACTTGGTTCATTCATAGATCAATAATTACAAGATCCCTAACCTTTGAATTACTAGCTACTAATTGATTTTCTTACCTTATTTGTACAACCGTGTACTATAAAATTCCTGTCCTTAACTAATTTTTTTTGTATTTGCCCTTAATTGCATGCTTTGCACAAGATGTTTATTTGACTTCTTCCCTTAAATATTTTTCCCATTTGAATCTAAATTCCTTAATTAAAGGAAGTTTTGTGTGATTGATTCTTAATTGATAATCAGTTCCCTTAATTGTTTTCTTACCTTATTCCTTCTTGATTTTCACACTATAAATGCACGACTCTTTCACAAACAATCCATCACTCATTCACAGTCTTTCTGACTGACACTTACACAATAGTATTCTCTCTTCTTGTATGCATTGTGGCCTATTTACAAGACCTACTTCTTTTCACAATTTGTCTCTTTGAAACTGGTATGTCCGGATTTAATCTTTAGCATCACAACAATGTGTATTTACTGCTTTTGTATCCATGTCTACTTATTGTTTCTATATAGTTCAACACTTAAATTAGCACATTGATTTCCTTCTGTTTGTTTCTATTATGAACCCCAAACCCCTACATCTACGTGTTTTGAACTATGGCTTAAGGCATGGCAATATGTAAATTATTGTCCATGAATTAAGTTTGATCCCTTGGGATCCTAGCCTCTAAACATTGTGTTCTAACAAGCATATGAGTATGCTAGCATTCCCCATTGCTGGGTATGCCCACAGCCTGCTCTTGCCTCTTTCAATTTGCTATTCCCCTATACCCCTATGTGTACTTATTTTGGTTTTTTCCCTTTCTTTTTTCCCTCCCAGAATTCTGTTTCTACACTTGCACTCTCTCTTAGTCCTTAAGTTCTGCCCCCCTCTTGTGAGCCTTGCCTTGGGACCTTGAGTTCCCTCTGAACTTGGGCACTTGAGGGCTGGCCTTTCCACACTGCACTTGTCCTAATATGATAATGCATTTGAGCGTGAGCATTTCCCGGAGTCCTTTTCGAGGCTCTTAGGGAACTTTGACACATCCAAATGGGAGAAAGGCTTTGGAACATGATCTCTTGGAGTTGGATTACTTCATATTTCAGACAGGAAGTTCGAATCAGGCTCTCCTTAGTTGTACTTTTAATTTCTGATGTATTTTTTACTTTATTTTGGGCTGTAATAATTTGTAATGAACTCTTTGGGATGGCTAGTGAAAAACATGGGTAACTGTGTGTGGAAAAGGGGTAGATATCCTGCCTATAGGTATTTCTGAAATTCGGCATCCTCACATAGATATCCTGCCTATAGGTATTTCTAAAATTCTGTATTCTCACGTAGATATCCTGCCTATAGGTATTTTTGCATTTCTCGCATAGAGACCATGCCTATAGACATTTCTGAATTCCGCATTTTCTCATATAGATACCATGTCTGTAGGAATTCTGCATTCTCTCATATAGATATCATGTCCATAATTACCTCGAAATTTAAATTCTGCATATGCACATAGAAAATATGCCTATAGGTCTTTCTAAATCTTGTATATCCATTCTCCATCAGGCAATTATATTTATAGGTTTTAATCAATCAACTACAATTAGATATCATGTTCATAGGCCTTAAATAAAACTCAACATCTAAATATCATGTCTATAAGGCTTCTGCATTTTCACCATGTCTATAAAGAGTTTAAAATAATCAACGCATAGAAAGCATGCCTATTGGAATTATTAATCGAATCTGAATCACTTCATCCATGTATAAGGCTAAAACTAGTAATAACGATGTGTTTGTAGAACTTATAACCTTTTTGCTAGAACTTGCCTTTCTTTAATAATCTTGCAACCTTTCTTAACCAGTACGCATTCAGTTTATTTTATGGTTTTCTAAAATCAGTAGATTTTATGCCTATAGGATCCTCGTCTGACACTTAGGCAAGCCTTACGGTTAATTATAAACTGAATTTGTTTTATTAACTACAACCAACAGGCAGGCCTGATTCGGGCTTCTTATTTGAACTATGTAATGAATCAGTCTGCCTCAACTTTTATGTTTTAATCTGACCCTAAACAGTATGTGTGAGTCATGCTAATTACTTGATTTCTCTATTTAAAGGAGGTATATCTGAGCCTTTTGCTTGTTATATGGTTACCCCCAATTTGCTACACATGTTTTTGTATGTCGCATTATTATTTTGCCTTTTGAAACTACAAATATGCCTAATCTCCCCCCCCCCTTAGGATTAGTAGTCCTAAATACCTCCGGGATTGATAGGATTGGGACATGTAATAGCATACAATAAGCAAACGAGACCATTTCGCGCTTTAATACCTTAACAGGGTGGGAAATGGTAGATATGGATATGATGACCATGCGATAACATCACGTGTAGCCCCTCACTGAGGAGTGATTACCCGATGTTGTGTGAGGTGATCCATATTATTAATAAACGTAGGACCCTTTTCCCTTTGTTTCTGTGTTCCCTTTAAAGTTCTCAAACTATTTCTTTTAAGAAAATCAACTTTCTCTAGCTCTTTCCAACTTTATTTCTAACCATTATGTGAAAATTCCCCTTACTTGAAGTTTTTATTTGCTGTTATTTTCACTTAAGTTCACAACAATAGTCTGGCTGGGAACCACACTAGTGGATCCTGAGGGGTGCCTAACGCCTTCCCCTTGGGATAATTTCAAGCCCTTGCCCAATCTCTTAAATCAAACACTTCTTAGTGTCCTAATGCACTTCAATTAATCATTAGGTGGCGACTCTTCAATTCAAACCTAATTTCCAAAATGGAAAAATTTGTCCTCCCAAATGTCATAAACCCGATTTCGCAAGAAAAAGGGGGGGCGACAAGGGGCCCCTCCAGGAGTCTGCACACCTCCAGTGAGTGCGGGTACCCATTGTGATGTGAGATATAGCCCTAGGGGCTGGTAATGTTCTGAGATATTGATCGAAGGACGAATTTGTTGATACTATGCCCGAGGGGCAAACCTTTATGTGTTTATTTCCTTGATTGCCTGTCATTTACCTGCTTAAATTATTGAAAAAGGTTTTCGTGAAGTTTAATTTGAGCTAAATGACTTTCACATATCTTTTATTGGTTATACTGCTTCACTGGTTTTACTGCTTTATTATAGACTACAAATGTGCTTTACATGATTTTGTTCTTTCAGTCTTTATTTGTGATTATTACTCACTAAGTTGGAGTACTTCACGTACAAATTCAGACGCATCCTGTACCGCTCGCGAGTGTCGATTTTTCCAGCTCAGGCGGATCCGAGGAGTCTCTAGGTAGTTGTCGGCGTTCGCAGCCCGGAGCTTTTTCTCTATCTTATTTCTCCATGTTCTTAGTTACTTCATTAAACTCTGTAGATTTCTCTGAGTATTCCAGATTGTTTAGATGCTCATGACTAGTAACACCCCGGTATCGAGCTGTGTTGGGTTGTATTCCGCAAATTATGTTATTATCTGCTAAAACTTTGGATTATTTTATCATTATTTAGACTGTTTCTTACTGTTTAACTGTTAAATACTGAAATGAGAAGTGTCGGACAGCCTTGTCTTCATGAGGGGTGCCATCACGACCGAGTCTGAATTTAGGGTCGTGACAGTCCGATTATACTTGATATTTTTTCTTGACCAGAGACTTGATAATTATTTGGTGGTCTTTATGTGTTAAAATTGCCATGTGATAATTGGAGGTTTTAAATTGATATTATGTTAAAAAATCATAATGTTTCTTAGTCTATTATTATTGTTGTATATTATGCCTATTTAAAATTCATGCACTTTATTTATTGACCTCTAGTAAGTGTCAATATCGACTCTTCTTCACTGCCTCTTCAAGGTTAGACTAATAATTTTTGGGTATACGTTATTTACGTACTTACGCTACACTTCTGTACTAATCATGCATGATCTAAGGCACGTACATCTGGTGACTAGACAGGGGTGTATCCCCGTTACTCGGATACCTAGTGGTTAGGTGCTTCTTATGCCCCATTCTACAGCACCCGGAGTCTCCTCCTTGTTGTATTTACTTTTTTGTCCATCCTTGTCATGACCCCAGTTCACCCACCATGAACATGTCGTGACGACACCTAGTCCCTACGACTAGGTAAGCCTAAATGCGGGAAAAAAACAAATTAAACTTTCAGAAATAAGTAATTAAGTCTGAACAACTATAAGAGAAACTGTATATAAGTGCTGCTCGACATATACAACTCAATCGCCACGGAAAATCTATAACAACATTCCAAAACCAGGAAACTCACGGGAAACACAAGCTAATAGAAATATGATATACTTCTCTAACTCTAGAATGTCTAAACAACTGAAAGAAAAGGAAAACTAACTATTACAGCTGGAATAAGATAGAGAATCCTGGTATGCGGACGCAGAAGATGTACCTCGAAGTCTTTGCTAGATCTCTCCACCTCGGGGATGGTACGCCTTGGTGGAGGTACATGCAAATACATGTGAAGAAGGGGCATGCGTACACCACAGCGGTACTCAGTAAGTGCCAAGCCTAACCTCGTTCGGGTAGTGACGAGGAAGGTCAGGGCCCTACTAAGATAAACATAATAAATAATAGGATAAGGGAAACAATATAGATAAAGTCTACAATGAGAACAAGAAAGCAGAAACAAAACATTACAAGGAATACAACTCACAACAAGAAATAATAACCGGGTATCTCATGGTATCCCAAAGATCTCTTGGTATCCTCATCATATACACGAGGGATCTCTTGGTATCCCGAGGATCTCTTGGCATCCTTAATATATCGAAATACATGTGCCATGGATCTCTTAGTATCCCGCACCATCAATCCATAACATATCAAATACAGGGGGATCTCTCGGGATGTCGTCCCGTAGTCCCAAAATTAAAACACACAATGACAGCTCAAACATTAGGATAAATGCTGAACTCATAACAAGTAACAGTAAATTCTAGCCAAACATGCTTCACGGAATACAAACTAGACAGTTTAAGCAAATAGGTAAGTAAATCAACTGGACATGCTTCTCTAAACTAACACAGGTTAATCTTGAAATTAAAAAAAACATATAACCAAGAAAACTCCATTTAAGTACTTCAAGTAAAAAATGGATTTTCAACAATTAGCACAAGTACACGCTCGTCACCTCATGTATCAGGCATTTAAATCAAATATCATGTCCTAAGGGGAAAGGTCCCCCACACAAGGTTACACAAGCCACTTACCTCGAACCGGCTCCAAAATACTCTCGAAATCACACTTTTACCATGAGTATCCGACTCTAAATGACCCAAATCTATTCAATTCAATTACAAATCATAAATAACATCTCAAGCAACTGATTCTACTATTTAATTCAAATATAAGACCCGTAATTAGGTAAAATGACCAAAATGCCCCTCAGGCGAACATCACAAAATTGGATAATTTTCACATTTACAAAAACCTCGTACTCTCATGAGTCTAACCATATAAAAGTCTCCCAAATCGGGGGTCAAACACCCACTCAAAACTCAATAGTTTGTTCTATGAAGTTTTCCCCATTTTTCATTTAAAAACAGAAATTAAGGATGAATTCATGATTAGATTAGTGGGTTTTAATCATAAGAGAGTAGAGAATCGTTACCTAATCGTTGCCCTCGAAAATCCCTCAAAATTTCTTCCAAATCCGAGCTCTCACGCATATGTTTTGATAAAAATGGCTAACCTTCGATTTTGAATCATATTATAGTGCCCGGGTACATTGTGCATCGCGAACGCTGGGCTCGCTTTCGCGAAGAAGAAATAATGACGCTGCCAAAAAATACCATTCACAATTGCGAGGAGAAGGATGTGAACGCGAAGGCCTCGACTCAGGAAACTGCGCGCATGCGACTATGTAATGCGAACGCGTTGCGTAAAATTAAGCTAAGGCTTCAAAGACCAATAAACCTATGCAAACGCGATGGCATTGACGCGTACGCGATTGAGGAAAACACGAAGCTTCACAAACGCGAAGGTATAAAGAGAACGCAATGAGGAAACTGGTCCTCCTCCATAATTACTCTACGCGAACGCGTGGAAGAGGACGTGAATGCGAAGAGGAAGAAGATCAAAGCTACGAGAAGGTGAGGAAAGACCGCGAACGCGAAGAATGATTTGGAACCTGCAAATGCTGAAGATTCTCTACTACGTTTCACAACTTTGAAATGCTCCGTTGAGCATCCGGAACACACCCAAGGCCCCCGGAACCTCAACCAAACCAACGAACATAACCCACAACATCATTCGAACTTGTACCAATCCTTAAACCACCTAAAACAACGCCGAAAACTCGAATTAATCAATGATTTGAGTCTAAGAACTTCAAATTTCATCAAAACACGCTTTCGATAAAAAAAACCTAACCAAAACACGTCTGATTGACCTAAAATTTTGCAAACACATCCCAAATGATATGATAGAGCTATTACAACTTCTGAAATTCCATTCCAACCCTCATATCAAAAACTCACTATCAGACCGGAAACTTCAAAAATTCAAACTTCAGTATTTCAAGCCTAAATGAGCTACGGATTTCCAAAATGCATTCCAAACATGTTCCTAACCCCAAAATCACCTAAAGAAGCTAGCAGAACCATTGAATTTCCATTCTGATGTCGTCTTCACACTGTTCCAACTATGAACCACTTTCTAACATTTAAGCTCTCATTTAGGGACTAAGTGTCCCAAAGCTCTCCAAAACCCTATACAAAATCTCACGGCAAAACATAGCAGAAATGAACTTAGGGGAAGCAGTTAATAGGTGATGGGGGCATATATTCTATAAATGGCTGGCTATGTCGTTACATCCTCCCACACTTAAACATTCGTTCATCCTCGAACGAGTATAGAGAACATAACTGAAGTAGTGAAAAGATGAGGGTATCAGTTGTCCATACCCCGCTCGGTCTCCCAAATCTCCTCCTCGGCCGGCTGACCACGCCACTGAACTTTTACCGAAGCAATGTTCTTGGACCTCAACATTCTAACTTGCGTGTCCAATATAGCTATTGGCTCCTCAACATAGGATAGATCCTTGTCCAACTGGGCCAAACTGAAATCAAACACATGTGATGGATCACCGTGATACCTCTGAAGCATCGAAACATGAAATATTGGATGATTCCCGGCTATACTGGAAGGTAAGGCAAGCTCATAAGCAACCTCCCCAACTTGCCTCAAAATCTCAAAGGGGTCAATAAACCTCGGACTCAACTTTCCTTTCTCCCCAAATCTCATAAAGCCCTTCATAGGCGAAACCCGAAGAAGAACCTGCTCTCCGACCATATATGAAACATGACGAACCTTCCGATCTGCGTAGCTCTTCTGTCTGGACTGGGCTGTACTGAGTCTATCCTGAATCACCTTAACCTTCTCTAGTGCATCCTGAACTAACTTTTTGACCAATAGCCTGGCCTCAGCCGGCTCAAACCAAGCCATCGAAGATCTACACCTCCTACCATATAAAGCCTCATACGGCGCCATCTGAATATTGGACTGAGCCGCCAATGGTAAGAACTGATCCCAAGACCCTCCAAACTCAATCACGCACGCACGAAGAATATCCTCAAGAATCTGAATAGTGCGCTCGGGCTGTCCATCTATCTGGGGGTGATATATTGTGCTCAACTGCACTCGAGTACCCAACTCCATTTGAATGGCTCCCCAGAACCATGATGTAAACTGAGTACCTTTGTCCGAAATAATAGAAACTGGAATACCATGCAGACAAACCATCTCTCGGATGTAAATCTCCACCAACCGCTCTAATGAATAAGTAGTACACAGAAGGATAAAATGAGCAGACTTGGTTAGCCAGTCCACAACCACCCAAATGGCATCGAACTTCTTTGCAGTCCGAGGGAGACCAACTACAAAATGCATGGTGATCCTCTCCCATTTCCACTGCGGAATCTCTATCTGCTGAAGCAACTCGATTGGTCTCTGGTGCACATACTTTACCTGCTAATAGTTGAGGCATCTAGCTACATATCCAACTATATCCTTCTTCATCCGCCTCCGCCAATAGTGCTGCCTCAAGTCCTGATACATCTTCACGGCACCCGGATGGATGGAGTATCATGAAATATGAGCCTCTGCTATAATCAACTCCGGAATCCCATCAACATTGGGCAGACAAATCCAACCATACATCTTCAATACCCCATCATCTCCAATGGTCACATCCCTGGCATTGCCATGTTGAACTGTGTCCCTGAGGACAAGCAAATAGGGATCATCATGCTGCTGCTCCCTGATGCAGTCGAATAAGGAAGACTGAGAAACCATACAAGACCCGACTAGGCTAAGAAAGATCTAATCTCACAAACTGGCTGGCTAGGGCCTGAACATCCATTGCTATAGGCCTCTCTGATGCTGGTAGATATGCCAAACTCCCCAAAATCTCTATCCGATGACTCAAGGCATCAACCATATTGGCCTTGCCCGGGTGATACAGAATAGTAATATCATAATACTTTAACAATTCTAACCACCTCATCTGGCGCAAATTTAGATCCTTTTGCTTGAACAAGTGCTTCAAACTCTGATGGCCAGTATAAATCTCACAAGGCACACCGTACAAATAATGAACTCAGATCTTCAAGGCATGAACAATAGTAGCCACCTCAAGGTCGTGGATTGGGTAGTTTTTCTAATGTATCTTCAACTATCTGGACGCGTAGGCAATCACCTACCATCCTGCATCAACACCTCTCCAAGGCCAACCCGTGAGGCATCACAATAAACTATATAGGACCCCAAACCAGTAGGCAATATCAAAATAGGGGCTGTAGTCAATGCCATCTTGAGCTTCTGAAAGCTTGCCTCGAACTCCTCTATCCACTGAAATGGAGCTCTCTTCTGGGTTAATCGAGTCATAAGGGCTGAAATCAATGAAAAATCCTCCACAAAATGACGGTAGTAACCCACCAAGACAAGGAAACTACGAATATCTGTAGCTGAGAAAGGCCTGGGCCAACTCTGCATGGACTCTACCTTCTTTGGATCCACCCGAATGCCCTTGCTCGATACCACGTGGCCCAAGAATGCCATAGAACTCAACCAAAACTCGCATTTTGAGAACTTTGCATATAAATTCTTCTCTCTCAGGGTCTGAAGCACGATCCTCAGGTGTTGCTCATGATCTTTCCGACTCCGGGAGTATACAAGAATATCATCTATGAAAACAATGACAAACGAGTCGAGATATGGCCTAAACACACTTTGCAGCAAATGCATAAAAGTTGTTGGGGCATTGGTCAACCCAAATGACATAACAAGGAACTCTTAATGACCATACCGAGTCCTGAAGACATCTTCGGGATGTCTAGCTCCCAAATCTTCAACTGATGGTAACCGGAGCGCAAATCAACCTTAGAAAACACACGTGCGCTCTGAAGCTGGTCAAATAGATCATCATTACGAGGCAAAGGATAACGGTTCTTCACTGTAACCTTGTTCAATTGGCAATAATCGATACACATACACATAGAACCATCCTTTTTCTTGACAAACAAGAAGGATCACCCCACAGTGAAACATTGGGTCGAATAAAACCCTTATCAAGCAATTCATGTAACTGATCCTTCAACTCTCTAAACTCAGGAGGAGCCATACAGTACGGAGTAATGGAAATGGGCTGAGTTCCCGGCTACAAATCAATGCCAAAATCAATGTCTCTAACGAGCGGCATGCCCGAAAGATCAGCTGGAAACACATCGGGATAATCCTGTACCACTGGGACGGAATCAACAGAAAGGGTATCAACACTGATATCTCTCACATAAGCTAAATACGTGCCATACCCCTTCTCAACCATAAGATGTGCTTTAAGGAAAGAGATAACTCTACTGGGAGTGTGATCAAAAGTAACAATCCACTCAACATGCGGAATACCTGGCATAGCTAGCATCACGGTCTTAACGTGACAATCAAGAATTGCATAATAGGGTGACAACCAATCCATGCCCAAGATAATATTGAAATCCACCATATTGAGTAACAATAAGTCTGCTCTGGTCTCAAAACCATGAATAGTAACCAAACACGACCAATAAACACGATCTACAATAAGAGAATCTCCCACAGAAGTAGAAACGTAAACAGGAGAAGTCAAAGAATCTCGAGCTATGCAGAGTAAAATAAGAAGACACATAAGAATAAATGGAGCCTGGATCAAATAGAACCGATGCATCCCTATGACAAACCATTATAATACCTATAATGACAAAAAGAGGCAATAGCCTCGGTACGAGCAGGAATGGAATAATATTTGGCCTGGCCTCGAGGGTAACCTCTACCTCCCCAGCCTCCGCCCCTACCTAGATAGCATCTGGAGCTGTGATCATGGCTCGAGAACTCTATTGAGCATGATGTGGCTAATAAGTCTTTGGAGGTGCACTCCTCCGAAGTCTAGGGCGATCCCTCACCACATGGCGGATGTCCCCATACTCAAAACAAGCTCTAGGAGGACATGATGACTGTGACTCGCTGGGGACAGATCTGCTGGACTGACCTCGGAAAGCACCATGCGTAGGAGGTGCGCTAGAAACCGTAGGTATATAGTAAGGCTCTTGGGTTCTAGGACGAGCTGGAGCACTGCTGGCTGGTAGAAGAGCTGAATGAACGGGGTTACCCATATAGCCCCTACCATGATGACCTGCTGCTGGGTAACGACCACCAGTGTAGTGGCTCGACTCTCGATACCTCTTGGTCTATCTCTCCTCTTGCTCCCTAGCGAGCATACCCTCGATCCTCCTAGCAATACTCACTAACTACTGATAAGGAATGTACATCTCTAACTCCCAAGCCATGCTAGATCTGATGGGTAGGATAAAACCCTCAATGAACCTGCGAACTCTCTCAGAGACTGACCAAGGCCAATGCATGCCTGGCCAATCTGGTGTAACGGATGGGATACTCTAAATTTGTCATAGAACCCTGGCGCAAATGCTCAAACTCTGAGGGCCATGCGTCCCTGAGGCTCTGAGTGACAAACTCTCTCATGAACATATCTGAGAATTGGGGCCAAGTCAATGAAGCAGCCTCAACTACGCTATCTATCTCATAAGTGTGCCACCAATCATAGGCGTCTCCAAAGCTAACAAGCAATAAAGGAAACCCTGTTGGATTCGGCTATACCCATAGTGCGAAGAATACGATGGAACTCCTCTAGAAATCCCAAGGCATCATCTGATGCTACTCCATTGAAAACCGGAAGATCATACTTCTTGAATCTCTCAAGCCTCCGCTGCTCATCCTTAAAAGTAGTTGCCCCATCCTCGGGCTGAAATGGTACTACAGGCTATACAGGAATGATCTCTGGGAACTGCTCAACATGCACTCGCTTCTCAGGAGTGCGGGCGGCAGGAGTCTGTGCTCCTCCCCTAGCCTGGGATGTGGCTGCAGCAAGGGGAAGCACCCCTCCTGAGCCAACGTGGTGTACATGCTCATAAACTGTACCAATGTCTCCTGAAGGGCTGGAGTAGTAGTAGCTATAGGCGTGTCAAATGATTGAACTCTGGCTAGATCTGCTTGTGTTACCTTAGAGCCAGCTCACGCAGGTGCTCTGGCTGCACCATGCGCGCGTCCATGGCCTCTGCACCGGCTCCGACCTCTAATGGCTCCAGTAGGGGGCGCGAGTGCCTGATCCTTCCGAGTAGCACGTGTCCTCACCATCTGTGAGAGAATAGAAGATAGAAGATTAGAATTGATGCCAAAAATATCGCACGACAAGGAAATCAATGAAGTGAAGATTTTTCCTAAATAGTTACATAGTCTCTCATAGATAAGTACAGACGTCTCTATACCGATCAACAAGACTCTAATAAATCGGCTTGTGTTCCATGACGCTTATGAACCTACAGCTCTGATCCCAACTTGTCATGACCCCAATTCACCCACCATGAACATGTCGTGACGGCACCTAGTCCCTACGACTAGGTAAGCCTAAATGTGGAAAAAAATAAATTAAACTTATGGAAAATAAGTAATTATGTCTGAACAACTGTAACAGAAACTGTATATAAGTGCCACTCGGCATATACAACTCAATCACTATGGAAAAATCTATAACAACATCCCAAAACTCAGAAACTCACAGGAAACATAGACTAATAGAAATATGATATACTGCTCTAACTGTAGAATGTCCAAACAACTGAAAGAAAAGGAAAACTATCTACTACATCTGGAATTAAGATAGAGACTCGTAGTTTGTGGACGTAGCAGATGTACCTCGAAGTCTCCGCTAGATCTCTCCACCTCGGGGATGGTACGTCTAGGTGGAGGTACCTTGATCTGCACATGCAAAAACATGCGCAGAAGGGGCATGACTACACTACAATGGTACTCAGTAAGTGCCAAGCCTAACCTCGGTCAGGTAGTGACGAGGAAGGTTAGGGACCTACTGAAATAAACATAATAAATAATAGGATAAGGGAAACAGTATAGATAAAATCTACATCTGTCACGACCCCATCCCTGGTCATGATGGCGCCCAATACAATGCCAGGCAAGCCCGACCATTTAACAACATTAACCCAAGTATTAAATAGATGTAGATAATTAACACAGGGAATCACTAAACCATTAAGTCAAAAGTTTAGGAATACTGATAAAAGTGCGGAAATTTAACCAAAATACTACAACATAGTCCACAAGGAACAGGTGTCAGCAATTTGAGCCTCTATTACAGAATTTCCAAACTACTATAGTCTGTCTAGAACGAGAAACGCTGAATAAAGGTAAAGGTAGAAGAAAGAAATCCAAGGCTGTGAACGCCGTGCAGCTACCTCGATACTCCCGAAAATAGCTCTGCTCAGGTAATCAAATCTCACTCAGGCTGGGTAGTACCTGGATCTGCACGCAAGGTGCAGGGAGTAAAGTGAGTACTCCAACCCAGTGAGTAATTAATATAAATAAAGACTAAGAGTGAGAAAATCACAGAAATACACAAAGTAACCTATATCTAGTAGTTTAGATCCATAACTGAGAAACAGTAAACCAATGATACAGTAGTATGGGAATTTAGCAGTAAATAAACAGTTAGTGAAATAATACACAAATAATGGTACTGTCTAGTACCCATTTCAGAGTGCAGCCTGCTCCATTTATTTATCATCGACGGTGCTCACTAGGGGTGTGTACAGACTCCAGAGAGGTTCCTACAGCCCAAGTGCAATATCAGTCATCTCGTGACATCAAATAGGCTCTCGGCCTCAATGTCAATATAGAACTGCTGCGGCGCGCATCCCGATCTATATCATAGGAAAATATCCTCACTATTGGATCCTCAACCCATCTCAGTCAAGTTAGTTCATAGCCACTCAGGCATAACATACTATATGGATCTCAATCCTCATATTCTATTCATTTATGATTCATGTTCAAAAGATAGTTCTTATCATATTTTTAACAATTGAAAACACGATTGAGAATATACTGTATACCAATAAGTGACAGAAAACTAATAAATATCCCCTAATGATTCTACAAGCCGGCACATGGCCCCAAACATGGCAATAAGCCCAAGTCATAGTAATATAGTATGTGTCTCAATCACCAATATAGTAGAATTATCACTTGGGATGGACCAAGTCACTATCCGCAATAGCAAACGACTCCGCACTCGTCATAGAATCCGTGACATGCCTCAACATAGCATTACGATGTGAAAGTCTGGGGTTTCAAGCCCTCAGAGCAGCATTTACATCTATTACTCACCTCTAGCCGGCCAAATTCTAGCTTGCAATGCATATTCCGCTCAAATCTACCTCCTCGCGCGTCAAATCTGGCCAAAACCACAACGAATACGTTACAATAGGCTAAGCGAGCATAACCCAATCGAAAAGACTCGAATAATATCAAAAATCACGAAGTTGGAAAAACCCAAGAACCGGGCCCACTTCTCAAAAAATTACAAAATTCATATCACCGGATTCCTTGTCTCGCCATGAGTCCATACATATCAAATTCACAAGAATCGGAGTCCATTTGACCCCTCAAATATCTGTTTTAACCTCTCTCAAGTTCAAGCCCTAAATCACCATCTTTGACCTTAAATTCCTTGAGTTTTCAGTCTAAATCCATGTTTTTACACCGTAAAATCGTATTCCAAGTCCATGAATCCATACCTGAAGAGAACCCTCGAAACCCTCTTCAAAATAGCCACAAAGCTCTCCAAGTTCAAAGTCCAAAATGTGTTCTTTCAAAAATTCACGAAGAAGACTTAATTAAATGAACTGCGGTTCCCGCTTCTGCGGTTTTCCTTAAGTCGCCCAGGACCGCTTCTGCGGTCAAAAACCGCTTCTGCGATGAACGCCTATGCGGACTTCTGTCCACTTATGCGGAAAATTCCCAAGTCCTAGAAACCGCACCTGCGACCTCTCCCACCGCATTTGGGGAACTGCTTCTGCAGTCCCTTTTCCGCATATGCGGAAATACCATATACCAGTGGACTTTAACATGCAAAAACTCCCAAAACTCTCCGTTTAACCATCTGAACCCACTCCGAGGCCCCCAGTACCTCAACCACAAACACAAGCATGGTCCAATACCCTATTCAAACTTGTTCAAATCATAAAACACATCCAAGAACACAAAAATCCTCAATTCTCATTAATTTCAAGCCTAAGTTCTCAAAATTCTTCGGAAACTCGCATTCGATCAAAACCCCCACCAAATCACCTCTGAATCATCTGAATTTTTGCACACACATCCCAAATCACCCAAGGAAGTTGCTATAACTCTCGGAACTCCATTCTTACCCTCGGATCAAAATCTCACCTATCAACTGGATATCGCCAAAATGTAAACTTCGCCAATTCAAGCCTAGTTCTATACCGAACCTCCAAACTCAATTCCGATCACACTCCTAAGTCACAAATCACTCCCTGAAGCCAACCGAAACACTAGAAATCACATCCGAGCCCTCTAACTCATAAGTCAATATTCAGTTTACTTTTCCAAACCAAAGCTTCCTTAAAGAGACTAAGTGTCTCATTTCCTACCAAAACCAATCCAATTCAACTCTAACACACTGAACGCCATTAAAGAAACATGAAGAAGCATAAAATAGGGGAAACGGGGCTGTAATACATTAGACAACGGCTTAGATCGTCACATCCTCCCCAACTTAAACAAATGCTTGTCCTCGAGCGGGTCAAGAAACATACCTGAAGAATCAAACATGTAAGGATATATGCTCCACATCTCTCGCTCGGTCTCCCAGGTAGCCTACTCTATGGGACGACCTCTCAATTGCACCTTCACCGAAGCTACGTCCTTTGATCTCAATTTCCAAACCTGACAGCCCAAAATAGCCACTGGCTCCACATCATAAGTCAAATCATTATCCAATTGAACCGTGATGAAGTCCAAAACATGAGACGGGTCCCCAACATACTTTCGGAGCATAGAAACATGGAATACCGGATGCACACTCGATAAGCTGGGTGGAAAAACAAGCTTGTAAGCCACCTCACCAATCCTCATAAGCACCTCAAAAGGTCCAATGAATCGTGGATTCAGCTTCCCTTTCTTCCTATACATCATAACACCCTTCATGGGCGAAACCTTCAGTAAAACCTTCTCACCCTCCATATAAGACACATCTCAGACCTTCCGATCCGCATAAATCTTCTGACGCGACTGGGATGTATGAAGTCTCTCTTGAATCATTTTCACCTTCTCTAAGGTATCCTGGACCAACTCTGTCCCCATTAATCTAGCCTCGCCAGGCTCAAACCAACCGACCGGAGATCTACACCGTCTCCCATACAAGGCCTCATACAGCGCCATCTGAATAATGGATTGATAGTTGTTGTTGTAGGAAAACTCTGCAAGAGGTAGAAACTCATCCCAAGAACCTCCAAAATCAATCACACGGGCACACAACATGTCTTCTAATATCTGAATGGTACGCTCAAAATGTCCGTCCGTCTGAGAATGAAATGTTATGCTCAGTTCCACCAGTGTACCCAACTCTCGCTGAAAAGTCCTCCAAAATTAGAAAGTAAACTGAGTTCCTCTATCCGAGATAATAGAAATTGGAACCTCATGCAATTGAACAATCTCCTGAATAAAGATCCCTGCTAGCCGCTCTGACGAATAAGTAGTACACACCGAAATGAAATGCACGGACTTGGTCAGCCGATCCATAATCACCCAAATCAAGTCGAACTTCTTCAAAGTCCGAGGAAGACCACTCACAAAATCCATCGTAACTCTCTCCCATTTCCATTCATGAATAACCATCCACTGAAGCAAACCACCCGGCCATTGATACTCATATTTCACCTGCTGACAGTTGAGACACCGAGCTACATAACCCAATATATCTTTCTTCATTCTCCTCCACTACTAGCACTGCCTCAAATCCTGATACATCTTCGCGGCACCCGGATGGATGGAATACCGCGAGCTATGAGCCTCCTCATAAATCAACTCACTAAGCCCATTTACATTGGGCACACAAATGCGGCCCCGCATCCTCAATAAACCATCATCACCAATGCTCACATCTCGGGCATCACCGTGTTGTACTCTGTCCTTGAGGACAAGAAAATACGGATCATCATATGGGCGCTCTCAAATGTGATCATATAAAAAAGATCAAGAAACCACTCAAACCAATACCCGAATGGGCTCTGAAATTTCTAATCTCACAAACCAATTGGCCAAATCCCGAACGTCAACTGCAAAGGGCCTCTCCCCAACTGGAATATATGCCAAACTCCCCACACTGACTGTCTTTCAGCTAAAAGCATCGGCCACTACATTGGCCTTTCCTGGATGATACAAAATGGTAATATCATAATCTTTTAGCAACCCAAGCCACATCCGCTGCCTCAAATTAAGGTCCTTTTTCTTGAACAGTTGCTGAAGAATGCGATGATCGGTGAATACCTCACAAGATACGCCATATAAATGGTGCCTCCAAATCTTCAAAGCATGAACTATAGCAACCAACTCTCAGTTATGAACATGGTAGTTCTTCTCATGGGGCATCAACTGAAGAGAAGCATAAGCAATCACTCTACCCCCTCCATAAACACACAACCGATCCCGACTCTCGAAGTACAATAAATAGTGTAAGAACCTGAAGCTGATGGCAAAACCAATGCTGGAGTTGTGGTCAAAGCTGTCTTGAGCTTCTAAAAGCTCTCCTTGCACTCGTCTGACCAAAACAATGGAGCACCCTTCTAAGTCAACTTGGTCAAGGGCGAGGCAATAGATGAAAAACCCTGAATGAACCGATGATAATAATCGACAAAACCGAGGAAACTACAAATCTATGTGGTTGAGGACAGTCTAGTCCAACTCTGAACCGCCTCTATCTTCTTTGGATCAACCTGAATCCCATCGATGAACACCACGTGCCCTAAGAAAACCACTGACCCGAGCCAAAACTCGCACTTGGAGAACTTTGCATAAAGATTCTCCTCCCTCAATCTTTGCAATATGACCCGCAAATGCTCTGTGTGCTCCTCATAACTACGCGAGTACACCAAAATATCATCAATGAACACGATAACAAAAGAATCCAAATACGGCCGAAATACAATGTTCATCAAATGCATGAACATTGCTGGAGCATTGGTCAACCCGAAAGACATAACCAAAAACTCATAGTGACCATATCTAGTCCTGAAGGCAGTCTTAAGAATATCTGAATCTTTGATCTTCAACTGGTGATAACCCGAAAGTAGGTCAATCTTAGAAAACACCCTTGCTCCCTGAATCTAATCGAACAAATCATCAATACGAGATATGGGATACTTGTTCTTTCACTATTACTTTGTTCAACTGCCTGTAGTCAATGCACATTCTCATTGTGCAATCCTTCTTCTTCACAAATAAAATAGGTACACCCCACGGTGACACACTCGGCCGAATAAACCCCTTTTTAGGAGTTCCTGAAGCTGCTCCTTTAATTCTTTCAACTCCACTGGTGCCATGTGATACGGCGAAATGGAAATAGGATGAGTGCCCGACACCAGGTCAATACCAAAATCAATATTCCTGTCTGGTGGCATGCCCGGCAGGTCTGTAGTAAATACATCAGGGAAATCCCTCAGAATGGAACAATAAAGGCTGGGAGCCTTAGCTCCAAC
Source organism: Nicotiana benthamiana (assembly GCA_034376525.1). Classification (NCBI taxonomy): domain Eukaryota; kingdom Viridiplantae; phylum Streptophyta; class Magnoliopsida; order Solanales; family Solanaceae; genus Nicotiana; species Nicotiana benthamiana. The sequence goes on along the minus strand of CM067334.1, from coordinate 122,782,466 downwards.
ATCTCTAACAAACGCCAAATACGGGAGAAAACCCTTCCCAACCATACGCTGGGCCTTTAAGAAAGAAATAACTCTACTAGGAACTAGTCAGTCATACCACGCCACTCGATCCTCCGAACACCCGGCATAGACAAGACTGTCTTTGCATTACAATATAGAATAGCATGACCTAGAGATAGCCAGTCCATGCCCAGAATAACAACGAAGTCTACCATGCTCAAAACAAATAAATCAACTCGGGTCTCCAAACCCCCAATAGTAACAAGACAGGATCGATACACATGGTCCACAATAATAGTATCGTCCACCGGGGTAGATACGTGCACAGGTAAAGAAAGACACCCTCGGGTTGTACCCAAATAATTAGCAAAATATGATGACACACAAGAATAGGTAGAACCGGGATCAAATAAGACAGAGGCATCTCTGCGGCAGACTGAAATAATACATGTGATAACAGCATCTGATGCAAGGGCATCTGTCCTTCCTGGGATAGCATAAAATCGAGCCTGGTTTCCGCCGCCTGATCGGCCTCCACCTCTGGGGTGACCGTTGGCTGCCTGGCCTCCACCCCTATCTGACTGGGCGGCACTGAAGAAATTGGAGTAGAAGACGAGGGCTGATCCCTCTGCTGAAACTGACTACCACGATGTCGAGGACACTACCTCCTAATATAGCCAAACTCACCACACTCGTAGCAACTACCAAGTGCTTGAGAAGGGGACTGAAGGGAACCCCTTGCACCAGACTAACCAGCTGATGCACTTGGCGTAGAAGAACCCTTAGTTGAAGGGGCATAAGACGAACTCTGAGCTGGGAGGGCACAAAGTGAAGACTGGCCCTACTGGAATGCCTGATGACCACGACCTGAAGATGCCCCACGATACTCGGAACGAGCCAACTGATGAGGCCTAAAAGAACAACATCTACTCTGCTGAAACTGGCTCCTAGACGGAGCACCACTGTAACTGCCCAATCCTCGAGTCCTATTGGACTCGCTCTCCTCTTTATCCTGACAGTGAGCCGTCTCAATATCACGAGCAATGTGAACTGCATCCTCGAAGGAATGGCTCAGAACTCTCTCTTGAGTCATCAAAATATGGATGGGATAGACCAGTCCGTCCACAAACCTCCTAATCCTTTCCCGATCAGTTGAAACCATCCAGGGACATAGCGAGCCAACTCCAAAATCTCACCTCATACTGAGACACAGTCATATCTCCCTGACGAAGCCACTCAAACTGTCTCCGCAGCTCCTCCATCTAAGATTGCATTACCCACTTCTCCAGAAAGAGAGTGGAGAACTCCTGCCATGACAAAGGCGCTTCACCTACCAACCTACGCTGCTCATACGCCTCCCACCAAGTGAAGGCTGCCCTTGAGAACCGAAAGGTAGTAAATTATACACCACTCGACTCCAAAATCCCTGATGTCCGAATCATACGGTGACACTTGTCGAGAAAACCCTGGGCATCCTCGCCTTGAACACCGCTGAAAGTAGGAGGAGCCTATTGAACCTCTCCAGATGATGCTGCTCATCGTCTGGCATAGCTGGGACCACAACATCCTGAATCGGTGCAACCGACTGAACTGGTGCAACTTGCTGAGCTACTGGTTCCTCTGTTGTATTCAAACCCTTCACTACCTGCTCAGGTGTGCGAGCAGCGGGGATCTGATTGCCTCCCCTTTCCTTCAAAGTAGCTGCTGCAGTAGTGGATGAGACTGCCTAATCCAGACTAGTACAAACTGATAGAATCTGAGTTAGGGCCTCCTAAAGACCCAGAATCACAATAGGCACAGTTGGTGCCTGAACAGGTGTTGTTCGAGTCTCTACAGCTGGAGCCAGATCCTGACTCGGGGCAACAGGTGGGTCAACAGGTGCTGCCCCTGGGGCTCTACCTCGACCACGACCGCATCAATGGCCTCTGGTGGCCTCAGTAGGTGGTACGGGTGGCCTTCCGCCACGTCCAGTAACATGGGTCCTCGCCATCTGTGAAAGAATAGAATACATAAGTTAGTTTGCAGATCCATAAAGTCGCACAACAAGAACTTCAAGAATATGAAGTTTTCCTAAAGGTTCTGCAGCCTCTCAAGGATAAATACAAACGTCTCTGTACCGATCTGCGAGACTCTACTATACCGGCTCATGATTCGCGAGACCAAGTAACCTAGGATCTGATACCAACTTATCACGATCTCATCACCGGTCATGATGGCGCCCAACACAATGTTAGGCAAGCACGACCATTTAGCAACATTAACCCAAGCATTAATTAGATATAGGTAATTACACGGGAAATCACTAAACCATTAAGTCAAAAGTCTAGGAATACTGATAAAAGTGTGCAAGTTTAACCAAAATATTACAACATAGCCTACAAGGAACATGTCACGAAATCCGAGCCACTATTACAAAATTTGCAACAGCCTGTCTAGAAAGTGAAATACGGAATAAAGATAAAGATAAAGGGGAGAAATCCAAGGCTGCGAACGCCGTGTAGCTACCTCGATACTCCCGGAAATAGCTCTACTCAGGTAATCAAATCTCACTCAGGCTGGGTAGTACCTGGATCTGCACGCAAGGTGTAGGGAGTAATGTGAGTACTCCCACCCAGTGAGTAATAAATATAAATAAAGACTGAGAGTGAGAGTGAGAAAATTAAAGAAATACACAAAGTAACTTATATCTAGCAGTTTAGATCCATAACTGAGAAACAGTAACCCAATGATACAATAGTATGGGAATTTAGCAGTAAATAAACAGTTAGTGAACTAATGTATGAGAAAATGCAACACAAATAATGGTACTCTCCAATATCTGCTGCGATGTGCAGCTCGCTTTATTTATTTATCGTCGATGGCTCTCACTAGGGGTGTGTACAGACTCTAAAGGGGCTCCTACAGCCCAAGCGCAAAATCATCCATCTCGTGGCATCAAATAGGCTCTCGGCCTCAATGTCAATATAGCACCACTGCGGCGCCCGATCCATATCATAGGAAAATATCCTCGCTATTGGGTCCTCAACCCATCTTAGTCGATTAAGTTCACAGCCACTCGGGCATAACATACTATAGGGATCTCAGCCCTCATATTCTTTTCATTTATGATTCATGTTCAAAAGACAGTTCTTGTCATATTTTTAACAATTGAAAACATGACTGAGAATATAATGTATGCCAATAAGTGAGGAAAACTAATAAAGATCCCCTAAGGATTCTACAGGTCGATACAAGGCCTCAAACATGGGAATAAGCGCAAGTCGCAGTAATATAGTATGTGTCTCAATCACCAATGTAGTAGAATTATCACTCGGGATAGACCAAGTCACTATCCGCAATAGAAAACGACCCCGCACTCATCATAGAATGCGTGTCACGCCTCAACGTAGTGTTACATTGTGAAAGTCCGGGTTTTCAAACCCTTAGAGAAACATTTACATCTATTACTCACCTCTAGTTGGCCAAAGTCTAGCTTGCTATGCCTTTTCCTCTCGAATATACCTCCTCGCGCGTCGAATCCGGACAAAACTACAACGAATACGTTACAATAGGCTAAGGAAACATAACCCAATCGAAAAGACTCGAAAAACATCAAAAATCATGAAGTTGGCAAAACCCGAGCCCTGGGCCCACTTCTCGAAATATTACAAAATTTACATCACCGGATTTATCGTCTCTCCATGAGACCATACATATCAAATTCGCAAGAATCGGAGTCCATTTGACCCCTTAAATCCCTATTTTAACCTCTCTCAAGTTCAAGCCCTAAATCACCATTTTTGAGGTTAAATCCTTTGAGTTTTTAGTCTAAATCCATGTTTTTAAACCATAAAACCGTATTTCAAGTCCAAGAATCCATACCTGATGAGAACCCTCGAAACCCTCTTCAAAAGCGCCACAAAGCTCTCCAAGTTCGAAGTCCAAAATGTTATTCTTTCAAACATTCGCGAGGAAGACTTAACTAAATGAACTACCCAGACCTTTTCACTTCTGCGATCAATAAACCGCTTCTGCGGTTCCCGCTTTTGCGGTACCGCTTCTGCGGTTCCCGCTTAAGTCGCCCAGTACCGCTTCTGCCGTCCAAGACCATTTCTGTGGTGACCGCCTATGCGGACTTCTGTCTGCTTCTGCGGAAAATGCCCAAGTCCTAAAAACCGCACCTGCAACCTCCCCCACCGCACCGCTTCTATTGTCCCTTTTCCACAGATGCAGAAATACCAGATATCAGCAGACTTTAACATGCAAAAACTCCCAAAACTCTTCGTTTAACCGCCCGAACTCACCCTGAGGCCCCCGAGACCTCAACCACAAACATAAGCATGCTCCAATACCCTATTCAAACTTGTTCAAATCATAAAAATACATCCAACAATACAAAAATCATCAATTCTCATCAATTTCAAGCCTAAGTTCTTCAAATTCTTCCGAAACTCGCATTAGATCAAGAACCCCACCAAATCACCTCCGAATAATGTGAATTTTTGCACACACATCCCAAATAACCCAACGAAGCTACTGCAACTCTCAGAATTCCATTCCAACCCTCAGATAAAAATCTCACCTACCAACCGGATATCACCAAAATGCAAACTTCGCCAACTCAAGCCTAGTTCTACACCGGACCTCCAAACTCAATTCCGATCATACTCCCAAGTCACAAATCACTCCTCGAAGCCAACCGAATTATCATAAATCACATCCGATCCCTCTAACTCATAAGTCAATATCCGGTTGACTTTTCCAAAATAAAGCTTCTTTAAAAGACTAAGTGTCTCATTTCCTACCAAAACCAATTCAATTGAACTCTAACACACTGAACGCCGATAAAGAAACATGAAGAAGCATAAAATGGGGGAAACGGGGCTGTAATACATGAGACGATAGGTCAGGTCGTCAAAACATCGAGAATCTAAACAGGGTAAATAAGGAAAGCGGTAATGGAAAGCAGAAACATAACATTCTAAGGAATACTGCTCACAACAAGAAATAATAGCCGGGGATCTCTTGGTATCCTCATCATATACACGAGGGATCTCTTGATATCCGGAGGATCTCTTGGTATTCTCAATTGGTAAGCTGGGGATCTCTTGGTATCCAAAATATTTAGAAATACATGTGCCAGGGATCTCTTGGTATCCCGCACCATTAATCCAGAGCACATCAAGTACAGGGGGGATCTCCCGGGATACCGCCCCGTAGTCCCAAATTTAAAACACACAATGACGGCTCAAACATTGGGATAAATGCTAAACTTAGAACAAGTATTAGTAAATTCTAGCCTAACATGCTTCACGGAATACAAACAAGACAGCAAATAGGTAAGTAAATCAACTGTACATGCTTCTCTAAACTAACACGGGTTAATTTTGCAATTAGAATAAACAGATAACAAGACAACTCAATTTATGCACTTCAAGTGAAAATGGATTTTCAACAATTAGCTCAAGTACGAGCGTGCGCTCGTCACCTCACGTACGAGGCATTCAAATATCAAATATCATGTCCTAAGGGGAAAGGTCCCCCACACAAGGTTAGACAAGCCACTTACCTCGAACCGGCTCCAAAATCAACTTGAAATTACACTTTTGCCACAAGTATCCAACTCCAAATGGCCCAAATCTATTCAATTCAATTACATATCATAAGTAATATCTTAAGCAACTGATTCTACTATTTAATTCAAAGATAAGACACGAAATTAGGTAAAATAACCAAAATTTCCCTCAGGCCAATGTCTTGGAATCGGATAATTTTTATATTTTCACAATCCTCGTACTCTCACGAGTCTAACCATATAAAAAGCTCCCAAATTGGAGGTCAAACACCCACTCAAAACTCAATAGTTTGGTCTATAAAGTTTTACCCATTTTTTATTCAAAAACCCAAAATTAAGGATGAATTTATGATTAGATTAGTGGGTTTTAATCATAAGAGAGTAGAGAATTGTTACCCAATCGTTGCCCTCGAAAATCCCTCGAAACTTCTCCCAAATCTGAGCTCTCAAGCTTGTATTTTGATAAAAATGGCTAACCCTCGATATTGAATCATTTAATACTGCCCAGGTCCATTATGCATCACGAACGTGGAAGTGGCCCGCGTTCGTGACGAAGAAATACTGACGCTGCCAAAAAAATACCCTTCGCGATCGCGAGACGAAGGATACAAACGCGAAGGCCTGGGCTCAGGAAACTACGCAAATGCGGTTGTGTAATGCAAACGCATTAAGTAAAAATAAGCTAAGGCTTCAGATTCCAATAAACATATGCGAACGCGCTGGCATTGATGCGGACTCGATTGAGGAAAACACGAAGCTTCGCAAACGCGAAGGTATAAACGTGAACGCGATGAGGAAACTAGTCCTCCTCCAAAATTACTCTACGCGAACGCATGGAGGAGGATGCGAACACGAAGAGGAAGAAGGTCAAAGCTACGCGAATGCGAAGAAGGATTTGGAACCTGCAACTGCTGAAGATTTTCTACAACTTTTCACAGCTCCGAAATGCTCCGTTGAGCATCCGAAACACACCCGAGGTGCCCGGGAGCTTAACCAAATCTACGGACATATCCCATAACATCATTAGAACTTGTACCAATCCTTAAACCACCTAAAACAACACCGAAAACTCGAATAAGTCAATGATTTGAGCCTAAGAACTTCAAATTTCATCAAAACACGCTTTCGATAAAAAACATAACCAAAATACGTCCGATTGACCTGAAATTTTACACACACATCCCAAATAACATGACGGAGCTATTGCAACTTTCGAAATTCCATTCTGATTCTCGGAACAAACACTCACTATCGGACCAGAAATAAACTTAGGGAAAGCAGTTAATAGGAGATTGGGATGTAAATTTTAAAAACGACCGGCCGGGTCACTACAATCGTACTTCAGTGAGTAGTTGTAAGAGGTTTTATATATTTTATTAGGTTGCCCATGCACTTGTGACGCCGAATTTTGAGAGTTACTGGTGGATATTTATGGTTTTTGTCTATTAATATCACTATTTTGCTCTTTTGTTTTATTTTATGCTTTACATCACTGTGAGTACTTATTCTCGGGTTCTCTATTAAGTAAAATTCATGACTTTACAAATAATAAAATAAATAATTAAATGGATAGTTCACCGCCAGGTTGCCTAACGACGACTTTAAGCCCCATCACGACCTATAGTGGGAATTGGGCCGTGACAATTTTATCCAAAAAAGCTGGAGCAACACAAACTTACCACTGATTCAATGCTGGTTTTGCTTCTAGTTGGGTAGAAATCATCCAAATTTTTTGGGTATTCATAGAATATTCCCAATAGGTTATTTGAGAATGGTATCTTAACTTGAATGTACCACGAAATACAAACAAAATTATAAAGTGCCTATTTATGTTGCATCAATAAGCTTTTTCTTTTGTTTTTCAAATTGTAGCTTCGCTGCTGAAATAATTGATTTGATATTCATTCTCTTACCATAAATGCAGAAGGAAACAATCGAACAAAACGTGATGTTGAAGATGCTCAAAGACAACCTGAAGTTAATCTGGGATCACTATTTGTTAGATGGTTCTTCAAGCTGACCATGCTTCGTGGCCCTTCACTTTCTTTTTGCACGTATCTGTAGAAACTGCTAAAGTTTAACTTTCACAAGTTATGCATGGTTGGCAAAGAAAGGTTTGACCGGATTTTTCCATGGTGGAGTGTATAAGATGTGTAAATTTTTGAATTACGAGCTTGTGGAAACCGAAACTCTGAAATGTTATTTGCACTATAGATGTAATTTTGGAATGGTAGGAATTAACCAGGGCCTCGGATGTCAGTAAGGAACATGCACGGGATGAGATGGTCTAGAACATCTTGGCTAGACCTACTATTGAGTTGTGGCACGTTTGATTTTACACATTTATCTGTGTTTTGCAGGAAAGGGAATTGGCACATTAACTCAAGAGTATAGAAGCCGCTAGACATATTTACTGTTTATTTGGCAATGCTGTTAAAACTTAAAAGCTGCGTTTTTTTGTTCAAAAAGTACTTTTTGGAAGGACTTAAAAAGTTAGTTTGTTTCGTAAATTCATTTGAGAAGTGCTTTTTATAATATTTGATAAGTAAATTATATTTGTCCACTCTTTTTAAAAAATACTTTTAAGCGTCAAATTATGAAAACAAACAATATCAATGTTCAGTTTACAATTAGTGCATTGAAGTGAATTCAAATATTTATTATTAAAAGATTTAGTTAACATTTTATTTCCACTTAAATAAAATAGGCGAAATGACTTCTTGTCCACTTAAACTTGTAGGGCTTTTGAAAGCCCATACATGAACTTTCGATTTTCTCATTTGAACACTCCGACTTGACAAAATGGATAACAATAAATACTTTTGACCATTGATCATGCCTATGTGAAAGCACTACAGCTGACATTGCTAAACTGTGTGCAAATCACGCTGCCAAGGCGCGTGAATAGTATTGTTTTTACTTTAAAAAATTAGAATTAGAATAAAATATAAATAAAAAAGAGAAAGAAAGACTTTTCCAATTTTTTCATCTTCCTACAATGGATTGCAAGGCTTTTCAAATTTTTTAGCAGATTCAATTCCTGCAATGGATTGCTGAGAAATTTGGCATTTCGTCACAACAAAACTAGCAGCATCAGATGAAAAGCTAGGCCTAGTATCCTTCATATTGAACGGGACAGAAATAGCTGCAGTAGATGGAAAATTAGGTTCAGCATCTCTCTTAGGAACAGGAGTGGATGTCGCCGCAGATGGTAAGCCAGGTTCGGCATTTTCCCTATAAATGGGACGAATTTCTTTTGCTGCAGAAGCAACAATGCCAGATGTTGTTCATGCACTCCATCAAAGCGAAAGTTTAAAATATAGGTAGGTCTGCTATCACAGTACTAGTCCTTTTGATGGAAATATTAGCCTATTTTTCTATGAAGTTAGAAGTGAAACAGGTTGAAATTGGTCTCCAATTGGCCCAGAATTTATAGGGGCGTTTCGTCAAATACCTTGCTCAACCAAACTGTCTGAACTTTTGGATTGTAAAATTGAAGGAATTGGTCGCTACCCATATAAAATTGGAAGTGTAGGAGCAATCTCCTCATCAGCACGAACATTTTGGTACCTTTTTTTTCAATTTGGATACCTTGAACACCTTGCGCGTCATTTTTACCTAGCCGGAGTTCTGCTGCTCGTCAGAGGGGATGATTCAAAAATGGAAAATAACAATGAGACCCACAAATAACACATGACAAATAATAAATGGACGTGTTGTACATGTCAGCGCAATTGATATACACGCTCTGGTGGATGTATTTATTATTACCCATTTGGTCAAGTTAGAGTGTTCAAATGGAAAAATTAAAAGTTCGTGTATCGGCTTTCAAATTTCCTACAAATTTAAGTGGACAGGAAGTCATTTCACCAATAAAGATAAGACATAAAATAAAAGTACATATTAATAATTTGAATCAATATAAAATATAGTTGTACCAAAATAATTATATTGGATATCTATTACTCCTACTTGTTAATATATAGCAATTTAAATATATTAAAATATATCATTTGGTATAATCACTTTATATATAGAAGAGAAACTATTTCGAAGAGGAATAGGAGAAGGAGAATATGAGTACGGTGAAAATAAAAAAAAGATAAGAAAGAGATGGTTGAAATAACAAAGGAAAAGAAAAATAATATCAAATTAATGAGTGATAATTTGAAAAATGTAAGAACAGAGCTACTACTCAAAAGCATTTTTCCATTTTCGCCAAATACCTCAAATTTTTAAAAAATTTCTTTTTGGCATTAAAAAAGATACTTAGGCCTATTACAAGTTTGGCAAAAGTTGATTTCTTGACCGGATGGGGTCACTTTATTCCTATTTTAAGGCCATGTTAATTGGTTGGACCTCTGTATGCAGTCAAAATCAAGGAGCCCAATTTTGTAGCTTTGAATTAGGCTATGAGTCTGAGTCCCAAGTTTGGGCTACTCAGAGCGGGGATCGGTCCCCACTGAAGGACACACACCTCGAGGAAGAAGCTCGAAGGCCTGGCATGATCTACATCGAGGACAGTACATTCTCTAGGGCACTCAAGAAAGAGCGAAAATCTCTCAAGGACACGTGGATCATGGCATAAATTAAAGGATATGATTTGTACGAAATGCTACAGGTATTTACTAGGTTCTTATACAACTGTACCAATAGAATTCTTTACTACAATTAGGAATGTACTATATTAGGATTTTATCCTCCTATATAAAGGGGACCCCAATCATCTTTTAAGGATCATCTCACATTATTTACCGCAATAGAATATTTTACTATGCTTTTCTTGTTTAACGTGATGAACACGTGTTCTTCAGCTTTATTGCTTTTACTTTATTATTCATACTTCATTGTTCTTAGATGACCTCGAGGCCCCCAAGAAGCCGAGCTCGAGGTCTTCATTATTGTAGCAACACTTGTTTGGTTAATCTATTCTTCTTATTTAAACTTAATATTTCTCGCATATCCACTAGTATTAGAATAAACCACATATCTATAAAATTAAAAATTACATTTAATTGTCACCCCCTTTTTTTGAGGTAAGTAGTTTGGCGCCCACCGTGTGGCTAAAGATAATAGTGATTATTTTAATGCTAGTGTTCTGATAACATATGTTATTCTTCACACTTTTTTGTCAAAAATTCTTTGATTTCAGGTAAAGATATGTCTAGCACACTCATGACAGTGAGAGGCTTGGAGAAAACATCGGTGTAGGGGTTGGTGTACCACCCATAAACCCATAAGGAGTGCCACACGTGGAGCCAATTGATATCAGTTCGCACAATGTTCTAAACACGGACGCAGGCACATATCCCCCAAGGAACACACACAGGGAAGCCCGAGCAGGAGGCCAAGAAACAAGAGGGATGGAAGAAGGAGGAGTTAGCTTCCAAGTGATATTCTAGATGATTCAAGCTCAGCAAGTCACCATCGCTCAGCTTCAGAGTCAGAATAGAACTCCTAACACCGCCAAACCAGTAAGAGCCCAATACAAGCCAGAACTTGAAAGGCCAAATGAAAATGGCTCGGGGACTGACCCGCTATTATAAAAGTGCTCGAAGAGCTCGCCAAAAAGATAGATACCGGAGAAAAGAAGATTGAAGAAAATGACAAAAAGGTGGAAATATACAACTCGAGAGTTGACCAGATACTTGGAGCACCTCTGATTTTAAAAGGACTGGACTCAAAAAATTTATGCAAAAATCGTTCCCCCAGAATGCGGCTCCAAAACCCATCCCGAAGAAGCTTCGGATGCCAAATATCCCAAAATATAATAGAACCATTGATCCCAACGAGTACATTACCACATACACTTGTGGCATAAAAGGGAATGATTTGGAAGACGATGAGATTGAATCAGTTTTGCTAAAACTATTTGGGGAAACTATGTCTAAAGGCTCCATGATTTGGTACCATAACCTACCCTCAAACTCTATCCATTCGTTTTCCATGTTGGCAGATTCATTTGTGAAGGCACATGTCGGTGCCATAAAAGTTGTGACAAGGAAGTCAAATGTATACAAAATAAAGCAAAGGGAGAACAAGATGCTGATGGAATTTGTATCCTTTTTCAATCAGAACGAATGGAGTTACCACTAGTCTCCGATGACTGGGCCGTACAAGCCTTCACTAGGGGCTAAATGAATGAAGTTCGATAGCTTCGAAGAAGTTAAAGCAGAACTTGGTCGAATATCCCCCTATGAATTGGCGGATGTGCATAATAGGTACCAATCAAAAATTAGGTCAATGATGACCAATTGGGAGCCCCCTCGGTCTCAGTTTATCAAAGTCGGTTACTAGCAAGTGAGTCACAAAATATAGACAGGGGATAAAAATTCAACAAAAAACGGTATCAACCATATGTCGATCGAAGAAACAACTACATGGTTCACAACACCTCATGGAGAGATCGAAGAAACAATCGGGGACTAGGTTCGTAAGGGCTCTAAGGAAGAGTGGGTTTGAAAACTACGCCAACCGTTCCTCTCTCCCCCCCCCCCCCCCCCCCCCCCCCCCCCCCCATTATCATAATACAACTTCACCATAGATGCATCAGGGATCGTCTCAGCTATTGGAAGAATCGGTGATGCTATATGGCCCAGGCCAATACAGACCGATCACTCCCAAAGGAACCCGAACTTGATGTGTAAGTACCATGGCACTCATGGTCATAGAACGGAGGATTGCAGACAATTAAGGGAGGATGTGGCTAGGTTATTCAATGAGGGACACCTTCGAGAATTCCTGAGTAATCGGGCTAAGAGTCACTTCAGGGAGAGACATGCAGGTAGGAAGAATGAACCTGAAGAACCTCAACTTATCATTCACATGATCATCGGTGGAATTAACGTACCGCATGGGCCTATATTCAAGCGTACCAATGTATCAATCACAAGGGAGAAACAGACTCGAGATTACATGCTCGAAAATATCCTCACAATCAGTGAGGAAGATATCGAGGCCTTGTCTCATCCTTACAATGATGCACTAGTAATTTTTATCCTCTTAAATAAAGTTCAAGTTAAACATGTTCTCGTGGATCCAGGTAGTTCGGCAAATGTAATCCGGGCAATGGTCATGGAGAAGCTTGGGCTGCTTGATCAAATTATACCGGCATCTCGAGTCTTGAATAACTTTAACATAGCAAGCAAAAAAACAAAGGGACAAATCATCCTCCCAGTCAACGTGATTGGAACCATATAAGACACCAAATTTCATGTCATCGAAGGTGACATGAGGTATAATTCTTTTCTTGGAAGGCCGTGGAACCATAGCTTGAGGTCAGTGTCATCAAACCCTTCATCAGATGATGAAGTTCTCAATGCCACATCAGAAAAGTTGAAGGACGAACAAGTGATCAAATAGCAATCACAACCCGTGCCCTTGGTTGAGCCTGACGGACAGGTATTCGATGAACAGGTGGCTGAGGACGAAGTAGAAGATTTCCTCATCCCCCGAACCTTTGTTGACCTCGAGGAGTCGGATGCAATGAAGTCCATAATCGATGAACTCGAGCAGGACAAACTAATCGAGCATCTCCCAGAACGAAAGGTATACCTGGGGACGGGGTTAACCCCCAAACTTAAGAAAAAACTCATTCATTTTCTCATTGATAATATTTATTGCTTAACTTGGTCCCACTTAGATATGAGAGGGATCCCACTGGAGATAACTACCCATTGACTAAGTGTCGATCCCAGATTTAAACCGGTGAAGGAAAAGAGGAGACCTCAGTCCGGGGTAAAACATGTATTCATCAAAGAAGTGGTAACCAAACTTCTCAAAATATGTTCTATCAATTTTCATGAAACTTTTTCTCATATTGTTAAAGTATCGACTGTGAAATCTTTAACTGATGTTACTGTTAAGCAACACTAGCCTTTGTTTCAACTTGATGTTAATAATGTATTCTTTCATGGGGATCTTGATGTGGAGGTCTTTATGAAGGTGCCTCATGGTTTGTATGATCCTCTTTCTTGTTCTTCTTCTCCTACTTTGGTTTGCAAGCTACTTAAGTCTCTCTATGATTTGAGACAGGCCTCCAAACAATAGTATGCTAAATTGTCTCAGGCCCTTTGTTCTAGAGGATATTCTCATTCTTTAAATGATTACTCCCTGTTTACTAGGGGTTCTGGCACTTCTTTGGTCATTTTAGCTGTGTATGTGGATGATATCATCCTTATTGGGATTGATTTTTCCGTAGATTTCCTCTTTCAGAAGATTTTCTGCATGAACAGTTCAAAATCAAGGACCTTGGTTCTCTTAATTATTTTATTGAGGTTCTCTATTCTGATTTTGGGGTTCTTCTTCATCAAAAGAAGTCATGAACTTATTAGATTCCTTACTTCTTCTACTTCTTCTGTTGTTGTCTTTTTTCTCGCTATCAATGAGAAATTGAAGGCTTCTGTGGGTGAGCCTTTGCCTAAGCTTGATGAGTATAGGTTCTTGGTGGGTAAGTTGAACTTCTTGACCTATACAAGTCCTGATATTAGCTTTGCAGTTCAACATCTCTGCCAATTTTTACACGCTCCTTGTGTTCCCCATGTGCAGGATGCTTTACACATGTTGAGGTATTTGAAGGGCACTTCTGAGTTTGGTCTTTTCTTCAGTAATTCACCTGATCTTTCCTTGAAGGTCTATTGTGATATGATTGGGCTTTTTGTGCTGATAGTCGAAGATCTGTGACGGGTTTCTGTGTTTTCCTTGGTGATTTTTTGGTGAGCTGGAAATCCAAGAAGCAACCTATGGTCTCTTTTTCCTCTGCTAAAGCTGAGTATAAGGCCATGAGAAAAGCTGCAGCTGAGGTAACTTGGCTTACAAGGTTGTTGTCTGATTTTGGTCTTCTTTTTTCTTCTCTCTTCCCTTTGTATTGTGTCAAGCAGACAGCCTTCCACATTGCACGCAACCCAGTATTTTATGAGCGGACTAAGCATATAAAGTTGGACTGTCATTTCGTTAGAGGTAAAATTGATGATGGGCTGATCAGCTTGGGCCATGTCTCCAGTGATGCTCAAGTTGCTGATATATTTACCAGAGCACTTCATGGGCCTGCTCATTATTTTCATCTTCGCAAGTTGAGCGTTTTATCACCCTCCAACTTGAGGGGGGTTATTAGTATATTAGATAAAGGCTCACTATTTGGGCCTTTCTTGTAACTTAGGCCCACGTCTGTATTGAGTCCATTAGTTTGAATAGTTGGTCCACCGAGCCTCTTTGTTGTGCAAATTGACAATTCTCAGATATAGAAAATATTTTTCCCAAACATTCTCTCAAATTTTTGAACCCTAGTTTACATTTTGTCAATCCTTTTTTAAATCTCGATACTTAAAAGACTATAGAGAGGAGAAATGTCTCTTTTGGTTGTAGTGCTTTTCGTTTTGCAAAGAAGAACGAAGAAAACCCCTCCTTTTCCTAAACAGTTTATGCAATTACAGGATGTGATGCCTATATCATTTTGTTCAAGATTACTGTGGGCTTCTCGTTGGCTTCTTTAAGTATATCGAGAACAGAGCATGTCTATTTAGTTGTGCATGTTTTCTATTCTATAAAAAGCCAAGCTTTCAGCCTTTTAGGGTGCTGATTTATGTTGAATCTTGCGCGACAGCTTGAGGATGGATCTTAATTAGTTTGTAGGTCTTTAAATTGACTACTATGGAAACGACACTAATCATGCGAATGTATGGTCGCTGTTACACTTTACGTAGAATTGGATAATCTGTCAATAGGAACCATACTTTTAGATATTTGAGAGAGCTGCCAAAGAAAGCTTTTTCAATTGAATCCCCTGCTGCAATATAGCTATTAGCAGCTTTCTCACATCTAATATATGTAAGAAATGGTGGAGATTGGACCAATTCAGTAATAGGATTCCAAACACATTGCTTAACCACTACCATCTTTCATCTCCCAACCAATTGTCCTTTTCCTTTGGTCTTGTTCGCCCTACTTCACCATATAGTTCAGTTGGAAATAACTCATGAGACTCTCCACTGAAAACCTCATTAAAAGGGGAAGATGCTAGATTATTTTTTTAACTTCTGATCTCCCATCGTATATGATCGATGGTTGGACCCCATTCACTCATATATGGTGGTTCTGAAACAACTCCCTCTCCAAGGTACTCAGCAGCAATAATTTGATATATGCTACTAGAGTCTACATGGTATTTGCTATGGGCACAATCATTCCTCACTCCAACCCCGAGTTTAGTAGAGCACTGAATATAACAACTGGGATGTGGGAAACTCACGTGGCCACCTTTTGATGCATATACAACTGACTTGTTTCCCTCGATGAACTCCAAGTTGCACGCGTCTAGCCATTCACACCACCATGCTCCGAGAAATACACACTCGAGAGCTCACCGAAAAAGTTGTTGATACGGAGTGTATAATGGTCCCAACAATAGTGAAGCTAGGAATTTTCCCAAGGGTATTCAAATTTGAAAGAAGTGAAAAAAAAATTCTCGACAAAGGGTATTCAATATGTGTTATATACCTCAAAAACGTAATATGTTACCGATATATACCGTGCAATTTTTCGATGAAAGGTAGTCAGTTGACCATCCTTGTGACCATGTGGCTTCGCCACTGGCTCCCAATCACCAGCATGCTGTCCTACTTTATTCAAAGCAAAACTCAACAACCCAATCTTGAGGGAAGTCGGTCCATCGAAAGTGCAGAACATCCACATTGTAATATCTGTGAAGGTTCCTCCTAAAGCTGGTTTAACATGAACATAGAGCTCTGCACTCTGCATGTTCCCACACACTCTGCATGTTCCCACATTTGACATTGGTTCGATTGGTCCTTATTTGGAACATCAAGCCAATATTCACCAGCGTTTTCTCCACTTGCAGGCAAGTTTGAGCCTTTAGAGTTGATGGCTATACCGCTATTCCTCCCACTTTGTAGAGGAGAGCTCCATTAATGAAGAACCACGGGACTGAGGAGGGCAAATAAATCTCATCGGGGTGGAGATGGAGATACACTGTTGGTCCATAGTGCTTGATAAGCGCATGGATCTGCTCAAGGTTGGGCATTCCATGTAGGAAAGAGTCGAGATTTCTCAAGCACGCAAAATTGTCGAGTTCATCTCCGGAACTGATTGTTGTACTGCAGAAGAATGTAAGATGCTTTACTTGCCATCTTGTTATTTCTTGATATTTAACTGCACAAATTATTTGTAGGTGTCTTGTCTTGCCTCGTCACTACCTCGTCGGGGTTAGGATCGACATTTACGGAGTACGTTGGGTCGATCGTACTCATACTTTACTTCTGTACTTCTTGCTCAGATTCGGATATTGGTAACAACTGAGTCCAGAGAGGTGCTTAGCGGATACCAAATAGACGACTCAATGTTGAGTTGCATACAGTTCGCATGCCTTAGACCCATCTTCTATTTTATTGTATTGTTTTTACATTCCAGAAAGTATTGTATTTCTTTCAAGATAATGTATTTACTAAACTCTAGTATCTCATGTACTTTTGACTCCACATCTTGGGATGGTTGAATGTTAGAGTTGATCATAGACTTATCACGTATACTTTTAAATTATATTTCACTATGTTATCATTCTGTTACACGGGATGTGCTCGGGGTAGCCAAGGGCTATTCAGGCAGACATCAGGGTGACTGGTGGTGGAACGATGTAGTCGAAGGAAAAGTGGAGGTGAAGAAGGCGGCGCTTGCTAAGTTGGCAGAGAGCACAAGCGAGGAAGAACAGAGAGCGAACATGGATATCTACAAGGTGGCGAGGAAAGAAGCAACGCTGGCTGTTACGGAAACTAAAAATGCGGCGTTTGGTCGCATGTACGAGGAATTAGGGTAGAAAGGCGGGGACAGGAAGTTATTCCAGTTAGCTAAAGCAAGGGAAAGGAAAGCGCGTGATCTTGACCAAGTTAGGTGCATCAAGGGCGAGGATGGTAGAATTCTGATGGGGGAGTCTCAAGTCAAGCAGAGGTGGCATGCGTACTTTCGAGACTTACTTAACGATGAGAGGGATCGTAACATAGAGCTAGGGGAGTTGGGGCATTCAGAACAACATAGAGACCTTGGGTACTGCCGGCGCATTAGGGCGGAGGAGGTCATGGGGGCTTTGCGTAGGATGATTAGGGGTCGAGCGACCGGGCCTGACGAGATCCCGGTGGAGTTATGGAAATGCATGGGTAGGTCAGGAGTGGAGTGGCTCTCCAGGTTGTTCAATGCGATCTTCAGGACCAAAAGGATGCCGGAGGAGTGGAGGTGGAGTGCAGTGGTGCCCTTGTACAAGAACAAAGGGGACATCCAGTGCTGCAATAACTATAGGGGTAAAAATTAATAAGTCACACCATGAAGGTTTGGGAGCGGGTGATCGAGGCGGGGGTTAGGAAGATGACATTTATATCTGTGAACCAGTTCGGTTCATGCCGGGTCGCTCCACTACAGAAGCTATACCTTGCCAGGAGCCTGGTGGAGCAGTTCAGGGATAAGAAGAAGGACCTGCACATAGTGCTTATCGACTTGGAGAAGGCCTATGACAAGGTCCCAAGGGAGGTGCTTGGAGGCGAAGAGCGTGCCGGAAACCTAAATCAGAGTAATCAAGGACATGTACGATGGAGCTAAGATTAGGGTTAGGACGGTGGGTTATGACTCAGACCATTTTCCAGTGGTTATGGGGCACCATCAAGGATCGGCGCGTAACCCTCTCTTGTTTGCATTGGTGATGGATGCTCTAACCCGACATATTCAAGGGGATGTGCCTTGGTGTATGTTATTTGCTGATGACATAGTCTTGATAGACGAGAAGTGGGTCGGTGTTATTGAGAGGTTAGAGGTATGGAGAAAGACTCTCGAGTCTAAGGGTTTCAAAATAAGCAGATCTAAGACAGAATACCTAGAGTGCAAGTTTAGCACCAAGCCGAGCGAAGTAGGCAGGGACGTGATGATTGGATCTCAGGTCATCGCCAAGAGGGACAGTGTCAGATATCTTGGGTCGGTTATTCAGGGGGACGGAGAGATTGACGGGGACGTCACTCATCGTATAGGAGCGGGGTGGTCAAAGTGGAGGATTGCATCAGGAGTCTTGTGTGACAAGAAAGTTCCACAGAAACTCAAGGGGAAATTTTATAGAGCTGTGGTTAGAACAGCCATGTTGTATGGGGCGGAATGCTGGCCAGTAAAGAACTCTCATGTTTAGAGAATAAAGGTTGCGGATATGAGGATGCTCAGGTGGATGTGCGGGCTTACCAGGTTAGATAAGATTAAGAATGAAGTTATTCGAGAGAAGGTGGGGGTGGCCCCGGTGGATGAGAAGATGCGATAAGCGAGGCTGAGGTGGTTCGGGCATGTGCGGAGGAGAAGTCCTGATGCCCCGGTGAGGATTTGTGAGCAGCTGGCGATGGTCGGCGTACGGCGAGGCAGAGGGAGGCCTAAGAGGTATTGGGGAGAGGTGATTAGGCATGACATGGCTAGAATGCGGACATGACCCTTGATAGGAAAGTCTGGAGGTCTAGTATCAGGGTTGTAGGATATGGGCTCCTAGAGTTTTTCGTACTCCTCACCCGGGGGTTGGGTGAGGCTAGGCAGGTCAATCCATAGACGATTTGTGTATTGGATTGTGTCTCCCTTATGGTAGTTACTGCCTGATATTATTGCATGCTACTTTATTTATGGTCCTTATGTTTAGATAATTATTTCCGCTATTTCTGCTAGAGTTACTATAGCTCTTTTGTTTTTATTTTTGTTTTTGTTTTTCCTTTCCTTCACTGAGCCGAGGGTCGATTGGAAACAGTCTCTCTGCCCTTTGGGGTAGGGATAAGGCTCGTCTACATATTACCCTCCCCAGGCTCCACTTTGTGGGACTATACTGGGTAGTTATTGTTGTTGTTGTTGTTGTTGTATGTTATCATTCTGTTGTTGATTGGCAGTTTCATTTCTCTCATATTTTCTATTA
This sequence comes from Nicotiana benthamiana, assembly GCA_034376525.1. Lineage (NCBI taxonomy): Eukaryota > Viridiplantae > Streptophyta > Magnoliopsida > Solanales > Solanaceae > Nicotiana > Nicotiana benthamiana. Next base: position 122,762,982 of record CM067334.1, on the reverse strand, counting down.
TGTATTGACTTGCCTAGCGAGCGGTATTAGGCGTCATCATATCCCACAGTTAGGATTTTGGGTCATGACATCTTTTAGCTTTGCTTTTTACAGTTTTTATTAGGTTTTCCTTTCTTGAGAGAAAAAATAATCTCATAAATGCATGATATAAATTGCTCTAAAGGACGATGTTAAAGGGTGCTGGAGAGAAGTGGCACAAAGGAGCTTGTCTTTAGATATTGTTTTTGTTTTTAAATGAATCTAGAAATTGACCTCTGGCCCACAAACATTTATTACTTGTTATGGATTTTCTAGCAAATTGATAAAATTTATATTATATTTACTCTACTTAAATTGTTAATTTTCACAAATTCTGCGTGATTGATGTTACTTTGTGATTGTTTAATTGTTTATCAAACTCTACCATATTGGCATGATTTTGTGTTATCTACATTCAATATATTTGTTCGATTGTTCAAAAACTCGACCCAACTGACATAATTTTGTATTTCTTCAATTTTTCACCAAACTCTATTGGATTGACATGAGTTTATGTTATATGCAATTGATCCATCTCTTAAATTGTTCATCCAAGTCCACCACCCGATTGACATAATTCTTTTGTGTTGTTAAACAAAGTGTTTATCGAAATTGCAATGGAATTTCGATATCATCCCAAATCTGCTCCAAATAATCTCATATTTGAAACAAAACCTCTAAATATCAATACAACCGGATCCCCCATCACTAATTTAGCCAAGAACTGCAAATCAAGAAGACCTACTTTATCTTCTTTAACACTTTTTAAGGACCACAATAGAGTTTTTGAAATTTTAAAAATAAATCACTACATCAATGTTTAAACTAAAAATTCAAGACAATTTATCAATATTCGAACAATTTTAACAGTAAATAATTGTTAACTTAATGTTTTCAACCTGAAACAATAATTTCAAGCTTCCAATATTGAAGAACTATGGCGTTCTTGGTGAAGAAGAAGCCTATTTTTGCAACAGTCAAAAAGGCAACAATATTTAAAGACCAATCCCTTAGGGAAACAAAGAATATAACTTTTTGGATGTTAGAAGAGGTTACCCGAATTTGAACAATTCAGTGGATTAGACTGATATGCCTTTGATCATGATAATCCAGCGGCAAATATACAAAATTTAAATTTTATTCTTTCAACTTTAAGTACATGAAAGAAACACGTTAGTACCAGAGATATAAAAGAGGGAGCCAGCCATGTGGGACCCACTTTTTCGCTTGTCAAATAACTAGAGATGTCCCATACAAGTTTTGTGGTTGAGTCTCGCTCAAAATAAAATTTTACCCTGTCACCTGTACCGAACGCCCACCTAAGTCTTAGGCGGATGAGAAGAAATTAAATAGCATTTTTTCACTGTCACCAAAATTTGCACCCACTTCATTGACCACTAGGCCACGCTATTGAGTGCTTTCACATGCTGCTTTTTCATGTGTTGTCAATTCACTCTCACTAAAAATTTAAATCGAATCCTCATTCATAGACAATAAAAATTCCATTTCAAATCCATTAGCAGAAAAATCCTTGTTCTTCCCTTCCACCTACACTTCTCTTGAAAAAAGAAAGGAGAGAAGAAAACCTTCCACAAACTTTTTCTGCAACAGCCTATAATCTGAAAGCCACTGCTATTTGTTCCGGAGAATGGTGAGTGTGTAATCAGTTTACTTAGGATCTCGACGCTGAACAATTGCACTAAATGTGAATGGCTCACCAGGTTCAAATATTGCTTCAAGATCTTCAAAACTTTGCTCAATTTGTAAATCTTTCAAAACTGTTAGACCATCCTGCAATTGGTTTGCAAAAGCATAAAGGCAAAGCAATTCATATTCAAGAAACAAACTTTTGCCTCTTTTTTCAGATAACTACACATTCAGGCAACATGTTGAAAGCAAAGAGAGTGAGACAATCAGAAGAAACTTCATACATATAGCTTGACTCAGCAAAGAAAATGAACATGGTGAATGATGTATCTTGTTTGCCTTTCAGCCTAATTCCTGATAAATCCCAGCCTCTCCTCTTCTCCCCCAAGTCTTAACCCCATCCCATGAAATAAATAAATACCTACTACTGTTTTCTGAACTTCAAATAGAGTCCACTTTGACAGTTTGACCTCTATAACTCAGCTAGGAGCTACAGCGAGGACCATAACAAAGTTGTGTTTCTTCCAACATATGCATATTAAAGTTTATTAGGCCTGGGTCTTCTCTTCCCCCAACCCCTCTTCTTATTACTGTTTCCCTTCACTCTCTTGCGTGTGTACGGAGGGGTGAGGGGAGCATTAACCGCCTATACTGGATCATTAAGGATTGTAAATTGTTCCTTGATTTCTTGTTAAGTCATTTTTAGATCAGTAAAAGGATTTGTATTGATAATAAAAGAGGAGGCACCTGTGATTGGGATGAGATAGATGCATCCCAGCTGGGGGGGGGGGGGGGGGATCTCAAAATAAAATAGGAGGATAGGCAAAAATCTCGATTTCAATTGAAAGAATAAGTTGAATGAAAAGTTTTTGATTTATCTGGCAAGATTGGCCCAACAATGGATTTGTTTGAAAACTGCCAGGTGACATTCATCCAATGAAATCTTTTATGCCTATGCCAGCCCATATTAATTGACTTTTTTTGGGAAGGAAGGATCACTCCAGTGCTTCAGGTGCAAGGACAAACTATACAGATAAGCAAAAAGGTCACATGCAAGAGAATAAACGGTGCAATAGAATCTACAGGGATCTACAGACTACAGCAATAAAATTTCTGTCGAATAAAATAAATCAATGAATTGTACAAGTTCTTCCCTTTTAACCAAAAAAAAAAGCTGCTGAGGCATTGAAGCTTCAGTTGATGCGGTTCCGACAAGTCGTCAAAATGGGATTTCATTTCTCGTAACTCATGGTTTGCACAATTCACATTCTTTCAATATTAAACAAGTAAATGCGGATCGACCAAAAAGTTATTTGTGCATCAAGTTGATAAAAGAGGTAGGTTAATCACATTAGTTTGTAGCTGCAACATAAAGCATTTCCTTTACTATCAAGGTATCCCTATTAGAAGCCCTCAATAACTATTTGCATATGAACATAGATATTTACTCATGATTGAGTAATCACACTCTAATCATGATGGACCCCGTAAAAAATACAAATACTTAACAAGAACTTTCTAGATGTTCTACTCAGAAAAGGTGAGATAGAACAATATTAGCAAATGCCTTCAGAACTGACTCCAGTAGTAAGTTTCTCATACAGTTCTGTAAATTCAAGAAATGAGAATCAAAAATTATTTTAAAATGTTTAGAAATCTAAATATACTTCTAGCCATTCCCTTGAAGAACCTTTTGAATAATATTTTGAGGTGCGCTGTAAAAATCTTAAGAGGACTGCAATAGTTAAATAAGTTTGATGTGGCCATTCAAATATTTGACATGCTATTTAGAAGCTAGAAATGGTAAAGAATCAGCTATGTTTAGAATCCAAAAGTTGAAGCTAAGTATTAATTTATCTGTCAACAGGGGAGATAACTTATTGTAACCACCATAACAAGGTTAAATGCACCCATAGCATTTGATAATTCTGTATCTATCCAAGTCCTTGAGATATAAAAGAAGGGTGTGAATATGAAGAGACAAAATGACAGAGATGCATAGGGAGGGGGAGGGGAGAGGGGGGTCTACCTTTTCTACATATTCGCTGATGGTAGAGTTGATTATTTTCTTGATAACTTGCTTGTAAACTTTTGAGTATCCAAGAATCTCAATAAGAATATCTCTTGGTATCTGTCAAGACATGGAAAATACGCATAAATATAGTACGTCTGGCCTGAGAACCATAATCGATTCATAAGACAAGCCAGATACAGTAGTCTCCACTCAGTATCTTTTTCTTTTTCTCCGCAAAAAAAAAATTATAACTGACAAAAAAATTGTAGCATAAGAAGTTCTTTTTTTTTTTTGGAAGACCGAGAAATCTGTCTGGGGCCAACCATTAGGAGCGCCTGCAGACTTCGAAACTCGGGAAAATGGACAATGAATTTCTGTTCAAACTCCTATCAGATCAGGTCCTGGGGTCATGCTTAATATATTTTTTCATTGATGTAATTCAAAAATGTAGAACAATAGCAAAACAGATAAAGGACTAAGGAAACTTACATTGGGAGTTTTTCCTGACAGATTCCAAGTTATTCAAATGAGATGCAGATGAGCAATGCAAAAAATCAGTTAGTAGGTCACCAGTTCTCAAAAATGCATACATAAAAAGGTAACAAAGGAAGCCAATTAAAAGTATCTTTAAGTAACCAAAATATCAGGGAAGAGAATCTACCACTCCTTGAGATTAATGTAACTTAAATAGAAATTTATTCAATGTTTCACCTCCTTTTACTCTTCGAAACCCTGGAATAGGTTGAGCATCTTCAACCATTCTTGAAAACACCTTGCCAAAGATCTCTTCAGTTTTGGCACCCGAGACATTAACACTTATCTGCAAAGAACCATAAGTCCAAGTGTTAAAAAGCTTAAGAACATAGTAAGGATTATTTACACCTTCCCTTCATGGTTTCCCTTTATGGTTGCCTTACTGAGGTAAAACAAATTCCTTATGAATACTGTCGTTTGCATTAAAGTAATTCTATTAGAGGACACTTTCAGATTATAGACAAACCCTTACAAGCTTTCTCATCTGCAGAGACTATTGTCTCTATACATATCATGGATGAATAGACCAAGTAATCAAATTAACAACTTTTCCACGAGCATACCTCATTCTTACCTTCAATTTGTTAGAACCATTGACACCGCTCGTGGTAACAGAAAAATCTTCAAATTCAGAAGTAGAAACTTCAGCATCACCAATTCCTAATTAAGAAAGAAAGGAGAAAAAGTTAGTCATGCCACTGTCAGAATATTTGAAGGGAGTTGACTTGCATTTGCACCTAATGATACAGCATAGCAGCATCCAGCTCTTGCCCTGCAGAAAGAGGGAAGCATGGGTGAGCAAAGCAAGCGAGCAATATGATTACACCCTTATAAAGAGTGTATGTTTTTTTATACTGTTATTTTACTTGATTACTTGGTCCTTATCTGGCTGCTATGGTCGTGGAGAAGTGTAAGACTGTCGAAACTAATTGGAGGTGTCTATAGTAAGTGCCCGTTTTGCATGACCAAGTCATAGTATAGGAGGTCATAGTGTGACTTGGAATAAAAGTTAGTTCCGGGGAAGGTGCACTAAGATATAGCACAATAAGTTTTCGAGAAAAATAATTTTTTCCTTGAACTGCTGCAGCTTCCCTTGTACCATTAACCATGCAATAACCATGGAAGTCACACGACATACTAATAAACTATGAAAAACATCTATCTTTACATCAGTGGAAGTATGCAAAAAGAAAAATATCACTAATCACTTAAATACCTTTCAGGAAGTCGTCCCAAACCACATCCAGTCCAAAGAGGAACACATTCTCTTCCAAACAATTTGCTTGGAAGCAAGAAACGAACATGATGCATTAGAGGCACAACCTGCACTATAAAACATATTTCTCAGTGATTGCAGAATAGACGGATATTGAGTAGGAAAACAGGCACCAAAACCATAACACAGCTAAGAAGGGAAACAATAATCAAATATAAGAAAAAGTAGGAAGCTGAAACACTGTGTGCACATAGGGCTGGCAATTTTGACCCAAAAAATTGTAACCCGCCCAAGGTTGAACGGGTTCGATCAGTAATATAAAAAACAATGGATCAAAATGGGTTGGACCCATAATTGGGATCAGGTATGGTGATTTGTGTGCTATATGGAGTTGGAAACTAGGAGTTCTCATGTTCAGGCTATATTGTGGTTGTGGGTCGCGTGTATCGGCACTGTCTAGTGACTATCAGGGACAAGGGACTGGAGACCCGAGCGGATCTTTTGTGCTTGGTATGTTGGATTTGGAAGTGATATTGGGTTCAGACTGGTTGTCTCCGTGTTGTGTCATTCTGGACTATTGCGCCAATGTGGCGCTGTTGGCTATGACGGAAATGCTACGGATTGAGTGGCGAGGTGCAACGGATTATGTCTTAGTTGAGTGGTTTATTTCCAGAGGACGGCTTGGAAGGATTGTCTTTCTTAATTGCGCTCTCGTGATGGACGGCAGTGCAGAGGCTTTTACCATTGATTCCGTTCCGGTGGTGAGGGACTTTTCGGATGTGTTTCTTCTGGTCGGGCATGTCGCCGGGCGAGGTTGTTGATTTCAGTATTGATTCGATGACGGGCACCGTATCGTATGGCATCGGCGGAGTTATAAGAGTGGAAGGAGCAGCTTCAAGTTTCCTTGATAAGGAGTTCGTTGGCAGGACAATGTGGATGCGTGTTCTAGCTTGAGTCAGCTTGGTTGGCCCCGAATTGTATTGTGTAGGGATGTGTTGATTCGATCATTATTGAGCTTATTAGTGATCTGGGGAAATCTATGAGTTACCCTTTCTGTGTTGCAAGACATTATGATTTGTTGGTTATGAGCACATATGGTACGGTTCTATTGGGGTTTCATAGTGGAAGTCGGGCGGGAAGAGTAATTGGGTGTTGCTTGGTGAATGGCGTATCGGTTATGTCCTATCAGGTTTGCGTGGTATGTTATTTGTTTCACCGTGGGTGTAATGATTTGCTTTGGTTCCAGACATCAAGTTGTGCGTGGTTGTCGATTTCGAGCATAATGACTTGAGTTGTTTCATGTGGAGCAGTGTTTGGATAGGATTGTGCATTGTAGCGAAGTTAGGTGGAGATATGACCTTGCGGGTTAGATTCGTGTGTTCTGTTCCTATGATGTGAGACGGGTTCTCAGCCTTGTGTTGTGGTGGTACCGGTGAGCTTCAGATACAGCTCTTTTATTTGAGTCATTTTCATGATTTGAGAATGCTCAGACCGTTGCTTATTGATGCGTGCATTATGCAAGTTGTGGCTTAGGCATGTATTGATGTGTCATGTCACCAGAGTACTGTGTTGGATTAGAGGAAATCGTTGGGATCATTAATAAATACGAACGGAATCGATTTGAGCACGTTGGAAGGATAATATCGAGGTTCAGCTAGGAAATTGTTGTGGTATTTGCCAAAGGAGAAGTGGCTTCATGAATGGTTGATCTGGGAAATGGTCGTGACTTACTGTGTGTTTTATTTATCACTGGCACTATATGAAAGTGTTGGAATGACACTTTAGGTGATAAGAGATTTTCTATCGATATTCGGGTGTTGTGTGCAGTTGTTGTGATTAGAGGTTGTCACTACGAGTGTTTGAGTTATGTGTATATCATGTGATTGTACCTGAGATAGCAGGTATGGGTTATTTCAGCTTGTTCGGGCTTATTCACAGCATAAATGTGAGATTCTGATCGTATTGAAGATTTCAAAAGTTAGATGTGGTTCTATGGTTTATGGGCTAGATTGGATTGCGAAATTTCAGTTACAATATGTTATCGGACCTATATGAGATAGGGTGACATGGGATCACCCCTGGGTATATGCATGGTGAGGTTATACAGCGATTGGTTGGCTTTCAGAACAACTCTAAGCACATTCGAGGACGAACGTATGTTTAAATGGGGAGGATGTAACGACCCGACCGGTCGTTTTGAGCTTTTGCACCTTGATCGTCAACTCTCGTGCATGACTTGCCCCGTGTGAGGTATTGTGACTTATGTAAATCGTTGATTTTGATTTTCAGGAAAATCAGAATGAATTTGGAAGAACAGTTCTCAATTTGTAGCTTGAAATTTGAAAGGTTTGACCAAGATCTGACTTGTTTGTATATGATCTCGGATCAGAATTTTTATGATTTGGTTAGCTCCGTTAGGTGATATGGGACTTACGAGCGTGATCGGAATGCATTTTGGAAGTCCCTAGAAGGTTTAGGCTTGAATTGGCGCAATTGAGATTTCGGCGTTTTCTGGTTAAAAGGTGAGATTTTGATATAGAGGTCGGAAGGAAATTCTGAGAGTTGCAGCAGCTTCGTTGTGTCATTTGGGATGTATGTGTAAAATTTCAGGTCATTCGGACTTGGTTTGGTTTGGTTTTTTATCAAAAGCGTATTTTGAAAGATTTTGGTAGGCTTGAATCCGATGCAAATTTGATGTTTTGATGTTGTTTTGAGTGTTCCGAAGGTTGGAACAAGTTTGAACGATGTTATGGGATATGTTGACATGTTTGATTGAGATCCCAAGGGCCTCGGGTGAGTTTCGGATGGTCAATCAGACCATTTCGTGCCTTGAAAGATAGCAGAAAGTTGCAGGTTTAGTGTTGCAAGAATTGCACTTCGCGATCGCGTGGGTTGTCTCGCGATCGCATAGAAGGAATCGAAGTGGGCATCCAGTTGTTCTTCGCGTTCGCAATTGGAAGCTCGTGATCGCATAGCATGGGAGAATAGTTCATCGCGAACGCGTGAGGAAAGTCGCGTTCGCGTAGGGTCAATTGGACCTGGGTCTTGGTAGGTCGTTTGTGCATTGCGAACGCTGGGTTATGTCTGCGATCGCATAAGGTTATTTCATCTGGTCATCGCGTTCACATTGTCCTTGTCGCGTTCGCGTAGTGTAATTTTGGGTAGTTTAAAATTTGTTCTTCGCGATCGCGAGGAAAGTGCCGCGATCGCGATGAAGGAAATGAGGCCTGGGCAGAATGTTTTTAAAGTCGTCTTGTTCGCGAATGTGGGTCTATTTTCACCCATAGCTGCTCATTTAGAGAGATTTTTGAAGGAGATTGAAGAGGGATTCAAGGGGAAACGATCGGAGGAAAGAATTTCGGACTTAAAACTCGGTTCTATTGTGAAATCTACCTAGAAAATTATGGAAACTTAAGCTAAAAATGGAAGAACTAGGGCTTGGAATTTTGAACTTTTGATTGGGATTTGGAGGACCATTTGGGGTTGGTGAGAACTTTTGATATGTATGAACTCGTGGGGAGATAAGGAACTCGCTGATGTGAAAATTTCTGAATTTTGAGAAGTGGGCCCAAGGTTCAGGTTTTGCTAATTTCGAAATTTTTGGTACTTTTCGATTGTTTTCGCTTGAGCTTTGTTCCCTTAGCATATTATGACGTATTCATTCTGATTTTGGATAGATTCGACACGCGTGGAGGTCAATTCGAGGGGCAAAGGCGTCGCGAGCTAGAGATTTAGCCGGTTCAAGGTGAGTAATGATTGAAAAATGATGATCTGAGGGTTTGAAACCCCGGAATGCACATCGTAGTGCTATATTGAGGTGAGGCACACGCTTGATGACGAGCGTGGGGTCGTCATCTATTGGGGATTGTGACTTGGTCCGTCCTGATTGATAATTTTACCGCGTATTTGATTGAAAACTATTTGCTATCACCATTATTTGGGATGAATGCCATATTTGGGCCTAGTGCCAACTATTTGAACCCTTCGGGAATTTTTGTCGACATTCCCTCACTGTTTTGACTTTATAATTGAACTCAGCCATGTTATTTTCCACCGTTTTCAAAACTCAACCAATGTTTATTTTGCTTTGACACTTGAAATGATAATTTCAAATAATATTTTGGGTTGAGCATCATATTTTACTGTTTGCCGAGTAGCTATGTGATTTTGACTGAGTAAGGCCGAGGGCCTGTATTGTGAGGATACTTTTGGATCGGGCTGCATGCCGCAGCAGTGAGATACTGATTTGATTATGAGGCCAAGGGCTTGAGATATGTATGCGACGAGGTGGCTTGTTGATTGATATGAGGCTGAGGGACTAGATTTGATGCCACGAGATGGCTTGATATTGCGCTCGGGTCCTAAGAGGCCCTTACCGGAGTCTGCACACCCCAGTGAGCGCGGTACCCATTGTGATATGAGATATAGCCCGAGTGTATTTGTACACTTCAGACCTTCAGTTGTATTTATATCCTAGTACATGCTCGTGAATTGTGACACTCCGGTTAGGGCTGTGTCGGGCTAGATATTTCGCACCTTTGTCGATATTTTCCAATGTTTAGTATCAATTAATCATGCCTATATTGCTTTCATGTCAATTAACTGTTTAAAATGAGAATTTGGTTCATTTGGCTGGCCTTGTCTTCACGAGAGGCGCCATGAAGACCGGGTTCGGGGTAGGGTTGTGACACTCGGCTAATAACCTCTCCCCAAGACTTCTTAGGTCTACCTCTACCTCTACTGCTACCTGCCGAGGCCAACCGCTCACACCTTCTAACTAGGGCTTCTATATTTCTCCTCTTTAACATACCCGAACCATCTCTACCTCGCTTCCCGCATCTTATCATCCATAGGGGCGACTCCCACCTTTTCCCCAATAACTTCATTCTTAATCTTATCCAGCTGAGTATGCCCATACATCCACCCCAACATCCTCATCTCAGCTACTTTTAGCTTCTGGGTATGATAGTTCTTGAGCGGCATACAACATAGTGAGCCTCACTACAACCTTGTAGAACTTAACTTTAAGTTTCAGCGGCACATTCTTATCACACAAGACACCGAAAGCGAGTCTCCACTTCATCCATTCTGCTCCGATACGATGTGTGACATCTTCATAAATCTCCCTGTTACCTTGTATTATAGATCCAAGACACTTGAAACTACCTCTCTTGGGGATGACTTGCGTATCAAGCCTCACCTTCATATCTCTTCCTCGATACCGTTGCTGAACTTGCAATCCAAGTATTCCGTCTTGGTCCTGCTCAACTTGAACCCTTAGACTTCAGAGCCTGCCTCCAAACCTCCAGCCTCTCATTAACACCATCCCACGTCTCGTCAATTAAAATTAACGTCATCAGCAAATAACATACACCATGACACCTCACCTTAAATGTGTCTTGTTAATACGTCCATCGCCAAGGAAAACAGGAGTGGACGATAACCTTAGATAATGCAACTTATAATGAGAAAATTGTGGATAGTTTCAAAAAGCACATGAACTCGATGGATTCTTTGTATGTAACGGGGACTTTGTTCATATTCGTTGTGCAAACCACATTAAATCAGATTGTTAAAGCAAGTCTAAAGTCAATAGATGTTGCAATCTTTAACATAAGTGAAAGGTTCTGAGTAAAGGATATAAAGGTTGTAGACTGTATCAAAAATCTTTGATTGAAGTTGATTGAGAAAGTGCGTCAAGATGTGCCGACAAGATGGAACTATACTTTTCTTATGCTTGAGTGTTATTCCATATCGTCGGGCTTTTTTTTGTCTTCAACCAGTAGGTGCGGATTTGAAATATTGTCCTTCAGAAATGGATTGGGATAAGGCAGAAACAATTGTCAAATTCCTAAAGCCTTTTGCTGAAATCACTACTTTGTTTTCGGGAAGCGAATATCCGACAGCTAACTTCTTTTGCATAAAGTGTGAAACATTCATTTGTTGATAAAGGAAGAGAAAAATAGTGAACATCCTGATATCATCATGGCAGGGAAAATGGAAGAGAAATGTTCAAACTACTGGCACGAGTATACTCTAGTATTATCATTGGAAGTCGTTCTCGATCCTCGATACAAGTTAAAGTTTGTGAAATTTTGCTTTTCAAAGCTTGATTATTTAACTTGTAATGAAAAGACGAAGGTTATTGAAGATAATTTGCAACGATTGCTTAAGCAGTACATGAGATCCCCAACGTCTAATAGTGCATTAGATACCCTGAGTTGTCACTGATGGCTCGAGATGTTTAAGTATACCCATTAGTATTGTTGTATCTGAACCAAAGTTCAGCATTAGAGGACAAGTAATTGAACTATCAAAGTTCAATCTTACCAAAAACTGCAGAAGCTAAGTTGTGTGCTCAAGATTGGCTCTATGGACATGGAAGTAAAATTTATTCTTATTGACATGTATTATGTCAACCTATTTCTTACCCTTTCTATGTAGTATCAATCTTTTTGTCTATTTTTAGCGGCTAATGATTCTGATGAAGAGGATATTGCAATTGATATGGGAAGATTGTTGCCCGTGCCGATGAATCAAAATCTTATGAGCGAGAAAATTTATACATATACATGCACTCTAACTTGAAGTATTTGTGATTTCATCAGAGTTCCTAAAGATTGGCTCCATTGTCTGAGTGAAAATAAATGTAACACGAAAACAGCTAAGTTTTTACTTCTCGTTGATAGAAGCTAAATGTTTGTGAATTTCATCAGAGCTCTCTTGGCCAGGTTCCACTGCTGAGAAACAGATGTTATAATACTCAAATCACAGCGTTTTTAGTATGAGCGCACCCAAAAAAAAGTATTCATTTGATTCTCTGGCAGCTTGACATAGAGTATTAATTGTCACTCCCCAAACTATCATCCAGAGTAAGGCCATTACTTATGCTTCTAACAAAAGTAGGTTGGAATAATGACAGACTTTGTAGTCGACGTGTGCATACATTTTTCTTTACAATTGGAGAATAAGTAGCCATTTTGAAGTCAACAATTACACTCTTAGCCTCTATTTTTCTCACTTATCTGCTTCCCACACGTGCACATAATTAAGTGTAGAGTTGCTAAGCATAACAGACTAAATATAGAAGTCCGGGTTCCTTGCTCCACAAGCCATATGCCAGGCAAGGTTGGCAACTGATCAAGACTTTAACAGCTTAAATAACTTTAGTTTAACTCTTTTGGTGGGTAAGCAATATAAAAGGTTGTTCGGCATGAGCTAGGTCCACGACAGCTTTAAGAAAAGATGCTATAAAGTAAATAATTCCTTGGAACCCCAAAGCTAGCTTCATAATGCATATGCTAAGTAGATTTACTTTACCTGATTATGACCCATTGCGGGAGCAGCAGCATAGATCACTTTTGCACGAACTCCAATACGATCAGAAGGCAAGCCAGCATGCCCATCTGTTTAAGAGAAAGAGCAGTCCATTTTGAGAGAAAAAAGAAAAATATAACAGCTATGTGACTACAAGATTAGACAAGATGATCTTCCACAATAGGAGTGTTTCAACAGAAATTGTGCATTTTTTCAATGAGACAAGTAGGAACTTCAACTCCTTCTTCAGCCCATACATAAAATTACATTTTGCAGCAGAAACCCATAGTAGAGTCCAAATGCATTCCAATTCAATTACACTTCGGAGCATAATTAACTGCAGGTAGTTTGGAGTTTGACACATTTAGACTTCCCCGTCTGTCTTTGTTCTAGTCATTAATTCTTTTCTTAATTTTTAATTAACAAGCTTAGCATTCACATTTTTGAGGACTTATCCAAGTCAAAACCCCATTTTTCTAATTAAACTAATGAAACAAACATGTAAATTTCCATGTTAACATAGGGCCCTCTTATCTCTTCCTTCTCCGAGCTCGGGTTATGGAAGAAGGACCCGAGAAGAAGGTATCAGCGGACAACAATTGTAATATAGCATAACTCATACTAGGCCATGATTTATTCACTAGATGTCACTCAGTATAAAATCAGCTATTGGGACTAACTGTTTTCATACAATGATGAACTTTTATCGTAACTCCCAAATTCCATCAATAAAGTGTAAAATGAAAATAATAAGGCAACCATTTTACAAGATACTGACAAAAGTATAAACCAATTCAGGAAACAACACGTCTCGCAGAAGAGCAATCCCCCAATTTATAAAACTCTATTCTTAACCAAACCCAAAATCCCACTGAGAGTGAAGAAGACACTAAATTATGAAAAGAGGGAGGAGAGAGTAAAGAGTACCTCCTCCAAAGCTTCGCGAACAAACAGCGGAGAGCTCCATTCACCGCCAAAGAAACAATTTCACAGAGCTTTTCTAATAAGATATCTGTGTCCACATTTTTTCTTCTTTATTTTTTCTTTAATATCATGGAATTTTGCCAGAAGAAAATTCGTTTGGTACTGCCCGACCAAGGACATTCTTGGAATTTTGATGTGTAAGTGCTTACGTGTCTTATTTCTTTTTTTTTTTTTTTTGCAATCCGCTAGGCAGAGTCTAGGACTAATTTTTTATTAATAACAGAAAAAAATTACAACAATTATGAAAAATACAAATAAGGGGGACAATAGTGCCGGAGTTGTTACCCATATAACAAAAACCGGGCTAACCTTACCGTACTAGTCCTATTGAGGCTTCAAAACCTCATTACTAGCAAGCATGTAAAAAAATAAGAACTTGAAAGGACCAAATAAGTTATGATCATCACAGAGTTTATAACATACTCTGTGATGAGATTACATATGAGGATACTAATAAAGTGGCAGATTAAAGTGACAAGAGTTAAAATGATGTCCCTTTTTGTCGATCCTTGTAATTTCTTCAATTTGTAATTCTTTATCAACACCGTCCCATTTCTTCAAGAAGTATTCAAAATTCATGAATTTTTTTTAGATCGATTAGACTTTGTTGATGTAGTTGGGGCGGCCTGCTTAAGCTTGGCATTTCTCATTGGAGGTCGCCTAACATTGTCGTCCCTGCTCTTTTCCTTTGTATGTGACTTTTGTTCCTCTGTAGCATTAATTGGGACAGTTTCGACACTTTGTCACAGTGCTTCAATTACTTCACCTTGAACAACTTTCGCTGCCTGTTGTCCTTTGATTTGGCATGTCTAAAACACCTTGTGCATCCAAGTTTGGTTCATCTTGTGATTTAACATAGCTTGGCTTGCTTTGTTGTTGTATTTGTACCTCATTCCTGGTCCTATTCCCACGGTTAGCGCTATAAGGATCACGACTCAAAATGTCAAAAGGATGTGCATTTAGCATTGAGTCCAACAGTTGTCTGTCACTAGAGTTAGGGATAAAAAATTATTTGTGACATTAAGGTTACTATTGGATCCTACTTCCTCTGGAATGCTCAATTCTTCATTACTTTCGTAACCTCGATCTTCTCGAGACACCACATTGTTCCCCTCCATAGAATTCAATAGTTTTCTTTCTTCCGCTGAGATGATTGCACTGGTATGAAAATGCACTTCATTTTGCACATCATTTCCATCAGTTGCACGATCATTTGCAATAGCAGAAGCTTTTTCCAATAACAGTAGCTTTTTTTGTTGTACTCCATGTGTAGTAGCAATAGCAGAAGCATTTTGCACTCCATCATTTGAAACTGTAGAAATTGAATTATTAATTCCTTTGAGTGGACCCTTTTGAAACTGTTCGTTTCATCATGTATCTGCGTGTGCCTCATTTAAATGGCTCGCTGAAACAGCTGCAAAATGCTTCTTTTTTTCAAAATCACCCTAGACCGCATCATGGCCCTCATTTTTGTCAACTTTTTCGGCCAGCTTTTCCATTTTATGAAGATTTTCGGTCACATGTGGAGCAATTTGTTCCTTGGAAACTTTTGCCTTCCTTTTCTCTGCAAAATCTTCAATCACCAAACATAAATGGCCCACTGACTTGTTATTTAATTGTTGCAAACCATTATTCCCATCTTTTTTTTACATGTGATCCCACCCCAAATGTATCTTTCATCACATCATGGTCCGCATGGAATACAAATTGATCCAAATTTTCGGAATTATGCATAGCCACACAGCCCACAGGCATGTTTATGCCACTTTTGCTCATTTCCTTTTGCTTTTCCTCAATCACATGATCAAAATGGGCCACTCCCTTTTTTATTTGCTGCACTTTAATAATGTTTCCATTCCCATTACGACAATTTTTTCCCACAGAATAATTTTGGACATCCTTTCCAGCTGTAGCGTCCGTTTGGTCTTCATTCCCACGGTCAACCGCTGCATTTTTTACTGTTTCCTCCATATTTTCGGTCATATTCCACTTCCTTTTCAGTAATTTGCTGAATGTTACTATTCCCATTATCCACCAAGGGGCCTACAACATGTGAATGTATTTCATCTTCCACCATTACTGCTTCAACTGGAACATTTACCCCAAGCCTAGTTACTGCTCGATTCACTACAGACCAGCGCCCGGTTTTTGTATTTTTTATCCCTTGAACGACATGTGAATGTAATTTCTTTCCAGCAGCTTTATCCTTAGGATCAAATAGAACTCGATCAAAACTTGTATTATCTCCATTACACAATTGTGCATCTATTGATGTTTTATCCATATTTGGTCGATCATCAGCAGAAATGGCTCGATCATCAGCAGTCTTTTCTACAGCTTCATGAACACTAGTATTAGCTCCATCTCCACTCTGTTGCATATTTGTTTTTGCAGTAAGATAAGTGCTTGAATTCCCTTGCATCTTGTCCATACTATCTTTCCCTTCAGTTGCATCCACGACACCATCCGTACTTTCGTCGATCTTCCAACGACATGTTTGTTCAGCATGCCCTTGATGGTTACAGCAGGTGCAATACTTTGGGAGATTATCATATCACCATTTGATAGAATTCCACAAGCTTCCCTGAAACTTTATCGACGATGTGAATCTTGATTTTCTTTGGATGTTTGTCCAAAAGGTCTAACAAAACCTTAACTCTCGCCACACTTGGCCTGGTGCGATCCTGTGTCGCCTTGTCTATAGCGAGAGTTTTCCTTACTGCAGAAGCGATCGACATTTACGACTTATTTGCAAAGAAATTGGGTGGCAGGTGTGGGAAAGAAATCCACATAACTGATTTTGATGTTTCTTCTATAGGATTAAAGCCTAAAGTCCAGGGGAAAGTTCTGAAGAAAAATTCATCTCCTTTTAATTTAATATATCTAGTAGACCTTGAAACAAACTGGACATAGTCATCAAAGGAATCAAACCTTACTAACAAGTGACGAAATTAAAGCTGCCCTATGTTGCAATATCCTTTGGCGTCGAACTGTTTCGCAAAAATCTTTCGAAACTCTTGCAACTCTGGTTTGCCATATGAAAACTTGACTATGACTGCTTGGTGAAGCCCTTCTTCTATGGTTAATTGATTAACCTCGTCCACTGTGAATTCCACTCTTGGTTCCCCATGATCGAAAGTTACAGGACATAGGTCAAGTTTTGCTATTTTTGCGGCAGATTGTTTTGCTAGCAGATTTGAAGCATAGGATTGTTTTGCAGTATGATTTAGAATATTTTCTGGAGCTTTTTGGGTTGTGTCTCTCACAACCAAAGGCTGGGGAGAGCTCAACGCATCCATGGCTACCCTAGCACATAAAACTCACCAATTCTAGAGTGAAAAAGTAGAGAGAAGGCAGAGAGAAAGTATAACTCTCGAAATTCAAACCAGTGATAGCAGCAAAATTTTGAATTGTCTTATCTCCAATTGAACTGATCTGTTATGCAGAAATTAGTACAGTAATATATAATTTTTAATGCATAGACTATTTTTTATTAATTTATTATAATAAAAAATTAATATATGCTGTATAAATTAATTTTGTGTTTGATATAGGACTGTGTAAAAAAAATAGTTTATAATTATAACCTTGAATTTTTGTAGGACTTTTCTATTTCATTTAACTGGAAGATCAAAGTTTCAAGCCTTTTTATTCCTCTTTTATATTTTGTGTTCATCAGCTTAATATAAAACACACAATTTCATGTCCATTTGCATGAAAATTCATAAAAATTGCATGGGGTGCCCTATTTTGTTCGCTCTCATTTAACGTATACCCTTTTTTTAAAGAATTAATTTGTACCTACTTTTTAAACAACTTCAACTCCCTTTCTCCTACTCTTTCTGCTCCTCAAAGTTATATACGCCATCAATCCGATAGGCCACTCCTTCACATTTTTCACTCCATTGTTTATAGACAATGGAAAGTCATTTTAACGATATGGGTTTACTTTTTTGGAATTGCGTATACCCCTTTGTTTGAGAAATTTTAAAGCAGGTGTAATCGAAGATAGGATACTTTGTTTTAAAATTCATCCCGAGCTTCTAAACAAAATTCATCTTGTTCTACTGTTGATTGTAAAGCTTAGTTGAGCTTATTAAAGCTTGGAATTGAATTTGTGGAAGAATCCTGAAATTGTACTGATCATACTTTTAAGATATGCTGAAACTTTAGGAACGAAGGTTAGAAATTTTTGACAACTGATTGTTTTCTTGATTAAGTTGCATTATGAGTGTTGTGCATAACTTGTTTCCACATTATTTGAAAACAAAGTTGTAAATTGCTACATTTCTGATAAATAGTTGCAGTGAAGTCTGTTAAATAGTTGTTGCTTTCAAAGTTCTTGTTTAAAGGCTCAAGTTTGAATCATATGGAAAGACAGTTAAAACTTCAACTCTAAGAAGGCTAAAGTTCGTCAGTTACAAATAAAAATTTTAGCTCTAGAGCTGAAGTTCGCCAGTTAACAAACAAAACTTCAGCTCTAGAGCTGAAATTTACCAGTTACAATAAAAACTCCAGCTCCATAGCTGAAGTTCGCCAGTTGAAAAATAAAAACTCCAGCTCTAAAGCTGAAGTTCGCCAGTTACAAAATAAAAACTCAAGCTCACAAACAAAAATTTCAGCCTCGTATGCTGAAGTTACGCAAAAAAGTGGGTATGCTTGCAATCTTTTTTTTTGCAAAGTGAACACAACTTAAAACATGACCCAAAAGGCGGGTATAAATGCAAATTACCCGAAAAATCGTAGTTGCACTTCTATAAAACTAGGGTTGTCTAAGCGGAAGATACTGCTTCTTAAGAATCAAGGGTTTAAGGGTACGATAAGGGTAAGGGGGGATTTCTTAAAGGATATTTATGAAACTTTAAGGGTATGGGTAAGGTTACTTTTATTGGTACCCTACCAATATCCTTACCGATAGTAAGGGTGCGGTACCGATACTTAGGGATAATATTAAATTAAAATAAAAAATATTTAAATACAAACAAACTTTAATTGATAAAAAAAATTCAATACTTTTATTTCAATGCTTATTAAAATAAAATTACAATTTACATGAATATTTTAATAACTTCTATTGCCTCTTCGCTTGAAATTGATATCACTTATTCTTTGGAGTCCCTGATGTCTCCGGTACATAGTATTTCACTATAGGCATCATCGTCTTCTTGAATTATTTCTGGAAGGCCAATGTTTCTTCTCTTCCACTATTTCAACGAGTCTTCATTTCCTTCATTATCGCAAACACGATTTCTTACAGTTGTTCTAAAATAACCTTGAAAACCAGGATTATATGTTTCTTGTATGTAATGCCTAAAGTCAGACTTACTAGGATTTACTTCAAAATAAGGACCCCTCCTTAGCATTACCCTTAGTCAATATATTACACTTTTTTTACTAGTTTAGGAGCCATTTTTAATAATAAATAACTAAAACTACAACAAATAGCAATACAAATATAATAAAACTAAATGTGAAAATTAATATGAGTGCTAGAACGTTAATTGCAATTAGAGATTGAGTTTTAGAGAGATATGAGAGTTTTGTGTGAACGTTGAAAGAATGAAATGTAGTATTTATAGTTTTAAAATAGGGTCAAAGCGCATTTAAACAAACTTAGAGTAAAATATAAACAAGGGTGCAGGAAGAGTGTTAGGGGGCTAGGGAGGCAAAAATAGCCTTTTTAGTCATTGCCAACAGCTACAACAACAACAACAACAACTACCCAGTATACTCCCACCAGGTGGGGTCTGGGGAGGGTAATATGTAGACGAGCCTTACCCCTACCCGAAAGGGCAGAGAGGCTGTTTCCAATCGACCCTCGGCGCATAGGAAAAAGGGAAATCAGTTGTAAAACAAAAACAAAACAAAAACAATAACAATAGAGCATTAGTATCACCCGCAGAATAGCAGAAATAGTGGAAATAATTATCTAAACATAAGGAACCTAAATACAATCCCATGCAATAATATCATTCAGTAACTACGAAGAACTCTAGGAGCCCCTAACCTACAACCCTGATCCTAGACCTCTAGACTCTCCTATCAACGGTTATATCCTCGGAAACCTGCATTCTAGTCATGTCCTGCCTAATCACCTCTCCCCAATGCTTCTTAGGCCTCCCTCTGCCTCGCCGACCGCCAACAATCTCCAGCCGCTCGCAGCTCCTCACCGGGGCATCGGGACCCCTCCTCCGAACATGCCCGAACCACCTCAGCCTCGCTTCTCGCATCTTCTCATCTACCGGGGCCACCCCTACCTTCTCTCGAATAACTTCGTTCCTAATCTTATCTAGTCTGCTGTGCCCGCACATCCACCTAAGCATCCTCATCTCCGCGACCTTCATTCTCTGAACATGAGAGTTCTTCACGGGCCAGCACTCCGCCCCATACAGCATCGCAGGTCTAACCACGGCTCTATAAAATTGCCCCTTGAGTTTGTGAGGAACTTTCTTGTCGCACAGGACCCCTGATGCAAGCCTCCACTTCGACCACCCCGCTCCTATGCGATGTGTGACGTCCCTGTCAATCTCTCCGTCCCCCTGAAACACCGACCCAAGATATCGGACACTGTCCGTCTTGGCGATGGCCTGGGAACCAATCATCACGTCCCTGCCTACCTCACTCGGTTCGATGCCAAACTTGCACTCCAGGTATTCTCTCTTAGAACTGCTTATTTTGAAACCTTTAGACTCGAGAGTCTGTCTCCATACTTCTAGCCTTTCACTAACACCGACCCTCGTCTCGTCTATCAATACTATATCATCAGCAAAAAGCATATACCAAGGCACATCCCCTTGAATATGACGAGTCAGAGCATCTATCACTAAGGCAAACAAGAGGGGGCTCAGCGCCGATCCTTGGTGGAGCCCCATAACCACAGGAAAATGTTCTGATTCACCACCCACCGTCCTAACCCTAGTCTTAGCACCATCGTACATGTCCTTGATTACTCTGATATAGGCTTCCGGCACGCTCTTCGCCTCTAAGCACCTCCAAAGCACCTCCCTTGGGACCTTATCATACGCCTTCTCCAAGTCGATAAGCACCATATGCAGGTCCTTCTTCTTATCCTTGAATTTCTCCACCAGCCGCCTGACTAGGTGGATAGCCTCTGTGGTGGAGCGGCCCGGCATGAAACCGAACTGGTTCCCAGATATAGATGCCACCTCCCTCACCCGCGCCTCAATCACCCTCTCCCAAACCTTCATCGTGTGACTTATTAATTTGATACCCCTATAGTTGTTGTAGCACTGGATATCCCCTTTGTTCTTGTACAAGGGAATCACTGTACTCCACCTCCACTCATCCGGCATCCTTTTGGTCCTGAAGATTGCATTGAACAACCTAGAGAGCCACTCCCTTCCTGACTTACCCATGTACTTCCAGAACTCCACCGGGATCTCGTCAGGCCCGGTCAGTCGACCCCTACTCATCCTACGCAAAGCCCCCATGACCTCCTCCACCCTAATACGCCTGCAGTACCCAAGGTCTCTATGTTGCTCTGAATGACCCAACTCCCCTAGCTCAATGATACGATCTCCCTCCTCGTTAAGTAGGTCCCGAAAGTACGCCTGCCACCTCTGCTTGATTTGAGATTCCCCTATCAGAACTCTACCATCCTCGCCCTTGATACACCTAACTTGGTCTAGATCACGTGCCTTCCTTTCCCTCGCTTTAGCCAACCGGAATAACTTCTTATCCCCGCCTCTCTCCCCTAGTTCCTCATACATGCGACCGAACGCCGCGTTTTTAGCTTCCGTGACTGCCATCTTAGCTTCTTTTCTCGCCTCCTTGTAGATCACCCTGTTCGCTCTCCGTTCCTCCTCGCTTGTGCTCCCTGCCAACCTAGCGAAAACGTTGGCTAACGGTGCAAAAACGTTCACATTTTTATAAATAAAAAAAAGGGTACCGGTACCGGTGCAGACCGGTATGGTACCTTAAGGGTACCAACTGGACCGGTACTAAGGTTTTTTATTACTCTTACCATTTATCAAAATCTCTTACCCTTAACCCCAATTCAGAGCGATACCGTCCGATACGGGTAATACCCTCCCCTTAGACAGCCTTATATAAAATGAATAAATAAGAATATGAAGCTATTTAAACTAAATTAATATTTGACATCACCAATTTTCTTATACTAGTTTTAAGCCAATATTAAAGCTGTTAGAATATACGCTTAACGCTAGAGGGGGGGGGGGGTGAATAGCGTTATAATAAAAAACAGCGTAAACTTGGGGAATTTAAAAATTGCAGGAATGAAATAAGTGCGATAAGTAAATAATAAGGAACGAACGCACCGATGTTATCCTGGTTCACCACAACCCGTGGCTAGTCCAGTCCCCGAGAGACTCTCTCGAGATTTCCACTAACTTCGTTAAGCTTACGGGTGCTTAACAAACCGTTACAAACTGAGAACTTGAGTCACACAAGCCTCAACAACCTTTGCTCGAAGATACAACACTTCAAGACTTCAACCAAAGGAATCACAACGTTCCTTCTTACAATACAAGGGATTAACACTTCCCTTCAAGTGTATAAAAACACTTTGCACTCAAAACAAGACTCTCCTTATGAGTAGATACGAGTAAAATAAATACTCTCAAGAACGCAACAACTTTCGTCAAGAATTTGGCTCTCAAAAACTTATGTAATGAATAGACAATGATGAATAAGAGAGTATGCAAGATTTAGCAATAATATGATCAGTTGTTGTGTTTAGAAGACTGATTTGAAGGTGTATTTATAGTGTCAAAAACATGCAAAACCGTTGCCTAATTGCCAGTTAAGAGTTGCTGATTTTGTGCTACGACAATCGATTGTCTAATTGGCACAATCGATTGTTTTCCAATCGTTCCAAAAATCATTCCCAGATTTTACGCAGCATAATCGATTATCTAAGATGTATAATCGATTACTGGCAACGTTCAAAAAATCATTTCCAGATTTTACTTACAACAATCGATTATTAGAAATATACAATCGATTACTTGGCAACGTTCAAAAAATCTTTTTTCAGATTTTACTTAAAACAATCGATTATTAAAATCCTATAATCGATTATCTGACGGAGTTTGAAAATATTTTGGCAACGGTCATTTACATAATCGATTATGCTATATGGACAATCGATTATTTTTCATTCTTGAAAAATCTAATAGACACTGCCTCAACACAATCGATTGTCATAAGGTTCACAATCGATTATTTTGTATCTTTGAAAAATCTGATAGACACTGCCTCAACACAATCGATTGTCATAAGGTTCACAATCGATTATTTTGTAGCTTTGAAAAATCTGATGGACACTGTCTCAACACAATCGATTGTCATAAGGTACACAATCGATTGTCATGCAGATTTCAAACATCTGATGGACACTGCCTCAACACAATCGATTGTCATAAGGTACACAATCGATTGTCTTGCAGCTGCCTTAACATAATCGATTATCATCGATTATCTTTGTCCAGATTTTAGAGGCATGTTTAAAAATCATTTTGCTAAAATAAATATGCATGATTTAAAATCATTTTGCTCTAAATTAAATATGCATGATTTGATAAAAATATTTTTACGAGAGAAGCCAAGTCTTGAGTTAAATTGTCGGATCAACATCACAATTAAAGAGCGACTCATGTATAACTTTGTTTAATCTTGATCTTTGTTTGTCTTGTGCTTGAACTTCGTTACGTGACATTTGCGCGCTTGTGCTTGGACCTCGTCATATGTCAATTGCGCATCGTTTGTCATTTATCAAAACCTACAAATATGAACACACGTTTAATTTAGTGCCTTGAGAACGTGTTTCAACAATTTCCCCCTTTTTGATAATGGCAAACCTTAATCGGGATATGCATATTAGGTAATTCATAATGACGATCCAAGATAAGTATATATATATATATATATATATATATATATCTATATATATATATATTTATATATATATATATATATATATATATATATGCAATTAGTTCCCCCTCAACATATGAATTCCCCCTCAATTTGTGCCAATAAGTATTAAGTGCATAACCCTTATTCTTCCCCCTTTTGACATTAGCAAAAAATTGGTAAATAACTTGTTTATTGATTAATCAAAAATTTCAACTTCATAAAAGGGATAATAAAGCAAATAATGTCAACATAATCGATTATTGATACTTGATAATCGATTATATACTAAAGAGAAATCGATTATTCTAAAGAGGAATCGATTATTCTGCACCAGTCTTTATAATTCCCCCTGCTTTTAGGGCGATACCTGCAAAAATACGTTAGACGCCTCCGACGCTCAAGTTAGTAATCATGTGAAAGAGAAAATGCAATGCATGACTTAGATCAATGTGGAGTCAAGAATCCCGAGTTCACTACGAATTCGGAAGAAGGACTCTTTCTCTAAAGTTTTTGTGAAGATGTCAGCCAATTGATCTTTGGTTTCAACAAATTCAATTTCGACATCACCTTTGAGAACGTGATCTCTTATAAAATGATGCCTAATTTCAATGTGTTTTATTCTTGAATGAAGAACGGGGTTCTTCGTCAAGCATATGGCGCTAGTATTATCACATCTAAGAGGGATATGATCGATACTTAGGCCATAGTCCAAGAGTTGCTGTTTCATCAAAAGAATTTGAGCGCAACAACTCCCCGCGGCTACATATTCAGCCTCGGTTGTGGACAACGCAACAGTTACTTGTTTCTTGCTAAACCAAGAAACTAGAGAGCTACCGAGCAAATGGCAAGTGCCACTAGTGCTCTTGCGGTCCAATTTGCATCCAGCGAAATCGGAATCGGAATAGCCAACAAGTTGGCATGAAGAACCTTTGGGGTACCATAGACCCACATTTACAGTACCAATAAGATACTTCAATATCCGTTTCACCGCAGTTAGGTGAGACTCCTTAGGACATGATTGATAACGAGCGCATAAGCACACGCTAAACATGATGTCCGGTCTACTAGCAGTAAGATAAAGGAGAAATCCAATCATACCTCGATACTTCTTGGTGTCGACTTCCTTACCTTTCTCGTCTTTATCTAGATGGTCGGATGTGCTCATGGGAGTGGCCATTGCTTTTGCGTTGCTCATTTCAAATCGTTTTAGCAATTCTTTGCAATATTTAGCTTGACAAATGAAGGTTCCTTCTTTCATTTGCTTTACTTGCAGCCCCAAAAAGAAGGTTAGCTCACCCATCATAGACATTTCAAATTCTCTTGTCATTAAATCAGAAAATTCCTTGCACAAAGCATTGTTAGTAGCACCAAAAATAATATCATCCACATAGATTTGAACTAATAAAATATCATTGTTTTTATGCTTAACAAATAGAGTGGTGTCAACTTTCCCCCTAATGAATTCATTTTCCAAAAGAAATTTGCTCAATCGTTCATACCAAGCTCGGGGAGCTTGTTTGAGACCATAAAGCGCCTTTTTAAGTTTGAAAACATGATTGGGAGATTTAAAATCTTCAAAGCCCGGGGGTTGTTCTACATAAACTTCTTCTTGAATAACACCATTTAGAAAAGCACTTTTTACATCCATTTGATATAAATTGAAATTCATAGAAGAGGCAAAAGCAAGCAATAAACGAATAACTTCTAACCTTGCTACGGGTGCATATGTTTCTTCATAGTCAATTCCCTCTTCTTGATTATAGCCTTTTGCTACAAGCCTAGCTTTGTTTCTAGTGATTACGCCATTTCATCTAGTTTGTTTCGAAACCCATTTCGTACCAATTATGGTATGATTTTCGGGTCTTGGCACCAAATCCCAAACGTCATTTCGTTTGAATTGGTTAAGCTCCTCTTGCATTGCCAAGGTCCAAAATTCATCCCCAATTGCTTCGGAGATGGTTGAAGGTTCAATTTGAGAAACGAAAGCAGTATGTCCTAAGGTGTTCTTAAGAGTGTTTCGAGTACTTACCTGTTGTTCAATGTCGCCAATTACCTGTTCGAGAGGATGGTCTTTGATTGTCCTCCACGCGTTAGGCAGTTTCGTTTCTTTTTTCCAGTTGTGGCGCTTCCTCCGATAATTGTTCCAAGATTTCATCTTGAATTTCCTTGGGAGTTTCCTCTTGTACTTTGTCTTGAGGACTCATTGAGTTTAAACTACCTGCAAGTTCAAAACCAGAATCCTTTCTCGCCAAGCGAGCATTATTTTCGGAAAACACAATATGAGGGGATTCCTCCACAGTTTCGGTTCTATTATTGGATACTCTATATGCTTTGCTACGTGAAGAATAACCAATAAAAATTCCTTCATCGGATTTGGCATCAAACTTTCCCAAATTATCTTTACCATTGTTATGAATAGAACATTTACAACCGAATACTCTAAGATGGGAGATATTTGGTTTCCTTCCTTTGTAGAGTTCATAGGAAGTTTTCATGAGTATTGGCCTTATGACTACTCTGTTTAAAACGTAGCATGCGGTACTCACGGCATCCGCCCAAAAATGTTTGGGAATCTTAGCCTCATCGAGCATGGTTCTAGCCATCTCTTCGAGACACCTATTTTTCCTTTCCACCACTCCATTTTGTTGTGGTGTGCGTGGAGCAGAGAAGGTGTGCTCGATACCGAGTTCGTCACAAAAATCCGCGAAGAGATTGTGATCGAACTCTCCCCCATGATCACTTCTTATTGAAGTGACGGTTGTGTCCTTTTCATTTTGAACACGTTTAAGAAAACATTTAAAATTATGAAAAGCTTCACTTTTATGAGCAAGAAATAGTGTCCATGTAAATCTAGAATAATCATCAACAATAACAAAAGCATAACGATTTCTACCAAGACTTTCAATGCGAGATGGTCCAAAAAGGTCCATGAGAAGAAGTTGCAATGGTCTAGTAGTTGAAACAATATTTTTCGATTTAAAAGATGCTTTTGTTTGCTTCCCTTTTTGACAAGAATCGCAAATGGAGTCTTTTTCAAATTTCAAATTTGGAAGACCAATAACTAAATTTTGTGAAACCAATTTGTTTAAAAGATGCATGTTGATGTGAGCTAGTCTACGATGCCATAACCACATATCATCTTCTTTGCTCATAAGACAATTCACATACTCAGATGAAGAATTTTCGAGATCAACCATATAGATGTTATCCATTCTAAAACCACGAAGGATAATTTTAAAATCGCTACGGCGAAAAACTAAGCATTCATCCGAATCAAATAAAACAAGATTTCCCTTGTCACATAATTGACTTATGCTCAAGAGATTATGTTTTAGACCTTTAACTGGCAATATATGCTTAATGGAAGAAGGTTCATCCTTACCGACCGATCCAATGCCGATAATTTTTCCCTTGTTGTTATCTCCAAAAATAACGCTTCCTCCTTCCTTGTGTTCTAGTTGAAGGAACTTGGATTCGTCTCCGGTCATGTGTTTGGAGCATCCACTATCAAGGTACCAAAGTACATTTGATCCCTTCAAACATACCTACAAGACAAATTAATGAGTCTTTGGTACCCAAGCTGTTTTGGGTCCTTGAGAGTTAGGTGTAACATGCTGTTGTGCTTGACATGCAGTTAAGTGTCTATGTCTAGTGAAGCAAGAAGGAGCAATATGTCCAATTCGATTGCAATAATGACAAATGACATTAGGATTATGCATTCGTCTAGGTTGATAGTAGTTGGACGGACGAAATTTGTTTACTCTATTTTCGACAATATGACTATTGCGCATTTCATGAAAATCATTTCTCCTACTATTTGTTCTAGGATATGCAGCATTTCTAGAATAGTTATTTCTAGGTTGAAAGCCATTTCTAGGTGTCCTAAAATGTTGAACGTTTCTTCTAGTGTTTGGTCTAGGATATGCATCATTTCTAGAATAGTTATTTCTAGGTTGAAGGCCATTTCTAGGTGTCCTAAAATGTTCAAAGTTTCTTCTAGTGTTTGGTCTAGCATGCATGTTGATTCTAGGATTGTTATCTCTAGGATGATATTTGTCCTAGGTTGAGCCTTAGGTGGTTTGGGTTTGGCTTCAACTTTTTCTTTAGGCTCGTTTTTAAAACCTATCCCATGTTTGGTCGATTTCAAATTAACAAGAACTTCATTCAAATTTTTATGAGAAGAATTGAACTTATCTAAGGTGCCCTTAAGTCTTTCTACCTCATCTTTTAGATGCATGCAAGAAGTACAATTTTTACTAGAACTCTCGGGTTTGTCGGTGCTTCTTTTGCCG
This sequence comes from Nicotiana benthamiana, assembly GCA_034376525.1. Classification (NCBI taxonomy): domain Eukaryota; kingdom Viridiplantae; phylum Streptophyta; class Magnoliopsida; order Solanales; family Solanaceae; genus Nicotiana; species Nicotiana benthamiana. The sequence continues at coordinate 122,735,060 of CM067334.1, read as the reverse complement.
AAAAAATTGTTTTCTTCTTTCAACTTCTCATTTTCCAAAATCGGTTTTTCCAAATCCTTTTCTTTCAAAGAAGCATTTTCCTTAATGTTTTTAACAGTTTTGGAAGCTTTAATGAATTCACTATACAACTCATCAAAGGCATTTTGCATTTCCTCAAGAGAATAGAAGTTTTTGGAAGAAATTTGACATACCTCTTCTTGATTGTTTTCGTGAGCCATGAGACAGAGATTTGCGGTTTCGTCTTCCTCTTCCTCACTCGACTCGTCTCCGGAGTTGCCTCCCCAAGATATGTATGCTCGTTGTTTCTTGAAGGGTTTTTCTCCTTTTTGACATTTGGGCAATTTGATTTAATGTGCCCGATTTCTCCGCACCCATAGCACTTTACTTGATCTCCTTGTTGTTTGCCTTTTCGTTCATACTCTTTTCGCATGAACTTTTAAAATCTCTTAATAACGAGTCCGAACTCGTTATCTCCGTCCTCGTTATTTTGAGGTTGGCTTGTGCTTGCCTTGAGGGCGATTCTTTGTTTCCTTTGATCATTAACAAGAGGGTTAAGTATAGTAGATTCATAAGTTTTAAGGTTACCTCTTAATCCGTCGATGGTGACATTTGAAATGCCAATAGACTCTTGAATCGCGTCGGCCTTGGAGCGCCATTTCGGAGTGAGACTTCGGAGAATTTTTCGGACAAGTTCCTTATCCGTGAAGGTCTTCTTAAGAGCATGTAAGTCATTAACGATTTTTGAAAATCGTTCAAACATGTCATCGACCCTTTCGCCTTCCTTCATGTGAAACAGTTCATATGCATGGGTTAGAAAATCAACTTTAGCCTCTTTTACCCGGTCCGTACCTTCGTACGTGATTTCCAGCTTATCTCACATTTGCTTCGCCGTTGTGCAACATGATATTTTTCTGTAATCATCAGCGTTTACAGCACAATATAATAAGTTGATGGCTTTAGCGTTGTTCTGCACTTTTCGGATATCATCCGCATCGTATTCATCTTCGGATTTTGGAACCCATTCATTTTCAACCTTTTTGGTTGGAATTTGTTCTCCCTTCATTATAACCTTCCACAGATGAAAACTATTCGATTGAATGAATATTCTCATCCTTTCCTTCCAGTACGTATAGTTTGTGCCATCGAATAGTGGTGGTCGGGTGGAGCATTGTCCTTCACCTATTCCTGCAAAAGAATCACGAGTAGAAGCCATGGATTGTTTCTCTCAAACAGTTAAGTTTTTCAGAGAGTTGGGCTTTGATACCAATTGCTAGAATATACGCTTAACGCTAGAGGGGGGGGGGGGGTGAATAGAATTATAATAAAAAATAGCGTAAACTTGTGGAATTTAAAAATTGCAGGAATGAAATAAGTGCGATAAGTAAATAATAAGGAACGAACGCACCGATGTTATCCTGGTTCACCACAACCTGTGGCTAGTCCAGTCCCCGAGAGACTCTCTCGAGATTTCCACTAACTTCGTTAGGCTTACGGTGCTTAACAAACCGTTACAAACTGAGAACTTGAGTCACACAAGCCTCAACAACCTTTGCTCGAAGATACAACACTTCAAGACTTCAACCAAAGGAATCACAACGTTCCTTCTTACAATACAAGGGATTAACACTTCCCTTCAAGTGTATAAAAACACTTTGCACTCAAAACAAGACTCTCCTTAAGAGTAGATATGAGTAAAATAAATACGCACAAGAGCGCAACAACTTTCGTCAAGAATTTGGCTCTAAAAAACTTATGTAATGAATAGAAAATGATGAATAAGAGAGTATGCAAGCTTTAGCAATAATATGATCAGTTGTTGTGTTTAGAAGACTGATTTGAAGATGTATTTATAGTGTCAAAAACATGCATAACCGTTGCCTAATTGCCAATTAAGAATTGCTGATTTTGTGCTACGACAATCGATTGTCTGATTGGCACAATCGATTGTTTTCCAATCGTACCAAAAATCATTCCCAGATTTTACGCAGCATAATCGATTATCTAAGACGTATAATCGATTACTGGCAACGTTCAAAAAATTATTTCTAGATTTTACTTAAAACAATCGATTATCAGAAATATACAATCGATTACTTGGCAACGTTCAAAAAATCTTTTTTTAGATTTTCCTTAAAACAATCGATTATTAAAATCCTATAATCGATTATCTGACGGAGTTTGAAAATATTTTGGCAACGGTCATTTACATAATCGATTATGCTATATGGACAATCAATTATTTTTCATTCTTGAAAAATCTAATAGACACTGCCTCAACACAATCGATTGTCATATTGTTCACAATCGATTATTTTGTATCTTTGAAAAATCTGATAGACACTGCCTCAACACAATCGATTGTCATAAGGTTCACAATCGATTATTTTGTAGCTTTGAAAAATCTGATGGACACTGTCTCAACACAATCGATTGTCATAAGGTACACAATCGATTGTCATGCAGATTTCAAACATCTGATGGATACTGCCTCAACACAATCGATTGTCATAAGGTACACAATCGATTGTCTTGCAGTTGCCTTAACATAATCGATTATCTTTGTCCAGATTTTAGAGGCATGTTTAAAAATCATTTTGCTAAAATAAATATGCATGATTTATCATTTTGCTATAAATTAAATATGCATGATTTGATAAAAATGTTTTTACGAGATAAGCCAAGTCTTGAGTTAAATTGTCGGATCAAGATCACAATTAAAGAGCGACTCATGTGTAACTTTGTTTAATCTTGATCTTTGTTTGTCTTGTGCTTGAACTTCGTTACGTGACATTTGCGCGCTTGTGCTTGGACCTCGTCATATGTCAATTGCGCATCGTTAGTCATTTATCAAAGCCTACAAATATAAACACACGTTTAGTTTAGTGCTTTGAGAACGTGTTTCAACAAAAGCTATCAATATGGGTCGGGCCAGGTTTAGACGGTCCAACCTACGTGAGTTTTAGCAATTGACGGGTTGGGCTGGGCTAGCCCACCAATTTTATGGGTCTTATAATGGTTAGCCCACCTTAGGGGTGGCATGTGGTCGGTCCAGGCCGTAAACGGGCTAAGTGAGCCAATCTAAAGTTGTCTTAACATCTTCGGTGTTATCTACATTTACAATTCATATGCAATATTAATTAGCTACATATTTGGAACAATAAAAAATTTTAAAACTAAAAATATTCAAATTCATAAAAAAAAAATTACCAATTTGAGTTTGGAAAAAGCCGTACAACTAATTTTGAGTAGTAACAGTGCTTGGACATTTTCATGACAGATGCAACTTCTGTACTTTGTCAGAACATGCCCACCAATGCTAAATATTAATTTTGATGCTACAACGGTAATAGGAGTATTAAGTACATCACGCGCCATCATTGAAAGATTGAGATATTTTCTAGAATGATTCTTCAAATACATGACGACATCCATCTCTTGAAACTTCTCAAGATCAAGCTTTGATTCCTCTAAGTAAAGATCCAATTTTGACTTTCCATCGCTTGAGGCCGTATACTTTTTATATTTTAACTAAACATTTTTTTTGGGCTTGCGGGTCGGTCCAGACCAGTTCCAGTCAAGCCTCACGGGCCACGAACTTACTCGGGTCAGACTTCAAAGCCTCATTTTTAAATGGACTCTATAAATTCTAGCCCAATCCTACTAAATTACGGGTTGGACTATAATGAACTAACGGACCAATCCCATATTGACGACTCTGGCTAATATAATAGAATCATGCAAATCTTTCGCAGTTTGAATTGTACACATAAATCAAATTTATTTCCAGATATTTTCAGATTGAAAAGAGTAGTTTTTTCCTTTCTGAAATCGTGATTCGTGTATTAATTGTTATTCCATTGATGAACTTGGTACAAAGTTATGCTGAAATTGGCATATACAAAAATATATGAATTGGTTATCCTATACTTGAAAATCACAACTATACTTTGTATAGCTTAATATAAAATTTATGATGGGATTATTTCTCTAATACAACATTCTGAACAGCCCTTAGATATATATGCTATTTTGTGTTATTTCTTATTATTGTTTGAACCTAAAAATAGTAAATGGAATCCTTTGTAAATATTGAGATCAATCATTAAATAAGTACTTATTTAACTCCCACTTTAAGATTATAGATATCAATCAATTAGTTTAAATTATTGATATTTTAATTAATTAACTGTTTAAGTTCCTTCAATGTTTGATTAACTTATTTCATGTGTGATTGTAACAACCCGGCCTATCGTTTTGAGCTTTTGTACTTTTTTCGCCAGTTCTCGGACACGATCTGCCTCGCGTCATCTATTGTGACTTATGTAAATCGTTGTTGGTTTTCAGGGTAATCAATTTTTATCAGTTTGAAGCTTGAAATTTAAAGGAGTTGACCAAGTTTTGACTTGTTAGTATATGAGCTCGGATTGGAATTGTTATGATTCATTTAGCCCTGTTAGGTGATTTGAGACTTAGGAGCGTGATCGGAATGCATTTTGGAGGTCCCTGGAAGGTTTAGGCTTGAATTGGCGAAATTAAGATTTTGATGTTGATAGGTGAGATTTTGAAATAGGAGTCGGAATAAAATTTTAGAAGTTGCAATCGTTCCGTTGTGTCATTTGAGATGTGTATGAAAAATTTCAGATCATTCGGACGTAGTTTGGTTGAGTTTTTTTAATAAAAAAGCGTAATTTAGAAGATTATTGGAATTCTTAGGCTTGAATCTGATGCAATTTGGTATTTTGATATTTTTTGAGTGTTCTGAAGTTTGGAACAGTTTGAATAATGTTATGGGATATGTTGGCATATTTGGTTGAGGTCCCGAGGGCCTCGGTGAGTTTCGGGTGGTCAATCGAACCATTTCATGTTGTGAAAAATTACAAAATTTCTGTTGTTGGTGTTGCGGGTTTTTGACCTTCGTGTTCTCGATGCATTTCTTGCATTCACGAAGAGTTAAGGGGTGAGGCTGTAGAGTTGTCCTTCACGTTCGCGAAGATGGTTCCGCGATGGAGAAGGTATGTGGTCTATTGTCTTTGCGTTCGCAAGCCTCTTGTCGTGTTTGCATAGAGGAAGGGGGATAGCTGGGGCCCCCATGCTTTTGTTCTACGCGTTCGCGACCTATTGAGTTCGATGTGCTTCGCGTTCTTGAGGAGGTTATCGCGTCCGCATAGAAGAAATTCTGGTCTGTGAAGCAGTGTGCTTCGCGAACGTGAGGAATGTGCCGCGTTCGCGATGAAGGAAATATGGATAGACAATTTATATTTTAACATAGATGGTTTAAGTTCAATTTTATCAAAACCATTGGAGAGCTCGGGAAAAGGTGGAATTTGAGGAGATTTTCAGTGGATCTATTGGGGTAAGTATTCTTCAGTCGTATTTTGTTTAAATCCCTGATTTGGTCTTGAATTTAATCATTTAATTTGAGAAATTAGAGTGAAAATTGGGGTAAAATAGATGAAAAGTTTGAGATTTCTTTTGGGGATTTGAATGTCAACTAAGGCTGGATTTTGATGAATTTGATATCCGTAGACTCGTGAGTGAATGAGGATTTTATTGATGTAATTTTTATCGGATTCCGAGATATGGGCTCGGGGGCCGAGTTTGAGAAATTTCGGGATTTTGAATGTAAATTGAATATTTTCATGGGCCTTTGTTTCCTTAGCATATTTTAATGGTTATGTACTGATTGTGGCTAGATTTGGAGCATCCGAAGGTTGATTCGTGAGAGCAAAGGCATCGCGGGCTAGAGTTGGACCGGATCAAGGTGAATACTGATTGTAAATGATGTCCTAAGGGTATGAAACCCCGGATTACACATTGTTGTGCTATATTGAGGTGACGCACACGCTTGATGACAAACGTGGGGTCATGCACTGTTGGGGATTGTGACTTAGTCCGTCTCGAATGACTATTTTACTGCGTATTTGACTGAAATCTATTTGTTATCATCGTGACTTGGGTTGAATGCCATATTTGGTCCTCGTGCTATCTATTTAAACCCTCTGGGGATTTTTATTGATATTTTTTCACTGTTTTGACTTTAAACTTGTATTCAATCATGATATTTTACTCTCTTTTTTTCAAAACTCAGCCATGTTTACTTTATTTTTGTCATACTAAATGATATTCAAATAATATTTTGGGTTGAGCATCATGTTTTACTGTTGCCCAAGTGACTTATGTAATTTTTGGACTGAGTAAGGTTGAGGACCTATGTTGTGAGGATACTTTTGGGTCGAGTTGCACGTTGCAGCGGCGATACACTGATTGTGATTATGAGGCCTAGGGCCTGAAATATGTATGCCAAAAGGTGGCTTGTTGATATGAGACCGAGAGCCTAAGATGATGCCACGAGATGGCTTGATATTGCGCTTGGGCGGTAAGGGGCCCCTCCAGTAGACTTCACACCCTAAGTGAGCGCGGGTATCCATTGTGATGTAAGATATAGCCCGATGGCCTGGTATTATTCTGAGATATTGCTCGAGGGGCGGATTCGTTGACATTGTGCCTGATGGGCGAACCTTTATGTATTTAATCGTGCTTAATTGTCTGTCATTACTTGTTAATCATTGAAAAGACATTTCATGAAGTTTAAACAAAACTTAAATGATTTTTCATGTCTCTACTGATTCATTTTTTATTGGTTTTACTGCTTCATTATATCCTGTAATGTGTCTTACGTGATTTCTTTATTTTAGTCTTTATATATGATTAGTACTCACTAAGTTGGAGTACTCACTTTACTGTCTGCACCTTATGTGCGATTCAGGTATTTCTGCACCCGGTATCGGGTATTTGTTGAATAGAGGCAGAATCATTAGTGTTTAGCGAGGTAACTACCCGACGTTCACAGCACTGCTTTACTCTCTCTTGATGTCATTAGGTTGTATTTAGTATTTCCTGAATATTTGTTATGTTATAGACCTTAGTAGATGCTCACGACTTGTGACACTTCGATGTCGGGCAGTATCTATTTTCGTATTGTTCGTCTAAATTTACATTATGCTATATGTTATTAATTAAAAAGGGCTTAGATTGATATATTAAAACTATTGAAATGGATTTAGGGATTGTCTCGGCTGGTCTTGTCTTCACGAGAGACACCATCATGACCGGATTCGGGTTTGGGGTCATGATAAGTTGGTATCAGAGCCTAGGTTATATAGGTATCACGAGTCATAAGTAGGTTTAGTAGAGTCTCACAAATCGGTACAGTGACTTTTGTACTTATCGGGAGGCTGCAGAACCTTTAGGAAAAACTTCACATTCTTGAATTCTTATCGTGCATCCTTGATTTTGCTTGAAAAGTAACTTTTTGAATTCCTTCCACGTGTTCGTATGCGCGCATGAGCGCTCATTATCAGCTACGCATCGATGGCTTGTGATTCCCTTATTATGGGGTGAGATGTGATCTCTGTGTGTTGATGTTGAGCTAGTCTAGAAGATTGGGGGCCGGATTGTTACCTATATCTTGATCCCTGAGCTATTGATTGCTTGAGCGCGTGTTTCTGGATCTATATGTGCTCTTTTGACCCTATTGAGGGAAGTAATGATTGGATAAATTACGTGATGAGTGTGATGTGACTGCGAGATGTATTCATATGATTTGGAAGCGGCGAGAAGGGTCAGCTGAAGGACGGAAGAACTATTGGGTGCTTGGTTTCCATCTTGATTGGAGGTATAGCCGCGAGTTGTGGGCGTGTGAAGAATCTTTTTCATGTTTCCTAGTTGGGAGTGAAGCAAATTTCATGTTGTAGTATGAGTTCAGACTCAGGAAGGTTAAGTGAGTGCGTAATATTTATGATGGTGGAAGGTATACAGAACTGTTAGTTTGAGGCGAAGCACGTGGGGTTATCTCCTGCAGAGTGTGTTGAAGTTGTGTGATCCTTATGTTGTCTGTTAGAAGATCTCATTTACAAGTGAACATATGTGTTGCAATTTAAATTTAGGTTGCTTAAAAGAGTAGGTTTAATTGTTACGAGGGTGAATTTAAGATTTACAAAATATTTAAAGTACCAAATGGTCTGTGTTTCACAAACTTATGAAGGATTGAGTTTAATCTCACTATGATATTATGGCAACAATAATGTATATGCGTTATGAGTTATTGAATGTGTTTTGATCTATGGCTTTGAGCCAATTGGGGGAGTATGCTATTGATTAGTTGATTCATGGTTATATGCTATGTTTGTTCCAGATTGAGCCGTTTGGGAATCAATTATGGCCTACGGAGACTGAGATCGAAGATGGCTCGAGTGAAGAAAAATTCTTGACAAAGGTTATAGTATGCTTCATAGGTACGTGAGAATCACGGAATGTCTTGAGTTATGGTTGGTAAATGATGCTCGGTGCATAGAGTATGAAGTTGATTGTTGTTTTAGGGGTTGCTATTGAGGCACGACTGGTTCGGTTCGTTTGATCAGGCTAATACAATTTGAGTAGAGTGAGTGACTAACGAGAATGGATCGAATGTGTTCAAGATTTTATATGTAACAATTGGATACTTTCAAGTTGTATATGTGGCTAGAGACTGAGTTTTCATAAGAGGATGTCAAGACTTGTGGTATTTCTATATCAATTAGGGAATTCTATATACATCCGCATCAGGAAGGTAAAGGTAAGGAATTCAGATTCCCAGGAAGTCTCTTTGGAGTAAAGTATTTCGAATGTGGTGCTTTGGGGAATTTAAGAGTGTATTCAGCGGCTAACGAGCCTTTGATAGTGTGGTTTTATGCTTGGGTCTCATGTGGTGAGTCTGGGTTGAGTAATTGTGGTTTTGTGGAAAGGAGAAGTATCAATTTGAAGGTAAATCAGAAGGAAATTTTGATAGATAGGAAAGCTTGGTAGTAGGATGAATCGGTACGATAAGGGTATGACTAATTCTTTGTATGCTTACGAGCTAATGAGTTCTTACAGGTTTTTTGCGGCAACGCTCTCAAATATTAGTGGCATGCGTAGCTTGGTTAAGTTAGAAGGATTCAAGCATGTCAGGTTTCGTTTTGTGCAAAAAGGAGTCAGAGAGTTCTTGATAACTTCTACCATGGTTGGATGTGTATATTTTCCACGAGCGTGAGGAGCAGGGGATGTATTAGTTTTCTTCCAGATGGGCACAATGGAAAGTTTTTGGTTGGTAGAGTACATAATTTCTTGTGGATTAGAAGGGATAAGCAGTTCTCATGTTATCCAAGGATGGTATGGTATGTTGTGGAAGATTAAGATTGCGTGTGTAAGGTTATGGTTCAATTCTGAAAGGAAGGTCATAAAACTCTTAGGCAGCGGACAACTTCAGATAATTAGAGAAATGAGCTTTAGATGATTCGGGAAATGATGTTCAGATGATTAAGGAAATGGTATTGCTAATTTGAGTGATTTGGCGAGGGTGTATGTTTCAAAAAAAGGCAATGTGATTAAGTTGACGGTACTTCGGTAGTATTCCAGCACTCTCTTGTTAGATTGACTGTTGATATTCGAGTTTGCTTGGTGGCATAGAAGAATTTCATAGTATCTATCGTGGAATAATTGGGTATTAGAGGTGTGGTAAGTATTCGAACGACGGAATTGGGATCAAGTATAGTAATCCGTGTGCTATATGGATTTTGACACTAGGAGTTCTCATAGACAGGTTAGGTTGTGGTTGTGAATGGCTTACATCGGTCTTGTGTGGTAACTATTGGGAGGTTTGGAGGCCCAAGTGGATCCTTGTTACTTGGTATGTTAGGTTTGGATTTGATATTGGGTATAGACTGGTTGCCTCCGTGTCGTGTTATTCTGGACTACTATGCTCGATGATGTTGGACATGCAAGGAATGCCACAGATTGAGTGGCGAGGTTCGACAAATTATGTTATAGGTAGGGTGGTTTCATATTTCGAAGACCCATCAGATGGTTGGGAAGGATTGACTTTCTTATTTGGGCTTTCATGATGGATCTCAGTGTAGAGACTCCTACCATTGATTCAGTTCTAGTTATGAGGAACTTTTCCGAGTGTGTTTCCTACTGTCGGGCATGTCGCCGGGCAAAGTTGTTGATTTTGGTATTGATTTGGTGGTGGGCCCCGTATTGTATGGCACCTGCGAAGTTAAAGAGTTGAAGGAGCAACTTCAGGGTTTCCTTGATATGGGGTTCGTTGGCAAGCTAGTGTGGATGCGTGTCTAACTTGAGTTGGCTTGGTTGGCTTCGAATGGTATTGTCGAGGGATGTGTTGATTCGATTGTTATTGAGCTTATTAGTATTCTGAGGTGACCTATGAGTTACTCTTCTGTGTTGCGCTGCGTTATGAATTGTTGTTTATAGGCACGTATGTTGCAGATCCATTAGGGGTTTCATATTGGAAGTCGAGGGGGCAGAGTACCAGGTATTGCTCGGTGGATAGCATATCAGTTATGTACTTTCAGGTTTGTGTGGTGCTATGTATTTTCTTCACCGTGATTACGATGATTTGCTTTGGTTCTAGACATCACTTGCGCGTGGTCGTCAATGCGCGCATTGTGACTTGAGGTGCTTCATGTAGAGCATCGTTTGGATAGGATCATGCATTGCAACAAAGTTATGTGGAGGTATGACCTTGCGGGTTAGATTCTTGTATTTTGTTTCCATGATATGAGACGGGTTCTCAGCCTTGTGTTGTGGTGGTACTGCTGAGCTTGCGGTACAACTCTTTCTTTTGAGTCATTTCGATGATTTGAGTATGTTCGGATTGTTGCTTACTGGTGCGCGGATTTCACAAGTTGTGGATTTAGCCTGTATTGATGTATCATATCACCAAAGTAGTGTGTTGAATTAGATGAGATTGTTGGTATCATTAATGAATACGAACAGATTCAATTTCAGCATGTCGGAAGGATAATATCGAGGTTTAGCTCAGAAATATTACTATAGTCTCTATTAAAGGAGAAGTGGCTTCATGAATGGTTTATTTTAGAGAAGGTTATGGTTTACCATGTGCTTCATTTATCATTGGCAGTATATTGAAGTGTTGGAATGAGCTCTAGTGGATAAGAGGTTTCCTATCGGTATTCGGGCATTGTGTGCAGCTGCTGTGATTAGAAGTTATCGCTACGAGAGTTTGAGATATCTGGTATGTCATGTAATTGCATCTGAGGTTGCAGGTATGGTTTGTTACAGCTGGTTCGGGCTTATTCAGAATATAGATGTGAGATTCTGACCTTGTGGATGATTTTAAAAGTGAAAATGTGGTTCTAAGGTTTATGAGCTCGGTTGGATTGTGAAATTTCAGTTACATTGTGTTATCGTACCAATATGAGATAGGGTGATGTAGGATCACCCCTGGGTACGTGCATGGTAAGGTTATTCAACAGTTGGTTGGATTTGGAAACAACTATGGGCACGTTTGAGGACGAACATATATTTAAGTGGGGGAGGATGTAATGACCCGACCAGATGTTTTGAGCTTTTGCACTTTTCTCACCAGTTCTCGGGCACGACCTTCCCCATGTGATGTATTATGACTTATATAAATTGTTGGTTTTGGTTTTCAGGGTAATCAGAATGAATTTGGAAGAACATTTCTCAGTTTGAAGCTTGATATTTGAAAGAGTTGACCAAGTTTTGATTTGTTTGTATATGATCTCATATTGGAATTGTTATGATTTGGTTAGCTCCGTTAGGAGAATTGGGACATAGGAGCGTGATCGTAATGCATGAAGGTCCGTGGAAGGTTTAGCCTTGAATTGGTGAAATTGAGATTTTTGGCACTTTTTGATTGATAGGCGAGATTTCAAAATAAGGGTCGAAATGAAATTACGGAAGTTGCAATAGTTCCATTGTGTCATTTGGGATGTATTTGCAAAATTTTATGTCATTCGGACGTGGTTTAGTTGGGTGTTTTATCAAAAGCGTAATTTAGAAGATTCTTGGAATTCTTAGGCTTGAATCCGATGCAGTTTGGCATTTTAATATTGTTTTGAGTGTTCTGAATTTGGAACAAGTTCGAATGATGTTATGGGATATGTTTTCATGATTAGTTGAGGTTATGAGGGCCTTATATGAGTTTCAGGAGGTCAATCGTACCATTTCATGTTGTGAAAAATTGCAGAATTTCTACTGTTGGTGTTGCAAGTTTTTGACATTCGCATTCGCGAAGGGTTAAGGGGTGAGGCTGTGGAGTTGATCTTTGCGTTTGTGAAGACGGTTCCGCGATCGCGAAGGTGTATGGTCTTCACGTTCGCGAGTCTCCCGTGGCGTTCGCATAGAGGAAGGGGGATAGCTAGGTCCCCTATGCTTTTGTTCTACGCGTTCGCATAGTAGAGGTCACATTCGCAACCTGTTGAGTTTGCTGTGCTTTGCGTTCGTGAGAAGGTTATCGCGTTCGCGTAGAATAAATTTCGGTCTGTGAAGCAGTATGCTTCGTGAACGTGAGGGATGTGTCGCGTTCACAATGAAGGAAATCAGGGCAAACAGTTTATATTTTAAAATCGAGGGTTTAATTCCAATTTCATAAAAACAATTGGAGAGCTCGGGAGAAGGTCAAATTTGAGGAGATTTTCAGTGGATCTATTGGGGTAAGTATTCTTCACTCATATTTTGTTTAATTCCATAATTTGGTCTTGAATTTAATCATTTAATTTTAGAAAATAGAGTGAAAATTGGGGAGAAATAGAAGAAGTTTGAGATTTCTTTAAGGGATTTGAATGGGCAATTAAGGTCGGATTTTGATAAATTTGATATAGGTAGACTCGTGAGTAAATGAGGATTTTATTGATATGATTTTTATCGGATTTTGAGACATGGGACGGGGGTTAGGTTTGAGTAATTTCAGGATTTTGAATGTAAATTGAATATTTTTGAGTGGGCTTTATTCCCTTAGCATATTTTAATGGTTATGTACTGATTGTGGCTAGATTTGGAGCATCCGGAGGCCGATTCATGAGAGCAAAGGCATCACGCGCTAGAGTTGGACATGATCGAGGTGAGTAATAATTGTAAATGATGTCTTGAGGGTATGAAACCCCGAATTGCACATCATTGTGCTATATTTAGGTGAGGCACACGCTTGATGACGAGCATGGGAGTGTGCACTGTTGGGGATTGTGACTTAGTCTGTCCCGAATGACTATTTTATCACGTATCTAACTGAAATCTCTTTGTTATCATCATGACTTGGGCTGAATGCCAACTATTTAAAATCTTCAGGGATTTTTATTGATATTTTCTCACTGTTTTGACTTTAAACTCGTACTCAATCATGCTATATTCTAGTGTATTTTTTTCAAAACTCAACCATGTTTACTTGGTTTTTAATATACTAAATGATATTCAAAAAATATTTTGGGCTGAGCATCTTGTTTTACTGTTGCCTGAGTGTCTTATGTGAGTTTTGGACTGAGTAAGGCCGATGGTTTATATTGTGAGGATACTTTTGGGTCGGGCTTGTCACGCCCCAAATTCGAGGGACATGACCGGCACTCGACTGGGTATCCCCAGTCAAGCGGACCTGGGTGTCTTTCCTATCCCACGTGTTACCCCTCATTCTCATTACCTAATAACCAAGCCATTTATAGGATATGAACTCCATTAACAGAATTTTTATAAACATAACAATAACATTTTCCATTAGAACTTTCATTCACCATAATAAAGGTATTCTAATTTTTATACAACATTGCCACACATCAATTTATCTTTTAAATTACCATGCCCGACACAACCCACAACCTGTCTACGGAGCCTCTAAATACAATTGAAGAATAATATGAAAATATTGGCAACAATGCTCCGGCTACCTTATACACATCAAAATAAGATCCCAAAACAGAAAGTGGCGTGAGCCACATAGGGCCTCGTATGGAAAGGAGCTCGTCGAATCAGCTGACGAGAAGTGATGAGGAGCTACGATCGGTGGACTGGAGTACCTGCTATAGATCCACCTAGAACCATAACACGAATGTAGCGCCCCCGGAAAAAGGGACGTCAGTACATTTGAATTGTACTTATATGTATGAACAAACCTTGTCCCAAGTAAATTCAAGCCATACACAAGTGGATAACAGTGATAGGAACAACAATCAAATGCACAAGCAAAGGAACAATCAAGCCAAACAAGTTTTCAACATCTAACTTTGTTCCAAGTAAACTGAACCATACACAAGTAAGAAACAAAAACAGAAACAACCAAACACACATAGAAGGTACAATTAGACAAATAAAGGGGCAATCAGTGCCTTACATGTTACAACTATCATGCTGTCTCATTTCAAAATTCCACATCAATGATACTACAATTTTTGTTCAAGTGTATATTTCAATAGTGATTTCGATCACTATTCCACCCTTATTACCTCGTCCACCCTTATTACCTCGGCCACCCTTATCACCATAACCCGCCACCTTAAAACACCGTGTTGCGGCGCGCAACCCGACCCCGTCGTACAGTTTCAGTTCACAACAATCCTAACTAAACAACAAATCACAAAGATAAACAAAAATCAATTCACAAACAAGAAGATCAACAAAAATACTTCTCAAGACACAACCACAATGATGTTACGAGTGTTTCCATAGCCAACAGTTCCAATTCCATTATATTCAACAGTTCATAAGCAATTCAAGCCATTGCAATAATTACCCAAAAGAAGCCAAATATGTTATTACCACAGTTGTTCAAAATGCATCATTTACGATTCCTTCTATCATTTGTTTCTCAACTCTTACCACATAACACTTTATCAAACCAATCAACCACCCAACAAACCAATCACAAGAATTTCACCAAACAAGGCGATTTCACAAATCTCAAAGTTAGCCATACATACCTCGATTGAGCTTTCCTTGTGTTACTACAACACTCCAAAAACTCTAGCAATTCCAATCTACTATGAGAATAAAAAAATTAAACACATATTAGAAAGATATCCATGAAACTAGCTCATTTGATAATTTTATCAAACACTAGTTGAGCATCTTGATTTCGAAACCCCTTTTTAAGATTTCCTCCATTCCCTAACCCAATCTTTACTAATCTATGTTAAACAATATTTCCATAAACCTAAGTTGTACATGCATGCATACATAATACTAAAATACTCGAGAATCATACATCAATAACCCATCTTATACTCTACTCGAAATTAAAACCTAGGGCATAGAATCTTCCTCTTAGATGAAAAACATGCGATTGGGTTCTTCGATTCTTGAATATTGATGCAAGATTAGGATGATTTAGATGTTGGGTTGCTCCTTCTCTCTCTATCAGCAGGAAATGACCCCAAATGAAGCCCCGAAGGTTATATATCAAAATGGAGTCGTGTTATGAAAATAAAAAAAATAACCCTCCGATGTTAATTCTGCTATAGCAGAATGCACCGCAGAATGGACATGCAGGCCGCAGAATGCACCATAAAAATTGGTGCCAAAAAATGAGCTACACTGGTTCAATCTGCAGTCAAAATGCGGACCGCAGAACGAAAGTGCGGACTGCAGAGTAGAAATGTGGATCGCAGATTTAACGTGACGCAGGATCACATTTTCCAGCCTTTGGCAATTTGATCATAACTTTGTGTAGGAATGTCCAAATGATGAACGGTTTGAAGTGTTGGAAACTAGACTCAATGGGATTTAATTTGATATACTATTCACAATATAAAACCTTATACATAATTATATATGCTCTTTTTAAGTGGAGCCTTGTGCGAATTGGAATTTTGGCCTATTTCGAAAATTTTCCCATTTGGCATACACCTAGGCTTCCATTTGGACCTCACATCACTTACCATAAGACTTATACTCATATTTACCAAGTATAATTGATGTCCACCGTGTTAATAGTATATAAAGATATTATAATAAGCCCGTCTGACACTACAAAATCCTAAATTACTTAGCAAAAGTTTTCGGGGCCTTACATTCCCCCCCCCCCCCCGTAGGATCATTTGTCCTCGAATGAGGAGTAGAGTCTTCCCCAAACACTTTAACATCACTCATCTCTTCTTCAACCTACCTCAAGTCCCTTAATTTTCCCTAACTCCTAAATTTTTTATAAATTTCGGCAGAGTCTCCTTTGTAACTAGGCTTATCCACCCGCCAGAGAATCACCAAATTCATCTCAACAACACACCCACAACTATACATAGCACCAAAAAGTATATATCCACAATACTAATCCCAGTATTCCAAGCACTACATTATCATAAGGATACCAGAACATGGACTGTACAGTTTTATATCAGAACACCTATATGGTACATTCCAAGTCAAAACTAACTGGTATTCAATCAAGCAAAAATATTTTCCTTCCACAACACATTTAGCCTTCCAGATGACATTATTGACTTACAAGCATTGTCATGATACCTTCTCAAAAATAATATCAAATCCCAAACATACATAACAAGGATGACAGATAAACATCTTGCATGAGATAACTATCCATTGACTTTACTTTTTAACAATTTCCAGTGTACAATTTACATTTCAACGGACATTGCAATTCATGGTAACAACATCAAACCACAACTCCCTCACATAGCACCATACCATGAAGAATGTCATTTCATAGTAAACAAACAATCATGTGTTCATAATAGTCCTTACCAGCCATTAATGTAATCACAATGGTGTTCATCAACAAGAATATAATTTCATTTCAATCAATAGTCCATATGAAGTCAAGCCATCATTATTCTTGCTAGTAGTTCATCATATAGGATATTACCATGATCATATAGTTCAATCAAGTCAATTCATACCCACATTTTTTTATCACTATCTTCTTAGACATAAGCATATGGAAACACAAAGTACATGAGGAACAGTTACGGGGAATATCATACACCTATTGACACCTAATGTGTAGTACAGTCATGTTACCTTTATTATCAACTCACATAACATCTTCAGGGGAACACTCACACTAAACCTTTGATGACCCTTAATAGTTACTCTAAGATGTGATACCATAAACTAACCATAACATTATCTATCCAATATATATATATATACATATATATATATACATATATATATATATATACATATATATATATACATATATATATATATATATATACATATATATATATATATATATATAGATATATACATATATATATATATATATATATATATATATATATATACATACATATATATATATATATACATACATATATATATATATATATATATATATATATATATATATATATATATATATTCACACTATGAAGCTTTATCCTTGACTTGTTTGAACTTACAATACCCAATGAATCTAATATAATAAGGAACAACAAAGTTCAAGATCAGGCTGGAGTTATTCAGGAATCCATTAATGCACTGAGTAGAGCACTTTATGAGGTCATATACTAAGAGACGCAAAATGTTACTACTAACAATATTGACATGATTAATCACTGTGCACTACCTCAATTAATACACAAATGAGGCATAAGAGTAAGTAATACATGGGAAATAGGAATCATTAAGGAGGAATACTCAAGTACATGAACTACTCATTTTTCAGAGTGGGGAAAATCCGTCTATCTAGAATAAGAATACTCTGGCACCTTGATTGTGATATGGGTTTCAAAATACATGAATTTGAATTACAGTCTTAACATTACCTGACGCACAGAATCTATGCCACAAGCCTATAAGAATGGAAAGAATTGAACGCTTATGAGATTACCATATTTTAGACAACTTAACACTTCTTGGTAATTGATCAAATATGAGGAACTAAAAATACGGCCATTTGTCATTCAAATCAACATGTTCATGATATGTATAAAATCCGACGTCATCTAGTCTCAACCTTTCACGAGTGAAATCCGATAACTAGGAAATTTTGATATTGGGACAAAATCATGAATAGGCTAGATGGTTCTAATAATTAACACGATACTCCGGAGATAAGGAATATAACACTCCTTTACAGCCAAAAAGGCGAGATGCCAAGTGTAGTATAACTCCCCACACATGACAATGACATAGTCAAGGATTTCAAAAGTTGATGGTGTAAAGAAAACCAAACTTAATGAGACAGTGCACAATAACCACTGAAGGTTTGTAGATGTTCATGATGGGATCTCCATGGGTTTTGACCTGAAGAAAAAAAGGAGGTGTCATAGTGACACATAGAAGGGCATATTCTCTCATGGTTATCGTACAAGTGTTGGGTACTAGCACAACGAATTCACTAAATAAGGAATACAATTAACACACTGTGGAGACATAAAGAGAAAATAATCATTCGTCATGAGTTGGACATGCGTATGCTACACTAACTTCCAAACTGCAATACAATTCCACATCACAGGCAACCACAACACTAGAACCAAGTGAGCTACTTACTACAAGATATCTCAAGTGGACACGAAAATTATGGCGACACAAGATCTTCCTATGATGGGGATGTGAGGATCTCACTTTTTAGGAAAAATGTTTTGCACACAGTGACCATTTCAATTAATATGTACTCGTAGGATAAGTGTTGACGCATGCTCTCATGTTACTTGATAGTAAGAAGGTTTTCATGATATTACTTGCAAGAGAGTGGATTGACTGTTCAAGCTATATAATCCATACACACAACTGAGTAAAAGAGTGACTCGAGAAGGATCACAAATCTTGGATACTTTGCATGGAACTTGACACCACATGTACAAACTCTATGATGGTGCATGCATTGTTTTGTTATTTAGATTCTTTTTAAGAACAAGTCTATGCAAAGACATGGAAGTTATAAGGATTTAGCAAAAAATTTTAAACAATCACCACATTACCAAATAAATGAATCATTCCATTTTTACGTATATTAGTCCATCGGCTCTCGGGGCCACAATTATCACATGGGACTTGGCACTAGGCCACATTTCATAACCCAGTCTCTTCTTCCCCTCATTTCACATCATTTTCGCATATTTCACATCAACATCATAATCTGTTTCATATTCCCTCATGTCACAATTATCACCAGGTACAATTTCATTTTGAGTTCTCAACACATTGTTTATGCTCTATTTCTCAAAAACATTTGACTTATTTCAACATCTTATACACAGAGGACTTTACACAATTTTATTTAATATATGATGCTCCAATTTCAATTTAAGGCCTTCGCATTTCAATACATGATTCATATCCCTTGAACCCATTTTAAGTTTTCAATAATAGCACATTGATCATAGTGGAATGCATCTTTCACAAACATCGGGCCACAACACCAATTCATGTAAAGTATCAATCACAGCTAGAATCCAACATTTAGTCTTACCATGTTTACACAGTCACTTACTTCATTTCCAAACATCTTTATATGTTACCAAAAACTAGACACAATCAATCAAATACCTTTTGTACATATAAGAACATTTTGGAGGGATCAACCATAACAAATTTTCTCACAAAATTTGGCATCAAAATATCAATTTAAACTTGACTTGATGTCTAGACATTTTAGCACATAGTTCACATTCTTTACATATCCTCATTTACCAAGAATAATATATTAAACACATGAAGAAGTACCTCCTCCATATATTTTCTATACAATAATTCACTTAAACATAAGAAAACGAGTACTGCATATTTTGAACTTACAATATTTACGCGGGCACCATGGAAGCTTAATTTCTAAAAGACGGGATTTTAGCCGTACATACTGATAATATACTACATGATCGGGTGGTGCAGTGACATTAGTAGGAACAAAGGTACTCCCATAACAACAAGTTCTATCAATCCCTCATCGGATCAACATATTCCTCTAACGAGTCCTTGGGTAATAAACTCGGACTCAATGGTGGGATCAATCCCTCCTTACAAACTTCAAATTCGCGGATTATGGATATCAAAATTACCAATCTTGAGAATAAGACTTTGAGAGGAAATCAACTCCTTATCTTGAGCTATATCGCACGATCTAGATTATCAAAGAAGGGTGAAATTCTTAAATGTACAAATAGCCTCCAACTTATAGATGTGATCCATAACACACCGATAAGAAGGACTCCACTAGACACGGCTCTGAGACATCCTAGGACACTTTAAAACCTTAGGCTCTGATACCAAGTTTTTCACGCCCCAAATTTGAGGGACATGACCGACACTCGACCTGGTATCCCTAGTCAAGTGGACCTGGGTGCCTTTCCTATCCCACGTGTTACCTCTCATTCTCATTACCTAATAACCAAGCCAGTTAAAGGATATGAACTCCATTAACCGATTTTTTATAAACATAACAATAAAATTTTCCATTAGAAACTTCATTCACCATAATAAAGGTATTGTAATTTTTATACAACATTGCCACACATCAATATTTATCTTTTAAATTACCATGCTCGACTCTATCCACAATTTTTCTATGGAGCCTCTAAATACAATTGAAGAATAGTATGAAAATGCCAGCAACAAGGCTCTGGCTATACCTTATACACATCAAAACAAGATCCCAAAACAGAAAGTGGCGTGAGCCACATAGGGCCCCGAATGGAAAGGGGCTCGCCGAATCAGCAGACGGGAAGTGATGAGGAGATGCGGTCGGTGGACTGGAGTACCTGTTGTGGATCCACCTACAATCATAACACGAATGTAGCGCCCCCGGCAAAAGGGATGTCAGTACATTTGAATTGTTCTGGTATGTATGAACAAACCTTGTACCAAGTAAACTCAAGCCATACACAAGTTGATAATAGTGATAGAAACAACAATTAAATGCACAACCAAAGGAACAATCAATCCAAACAAGTTCTCAACATCTAACTTTGTTCCAAGTAAACTCAACCATACACAAGTAAGAAACAACAACAGAAGCAACAACCAAATACACATAGAAGGTACAATTAGCCAAACAAAGGGGCAGTGCCCCACAGGTTACAATCTCTCCTGCTGTCTCCTTTCACAATTCCACATCAATGATTTCACAATTTTTGTTCAAGTGTATATTGTAATAGTGATTTCGATCACTTTTGCACCCTTATTACCTCGTCCACCCTTATTACCTCAGCCACCCTTATCACCACAACCCGCCAACTTATAACACCGTGTTGCGGCGCAATCCGACCCCGTCGTACAGTTTCAGTTCACAACAGTCACAACCAAACAGCAAATCACAAATATAAACAACAATCAATTCACAAACAAATTGAGCAACAACAATACTTCTCAAGATACAGCCACAATGATGTTACGAGTGTTTCCATAGACAACAGTTCCAATTCCATCATATTCAACATTTCATAAGCAATTCAAGCCATTGCAATAATTACCCACAAGAAGCCAAATATGTTATTACCACAGTTGTTCAAATTTCATCATTTACGATTTCCTTCTATCATTTATTTCTCAACTCTTACTACATAACACTTAATCAAACCAATCAAACACCCAAAAAACCAATCACAAGAATTGCACAACTATCCACGTAGCTATCATATACCAAAAATTCATACACCAAACAAGGCAATTTCACAAAGATCAAAGGTATGCATACATACCTCGATTGAGCTTTTCTTAAGTTAATACAACACTCCAAAAACTCTAGAAATTCCAATCTACTATGATACATAGCAAAATTAAACACATATTAGAAAGATATTCATGAAACTAGCTCATTTGAGCATTTTATCAAATACTAGTTGAGCATCTTGATTTCGGATCCCCTTTTTAAGATTTTCTCCATTCCCTAACCCAATCTTTACTAATCTATGTTAAAAAATCTTTTCATAAACCTAAGTTGTACATTCATGCATACATAATACTAAAATACCCGAGAATCATACATCAATAACCCATCTTATACTCTAAACTCGAAATTAAAACCTAGGGCATAGAATCTTACCTCTTAGAGTAAGAACTTGCGATTGGGTTCTTCGATTCTTGAAGATTGATGCAAGATTTGGATGATTTAGATGTTGAGTTCCTCATTCTCTCCCTAAAATACTCTCACCTCTCTCTAAAATTAGTAGGAAATGACCCCAAATGAAGCCCCAAAGGTTATATATCAAAATGGGATCGGGTTATGACAATAAAAAAATAACCCTCCGATGTCAATTTTGCCATAGCATAATGCACCGTAGAATGGATATGCAGGCCGCAGAATGCACCGTAAAATCGGTTCCCAAAAATGAGCTACACTGGTTCAATCTGCGGTCAAAATGCGGACCTCAGAGTGTAAATGCGGATCGCAGATTTGACCTGACACAAGATCGCATTTTCCTGCCTTTGGTGATTTGATCATAACTTTGTGTAGGAATGTCCAAATGACGAACAGTTTGAAGAGTTGGAATCTAGACTCAAAGGGATTTCATTTAATATTATATTCTCTACATATAACCTTATACATAATTATATATGCTCTTTTAAAGTGAAGCCTTGTGCGAATCCATTTGGAATTTTGGCCTATTTCGAAAATTTTCCCATTTGGCATACACCTATGCTTCCATTTGAACCTCACATAACTTACCATATGACTTATACTCATATATACCAAGTCTAATTGATGTACACTATGTTAATAGTATATATAGATATAATAATAAGCTTGCATGACACTACAAAATCCTAAATTACTTAGCGAAATTTTTCGGGGCCTTACAGGGCTGCACAATGCAGTGGCGATACACTGATTGTTATTATGAGGCCGAGGGCCTGAGATATGTACGCCACAAGGTGGCTTGGTTATATGCGACCGAAAGCCTAGAGATGATGCCAAAAGATGACTTGATATTACGCTTGGGCCGTAAGGTGCCCCTCCAGGAGTCTGCACACCCCAAGCGAGCGCGTGTACCCATTGTGATTTGAGATATAGCTCGAGGGGCAAGTATTATTTTGAGATATTGCCTGAGGGGCAGATTCGTTGATATTGTGCCCATGGGGCAAACTTTATGTGTTTATCGTGCTTAATTATCTGTTATTGCATGTTTAATTATTGAAAAGGCATTTCATAAAGTTTAAACCAAACTTAAATGATTTTTCATGTCTCTACTGATTCACTGTTTTTACTGCTTCATTATAGCCTGTAATGTACCTTACGTGATTTTTGGCTTTCAGCCTTTATTTATGAGGTATTACTCGCTAAGTTGGAGTATTCACTTTACTCCATGCACCTTGTGTGCAAATTTAGGTATTTTTGCACCCAGTATCGGGTATTGGTTGAGCAGAGGCAGCTGCCCGACGTTCGCAGCACTGCTTTACTTCTTCTTGATGTCATTCGACTGTATATAGTATTTCCAGAGTTCCCGTTGTATTTTAGACTTTAGTAGATGCTCGTGACTTGTGACACCCCGATGTCGGGCTATATCTATTTCCACATTGTTCATATAAATTTACATTATGCAATATGTGATTAATTAATAGGGCTTAGATTGATCTATTAAAATTATGAAATGGATTTGGGGATTGTGTTAGCTGGCCTTGTCTTCACGAGAGGCGCCATTGCGGTCGGGTACAGGTTTGGGGACGTGATATTGATATACAAAATTTACTGGTTTGACACAATGGAACTTATAAGTTTTATTAAAAAAGAATCATCAATCTTTAAACAAAGACATAAATTCTCTCAATAAATTATTATTTCACAAATGCATATTGATATCATCCAACTTATCGGGATTATTAATCTATTATGAACTTCTCCCATAATATTGCAAAACCATAAACAAAACACAGAATTCATAGTATTTATATCCATAGTAAGAATATAAGTATGTTGAATGACAAGATAATTTGTTTTATATAATTAGTATAAAAAACTTATCTCTACTTGTTTCATTTCAATCATCCACGATTACTAGCAAAAGAATTTGGAATAAGGTCATTCCTTTTGTCAAGATAAATTATATTTAATATTTTGCTACAAACATAACGATAAAGTGCCTACCTTCACCATTTAATTTTTCGTATATAAACTATATTGTATACATTAAATCATCTTATATATAAGTAACAGGGCATCCATGATAAAGTAAATAGTGATATATCTAATTCAATACTTTATTAGATTGAAGAATTAATTGTTCCATAATAACAAAAAAGTATATATAAATCGCATAATTAATGCTCCCGCTATTGTAATTTATATGCCTTTTTATAGAGTTAATTTGACTAATCTTTAGATTAGATTAACTCAACATTTTCAAGTTAAAATTTAAAAATTCAAAAATTATATGCAAAGCAATACAAATTGTTGTTCTTCTCATGTCAATGTGATAAAAACTACATTAAAAAAAGTTTACATAGTTTAAATATCAAAAAGCGAAAAAGTTGATATAAACTGAAATAAGGAACTATGAGTAAAACAGGGCTTAGTTACAAAAAATTCTCTCTGAAATTTCGGATGAACAGTGATTCTCTGTTTCACCGTTCATCGTAATAGTATCTCCGACACTTTTTCACCGGAATCTGCATGGATTGTCGTAAATTTGGAGTCACATAATCCCCTTCTTCTTGCGAACAATCCTATATTGGTTTTTTCCTCATATCTATAACCAATTTGTCTAAATCTTAGATCTCATTTCCGAGCTACAGTAATTTTTTCCAGTCTCATTTCCTTCGGATTGCATGGAGGGAATTAAGTTTGAATTCTGATCGATCTTATGGAAGCGTCGATCTCTCCCCAGCCTTGTGCTGTGGGAGACGCTTCTAAAATATACTCAGAAAAATAATCTGGAAATCGATCCAAACATTCATATGCCTCCATGATTACTGGACAGCAAACTGTCGAGAACAAGTCACAATTGGAGCTGTGTCCAATTTCATTCTATCAAGATTTGCCAACTGTGGAGTTTATAGTGGATGAAGTTAATTCATTCACAAAGGAGGAAGGCCTTCAACAAGATGTGATAATAAAATTTTCATATGGAAAGCCAAATCTTCAAGAGTTGAGAGAGATTCTTCCGAATCAACTTGGTGTCAAAGGAAGTTGTAACATCGGACAGTTAGAATATTGTCACAGTCTTGTAAGATTTGATTTGTTTGAAGATTTTGCTCAGGTGGTGTCAAGAACAAATGGCTATATACGAGCTAAAGGAAGTGAGTTCTTCTTTAGAACGTTCCCATGGATAATGGAATTTAATCCGCGAGAGGAAACGCCAAAAGCTGTGGTATGGATTTCTTTACCAGATCTGCCTGCTAATCTGTTTGCTAAAAAATCACTTCTGTCCATCGCATCATCAGTAGGTAAACCTATTGAAGTCGACAAAGCAACTAAAGATCGTACACGACCAAGTACAGCAAGAGTTAAAGTTCTGATCAATCTTCTGGACAATCATCCAACGAAAATAAAGATCAAGATTGTTGACCCAAAAACTGGAAAGGCAGTAGATTTTGATCAGAAAATAGTGCTTGATAATGCTCCTGCATTCTGCACGCTTTGTAATCACCAAGGACATAATGTTAAATCGTGTCGACAGATTTTAGCAAATGGAATAGTAGCTAATGCTACTGCTTCAATTGGTAGCAGCAGTATGTCTAAATTAAAAGGCGATGCAAGAGACTATTTGAATGCAAAACAGGCAGGTCGTCGAACTGTTGTTCATGATGAACGACAGCTGAAGGTTTCGACCTCTGATGTCCAAACTACTCAAGTTATTTCTCCTCCAAGTGATCAAGGATTGCAGGTTAATGAAAGGCAAAACACAGTAGCGTTACACACCCCTCTATATGGTGTAACTCAAAACCAATTGGTAGAGGTTTGCAAGCAAGGTAAAAATAACGAGCAGCAGTTATTGCTTGCCACTGATGTTGATAAGGAAAATGGTAGTGTCATAGCAGATAGTATGGTTTTGAATGGTAGTACTGATCCATCTAACATTGGAGAGTCAGTCCTTTTGGATGCTACTTCTAATACAACTGCTGTTTTATCGGAGTCAGTCGAAAATTTAGCAACTCCAAGGATCTGTATTGATTCCCAATGTTCTAAACCACAACAATGTAGTCATTGGTCCAATCCAGCAACTATGATCTCTATCAAAATGGCCAGTGTAACTGATTCCAATATTCCAATTATTGGACATCTCGATACATCTGTAGACCATAAGGCAGGAATGAAGGATGCTTCTGGCCATTATGATACTACAGAAAAACCTGGGGCAATGAAATTAACATCAAACCAAAATAATACTTCTGCACAGGCTGATCAATTGGTTTCCTCTGAAAGACAAGTTGCCAAATGCAAGAGGCAGATGGTAGAAGTCCAAACAAATGAGTCTACTGATGCTCAAACTCTTCCAAATCCAGAAAGGGAACATGCACAGTGTAACAATGACAATGCAAATTCTGGTAAAATGGTTACAGCTGCTGAAGGGATGCTTGTGACTGCTAATATGGTTCCAGCTGCAGAAGCTACCTCAACACTGAACGATGATACTGCACAGTCATGTACAAATGTTTCTACTGTTGCATCCAAAGTGAGCTTTCCCAGTGAACAAGTGGTTTCAATTTTTGCTGGGATTAGTCCTAATGTGACTGACGCTGCTGCATCCTGAGGCTGCACATCACAATGCAATTCCTGCTACAAATCACACTGATTTTCCAGTTCATAAGCAGAATGCACAGGATGGGCAGATGAATGATTTTGAAGGAAAGCAGCACAGCAGTAACATGCAGAACCAAGGATCTGTTGATGTAGAATCTGGAAATTTAAAATCAAATTGGAAATCTGCAGAACTGACTGAACAACAGATGTCTAAACAGATGGTTGACAAGGTTGTTATGCCTGCTCAAACATTTGGAAACAACAGGGATGCACTGGACAAAAATCACACTGAGGTATCTCTGCAACAAAGAGGAAAAACTCCAGTTTCTTGTTTGAAACAAAGCAAGCAGATCGCAGAGGAAAATACAGCTCTAATATCAAGCTCCAATTCATCGGGAATGGTTGCTGGAGGGAAGATACAGGTTGTCAAAAGTTATCCTCCCATTCCCTATACTTATATAGAGAACAAGGATCATGAAGATTTTTCAATATTCAATGGAGAGAACAAAAAGCTAGTTTTAGCTAACATGAGGGAGTTGATAATTAAATCGAAACTTTGGGACCAATGACAATTCGATGATGAAGAGAGTTGGGAAGAAAGCTCTACTGGTTTTTCATCAGCAGAGGAAGATCAAGAAGAAGATTACGATAGCTCAAGAGAAGAATTGGATTCTCAAGGAAAAGCTGCAATTGTACTATGGAATGCAAAAACTCCATATGCGGCAAACTCAAACAGCTTGTTAAATCATAATGCTCCAGCTTACATCCCAAAATTTAATACAACTACAGGTGATTCAAGGATAGCAACTACAAAGAACGACCAAAAAGAAACAGCACAAAAGGTGATCTAATTCTCGGATGAATCTTCAACTGCAGGAAACAAAACAGTACAGCATAACAGTAGACAAAAGCATGTTACACCTATACACACTGGACAACGACAAGATCATTATGAATCATCTGCTATGCAAATCTCTTCAGACAAAAGACAGCTCCAGAATGATATGGAAGCAACACATACATATGAAGAAGGGGGGGAAGAAGAGATGTTAATGCAATGTCGTAAAGATGCTGCAAGAAAAGGCGATTTATCACCAATGCACAGTAAAACAAATAAGAAGTGTCGTCAAAGAGATAGAAGCTGGGACGGCAGGGTGATAGAAGAAGAAAACATAAGACGACCCCAATGAGAATAGCAAAACAAAAACAGTTGACACAAAGAACTAATAACAAAGCATGAATTACGAAGACATCCGTCGCTTTTTCATAAGTTTATTCAACTGTCTTAATTTCCCCAAATGTAACATCATCACAGAGTAAGTTATAAACTCTGGGACGATCATATTTCATCTGGCACTATCATGTTTTTCATATTGTAATTTTAATTTTCTGTTATTAATAAAATCTTAACGCTAGGCTTTGCCTAGCGGTTGCCAAAAAAAAAGGAACTATGAGTAGTACATATATCCTAACGTTATTGTATCTTAATTCGATAACAGATAATCTAAAATGATATTTATCACAACTAAAGTGTTACTATTAGATCCAATTTTAATGATGCAAATAATATACATGTGCAGGAAAACAATTACAAGGGATCAAAAAGATTACAAACAGTCCATTCGGATGAATAAGGAAAGAAATCAATCAGCAAAGATTACAATACAATCAACAAATATGGACGCCTAAGGGAAGAACTTGCAAATCTGAAAAGAATCCAATAAGCCAATCAATCCACAAAGAATAACGACTAGCTGCGATGGAGAGAATCAGGCAAGCCTAAACTTAAGGCACGAATCAAGGGAAACATCCCGGAAGATCGAAGTTTCTGTGAAGATTGGTACGGTACAAATTTTGAAAGACCCAACAATTAAGGAGCAATTCCTCATTCATATATTTGCTGAAGGAAGGAAATCAAGGAGAAACAACGACTAGTTATCTTATTCTTGGAAAGAATCAATCTCTTTTCAAGGATCAAATCTCTTGGGTTGTCAAGCCTTGAAGATTCATCAAAGTATTTATACCCAGCCTTAAACCGTAGTCTGATATACTTTGATCGAACCAAAAACCACTCTCCTTATTCTACTGCAAACAAACATTGTAGTTCACTAAGATCTGCTGTGTAACAAGTCAGAGAAGAAACGAGAGCATAACACTAGTGAGGCATTGCATTAAAAAGAAACGAGTGCTAGAGAAACTGTGTGTAAATTCACTACAACTGTACTCGGAGAAATACACTTACTAAAAGAGAACTCCCTTTCAATCCAATGGACTGGACTAGGATTCACATTGAATCCAGATCTACAAGTCCTGCAACATCTCACAAACATTTAGCTCAAAAGTCCTAATCTACAACCGAAATCAAAGAGAAAGAAAAAGACATGGGTTACCTCCCAAGAAGCGCCTAATTTAAAGTCGTGGCACGACGCATGTTACCATCAATATCACTTCAAATGTATAAGTGTCACCATGTGGATGTCATCAAACTTCTCCAAATAATAGTTGACACGATGCCCATTAACCCAGAAAACTTCACCATTTTTGTTCTTGAGATCAATAGTACCAAATGGGGTACCAACAACTTCAAATGTACCACTCCACTTAGACCAAGCAACTAGGGTTCAAGTAGGGTAATTACTCTCTCGAGGTTTAACCCGTTAATTGTGACTACCATTTCTCATGGGTCCACCCCAATTCCTTGTTGGGTCAATTTTGGGGTCATAGACTCTCTTTCTCAAGAAGAGTCAAGACCCACTAAGGTAGAATCAATGTTTGCAACCACCAATCCTTAATTAAAGCATAAAATTAACCCAAATAACAAATACCCAATATCAATCTATCATTAAGAAGCAACACCCATCAATTACCCACACTAGGGCTGAGCCACAACCCTAGCTTATGGGTTTAGCTAGACATAATTAAAGAAGAAACAGAAGAAATAGATGAAGAACTAAGCATATTAATTAATTGCAGAAGTTAAAATACAAGAGTATATGGAAGAAGTAATGCTAAAGTGCCCAAAATAGGCTAAAACACGGTCTCACAAGCGCAGCTCTTGTTCAGAATATAAAACATAACCTAAAAATGGTAAAATGTTCTATTTATAGTGAGCTGGAAAAACTGGACAAAAATGCTCCTGTGGGATCAGTGCGGGCCGCACAAACACGACCGTGGCCGCACTTGCTGTTTAACTTCCATTGTTTCTTTCTCTAAAGCGACTGGCGCGGACCGCGTAACGATGCGGTGCAGTCGCATGAGGATGTGAAATTCCCAATCATTTACAACATACCGCATAACCCATACCATCCCAGGACTACCATGAGAACTTCATATCCCTTTTCGAATCGCAAGCAACTATGCATTCCACTACCCAAATCTTCCTAAATTCTATTTGCACAATACTACTCATCAGGGCTAAATCCTTCTAACTCAATCGAGCCACGCATGCCATCAAAACCTAAGTGCATTGCCGCAAGATACCTGTAAGAACTCATTTACTTGAATACAAACAAGGAACTAATCATATCTTTACCATACTGGTCCGGTCTACTATCAAGCTACCCCATCGATCTAAATTTCTTCTGATTCATTTTTAACCTTATATTCTCTCTTGATGTAGCACCACAATTACTCAATCCAGGCTTACCACACGAGACACAAGCATCAAACCACATTGTCTAAGACCCATAAGCCATTGAATACTCCTTTAAATATTCCCAACAGCACCACACTCCAAAATACTTTACTCTGAAAAACTCCCTGCATATCTAAATCTGTTACCTTTACCTTCCTGATACTGATACATAGAATCTCATAATTACAATAGAAATACCACAAGTGTTGACCTCGTCCAGTGAAAACTCAGTCTCTAACCACATATACAACTTCAAGATACCTATTTATTATATGTAGAATCTTGAACACATCAGAACTATTCTCGAGAGTCATTCACTCTATTCAAACTGCAATTAGCCTGACCAAACAAGCAGAACCACTTGTGACTCATTAGCATTATGACACCGCGGAATGTGACATCGTTCCATCACAACCAAGCAACTTCTCTCTCAATTCACCGAGCATCCATTACCAACAACAACTCAAGATATTCCGTGATTCTCATACACCTATCAAGCCTGACATAACCTTTTGTCAATATTTTCCTTTACTCGATATATCCTCGATCTCAATCTTCGCGGTCCATAACCGATTCATCCGAACACCTCAACCTAGAACCAATATAACTCATAATCGAGCAATCAACTCGTCAACAACAGATTCTCCCACTTGACTCGAAACCATAGGTCAACACATATTCAATAACTCATAACGCATATACTCTATTAACGATATAATACCATGGAGAGATTAGACTTAATTCCTTTGTAAACTTGTGAAAACACATATCATGTAGTACTTTAACTCTTCTGCAAATTACGCATTCACTCCCGCAACAGTTAAACCCACTCTATTAAACGACCCGATTTGTTTTTCAAATTTCAACACTTATATTTCATTTGCCAATGAGATATTCTAACATACACGTACGGATCACACAACCTCAGTACACTTGCAGGAGACAACCTACCTTCTTTTCCTTCAACTAACATTTCTCTATGCCTTCCACTGTCACAAATATTACACAGTTACTTACTATTCCTTAGTCTAAACTCATACCGTAACATGGAATTTGCTCCTCTCCCAACTAGGAAACATGAAAAGATTCTTCACACACCCATAACTCGTCGCTTCCAATTCATAAGAATGCATTTTGCATTCACAACATACTCATTAAATTGCCATGCAACCGTCACTTCCACTAATAGGGACACTACCGAACATATCAGTTCAAAGACATTTGCTTACAAAATCGGCACCTCGGTGCTCAAGCTATAGGCAAAGATCCGGCCTCAAGTCCTCCAGACTGGCCCAACATCAATTCACAGAGATCATATCTCGTCTCTCAATCGAGGAATCACAAGCTATCAAGTCACATCTGATACCGAGCTCTCACGCGCATGCGAATGTGTGGAAGGAATTGCAAGAGTTACTTTTAAAGATGAACCAAGGACGCACGATAAGAATTCAAAAATGCAAAGTTTTCCTAAAGGTTCTGCAGCATCTCGAGGATAAATACAGACGTCTCCATACCGATATGCGAGACTTTACTAAACCTGCTCATGATTGGTGAGACCTATGTAACCTAGTCTTTAATACCAACTTGTCGCGACTCCAACCGGCTCGGTCGTGATAGCGCCTCTCATGATGACAAGGCCAGCCGACACAATACTCACATTAACTCTTTAATCATTAAGAGACATTTTTAAGCCTTTAATTAAAAAATGTTTCATAATAAAATTCTGAAATAATGGTGCAAAATAAAAGTACAAGCCCGATATCAGGGTGTCACTAGCCATGAGCATCTACCAAGGCCTGAATACAACAACAATAAAAATGTACTAAGTACAGAAATGAAAGTGAGAATGAAGAAGCGATGCTGCGAACGTCGTGCAACCAGATTGCTAACTCTAATGACTTTACGATTGAGCAACAAAAACCTGCTACTAGGTTTCGAAATACCTGAATCTACACATGATGTGTAGAGTGTATTGTGAGTACTCCAACCAGTAAGTAATAAGAGTAAATAAAGACTGAGCAGTAGGAAACCATGAATCCATATTTTTATTACAATAGGCTCAATAAGCACAACAGGCTTTCCAATCATAATATGAGTCAATTGTCTCATTTTAAAATCCAACTTTTTTGTAAAAATCATTTACAATACCCTTCATCAATTTCAGCAGGGGTTCAATATCATTTGTAATAAAAAGATGAAAATTATAATCGGCCCCTCGGGCAAACATAGTTTGTAAAACAGCCTTTCAGGTAAAACAGTAATCATAAACACCTCATAACTGGAAAATCTCAGTGAAAATATTCAATGCCAAACGAATGATTAAATTCTAAACATCCCATGAACCCCAGTTTAAATGAAAGTTGTTTAATAATATTTGTTCAACTTCTCGACATAGGCTCAATATAAAAATGAGTGAAATCAGTCAATAAATCAACGCATCTGATAGAAACTCACTTTAGAGATGGGGAAATCAATAAGTTCATAAACAGGCCTCTCAGGAAAAGCATCACTCATATGCATGTATATATCTATCGTCCTTCGGGCTAGCCTCTCTGTCACCCGTAACTTAACTCTTACCAATCAGTACTCACACTCAACAGTCACGCTCAATAGGTACCATATAGTAACCGTTGCGGCGTGCAAACCTGATCCATGTATCGCTGCAACGTGCAACCCAATCCATATATCTTAATGATGGCGCTCACTGGATGTGTGCAGACTCCAGAGGGGCTCCTACAATCCAAGCGCTATATCGCTAAAGCGTGAATCCCGATCCATATAAGTATCGCTGCGGCGTGTAGCCCAATACATAGGTATATAATCCTCATAACTAGCCCATCGTCCTCTGTCGGTCATTAATCTCACCATCAGACTCTCAGTCTATCTCAGTCATCAATCACACAATCAGACCCTCGGTCTATCTTAGTAAAAAATGGGACTCAGCCTAAAACAGTTTCCACATTTTTAAGAATATAGTGAATAAACCAGATTTGAGTAATAAACAGGTAAGCATGATCGAGGATATGCTTCATACAAAAAAAGTGAGGAAAGATAGTAAAAATGCTCCTAAGGGTCTCAACAAGTCGTCCCAAGGCCCCAAACATGGCATACATCCCAAAATATAATAATATTAAACAATTAACTATCAAATACGCATTAAAATAATCGTTCGGGATGGACTAGGTCACAATCCCTAGCGGTGCTCCACCTCACGCTCGTCATCTAGCATATAAGTCACCTCAAAGTAACACAATGATGTGCAATCCGGGGTTTCAAACCCTCGGAACATTATTTACAATTATTACATAACTTGAACAGGCAAAATCTCTAGCTCGCAACACCTTTGACCCTCAAATTGGCCTCCACGCGCATCGAATCTATCCAAAATCAGAATGAATACATCATAACATGCTAAGGCAACACATCCCAAGCGAAAACAATCAATATCGTTGCACAAATCCCAAAATAATCAAAAACCGAGCCCTGAGTCCACTTCACGAAACTCAGTAATTTTCACATCAATATATTTCTTATCTTTTCGTGAGTTCATACATATCAAAAGTTCTCAACTTTGACCTCAAATGGTCCTTCAAATCCCAATTCAAAAGTCTAATTTCTCAAGCCCTAGTTCTTCATTTAGGCTTAGTTTCCATGAATTTCTAGTTGGATTTCACAATATAATCAAGTTTTAAGACCAAGACTCTTACCTCAAGTCGATTCCTATTGAATCCCTCTTTAATTCCTTCAAAAATCTCCAAAAATGAGCATCCATGGGTAAAACAAGACCCAAAATCGCAGACAATATGACTTAAAACATTCTTCCCAAGGATATCTTCTTCTATGCGATCGGGAAGACCTTCGGGATAGCAAAGCACAAATGCTCAGCCCTCAGATTATACCCTATGCGAATGCAACATAAACAATGTGAACGCGATATGCTACAGATTCACTCTATGCGATTGCGCACGATACTCTGCGTTTACAATGCAAAGTGTATAGCCAAGACCTCAGGTACAATTTACTTTATGCGAACGCGACCTGCCCTTACGCATTCGCGATCAACAAAGTTCACTTGCTATGCAATCACATATCTACCTGTGCGAATGCGAACCACGATTGAAATGCTCCCTCCAAGCCTCTATACGATCGCGAGAGAACCAACATGATTGCAATGAACAAAATGCCTGAACTGAAACCTGCAATTTTCTAAAGTCCTCAAAGCATGAAATGATCTGTTTAACCTCGCGAAACACAATAGAGGCCTTTAGGAACTTAACCAAGCCTACCATCATAACCCATAACATCATTCAAAATTTTTCCAATCATCAAAATACCTCAAACAAAATCAAATTACCCAAAACTCCTTGAATCCAAGCCTAAGTTTTCTAAAAGCTTCTAAAATACATTTTTGATCAAAAAGCTAGCCAAACCACGTCTGAATGACCTCAAATTTTGCATACGCATCCCAAATGACATAACAAAGCTACTACAACTCTCGAAATTCCATTCCGACCTTAATATCAAAATCTCACCTATCAATTAGAAAATGCCAAAATCTCACTTTTGCCAATTCAAGCCTAATTCTTCCATAGACTTCCAAAATGCATTCCGGCCACACTCTCATGCCCCAAATCACATAACGGAACTAACCAAGTCGTAAAAATTCTAATCCGAGATTGTATACAAATAAGTCAAATCTTGGTCAAACCTTTCCAAATTCAAAGCTTTCAACTGACACTGTTCTTTCAATTACATTCCGATTTTCGTGAAAACAAAACCAACGATCTATATCAGCCATAATACATTTAACGGGGCAATTCATGCCCGAGAATTGGCGATCAAAGTGCAAAATCTCAAAACGATCGGTCAGGTCATTACAAAGATTAAGTTTAAATATTTACAATTCACCCCGTCCCCTTGTACTTTCAATTGGTTTGAGAGCTAGGCTCGCATTTTACTTTTTCTTAACAACTTGTGAGAAAATATCATGGCAAATCAACTTATCATAGGATCTCTCTTTCAGGAAGGAACTATACAAGTTAGACTACCATACTTCAATGGACAACATTTCTCTCACTGGAAAGTGTGAATGAAAATATTTGCCAAAGCTTATGATGTCAAAGTTTGGAGAGTCATCAGAAAGGGAAACTATCTTTTACCAGCTGCTACTCTACCACTTGCTGAACCTGAAGATATAGAGTCATACTCAAAAGAGCAACTGGAAGTGGTACAAGTGAACTACAAAGCAAGAACCTGCTTCATAATTCTCTAAGTGGTGAAGAATATGAGAAAATATCAAGTTGTGACACAACCAAAGAAATGTGGGACAAGCTTGAGGTCACCTAAGAGGGAATCAGCAAAGTAAAGGAAACACATATCAACATGCTGGTTCATGACTATGAACTTTTCTCAATGAAAGAAGGAGAATCCATTGAAGAGATATTTTCCAGGTTTAACAAAATAATTACCTACCTAAAGGCGTTTGGAAAGCCCTACAATATAACGAACAAGATAAGAATAATGAAAAATGTGACGAATGTGGAAGATTTGGGCATATTCAAGCTGAATGCCCATAACTAAAGAGGAAGATCTCTAGAGGCTTCAACAAGAACAAGTCCTTTGGAAGCTAGAGCGATGAGGATAACTCTGACCACAAAGAAATAGCAAATTTGTTCTTCATGACAATTCTGGAAAACAAAATGAACAAATCTTCAAGATGCAGGACAGACGAAGACATTTCAGATGACAAAAATGAAAACTACTTCATGGTACGAGGTGAAACTAGTGAGGTAAGCTCTTATGACTATGAAAGATGCTATGAATTGCAGGATATCCTTGATTCAACTTTGAAAGAGTCTCAAAAAATGATGAATGAGCTTAAGAGACTCACTAAGGAAGTTAAAGTCTAGAAACTCAAATATGAAGTATGTGAAATTGAAAAGGAAGTACTTCAAGAAGAGTTTGAGGAATTTCAAATGCAACTCAATAGCATGCTCAAATTCACCAGTCATAGTTCTATTAGGTCAAACCAAACGACTTACAAGACAACTGGAAAGGAACCAACCAGAACCAAGTCGACCAGTAGGTCGAACCAAATGACTTACAAGTCAACTGGGAAAGCACCGGCCAGAACCAAATTGACTAGTGCCAACACTAATGAAAGACCTAAAAGTGGGTTAGAAGTTAAGTGTCATTACTGTAGTAAAAGTGGGCATAAATATTTCTTTTGTCATTTTCATAAATCAAATGTGTCAGGATGGGTTATGAAACCAAAAAATTATAAACCTAGTAACACTAACCCTCCAGGGCCCAGGCAAGCTTGGGTACCTAAAAGAAAGTAATCATCTTGTTTTGCAGGAACATCACAGAATAAGCCGCAAAGGAAAGTGGAATCTAGATAGTGCGTGTTCTAGTAATATGATAGGTGATAAAAACATGTTTAAAGAAGGTAAAAAAATTGATGGAGGAAGTGTTAGATTTGGGGCTGATTGAAAGGGCAAAATAATTGGTACTGGAACAATTCCCTTCAATAACAATTGTGACATCGCTGAAGTTTATCTCGTCGATGGCCTCAACTACAATCTCTTGAGCATAAGTCAACTCTACGACTTAGGATATAAGGTAAAATTTAAGAAAACAGGATGTGCTATTGAAGATGAATCAGGTAAGATAATTCTTCCTGGAAAAAAGGTATGGAAACGTTTATATACTTTATGATTTTGAAAAAATAGATGGTCGTATTTGCTTATCCTCTATGTCTGATGATCCATGGTTATGACATAGGAAACTTGGTAATGCTAACATGCATTTGATAGAAAAATTATCCAAACATGAATTAGTTGTTGGCCTACCAAACTGAATTTTTCTAGAACTCATATTTGTAATGCTTGTCAAATGGGTAAGTAGACCAGAAACTCTTTCAAAAACAAAGATATAGTATCTACTTCAAAACCTTTGCAATTAATTCATATGGATTTATTGGGCCTACTAGAACTGCTAGCATAGGAGGAAAGAGTTATGCCTTTGTTATTGTTGATGATTATTTACGTTTCACTTGGGTGATCTTCTTATCTCATAAGGATGAAACATTAAGAAATTTTAAGTTTTCTGCAATAGGGTTGAACGATAAAGGGGATATCTGATTTTAACAATTCAGAGTGACCATGGATGAGAATTTGAAAGTAGAGAATTTGAAGACTTTTGTAATGATCAGAGATACACTCATAATTTCTCTACACCATGCTCACCACAACAAAATGGGGTTGTGGAAAGAAAGAACATAGCCCTCCAAGATATGGCAATAACCATGTTACTAGAACACTCACTGCCAAACCACTTATGGGTAGTAGGTGTAAGTACAACATGTCACATCGTCAACCGTTGCCTCATAAGGCCAATACTGAAGAAGACTTCGTAAGAACAATAGAAAGGTAAACATCCAAATATTACTTACTTCCATCCCTTCAAAAGTAAATGTTTTTTTCACAATAACGGTAAGGATAATCATGGAAAGTTTTATCCAAGAAGTGACTAAGGTATTTTTATGGGTTACTCATTAAATAGTAGATCTTTTAGAGTCTATTATAAACATACATTATATGTGGAAAAATCTGTACATGTTATATTCGATGAAAATAATCCCTTAGTCGAGAAAGGAATTACTAAATGCGACGAAGATCAAACTCAAGAAACTCAGAAGACAAGAAAATCACAAAAGTCGAAAATACTCCTGCTGCGACTGAGTCAACTAGTGAAGATAGCAGCAATGCACCAGATCTACCAATTGAGTCGACTACAAATGCAGTTCGTCCAAATGAAAGGAGAAGCGAGCCTGAATATCCTAAGAAATTCATTATAGGGGATCCAAACGAAGAAATGAAAACCAGGACAACTCTCAAAAAGAAAGCAAATATCACATTGATTTCTCAGATTGAGCCAAAAAAGATAGAGGAAGCACTGAATGATTCAAGCTGGGTGCAAGCTATACAGGAAGAATTAGATCAGTTTAGTAAGAATCAAGTGTGGAACCTGATACCCAAATTTGATAATGTGTCTGTAATCGAAACAAAGTGGTGTTTAGAAATAACGAGGATGGAAAGGTCATAAGTACTAGTTGCTCAGGGCTAATCACAATAGGAAGGAGTCGACTATGATGAAACTTTCACCACAGTAGCTCGTTTAGAGTCCACACGAATTCTTCTAGCATACGCATCTTTTAAAGGATTCATGCTGCTTCAAATGGATGTTAAAAGTACATTTTTGAATGGATTTATCGAAGAAGAAGTATTTGTGAAACAACCTCCAGGTTTTGTAGATTCAAAATTCCCATACCACGTATACAAGCTCACTAAGCTCCATGTGCCTGATATGATAGACTAAGTACCTTTCTTGTTGATCATGGCTTTACAAGAGGTAAAATAGATAATATCCTATTCATTAAATGATCAATAGGAGGTAACCTCATTATTCAAATTTATGTTGATTATATTATATTTGGTAGTGCTAAACCTCTTATGTGAAAGGAATTTTCAAGTCTTATGCAAAGAGAATTTGAAATGAGTATGATGGGTGAGCTCACATTCTTCCTTGGGCTACAAATTCAACAATCTGAAGAAGGAACCTTCATATGTCAGATCAAATACACAAAAGAGCTGATTTAAAATTTTGATATGAGCAATGCAAAATCAATTGGCACTCCAATGAGACCCTCTACAAATCTAGACATATATGAACAGGGTATTCCTGTTGATGAAACTAAATACTGTGTAATGATTGGATCACTACTGCATCTGATAGCAAGTCGACCAGACATTATGTTCAGCATTTGTAAATGTGCCAGGTTTCAGTCAGCTTCTAAGGAGTCACATTGACTATCGTAAAAAGATCATTCGATATCTCATTGGAACTGTATCTCATGGATTATGGTATCCTCGCTCTA
This sequence comes from Nicotiana benthamiana, assembly GCA_034376525.1. Taxonomy (NCBI): domain Eukaryota; kingdom Viridiplantae; phylum Streptophyta; class Magnoliopsida; order Solanales; family Solanaceae; genus Nicotiana; species Nicotiana benthamiana. The sequence continues at coordinate 122,696,060 of CM067334.1, read as the reverse complement.
ACTCATTTAAATTAGAAGATTTTTCTGGTGTTGACCTTGCAGGTGATAAAGATAATAGAAAGAGCACAAGTGGTAAGTTGAAGTACTCTAATTCGACCCGTGACCAGCAGATATTAGCCAAAAAGGGCTCCTATGTCAATTACTAAGAAAGGCATTGATATCCTGGAACAGTAAAAAGCAAGCATCAGTCGCATTGTCCACTACTGAAGCTGAATACATTGCTATTGGACAGTGCTACGTATAACTACTGATGTCTCATCAATTGGGGGACTATGAACTTTTGTTTAAGCCTATACAGATTTTTTGTGACAACTCTAGTGCTATTTGTCTTTCAAAAAATCCTGAGCATCATTCTAGAGCAAAGAATATAGATATTAAGCATCATTTTATTAGATATCATGTTCTTAAGGGAGACATAGAAATATCTTTTGTTGGAACTTCCAATCAACTAGCTGATATTTTTACTAAACCATTATTATAAGAGAGATTTTGTGTTTTAAGATAATAATCCTTAGGACCTATGTGCTCAGTTAATTTTATTTGCAATAATTTTCCTTTACCCATGCTTTAATTATGCCTCCATTTTCCCCTCTTTTACCTCTTATTTCATATCAGTTCGCAGTTCAAAGTTGGAAATCCAATATGTCTCTTCAACTGACAATTTTTCCTTTCTTGTATTCAACCGTCAAAAACCATATTCTTAAGGCAAAGAACCCCTTTCAATCACTTTCATCTCCATCTCTTCTCCAAAAGTTCCCATCAAGCTCCCTCTCTACAATGATGAAACAAACCAAAAATCCCTTTGCTTCCACCAGAAAGAGTATCTGTTCCAAAACAAAACCCCCTTATGTGCCCCCAGAACAAGTAGACCTAGGGTCTGATCACTTTGAAGGTTTGACCCTCATCTCAGGGAGATTTCTCTAAACACTTACAACTCTTAGGAGAAAAGTCTTTAGGCAAACGACCCATGGAAGAACCCCCTATTTCTCCACCCCAAAGAAATCAAAGGTTGATTTCTCTGCCTCTCTTGAATCTGATCTAAATTTCTGGGATTCCCCAAATAAGGATTTCTTTATTGCTCTGAAAGAAAATTCCATTGCTCATGGAAGGTTTGTCGACCTTGATGACATGGAAGCCCTAAATAGCAAGGACAAAGACCTTTTCGTTCATCAAGGGTGGGTTAAGTTCTTATCTATTCCTCCATCTAAGGTATATGAACCCTTGGTTAAAACATTTTATACAAATATTTATTCTAGTAAACCTGATAGGTTTGAATCCTTAGTGCTAGGTAAGCGCATTGTTCTTGATTGTGCCATGTTTGACTTACTTTTTCAGTGTCGTTGTTCTGGTTTTCCTACTTAGTTTAAAAACACCTGGCCCGATGACTTTGAAATTTCCTTTGACCAAGCTAAACCATGTATTGCTAAGTGTTCCTCTGAGCCTCTTCCAAACCAATTAGGTCCCAGTGATGTCAGTATCATAACTCGGGTTCTGTCCCACATTGTGGCAACTACTTTGCTTCCCCGTACTGGTTTCTTTTCAACTTTCTCTTAAAGAGACACATTCTTTGTCTATTGCCTCATAACTAAACTCAAAATCAAGCTTTCCTTATGGGTTATCAATTTCATGATCTAGGGTGCTTAATATACCACCAGTCTACCCTCTGGCATCGCAATCACTCACATTATGGAAGCTCATCAAATTTCCATGTCCAATTATCCCTTCATCACTATCCCTTCATCACTATCTCTAAGTTCTACAATTCTATTGCCTTTACTAGTATGAGATATGTGAATATCAAGGGCTCTTGGGTTAAGAAGCACAATAGTGAAGCAAATCATGCCCCTCTAGAGCCCAAACCTTCACCCTTTGTTCCTCATCCTAGTCTTGACAGTCCTGAGCTTGGTGAAAAACTTCATGCTATTGACTCTCAGCTCTCTAAAATCAAGAATCTTCTCACAGCCACTTAGTCTACTGTTGGTGATATTCACGCTATTTCCAAGGAAACAGGGTATGACATGCCCAAAATTAGAGTTGTTGTTCTCAGAGTTAGATGGAGTGAGTATCTCAGCCAATGCAAGCTTCGAACAATTGAAGGAGGCCATCTGCAACACCATTACTTATTTTCTGTGCCGCTAGTGTGGTTCTTTTAAGACAATTTCTTTTGCTATGTTGGTATTGGGCTGTGTTTTCAGCCTTTGGATAATTTTTCTTTTTGTTGTGCTGTTTTTGTGGGTTGTCTTCCCAGCCATTGGATGATTACTTTACCTCTTCTACTTTAATGCTATCTATTGTGTTTAGTTCTCGTCTTATTTCCTCTTAGTTGATGCCAAAAAGGGGGAGAAAGAATATGTATATCTGTACAGGTACATCTTGAGACAGAAGTCGACTCTGTCATAGACTAGTCGACTGCATACATTGAGGGGGAGTATCATTGACTAGTCAACTGCATACATTGACAGCGATTAAAATACATGGAAGTCAACTGTTGTTTACATTTATATATAATTTTGTCATCATCAAAAAGGGGATATATTGTTTGATCTAGTTTTAATGATTAATATACATGTGTAGGAAATTAATTACAACGAGTCAAGAAGATAATAAGGAGTCAATCCTGATGAATAACGAAAGAAATAAATCAGCAAAGATTACAATACAATAAGCGAATCTGGACGCCTAAGGAAAGGACTCGCAAATATAGAAAGAATCCAATCATCCAATCAATCAGCAAAGAGTAACAACCAGCTGCGATGGAGATAATCAAGCAGGCCTAAACTTAAGGCACAAATCAAGGGAAACATCCCAGAAGATCAATGTTTCAGAGAAGATTGGTACGCGACTAATTTTGGAAGACCCAACAATCTAGTGTCCACGCCCCCTTTTTCCTCGCGGGGAGAGAAATTAGATTTATGACATTATGGGTGGAATGAATCCTTTATCCCCTTTTGGGGGAATTTGGGCTATAACGTTTGAAGAGTCGCCACCTAATGATTATAGTGCATTAGGACACTTTTCGAGAAAAGAAGAAAGATTTGAAAGAAAACCAGAGTTTGGGTAACGGCTTGAGATTATCTCGAGTGGAAGGTGTTAGGCACCCCTCAAGATTCACTAGTGTGTTTCCCGGCCTTGCTTAGTTGTGACTTTAAGAAGAGTAGGAGTAGACGAACAAAGTTTGCACATAAGAAATACAAGCAAGTTGACAATTCTGAAAGAAGAATGACACTAGTAAAAGAGAGTCTTAGTTTGAAGAAAACATTTAAACAAAGGAAAAGTAAAGAAAGAGGGTCCTAAGTTTAACTATAATATGGATAATTCGATGCAATATCCCGCACATATTCCCCAAAGAGGGGTCGCCTTATGATATTAGCGCATCATCATCATCTTCATATTCTACCCTTCCCACCCCCGTTAAGGTATTTAAGCGCGATTAGTCACGTTTACTTATTGAATGCTAGTACCCGTCCCAACCTATCAGTCCCACGGTATTTGGACTTCTAATCCTAAAGGGGAGAAGGGGATGGAGGCATATATGGAGTTTAAAAGGATAAAATACTAAGGCATCAATCAAAACAAATAACAAATAATGGTATACAAATCAAGCACTCAAAGGCTCATACAAACCCCGTAAATCACAACAACAATTAGTTTAGCATGACTTATAAGTACTGATTTGGTCTTTAATATTAACCGGTTGACAGATTAGTTTAACACATAGAGTTGGATAACAAGCCCGCATTAGGCAACCCGGATCCTATTGTCAGAACTTAAGGTATTTAAAAATAAGTGATTCAGAAAACACTAATTTTAGACAAGAACATATACAGAAGAGTTTTGAAATAGAAAATTTGAAGATTGCAAAAGTTCAGAGATGGCTTGCAAATTAGCCGAATTGTTTAAGTAAAAGAATAGTAAAGTTGTAAAGAAGCGTTTTACGAAAAGCATTGAAGTTAAAAATTCAGGCAGACAACTAACAGGTTGGTTTGAGAATAAAGATGTAAGTTTGGAATTTAAAGGACACCACAGATCTATAGAAATGTTAAAAGAGACGGAAATATTAGGCGAGTTTGAATTCCTATAGGAATGATATCTATATCTTGATTTGATAAGACTCGTTACTGTCATTGAACTGATACGGGGATGAATATTTTATTGCCCTACAGTTTTCCTAGTGTTTTTGCGTTTCCTATACACATGATCACTATATGCAACTTGTTATATGAGTATTAGGTCCTATAGGCATGGTATCTAAATGATCGACTTATGAAACGTTAAAAACCTATACACATGATCTCTAGGCAGTTTGAAGCATTGATCTTACAGGCATGATATCTAGGTGATTAAATAATAACATTAGTCCTATATGCATGGTATCTACCCTTTAGCATATGCAAATAAACATAAACCCCTCCCACACCCTTTCACTAATATTCCCCAAATTCTTTTTTTTACAGAATTGTTATAGAACCAAAAGAAAGTAAACAAAATACATTACAACCTACAGCTAGATCCAAAAAGCTTAATTCAATCTTAATATCCAATAACATGTGTTTCACCAGATCCAGATTCCAGATTCAAAAGTCTTCTCTTAGAAGGTTTCTAAGTTCCAAGGGCTTTCAGGAAGCCCAGGCAATGCTTACACCCTAAAGATTCAATGTGCTGACAGAGTAGTGCGATGTGTGAAATTGCCAGCCCGTAGGCATCCAAGTTCAGAGGGAACTCCAGGGTACCTAAGCATGGCTTACCATAGGGGGCAGAAATTAAAGAACTAAGAATAAGTGTAAAGTGAGGGAATTAGAGGAAACCAAAGCAAAATGGTGGTCATACCCAGTCATGGCTAAGACTGGAACACCCCTGACCCTTTACTTGATTCAAGCATATAAAAGAGTAGACTTTTCACACAGGGGCCTGGGTGATGATTAGGACACCACCAGACTCTAGTCAAGGCTCAACACATAAAGGGGGGGGGGGGGGGGTTAAGGGATTGGTACTGATCTAAGTAAAGGTTCAAGAGAACCTGGTCCCAGGTCGGGGATAGAAATAGGGTGCTACCTCAGCCTAGAACCAATACTCGTACATAAAAAGGGGTTAAAGTGAATGGGATCACATGAAAACATTCACATAAACATCAAGGAAGGATAATAAAAGCATAACAACAACTTTAAAGATACATAAGCATGAAGAAAGGCTTAACAAACTAATGAATAGTCACACAATGCAAGAAAACATGTAGTGAGAGGTTATGTAAATGGGAGAAGTAAACACATTGTTTTGGGGAACAATATTTAAATTATAGAGACCTACCAGTTGCAAGTTCAAAGAGAAGAATAAACAAAGTAGGAAATCAGCCAGAGAATTCACTCAAGCTTCAGCAGATACTTGAGAAAAACAAGCAGGATTCTACAGTCTAGCCTTGGCTTTCAGCCGGCTAGACACAAATAGTAGTGCGGGTAGCAGAGAAGAGAAGAGAGCTTAGAGTGTGTGTGTGTTTTTGAACTCTGTTGTTCGTGAGTTTAAAGAAAAGGAGTAGCGTATTTATTGTTTGAAAACAGGTAGTAAGTAAGGATAAATATAATTCAATACCAATCAAAATCAATTAGAAGAGGGGAACTCCTTTAATTAAGTAATTCTAGTTTGAATAGGAGAGGGCACAATTTAAATAAAGTCAATAACACACGGTGCAATAAAGGGTAAATACATAGGAGAAGCTTTTAAAAATACACTGTTAGATAAATAAGGTAAGGGTAAAATCAATCAATCACATAGTAAATCAGGAATCAAAGATTCGAACTTAGTAATGAATTAAGTCAGAAAACAGGTTCAAATAAAACAAGGAGAGAATCAAATAAATTCGTATAGAAATAAATCCCAAAAATTAGGGTTTATTAGAGAGAAAAAGGTCTGATTATAAAGAGTGCATAAATTTAAACATGCGAGGCTAGAATTAAATGAATAGTGTAGTGGTGTGATCAAATAGAAGAACATAGACATGCGAGAAATCAAGAGGTCTTACAAAGCTTAGCAAAAATCAGAAACATGAGACGAATAGGGTTTTGAAATTATAAAAGAAGCAGAACAAGAATCAAACAATCGTGCACAAATGGTTGAAAACCCCCCAAAAATTAGGGTTTTCCCCCAATGCTTACATGCAAAGACGAAGCATAGAAGATCAGTCAAAATAAACTCAGAAAAACCCAAAGAACACCGACAGTTCATGGAAGCAAACAAAGTCAAAGAAATCCATAGAAACCCTAGGAAAATACAGTAAAGAAAATACACAGAAAACCATAGTGAAAAGAGATAGCAGTAGAACAAGTAACAAATCACGGAAACCCTAAGTTTTAAGAAGATGAACAATTTTGAAAACAAAAAATCAAAAAGATGTGGAAAATACTTTAAAATCTTAGAAAATAGAACGGATCTAAAGTAGATCTTAGAGAGAAATAAAGAAAACCTCGAGGGCTTATGGTTTCAAACAAAACCCTAGAAAATGAGAAAGACCTCGAACGGGCTGGTCCTGAGTCGGAGATGGACTCACAGGGCTAGGACTCGCCAGAGATGAGCCATAGATGGCCATAGAACTTGAATCAGAGAGATTATGAGCCGGGGTCTTCAAATTCGGACTCTGAAATCTCGAGCAAAAGGAGCATAGAGGTATGTGGGGGTAGGTACAGGCTGCCCAGGGTCTGAGAAGCCATAGTCTCCGGTGAAACAAGGTCCGAGACCGGTGAAATAGATCTAGGGTTTTAGAAAGGCTTGAGAGTATTTAAGAGATGAAAGGGGATACAAGGACGACTGCTGAAGATAAATGAAGGGGATTAGGGTTAGAGGTGGGTTTATTTAAGGAAAGGCTAACATGGGCTGTTGATTAAAACAATCAACAACCCTGATTTAAAGAGGGATCCAGACGGGTAAGTTTGTTAGGGTATGGGTCGGGTAATTGGTGAAATTGGGTTGTTTCATTAGGGGGTGAATTGGGACTGAAATTAGGCTAAAATTGAAAGTAAAATGGGCTACAATTGAAATAGCCACGTTTTCCTTTTTGAATTTACAAAAATAGTAAATGATGTTTAAAAATCAAATTAAAAATACGAAGTTAATAAACAATGCATGAGAATCAATTTAAAAATATTAGAAATAATTTTGTGATAATTAATGCTTTTAAATATAGAAATAGGCTAAAACTGCAATTTTAGTTTAAAATACAAAATGAACTTGTAAAATTATGCAAAAAATAATAAAAATTATATTTTGGTATAAATGTGGGAATACAATAAATTATTCACCAAAATTAAAAGTTTTGAGAAAAAATATTTGATTTTATAGTGCTAAATAGGCCATAAATTAGTTTTAAAAATCTTTATATATTTGGAAGAAATTCCAAAACATTTGGGGATGCTTGAATATGCATATAAATGGTATATTGAAAGTATTTTAAATAGAAAAATACATAGGGAAAAATTGGGTATCAACAACTGCCTCTCTTTACCCGAGGAGGATGAAAGAGTTGTTGGGTAAAGATAAGATAGCCAATTTTGACCGGAGACGTCGGTTGAAAAAGGATTTTGACTGTGCTTTGGTTTTTGAGCTACCTACATATATCTGGTTTTACAGGAATCAGGCCATATATTGTTCAGGAACCATTGACGGAATATGCCGATGGAAATTCGAAAAAACGGACGCTATGGTTAGATCTGAGTGGGTGTCTAGAATCGGACAGATTGCGGAGAACTGGAGCGGGATTGCTCCTGCTGAGACGGCCGTGAGCCAGCCGGAGTACCTGCAAATGGGTGATGTGCGTATATATTACATAATTTAAATGTGATGCAAGTTCCCGTTGGACCATGAATGTTTGTCTTTGGACGGCTAGGATGACGTCCTCAGACTATGATGTCCTGGGCCATAAAGAGCATAATAGTAAGGGTTTGCAGGCCATGAAATGATGTTCTCGGGCAATGCAGATGGTGCCTCCGAACTATGACGCCTTTGAATGAGTTGGCGATCTTTCAGCCCATGAGAAGGGGACAATGTTTCAGCCAAATGAATGCAAAGGGTGGCGATCTTTCAACCAGAGCGAGAATTAAAAAAGCGGGTGGAGATATTTCAGCCGACGAATGAGAATTTTAAATGCAGGTGGCGATGTTTCAGCCAGTCGAAAAATAAGACGGCGATATTTCAACCATGCAGGGCGGAGACAATGCTTAGTCTCGGAAGGCAGATAGGAGCCTTATGCAATATGGAGGTAGATATTAACCTCGGAAGGCAGAGAGTAGTGTTATGAAAAAATGCAGATGGACATAGAGCTTAGTCTCTAAAGGCAAAAATGTAGCCTTATGCTATGGGGAGGTAGAGCTTAACCTCGGAAGGCAGAGAATAGCCTTATGCAAAAATGCAGATGGAGACAGAGCTTAGTCTCGAAAGGCAGATAGTAGCCTTATGCAATGGGGAGGTAGAGCTTAACCTCGGAAGGCAGAGAATAGCCTTATGCAAAAAATGCATATGTAGACAAAGCTTAGTCTCGAAAAGCAGGTAGTAGCCTTATGCAATATGGAGGTAGAGCTTAACCTCGGAAGGCAGAGAATAGCGTTATGCGAAAAATGCAGATGGAGACAGAGCTTAGTCTCGAAAAGCAGGTAGTAGCCTTATGCAATATGGAAGTAGAGCTTAACCTCGGAAGGCAGAGAATAGCCTTATGCAAAAAATGCAGATGAAGATAGAGCTTAGTCCCGAAAGGCAGATAGTAGCCTTATGCAATACAAGAATGTAAAAGAGAGAAGCAGTAAGTTTTCTTAGCTAGTAGATGGTTTGCGATATTAGGACTGCTGGAGAGTGTTGAGTGCAGATAGTGACCCCTTCTTGGAGGGTTTTGATTCTAAATAGCGAATGTACTTTGATTTGTGGCCTGAATTCCTGCATTCAAAGAAAACTTGTGAGTTTTGTAGAGGGGAGGTTAGTTCGTATCCTCCAGCTCTTGGCGTCGTGTATCGCGGGGGTAGCGTTGCTAAACGATGGTGATGCAGATGATGCTTATGCATAACTTAGTAAACATAATGCAAGTACATATATATATATATACACACACACACACATATATATACACACACACACACACACATACACACACACACACACACACACACACATATATATATATATAAATGATTTTGGTTGAACCAATGACTGCAACGTGGTTCAAGACGTGACGACTTTGCTTGCTCCAGAATTTTGAGGGTCCTCTTCAAAATTTTGCCCCAGTTTACTGGGTTGGCACTACTGACAGCTATGCTGGACCACTGAACGCGGGAGCATCCTAGAATTTTGAGCGCCCTCCTCAAAATTCTGCCCCAGTTTACTGTGTTGGTGCTGATGAAAAGACTGATAACCTACTTTGGAATTTTGAGGGTCCTCCTCAAAATTCTGCCCCAGTTCCAATTGCGGGGGAAAGATGGAATTTTTATTAATATGTGACCGAACCAATAGGGCTGCCATGTATCCACTATTAAATGGGAATCAGGTTAGACGTAGTTCAAATTACATCGTAAAAGAAAAGCATATTATCAAATGTTGTATCTTTTCACTGTGTTTGAGGTGATAGGCTTCGGCCAGACTTCTCCGTCCATTTCTGCGAGAATAAGGGGTCCTCCAGTCAGAACCCGGTGAACCATGTACTGACCCTGCCAATTGAGAGAGAATTTCCCTTTGACTTCATCTTGGTGTGGAAATAGTTTCTTTAATACCAACTGTCCTGGCGCTAACTTCCTCGGCTTGACTCTCTTGTTGAAGGCTTTGGACGTTCTTTTCTGATATAATTGACCGTGACAGACATCATTCATTCTCTTTTTGTCGATGAGGGCTAATTTCTCGTAGCGAATTTTGACCCATTATGCATTATCTAACTCTGTTTCTGGTATGACCCTCAGGGAGGGAATTTCTACCTCGGCGGGGTTGACTGCCTCTGTACCATAAAACAACATGTAGGGAGTGGCCCCAGTTGATGTGGGACTGTGGTACGATAACCCAGTAAGGTGAACGACAACTTGTCATGCTACTGCTTGTACTTTCTATCATCTTCCTGAGTATCTTCTTGATATTCTTATTGGCTGCTTCTACAGCTCCATTCATCTGAGGTCTGTAAGCCGTAGAGTTTTTGTGTTTAATATTGAATGTTTCACACATTGCCTTCATCAGGTCGCTGTTGATATTAGAACCATTGTCGGTGATGATTGATTCCGGAACCCCGAATCGACAAACCATACGATCTTGGACGAAATCTGCCACTACTTTCTTGGTCACTGCCTTATATGATGCTGCTTCAAACCATTTGGTAACGTAATCAATTGCCACTAGGATGAACCTGTGCCCATTTGACGTGGCTGGTTCAATTGGTCCAATGACATCCATTCCCCAAGTAGCAAACAACCATGGTGAGCTTATTGCAATAAGCCTATTTAGAGGTACATTTATCATATCTTCATGTATTTGACAACGATGGCACTTCCGGACATACTGTATGCAGTCTGTTTCCATAGTTATCCAAAAATAAGGAGTATCTTCTTTGCCAACATGAAATCATTCATGTGCGGTCTGCAGGTCCCTGTGTGCACTTCCTCCAATATTCTGATTGCTTCTCTTGCCTCGACACATCTTAATAATCCCAAATCAGGAGTCCTCCTATACATGATTCCTCCGCTCTGAAAGAAGTTGTTGGACAATCTCCAAAGTGTTCGTTTCTGAGTAGCATTGGCAAGGTCTGGGTACTCTCCTGTTGTCAGGTATTCTCGGATATCGTGGAACCACGGTTTCCCGTTGGCTTCTTCCTCGACGTGAGCACAAATAGCTGGCTAGTCGTGAATCTTGACCTGGATGGGGTCAATAAAGTTTGTATTGGGATGCTGGATCATAGACGATAAAGTGGCTAAGGAATCAGCAAACTCATTCTGTATTCTGGGAACATGATGGAATTCTGTCTTTCTAAATCTTTTCCTCAACTACCGTACATGATGCAGATAGGGAGTATTTTGGAACTCTTGGTTGCCCATTCTTCTCGAACCTGATGTACGAGCAGGTCCGAGTCTCCGATCACTAATAGTTCTTGAATGTTCATGTCTATTGCCAGCTTGAGCCCTAGGATGCAGGCTTCGTACTCGGCCATGTTGTTGGTGCATGAGAATCTGAGCTTGGCAAATACTGAGTAACGCTGGCCGATTTCTGATATCAAGACCGCTCCTACACCAACTCCTTTAAAATTTGCGGCTCTGTCGAAAAACATCCTCCAACCGTCATAGGATTCTGCAATGTCTTATCCTATGAAGGCTATCTCTTCATCAGAAAAATACGTCTTCAGAGGTTCATATTCTCCTCCTACAGGATTCTCGGTGAGGTGATCTGCCAAGTCTTGTCTTTTGACTGCCTTCTGGGTAACATAAACGACGTCAAATTTGCTTAACAGTATTTTCCACTTGGCGAGCTTGCCGTGACATGGTGATTTGAAAGATATACTTCAATGGATCCATCCTGGATATGAGATAAGTGGCGTAGCGTAAAAATAATGCCTCATTTTCTAAGCTACCTAGGTTAGAGCATAACAAGTGCGCTCTAATAAGGAATACCGAGCCTCCTACGGGGTAAACTTCTTGCTGAGGTAGTAGATGGCTTGGTCCTTTCTTCCTATTTCATCATGAGTCCCAAAACACAACCAAATGCCCCATCCAATACTGCAAGATAAAGCAATAGAGGTCTCCCTGGCTCGGGTGGAACCTAGACTGGCGGCGTTGACAAGTATTCCTTGATTCTGTCAAAAGCCTTTTGACAGTCCTCAGTCCGTTTAGTTGCGGCATCCTTCTTTAGCATCTTGAAAATGGGTTCACAAATGATAGTGGACTGGGCTATGAATCGGCTGATATAGTTGAGCCTTCCTAGAAAACTCATCACATCATTCTTGCTCTTTTGTGGTGGCAACTCTTGAATGGCTTTGACCTTTGATGGGTTCAATTCTATTCCCCGACGGCTTACAATGAAACCCAATAATTTTCTAGCGGGAACCCCGAATGCACACTTGGTGGGATTCAGTGTCAAGTTGTATCTCCTCAGTCTATTGAAGAATTTCTCAAATCTCCCATGTGATCTGCAACTTTCCTGGATTTAATGATGACGTCGTCCACATAAACCTCAATATCTTTATGTATCATATCATGAAAGATTGTGGTCGCGGCTCTCATGTAGGTAGCACCAGCATTCTGTAAACCAAACAGCATCATTCTGTAACAGTACATTTCCCGCGGCGTGATGAATGCCGTTTTCTCTGCATCTTCTTCATCCATCTATATCTGGTGGTATCCAGCAAAACAATCAACGAATGACTGCAGCTCATGTTTAGCACAATTATTGATCAATGTGTGTATATTTGGCAAAGGGAAATCATCTTTAGGACCAGTGCGGTTGAGATACCGGTAGTCGACACAGACTCTAACCTTCCCATACTTCTTTAGTACCGGCACAATGTTGGCTAACCATGTTGGATACTATACCACTCTAAGAACCCTGGCTTTGACCTGCATGGTAACCTTTTCTTTGATTTCAAACTCATGTCTGGCTTGAACTTTCTGAGTTTTTGTTTGACCGGTGGGCATGCCGGATCTGTCGGCAGCTTGTGACCCACAATGGATGTGCTGAGGCCCATCATATCGTCATACGACCAGGCGAATATATCCTCATATTCTTTTAAAAACTCTGTGTACTCTTTCTTTTCTGATGGTGACAAGTGTACGCTGATACGTGTTTCCTTGACATTTTCTTCGTCTCCTAGATTAACAATCTCAGTTTCGTCCAAGTTGGACGTAGGCATGTTCTCAAAATTCTCGACCTCTCTGTCAACTTCTTCCGGTATTTCATCCTCTTCTGGATCTATGTCCGTTTATCGCATTGCCTCGTTGCAAGTTATGTTCTTCAGTTCATCATCAAAATATGTAATAGTAATGCTGTGTAAAATAAAGTAAATGGTAGAGAAAATAAATGAGAGCGAAACATAAAGATAAACCTGGAAAATTATTTGATTAAATTCATAATTGTCTGAAACATCGGAGCTCTTTTCAAAATTAAAGAACATGCGGAAAAGTAAAATCAACTAAAAGTAAAGTGCGATGCATATGTGTCATTTAGCCTTGCTATCCCGAGGCTCTCAGGCACTGGTTGTCCTGATTGACCAATTGGTGAGGTGTTCTCCCCGGTTCACAGCTTGAATGGAAGGGCCTTCCTCCCTTCCTCCTCGAAGTTAACACAACAATGCATATTGTCCTCCAGAAACAGGTTCTTCATTGCTACCAGTATCTCCTCTTCCTCTGATCCATATATGACATCAGCTGGCTGAAAGGTCTGCTCCAACTAAGGTAGAGGGTGCTCCAGTAGGTAGTAGGGACCATGCCATGGTGGCGACCAGTGGTTGAACTCCTCCCAAGTATATTCATAACCCAGGCCAAAAGTGGTACCAGGCTTCTTCAACTTGATAGGCTTGGTGAGGCCCTGGAGATTCTCGCCAAGTCCTTTTCCGAGCTCGTATCCACTTCAGATCAGAATGCTCTCAATATTGTTATCCCCCCACTTGTCTTTGTCTACGGCGTTGACTCGCGCGATGTGATGGTATGTTTCTCCATCGACTTTTCTTCTACCTCTGATCATCGAGATGGCCTGGCGACTATTAGGGTTGCCACCGTTGCCATGGAGGATTACTTCCTGATGATTCCATTCAAATTTTACAGCCTGATGCAAAGTCGATGGCACATCCCCAGCGGCCTGGATCCAAGGTCGTCCTAGCAACAAATTGTAGGACGCTGGTACATCAATGACTTGGAACTAAACATCGAACCAGGTAGGTCCCATCTGCAGGCATAAGCTAATTTCTCCAATGGTGGACCTCTGAGATCCATCAAAAACTTTGACACTGATAGCCCCGTCTTTGTTCTCGGGCAATCCCTTACCTAATGTCCTGAGAGTTACCAATGGGAAAATGTTGAGGCTGGATCCCATGTCGACTAGAATCTTGGTGATAAACTGATCCTCGTATTGCGCAGCGATGTGCAATGCTTTGTTGTAACCAAGCCCTTCTGGCAGTAGTTCATCTTCATGGAAGGTGATCTTATGGCTTTCCATTACCTACCCCACCATGTTTGCCATTTTTCCTCCTGTTATGTTGCTGGGAACATAAGCTTCACCCAGTATTTTCATTAAGGCATTTTTATGTGCCTCCGAGCTTCGTAGAAGAGCCAGAATAGAAAACTGTGTTGGTGATTTGTTCATATGCTCGACGACTGAGTACTCTTTGGCCTGTACCTTCCTCCAAAGGTCATCGAGTCCAGTTTCAACAACCCGTCCGGAGGCCTGCTTGCTAGACTCAGCCAAGTGTTCCGGGGTGTACACCCTGCCTGTCCTGGTCATGCCCTGTGCGGTAATTACTTTCCTAGTATATGTCTTTCCCTTCCTTCTAGCCTCAACGGTGTAATCCCAAGGTATGCACTTGTCTTGAACGGGGTTACATCTGTCATAGAGACCGGAATAGGCATCCTGGGAGGTAACACAGTGACTTCAAACGGTGTAGGCGCCTTTGGAACCCCAAGCTCAACCTCAATTAGTTTTGGCACCTTTGCAAGAGGTGCTTCAAACTCGAGTGGTACAGAAACATTTAATACATCGCCCTCAGAGGGCTGAATCTGGACAACAATGGGATTGAGAGTAACTGTTGGCTTCTTAGGCTCGTCTCCTTCAGCTATTAAATTGATTGACCCTTTTGGGTCCCAATCATCTTCGATCTTGATAATGTGGATGCCTCCACCCTTGTGGTCAGGCAGAGGGTTGTTGCGGATATTAGGAGCAGATTCTTTTGCTATTATGATCTTGTTGTCAATCAGATTCTGAATCTTGTCTTTCAACGAGCGACACTCGTCGATGGTATGTCCTTTCACCCCAGAATGGTATGTGTAAGTCTTATTTGGGTTGATCCACTGGGAAGGGTTTCTGGAGTTACGGCTGGGATAAGGGTAATGTAACCATTTGCTTTGAGCTTTTCATATAATTGGTCAATTGGCTCGGCTATGGCGGTATATTGTATAGGAGGTTTGCGGTCGAAGTTTGGTCTAGGTCGAGGGAAGTTCTGGTGGGTGGGAGGTGATGGGTAGTGGTAAGGTTGGAAATTATATGCTTTATACATGTGCGGGTTGGGAATATCTAGGTGAGGTGGGTTGATATGTGGGTGGTGGAGGTTATTGGTAAGCAGGTGGTGGAATTTGGTAAGTGGGCGATGGTGCTTGGTAGTTTAGGGTAAGTTGATATGTGAGTGGAGCTGAGGGATATGTTTGGTACTTCATAGGGGAGTTGTTCCTTTGCGCAGCCATTACAGAATTCACATTCTTTTTCTTCGACGAGCCACTAGACTGTAAAGCTTTGTTGGTAGATTGCAATGCCTCGATACTTGTGACCATACCATTTTTGATGCCTTCTTCGATCCTTTCTCCCAACTTGATGATGTCGGAGAACTTTTTGCCTTCTATTAGCATCAACCTCTCGTAATACTGTGGATCTTGAGCACGGACGAAGAACCTGTTCATTTGTTTTTCCTCCAAGGCCGGTCTGACCTTAGCAGCTTCTGACCTCCAATGAGTAGAATACTCGCGAAAGGTCTCTGTGGGCTTCTTTTTGAGATTGTGGATATAGAATGCATCTGGTGCATTGTCAGTGTTGAACCTAAACTAATCCATAAAGTCAGATGCCATGTTCACCCAACCAGTCCATATTTTTGCATCCTTGCTAATATATCAGGATAAAGCATCACCCTTCAAACCTCTCATGAACAGCTTCATGCGGATTTTCTTGTCCATTCCGACTCCTACCAACTTGTCAAAATACATTCCAATTGGACCCTGGGGTCACCTGTGCCATCGAACATTTCAAACTTGGGAGGTTTGTACCCCTCTAGGAGCTCAACATCTGGCTGAACACAGAGATCTTCGTAATTCAACCCTTCAACACCTTTGTTACCTTCGAAACCTTGGACCCGGCTAGTCAACTTATTGATCTCAGCGGCCAAATTCTGAATGAGGGAGCTATTGTCATATGACGCGACTGTACTGGTGATTGGCTGACTGTAATGCGGCATAGTGTCCATAAAGATTGTTCTGTTATGGTCTTTTGTGGTGTTTTGTGGTTCAGGAATGTGCAGTGGAGTGTTATGAGTGGGTTGAATTGGAGGTTGTGGGATGTTTTGTGGAGGTTTGGGGTTCTGGGTGTTAACATCAGGAGCGACAAGAGTGATTGACAGGCTTGCTAGGTTTCTAACTTTTTCCAATTCCTCTCGGGATCTTAGCAATGTTTGCTCCATATGAGCAGCAGTCTCTTTGGTGATTGCACCATTCAGAGAAGTTTCTTGAAGTTCCATTCTAGCACTTGTATCTCCCTTTTTGCCTTTGTTCCTGTTTCTGGTAGGACTTGGAGGAGGAGGAGGTGGAGGACCCTTGAATCTTGTGGAGTATGTTGATGGTGCCAGAATGCATGAACTAACCTTTGGGGAGGGGAATAAAAAAGAAAAGCAAAAAAGGTAAAATGTTAGTGCGAATTTTGATAAATAATATTGCAATATTTAAACATTGTGCGGGAATATTAATCGCTTCCTAATTTAGGTGTCTCGTTGTGCCCGAGGTAGGCCTAGCGACAAATTAAATTTGGAGAAACTTATAATGCTAAATGCTTCATTTTATTGATAAAAACAAAACGAATCTAAAAATAACTAAATGATAAAGATGTCATTAATGGCCAGTGGCCTTATTACATTTAAGAAAGCAGAAGAGTCAAAATCCTAACTACTTGGTCCCAGAAGGACTTTCCCCAGATTCAATACTCTTGCCTCCCTCGTACAACTGTATCAACTCGTGCATCCCTAACAGTAGATAGGCTCGAGCTAGATGTCCTCCTACACTTCCCTCAATATTCTGACACTCTTCAATTCTTTTTAAGAACTTCCCTTCCAACTCCACTAGACCTTGCTCCAGATACCGTAAACGGTTGTTGGCCTTGACAGCCATATCCTTCAACTCTTTGATCAGATTCTCGTGGGCTTCCTGTATTTCCCGATGTTCATCCTCACATTCTCTCATCCTCTTGCACAATTGATTGTATTTTGACTTGCGCTTCAGTTTTCTCCTCAATAATCCTATAACCGTGGAAGAATCCTGGATGACCCAAAACAATGTGATCATTTTCCAACCAGCCTGTGTAGTGAGGCACACACCCGGCATGATACCTATCTGGTTCGATAGACTCTCCCTAAGACTAGCATGCAATGGCACATATGCTGAGCATGATTCCTGTGCGGGCTATCATCATCTTGAAAGTCAGCCCTGAAATGACTCATTTTCTCCATCCTGGGTATGATTTGTTTCCTTCTGGCTTGACTCATTACTCGGAGGGGGACGTAAGGAAAAGTTCCCCTCAAGCCAATGAGTATGAGGAATGGTGCATCTCGAGAATGGATAATAAACTCCCATGTTGGGAACCACTCGAACATCCACTAAATTTGCTCTTCTTTTATATTCTCGAACAACTCTTACCATCCATTGGCGTCCTTTGGCCGAGCGAACATGTTGGGCATGAAGTTCATTCACTTTGGTGATGAAAAGTGATATGGTCATTTTGATCCCTTCGTATGATTTCCTGTCTGTAGTCGCCTTTCTGAAGGTGTTCTAGGAGCCAAAGTTGAAGCAGCAGATTACAACCCTCAAAATGTGGAGCCCTTTGTTGGCACTTTCCCAAGGCTCGATAGATTTCAG
Source organism: Nicotiana benthamiana (assembly GCA_034376525.1). Taxonomy (NCBI): domain Eukaryota; kingdom Viridiplantae; phylum Streptophyta; class Magnoliopsida; order Solanales; family Solanaceae; genus Nicotiana; species Nicotiana benthamiana. The sequence goes on along the minus strand of CM067334.1, from coordinate 122,678,250 downwards.
CGATGATCATGGGCACTATGCTGAAAGATTGCCCGTCGATTCCTTCCATTAAGGTCTTAGTCACCATAGCTAGTCTGGTATGGATCCTAGCCTTCTTCATAGGGAAAGTTATCATGCCCAAGAAGCAAAACATGAACACAAACACCCTTCTATGTATATGTCCTAAAGAAGTGAGGGCGAATTCGTCCATGTAGGTGCAATAGGACTTGCTGTGGCCATATCTCTCGTATAAAAAGTCGAATGGTATGTATGATTCCTTCAAGCAAGAAAGGTTGGGATTTTTCTTGAGTCCCATCATCTTAAGAAAGCCTCTACTTTTCCGATTCTCCGGAATATGCAAACCCGGAGTCTCCCAAGGGATACCAGCTAGGACCCCTATCTCTTCTAGCAATGGGGTCATCTCCAAGTCTCCGAAACGGAACATTGATCGATCACCATCCCAACACAGAGTGGCAGCTTCAATGATCTTGTTGTTGGGTTGGATTTCCAGAAGTGAGGGAAAATTCACTAAGTACTTGCGGACGAGGGCTTGATCGCTGCCATGAAGATCTTCCCACCATCTTAGCAACCTTGGGTGGATGTTGGACACCATACCGAATCTGGGGACCTCGTGCCTAATTTTTTGCAAAACAAAGTGTTAGGCCCTTAACCCCACTAGACTCAACTATTTAAATCAATAATTAACAAAAGGCATTTAGTTCTCAAAATAAATGCACACAACGTGAAGGTGTCCGTTTGAGTTTTGGGAAACCCGATGGACTTTGGTTTAGGCTGTCTTAATGAGTCATTACGCGGACAACATAATTGACTCAGCTAGGCTTGACCATGATACATGAATAGTTTAAGGGAATAAGGTTTCTACTTTTGAAGTGCTAGACAAGGTACCCTTGAGCGGACAACTCAAGAGGGAAAGGCGCGGAACCGTCGACTACACAGTTGGTCGACTGGTTTTACCGCAAATATGCATTTGCCACATTTAGGGGGTTATAATATCGGAAGGGCGCAACCACTCATTATAAGCGTTGCTATAGGATGGAATATGATGCTGAGAGATGTAATTACAATAATGAAACAAATTACATGTATTTTCACGTTCATAAGATAAATGATTACAATGCTTGCTCAAAATTACAACAGTATCGAAATAAAGCAATAAAGAAGGCAATTAAAGGAAAGAAAGACATGAACAGTCAAGTTAGTAATTGTGATGAAATAATCAAGGACAGGAAATAAATATGATTAAGCAAGCAATAAATTCACAAAAGCAAGTAATGGTAAAAGCCTAAAAGAATCCCCAGCGGAGTCGCCATGTTGTCGACGCCCCCTTTTTCCTCGCAGGGAGTGAAATCAGGTTTATGAAATTATGGGTGGAATGAACCCTTTATCCCCATTTGGGGGAATTTGAGCTTTGTAGTCTTAAGAGTCGCCACCTAATGATTATATTGTATTAGGACACTTTTAGAGAAAAGAAGAAAAATTTGAAAGAAAACCAGAGTTTGGGTAAGGGCTTGAGATTATCTCGAGGGGAAGGTGTTAGGCACCCCTCAAGATCCACTAGTGTGGTTCCCGGCCTTGCTTAGTTGTGACTTTAAGAAGAGTGGGAGCAGACGAACAAAGTTTGAACATAAGAAATACAAGCAAGTTGACAATTCTGAAAGAAGAATGGCACAAGTAAAAGAGAGTTTTAGTTTAAAGAAAACAGTTAAACAAAGGAAAAGTAAAGAAAGATGGTCATAGGTTTAACTATAATATGTATCATTCGATGCAATATCCCGCACATATTCCCCAAAGAGGGTTATCCTCTTGATATTAGTGCATCGTCATCATCTCCATATTCTACCCTTCCCACCCCCGTTAAGGTATCTAAATGATCGACTTATGAAACGTAAAAAATCTATAGACATGATCTCTAGGCGATTTGAAGCATTGATCTTATAGGCATGATATCTAGGTGATTGAATAACAACATTAGTCCTATAGGCATGGTATCTGCCCTTTAGCATATGCAAATAAACAAAAACCCCTCCTACACCCTTTCACTAATATTCCCCAAATTCATTTTTTTACAAGATTGTTATAGAACCAAAAGAAAGTAAACAAAATAAATTACAGCCTACAACTAGATCCGAGAAGCCTAATTCAATCTTAATATCCAATAACATGTGTTTCACCAGATCCGGATTCCAGATTCCAAGGCCTTCTTTTAGAGTGTTTCAAAGTTCCAAGGGCTTTTATGAAGCCCAAGCAATGCTTACACCCTAAAGATTGAATATGGTAATAGAGGAGTGAATGTGTGGAATTACCAGCCCTTAGGCATCCAAGTTCAGAGGGAACTCCAGGGTCCCTAAGCATGGCTTACCATAGGGGGGAAGAACTTAAAGAACTACGAATAAGTGTAAAGTGAGGGGATTAGAGGAAACCAAAGCAAAGGGTGGTCATACCCAGTCATGGGTAAGACTGGCATACCCCTGACCCTTTACTTGATTCAAGCATATAAAAGAGGAGACTTTTGGAAGCCAGACAGGGGCCTGGGTGATGATTAGGACACCACCAGACCCTAGTCAAGGCTCAACATATAAATGGGGTTAAGGGAATGGGACTGATGTGATTAAAGGTTCAAGAGAACCTGGTCCTAGGTCGGGGATAGCAATAGTATGCTACCTCGGCCTAGAACCAATACTCGTACATAAAAAGGATTAAAGCGAATGGGATCACATGAAAACATTCACATAAACATCAAGGAAGGATATGAAACACATAACAACACATTAAAGATGCAAAATCATGAAGAAAGGCTTAACAAACTAATGAATAGTCACACAATGCAAGAAAACATGTAGTGAGAGGTTAAGTAAAAGGGAGAAGTAAACACATATTTTTGGGGAACAGTATTTAAATTATAGAGACGTACTAGTTGCAAGTTCAAATAGCAGAATAAACAAAGTAGGAAATCAGCCATAGAATTCACTCGAGCTTCAGCAGATACTTGAGAAACACAAGCAGGATTCTACAGTCTAGCCTTGACTTTCAGCCGGCTAGACACAATCAGTAGTGCAGGTAGCAGAGAAGAGAAGAGAGCTTAGAGTGTGTGTATGTTTTTGAACTATATTGTTCGTGAGTTTAAAGAAAAGGAGTAGGGAATTTATTGTTTGAAAATAGGTGGAAAGTAAGGAAAATAAAAATTCAATACCAATCAGAATCAATTAGAAGAGGGGAACTCCTTTAATTAAGGAATTCGAGTTTGAATAGGAGAGCGCGGAGTTGTATTTAAGGAAAGAAAATCAATAACATATGGTTCCATAAAGGGTAAATACATAGGAGAAGCTTATAAAAATACACGGTTAGATAAATAAGGTAAGGGTAAAATAAATTGATCACATAGTAAATCAAGAATCAAAGATTCGAACTTAATAATAAATTAAGTAAGAAAACAGGTCCAAATCAAACAAGGAGAGAATCAAATAAATTCATATAGAAATCAATCCCAAAAATTAGGGTTGTTTATAGAGGAAAAGGTCTGATTATATTGAGTGCATAAATTTAAACATGCGTGGCTAGAATTAAACGAACAGTGTAGTCATGTGATCAAATATAAGAACACAGACATACGAGAAATCAAGAGGTCTTGCAAAGCTTAGAAAGAATCAGAAACACGAGACAAATTTAGGGTTTTGAAATCAGACAAAAAGCAGCACAAGAATCAAATAATCAATGCACAAATGGTTGAAAACCACCCAAAATTTAGGGTTTTCTTCCACAGCTTACATGCAAAGACAAAGCATAGAAGATCAGTCAAAATAAACTCAGGAAAACCCAAAGAACACAGACAGTTCATAGAAGCAAACACAGTAAAAGAAATCCTTAGAAACATTAGGAAAATACAGTAAAGAAAATACACAGAAAACCATAGTGAAAAGAGATAGCAGCAGAACAAGTAAAAAATCATAGAAACCCTAAGTTTTAAGAAAATGAACAGTTTTTTTAAAAAAATCTAATAGATGTGGAAAATACTCTAAAACCTTAGAAATAGAATTGATCTGAAGTAGAGCTTAGATAGAAACAAAGAAAACCTCGAAGGGTTTAGGGTTTCGGAGAAAACCCTAGAAAATGAAAAAGGCCTGGAATGGGCTGGTCCTGAGTCGGAGATGGACTCACAGGGCTAGGACTCGCCGAAGATGAGCCGGAGAAGGCCATATAACTTGAATCGGAGAGATTCTGAGCCAAGGTCTTCAAAGTCAGACTCTTAAACCTCGAGGAAATGAGCATAGAGGTATGTAGGGGTAGGTACAGGCTGCTCATGGTCTGAGAAGACATAGTCTCCGGTGAAACAAGGTTGGAACCGGTGAAATATGGCTAGGGTTTCGAAGAGGCTTGAGAGGATTTGAGAGATGAAAGGGGATAATAGGACGTCTACTGAAGAGAAATGAAGGGGATTAGGGTTAGAGGTGGGTTTAATTAAGGAAAGGCTAACGTGGGTCGTTGATTAAAACAATCAAGGGCCCTGATTTTAAAGAGAGATACGGGTGGGTTAGTTTGTTAGGGTATGGATCGGGTAATTGGTGCGATAGGGTCATTTAATTAGGTGTCGAATTGGGACAGAAATCAGGCTAAAATTGAAAGTAAAATGGGCTACAATTGAAATAGCCACTTTTCCCTTTTTGAATTTATAAAATAGCAAATAATGTTTAAAAATAAAATGAATAATACTATGTTAATAAAAAATACATGAGTATTAAGTGAAAAATATTAGAATTGATTTTGTGATATAAAATGCTGTTAAATATAGAAATAGTCTAAAATTGCAATTTTATGCAATTTTAGTTTAAAAATACCAAATGGACTTGTAAAATTATGCAAAAAATTATGAAAATTATGTTTTGGCGCAAATATGGGAATAAAATAAATTATGCACCAAAACGGAAAGTTTTGGAAATAATTATTGGATTTTATAGCGTAAAATAGGCCATAAATTGGTTTTAAATATCTTTAAAAATTTGGAAAAAATACCAGAACCTTTGGGGATGCTTGCATATGCGTATACGTGCTATTTTGAAAGTATTTTGAGTATAAAAATACATAGGAAAAAATTGGGTATCAACATCAAGGAGCAAGTCCTCATTCATACATTTGCTAATGGAAGGAAATCAAGGAGAGGCAACGGCTAGATATCTTATTCTTGGAAAGAATCTATATCTTTCCAAGGATCAAATTTCTTGTGTTGTCAAGCCTCGACCATTGATCAAAGTATTTATACTCAGCCTTAAACCATAGTCTGATATACTTTGATCGAACCAAAAAGCACTCCTTATTCTACTGTAAACAAACATTGTAGTTCACTAAGATATGTTGTGTAACAAGTCAGAGAAGAAAATAGAGCATAACACTGGTGAGACATTGTATAAAAATGAAACGAGTGCTAGAGAAATTGTGTGCAAATTCACTATTACTGTACCCAGAGAAACACACTTAAAGAGAACTCCCTTGCAACCCAAGGGACTGGACTAGGATTCACATTGAATCCTAACTAGAATAAATTCCCGGTGTGTTTAATTCCTGCATTTACCTTTTGCAATTTACTTTCTGTCACTATAACTGTTAAATTATTATATTTAGTCTACTACTCGATAAATTAGTCAACTAATAAGCGATTAAGTTTACATATTTACAATTCACCCTGCCCTCTTGTACTTTCAGTCACGATCCAAAATCCCTCCGAGGAGTCGTGATGACACCAAATATCTAAATCTAGGTAAGCCTAACATGTATCAAAATGATAACAATTTCTACTAAGCAGTTATTATACATGAACCGAAAATTTCTAAATAAATCAATAGTCCAAACATGATACAATATCTCCAAACCAATAGTATAATCATAAGCCTTTCTAGGAGTAACTATATGTAATGAATACATCACTATTTTGAAATAATGGAAAAAATAGAAATAAATACAATAGAAGGTGAGTTCACAGTCTGCGAACGTCCGACAATGTACTTGAAGTCCCCAGCCACACAAGTATGAGTCTCAAAATTAAATTGATCTAAAGTACACGGTTCTGCACAAAATTGTGCAAAAGCATAACATGAGTACACCATAGTGGTACCCAATAAGCATCAAGCCTAACCTCGTATAGTAGTGATGAGGCAAGGTCAAAACACCTACCGAATATATAAACCAGTGCAGGATATGACATAAAGCTAACAAGGAAGGAATATCAATGTAATGCCAATAGCAGAAAGATTTCATATTACAAAGAGTAGTAATAGTAAGGGAAACACGAATGGCAACGAGAAATAACCAAATATTTAAGTAATAACATAGTTGGGGTACGAATAAAGTATAAATGTGCTCAAGTAGGGAAAATGATGTCAACTCAATCATTCAATCCTACTACACGAATTTCAAAAATCCCACTTCTCGTAAGCTCATATCATAAATCACAACTTCCAAACTTTTAACACACATGGCACCTTGTTGTCACGACATGGATTTCCATCCTCGAGAGTCTTGATGGCGACTACTAAGTGAGCTAGGCAAGCCAAATCTTAACTAATTATTAACCTTCTTCATATTACTTCTTTTAACTAGCACGGAACATCAATGTAAATAAATGAAAAATGTTAAAAACTAAAGTGGAAGTCATCAATAATTTTAATCAAACTATGTCTATTACAACTTAAAAACTTAACAACCCAAAACCTAGTATCACAGTATCACAGACCTTCTAAGAATCACTAAACACAAAGTCTTAAGAAAACATAAACTATTTCTGGACAAGTTAAGGAAACAGGAAATGAGATAAAGGAGGACGCTAGGACCTGCGGACGCCTACATGCCCAACTTGGGTCTCCGTGTGGACTGAAAGAAGCCCTCCAACTAATAATGTTGTTCAAAAGCTGCTCCAACACCTGGATCTTTGCAAAAGAGTACAAAATGTAGCATCATCACAACCGACCCCATGTGTTGGTAAGTATCTAGCCTAACCCCGGTAAGGTAGAGACGAGGCTAGGACCTGACTCCAGATAAACCTGTGCAGTAATATGATATACGGCGAAAGAAATAACAGGAAATATCAAGTAAAATTGGGGAGGGGAAACATGCTCTTGGATATTAAAATAAATAGGATTCTTAGAATCTAACAATGGAACCAACTATAAAGCTTCTAACACGGATAAGAATAGATAAAACAACATTCATTTTTAATGCTTATCTCGTTGCAGGCTTGCAACCCGACCCTACTTCTCAATATCTCGTGATAGGCGTACCGCCCGCTCCCATTTCATCAAGACTCGTGGTAGGCGTACTACTCGCTCCCATTTCAATTAATATTTTATGGTAGGCATACCACACACTTCCATTTCAATCAATAACTTGTGGTAGGCGTACCACCGCTCCCATTTCAATATCTTGCGGTGCATACCACCAGCTCCTATTTCACTATCGCTTGTGGTAGGCGTATAACCCACTCCCATTTCAATATCATTTGTGGTAGGCGTACCACCTGCTCCCATTCCTTCCAACATAAAACACAATATAATCCTGGGAAGGGAGCAAGACAATGAATAACTTCATGGCAAGGAAAACAATAACACCAAATTGAATCTCATGCAAGGGAGAGTTAGCTATAACCACTCCTATTCAATTTCTAGTTGGCACAGTTAAAACCAATACTCAGTATCAAGGCTTATAAAACAAGTCTTTCATAAAATCAAATAAGAATTCACAATTATCAATTTAAGACCCACAGTTATGCTCGACACCAACATATGGATACTCTCCACCATGCCCATACGTCGTACTCAACACATAACAAGTAGAAAATATGACTCAACTCCTAATCCCTCAAGCCAAAGTTAGACCGAACACTTACCTCGATGATTTAAACTAAACTCAAGCCTTAAGTACAGCTTTACCCCTTGATTACGCCACAAATTCACTCGAAACTAGTCACAAGTTACTTAATTACATCAATAAATGCTAAATAAATCAACTCCAATGCATGAAAAAAGTTCACAAGGTTTTATTCAAAAGTCAAAAATACCCCCGTGCCCACGTGGTCGAAACTCAGGGTTCAGACCAAAACCCGGTTACCAATTCCCCCATGAATCCATATATATGATTAGTTTTGAAATTGGACCTCAAATTGAGGTCTAACTCCTCAAATTTTAGGAAACCTAGGTTCTACCCAAAACCCCCAATTTTCCCATGAAAATCTTTGATTTGAAGTTGAAATCATATTAAAAGGTGTTAAGGAGTGAAGAAAATAAGTTAAAAATCACATACCAATCAATTTGGAGAAGAAGAGTTGTTTGGAAAATCAACTCTTATGTTTTGGATTTTTGAAAAGTGTAAAAATAATTGAAATTCACGTGCATTTATACCCCTCTAATGTTTCTTGTGCGGACCGCGCAAAAAGGACTGCGGTTGTAAGGCCCCGAAATATTTTGCTAAGTAATCTAGGATTTCCTCGTGCCACGTAGGCTAATTGTTATATTTTATGTGCTATTTACATGGTGGACATCAATATACTTGGTAAATATGAGTATAAGTCTTATGGTAAGTGATGTGAGGTCCAAATGGAAGCCTAAGTGTATACCAAATGGTAAACATTTGGTAATAGGCAAATATTTCAAATGGATTCGCACAATGCTCCACTTTAAACAAGAATATCTAAATATTTATGAGGTTTTATATGGTGAATAGCATATCAAATGAAAGGTCTTTGACTCTAGTTTCCAACTCTTCAAACTGTTTGTCATTTGAACAATCCTACGCAAGGTTATGATCAAATTACCAAAGGCTGGAAAATGCTATCTTGTGTCAAATCTGCGACCACATTTCCTGTTGCATTTTTAACTCTGCGATCGCATTTCTATTGTAGATTGAACCAGAGTAGCCCAGTTTTGGGTACCGATTTTGCGGTGCATTCTATGGCCCGCATGTTCATTCTGCGGTCCATTCTGTTATAGCATAATTGACATCGCAGGGTTAATTTTTCTATTTTTATAACCCGACCCCAAGTCGATATATTACACCCTACTCTTCATTTTAGGCCTATTTTCTGATACATTTAGAGAGAGAAAGGGGGTCCTAGAGGGAGAAGGAGTTCTTCATCAACATTTCTCCTAAAGATCTTGCATAAACCTTGAATATTTGTCAAGAAGGGGCACATAGATCATCTTCCCAAAAGGTAAGAGTCTATAATCTGAGCTCTTAACTTCCAAATACAACTATAATAGACCATTAGAGCGGTAATTGATGAGGGTAGAGGTGGATATCTTTCATGCATGAGTTCTTAAGAGTATTTTGTTAGGTCTTGAGCTAATGATGGGATGAGGGATGGTCGGATCTTCCACAAAATGGTTTTAAAAGCATAACACCCACTTAGTGTTTGAAAATATGCTCAAATGAACTAGAAATATGATCACCTCTCTAATTTGTGGTTTGATTTGTCATGTTCCTAAGAGATTAGCATTACTAAGAGTCTCGAAATATAGTAGTGTTGAAAACACGTTCTCAAGCTAAACGTGTGTTGATCTATGAAGGTTTTGATAATTGCCAAACCAACTAACGAGGATAAATCATTAACAGTCAAGTACAAGAAACAGTGCGGAACCAAGAATCACAAATGAAGATTAGTCGTGTTTATTGTTGAGTCATTTTATTTTGTAATCTTGATTCAACAACATATTTCTAATATTGGCTCTCACATAAAATCATTTTAAATAATGCATCTTTAAGTTTTTAAGCTGCATATTAGCCAAAATGATTTTTAAACTCGTCATATGATTTTGAGTCCAAACAATCGATTGTCCAAGGTCAACAATCGATTGTTTAAGTATTTGTACTTAGTGTTAAAAATATTGTCTTGAGACAGAGAGTTTCTTGAAAATCATTTTTGAGCCCACAATCGATTGTCACTATGCACAATCGATTGTCAATACATTTTTTACTTAGCATCAAAAATTTGGGCTTCAGGCAGAGAGTTTTCAAAATCTTCAAAAATGATGGACAATCGATTGTCCAGGCCAACAATCGATTGTTAGGCTGTCAGACTTTCAAAAATAATTTTTAAAGTCTATCTTTTGTAGTTGAAAAATTATTTAAAAATTATTTCCACATAGTCAACGTCCCAATAAATGCTCAGTAAATTACTCACCAATTTACAGATTCGTTTGACAATTTTCTGACAACAAAATCTATCTTTTTTCAAATATCTTGACAGAATTATTGACCAAGTGAACCACAATCGATTGTGGTGTCCAACAATCGATTGTTGGAAGTGAAAAATTATTGTCGTTCTTGAAAGTCAAGATTTGGTTGGTGTATATTTATTACAGAATCTATTTTGTTCAAAACGTTGTCAGAACCCTTTTGAAAAACTGGACAACAATCGATTGTGTAGGAGCAACAATCGATTGTCATTTCTTAAAATCAAATTTTTATTAGACAAATAGGCAACGGTCAGAAACTCCTTTTTTTTGCCTATTAAAACTTGCCTGGAAAACGTTTCAGAAATACAACAACATTGCAAAAATTATTCAAGAGCTTATTATACTATCTTTGATTTCATTTCATATCATACATATATTTTTGAGAGCCAATTTTGATCCAAGTTGTTGTATTCTTGAGCTAATTAAGTTGTACTCATATCCACTCTTCAAGAGAGTTATTGTTTAAGTGAGTATTGAGTGTTTATACACTTGAAGGGAAATTTGTAATCCCTTGTTGTAAGAAGGAACAATCCATTCCTTCTTGTGAAGTCTTGGAGTGCGGCATCTTCAAGCAAAGTTCGTCGAAGCTTGTGTGATTCAAGCTTCTGGTTGTAACGGTTTGTTAAGCACCCTTAAGCTTAACAGAACTAGTGGAAATCTCGAGAGAGTCTCTCGGGGACTGGACTAACCACAACGTGTGGCCAACCAGTATACATCGGTGTGTTCATTCCTATTTATTTTCTGCACATATTTAATTTCTTGCAGTATTCATTTCCGCAACAGATTTTTATTTCTCCATAATTTTCTGTAAACGCTATTCACCCCCCTCTAGCGTAAAGCACGTTTTCTAACAATTGGTATCAGAGCCTAACTCTCTGAAAGACCTAACAGTTTGAGAGGAAAGTTTTCTATGGCCTCTAGCAGTGCATATGCAGGAATGGGTGAAGGATCTTGCACCACAAGACCACCATTGTTTGATGGAACAAATTACACCTACTGGAAGGAAAGGATGAGGATCTTCATTCAAGCAAATAATTTTCAGATTTGGAAGATTATCAAAAACGGTGAACTGATTCCTTTGAGAAAGGAAGGTGAAATTTTCGTCCCAAAATCTGAAGAAGAATATAATGCGGAAGACATTAAAAAAGTGGAGAATAATGCCAAAGCTATCAACATGCTGTTTTGTGCTGTAAATCCCGATGACTATAGGAAGATATCATGTTGTTCCACTGCAAAAGAAATGTGGGATAAATTGGAAATTACATACGAAGGCACTGACCAGGTTAGAGAAGCAAAAATTGATTTTCTAACCCATGAATATGAGTTATTTCGTATGCAGGAAGGTGAGAAAGTAGATGACATGTTTGAACGATTTTCCAAAATCGTAAATGATTTACACGCCCTGAAAAAGACGTTTACGGATCGAGAACTCGTCCGTAAAATTCTGAGAAGTTTAACTTCGGAGTGGCGTTCGAAAGCTGACGCAATTCAAGAATCAATAGGCGTCACCAATGTCACAATCGACGGTCTAAGAGGTAACCTTAAAACATACGAATCTACTATTCTTAACCCCTCTTTGATTGATCAAGGTAGGAAGAAAATCGCCTTAAAGGCAAACACGGCTCAACCCAAAATTGAGGAAGAGTCAAGTGATGAAAAAGACGAGCTTGGACTCGTTATTAAGAGATTCAACAAATTCATGCGCAAAGAGTATGAACGGAGAGGAAAGCGGAGAAGTGGACCACTAAAATGTTATGAATGTGGAGAATATGGGCACATTAAACCAAACTGCCCAAACTTGAAGAAGCCCGAAAAGAAACAACGGGCATACATCTCATGGGGAGGCGACTCAGGAGAAGAGTCGAGTGACGAAGATGAACAAGCTGCAAACTTGTGTCTTATGGGACAGGAGGAAACTCAAAATGAGGTAAGTATCAAATCCGAAAATACTTTTTCTTTAGAAGAAATGCGAGATGCCTTTGATGAGCTTTACGTTGAATTTATAAATGCTTCAAAAATTATAAAAGATCTGAAAAATCAACTCTTCCTAAAAGAAAAAGATTCTGAAAAATTAAATTTTGAAATTGAGGAATTGAAAAAGGAAAATCACTTTTACGGAAAAAGAATTGCCGAAAAACCGGAAAGCTCAAGCAAAGGATGTTCTTCTTGTATTTCTTTAAAAGAAGAAGTAGATAGTCTTAAAAGCACTTTGCACAAATTCAATTCTTCACACAAAAACCTGAATGTCATGCTTGATAATCTGAGATCAACTAGGCACGGAATAGGTTTTATAAATGAAGAAAAAGTTGAGTCCATTCATAAATCACCTAAGACTCAACCTAGGCAAAGTAAAACAAATCCACCTAGAAATACTAGTCATGTAGTGAATAATTTTTCTAGAGTTAATAATAGAAGAAATATTGGTATAATTAGATCACCTAGATATGAATCTAGAAAAATGCATGAAAACAGTTTTCATACAAATAGAGTAAATAGATTTAAGCCCTCTAATTATTATCATCCTAGACGTATGCATAATCCAAATGTCATATGCCATTACTGCAGTAAAGTAGGGCATATAGCCCCTGTATGTTTCACTCGACATCGGCACATCAACACGAGACATGCTGCACCTAACATACAAGGACCCAAAATGGTTTGGGTACCAAAAACTCAGTGATTTGTTTTGTAGGTATGTTTGAAGGGGTCAAGTGTACTTTGGTACCTTGACAGTGGATGCTCCAAACACATGACCGGGGATGCATCTAAGTTCCTTCAACTAGAACATAAGGAAAGAGGAAACGTTGTTTTTGGTGATAATAACAAAGGAAAGATTATCGGCATTGGATCGGTCGGTAAGGATGAATCTTCCTCTGTTAAAAATATATTACTTGTTAGAGGTCTTAAGCATAATCTCTTGAGCATAAGTCAATTATGTGACAAGGGAAATCTTGTGTTATTTGATTCAAATGAATGCTTAGTCTTTCGTCGCACTGATTTTAAAATCATTCTTCGTGGTATTAGAGTCGATAATATTTATATGGTTGATTTAGAAAAATCTTCATCAAATTTTGTAAATTGCCTTATGAGTAAGGAAGATGACATGTGGCTATGGCATCGAAGAGTAGCTCATATTAATATGAAGTTGTTAAACAAATTGGTTTCACAAGATTTAGTTATCGGTCTTCCAAAAATCAGATTTGAAAAAGATACTATTTGTGAACCATGTCAAAAAGGGAAACAAACAAAAGCTTCTTTTAAATCAAAGAATATTGTTTCAACCATTAAACCTTTACAACTTCTTCATATGGATCTTTTTGGACCATCTAGAATTGAAAGTCTAGGTGGAAATCGTTATGCCTTGGTTATTGTTGATGACTACTCTCGATTCACATGGACTCTATTTCTTGCCCATAAGAGTGATGCTTTTCATGCCTTTAAAATTTTTCTCAAACGTGTGCAAAATGAAAAGAGCTCAACCGTCACTTCCATAAGAAGTGATCATGGAGGAGAGTTCGATCACAATCTCTTTGCGGACCTTTGTGATGAACTCGGTATTGAACATACTTTTTCGGCTCCACGTACACCACAACAAAATGGAGTGGTGGAACGGAAAAATCACTGCCTCGAAGAGATGGCTAGAACCATGCTCGATGAGTCAAAGATTTCCAAAATCTTTTGGGCCGATGCAGTGAGTACCGCTTGCTATGTTTTAAACAGAGCAGTCATTCGACCGATACTCATGAAAACTCCATACGAACTCTATAAGGGAAGAAAGCCTAATATTTCCCACCTTAGAGTTTTCGGTTGTAAATGTTTTATCCATAATAATGGAAAAGATAGTTTGGGAAAGTTTGATGCTAAATCTGATGATGGTATTTTTCTTGGCTATTCATCGCATAGCAAAGCATATAGGGTATTCAACAATCGTACTAAAACTGTCGAGGAATCCCCTCATATTATATTTTGTGAAAATGATGCTCGCTTGGCGAGAAAGGATTTGTGTGATCATCTTGCAGAATCTTTAAACAAGATGAATATTCAAGACAAGGAACAAACAGAAAATACAAAGGAGATTGAAAGCAAAAATGCGGAACAACCAACGGAGGAAACACCACAACAAGAGGAAACTTCCGAGATGCCAAAGGCTTGGAGGACGTCTAAAGACCATCCTCTCGACAAGGTAATTGGGGATATCGAGAAAGGAGTAAGTACTCGAAACATTCTCAAAGACACCGTAGGTCAATTAGCTTTTGTTTCACAAATTGAACCAACTACTGTTTCCGAAGCAATTGGGGATGAGCATTGGACCTTGGCAATGCAAGAGGAGCTTAACCAATTCAAACGCAATGACGTTTGGGAATTGGTGCCAAGACCCGATGATCATACCATAATTGGTACGAAATGGGTTTTTCGCAATAAATTAGATGAAAATGGTATAATCATTAGAAACAAAGCTAGGCTTGTAGCAAAAGGCTACAATCAAGAAGAAGGTATTGATTATGAAGAAACTTATGCTCCCGTAGCTAGACTAGAGGCTATTCGTTTATTACTTGCTTTTGCCTCGTCTATGAATTTTGTTTTATATCAAATGGATGTGAAAAGTGCTTTTCTAAATGGTTTTATTCAAGAAGAAGTATATGTTGAACAACCCCCCGGTTTTGAGGATTTCGAATCTCCCGATCATGTTTTCAAACTCAAGAAGGCTCTTTATGGGTTAAAACAAGCTCCTCGAGCTTGGTACGAAAGATTGAGTAAATTTCTTTTGGAGAACAATTTTATTAGGGGGAAGGTTGACACTACTCTTTTTGTTAAACGTAAAAACAATGATATTTTATTAGTTCAAGTATATGTAGATGATATTATATTTGGTGCTACTAACAATGTCTTGTGCAAGGAATTTTCCGACTTAATGACAAATGAATTTGAGATGTCTATGATGGGGGAGTTAACATTCTTTTTGGGATTACAAGTAAAGCAAATGAAAGAAGGCACGTTCATTTGCCAAGCCAAATATTGCAAAGAACTGTTGAAACGTTTTGAAATGAACAATGCAAGGACAATGGCTACTCCCATAAGCACATCCGATCATCTAACCAAAGATGAGAAAGGTAAGGAAGTCGACACTAAAAAGTATAGAGGTATGATTGGCTCTCTCCTTTATCTTACTGCTAGTCGTCCGGACATCATGTTTAGCGTGTGTTTATGCGCCCGTTATCAATCGTGTCCGAAGGAGTCTCACTTTACTGCGGTAAAACGGATTTTAAGGTATCTTGTTGGTACTGTAAATGTGGGTCTATGGTACCCCAAAGGTTCCTCATGCCAACTTGTTGGCTATTCCGATTCCGATTTCGCTGGATGCAAATTGGACCGCAAGAGCACTAGTGGCACTTGCCATTTGCTCGGTAGCTCTCTAGTTTCTTGGTTTAGCAAGAAACAAGTAAGTGTTGCGTTGTCCACAACCGAGGCTGAATATGTAGCCGCGGGGAGTTGTTGCACCCAAATCCTATGGATGAAACAACAACTCTTGGACTATGGCCTAAATCTCGATCATATCCCTCTTAGATGTGATAACACTAGTGCCATATGCTTGACGAAGAACCCCATTCTTCATTCGCGAACGAAACACATTGAAATTAGACATCATTTTTTAAGAGATCACGTTCTCAAGGGAGATGTCGACATTGAATTTGTTGAAACCAAAAATCAATTAGCCGATATCTTTACCAAACCTTTAGAGAAAGAGTCCTTCTTCCGAATTCGCAGTGAACTCGGGATTCTTGACTCCACGTTGATCTAAATCATGCATTGCATTTTTTTTTACTTTTATTTTTTTTTTGCTGAAATGATTTCTAACTTGAGCGTCGGAGTGGTCTAACAAATTTTTGCAGGTATCGCCCTAAAGGCAGGGGGAATTACAAGGATATGACGCACAAACAGCCCATTTCTTGACAGTCTTATTGATTGCTTTATATAAAATGGTTCTTCTTGCACTTTTTGTTAATGTCAAAAGGGGGAAGAAAACCGGGCTATACATTATATTATTTTGGCTGTGCACTAGAATATATGTTCGTATATATTTAAGGGGAATAATATATTGAGGGGGAATACTTGACAAATACTGTTTCTTGAACTGTTATTAATATGCATATCCCGATGCAGGTTTGCCATTATCAAAAAGGGGGAAATTGTTGAAAACACGTTCTCAAGCTAAACGTGTGTTGATCAATGAAGGTTTTGGTAATTGCCAAACCAACTAACGAGGATAAATCATTAACAGTCAAGTACAAGAAACAGTGCGGAACCAAGAATCACAAATGAAGATTAGTCGTGTTTATTGCTGAGTCATTTTATTTTGTAATCTTGATTCAACAACATATTTCTAATATTGGCTCTCACATAAAATCATTTTAAATAATGCATCTTTAAGTTTTTAAGCTGCATATTAGCCAAAATGATTTTTAAACTAGTCATATGATTTTGAGTCCAAACAATCGATTGTCCAAGGTCAACAATCGATTGTTTAAGTATTTGTACTTAGTGTTAAAAATATTGTCTTGAGACAGAGAGTTTCTTGAAAATCATTTTTGAGCCCACAATCGATTGTCACTATGCACAATCGATTGTCAATACATTTTTTACTTAGCATCAAAAATTTGGGCTTCAGGCAGAGAGTTTTCAAAATCTTCAAAAATGATGGACAATCGATTGTCCAGGCCAACAATCGATTGTTAGGCTGTCAGACTTTCAAAAATAATTTTTAAAGTCTATCTTTTGTAGTTGAAAAATTATTTAAAAATTATTTCCACATAGTCAACGTCCCAATAAATGCTCAGTAAATTACTCACCAATTTACAGATTCGTTTGACAATTTTCTGACAACAAAATCTATCTTTTTTCAAATATCTTGACAGAATTATTGACCAAGTGAACCACAATCGATTGTGGTGTCCAACAATCGATTGTTGGAAGTGAAAAATTATTGTCGTTCTTGAAAGTCAAGATTTGGTTGGTGTATATTTATTACAGAATCTATTTTGTTCAAAACGTTGTCAGAACCCTTTTGAAAAACTGGACAACAATCGATTGTGTAGGAGCAACAATCGATTGTCATTTCTTAAAATCAAATTTTTATTAGACAAATAGGCAACGGTCAGAAACTCCTTTTTTTTGCCTATTAAAACTTGCCTGGAAAACGTTTCAGAAATACAACAACATTGCAAAAATTATTCAAGAGCTTATTATACTATCTTTGATTTCATTTCATATCATACATATATTTTTGAGAGCCAATTTTGATCCAAGTTGTTGTATTCTTGAGCTAATTAAGTTGTACTCATATCCACTCTTCAAGAGAGTTATTGTTTAAGTGAGTATTGAGTGTTTATACACTTGAAGGGAAATTTGTAATCCCTTGTTGTAAGAAGGAACAATCCATTCCTTCTTGTGAAGTCTTGGAGTGCGGCATCTTCAAGCAAAGTTCGTCGAAGCTTGTGTGATTCAAGCTTCTGGTTGTAACGGTTTGTTAAGCACCCTTAAGCTTAACAGAACTAGTGGAAATCTCGAGAGAGTCTCTCGGGGACTGGACTAACCACAACGTGTGGCCAACCAGTATACATCGGTGTGTTCATTCCTATTTATTTTCTGCACATATTTAATTTCTTGCAGTATTCATTTCCGCAACAGATTTTTATTTCTCCATAATTTTCTGTAAACGCTATTCACCCCCCTCTAGCGTAAAGCACGTTTTCTAACAAGTAGGACTTAAGGAAAGCTCAATCGAGGTATGTAGGCTAAACTTTCTCTCTCGAAAGTGAATTTCATATTGTTTTTAAGTTTATGTGTGGTTTACCTACCAAAATTGTATAGTCCTGAGTCACATTTTAAAAGAAGTTTGGCATGCTAATCGACTAAGAAGAATTTCTCTATTTAATGCTCCTAGTTGCTCTTGTGTGTGCTAAATAACTTGATTGATTATGTCTACTTGTTGATGAGATATAATGACATATGGAAATGAATCGAATAAGGAAGTGTGAAAACATTATGAAATAACTCTCAAATCTTATGAACTAACTTCCAAAAGTAGAATGGCCTAAAGGTCTTGTACCCTAACTATGCCCATAAATGGCTGTTTTATATAATGTTTTGCCTTATAGATACGATCAATGTATAATATAATTGTTGGTTGGTATATTCCTATTTGGTAAGAGTCCCTTATGCTTGATACTGTATCTCTGTTGAATTCGAAAATACATAATTTCCGGAATATTTGGTACATTGATATTGGTTGGTGATCTTTGGAAATAAAGGGATGAAAATGTGAAAAACCGAATACGACCACTATGCCAGGAATAAAGATTCTTGTGAATGGCCAAATGAGCCAAGGAAATACTATTGTTGTTGGTGACTGGAAATGCTAATTGGAATCTATAAATTGTTGAGCATATTAAGGTAAGTATGGTTGCATTTATGCTATATTCGTATACTTGTATTTATACTAATACTGTGTGCACTACTAAATTGAATCAAATATGTTTTGGGAGTATCTTTAGCAACATCGAGGAAGGGTGGATCATAAGATTCATTCCTGAAACTACACGTGTCAGTGTAGGGGTGGATAGTGCTCATTCCCCTTAACTGGGATGATCTTGGTAACATTATAAAGTGGTAACGCCAATCCACACGACATATGTGGGGAGGCAGCTTAGCCGATCGGGCCGTGATCGGACTCCATGCCGCACACATGGTAGTATTGTGCTAGAAATAAAAAATTTGGAAATTTAAGACATAGGAATTCAAAAAATGGAAATTAGTGATTGTGGTACATGTCTCTAAAGGGATGACCTAGCCGATCGGATCGTGATCGGACTCCGTTCTAACAAAGACGGTGGTAAAACTTATATCGGTGTTAGAGATCTCTAAACCTATATATATATATATATATATATATAGATATATATATATATATATATATATATATATATATATATATATATATATATATATATATATATATATCATAGGACTAACATGTTTCAAAATTGTGCGTTACAATATTGTTGATCTTGACTTACTGTTTGTGGATTCTCTGCTTGTACGGTTATTCTATTTTTAAATAGGACTTTTAGCCTTATATACTAGTGCTATTCGACGGCACTAACGTCCTTTTTTCGGGGTCGCTACATTTGTGTTATGATTATAGATGATTCTATAGCAGATACTTCAGTCCACCGGCAGTAGCACCTCCTCTACTTTTCGTCAGATGTATTGGTGAGCCCCGCTCCACTTCGGGGTCATTTTGTATATCTATTGTCATTTTCTCATTATTTGAGGTATAGCCGGAGCCTTGTTGCCGGCATTTCACTATTGCTCTAATATTGTATTTAGAGGCTCCATAGACTATTGTGGGTGGTGGTTGATGTTGGGAGTCCATGCTAGAACTGTTGTTAATTGATAAGCATATTTTTCATTAAACTTGTAATATTTTTGAAACTAAGTGAAGTAATTAGCGGGAATGAAACGAAGGATGCTATCAACAGATTTCTTAGTGTTTTATTAAATGGAATAATATCCACTCTTTATTTATGAACTAGTTTGGGTAGAATGAAACATAGCAGGCTTGCTCAGTCGGGTTTACTCGGTTGAGCGCCGGTTGCGCTCCTCGGATTTTGGGGTATGACAAACTTGGTATCAGAGCCTAAGGTTTTAAAGTGTCCTAGGATGTCTCGGAGCCGTGTCTAGTAGAGTCCTTCTTATCGGTTTGTTGTCGACCACATCTATTAGTTGGAGGCTATTTGGACATTTTGGAATTCACCCTTCTTTGACATTTTGAATCGTGCTATGGAGCTCAAGATAATGATCTACTTTCCTTGTTTTGTCCCATTTATTAGATGAGTAATCCACGAGTTCGAAGTAGCGAGAAAGGAATAACCCCACCAATGAATTTGGGGGAAATTGCATACGAGTTTGTAGGGAGGATGCGTCAAGCCATGGAATGGTTGGAAGAGCTTGTTGCTAGGGGGGGGGGGGTGTCGTTGTCCCTGCTAATGTCATCGCACCACCAGAGCATGTAGTGAGAGCATCTAAGAAACGAAAGAGGGTTGTTGGTGCTGATAAGCCGGAATGCTAAGTTTGCATGAAAAGTCAATTGGGGAGATGTTGGATGACCCTCGAGATATGTTACGGTTGTGGAAAGAGGGGGCATAAGAAGAATAAATGCCATAAGTTGGGTACACCTTTCCCGGTCTGCTCGGTATGTGGGAAGGAACATGTAATGCTGTTTCATGAGCAAGCCCAACAACGTGTTTGGGGTGGTAGGTCAGGGCAATTCCAAGGTCCCACACAACAAACTAATACTAGAATGGGTACTCCCGCATCGGAAGCTTGGAGGAAGGAAAAGGGGGAAGTCTATAATGTATACAAAGATGGCGATTATCAGGTCGGTGGGGCGAGTTAGTTTAGTAGACCTCGCCCATGTTGTGTGAAATGTCATCCGGGAGTACGTTGCTATGGTACTAATGTGTGCTATAAGTGTGGTATGTTAGGTCACCTTCAACAAGACTAGTATTTACCTTGCCAGATCACAGGCAGGCGTGCAGCGTAGCCAGCTAGTTCTACAGCTACTTCATCTATAGCGCCTTCAGGACAGGGAGCAGTCGGGGTTGATATTCGGAAGGGGAGGAACCAACAAGTTCTATGCCATAAGGAAGAATCAGAGGTCGGAGTCTTTTTCGGGTGTGGTTACAGGTATATTGACTTTTCAATCACGTGATGTATATGCTCTTTAGATTCCAGTTTCGCTTTGCCATATGTCAAACCTTACATTGTTGTGGAATTTGGGATAGAGTTAGGACGACCTTATAGTCCGTTTTGTGTATATATCCTTTGAGCGAGATGGATTACTCGTGAAGTCTCTTCATTACAATAATCTTACATGCAACCTCCTGTGGAATTGAGTCTTACAATGATTTCCTAAATAGAGTCAGAATCCGAGGGTAACTTTCCACTTGCTTTCCTAGACTCTCACTAAGAAACCATATCTTTTTAATTTTTTACAAGTGATTTTACTCGAAAAATAACATGTATTCACTCGTGCTTATGCACAAACAGTCATACAATTTGCATATGTGCTATAAAATTCGGTGTAAAGCAGCCCGGTATTGTGGTCCTTCTTGAGTCAGTTTTTTCTCCCCGGTGTAGATGGCTTCTGTGGTTCAAATAATCACTCTGCTCCTTCGTTAATATTATCATAAAGTTTCTCACTATCTAGTGACATGAGAGCCTATCTCAGCTCCTATTATGGGTGTGCATATTAGTTGAATAGGGCGGTCGTCTATATAAGCTTCTAAGAAATTTGAGATCTTCACAAACCCGCCACAAGAAGGCCTTTTCTTATCCCATTGTAGTATGAATTTTGGTCACACCTAAATTATTCTGCAATAAGTAACTCACTTTATTCCTAGCATTGAAGCTGCCGTGAAGTGTCCAGGTATCACAACCATAGAATTATGATGACATGACCGTGTCAATCTTCATCTCATAAGAAAAGCGTTTATTCCCTCTCCATCTAGCACATGAAACCCCCTTCCGTATTTTTAATAAGTCCTGGTAATGTAGACTCAATCATGAAAGGTTCATATTAGGTGTTTCATATTTGGCACGTGTCATATTAATTTGAAAGGCAAGTTGTCATATCCTCATCATATTTCGTATAGGATAAACTCTCCAGAAGGGTTGAGTGGTTTGGATTATACTAACCTCACAAGTACTTAACTTCTACTTCATTAACATGGGCTTATGGCACAGGGTCCTAGCATCAATCAATATTAGGAATATAACTAGACGTTATACCTTGAAACCCCTATCTCATACAAGGTGTTAGAGTATTCCCACTCTTGATAATTTGATCTTCCCCACACTCTAGGAGTCGATTGGTGGCACGTACCTAAATATTACTCTGTAAACAATTTTTATTGTTGGTATGCTATATAGACTTCATGCCTTATTGTTCCAACCAATGATTTCATCGCAACGATTGATCGTGTCACCATAATCTGTAGTATTTTTTATGATTGCTAGAATAAAATACAACCTTCTAAGATATCATGTTCAACACATCTACATCGGTGGATTCTTGAAACACTTTTAGTCCAATCTCGAACCTCGTTGTTCCTATTTGTGGTAAATCGATTAAGGATATGGGCTCAAGTACGTGAAGGGGTAGCGTCATCCTGCGGTCAACCGATTTGGGTAGGAAATCTATGGTCATATTTATTCTAGCCCATCTCTTGGACGCAGACCCCCAACGATCTCTCTTCTTCTCCGACCAAACGACCCCCCTCCCATTAGTTCATCTCCTCCTGAAACTCAATCAGCTAAAGTCATCGAGACTACCAGAGCTCGTCGAAAACCCAGCAGAAACAGTGACAAGCTCGCCGGAAAACAAGTTGACACCACCACCAAAGCCTCGCCTGGACACTACTTCTTCATCTTTCATCCATCCTTTAAACCTCAGGACTTTTCTTGACTCAAAACCAGCCCAGCGACGTGTCGTAGTGGGAAATTATCTGCGCTTGAGACCATGTCAAGATCTGTCAATATAAAGCTCGTTGTTTGAAGCTTCGACCAGAGGTTCCCGTTCGAGGTTGTCGCGTCAAAGTCTCCGATGCTGGTTCTGTCGCCTGGAGGGTATGCGCCTTCTGTAAGTCCTTTGCCTTTGTGTCGTGATTTTCATAAGTATTATCCTTCATGTTTGATGAATTTTTTGGCTAATACTATTGTTCGAAGTGCTTCGTTATGGGTTTATGAAGTTCTGCTCAATTTTGAGTCATTTGTATTATGAACATTGCGTTCCAGTTGAGCCTTGGGTTTCTCAGTTAAGGCTATGTTTGAAATGAATTTTAATTATATTGGAGCTAATCGAATTGAAAGTTCCTTTAAGCTTCCAAAGACGTGCTTCATTAAATCATTGAACGGTATGGAATTGGTTTTAAAATTGTTAAAAGTTTCTTTTGGTTTTCTATGTTAAAAATGAGAGCGATATGGGATTTGTTAGGCATTTTTATTTACAGTAGCTTAACTTTATCATGGCTTTGGATTCCTTTTGTATGTTTCTAAATAGATTGGGTTCAAGATGATTATTTGTAGAAAAGAAGTTAACCTGTGACAAATTATATTATAATAATTATAGAAACGTTCGCGTGACACAATTACGATTCAAGGATGGTTTTTTTGTTTTTTTTAAGTTTAAGCCATTGGCTTCTATTGATATCAACAAATGTACATAAGAGTGTTCTTAGTGGTAGTATAGACTAACTACCACTTCCTAAACAACTATACTGCTATTACAAATCAACCTAGGAACTAGGGATAGTAATTAAGTTGTCGCAGCCCCTTTAACCATTTCTTGCATCTTCTGCCACGTGCATGAATAAGAATTGCAATCTCTCGGCACACAAGATTGTCATCAAATGGTTTCTTCTCAAATCTAATAGCATTTCTGCACCTCCAAATCAATGATACAGTGGTAACAAAAGCAGTGGCTATTCACAGCCTTTTTAAATTGTTTACTCCTAGCATTGCAGCATATCCATGTCAACTTCATTCTTCCAGCAACCAATTCTTTTATTGTAAGCCCAGCCAGCAACAAATCCTGGACCAAATCCTACTGGTAACTGGGCAATCAAAATACAAGTGCTCAAACTCTTCAATGTTGTGATTGCAAAATACACAGGCTTCATCAACACTGATGCCAAATTTGAGTAGGCTGTCAACAGTTGGCAATCTACCATGGGCAGCCTTCCACACAGTAAATTTATGTCTAGGCAAGACATTTGTGGTAGCCGTCAAGCTCTTCCACTCCATTCTAGGACAAACTGGAAGTAAAGAAAGGTATAAAGAATGGATTTGGAATTTTCTAGACTTACATAAACTTGAAAGTCTAGACAGGAGATCTCCTTGCAGGTTGTTAGCATCCATAACATGAATTCTGCAATCAATAATCTTCCTAGTTATCCAAGAAGCATTTTTCAATGGACTAGCCATTGTTACACTGTCTTCATTCTTTATGTAATAAAAATGAATCCATTTGATCCAAAGGCAATCACCTTTTTTCTTGCTAGATCCCAAAGTAACTTAGATACAGCAGCTTTGTTCCAAGTCTGAATGTCAATGATATTTAAACCACCAGCAGTAACAGGTCTACAGATTTTATCCCAAGCTATCAGTGATCTTTTGGATACTGTTCCAATTGCCTGTCCATAGGAATGATCTGCAAATGGCTTCAATTGCTTTCACCACCTTCTTTGGCAATATAAAAATCTGGGACCAATATGTTTGAACTCCAAATAATACTGATTTGATAAGTTGACATCTGCCAGCATAGGATAAGAATTTGGCAGACTAACATGTAATTCTATCAGTGATTTTCTCAATCAGAGGCAAATAGTGATGTATACTTAGCTTCTTTGAGTGTAAAGGAATGCCCAAGTACTTGAAAGGGAGATGCCCTTCAAACTGAATTCCCAAGTCCTCAAGAATAGCCTCTTTTTCAATCTGAAGAAATGCCAGCAAAATATACAGCACTCTTAGACTTGTTGGCTGAAAGTCCAGATGCTGCAGAGAATGATAAGAATGCATCATGCAGTAATTGAATAGATGTTAGATCAGCTCTACAAAATAGCAACAAGTCGTCTGCAAAGGCAAATATGAGAACAGTTGAGCTTCATGCATCTAGGATGAAAGTTAAAATCGAACCATTCTTATGTAATTGATTAAGGTTCCTGTTGAGATACTCCATTGCAATAACAAATAGGTAAGGAGACATAGGGTCTCCTTGCCTAATAACCTCTTCTGGCTGAGAATGGTTTAGTGAGACCTCCATTAATCACTAAGGAATAAGTAATCCAGATGAAACACAAGCCATAATCCAAATCCACAAATTTTGCAGGAAATCCAAGGTCAACCAACAAATCTGTTTAAGAAATCTCCATTCAATAGTATCATAAGCCTTCCTTAAATCAACCTTTAGTACACACCTAGGTGATATACCTTTCCTGCCATATCCTTTGAACAGTTCATGACTGAGTAGAACATTATCTAAAATACTTCTCCCTTCTATGAATGCTGACTGGTCCTTTTCCAATAATGTTGTCAATTACATCTTTCAATCTTCTAGTAATGACTTTAGAAATAATCTTGTAGAGAGTGGTGCAGCAAGCAATGGGCCTGAAATCCTTAACTGTTTTAGGAGTTTTAACCTTTGGAACAAGAGCAATTAGCAGTAGTATTCAGCATGTGTGGCATATGACAAGTAGTAAAGAATTCCTTAGTAGCAGCAAATATATCCATCTTGACAGTCTCCCAGTTTTTAGTAAAGAATTCCACAGGAAAGCCATCAACACCTGGAGCTTTATCATTTGGGCATATCTTTTACAGCATCAGTAATCTCTTCCATAGTTACCTCTCTAATAAGAACCCTTTGCTGATCAAGGGTAAGACATACTCCCTCTTTAACAACAGCAGAATTAAGACAAGGTAGTTCAATAGGTCTATCCCCCATCAAGGATTTGAACACTTCAATAAATTCATGTTCAATAGCCAGAGGCTCAGTAAGTTTAACACCTGTTTCTGTATAGATAGAAGTAATATTGCTTTGGCTGAATCTTATCTTCCACTGTGCATGAAAATATTTGGTATTAGCATCACCACAATCAAGTTCCAATTAGCCTTTGATTTCTGTCTCAAGACTTGCTCCTCTACATTACTCCACTTCTGGGCGTTTTTGTTTTGGGCTAAACCGTCTCTGCATTGAATAAGTGAGTTGAACCAGGGTTCCTCATCATCTGACTTTGAATAATGTCCAGTTGCTCCCTTGCACAAATCAATTTCTGCTGATAAGAAGCCATGTGCCTATTAAGTCCCTTCAGCTGCTGCTTCAACTCTTTAAGTTTATGCCAGATCTGTTGCATTGATGATCCTTGCCCTATTTAGTTCCATACCTGCTGTAGAATATTACCAAATTGAGGATCCTCCATAACAGTGTAATTAAAGCCTAAAAGGTTTAGGATGAAAAATAAACTATTTTTATTATTTTGTTCATATTTTGTTCTAAAGATAGGAGTATGATCAGAGATTGAATGATTCAAGAAATCAGCTTCCACATGACTGTATTGCTGTAGCCATTGAAAGTTCCCAATTGCCCAATCTATCTTACTATATACCTGTTTATTTGTCCAAGAATACCTCCAACCTTTTGAATCTGACAGGAGTAAGATGAAGGTCATATATCAGCTCTTTGAAATCCTTTACCTCTGCATCTGTTACAGGAGATCCAATTCTATCCTCAGTTGATTAAGACAGCATTCGGAAATCATTCCACTTAATAACCATGCATCCTGGCCAGGGATGGAAAGACCCCTGAGATCACTCCAAAGCTGCTTCCTAAGTGATATTGTATTATAGGCATATATGACACTCAGTTGGAATTTAATTGCTGAGGCTGTATTTTTAACACTGCAATGAATAAACTGATCAGTGGTACCTAAGATGTGGACCTGTAAATGTGACCTCCAAAGTAACCATATCCTGCCATTAATTGCTTTGGGATAGTTGTGATGAAACTTCCATCCTTTAGCAATTTTATTAAGTATAATATGAGTTTTTGGTTCCTTTACTCTAGTTTCAATGCAACCTAGAATATCAACCTTATTCTTCAGCAGAAAGTTTTTTAATTCTTTCTGCTTATGGTCTTTGTTAAGCCCTGTAATATTCCATGTAACAACAATCATGAAATACTAGACAGCCCTAAAGAAGGCCCAGGATCCTGCAATTGGCCTCTCCTACCCTCATCCAGAATTCCATTATTAATCATCTCTTCTAATTTCTCCTGCATTGTGCCATCACTATCCACAAGCTCCAACCTCCCAAGCTCATCCATAGCTCCAATTACTAGCAGCCATATCAGTACTAATGGGAATTCTTTGAGAGTTATCCATATTTTGATCAGCACTTACAGTAGTATTAGTGGCAGCATTTCCTTCACTAACCAATGATAATGGATGCATTGGTTGAGTAGGAACTACTGTTGATTTGACACCATCTTTAAGCCAAAGAGGTGGTTGTTTCAATGTCTCCTTTTGGGATCCATTTCTGCCTTGGCCGTTTGTTCCTCACCTTATTTCTAGCCAGATTTGCTTGAACTTCCTGCTCTTGTTTTCCATCAGTAGGACTGTTATACCAACAGTCCATTGCATTATGCCCAAACTTCAAGCAATGGTTACAAAATTCTGGTTTCCAATCATACTCAATGTCTTGGATTTTCAAACCAAATGGAGTCTCAATTTCAATTTCCTCAGGTAAAGGAAATGCTGCATCAACTTCCACCAGTACCCTTGCAAATGATATCTTCTCAAAATGAGCTGTAACTTTATCAGTATACAGAGGTTTACCAATAGTACTAGCTAATTTACTGAGTATTTCAGGGGACCAATATCCCAAAGGTAATCCAGGAAATCTCACCCAAATAGGAATTGTGCTGAGGATGCCATTTTGCATAGAAAAATCAACATCCCAAGGTTTCTGAATCATCGGCTTGTTCCTATATGAATAAGGACCAAATTGAAGCACTTGGTTCATATCCTCAACAGATTTAAACCTAAACACACAATAGCCATCTCTATGCATTAGAATTTGCGGCTTAGTCACAAAATTCCACACATGCAACACAAAATTCTCCATGGCTTTCTCATTAGGATTATCACCCAATGATATAACCAATGAGAGAATTACTCCAATACTCAGTTTGTGGTTTCAATTCATCCATATTGATTTTAACAATCTTCTTTCCATCCTTATCAGTAGGAGGAACAAATGTTAAAACCTTCCCCATATTATGTTTACCTCTAACAATCTCAGCCATATAAGGAGGTGGTTGCTCAGCAACTGCAATGTCTGAAAATTGAAGCTTCCTCACAGCTTGACTATCTCGATCTGCATCAATCACCTTCAATTGAGTCTCAGAACTCGTAATTTTCTCTGCATGCAAAGGTAATTTGGATTGGAATTTCTCTGGCAAAAAGTTTCCAAACGTCAAAGGTTCAAGCTCCTTCGTTACTCCTGGAGCTGGAGTGACGATCTGAGGTGGAGAAGGAGGGGGTTGTCGCCGGCGACGCGCCATTTCAATGGAGGAAGCGTCGTGCTAACGTGCGCTTTTTAGGCGCACTGTTCCATTGTAACGTGCGCCGAGAGAACTTCCAATTCAATTTCTCTTTCTTTTAAATTTCGATTCAAGGATGGTTTGAGATATGCTATATTAGCCAAAAGACATAGTTTTTGGCCCTCAAAGTTGAGTTTTGAATTTCCATAAAAATAGATTGGAGGCGTACCATGCCAAATAAAACCCCTAAGCTCATGGCCCTCATTTTATTAATTTTGAATCCTTAGAAATCGAGGTGTGCCATTTAGTTAAATTTTCATGGCTCTCACAAACTCGAAAGTGCGTAATTGCTTTAGGCGCGGGTTAGTTTTATAATTTTATCTTCTTAAACGCGGGTGCACATTTATGTTACCCAAATCCAAATCCCAACGAAGTTGAAATTTGTTAAAAACCGCGGGTGCATTTATGTGACATGGTTCTTTTAATGTCGTTACAATCCTTTTTTAAAGATAATAATAATAATAAAAGTGGTTAAAAAGTTAAGAAGCTCATAAGTTAAAACATGTTCTAAAATAAGATAATTTAAGCCAAATATGATAGTCGAGCGACCGTACTAGAACCACGGAACCCCGAAATGCCTAACACATTCTCCCGGGTTAACAGAATTCCTTACTCGGATTTCTGGTTCGCGGACTGCTAAACAGTCATTTTTTCCTCGATTCGGGATTCTAACCGGTGACTTGGGACACCATAAGTCTCCCAAGTGGCGACTCTGAAACTCTCTTAAAAAATTGAATCCCGTTACGATTGTCCTTTAATTGGAAAGATTTCCTTATCTACGCCCTTCGCCGGGTTGTGGATAGCCAAAAAGAAGGTGTGACAGCTCTGGCGACTCTGTTGGGGAAGTATTTGAGAATTCGAGCTTAGAATAATTGTTGTATTTGATTTTGTTTTTCACCTGATTTTACATGTTGGCTTAATGTGCAAAATGATGCTTTTACCGCGCTGATATTATCTGAATTGTACATATTGCTACGAAACCCTTCTCTTCTCACCTCCGGGGATGTGCTTACTAGTTGAGACTCCCTATTCTATTAGTGTCATACCCTGAAATTGGAAAGAGGCCGGACAAGTTAGAAAGCCGGATGGCCTTTCGATTCCCGGTACGTAGCCCCCTACTCGACTCGAGTTGTCCGCTCAGGTACACTGTCTAGATAACATACTCAGGTTTTAAACCTAGAATAACATGGCTCCATGTCGGATCACTAGTAGGAACGCTTATCTGCATCATGCATTTGACTTAGGGGACTCAACACAGGGGTTGGGTCCGTCCAGGA
The DNA here is from genome assembly GCA_034376525.1 of Nicotiana benthamiana. Taxonomy (NCBI): domain Eukaryota; kingdom Viridiplantae; phylum Streptophyta; class Magnoliopsida; order Solanales; family Solanaceae; genus Nicotiana; species Nicotiana benthamiana. The sequence continues at coordinate 122,648,545 of CM067334.1, read as the reverse complement.
CAGGTGTACCAAATTTAAAAGACCATCCTGATGCATTTTATATGCCACATGTGGCATTTTTTCAAGGGTGAAAGTTTCATTTGGCGGACCCAATGATAGTTGAGGGTAAATGAAAAAATGAGAAAAAAAGAAAAGCAATGAAAAGAAAAAAGGGTGAAGTGTGGAAATAGAGCAAGTAGGGTGTGGTTATATTTTTGTCACATTTTTATTAAAAAAGAGACAAAAGATTTATGAAAAATTCAAAAAAATATTTTGCTATTTTTCATCATTTCCTGAAGAAAAAAAAAGGAAAAAAAATCCAAAAAGAGTTTACACATTTCGTCATTTTTCAAGAAAGAGACAAAAGAAAATGTGTTCTTTAAAAAATAGCTGTTTTTTTATTCTTGCCCGTATCCAATTTACCAGAACTACGCGAACTTGATTCTCGTCTTTTGCGGCGAGATACGTAGGCAACTCACGTAGGGTCCAATTTTCCTTGTAAATCTTAGATTCTTGGCTTTGCACTTCTAGCCACTTTTAGCTGCATAGGTTAGTCTTAGAATTCACAAGTTGTTTGTTTGGAAACTGTGTGAATTGAGTTGAGTCATTGGACTCTACTATTGAAATTCTTAGAGTTCAAGTTGGAATTCTCTTGTCAAACTTCGTTTATGTTGGTTAAAGTTCTGTTGAGATCAGTCTTTGTTTGTTGGAGTATAGTTTGGTAATTTCAATTCAATCTATGAATTCTCGTGGGCCAATGTTTGAAAGAAAATTCTGCATTAAATACCAATATCTTTGTGCTAAGGCTGTGGAGTTCTGAAGCTTGTCTTGGTTGAAGTTTACCACTTTGTGAAGTTTTTGGAGTAAATTGATAGCTGAAATTCTCCTAGTTTGAACTTGTTACCACTAGTTTTTAATAGTTGTTGTTACTGTTGAGTTTAATTTAGAGGGGATTCAGTTGGACTAAAGTTTGAGCATGCTTGAATTGTGATTCGGTTAAATATACAAGTAAGCTTACTCTGCCGAAATTATGTGCCCGTTGATATTTGTGCGCGAGTTTAGCAGTGATAAAGTTTGAAATCTGGTTTTTACTTCTAAAAAGTTATCTTTGTTGAATTATGTGCTTTTGTTACATAAACTATTGTCCAGTTGGTTAAGTTGGAGGTTTGTTGGAAAATAATTTGTTGCTTATTTTCTGTTGCTGTAAAAGATTTCATACTTGTTATTCACAACCCTGCATTGTTTAATTTTTCGCTCAACAATGAAGATTTTCACATTTCTTTAATTGATTGTTGTTACTATAGTTTTTCTTAACAGTTGAGGAAATTCGCAGAAGTTTTAGCTTCAGTTAACTGAACTGCATTGCTTCAGTTTATATGCCAGCAATACACTATTGAAATTCAAGTTTTGACCTATTTTTTTTAAGTAGATCCCGTACTATTCAGCTGTACTTTGTGGTTATTTTGACTCAATATTGTTGTGATTCTAATGCTTTGTTTCTACAGTTGAGGTCGTCATTCTTGGTTAAAAATTTCTGTGCCTATTGCTCCTGAATTTAGTGCTCAAGGTGTTGCTGAAGTTTGAGTTTTGATAAGCAATTGAATAGCGAACCTGTCAGCTTGTTTGAAGAATTCTAGAATTTTTCATTTAGATGAACGTTGTTGATGTAATACAAGTTTCGTAAACATTATTTGTATTTTTTCTACAATATTTTGTAAACCTGAAACTGCGTGTGGAAATTATAACTTATTTGAAGAATTTTGATCTCAAATAAGTGTATTGGACTGTTGTTGAAGGTTGTTGAAACAACCTTGAAAATTTACACTTTTTGCACCAGTTGTATAGTGATTGAGTTCAGTTTGGATTACAAATATTTTGGTGATTCAGTTAACATGGAATTACAAACCTGAAAAATATTGCTTAAAGGTTACTTTGTTTGTTGATGCTAGTTTGGTTTGGTGTTAGTTGGTCCAGCAGGCTATAAATGTGAATCTGTAGAGTTGTATGTATTACAATCTTTTGACTTGGTTCTAAGTTTTAAATACATTTTGAGTTTGATCCTGTACTGGCATGGGGCCTCGAAATTCAATTCTGAACATACGTCCAAGTCCCATATTTTCCTCACTTTTTAGCATGTAAATATATTTATCAAGTTAATCTCGATATTTTTGTCTTTATTTCACTTTATAATTGGTTTATTTAACAAAATCTAAAAAAAATTACAAAAAGAGTTACATGTTTTGGAGTGTTATTTTATTTTCATGTATAAAGAAAGTTGAGTCTCCAAAATATAGTTTTATCTAGTATAGTAATTTTTGTTAGTTGTAAGCTTTAGGAAATACTTGGTAATAGTAGTAGTAATTTTTTTTTAATATAGTGATTATATTTTCCGCCTGATTTTTGCTATTTTAATTTAGTAGTATTTAACTTTTAGTTTTGTTACTTTAGATTGTCCTTAAAACAAATTAAAAAAATGATGAAAAGAATAAGAGAAAGCAGAAAGTAGAGAATGAAAAGAAAAAGGTTTTTTGGGATTACTACTATTTGGGTGATTTGTTGAGGTTTGCAATATTTATGAAAATTTCTTGAAATGCATTGAGGCTGCAACTTTGTCAGTTATTGTGAGGCTGTTCAGAATTGCAGAATTGACCAGTTTTTGCATATGTGACCATCCTTTGTATATGATTTGGCTGTCAGGTAGTAGCTTGTCTTTTTTTTTTAAAAGGTCAAGAGTTAGATAAGGTTGGATTTGTATCTTGGTTGCTTGGTATCGGATGGTTTTGGTGATATTGAAATGCTTTCAAGTCTAGTTTATTCTATTTATTTATTTTTAAAAAACAGAGAATGAAAAAATGCTTTTTTTTGTTTCTTAGAGAATTTCATGGTTTGAGTTGTGTAAAAAAATAAACAAAAAATGAGTTAGTTTATTCGCTCCATTTTCGATCTTCCAGAACTACGTAAAGATCCGATTCATGCCGGGGTCATGATACGTAGGCAACCTACATAGGATTCGATCGAATCATTTTGTATTATAAAAAAAAGGAGATAAAGATAAAAAAATCAAAAAAAGGAAAAAAGAAAAGAAAAAATTGTGTAATTATGGGACATGAAAATTAGAGGAAATAAAAGAGTGATAAATAGAAAAAGAGGAAGGAAAATGAGCAAGCTAAGAAGTGCCCAAAAAATCAAAGAAAGGGAGAGGTTGAAATGAACAAATTGGGATGATGCCGTATGACCTTCATACCCTCGAAGACATGTTAGAACGGGTAACTGGGACTAGGTGCATCGCATATAATGTGATATTTTAGCTGTTTAATGCCCTAACGACAATATGATGGCTTCATTTTGTTATACTCATAGCAGAAGGGTGGTTGATTTGTGTTTTTTAAAGTAGTAACTCTCCCCTACAACAAAAAGTCAAAAGCAATAGCGGACGATAGAACTGGGTTGGTTGATACCGGTGGCCAAAAGCAGTTGGTTGACCAGGACAATGGGTTAATTGAAGAGGTAAAAATGCTGAGACAATACATGGCAGAAATGTATCAGGCTTGGATGACCGGGACAGCACCACCCCCGCCACCAGCCAGCTGCTTAGATGCCACCCTTCTCCAAACTCCGATAATGGGTCGGAACGATCCTCCATACTCTCCCAGATACACCCTCTTACTACAGTTTTCCCAACCACCCCAGTAGCTCCGTCATTTGCCCTCCAACTATCCCCAACAATGAATATTTACTCAAAGCTCATAATACCCAATCATCCAACCCGCAGAGGTGGCCCACAAGGTTTCTAACTCGTACAAGCAGAGTTTGCAGGATGAGCCTCATGTTGAGAATGAAAAGTTCATAGGAAAGGAAGGGCGGAATGGAATAACCTGGAGGCTAGCAGGCATACCACAGTCCTTAAAGAACTCCAAGCAAGGAAGGCGAGACCAGGGTATTCTTTTGGCTTGAACTGTTTGTGATCATTGTGCACCTCACACGTCACACCATATAGAAGTGCCAAAATTTAACTTGTACAATGGGTGTGGAGATCAAGTAGCCCAACTGAGGGTTTATTGCAGTGAAATGAGGGGCATTGGAGAAAAAGATGACCTTGTTGACAACATATTTCAGCAAGAGCCTGACTGGGGCAGCTTTGGACCTGGTATAACTCGCCAAGATATCGGTAAATGGCCTACCATTGGGTGACTTGGCTCAAGATTTTGTTCGATACTTTCAATTCAAGTCAAGTATTACCTTAAAAAGAAGCTAGAGGAGAGCTTTAGGGAGTTTGGGCTCAGAAGGAGGGAGCAAGCTGCTCAAGTCAGTACCCCGACCTTAAGAAACTCTAAATCTCCGTTGTTGATACTGGTCGAGGCCAGTTCTTGACTGCCTCAATCTTCTTTCTGTCCATATGAATACCTTTCAATGATGTGTTAAAATGGGGGAGGAAGTACAAGAGGGAATCAAGTAGAAGAGGGAATCAAGTCAGGCAAAATCATGAGTGGTTCGAAAGACATTCGGAACATCCAGGTGAGCTTCGGCGGGAGAAAGAGAAATAGAAAAGATGATCAACATTTTCAGCCTCGACATCTTCCTCGTGGATATCTTTGCGTACCAGATGATTCTCCCCAACGTTGCTTCTCCCCACAGAACTCAAAAAATCGTACATCACTTTCCCCATACTCAGCTCCACAGAATTCTTATCCACCCCCACGAGCATACCGAAAACCTCCTAGATCAGGTTTCCAACCCAGCCAAGAATATAAGAATGAGAGGCTACTGAAAGAAGAAAAGGCTTTCACCCTTATTGGAGTATCATATGCCAGTTTCTTCCAAAGGTTGAAGAAATTGGATACATTGAAGCCGATTCAAATACAAATGTCAAACCCTCTATCAAAGAAGTTTATTGTTCAGATGCCCGGGGCATGACACAGGGAAGTGCTGGAGTCTAAAAGAAAGCAATTCCAGAAGCTTATTTGATGCAGGTGACGTTGTCGTGTAAAATCTGGATACAGCAGACACTAGCCAAAGTTTCCACCGCCTGTGCATAATGAGATGCACATGTTGGAAGGTGAGAATTCTTCTGGGAGCCTCAGAGGCACGAGTGCTGCTAAGCTTTCAGCACTATCAGAGGTTGATCTTCAGAACGAGCCGGCGAAAGGAACCCTAAAGCAATCTGTTAAGAACAATGTGACGAAGGTTGGTGAAGTTGCCTAGTGTTATTGATGTGGAACCTAGTGGATAATATGTCGTGATGGGTAATTGGGAAGACGCTCCATTTCTTGGTCAGCTAGAGAGGAGTTTTGGTGGTTTATTTTGTTGTCATTTCTGTTGTCCGGGTTATTTTTAGGATTGCAATTCGGATATTGTCTTGTGATTCAAACCCTTCTTCCTTTTATTTTTCCTAGTTTGTTTAGTGTTGTCTAGGTTCGTTCCAGGGTTTTAACCCCAGTCTTTTTTACTTGTTTTGGTTGTCCAAGTTCTTTCACTGTCTGTCTAATGCAATTTTCTACTTTCCATTATTTCTAGTCATTTGGTTTAATTTTCTTTTCTTTTTACAATTCTTTTCCCTGTTGGATCTATGACATGACATGCACGCATAACCCCACGCCTGGGAAAATGATTCAAGTTTCAGACGAAACGAATACAATTCAAATGTTGGTCACCCTTTGAGATCTTCTGAAGCCCGAACCATGGGCATATAGAACATGAAGCAATCAGCCCACCTCGGGAACAAAGGGACCATTTGTTATTGATGTGCACAAATTTCAAGGGAATGCAACAAGGTTCGAAGGAAGACAAGTCGAGTATTCGCGATCAGGCACCTACCTAGAGAATAGTATGATCCTTTGACTGATTGTACTTGTTTGCCTTGGCATAATTTGAAATCGGAATGACGAAGGCATTTTACTCTGCTATCTAAACACTTTATCCTTTGCCAACCTCTTTTGAGCTTTAGTTATTATCTTTCATACCAATCTTTCGGAATCAGTTATGAAAGTCAGATGCGCAATCATAAGAAGGCAGTGAAAGGACAAGAACGAAAGGAAAAAAAAAGTAAAACTAAGGAAGAAGAGAAAAGAGAAAAGAAAGGAAAGGAAAAGAAAAAAAAAGAAAAATAAAATAAAGAAAAAAATAAAAGAAAAAGAAAAAAACAAAGGAAAAAAAAGAGAGAATCTTGAAAAACAGAAAAAAGAGAGAAGAAAAACAACAGTAAAAAACAAGATCGCAGACCGGAACCACGACAGAACGACACCTCGACTAGCTCTTCACCTCGGCATACTCCATCACCTTACTCACCTTCTGAACTACACTGACCTGATTTCTTTATAGCCAAACTGGGGCAGAAGTTGTGGTTGTTGTAAGAATTTGATTCCGAAAGTTGTAATTTTGAACCCATTTAAATTGTTTTGAGCCTTTGATACCCTTTCTTTCTACCCTATCCAAAAGCCCACGTTACGGTCCAAAGAAATACCTTCTGATCAGTATTCAAGAGATGCCAAGTTGAGCAAGTAGAAAAGGTGATTCATGTAAGGGGAAACACTCCGGGCCAAGCAGGAAAGATAATATTTGCATATTTAATTTCCTTTAAAAAATACAGGCACCGTAAGGCGACGGGAGCTGAAAGAAATAAAAAAGATGATGAAAAGTGAGAGTCTTATTGGTGAAAACCGTCACGGGAACCTTGAGTCTGTTAGATAATACGCTCGAAGCGCTAGAGGGGGGGTGAATAGCGTTATAATAAAATTTAGCGTAAACTTGCGGAATTTGAAATTTGCAGAAAATAAATAAGTGCATTAAGTAAACAAAAAAATCTTGAAAGAACGCACCGATGTATTCTGGTTCACCACAACAAGTGGCTAGTCCAGTCCCCGAGAGACTCTCTCGAGATTTTCCACTAACTTGTCAAGCTTGAACGGGTGCTCAACAAACCTTTACAACTTAAGGACACACGCCTTAACACCTTTGCTCGGAGATAGAACACTCCAAGACTTCACTGTTAAGCTTACGGGTGCCTAACCAACTCCTTTACAACTTAAGGACACAAGCCTTAACACCTTTGCTCGGAGATACAACACTCCAAGACTTCACTGTTAAGCTTACGGGTGCCTAACCAACCTATACAATCTGAGGACACAAGCCTCAACAACCTTGCTCGGAGATACAACACTCCAAGACTTCGACCAAGGAAACACAAGTATCCTTACAACAAGAGAATCACAATTCTCTTACAAGTGTACAAAACACTAAACACTCAAACAAAACACTCCTTAATGAGTAGATATGAGTAAAAGAAGTAAGCTCAAGATCACAACAACTTTGAACAATAATATGGCTCTCAAAACTTAATGTAATGAATATAAAATGATAAGCAATAGAGTATGCAAGCTTATAGCAATTGTAAGATCAGTTGTTGTGTGTTGTTCTGTTTAAAACACTGAAATGAAGCTGTATTTATAGTTGAAAAACTTGGCATTACCGTTGCCTAATTGCCAATTCTCCCGGGTTAAAGAAATTCCTTACCCGAATTTCTGATTCGCAAGAAGCTACAAATTCAAACTTGTTTGCCAATCGATTTCCAGAAATCAATCCCAGATTTTACGCTTAACAATCGATTATCCAAGCGGTGATCAATAATCGATTATTGGCGACGTTCAAAAAATCATTTCCAGATTTTACGTAAAACAATCGATTATACAGAATTAATAATCGATTATTCAGCAACGTTCAAAAAATCTTTTCCAATAATTTTAATTTCAAACAATCGATTGTATAAAATCAACAATCGATTACTCAGCAACGTTAACAAAAAATCTTTTCCAGATTTTAATTTCAACAATCGATTGTACAAAATCAACAATCGATTACCTGACGGTATTTGAAAATATTACGACAACGGTCAGCTTCACAATCGATTGTGCAATGTTAGCAATCCGATTATTTATCAGACTTTGAAAAACATTTTAGACACTGCCTCTGAACACCTCGATTGTTATATACTCACAATCGATTATTTAATAATATTGAAAAAGTGCTGGAAGACACTGGCCTCAACACAATCGATTGTCATATGTTCACAATCGATTATTTTGTGACTTTTAGAAATCTGATGGATATTGTCATTAGGCTTCACAATCGATTGTCATTAGCTTCACAATCGATTATTCTGAGTTTTGAAAAACATTGATGTACACTGCCTCATCACAATCGATTGTCATATGGTTCACAATCGATTGTCATGCAGGTTTGAAAAACCTGATGCTAACTGCCTTAACCCAATCTATTATCATTAGTTCACAATCGATTGTCATGCAGGCGTGCAACCCGACCCCACTTCTCAATATCTCGTGGTTGGCGTACCACCCGGTCCCATTTCATCATGACTCGTGGTAGGCGTACCACCCGCTCCCATTTAAGTCAGTATCTTGACTGAAGTAAATATGCATGATTTAAAATCATTTGTGGTAGGCGTACCACCAGCTCCTATTTCAATCAAGTAATTTTACGAGAGAAGCCATGTCATGAGTCAAGTTGTCGGATCAAGATCACAATTAATAGTCGTACCACCCGCTCCCATTCCTTCCAACATAAAAACTTTGTCTTGTGCTTGAATCTCGTTATCCACCAATTGTGCGCTTGTACTTGAACTTCGTCTTATATCAATTTGCACTTGTTTGTCATTCATCAAAACCTACACATAAGAACACACGTTTTAGAATAAAGCCTTGAGAACGTGTTTCCAACAATTTCCCCCTTTTTGATAGAATCAATTAAGAATTCACAATTATCAATTTAAGACCCACGGTCATGCTCGACACTACCATATGGATACTCGTCACCATGCACATACTTCGTACTCAATACATAATAAGTAGTAAATATGACTCAACTCCTAAAACCTCAATCCAAAGTTAGACCGAACACTTACCTCGATGCTTTAAAACTCAAGCCTCAAGTACAGCTTTACCCCATGATTCCATCATAAACGGCTCGAATCTAGTCAGAAATAATACTTAAGAAGATGCCAAAGATGTAAATAACCCCAACTTGTTTATTTATTGGAAAGAGAAAACGTGATTACTTAAAAAAGAGAACAATAAAACATATCACAATAGAACCAAAAGAAAACAAAGAAATCATTCATCATCATTTCCCGCCTCATCATCCGGCACTGCTTCGAAGGGAACAAGACCCGCATATGGATAATGAACATGGTCAAAATATCCATGGATCTCATGAGTCAATTGACCAATAAAGAGGTGATTTCAAGGAAGCAATTTGGTCGGAAATGGATTGGAGAGTGGGCTCTTGAGGCGGACGAGTTCGAAACCACGGGTTGGAGGAGGAGCAGGCGTTTTGCATGATCACCGTCATGATGAAAGGAGGATTCTTGAAATTTCCCACTTCTTGGTATAAAAATCTTTTTGAGAGGACCGTTGGAAGTGATGAATACCCCTCTGAAGTTCCTTCTGTGGAGAGCATAAGGAAGAGGCCTATTTCATCTCCGATAGCGTCACGCATGTGAATCTTGACGAACCGACACCAATTGATGTTAGCTCAAAGGTTATTATGGCATGCATGAGCTTGGTGTCCTCTTGGGAAATGGTGGTATGGTTATGCTTGTGAGGCTTGAGGACTCGGGTGATGAAATAGAAAATTCAACCGATAATTTGGATCCATTCCCGTAATTGTAGGACGGCGGGAAGAAAGATTTGGATCATAAGAAGTAAGTCCAGTTTGATGTAGGAAGACTGTTTCATCAAAAAGGGCTCCGGCCTTGCCGATTTACCGAAAAATGTCTTCGCCACTATGAGGAAGACGGGCAATGGTATGAAGGTTTTCATCGGAAAGAAGAATTTGAACATCATTTATATTTGTCACAAGCTCACCGTCATCATCCTCATGAAGGTTGGAGTAAAATGTTTGAATCAATGTAGTATTGAAGTAAGGATGGGTAAGAAGTAAGAAGTCAAGAAGTTGACAATTTTTGAGCATATTTGCAGCAGGGCCATAAGATTCAAGATACTTGTTGGTTGAAAATTCATATCTCGGGATTGGGACCTCGAAATTCGATTTCGGACATACGTACAAGTCCTATATTTTCCTACAGCTCGATGTCAGAATTAAAATAAAGAACGGAACCATCTTGGTAAGGATAGTTTGGAGCAGCAGAGGTGGATGCACCATGCCTAGCAGAACGGGAACGTTTGGAGTGACGGCCCGACATTTTCACTGAGTATTGCTGGAATTTGCAAGAGACTTGAAAGAATTTTGATAGTTTGAGAGCTAACGTTGATGCTTGAGTGAATAAAAATGAACATATATGGAGCCTATTTATAGATAGGAGAAAGGCATTTCATTAATGGAAGAAATCTGCAGAAGATTGAAAGCTGAAACAGTCAGAAACGGTAAAAACAAATCTTACTGACCGTTAGACAATCGATTGTTGGGATGAGATAATCGATTGTCATTAAGATTTGACTGAATCTCGGAACTGACACAAATCGATTGCAGAACCAAACGGTAACAATTTTGAATTACTGACATGAAATAATCGATTGTCAAAATATGGTAATCGATTGTTATGTTACAGTGAGCATAGAAATTTTCTGATTTTGAGAATTAATCGATTATATTTTGAAACAATCGATTGTTTTGGAAAAGCATTGCTGAATGGCTGAGACGGAAATCGATTTTGCAGTTAAAGAATCAATTATTTAATAAAACTGCATAATAAACATAAACCATAAACAATCGATTAGTGATACTGCTAATCGATTTTCTGAACAGTAAGATAATCGATTATTTGCTTGGAACAATCGATTGTTCTGTGCCAAAACTTAATAATTCCCCCTACCTTTAGGGTGATACCTGCAAAATAGAATTAAACGTCTCCGACGCTCAAGTCAGTAATTAAAATAGGAAAGTGCAACCTAAAATATATGGCATTTAGATCAACGGTTTACCCGCATTCAATACTTCATTTGAACATGATTTATATTTAGCACAACATTAAACGCTCAAAGTATTTTATCAAGTCTACTAGCAATAAGATAAAGTGAGGAACGATCATACCTGTGTAGTTCTTGGTGTTGCTCGTCTTACCTTTCACATTTCTGTCAAGATGGTCATCTAAATTCATTGAAGTGACCATTGGTTTGGTGTTGCTCTTTTCGAATTGATTTGGCAACTCCCTGCGACATTTAGATGGACAAATAAAAGTTCCCTCTTTCACTTGCTTAATTGCAGCTCCAAGAAGAAATTAAGCATGTCTATCAATGATATCTCAAATGCGATTTACAGATATCCTTGCATGACACTTATTAGTTGCTCCAAAGTAATAAAAATATTTTCTAACCCGAATATCATTTTCCACAAGATTTGGAATGCAAGATATTCAAGTGGCATGAGAGTTTAAAGAAAATAACATTGCCAATATAGAGAGTTGTTTTGGAATTTTGTCATCAAAAAGGATAGTAAACTTCATGCAATCTATTTCCCCTTAATCAGAAATTTATCAAGACATACCAACAAGACATAGATATACCAATTGTTGTAAAACAATGATAAACCCATTTGTTGGATGACATAACAAGTGTACCGAAAGTTATTTTATTAACAGTGATACAAATCGTTATTATTAGTAAAGCATATTACAAACGAGTGTTGACTGTTAACAGATCAACCATACATCGAATTTTGAAGAACATACCAACCATTATCCAGACCAAAGGATGTGTTCATCAAGAGACGATTATTAACAGAAGGATTTTTGTCAATTGTTAGAAACATGAGACATCTCAATTATTTTTCAAAGCTGAGGATAGCATTCATCAAAAACGTGAGTGAAAACTTTTTGAAGAATATGCTAATAGATAATACACACCACACAGTATACTAACGGTTATTTAAACCACAGATAGCCAACTCAGTACTCAATTTACCTTTTTCTTTACAAATTTACCTTCGCTCGGCTCAATCAAACCAAAGATAACTAACACGTAAACTAATTGACTCATTTAGCAACACGTTTTCAACATATGAATCAGCAAAGCTAATTGATAATTGACTGTTGACAAGGATATCTCAATTGTTAACGCACATCAACTATTACGACTAAGCCTTATCAAAGATTCAACAATAAGGGAACCAAATTAACAACAAATACGTTAATATTGGTTGCTAGCACATATCAACAATTCGATTTTTGTCAAAAAGGATAACTAACCGAAATTTCCTCTTGATGCAATGAGGTGTCGTGCTCGGTGCATCTACTACAATACTGTAGCCTTTCAAGCACACCTGCAAAACAGATTAATGATCTTTTGGTACCCATGCCATTTTGGGTCCTTGGGGGTTAGGCATATCATAATGATGCGATTGAGTGATATGTCTATGTCGTGTAAAACATGCAGGAGCAATATGACCAATACATCTACAATAATGACAAGTCACGTTGGACTTATGTGTAAACGACCTCGGATTTGAATTTTGATGGTTTTGTTAGCTTTATTAGGTAATTTTGCACTTAGGGGCATGTCTGAATTTTATTTTGGTGATCCGTAGTAGAATTAGGCTTAATATGCCGAAAGTTGGAATATTGGAGAAGTTTGACTCAAAGTGGACTATGTGATGTCGGGGTCAGATTGGATTTTTAGAAGTTGGAGTAGGTTCGTGGTATCATTGTGACTTGTTTGCAAAATTTGTATTCAATCGGACATGATTTAATAGGTTTTGATTTCTAGGTGGTAAGTTCATTGCTAGGTCTTCTAAAATGTTCAACATTTAGTCTAGCATGCATATTGGTTCTAGGATTGATATTTGCTAGGATAAGCATTTTTATTATTCGTCCTAGGTTGAGCCTTAGGTTGTTGGGGTTTAGCTTCAACCTTTTCTTTAGGCTCATTCGTAAACCCTATGCCATGCTTGAAGTTGACTTCAAATTATCAAGAACATCATTCAAATTTTTGTGCGAAGAATTAAACTTATCTAATGTGCCTTTAAGCCTTTCTACTTCATTTTTGAGATGCAAGCAAGAAGTACACTTTCCTAATTGAGTTTTCGGGCTTATCGGCGCTTCTTTTTCCGAAAAACTTGTTTTCCTCTTTCAACTTGTTCATTTTCTAAAACGTTCATGTAGAAGGGATTTTGGTTAGAGTCAACTTTTTCTTGCAACGACAGAGTTTTCTGCAAATCTTTAATATTCTTGGAAGCATCAACAAACTCACTATGTAATTTATTATAAGCATTTTGCATTTTTTCAAGCGAGTGAGAGTTGGACGTACTTACCTCTTCTTCTTCGTTTGCCATGAGACATTGGCCAGTTGATTCCATCATATGAGCTGTCCGCTTTTTGAGGCATGCTTTCATACATTTCCTCCAGCTTATCCCACAACTCTTTGGCGGTTTTGTAGTGGGAAATTTTCTGATAGTCTTCCTGATTCAAGGCGCTATACAACATCTTTATTGCATTAGTGTTGTATTCACTTACCTTGGCTTTCCCAACTTTTGTTGTCATTTGATCACCATGCTTGATGATTTGCCATAGATAAAAGTTGTTGGCTGTGATGAAAATTCTCATCCGATCTTTCCAATATAAGTAATTATTTCCATTCAAATATTGGGGGAAACATGTTAAAATCACCTTCACCTATTCCTGCAAGGTAAGTCACGAGTAGAAGCCATGGATGGTTCTCTCAAACTGTTAAGTCTTCAGAGAGTTGGGCTCTGATTACCATTTATTAGATAATACGCTTAACGCTAGAGGGGGGGGTGAATAGCATTATAATAAAATTTAGCGTAAACTTGCGGAATTTGAAATTTGCAGGAAATAAATAAGTGCATTAAGTAAACAAAAAAAAGGAAAGAACGCACCGATTCATATTCTGGTTCACCACAACAAGTGGCTAGTCCAGTCCCCGAGAGACTCTCTCGAGATTTTTCACTATTACTTGTCAAGCTTACGGGTGCTCAACAAACCTTTACAACTTAAGGACACACGCCTTAACACCTTTGCTCGGAGATAGAACACTCCAAGACTTCACTGTTAGGCTTACGGGTGCCTAACCATGACCTTTACAACTTAAGGACACAAGCCTTAACACCTTTGCTCGGAGATACAACACTCCAAGACTTTACTGTTAAGCTTACGGGTGCCTAACCAACCTTTACAATCCTGAGTATTTACAAGCCTCAACAACCTTGCTCGGATAGATACAACACTCCAAGACTTCGACCAAGGAAACACGTGAGTTTCCTTACAACAAGAGAATCACAATTCTCTTACAAGTGTACAAAACACTAAACACTCAAACAAAACACTCCTTAATGAGTAGATATGAGTCTAAAAGAAGTAAGCTCAAGATCACAACAACTTTGAACAATAATATGGCTCTCAAAATTTATGTAATGAATATAAAATGATAAGCAATAGAGTACTTGCAAGCTTATAGCAATTGTAAGATCAGTTGTTGTGTGTTGTTGTGATTAAAACACTGAAATGAAAGCTGTATTTATAGTTGAAAAACTTGGCATTACCGTTGCCTAATTGGCCAATTAAGAGATTGCTGAGGTAGTTGCTGGCGTTCACAGTCCTTGTTCTCATTATTTTCTATATTTCTTTCCGGTATTGACGTTTAGACATAGACTTTTGTAGACATTGTTTTCTCAGAACGATTGTTTAGATGCTTATGACTTGATGTAACCCTGATGTCTGGGGCTATCTTTCCACATTATATTTTGATTTTAACTACTAATTTTATGAAAACTCTATTATGAAAAAGCTTTTGGTTTATCTTTTATGAAATATCGAAGTATTTTGAAAATCGGCTTGCCTAGGACCATTGATAGGCGCCATCATAACAGGTCAGAGTTTTGGGTCATGACAAGTTGGTATCAGAGCCTAGGTTACCTAGGTCTCATGAGTCATGAGCAGGTTTAGTGGAGTCTTGCGGATCGGTACGAAGACATATATACTTATCTTCGATAGGCTGTAAAACCCTTAGGAAACTTAACATCCTTGAATTCATCTCATGCGAATATGTTGATTCTAGTAACTAAACCTCTGTTATTTTATTCTCTCACAGGATGGTGAGGACACGTGCTACTAGACAGGACGAACGACCACAAGCGCCACTAGTTGGGGAACCGAGAGGCTGAGATCGTGATAAAGGTCGTAGTAGGAGAGGAAATGCAACTCGTATAGCAGCTAGAGCGGCACCTGCAGTTCTACCAGTTGCCCTAGTTTAGAATCAAGTCCAGTTGTGGATACGCCGACGAGATCAGTTGAGGCACTAGTTGTGCCCATTGTTATTCCTGGCCTTCAAGAGGCTTTAACTCATATTTTGACCGTCTGCACCAGTCTTGCTCAGGAGGTCTCTGTTCCGGCCACAACAGTCACTTCTCAAGCCAGGGGAGATGCTTAGACTCCCGTCGCCCAAACACCCGAGCAGGTGATGCAGGGACTCCACACATTGGGGCACTACCAGCCTAGCCGGTTGTAGCAGCTCAAGACTATATAGTTCATGTCGTGCCTGATGATGAGCAACTTAGATTGGAGAAGTTTGGGAGGCTCCAGCCTCCATCTTTCAATAGTGTAGAGGGAGAAAAAACCTAGGGTTTCTTGGATAAATGTCAAAGGATCCTCCCTACAATAGGTATTCTGAAGATCAATAGGGTCTCGTTCACTACTTTTCACTTCATTAGAGTTGCCTTCACTTGGTGGGAGGCTTATGAGAGGCGTAGACCATTTGGGGCACCGTCACTTGCATGACAGGAGTTCTCCGTTCTCTTCTTAGAGAAGTATGTGCCACAATCTTACAGAGAGGAGATGTGCTAATAGTTTGAGCAGTTGCGTTAGGATGATATAACTGTGACGATGTACAAGATGAGATTTTCTGAGTTAGCTTGTCATGTTGTTTAGCTGGTTCCCACATACAAGGAGAGGATCGGAAGGTTCGTTGATGGCCTCACATTTCAGTTGCGGGTGCTTATGACTAGAGGGATGGTGTCTAGTGCTAATTTTTAGGAGGTTGTTGACATTGCTCAAGATAGAGTCTGTCCACCACTAGGAGCGGGTTGAGAGGGGGCTAAGAGGCTTCGTATGTCAGGTAGTTTTGGTGGTGTTCCTTTTTGGAGCTCAGTTCCACCACGACAGGGATCATCCCAATAGGCATTCTCAGATGGCTCATCCAGCTCATCATGATGCATTAGTCAGCCACAATTATCACATTGCATGCTCAAGCCAGCCTTCATTCAGTGCACTACTAGCACAGAGTTCTCACTATGCCTCGTCCGCTCAGGTTTCTACGGGTAGTTCCTCAGGGCATCAGAAGCAGCAATTCCGTCATAGGAGGGGTCATTTCGAGTGCAGTGATCTTGGCAATATCAAGATATATTGCCCTAGGTTGTTGAGCGGGATTCCACAACAGAGTTCTCGATCGATGGAACCAGAACTAGTAGCTACATCACCCGCTCAGCCAACTCAGGGTAGGGCCTAGTTAGCTAGAGGTCACCCTAGAGGGGGAGACCAATTAGGTTGCGGTCAAGCCCATTTGTATACATTCCCTGCTAGACTAGATGTCATTGCTTCAGACACAGTGATCACAGGTATTATGTCAGTATGTCAACGAGATGCTTTTGTTTTACTAGACCCCAGTTCCACTTATTCATACGTGTCATCATATTTTTCTCATTATTTGAACATGCTCTGTGAGTATCTAGGTTTATTTATTTGTGTATCTACATCGGTGGGCGATACTATTATTGTGGTCCACATATACTAGTTATGTATAGTGACTATCGGGGAATTAGAAACTAGAGTTGATCTGTTGCTGCTTAGTATGGTTGATTTTGATGTGATGTTGGGTATGGATTGTCTATCTCTATGTCATGCTATTCAAGAATGCCACGCTCTGATATTGGTGATGCCGGGTTATCCACAGAATGAGTGGCGAGGTTCTTTAGACTATGTTAACAATAGAGTGATATCGTACTTAAAGGCCCAACGAATAGTTGAAAAGGTTTATCTTCATTATTTTGCCTTTCTGAGGGATATCAGTATAGAGACCCCTACTATTGATTATGTTTCAGTGGTGCAAGATTTTCCACATGTGTTTTATGCAGACCTGCCGAGCATGTCATTGGACAGGAATATTGACTTTGTATTGATTTGATGACGTACACTCATCCAATTTCTATTCCCCTGTATCGTATGGCACCGGCAGAATTGAAAGAATTGAAGAAGCAGCTTCAGGAACTCCTTGATATGGGGTATATTCGGCCTAGCATGTCACCTTGGGGTGCACCAGTTCTATATATGAAGAATAAAGATGATACTATGAGAACGTGCATTGATTACATGCAGTTGAACAAAGTCACAATCAAGATCAAGTATCATTTCCCTCGTATTAATGATCTATTTGACCAGCTTCAGGGAGTGAGGGTGTTTCCAATATCGATCTATGGTCTAGGTATCACCAGTTAAAGATTCAGGACTCGGACATTTGTATAATAACTTTCAAGACCCCTTAGGGTTATTATGAGTTTCTTGTGATGTCTTTTGGGCTGACCAATGCCCCACCAGCGTTCATGCATTTGATGAACAACGTATTTTGGCCTTGACTCGTTCGTTATTATGTTTATTGATGATATCCTGGTATACTCTCTTAGCTAGGAGGAGCACGCCCAGGATTTTAGGATCGTGTTATAGCGGTTAAGGGAGGAGAAACTTTATGCCAAGTTTTCCAAGTATGAGTTTTGGCTCAGTTCAGTGGCATTTTTGGGGCACGTGTGTCCAGTAAGGGCATTCAGGTATATCTGAAGAAGATAGAGGCGGTTCATAGTTATCCCATACCGTCCTCAGCTATAGAAACTTAGAGCTTTCTTGGTTTGGCTGGTTATTGCCGTCGGTTCTTACAGGGTTTCTCATCTATTGCATTGACCTTGACCCAATTAACCCAAAAGGGTGCTCCTTTCAGGTGGTTGGACGAGTGTGAGGAGAGCTTTCAGAATCTCAAGACTACCTTGACCATAACTCCAGTTCTAATTCTACCATCAACTTCTGGTTCAATGCTTCTCGGATCGGTATTGGGTGTGTTTTGATGTAGGATGGTAGAGTGATTGCTTATGCTTCACTTTAGTTGAAACCCATGAGAGGAACCAACCTATTCAGGATTTAGAGTTGGCTGCCATTGTTCATACATTGAAGATTTGGAGGCACTATCTCTATGGTGTGTCTTGTGAGATATTTCTGATCATCGTAGCCTCCAACACTTGTTCAATTAGAAAGATCTCAATTTAAGACAAAGGATATGGTTGAAGCTGCTAAAGGACTATGATATTACTATTCTATATCATCCGGTAAAGGTCAATGTGGTGGCCGATACCTCGGGTAGGAAGGCATTGACTATGGGTAATATTACATTCCTTCTTATTAAAGAGAGACCTCTTGCAGTTGATGTTTAGGCTTTGAGAAACCACTTCGTGAGATTGGATATTTTGGATCCCAGCCGGGTTCTAGCTTGTGTATTTTCTCGGTCTTCATTGTTTGATCACATCAGTGAGAGCCAATATGATGATCCGGATTTGCTTTTCCTTAAGGACATTGTTCAGTACGGTGATGCCAGAGATGTGACTATTGGTGATGATGGGATATTGAAGATGCAGGGCCAGATATGCGTGCCCAATGTATATAGTCTAGGGGTGTTGATTCTTAAGGAGGCCCACAACTCGCGACATTCCATCCATCCGGGTGTTGTGAAGATTTATCAAGACTTGAAGCAACACTATTGGAGGAGGAGAATGAAGAAGGATTATAGTTGGGTTTGTAGCTCAATGTCTCAACTATCAGCATGTCAAGTATGGGTATCAGAGACCGGGTGGCTTGCTTCAGAGGTTAGATATCCCGTAGTAGAAATGGGAGCAGATCACCATGGATTTCGTAGTTAGGCTCCCATGGACTTCGAGGAAGATCGATGCTATTTGGGTGATTGTGGATCGACTGAACAATTCCATAAACTTCATTCCAGTTGGTACTACATATTCTTTAGATCGGTTGGCTGAGATTTACATCCGAGAGATTGTTCGCCTTCATAGGGTGCTAGTTTCCATCATTTCAGATAGAGGCATGAAGTTTATGTCGCACTATTGGAGAGCCGTGCAGCGAGAGTTGGGAACTCAGGTTGAGTTGAGGACAGATTTTCACCCTTAGACGGAAGAATAGCTATCCAAATATTGGAGGACGTGCTACGTACTTGTGTCATTGATTGTGGGGGTTCATGGGACCAGCTTCTGCCGCTTGTAGACTTTTGCTTAAAACAACAGTTATTAGTCACTTATTCAGATGGCTCCATATAAGAGAGTATATGGAAGGTGGTGTAGATATATGGTGGGTTGGTTTGAGTCGGGAGAGGCGAGGCTATTGGGCACTAACTTGGTTTACTGTGCTTTGGAAAAGGCTATATTTATTCAGGAGCGGCTTTGCACGACGAAGTCAACACAAAAGAGTTATGCCAACAGGAAGGTTCGTGATGTGTCTTACATGGTTGGGGAGAAGTTTTTGTTGAAGGTTTCACCCATGAAGGGTGTTATGAGGTTCGGGAAGAAGGGAAAGTTGAGCCCTCGGCTCATTGGGCCTTTTGAGGTGCTTTAGAGGACTGAGGAGGTGCTTCAGAGGATTGAGGAGGTGCTTACAAGCTTGCCTTTCCACCTAGCTTGTCGAATGTGCATCCAATATTCCATTTTTCTTTGCTACGAAAGTATATCGACGATTCGTCTCATGTTTTGGATTTCACCATGATTCAGTTGGATGGTGATTTGACTTATGATGTGGAGTCGGTGGCTATATTGGAGCGGTAGGTTAGAAAGTTGAGGTCAAAGGATATAGCTTCAGTGAAAGTGCAGTGTAGAGGTCAACACGTGGAGTAGGCCACTTGGGATATCGAGTGGGAGATGCAGTGCAGATATCCACGCCTATTTGAGGTTCCAGGTATGTTTCTAATTCGAGGATGAATGTTTATTTAAGAGGGGGAGGATGTAACGAACATGCCAATCACTTTGACAGTTGTAGCCCCGTTCCCCTCATTTTCTATTTATTTGTGTTCTACATTTGTATTATGACTTATCGGATTAGTTGGTTTAGGTCCAAAGTGATTTCATAATAAATTGAGACACTTAGTCTCTAATTTGAAAGCTTAAGTTGGAAAAGTTGACCTATGTGTAAACGACCTCAAATTTGAGTTTTGATGATTCCAATAGCTTTGTTAGGTGATTCTGGACTTCGGAGCGCATCCGGATTGTGTTTTGGAGGTACGTAATAGAATGAGGCTTGAAATGTCGAAAGTTAGGATTTTGAAAAAGTTTGACCAGGAGTGGACTTTTTAATATCAGGGTCAGATTGGATTATTAGAAGTTGGAATAGGTTCACGGTGTCATTTATGTCTTGTGTGAAAAATGTGAGGTCAATCGGACGTGATTTGATAGGTTTTGACGACATTTGTAGATTTTAGAAATTACAAAGTTCTTTAGGATTGAATCTATGTGTAATTCATGTTTTTTATGTTGTTGGAGGTGATTTGAGGATTCGACTAAGTTCGTATGGTGTTTTGTGACTTGTTGGTATGTTTGGTTGAGGTCCCAAGGGCCTCGGATGAGTTTCGGGTGGTTAACAGATCATTTTTGGCCATTGTAGCAAATGAATTTTCCATGAAGCATGTGAGTTGCCTTGCAGATTATAGCGCTTGGGCTGTAAGAGCCCCTCCGGAGTCCGCACACCCTCAGTGAGCGCAGGTACCTATTCAGTGTGAGTACTGGGCTGAGAGCCGAGTGATTGAATTGTTGAGATGTGTTGAGTGACTGTTGCCCTGAGAGGTTGTTCTTGCTTTCATTTGTTGATGTACTTAGTTGATATGTCATTGTTCTGAAATTCCTGAAAGATTTTATATTCGGTCTACTTGAACTGAAACTGTGTAAGACTGCCCTTGACTTAAACTGTCAGATTTGAAAGCATGTCTATTCTTCACTGAAATTTCTTAAATGAACTGTACTTGTATAGCTCGTTACTGCTTCTCAGTTCCTTATTTGTTTGTGTTACTTACTGAGTTGGTTGTACTGATGCTATACCCTGCACTTAAATATGCAGTCCAGGTGTGTTCAGTCACGGAGGACGTTAAGCTCGTGTGTGGTCGAGTAATGGAGATTTACGAGGTAGCTGCCGGCATTCGCAGTCCTTGTTCTCCTTCTTTTCTATCTTTCTTTCCTGTATTGAAATTTAAACATAGACTTTTATAGACATTATTTTCTCAAACCGGTTATCTAGATGCTCATGACTTGGTGACACCCCGATGTATGTGGCTATCTTTTCGCATTGTATTTTGAGTTTAACTCGTGTTTTTATGAAAACTCTGTTATGAAAAACTTTTGTTTATCTTTTATGAAATATCAAAGTATTTTGGCTTGCCTAGTACCATTTATATGCGCCATCACGAAAGGTTAGAGTTTTGGGTCGTGACACAAATTTTTTTCCTTAGATTCTCATGAATTTGATGTTAAATCTAATGTATAATCATAAAATATAATTGAAAATTTATTAGAGGTACTTACCCAATGGTTTGGTATGAAAATCCTTCCACAAAATTTCCTCCATCGAGCCTAAGGTTCAAAATATATCAAAATGAAGCTAAATCTCGGAATACTCAGCTATATGTAGGCTGCACGTGTCGCATTTGCGACATGGGGTTCGCAAATGTGGCCTCCTCAAATACGGACAAAGCATCGCAAAAGTGACCCCTGACGAAGATCGCATTTGTGATCAAACCTTTGCAAATGCGAAACAATAGTAGCGGCAAAAGCGGACAACCCACGCATTCATGATTGAAACCTAATCCTCCCTTGGTTCGCAAATACGAGAAAATACATGCAAATATGGTGGTCGCGTTTGCGACCTGCTCATCGCAATTGTGATGACATTAGTACTAGCACACGCAATTCTTAACAAAACACTCGAAAACTCACCCGATGCCCCGAGGCTCCAAACCAAACGCCCACAAAAGTCTACAAACATAAGACGAACTTGCTCGCACGATCAAAATACTGAACTAGCCTCTGAAATCACGAATTGGACGCCAAATCGCATGAAAATCACAATGAATTTCAAGAACTTCTAGATTCGCAATCAAGCGTCCGAACCATATCAAACCAAATACAAATGACACCGAATTTTGCAGGCAAGTTCCATGTTCCAAAACCAAAATCCAATCCCGATAGCCTTAAAGTCAAACTATGGTCAAACCTAGAAAAAATTTAAACCTTTAAATTGTCAACTTCCACCAAATGATGCTGAAACACTCTAGGAATATCAAATTGCAATTCCAAGCATATGCCTAAGTCCAAAATTACCATCCAAACCTACATGGACCATCGAAACTCCAATCCGAGGTCAAATACTCAAAAGACAAACTTTGATCAATTCTTTCAACTTCGAGCTTCTCAAATGAGAGCCACACCCTAAAATTATTTTCAAACCACTTAAAAACCTGAGTTAATGATGCACGCACGTCATAATACACCATGTGAAATTACTCATGACCTTAAACTGCCGAACTGGACGCAATTGCTCGAAACGACCATCCATGGTGTTAAATAAAATGAGTCACCCATAGTTCAGTTGTTTAATCATACACTATCAGAGGCTAATTGAGATCCTAATAGTCAAAAGCAACTTGAACTATCAGATTAGTACTACCTTCTTAATATTCCAGTGGAATACTACAGGAGTATTTTTTTTCCTACACTAAAAAATATGGTGACTCTTTTTTTGAAAATAAATTAATTTCCTGTCGTATGGTAGTGGAGAGACCATACAAAAATGGGAATCTTATAAAATATTCCAAATAAGTTCCAACTTATTAACCTCTAGCCTTTAATCATAAATTTATCAAAACTAGTCAAGCACATATAAATTGAAGAAATCCCAAAATAAATAATTTTATTTTTCTCCAAGAATCACACGCAAAAATTTTCTTTTATATTTTTAAGCGTGATTAAAAATATTAGATGCAAGATGGAAAGAAAATTTCATGAATGAGGTAGCAAAAAAGGTGATGAATAAAAATATTCAAGATTCCAAAAATCTAAGCAAAAAGGATAATTTTCAATGGGTATGGTTGAAATTCATTAAAAACATATAGATGAATCAATATACAAAATTTGAGAAAGATTGGAGGTGACTTGGACTGATTTGGTATCTAAATTCGTAGTTAAAATCGACTTCTAGATTTTGTCGGTGACACATGTATTGCGCATATATCTCACACACAGGTATGTGTGTGTGCGTATATATATATATATATATATATATATATATATATATATATATATATATACACACACATATAATACACATTTGATACACAACGTGATCACATATTTTTATTTCATGTTCATCTTCTATTTCGAATTTTCAATTCAAACAACCTTAAAATCCTACCACATCATTCCAAAATTGAGATTCAAGCACCTTGAGATGTACCCAATCTATTCTAATATCCCTAGCTCCAAAGAAAGCAAAAATTTGACATGTTTTTACTATAAATAGCTAATTGGTAATATTTTATGAATGAACAATTTTTACAATAAGCTACTTATAAATGGATATAGTTTTAGTTTCCCTATAAACAATTGGTGACTTAGAACTGATGGTTAGATATTTTTTTCCATTAATGGTGTGTTTGGTTACTGAAAAATATTTATCGTGGAAAATGTTACAAGTAGTAATCTCTAGTGTTTGGTATGCAAATTAAGAAAAATAATTTCTAAGAAGTATTCATAAATAATTTAGATACAATAAACATGAAGCCATAAACTTTTGAACCAACAACCTTCCGAACCCACAAATTTCATAAACTTCTGAACCGTTTATCTTTCGAACCTGCAAATTTTCAAACTCGTAAACTCCATAATTTCTAAATTCGCAAACTCCCAAACACATAAACCTCAGAACTCATAACTTTATAACTCGTAAAATTTCGAACCCGTAAACTGAAAAATAAAAAAAAAGTAGAACTGAAGATATAAGAGTAAAAATAAAAATATTTTTTTGGCAGGGGGGAGGCGGGTGAGGGGGTGGGTGGTTCAGAAAAACGAAAAAAATTTAGAAAAATGTAAAAAAAGTTTTTTTTCTCGACAAAATTACAGAATAATGCACTCCATAAGTTGATCTTGTACTATTTTAGCCCAGTTACAAATTTGCAAATGTGTAGCCAAATATCAATAAGATCTTTTCTTTTTCCATTCCCTCTAATTATAACAACCTCATTTATTTATACCTACCCCTATTGTAGCTCTCTTCTTAATTTCACCCATAAATATTTAATTTAATTAAGATAAAATTCCAGAATAATGCACTTCATAAGTTGACCTTGTACTATTTTAGCTAGTTACAAGTTTGTAAATGTGTAGCTAAATATCAATAAGATCTTTTCTTTTCCCATTTCCTCTAATTATAATAACCTCATTTATTCCTACCTACCCCTATTGTAGCTTTCTCCTTATTTTTCACCCATAAATATTTAATTTAATTAATGAAAAAGAATTGTATGCAAACAAAACTTAAAAGAAAAATCAGTTCCCCATCCAGTCAACACTCATTCGCGCCTTTTTCATGCTTCTCTGTTTTTTTTAAAATTTGTATATCTTCATGTTTATATATACCTATCACAACTGTAAAACGCAAAATAAGACGCGAAAAACCTAAAATCTCGTCTCTTTTAATGCCAATCTTATTAAATTTCGATTATGATTTTGTGAGAAATTTGGAGTGAGTATTGTTTGAACTTATTAAAAATAGTCTAAATGTGCTGTATACAATATTTGAAGTTATTTGATGGAGATTTGGACTAGTTATATACAAGAATTGCTAGTGAAAATTGCACAAAAATTTCATCAACGATGCTTATACACTTTTATACAAAGAGGTACAGTATATATATAGTTATATAAATGTGTATAAAGATGTATAATCACATAGTGAAAAATATTTTTGATATAATAGGTATATAAGAAGAATGAGAAGGAGAAGAAGAATGAGAAGGAGAAGAAAAAGAAGAAGAAGAAGAAGGAAGAGGAGGAGGAGAATGAGAAGAAGGAGGAGAAGGAGAATGAGGAGGAGGAGGAGAAGAAGAAGAAAAAGAATGAGAAGGAGGAGCAGAAGAAGGAGCAGAATGAAAAAGAGAAGAAGGAGAAGAAGAAGAAGAAGAAGAAGAAGAAGAAGAAGAAGAAGAAGAAGAAGAAGAAGAAGAAGAAGAAGAAAGGGACAAGGAGAAGAAGAAGAAGAAGAAGGAGAAGGAGGAGAAGGAGGAGAAGGAGGAGAAGAAGAAGAAAAAGAAAAAGAAGAAGGAGAAGAAGGAGGAGGAGAAGGAGAAAAAAAGAAGAAAGATGAGGAGAAGAAAAAGAAGGAGAAGGAGAAGGAGAAGAAGGAGCAGAATGAGAAGAATGAGAAGCAGAAGAAGGAGAAGAAGAGGAAGAAGAAGAAGACGAAGAAGGAGAAGGAGAAGGAGAAGGTGGAAAAGGAGGAGGAGGAGAAGAAGGTGGAGAAGGAGGAGGATGAGGAGGAAGAAGAAGAAGGAGAAGGAGGAGGAGAAGAAGGAGGGGGGAGGGGAAGGAGCGGAAGAAGGAGGAGGAGAAGGAGAGGAAGAAGAAGATGCGAGAAATTCACCAAATAGCTATAAATAATGTATCGACCTTGGATATAATAGTGTATAACTTGTGTTTATACACTATTATATACTATTTATATAATATTATATATTATTATACAAATGAATTATATCAATGGAACTTCACGCGTTCTTCTTCTTCTTCCTTGGGCATCCTCTGAAATTTAACTCAAATATAGCCTAAATCTACTCCAAATCACTTGAAATTTAAGTTTTGAACTCATCTTGATGATTCCAATCAATTGAGACAATACCCATTCAAAACAACTAAATAATTGAAAAACTCAATTTCTGGAATTTAACTCAAATATAGCCTAAATCTACTCCAAATCACTTAAAATTTGAGTTTTGAACTCATCTTGTTGATTCCAATCAATTGAGACAACACTCATTCCAAACAACTAACAAATCAGAAAATTTAATTTCTGAAATCGAATCTTCAAACCACTTGTAATCGTGACTTTTATTTTTCAAATCCTTAGTTAACCATTGAAATCCGAAAAAGAATTGAACGAGAATAACAATAGTGGAGAAATTTTGTGGTGCAAAGGCTGACATGGGAAGGAGAAAAAGAACGAAGAAATAAGGGAAACCAAGAAATAAGGGGTGAGCTAATTAGTGCAAATTAATTTTTAGATTATACACAACCTAGGCTATATTGGGTAAGGGCTTCAAATATGAGTCATTTTCTGATGGGTTGTTGGGCCAAGTGACAAGGGATGTAATTTTTTTCTCAGGGGTTAAAGAGGTTGGGATGGGGATGGGGTTGGGGTGGGTGAATGGCGTAGAAAAATGAAAATAACAAAAAATTGAAGTTGGAGGGGGTTGGGGTTAGATGTGAGGGTAGATGTAATTTTTGAAAAATATTTTCCTAACTTTTTTTTTAGAGAAGAGTTTTTCCTCCAATTTCAGAAAAATGTGATATCTATAAAAATATTTCTCAAAGTGAAAATAGGAAAATATTTTCATCATAGCAAAGACACCCTAAATTACGTAACATTATTGTTTTTTAAATAAAATTTAATACTCCTAGATTAGAGGAACCACTCTAGAACTGTGTAACGTCGGTGTGATAGGAAAGAATGGGAATGCTCCCTTTAGGAATCTAAGATAGTATTAATGCGTCTCTTCAAGTTGTGATCATTGACGATCTATATTCTATAACTTTCACATTATTGTATATTTCCATCACACAAACAAAGAGAGTAACATAAAATTAAGTGCACAGAGAGCAGTAGCAAGTGATCATAGTGAGCCATGTGTTGAGTTGTCCCACATCGGAGGGACTTGAGATACTTGGTCTCCTTATATGGCTTGGGCAATCCTCACCTCATAGGCTAGCTTTTGGGGTTGAGTTAGGCCCAAGGTCCATTCTTTTCATGGTATCAGAGCCAGGCCCATCCCAATTATTGTTACTTGGGCCCCCATTTATGTTGTCCACGCACCAAAGATCTGGGCGTAAGAGGGGTGTTGAGTTGTCCCACATCGGAGGGATTTGAGGTCGTTGGTCTCCTTATATGGCTTGGGCAATCCTCACCTCATAAGCTAGCTTTTGGGGTTGAGTTAAGCCCAAGATCCATTCTTTTCACCACGGCTTACATTCCACCGCACAAGAGACAATCAAAAGATTCGCCGTCGCCGAAGCCAACTCCGGCGCCGGAATTTTTGGTACCTTCTTTAAGAAAAACCTGAATATCAAGTCGTTTGGGGAACAAAAGAGAAGGCAAAAATATTTGAGCGGGAAAAACATCGTTTACGCTAATGATGCAGTTTCGAAATGGTTCCCCGTTCGATTAGCTGATAATTTTCAGTTTTCGTCTCTTGTGAGGCTCCAACCTTTTCTGGCCGAGTCCTTTGAGCGGAAATCAGGCCGAAATCCACTCTTCGGTTCTAATCGAAGGTACTACTATCTACTTAAATGTGCTTCGTTGTGTGTTATTGTAGCTTTAGTGATGGTGTACCTAGAGAGTGTCTTTTTCGGGGTTTTATCGGCTGAGTGGGTACTATATGCGCAACATTTTGGATCTGACCGCGAGTCCGTGACGTATAATTCCTGTTTGGATGAATTTTGGTTGTCCTAATATACAATTCTGCAACCTCAAATGTAGCCATTTAATTTGTGCCAGAGAAACAGTGATATAACTATACATGATACATGGTTGGATATAAACTCCTAACTTGTTTATTACGTACTTGATTCTACAATTATTCAAAAGTTCCTCCCCCCAACCCCAAAATCTTTTTATTTTGTCTAAGGAAAGACTTACGGTTGCACAACACGAATGGGATGGATGCTTTTATCGGGTTAGAATATCTGGTACCACTCGTTAGTACAAAATTTTGTGATATTGGATGAATGATTAATGATCTATAATTAGTTGGTGCTATCATGGCAACCTTTCTGCGTTCTGCTGAGTTTTCTACGTCACTAGACCAACCTATGAAACAAGAAGTGTATATCTAAAACCTTTTGGCCGATTTCGTGGAATTCGATTTTGATTTTATTTCTGAGATCTTAATTCAGTACTCTTTACTAAGTAATATGTACACTTTTTCAGGTTGCAGTGAAAGTACGACTGAGTTGTAAGATAAAGCATGGAGTTTGGTGGAGGAAAATGTGAAGCGAGACTTAATTACTTTTGTCCTTTGAACGTGTTAAGAGTGAAATGGAAACAGCTGATGATAAGGCAAAAGTAAAGCCAGATTTAGTAGCTCGTTTTGGAAAAATACTCTTTTATGGGTTAGTATTCTTCATTTGACATGCTATGCTTTATCGTCGTGTTACTAATTTGAAACTAATTTCCTCTGGAAGACATCATCATGTGCCCGTTTAATTCAATATATTTATTAAGAGTTTCTCCTAAAAATAGAGTGGCTGTTTCTCCTAGTCAATTACCCCATATATTCACCCCCTTTTGGCTCACGAATAATAAAAAGTTCGATGATGAAAGTAGAGAAGTGTTTAAATAATTCCTACGCATAGGGGAATTAAAGGACACAGAAATAATGTGAAAATTGGGATAGCGCGCGGCTCAATGTTTTTGGCTCCCTGACACTATCGAATGTTCCCGTCGTGAAAATGCGTGATTCTGTGTAAAAAAATGATGTAGAGTTTAAGCTAATAAATCATTAGTTTGTGTGCTATATTGTGGGCAGATGAGCAAGGAACAAAGTTTTTATTAGTTGGTAACCTCTTCTCTATGTTTGTCATTAGGCAGGTTAGGCTGTATCGAAGACATCAATGATGTATTTTCTTCAAACAAATTTGTTAGAAGTTGTCTCCTTTATCAATTTGTTTGCCTATCTAAAACTTTAAAAACTATTCGAGAAGGCATACTTTTAGTTATTTAGTTATGCTTTAAATATGCCCCTCACTTGCGATAAAAACGTGATTTTTTTTTTAACAAATGGTGTGGTGAGACTTTAACCTACTTACTATGATATCGTGTCAAACTGTCTGACCACTTTGTTTAAAAGCTTAAGACGTTAAGAGTGTATTTTTGCTATTATGTTATCAAATATATGGTATTATCACAGCTTCATATGGCTTTTAATTAATTTGCCACTTCATTTAGTGTTATTATCCGTTACTATCCTTTAATATAATATAGATAAATATAAAAAAATTAGTCTTAAAATAAATATCTATTTTATTTTAAAAATATTGCTTGAATTCTTAAGTTTTTAAAATTTATCAATAGTATTTTTAAGTATTTTATTTCACTTTATTTTATTTTCTAAACTAGTTCTTCGCATAAATATTCTCACGCTATTTTTAATTTATTTTTAAGTTCTTATTTTATCGATTAGACATAAGTTGTGTGGTATTATCCACAATATCATCTTTCTTATCATAATAGATAAATAACAGCTTTCACATCTCAAATTCAAATAGGTATTATCATTTTTGTTTATGATGAAAGTTTTGATTAATTTCTCTATATTTATTCCTTATTTTGCTATTCTATTATTCAATACATAATATTATTATATTGTTATGTGGCTTTCATTAGCTTGTTTAATTTAGTATCTATTTATACCACACTCATTTTATTATTAATCATAAAAGTTAATTTTTTATTTGTTTGAACACATTATATCTAATAATAATAGTTTTATTATTATTTTATTTCTCCATGTACTATTTCTAAAAATAATAAAATAATGACATGAAGGAAAACAGATCAAATGGTTAGCTAATAATTATATTTGGAAAGTAATCAAAATTTATTTAGTATAAGAATGTGAGTCTATTTTATTTGATTTCTGCCACAAATTAAATTTGATCAAATATAAGTTGTTTTAATCCTTATTAAATTTGTCTAAAAATCTATATAGATTATATCTTAAAAATACTAAGTAGAAATATTTCTGTTTATATTATTTCTCCATGTACTATTTCTAAGTGACATTTTCTGAATATGTCACTTGGCTTTATGTCATGCCTCCCTATATTCCTTTTAACTTAAATAATATATATATATATATATATATTATTTAAGTTTTTTCTTATCTTATAAATAAATTTATACCTTGTCTAAAATCTTATTTTTCTGCTTGAATTTTTAAAATTTTTGAAGTCAATAATTCTTTAATATCTTATGTAAATTTTATTTTATATTTTAACTTACTTCAAAGTAATAGTCACATGTTATTTCAATTTACGTCTTTCTGTATTTTTTATTTTTTATATTTTAGTTTTTTAATTATTCTTTTACCTCCATATTTCTAGCTAATTTAGAAGAAAATCTATGAGTGGATCTCTCCCTAGAGAGAGAGAGAGAGAGAGAGGGAGAGAGGGAGATTAGATTTGTCTAAGATATATTTAGATTATGTATAAGATTTATTAAACTACGTCCTTTAATTATGTTTCCATTAATAATTTCTAATAATTAATGTTGTCATACAATTGCCAAGTGACTTTATTTCAGCTTGCTACTTGACTTAATTACAATGCATACAACTCTCCGTTTAATATAATATAGATTAATCAATCAATTTTATCTCATTGTTAAACTAGTTGGAGTTGGTTATATGAGTCGTCTGGATACATTCTGCTCTCGTTGGGTTCATTTTCTTTTAATATTACAAAATCTTTTCTTGTCCGGCACCTTAGGAGTTCTCTAAACTAGAGTCTCTATATTGCACAATTTTCATACACAGACATACAAGTCTTGGCAAAAAAAGACTTTTTTTATTTACTGTACCTATTTTTATGAATTTCGATTCTTTTTCTAACTTCGTCTCTTATGTTTTTTTGTAGCAACCATGGGAGATGTGGAACCTATTTCCGACTTTCGTGGTTGGGTAGACTCAATTTTTAAGATTGCTCCTAAGGAGCAGAGACCTTGGAAATTAATTTTCCTTTTACATGGCTGGAAAGTGAAAACCCACGGTATACCCCATTTACACGTTTTTTTTTCACATGTTAAGCCCATTTACCTTAATGTTAATTGTGTATCCTTCCTTTTATCAGGATTTGGCGCTAAAGGAATGGTAGCTGAGGTAGCTATGGCTATCCGCATGTCTACTAACGCTGCACTTGATTTGGATAAGGTTCGAGCCCTGCTTCCCAAAAGAAAATATGTAAGAGAAAGTTTTGAGAATGAGGAAGAAGAAGGTAACTCTTTGATAACCAGGCCAAGAGTTAGGAGACGAGTCATTACTGATGAAAAAAATGAATATTCTCCCGCTCAAACCTCTCCCACCGAGCCCGTTTTGATTCCATCCGATGAGGACACCGTACCAAGAGACAACGATGAATCAACTCAACGTCTCTTTGATAGTGGTTTTGAGCGTGGCGAACTCGGCCCTGTTTTGGATTAAACCCCTCTCTCCTCATTCGTTCCTATTTCCTCTATTTCTTCGCCAACCGTGAGTGTTTTCTTGCCAGCATTGACTGCTTCCGTTCCTTTACCCGTTTTAACTGTTACTACTTCCGACCTGTGTTGGTTCCTACATCTGCTCCTTCCATTCCTGCTTCGACTCCTACGTCTCCCATTGTGTTTACCTTTTCTACTACTCCTCCTTCCCCTATTCCCTCTTCCTCTGTTCATCCTTCAGAGGTAAGTTCCAGTACTAGATGTATGACTATGAGGAGTGTTAACGCTTGAAGTTCCTGCCAATCAGAGCCTCTTAAGAAAGTCTGGTGGGGCTGATACTTGGCTCGAACCTCTGATTGGAGAAATTGAGAAGAACAAGATGCAAAGCCATAGCTGCTATACTCTGTCGAACGACATAGTTTATTCAACTTTAAAGGTAATTTTCTTTTGACTTGAATGTTTTCTCTCTTTTTTCCTTGTAAGTCCTTATTTTTATGCCCTATTATCGTAGGCTAATTTTATTGGAACTGAGTTGATGGGGAGAGTCTCTACTTTAGAGATGGAGTGAGAGTCCACCAAGGCTATCTCTGAGGCTAGAAGAATAGCCAAGGATGCCATGCTTGAGGCAGGGAACTGGAAAGAACACTTTGAGAATGCCCAAGGAACTATAGAGGAGTTGCAGGAAAATAAAGCTCACCTGGAGCAACAAAAGCGTGGCGTATCTTCTGAGCTAGCAATTCCCAATGCTTCTTTAGTCCAACTTAAAAAAGATAAGGAGCTTTTGGACTGATCATTATCAAAAATCAATGAAGAGATCAGGGAGCTTAAGGCATTTGTGGAGAAGAAAAAAGAATACGTAGGGGTTAGCTCAAAGCTTGACTTAAGCTCAAAATGATTTAAAAATCTCCTCTGACAAAATTAATGCCTTGGAATGTTCCCATGCGTCTGTCGATGCTTCCTTGGATTCTAACTTAGCTTAACATCAGTAACAAAAAATGATCTTGATGTATGGGAAAAGGAATACGAAGCCCTGGAGAAGGAATATAATGTTCTTGAAGAAAATATCAACATAGAGGTAAGTTGGGCTTTTCTAAAGTCTCGCTGTGATGATTTGGTGGAGGCTACGCAAGAAAACTTTGACTTGCAGTTTGAATTACCCAAAGTCTTAGACACTATCGAGAAATGTCAAAAACCTGTTAATACTCCTTTTCCAACACTTAGAACTGTTGATACCCCTTCTATAACACTCGAAACTCCTGGAACGGAAGAGTTATTGAATTCCGAAGCACCTACTGAGGCAGTTGAAGTAGCAATTCCAGCTTCCGAGGGTGAAACTTTTGTGACACAGTTTATGGGAATTGAAGCTCCCATGACTCTTGCTTCCCTCGATGATGTTATCACTTCAAGCTTAGTTGAAATTACTCCTATTGATGCTTCTTTAGAAGTTGTTACCGTGCCTGTTAGTGCCCATGAAAGTGAGATTACAACTTCTTACGTTCCAACTTCTTCAGTGACAAGTTGAATGTGTTTTGATTATATTTTTATCGTTTTTAGAAATTGCCATCGCTTGGAAATTTTTAAGGGATATTTTGATGAATTCCCCAGTTATCATAATGGGGCATTTGTAAAACAAATACTTTGATGACTAAGTTTTTTCTTAGTCTTTTATATTAAAAAGTTTTTATGTGTACTTCTGTATATTCTATTCTTGACTATTTACTTATTTAGGACTTATAGAATAGCTTAGAGTTTTTATCCTTTCAAAATGCTTTATGATTCTTCTCATGGAATATCATCATGAGGTTTATAAAAGAGGTCCCTTTTAATTTATGGACACTTAATGAAGAAGATGTCTCAACTTCATAATGGTGTTATAATACGATGAAAAAAATAGGAATACACATGTTTTGTATGAAACAACTTTGATAAGTTTTTATTCATGAACTTTTAAAAAAGTTTTTTTTAGAATATAACATGTATTTAAAATACATATTTAACTTTCTCGTAACTGTTTTTCTTGTAACAGAATTTCACATGATATAAACTAGACAAGGTTTTCCTTCATATCCTATTTCAATACAAAGTCATGACCCTATCTTTACATATTTAGGAAGGGTTTGAGAAGTGACTTCTTTTGTGAGTTTGAGAGAGGACTCTGTTGTTTTCATGAGCTTTAATATTATGAAGAATGTTTGTTTTGTGCTGAATGCTGAAGACTTCGTAACTTCCTCTCAACACTTGTCTTTTTGTAGTTGAATCTTGCTGAAACTCGACCAACTTTTGTTTGATATTTGTATCTGTTTTTCTGCACGTATCCGTGTATAATATGTAGTCCCCCAAGTGTTTGAGCGGTAAAGAATGAAGCCTCGAGCACTTGTTTGTTTCTATCAATTTGGTCCTTTTTCCCCAAAACAGAAAAATATACAGGACTCGGAGGTGCGACTATAGATGAAGACTGCCCAACCCGTGTGTATTTCTATCAAATTAATATAACCCTAGGCTTGGAATTTAAGAATATTCCGTTTAGCCATGCAGGTCGTGACTCATCATTTGGCACGAGTTAGGATTTTTTCCTAGCATCTAAAATCGTTTGTAGAATTTTAACAATTCAAAGAAAATTTTTAACATGGTGATACCTGATCGTGGCTACTTCTTTTGAAGTAATATCTCTTTAGGTGGACAACATTCCAATGTGAAGGTAAAATTTCCCGTCCATTATCTCCAACTAGTATGCTCCTTTCCCTACAATGTCACGGATTCTTTAGGGTCCCTCCCACGTTGGACTTAGCTTTCCAGAATTAGCAGCCTTCGTAGATTGGAACACTTTTTTGAGCACAAAGTCCCCAATTTTGAAGAACCTGAGACGTGCTTTCCTATTATAGTATCGTTCAATTACTTGCTTTTGAGCTGTCATCCTTATTAATACAGTTTCTCCTCTTCTTTCAAGGAAATCAAGGTTCACCGGCAACTCTTCATTGTTTGAGTCTTCCGTTGCTTGAACGTACCGTATGCTTGATTCCCCTATTTCAACTGGTATTAAGGCCTCCGCTCCATAAACCATTGAAAATGGCATTTCTCCTGTGCCTGTTTTTGCCGTTGTTGAATACGCCCATAATACTGCAGGTAATACCTCAGGACAATTACCTTTTGAATCTTGTAACATGTTCTTTATATTATTGATTATGACCTTGTTTGTGGATTCCACTTGTCCATTGCCTACCGGATGGTGCGATTTTGATGTTATCCTTTTAATCTGCCAACTTTGAAAGAATTATGTGATTTGTGCTCCTATGAATTGCGGACCATTATCACACACAATTTTCTTTGGTACCCCAAGGCGGCATATTATGTTTCTCCAAATGAAATATTTCGCTTCTTCCTCTCGCACCTGTTTGAATGCCCCTGCTTCTACCCATTTAGTGAAATATTCAGTAAGGACATAGAAATCTTACCTGACCTTTTGCTTGTGGTAATGGAACTACGATGTCTATTCCCAATTTCATGAAGAGCCAAAGAGTTATAATAGGGTGTAATAATTCAGCTGGTCTATGCATGTTGTTGGCATATCTTTGACATTTGTCACACTTAGACACGAAATCATTTTCTTCTTCTTCCATCTTAGGCCAATAGTATCCTGCTCGAATCAACGTTTTTACTAGTGACCTGCCTCCTGCATTATTTCCCCAATGTCCTTCATGTATTTCTCTTATTACATAATCTGTTTGGGAAGGCCCGAGACACCTTGCTAATGGTCCACCAAACATCTAGCGGTAACGGTTTCCTTGATACAAATAATAACGAGCATCTTTCTTATGAAGTGCATGAGCCTTTGTTTTATCATTCGGAACGGTTCCATGTGCAAAAATGCAACTATCTCGTTTCTCCAATCCCATGTTAAATTATTAAAATTTTGTCAGGTTCGAGAACGGAATGAAATAAATGTATGATTGAAGAATTTGCATCGTTTTCTATGTCTGCCGCAGATGCAAGATTAGCTAAAGCATCCGCCTCCGCATTTTCATCTCTTGGGATTTGCATTACCTTCCAAGTTTGAAATTGCTTTATTAGTTCCCATACATTTTCAAGATATTCTTGCATTCGCGTTTCCCTGGCTATATAAGTCCCCATCATTTGATTGACCACCAGTTGAGAATCACTCTTGATTATGATTTGTGTGATGCTAAGTTCCCGTGCCAATTTAAACCTGCAATTACAGCCTCATACTCTTCTTCATTGTTAGTTAAAGGATGACATTTTATAGCTTGTCTAATGGTCTCACCCGCAGGTGCTTTGAGAACAATTCCTAAACCTGCTCCCTTTACATTAGATGAACCATTAGTAAATAAAATCCAAGTCCCCGTGTTTGCACCATTAAGAATTTGTAATTCCTTTTCTGCTTCTAAATACATCCCCTGACTAAAATTTGCTATGAAATTGGTGAGAACTTGGGATTTTATAGCAGTCCTAGGCTGATAAATAATTTCATATGCACTGAGTTCTATAACCTATTTTGCTAATCTTCCTGACAATTCATGTTTATGCAAAATGTTTCGTAATGAAAAAGAAGTAACTACAACAATTGGATGACATTGAAAATAAGGTCTTAATTTTCTAGATGCCATGATCAAAGCTAGTACCAACTTTTGTAGTTGTGGATATCGTGTTTCATCATCTAATTAAATATTTGCTTACATAATAAATCGGAGATTGCTTACCTTGGTCCTCTCGTACCAAAACAACACTTACCGCGATTTCTGATACTGCCAAGTAGATCAGCAGTGTTTCACCTTCCTTTGGTTTTGCCAACAGCAGGGGATTTGACAAGTAAGCTTTCAAGTTCATAAGAGCTTGTGGACAATCCTCATTCTGTTCAGCAAAAGATTTACTTCTAAATCTTCCCAGGGCTGCGATTCTTCTTGTTAATCTTTGAACCTCCTTCTTATTAGTAAGGATATCAAGGATTTCTTCTATCACTTTGATTTGAGAAGGATTTACCTCAATGCCAGGATTAGAAACAAGAAAGCCTAAAAATTTACCTCAGGCAACTCCAAATGCACATTTTTCTGGGTTGAGTTTCATGTAAAATTTCATATGTAATAGAAAATGAAAATATGATCGTGAGAATGCTGGGTTTTGACGAGCATATCGTCTATATATACCTCCATAGTTTTTCCTAAATGTTCTTGAAAAATTTTGGTGACCAACCTTTGATAGGTTGTTCCAGCATTTTTGAGACTAAAGGGCATTACTTTATAACAGTAAGTCCCCTTATCTGTGATGAAAGAATTTTTTTCCTCATCATCTGGATCCATTATTATTCGATTATATCCTCAATATGCATCTAAAAAGTTTAAAAGTTCATGACCTGCAGTTGCATCAATTAACTAATCTATATGCGGTAAAGGAAAAGAGTCTTTCGGGCAAGCTTTGTTTAGATCAGTATAATCCTCACAAACGCGCCACTTACCATTTTTCTTAGGTACGACCACTGTGTTAGCTAACCAATTAGGATACTTTACCTCGCGGATCGTCCCAATCTTCAATAATTTTTGGACCTCATCTTGAATCACCTGGCTCTTGAAAGCTCCTTGCTTCCTTTTCTTTTATTTTATTGATGTTAAAGATGGGTCCTCGTTGAGTTTCTGAGTTATCACATCCGGTGGTATCACTGTTATATCAACATGGGACCAAGAAAAATAGTCCACGTTAGTTTTTAAGATCTCAATTAACATACCTCGCATGTTGGGATACAGGTTTGCTCCAACATAAACCTTTCGTTCAGGCCACTGCTCAAATAGTACCACAGTCTCGAGCTCCTTTATTATTGTTTTAATGTTCTCATTCTTTTTCAGGTTCTTGAATCACATCGCGTCTCGAATCTAAGTCTGTTTTTTCTTGTCCAGTTGAAGTTGCATTGTCGAAACCCTCAACTGTTTTCTGTAATTGCTATTTCTCTTTACATACGGTGTTCATATCTATCATGATGTTGATTCTCCTGGCTGTTTGCTGATCCCCTCAAATTTGACAAATTCCCACGGTGACGGAAACTTAATAACTTGATGCAGAGTTGATGGAATAACATCCATATCACGGATCCACAGTCTCCCCGTGATTATATTGTAGGCCATTACCATATCAACTACTTGGAATTTGGTTTCTTTGACAACACCTGCAGCAAAAGTTGTTAGCATTACCTCTCCTTTCATTGCCACACTCGAATTGTCGAAGCCTGACAAGGTATGCGCCTTGGGTATCATTATATCTTCAGTTTATATTTCCCGTAGCACCCTTAATAGGATGATATTTGAAGAACTCCCTTAGTCAATTAAAACTCGTTTTACATTAGTGTCATATACAAGTAAAGATATTACTAGTGCATCGTTGTGAGGAGTAATCAATCCTTCTGTATCTGCGTCATCAAAATTTATGCTTTCGTGCTCTAAGATCTTCCGCACTCGCTTCTCGTGTGTGATAATTACTTTGGAAACCTTATTAGAAGCTGTATACGTTAACTCCATAAATAGCTTCTCCTCCATTAATGACGTTCACAGTTTTCTTAGGGGATGGTGGCGGTGGCTCCTGCCTATTTTTCATAAAAGCTTGTTTTCCCTTCTCACTAAATAAATCAGTGAGTTATCCTTGCTTCAATAGATGGCCACTTCACTTTGTAGGAATCTGCATTCTGAAACATTTTATGCCCGTGGTCGTTGTGGAATTTTCACCAATGGTCCGGATTACGACAGTTTGGATTTGACCGTGTTGATACCCAATTTTTCCCTACATATTTTTGTATCCAAAATATTTTTAAAATAGCTTGTGAATGCATATACAAGAATCCACAAAGGGCTTGGTAATTTTTCTATTATTTTTCAAGCATTTTAAAATTAATTTACAGCTCATTTTATACTATAAAATTCAATATTTGGTATCAAACCTTGCTATTTATGTAAATAAATTATTTTGATTTTCTCATTTACATAAGAATATAATTTATATAGTTTTTACAAGATTTTACAGAGCCATTTAGTAGTTTACAACTAAAATTGCATTAAATTGTAATTTTAGCCTATTTTCTCAATTTAAAAAGTATTTCAAGCGTAAAATTGTTCTTGATATTTTTAATTATTTTCTAAACCAATTTTAGTGTCTCAGTAATTTTACTGATTTTATTATAAATCGTTTGCTATTTTTAGAAAAAATCATATTTGGGGAAAATTGGCTATTTAAAAGATAGCCACATTTTATTTAAAAGCTTAAAATTCCAACCCAATTCAATGACCCATACCCTTCATTTACCCGACCCACCTCAGGTTTAATCTGAGCCGTTGATCAAATAAGATCAACTGCCAAGATCTTTTTTCCATAATTAAATCAAACAACACCCCCCAAACCCTCATTTTACCAGCCCGTCTCTCTATATCTCTAACCTATGCTCTTTAACCTCTCATCTCTCTAAAACCTTCTAGTTCTCTCCATCTTCTCCGATGACGACCAACGCCTCTCCGGCTTACTCCTCCCTCGCTTCTCTCGACCTCCAGCAACCATGGAGTCCTTGTATCGCTATTTTCTCTCTAAGGTTTGAAGACAGCAGCTTCCGCCATGAAAGAGGCCACTGAAGCTTTATTTGGGGTCTGTTTCCGGCCTTTCTTCGGTGATTTTTGGCCGATGATGCCTTCTATGGCATTATATAGGAGTTTCACGGCCATGTTCTCATTCCCCTAGCTTATTTTGCAAACCCTAATTTGCTTTGCCTGATCTCTTAAACTTCTGTCTTTCTAAGAAATTTTCGGTTTAATCTTTATTTTCTACACTACATCTCACTGGATACCTTTCGTTAAGTCGAATTTTTTCAAACGTTATGTACATCCTTTTCAAACTAGGGTTTCTGACCCTTTTAAAAGTCGATATATCTCCTACTTTTCTTGAGTATTCTGTGGTTGTTTGTGTTTATTTGTGATACGAGCGTTTAGTTTCCTTGTTAATTTTGAGTTCCATGCTCAAAAATTCTTGCTAGGGTTTCTCACCCCTTTTCAAAATCGTATATCTTCTGCTTTTCGTGAGTACTATGTGTTCGTTTGTGCTTGTTTGTGTTACGAGTTTGTTTGGTTTCCTTGTCAATTTGAGTTCCCTGCTCCCTTTGTTGCTCCCATGATTCCTTGCTTAGGGTTCTCCTTAGGTCTAATTGTTCATCGTTCATGTGATATTCTACTGATTTGTGCATCTTTGTGAATCCATGATTTGTATATGAATTTCCTCAGACGTTTTACACTGATTCCTTTTTGAATTACTTCCTTATTTAGATGTGCTTTCCCTACTTATAAGCAATCCCTCTGATTTTTTGTTTTGTTCATGATTCTTTGAGTAATTGACAGAATTAATTTGTATGCCCTTACCATATTTTTGCATAAATAGGCTTTCAAAATCGTCAGCATATATTTTCCTTGAATTATTATGTATCTAACATCAATTGCATATTATGTGCTCTTACTAGGATAAATGTAGAGTCTGATTGATTCTTTTCCATTTTTAAATGCACTGCTTGTTACCGTTTGTCTTGGACTTCTTAATTAAAGGGAAATCCTTACATTGATGGGATTATGATTGAAGGTCATTCCTTAATTATAGTTTGGTGCATTGTTTGTTCACTCGTTTTAGTACTATAAGTACCTTCCCCCATTCTCTTTGAAAGAGACCAACACAGTGTATATCTCTCATACACAAGCACGAGTTAAAACTCTCTGAACTCTCTCTCTTTCAATAACACTCACTGCTCTCTATCTCTCTACTGTTTTGTTTCTTTTCTACAAACTCTCTCACTCAATCGACTGAAAGCCAAGATTGAGTAATCTTGGCTGTTTGCTTCTGCACTGCTAAGGTTCTGATGCATTATTTGCTTGGGTTTACCTGCTGCTCTTGTTGCTGCACACTGCCATTCTCTCTTTGCTGCACACTGCTGCTATCACCTTGATGCTCTCATGCACTGCATACTTTGCTCTCTTTGTGCACTTCTGCTCATTGTTATTGTGTTCTCTTGTCTTCAACTGGTATGTTACCTATTTAACATACAGTTTCCAAAACAACATGCTTTTACTAGTTTTGCATTTCTTCTTATTTCTTGTGTGCTTTTATCTATGATTCTGCTGCTCTTGTCGTCACTAGTATACACTTGCCAGCCTATTTAGCTTAGATTAGAATGCTCCCGTTACCCCTTCCTTGTCTCAATGAATGTTTACTTTTCTTTGTGCATTATTACCATGTGTCCAGGGCTGCTTGGCTACTTGATTAGCCTAATACCTCTTCCTGAGGTTAAATGTATTGGGGTTTGGCGCAGTAAGAACTGAACCCCTATTTGTTCTACAACCATGTCTGATTACCTGCCTTCGCTATGTTTGCCTGGGTGTAAGTAGATCCCTGTACTTATCTGTTCCCTCCCCCTTTGCCCCATGTTTGTATAATGCTTTAAACTGGTTAGTACAAATGATTTTAAATGAATTCCCTTTCAACTCTTTTTACTTTTAAAAATTATTTTCTCAAAATATCTTCTGCTGTTTTCTTAAATTGACTCAACTCTTTTTTCCACTCTCTCAATTCTATCACAACTTCACTACCTTTAGAACCCTAGGTTCATCCTACTTGGTGTAAGCATTGCCATGGGAGCCTTGAGCACCCATGGAACTCTGATGCCCAGGGCTGGCTTTCAATGTTTTAAACTGTCCAATTGGGACGTCTTTTCGGTGCCTGGTATTGTCTAGGGGTTCAAATGAACCCTTAGGGAGCATTGCCGCACCAAAACCTTGGTACTGGCTGTAAAATTCGAGAAAAGTGAGGTTGGAGATGTTCGGGCCTGGCTGAATGCTCTCTATAGAGTAACTTCTTATTTTCTTTTCTCACTGTTGTATTTTAGTTATCTTGCTGTAATAATTTGTAAAAACAAGGGGGATTATAGTGAATATGGGGTGGGGGTGGGGTATGCATGTTTAATTAAGGGAACAGGTAGAAGACATGCCTATAGGACTTATTTATTTATTTGTGCAATAGCTACCATGCTTTTGGACATGCATCCTCACATATAGAAATCATGTTCTTAGGCCTTTTACTTTCAGTTATTATTCTGTACATTCTTGTAACCATGACTAATCAATAATTGACAAGTCATTAACCTCATATTTAGATATCATGTTCATAGGACCTTTTGTGCATTAAATACCATGCCTTTAGGAATTTTATCTGCAGTTGTTTAAGTACTTTGTTAATCTGGGTTAAAATTGGTTAACAACTCTCTCTTTAAAAACTGGAAGCAAATCTGTATGCTCACCATATTTAATAATGCCTAGTCAAGCCTTAGGTCGGATAAAAACTAACTAATCACCTTTAAGTCGTGTTCTAATTAATCCGCCTCTGTTAGAATCGTTTGTCTTTGAAGCTCTCTAAAATTTTATACTTCTGCCGTATTTTTAAACCATGTATGCAAAGGTTTCTATCGTCCAGAATTTGACTACTATTTTTCAACTATCTGAATCTGTAATCTTTTTAAAGTTCAAAACTGCTTGGTTTTCTTTACACTTTTTGCAATCTAAAAATATGTATACCTTCTTACTTGTTTTACTACGCCTGTCCCAAAACTGTTCTACCATATGTTCCAGCAAACGCTCTTAAGTGATTTCTGCAGATTCCTAAAAACTGCTATTGCCTTTTTTATTTTTTCCGAATGCTTTCCTCATAACTCTTTTCTGCAAACTCTCCAGTTTTTGTTTTTGTTAAAACTTGTACTCCAGTTTGAAAACTCTCCCTTCCCTAGACCTCAAATGTGTTTGAGTCGTGCTTATTACGTGTTCGTTTTATAGAGGGATATTTGGGCCTTTATATGTTTTACATGATCCCTTTACGTGCAAGTCTTATTTGCTTTTGTGTGTCGCCTAGCATTTTGACCTTTGAACCTAAGGGTTCAGCCTAGTTCCTACCTTATAGGAATAGTGATCCTAAGTGCCCTCTAGGATCTATAGAACGGGAAGGGTAATAGCACGCAATAAGTATTCGTGACCAATCCCCACGCTTAAATAACCTCTATAGGGTGGGGAAGGATTGGATATGGAGATGATGACGATGGGATAATATCATGAAGCGACCCCTCTTTGGGAATATGAGCTAGATTTTGCATCGAATGATCCATATTATAGTTAAATGTAGGACCCTCCTTTCTTTTCTATGTGCTTTATTTTTTTCTCAATGCTTTCCAACCAAATCCTCTTTTATTTCAAACTTATGTCCTTTTCTTTGTGGCTCTCAAACTATGTGAATACGTGCACTTCAATTGTCTACTTG
The DNA here is from genome assembly GCA_034376525.1 of Nicotiana benthamiana. Taxonomy (NCBI): domain Eukaryota; kingdom Viridiplantae; phylum Streptophyta; class Magnoliopsida; order Solanales; family Solanaceae; genus Nicotiana; species Nicotiana benthamiana. Next base: position 122,605,725 of record CM067334.1, on the reverse strand, counting down.
CTTCGTCTTCTTTTAAAGTAACAATTAGCACGACCGGGAACCACATTTGTGGATCTTGTGGAGTGCCTAACACCTTCCCCTCGAGATGATCTCAAGCCCTCACCCAACTATAGTTTCTCTCTCAAAACACTCTCTTAAAATGTCCTAATAAACTATAATCATTAGGTGGCGACTCTTCCAATTCCATAACCCAATTCCCAAACGGGAAATAGAGTTGTTTTGCCCATAATGTCGTGACACCCGATTTATCTTTGAAAAAGGGAGGCATCGACAGCATGGCGACTCTTCTGGGGACTTCATTGAGGCTTTTACCACTACTTGTTTTTGTCACTTTATTGCTTTCTTTATTTATTGCTTCACTTAATTTTTCCTAATTACTAACTTGTTTCTTCGTATCTTTACTTTTCTTTAACTATTTTACGGCTTTATTGTAGTTACCCCATTTCAATCCTGTCTTTAATTTCGATCATTCATTATAACCATTGTTGTATGAACGTGAAAATACTTGTACTTATTTCTTTGTTGTAATTGCATCCTTCAACATTATCTTCCACTCGTGCCAATTGAATCCTATTGCAACACTTATAATGAGTGGTTGCGCCCTTCCAATACTTACAAACTCCCTAAATTTGGCAAAGGCATATTTGCGGTAAAACCAGTCGATCAACGGTGTGGTCGACGGTTCCGCGCCTTTCTATCTTGAGTTGTCAGCTCAACGGTACCTTGTCTAGCACTTCAAAAGTAGAAACCTAACTCCATTTAAATGTTCATGCATCATGGTCAAACTTAGCTGAGTCAGTTATGTCTTTCACATAATGATTCACTAGGATAGCCTAAACCAAAAGTCCATCGGGTTTCCTCGAAACCCAAACGGACATTCACGTGATGTGCATTGATTTGGAGAATTAAATACATTTTTCTAACTATTGATTTAAATAGTCGAGTCCGTCCTAACTCTCTGTTTTGCAGGAAATGAGGCACGAGGTGCCCAGGTTCGGTATGGTATCAAACATTCATCCAAAGTTGCTAAGTTGGTGGGACGGTTTGCATGGTAGTGATTGGGTTGTCGTCCGCAAACACTTAGGAAATATTCTTTCACTTCTAGAAATTAGGCCAGATAACAAGATCGTGGAAGCTGCTACTATGTTTTGGGTTAGTGAACGGTCTGTCTTCTGCTTTGGGGATATTGAAATGACGCCGCTTTGGAGGAAATTGGGGGTTTAGCCGAAATTCCTTGGGATAGTCCGGGCTTTCTCATGCCAGAGAACCGCAAAGGCAGAGGGTTCTTGAAGATGATAGGGCTAAAAAGAATCCAAATCTGACCAGCTTGAAGGATTCCTACATATCCTTCGACTTCATGTATGAAAGGTTCGGACATAACAAATCATATCGCAATCACATGGACGAGTTCGCCCTCACCTCTTTGGGGCACATACATAGGAGGGTTTTTGTGTACATGTTCTATTTTTTGGGTATGATAATTTTCCCGATGAAGAAGGCTAGGATCCATACAAGACTAGCCATGGTAACCAAAGCCATAATAGAGGGTATTGACGGGCAGATGTTTAGCATAGCACCCATGATCCTCGCAGAACTGTACCAAGCCTTAGAAAAATGTCAGCAAGGAGCACCACACTTTGAAGGGTTCAACCTACTACTACAACCCTGGCTCGTTGAACATCTTCAAAAGGGAGAGTATAGGCAGGAGATCATACGCCGGGATTGGGATGATCACATTGCTTTCCATCATCCAAAGTGGACGCACTTCATGCCGAAAATTTTTGCTCACCTGGAAGACGCCAGTGGATGGGTGAAACTATTAAGAAATCTGAAAGAAGAACAAGTACAATGGATGTACGAGTAGTTTCCAACTGGAGATTTTATCATTCGGTCTAGGGATGTGCCATTCCTCGTACTCATCAGCTTGAGAGGAACTTACCCTTATGTCCCTCTTCGAGTCATGAGGCAAGCCGGAAGGAAGCATATTATACCAAGAGTGGAAAAGATGAGTCATTACAAAGCTGATCTCCAAGATGATGATAGACCACACAGGTGCCGAGCTCACAATATGTGGCATTCCAAAATCATTCTAGAAAAGGAATCTATGGAACCAGACAGCTATCAGGAGGGGCATGCGCCACTTTATCCGGGATGGTTGGAAGCTGATCATATTGGCTTGGGAAAAATAGGTTTCGTCCATGGTCACAGGTTTATTGATGAGGAGGCTGCAGTGAAGTTCAAGTACAATCAGCTACGCAAGCGGATGTGAGAGTTTGAGAGTGAACATCGGGAGATACTAGAGGCTCAAGAGAAGGTAATAAATGAATGGAAAGACATGGCTTTCTGCGCAAGCAACCGTCTAGGGCACTTGGAACCGGGTATAGTGCAGCTGGAAGGCAAGTTTCTGAAAAGGATCAAAGACTGTCAGGAAACTGAAGGAAATGAAGGTGGTCGTTTGGCTCAAGCTTATTTGTTACTGGGAATGCGCGAGCCAATGAAGCTATCTGAGGGAGGAAAAGATACCAAATCTGGGGAAGGTTCTTCTGGGACCAAGTAGTTAGGATTTACTGCTTTCTCGATGTAATACGACCTTTGGTCATTAGTGACAATTTTTCTTTATTTCAGTTTGTTTTGACTCGTTCTATTTTCTATCAATAAAATGAGGCATTTGGTATTATGAGTTCTCCAAATCATTATTTGTCGCTAGGCCTACCTCGGGCACAACGAGGCACCCAAATAGGAAATGATTTATTTCTCTCAACAACGTGTTTACATACCGGAAGGTTTTCTTTATCAGAATCCACACTAACTTTTTTACCTTTTTGTTTCCCTTTTGTTTTTATCCCCTCCCCAAAGGTTAGTTCCTGCATTCTGGAACCATCAGCATATTCAACAAGATCTAAGGGTACTCCTCCTCCTCCTCCTCCGAGTTCTCCCAGAAACAGGAACAAAGGAATGATGGCAGATAATGAAGCAAGAAAGGAAATTGAAGGAACATCTCAGGGTACCCCAATCACTAAGGAAACTACTGCCCAGTTGGAGCAAACTTTGCTAAGGTTTCGAGAGGAACTAGACCAAGTCCCGAGTTTTCCAAGTCTATCCATCTCCCTTGCTGCTGCGGATGTCAATCAAGTCCTTGCACCTCCACAGAAGACCCCAATCCAAGTTTGTAACAATGCTCCGCCGCTCATCGCTGAGCCTCAAAATTCTCCAAACCACCTGGAAACCCCTATCTTTGTGGATATTGTGCCCTACTATACACATCCCACACCAGATGCATCAGAATCAGATTCACTCATTCAGAACTTGGCTACAAAACTCAATAAACTCACTAACAGGGTCCAAGGTGTGGAAGGTGATATGGGTATAGAGAGTCTGAATTATGAAGATCTTTGTGTTCAACCTGATGTCGAACTCTCTGAGGGGGACAAACCTCCTAAGTTCGAGATGTTTGATGGTAAGGGGGATGCTAGGGTTCACCTCAAAATGTATTGTGACAAATTAGTGGGAGTTGGTAAGGACGAGAAGATCCGCATGAAGCTATTCATGAGAAGTTTGAAAGGGGATGCTTTATCTTGGTACATCAGCCAAGATGCGAAGAAGTGGACGAGCTGGGTAAACATGGCGTCCGATTTCATGGACCGTTTCAGGTTTAACACTGAGAATGCGCCAGATGTATTCTACATTCAGAATTTGAAAAAGAAGCCTACTGAAACCTTTTGCGAGTATGCTACTCGTTGGAGGTCAGAAGTTGTAAAAGTCAGGCTAGCTTTGGAAGAAGAACAACTGAATAGATTCTTCATTCGTGCTCAGGACCCACAATATTACGAGAGTTTGGTGCTGAGAGAGGGGCAAAAGTTTGCTGATATTAACAAATTGGGAGAAAGGATTGAAGAAGGAATCAAAAATGGTATGGTCACCAATATTGAGGCACTGCAGGCCACCAACAAAGCTTTGCAATCTGGTGGTTCATCGAAGAAAAAGGATTTAAACTCCGTAATGGCTGTGCAATGAAGCCATTCTCCCATGAAATACAAACTTTACCCTCCAACTCCACTTACGTACCAACCCTCCCTAAATTACCAAGCACCTTTGCCTACTTACCAAATTCCATCTCCCATCTACCAGTCATCTCCACCACCAACATACCAACCTACCTTGCCAGGATATTCCCAACCCGCACCTGTATACCAAGCCTACACACCCCAACCTCCTCACTATCCATCAACACCTACCCGTTAAAACGTGCAGCGACCAAGACCAAATTTTGACCGCAAACCACCCAGACAGTACACCGTTATTGCTGAACCCATTGACCAACTTTATAAGAAGCTCAAAACCGCCAGATATGTTATACCCATCCCAGCCATAATCCTAGAGAACCCGTCCCAATGGATTAACCCAAATAAAACCTGCGCATACCATTCGGGGATGAAAGGCCATACCATTGACGAGTGCCGCTCATTAAAGGACAAACTCCAGACCTTAATTGACAACAAGGTCATCATACCTAAGGAGCATGCTCCTGATATTCGCAACAACCCCCTGCCAGACCATAAAGGAGGGAGTATCCACATGATTCAGGTAGAGGACGACTGGGACCCCGAAGCGTCAATTGGTTTGATATCTGAAGGGGATGAGCCCAAGAAACCAGCGTTCACCCTTAATCCTATTGTTGTAAGAGTCCAGCCATCTGAGGACAACGTGGTGAATATAGCTGTGCCATTTGAGTTGGAATTCGGGACCCCAAAAGCGCCCGCACTGATTGAAGTTACTATGTTGTCTCCAAAGGTGCCCATTTCGGTCATCATGTCAGACGAAATCCCATTTCAGTCCAAAGCCATAGCCTGGGACTGCACAGCCTAGGCGAGAAGGAAAGGAAAGGCACGCGCGGGTGAAGAAATTGCCACGTAAGGTATGACTAGAACAGGCAGGGTGTACACACCAAAGCACCTAGCTGAGTCCAGCAAGCAGGCCTCTGGAAATCCTATGGAAACCAGACCTGATGATCTCTGGAGAAAGATACAGGCTAAGGAATATTCAGTTGTTGAACAGCTAAGCAAAACTCAGGCACATATTTCCATCTTAGCATTGCTGTAGAGTCCCGAGGCGCATATCAACGCCTTGATGAAGATATTGAGTGAGGCTTATATCCCGAGCAACATGACGGCAGGAGAGATGGCAAACATGATAGGGTAAATATTGGAAAGTGACAAAATCACCTTCCATGAAGATGAATTGCCGCCTGAAGGGCTCAGTCACAACAAAGCACTACACATCACCACGCAATGTGAGGACCATTTCATCACCAAATCGTAGTTAACGGAGGTTCTAGTCTCAACATATGTCCACTGATCACCCTCAAGAATTGGGAAAAGGGTTGCACGAGATAAGACATGGGGCTATTAATGTTAAAGCTTTTGACGGTTCTCAGAGGCCCACTCTCGGGGATATCAACCAGTGTCTGCAAAGGGGATCCACTTGGTTTGATGTTGAGTTTCAAGTCATCAACATGCCGACCTCTTACAACTTATTGCTGGGACTGTGGCATCAACTTTACATCAGGCAGTGAAATTCAAATGGAACCATCAGGAAGTAATCATCCATGGCGACAATAGCAACCCCATATACAGTCGCCAGACCATTCCAATAATCGGAGGCAGAAGAAGAATAGGCAGGGATACATATCATCATATCGAGCGGGTCAACGCGGTGGATAAGGAAAAATTATGGAGTAACAAGGTTGAGAGCGTTCTTAATTGGAGTGGGTATGAACCGGGGAAAGGACTTGGTAAGAATCTTCAAGGTATTACCGAACCCATCAAGTTGAAGAAACATGGTACTACCTTCGGACTGCGGGTACGAGTATACTTGGCAAGAATTCAGAAACTGGTCACCACCATGGCGTGGCCTATATTAACCATTGAAACACCCCATACCTCAGTTGGAGCAGACATTTCAGCCAACCGACGCTCTTTACGGTTCAGAGGAAGATGAGGCTCTTGCAGCGATGAAGAACCTATTTCTGGAAGATGACATGGACTGTTGTGTAACTTTTGAAAAGGAAGGGGAGGGAGGCCCTTCCATTCAGGTTGTGAACCGAGGGGAGCGCCTCAATAACTGGTCAATTAGGACCACAATCGCCCGAAAACCTTCGGGGTAGCAAGGTTGAACAAGCATCATACATTTTATTTCTAGTTGTTTTCTTTACTTTCCGCATTTTTCTTTACTTTCCAAAAAGAGCCCCGATGTTTTGAAAATTTAGGAATTGAATCAAAATCATTTTCAGTTTTATCAATTGTCCCGCTATTCATTACTTTTCTCTGCTATTTACTTTATTTGTCACACAACATTACTATTGTGTGTCTTGATGATGAACCAAAAACTGTAACTTGCAACAAGGCTATACAACAAACAGACGTAGATTCGAAGAAAGATGATGTACCAAAAGAGATTGTCAGGGAGGTCGAAAATTTTGAAAATAGGCCTAAGTCCAACTTGGATAAAATCGAAGTCGTCAATTTAGGAGATACAGAGAATGTCAAAGAAACGCGCATCAGTGCACACCTATCACCGACAGAGAAAGAGGAATATGTAGAGTTCCTTAAGGAATATGAGGATATCTTTGCATGTTCTTATGACGATATGACCGGTCTCAGCACGTCCATCGTCGCTCACAAACTGCCGACAGATCCTGCATGTCCACCGGTAAAGCAGAAGCTCAAAATATTAAAGCGAGATATGAGTCTAAAAATAAAGGAGGAGGTTATTAAGCTGGTCAAAGCCGGAGTTCTTCAAGTGGTAGAATATCCAACTTGGTTAGCTAACATTGTGCCAGTACCAAAGACGGATGGGAAAGTTATAGTCTGTGTCAACTACCGGGATCTCAACCGGGCCAGTCCCAAAGGAAACTTTCCCTTGCCAAACATACACATCCCGATCGACAACTACGCCAAGCATGAATTACAGTCATTCATCGATTGTTTCGCAGTGTATCATCATATATGGATGGATGAAGAAGATGCAGAGAAAACGGCGTTCATCACGCCTTATGGAATGTATTGCTACAAGATAATGCCGTTTGGGCTGAAGAATGCGGGGGCTACTTACATGAGGGCCATGACTACCCTCTTTCATGACATGATACATAGGTAGATTGAGGTATATGTGGACGATGTCATCATTAAATCCAAGAAGGCTGCAGATCACATGGAGGACCTCTGAAAGTTTTTCAACAGACTAAAGAGGTATAATTTGAAGATGAATCCCGCCAAATGTGCTTTTGGGGTCCCTGCGGGAAAGTTTTTGGGTTTCATCGTAAGACGTCGAGGAATAGAGCTTGATCCATCAAAGGTCAAATCTATTCAGGAGTTGGCACCACCGAAAAGCAAGAAAGAGGTAATGAGTTTCCTGGAGAGACTTAACTATATCAGTCGGTTCATTGCTCAGTCTACCGTCATCTGCAAACCTATCTTCAAGATGCTGAAGAAGGATGCCCCCACCAAGTGGACCGAGGAATGTCAAAAAGCTTTCGACAGGGTTAGATACTACTTGTCTACGCCTCCAGTCCTGAATCCAACTGAGCCCGGGTGACGTTTATTGCTATATCTCGCAGTTTTGGATGGAGCATTTGGTTGTGTCTTGGGAAACACGATGAAACGGGGAGGAAGGATGAAGCTATTTCCTACTTCAGCAAGAAATTTACCCCATACGAGGCTTGGTATTCCTTACTAGAAGGCACCTGCTCTGCTTTAACTTGGATAGCTCAGAACTTGAGGCACTATGTTTGTGCTTACACCACCTACCTTATATCAAGAATGGATCCACTAAAATGCATCTTTCAGAAGCCCATGCCCACTGGCAAGCTCGCCAAGTGGAAAATTTTGATTAGTGAGTTCGACATCGTCTACATCACCAAAAGGGAAGTAAAAGGACAAGTTTTGGTAGATCATCTCGCGGAGAACCCTATGGAAAGGGAATATGATCCATTGAAGACATATTTTCCCGACGAGGAGATAGCTTTCATAAGAGAAGATATTGCAGAATCCTATGACGGTTGAAGGATGTTTTTCGACGGAACCGCGAAGTTCAAAGAAGTTGGTATTGGAGCAGTCCTGGTATCAGAAACTGGTCACCATTATCCGGTATCTGCCAAGCTCAGATTCCCATGCACCAATAACATGGTCGAGTATGAAGCTTGCATCTTAGGGCTTAGATTAGCCATTGATATGAACATCCAGGAGCTGATAGTGATTGGGGATTCAGACCTACTCATACACTAGGTTCGAGAAGAGTAGGCAACCAAGACTTCCTAGATACTCCCTTATTTGCATCACATACAGGAGTTGAGGAAGAGGTTCAGAAAAACGGAATTCCAGCACGTTCCTAGAATACAGAATGAGTTCGCTGACGCCCTAGCCACTTTATCATCCATGATTCAGCATCCAGACACAAATTTCATCGACCCTATCCAGGTCAGAATTCAGGATAAACTGGCTTATTGTGCACATGTTGAGGAAGAAGCCGACGAAAAACCCTCGTTCCACGACATCAAAAGGTATCTAACAAAAGGTGAATATCCAGAGCTTGCCAATGCTACTCAGAAGCGCACGCTTCGAAGGCTGTCTAACAATTTTTTTCACAGCGGAGAAATCCTGTATCGGAGGACTCCTGATTTGGGACTATTAAGGTGTGTCGATGCGACAAAAGCAACCAAGTATTGGAGGAAGTTCACTCAGGGACTATTGGGTCGCACATGAACGGGTTTTCTATAGCAAAGAAGATACTTAGAGCAGGATATTTTTGGATGACCATGGAAACAGATTGCATTCAGTATGTCCGAAAGTGCCACCGCTGTCAAATACATGCAGATATGATAAAGGTACCTCCAAACGAGCTCACTACAACGAGCTCACCATGGTCGTTCTTCGCCTGAGGAATGGATGTTATTGGACCAATAGAGCCTGCCACCTCAAACGGATACATGTTCATTCTTGTGGCGATTGATTACTTCACTAAATGGGTTGAAGCAGCTTCATACAAGGCAGTAACCAAGAAAGTCATGTCAGACTTTGTCCGAGATAGGGTTGTTTGTTGGTTCGGTGTTCCAGAGTCAATCATCACTGATAATGGTTCCAATCTTAACAGCAACTTGATGAAAGCGATGTGTGAAACTTTCAAGATCAGGCATAGGAACTCTACAACCTATAGACCTTAGATGAATGGAGCAGTGGAAGCAGCTAATAAGAACGTCAAGAAAATACTGAGGAGGATTATCGAAAAGCATAAGCAGTGGCATGAGAGGTTGTCATTCGCTCTACTGGGATATCGTACTACAGTTTGCATATCAACCGGTTCAACTCCCTACATGTTGGTTTACGGTACAAAGGCAGTGATTCCCGCCGAGGTAGAGATTCCTTCCTTGAGAATAATACAAGAAGCTAAGTTAGATGACGCAGAATGGGTCAAGGTTTTATACGAGCAGTAAGCCCTTATATATGGGAAAAGAATGAACACCGTCTGCCATGGACAATTATATCATAACATGATGTCTAGGGCCTTCAACAAGAGAGTTTGACCGAGAAAGTTTACATCAGGACAGCTGGTGTTGAAGGAGATATTTTCGCATCAAGACGAGGCCAAAGGGAAGTTATGTCCCAACTGGCAGGGTCCTTACATGGTTTACCGAGTTCTAACTGGAGGAGCCCTTATTCTTGCAGAAATGGATGGAGAAATATGGCCAAAACCAATCAACTTAGATGCAGTGAAGAGATATTACATTTAATCATGCTTTCTTTATGATGTAATTTGAACTACGTCTAACCTGATTCCCGTTTAAGATGGGATACGTAGGCAGCCCTATGGTTTCGGTCACATCCTTAATAATATTTCATTTTCCCATGCATTTGGAACTGGGGCAGAATTTTGAGGAGGACCCTTTTAAAACGATTTTTCTTTGGTTGTAGCTACCCAGGGTGCAAATAGGAGATGCACGAGTCTTACAAAACAAATCCACTACCTACCTGACAAAGGCTTACTATCTACATTCAATGCTACCCCAGCAGTCATCAATATCGCAATCATCTATCAGCTAAGAAAATCACCGTCATCCTCTCCTTTATATGCACTCTTGCATAAGGCTACTCTCTGCCTTCGAGGTTAATCTCTACCTCCATCATTGCATAAGGATATTCTATGCCTTCCAAGGCTAAGCCCTGCCTCCATCCTTGCATAACGCTACTCTTTGCCTTTCGAGGTTAAGCTCTACCTCCACCTTGCATAAGGCTATTTTCTGCCTTTCGAGACTAAGCTCTATCTCCATTTTGCATTGCATAAGGCTATTCTCTACCTTCGAGGCTAAGCCCTGCCTCCATCTTTGCATAAGGCTACGTTAAGCTCTACCTCCATCCTTGCATAAGGCTATCTTCTGCCTTCCGAGGCTAAGCTTTACCTCCACTATTGCATAAGGCTATTTTTTTGCCTTTCGAGACTAATCTCTGTCTCCATCTTGCATTCTTGCATAAGGCTACCGCTTGCCTTTCGAGACTAAGCTCTGTCTCCTCTATTTGTTTGCATCTTTTGCTGAAATATAGCTACCCCGCATTTAGATTCTCTCTTTGGCTGAAACATCGCCATCCACGCATTCATTCGGCTTATATATTGCCACCTTTTTGTGGGCTGAAATATCGCCAACCTATTCAAAGGCGTCATAGTTCGGAGGCACCATTCACATGGCCTGAGAACACCATTGCATAGACTGCGAATCTTTACTTTTATGCTCTTCATAGCCCGGACGTCATGGTCTGAGGACGCCATCCTAATCGCCCGAAGACAGCATTCATGGTCCAATGGGAATTTGCATCATGTTTAAATTATGCAAAATATTCGCACATTGTTCATTTGTAGATACACCGGCTGGCACGACTCTCTCAGCGGGATCACTCCCACTCCAGTTTTCTGCGGCTCGTCCGATCCTTGAACCCTTGCCGAGTCTCAAACCCCGTCGCATCCGTCTTTCCAAAAATTTTATTGGCATATTCCGCCGATAGATCCTAAACTTCATACGACCTGATTCCTGTAAAACCAGGGATATGTTGGCAGCTCAAAAACCGGAGCACGGTAAAATCCTCTTACAATCGCCAACTCCAGTCAAAATTGGCTATCTTATCTTTACCCGACAACTTTTTCATCCTCCTCAGGTAAAGAGGGGCAGCTGTTGATACCCAATTTTTCTCTACGCATGTTTGTACCCAAAATATTTTGAAAACATCTTGTGAATGCATATACAAGCATCCACAAAGGGCTTGGTATATTTCTATGATTTCCAAGCATTTTAAAATTAATTTACAGCTCATTTTGTACTATAAAAGCCAATATTTGGTATCAAACCTTGCTATTATTGTAAATAAATTATTTTATTTTCTCATTTACATAAGAATATAATATATACAATTTTTACAAGATTTTACAAAGCCATTTAGTAGTTTCAAACTAAAATTGCATTAATTATAATTTTAGCCTATTTTCTCAATTTAAAAAGTATTTCAAGCGTAAAGTCGTTCCTGATATTTTTAATTATTTCTCAAACCAATTTTAGTGTCTCACTAATTTTACTGATTTTTTTATAAATCGTTTGCTATTTTTATAAAATCATATTTGGGGAAAATTGGTTATTTAAAAGATAGCCACATTTTATTTAAAATATAGCCAATTCCACCCCTATTTTCAGCCCAAAATTCCAACCCAATTCAATGACCCATACCCTTTCATTTACCTGACCCGCCTCAGGTTCAATCTGAGCCGTTGATCAAATAAGATCAACGACCCAAATCTCTTTTCCATAATTAAGTCAAACAACACCCTCCAAACCCTCATTTCACCAACCCGTCTCTTTATCTCTCTAACCTATGATCTCTAACCTCTAATCTCTCTAGAACATTCTAGTTCTCTCCATCTTCTCCGATGACGACCATCGCCTCTCCGGCTCACTCGTCCCTCGCTTCTCCCGACCTCCAGCAACCATGGATTCCTTGTATCGCTATTTTCTCTCTAATGTTTGAAGCCAACACCTTCGTCCTTCAAAGAGGTCACTGAAGCTTTATTTGGGGTCTGTTTCCGGCCTTTCTCCAGTGGTTTTTGTCCAATGATGCCTTCTATGGCATTATATACGATTTTCACGGCCATGTTCTCATTTCCCTAACTTATTTTGCAAACCCTAATTTTCTTTGCTTGATCTCTTAAACTTTTGTCTTTCTAAGCAATTTTTGGTTTAATCTTTATTTTCTACACTAAATCTCACTCGATATCTTTGGTTAAGTCGAATTTTTTCAAACGTTCTATACCTCTTTTTCAAACTACGGTTTCTGACCCTTTTCAAAGTCGCTATATCTCCTACTTTTCTTGAGTATTATGTGGTTGTTTGTGTTTATTTTTGTTACGAGCATTTAGTTTCCTTGTTAATTTTGAGTTCCAAGCTCAAACTTTCTTGCTAGGGTTTCTCACCCTTTTTCAAAATCGTATATCTTCTGCTTTTCGTGAGTATTGTGTGTTCGTTTGTGCTTGTTTGTGTTACGAGTTTTTTTGGTTTCCTTGTCAATTTGAGTTCCCTGCTTTAGTTTCTTGCTAGGGTTCTGACCCTTTGTTGCTCCCATGATTCCTTTCTTAGGGTTCTCTGATTTTCATGTCTACTATGCTTTATAACTCTAATATTGCTCATGTGATATTCTACTTATTTGTGCATCTCTGTGAATCGATGATTTGTATATGATTTTCCTCAGAATTTTTACAGTGATTTATTTTTGAATTAATTCCTTATTTATATGTGCTTTCCTTACTAATAAGCATTCCCTTTGATTTTTGGTTTTGTGCATGATTCTTTGACTAATTGACAGAATTAATTTGTATTCCCTTACCATAGTTTTGCATAAATAGGCTTTCAAAATTGTCAGCATATATTTTACTTACATTAGTTATTATGTATCTAACCCCTATTGCATATAATGTGCTCTTACTAGGGTAAATGTAGAGTCTGATGGATTCTTTTCCTTTTTTAAATCCATTGCTTGTTACCTTTTTGTCTCGGACTCCTTAATTAAAGGGAAATCCTTACATTGATGGGATTGTGATTGATGCTCATTCCTTAGTTATAGTTTGGTGCCTTGTTTGTTCACTCATTTTAGTACTATAAGTACCCTCCCCCCATTCTCTTTGAAAGAGACCAACACATTGCATATCTCTCATACACAAGCACGAGTTCAAACTCTCTGAACTCTCTTTCTTTAAATAACACTCAGTGCTCTCTATCTCTCTACTGTTTTGTTCCTTTTCTCTCTCACTTAATCGACTGAAAGCTAAGATCGAGTAATCTTGGCTGTTTGCTTCTTCACTACTAAGGTTCTGGTGCATTATTTTCTTGGGTTTACCTGCTGCTCTCTTTGCTGCACACTGCCATTCTCTCTTTGCTGCACACTGCTGCTCTCACCTTGCTGTTCTCATTCTCTACATACTATGCTCTCTTTGTGCACTTCTACTCATTGTTATTGTGTTCTCTTGTCTGCAACTGGTATGTTGCCTATTTAAAATACAATTTCCAAAACAACATGCTTTTACTAGTTTTGCACTTCTTCTTGTTTCTTGTGTGCTTTTTATCTATGGTTTTACTGCTCTTATTGTCACCAGTATACACTTGCAAGCGTATTTAGCTTAGATTAGCATGCTTCCCTTACCCCTTCCCTATCTCAATGAACTTTTACTTTTCTTTGTGCATTATTACCATGTGTCCAGGGATGCTTGGCTACTTGATTAGCCTAATACCTCTTACTGAGGTTAAATGTATTGGGGTTTGGTGAAGTAAGAACTGAACCCCTATTTGTTCTACAACCATGTTTGATTACCTGCCTTCACTATGTTTGCCTGGGAGTAAGTAGATCCCTGTACTTATCTGTTCCCTCCCCTTTTGCCCCCAGTTTGTATAATGCTTTAAACTTGTCAGCACAAATGATTTTAAAAGAATTCCCTTTCAACTCTTTTAACTTTTAAAAATTATTTTCTCAAAATATCTTCTGCAGTTTTCTTAAATTGACTCTCAACTGATTTTCCCCTCTCTCAATTCTATCACAACTTCACTACTCTTAGAACCTTAGGTTCAACCTTCTTGGTGTAAGCACTGCCATGGGAGCCTTGATCACCCATGGAACTCTGATGCCCAGGGCTAGCTTTCAATGTTTGAAACTGTCCAATTGGGACATCTTTTCGGTGTGTGGTATTGGTCAGGGGTTCAAACGAACCCTTAGGGAGCTTTTCCGCACCCAAACCTTGGTAGTGGCTGTGAAGTTCGAAAGAAGTGCGGTTAGAAATGTTCGGGTCTAGCTGATGGCTCTCTATAGAGTAACTTCTTATTTTCTTTTCTCACTGTTGTACTTTTAGTTATCTGGCTATAATAATTTGTAAAAACAAGGGGCATTATAGTGAATATGGGGGGGGGGGGGGGCTATGCATGTTTAGTTAAGGAAACGGGTAGAAGACATACCTATAGGACTTATTTATTTATTTGTGAAATAGCTACCATGTCTTAGGACATGCATCATCACATATAGAAACCATGTTCTTAGGCCTTTTACTTTCAGTTATTATTCTGTACATTCTCGTAACCATGACTAGTCAATAATTGACAAGTCATTAACCTCATATTTAGATATCATGTTCACAGGACCTTTTGTGCATTAGATACCATGCCTTTAGGACTTTTATCTGCAGTTGTTTAAGTACTTCGTTAATCTGGGTTAAAATTGTTTAACAACTCTCTCTTTTAAAACTGGAAGCAAATCTATATGCTCACCATCCTTAATAACGCCTAGGCAAGCCTTAGGCCGGTTAAAAACTGACTAATCACCTTTAAGTCGTGTTCTAATTAATCCGCCTCTGTTAGAATCGTTTGTCTCTGAAGCTCTCTAAAATTTTGTACTTCTGCCCTATTTTTAAACCATCTATGCAAAGGTTTCTATCGTCCAGAATTAGACTACTATTTTTCAACTATCTGAATCTGTAATCTTTTTAAAGTTCAAAAGCTGATAGGTTTTCTTTACACTTTTTGAAATCTTAAAAAATATATACCGTCTCACTTGTTTTTACTCCGGATGTCCGGAAAATATTCTACCATATGTTCCAACAAACGCTCTTAAGTGATTTCTGCAGATTCCTAAAAACTGCAATTGCCTTTTTTAAAGTTTCTGAACGCTTTCCTCACAACTCTTTTTTGCAAACTCTCCAGTTTTTGTTTTTGTTAAAACTTGTACTCCAGTTTTAAAACTCTCCCTTCCCTAGACCTAAAATGTATTTGAGTCGTGCTTATTATGTGTTCGTTTTATAGAGGGATATTTGGGCCTTTATATGTTTTACATGATCTCTTTACGCGCAAGTCTTATTTGCTTTTGTATCTTGCCTAGCATTTTGACCTTTGAACCTAGGGGTTCAGCCTAGTTCCTACCTTATAGGAATAGTGATCCTAAGTTCCCTCTAGGATCTATAGAACCGGACGGGTAATAGCACGCAATAAGTATTCGTGACCAATCCACACGCTTAAATAACCTCTACCGGGTGGGGAAGGGTAGAATATGGAGATGATGAGGATGCGATAATGTCATGAAGCGACCCCTCCATCAGCATGTTTAGATAGATTATTAGGAGTTCCTTCACGAGATCCAAGTGGACAAGCTTGAGGAAGAGGATCGTTGAGTTCATCCCCTACCACTTGATGGATCTGATTTTCTAGAATGTTGTTGTCGTTGTTGTTTGACAATGTTAACAATGGGTAGAGTGTAATTTCAGAATGAATATATTATCAGATTCTCGATAACGGAACCAATTTTCTTAACCAAAAATATGATTCTTTGGTCAAAGCTAAAGATAAAAAAAATTTGGGTTTCTGATAATCAGGAGACGGAAAGAATAATAAGCTTTTTGAGAATGAAAATAAAGAAATAAATAAGTTTGTATTTCAGTATATTATCAATGATATTTTGTTTCTACAAATGATGAGACTTCCTCTTTTTATAGTTGATTCTAGGTAAAAGAGTGACGCTTCACTCTTAATGAGACAACTATGAGCAATAAATAACATTAAATAAGTCGTTACACAATCATTCCTATTAATACCAATTTCATAATGTATTGGGTATTCAATAATAAATTTGGACTCTTTTTTGTCATCAGATCCATATCTTCAATGCCTTCAAATCTGTTGGCTTTATATAACTTTGAATTGGTACGAGGTTCGTATTTGAACTGCGTCTCGTGCCTGTTTAACTTTCTCTTCCGTATTTGTCGCTACTCGTGACCCTTATTCAATTATTGCGCTTTGACCGTTTGACCAGTCCACGTGTCATGCCACATCGCCTTTGACACAAGTTTAGTTTTTCCCAATACAGCTAGTAAACATCCTATTTGGATTTGTTATGAGCATACTTGGGCTGCGAGCCAACTATTTGGATCCCTTAGGGATTATTATCACCGTTTCCATTATATTAAGCATGTTCCATAATAACTGTCTAAAAATGAGTAGAAATATTCTAAGATTTTAATCACTTAAACTATAATACATGTTAAATTGAACCGAAAATGGTAATTGATTGTGCCTATGTGGCTTGCTTGCATATATATAATTGGACTGATTGTGGACCGGGCTGCACGCCACAACGAATACTACTATATCATTGCGCTTGGGCTGTAAGAGCCCCTCCGGAGTCTATACCCCCGCAGTGAGCGCAGGTACCCAATGGATCGGGCTGTTCGCTCCAGCGGTCATGTGCAATGCATTGCATTCATACATTGATAACTGTCTGTCATTGATTTATTGTTTTTTCATCGTTAAATGTGCTAAGAGGATAGTTTCAGCTTTACATTGTGGTATTTCGAGATTTATTACTTTGAAGTCATTATACATGTCTATTACCGCTGAGTTGGAAGTACTCACTTTGCTCCCTGCACCTTGTGTGCAGATTCAGGTGTTCCGGAGACTTAACACAGCAGTCGATGTCTTCTAGTGTTTTATCAGGGTTGTTGAGGTGGTTGCACGACGTTGGTAGGACCCGACTTCTCCCCTTTTATTCAGTTTTATTTTCGCTTTGTAGACTTATATATTTTTTAATATTGCTACTCAATAGTCGTCTTAGAGACTCTAGACTCATGACCCCAGGTCTTTGGGAGTTTTATTGGTGTAATCATGAATTTCACAATTACTGCTGTCTATTATTCATGGATGGAAAATATATTACTTGATAATTTAATACTATAAATTGTTGATGGGTTGTGTAGTTGAGTTGTGAGTATTATTCGTCGCGCTTGCCTAGCAATTGTGTTGGGCGCCATCATGACCGGGATTGGGGTCGTGACAAGTTGGTATTAGAGCCTAGGTTACTAGGCCTCATGAGTAATGAGCCGGGTAGTAGAGTCTCGCGTATTGGTACGGAGAGCCTAGGTTACTAGGACCCATGAGTCATGAGCCGGATCGTAGAGTCTCGCGTATTGGTATGGAGACGTCTCTACTTATCCTCGAGAGGCTACAGAACCTTTAGGAAAAACTTCACTTTCTTGGAATTCTTATCGTGCGTACTTGATTTAGCTTGGAATATAACTCTTGAAATTCCTTCCTCACGTCTATATGCGCGTATGAGCACTCTGTATTATATGTGCTTTGATGGCTTGAAATTCCCTGATCGAGGGGCGAGATGTAATCTCCGCGCGGTTGATGTCGGGCCAGTTTGGACGACTTGAGGCCGAATCTTTGCCTACTGCTTGAGCAGTGAGGTGCTAATTCTGTAAGATAGTTATATGATTTTACACGTTCAGTATTGTCAGTTATGATGGGAATGGCGCTGGATAGGTGCATGATGTGTATGTTGGTGTTGTGTGATGTGTCTATATGACTTGGAAGTGTTGAAAAAGGTCTGCTAAGTGAGAGATAAATCACTAAGTGTACGATTTCCGTTGTGAGTGGAAGTGTAGCTCTAAACATGGGCGTGTGAAGAATCTTTTCAAGTCTCCTGGTGGGAGTAAAGTAAATTGCATGATACGATAAGAGTTCAGACTCAGGAAGACTAAGTAGTTGTGAAGGTGTATGACGGTGGAAGGTATATAGAAACATTATATTGAGGCGAAGCTGGTGGGTTATCTCATGGGGACTGTTCTGAAGTGATGCGATCCTTATGTTTGTTTACAGAAGATCCCTTGTGTAATTTAAAGGTGCGTGTTCCAATTTGAAAATTTGAGTCGCGTCAGAGAGTGAACTCAGCTGATGTGGGGATGATTAGAGGATTACATTACTAGATAATTTGTGTTTTCATAAACTAGTAGATGATTTGAGTTTAATCTCACTATGGCATAGTGGTATCATTAGAGTAAAGGTATTATGAATTAATGAGTGTATCCTGATATATGGCTTTGAGCCAAGTTGGGGAGGTTGCTGTTGAATAGTTTATCGCATGGTTATGTGCTATGTTGTTTTCGTTTCGAGGTATTCTGACGGATCAGTCATGGTTGTAGAAAATGAGACGAGGGTGGCACGAGTGAAGCAAAATTTTGATAAAGGATATATGGTGCTTCGTAGATGTGAGGAAATAACATGATTTCTTGAGCTGTTGTTGATAAAGAATACTCAGTGTATCGAGAAGGAAGATGGTTGTTAGTTTGGAATAAGATCATGTCCTACGGTGTCAGAGTGCTAAGAAGGCATGAGTAGTTCTACTCATTAAGTCAATAATTTACAGCTGAATAAGAGTGAATGACTCTCGAGAATGGTTTTACTGCGTACAAGATTTGGCATGTAACAAGCGGGTGTCTCCAGGTCGTGTATATGGTTAGAGACCATGTCTTCATTGGAAAATGTCGAGGCTTGTGGTATTCTTATGTCGAATATGGGATTCTACGTATTGGTATCTGGAAGGGAATGGTAATGAATTCGGATTTCGCAGGAAGTTCTTCAATGTAAAGTATTCTAGAATGTGGTATTTCTGGGAATGTCTGAGAGAGTATTCGGTGGCCTATGGGTCTTAGACAGGGTGGTCTTATGTTCGAAGATCCTGTGGTGAGACTAGATTGAGGCATTGTGAGGCTACAACGAGAGAGAAATATCAAGTGGATGATGAATGAAAAAAGAGAAATTTGATAGACGAAATAGCTCGATAATAGATCGAATCGGCATGGTAAGGGTATAATTAATTCTTTGTATGTTTTCAAGGTAATTAGCTTTTTTAGGAATTTTGCAGCAAAGCTCTTGGGTGTTGACGGCTTGCTCAGCTTGGTTTAAATAGAAGGATTCTGTCCTGGCACTCGAGCTTGCACAATAGAGTTGGCATAGATGTTCATATTGGGTTTTACCATGGTCTGAAGATGAGTATATTTTCCGTGGATATGCAAAGCATGGAGTGTGTAATGAGTTTTTCCCCTCTAGATGGGATCAATGAAAGTTCTCGACTAGTTGAGTGTGTCGATGTCTGCGGTGCGGAAGGAGATAAAGGTCCTTGTGTTATCCAAGTGTGGTATGGTAGATGCGATACGTTGTGGAGGATTAGGATTTGGGTATGTAAGGCTTGGTTCAGATTGGAATGGAAAGCCATTAAATTCTTAAGCAGCATAGGCAACTGCAGGTGATCTAATAATTGACCTTCAGATGATTAGGATGAATGATCCTCCTATGACCAAGGAAATGGTGTTGCTAATCACAGTGATTTGACGAGGGTATATGTTCCAGAAAAAGGGCAATGTGATTAAGTTGATAATACTTCGGTGGGATTGCGGCATTCTCTTAACTGGATCGACTGTTGATGTTTGAGTTTTTTGATGGTATAGGGAAATTTTAGAATATCTTTCGTGGAATGAATTGGTACTTGATGCTGATAATCATTCATATGGCGGAATATGGAAATCAGGTATAGTGATTTGTATTGTTATATGGAGTTGGAGACTGGTAGTTCTACGATGCAGTCTATGTAGTGGTTGTGGATCGCGTGCATTGGCACCATTGGCGCCTATTGGGATTTGGAAGCCCGAGTGGATCTTTCTTTGCTTGGTATGTTAGATTTGGATATGATATTGGTGTGTAGAATGGTTGTCTCTGTGTTGGATTATGTTAGACCATTATGCTGTGGGTCATATCGAAAAAATTCCACAGGTTGCGTGAAGAGGTGCGTCAGACTATGTTCTAGCTGAATGGATGTGTTACAAAGACCAGCGGACGGCTGAGAATGATTTCTTTCCGTGATTGGGCCTTTGTGAAGGATGTCAGCATAGAGGGTTCTACCGTTGTTGCAGTTCTGATATTGAACGACCTTTTCGGAGGCGTTCTTGGTGGCCGGGCGAGATGGTGAATTCAGTATTTATTTGGTGTCGAGAACCATATCGTACGACTATGACATAAGTTGCAGTAGTGGAGGAAGCAACTTCAGGCTTCTTGGTAATGAGTTTGTTGGTAAGCTAATCAGATACATGTTTAGCTTGAGTTGGCTTGGATAGTCCCGAATTGTATTAATAAGGACGGGTTGATTTGATTATTATTGGACCAGCAGGTGATCTCGGAAGATATATGAGTTGCTTTTCTGTGCTGTGAGGCGTTATGATTTTGAACGATGGGCACATATATTGCGGTGCCATCGAGATTCATAGTGGAAGATGACTTTTGTAGCTTACCACTCTATAAGTAGATATGATAATGCACTCAGTGTGCTTACGATCGATACTCAGTATTCTGTTATTATGAACAAATTTGGCTCGATGAGCATCTCCCTATGTGAGATATTTGTGGGGATTGGGTGGCATGCCGCCACGGGTATGTTATATGGATCGGCTTGCGCGCCGCAACAGTGTGATGTTGAGAATAGGTTTCTGTATGTTACTTTGTGTGCCTTGCTTCCTGATTTCTGAGGAAAGTCCGTATTGGGAGTTATTCGGTGAATAACGCATCTGTTGTGTCCTTTCAGGATTGAATGGAATATATTACTTTATTCACCATGAATGTGATGGATTGCTTGGTTTCGAACATAATTCTAGGCATGACAGTCTATTTTGAGCATGGTGACTCGAGGTGCTTCAAGTGTAACAGCGTTTAGATAGGATCGCGCATTGTGGTGGAGGTCACGTGAAGTTATAACCTTTCGAGGAGGATCCAGGTACTTTATTTATATGATGTGAGACGGTGTCTCAGCCTTGTGTTGTGACGGTACTAATGAGCTTGAGGTACAACTCTTCCGTTTGAATCAATCGCCATGAGTTCAGTGTGTTCGGACCGTCTCTTATTGGTGCGTATATGATGCAACCATTGGATTAGGCCTGTGTTGGGATTTATTATCACCAGAGTGGTATGTTGGATTCGAGGGGATCGTTGGAGTCATAAATGGATACAATCGGATTTGGGTTCAGCTTGATAGTATGTTAATATCGAGGTTCAGCTCGAAGATCTGTTGTATTAGTAGCCAAATAGGGACTGACTTCATGAATGATTGGTCTGAGAAATTGTCATAATTTATTGAGTGTTTCATCATCGCTGGCAGTATATGAAAGTTCTGGAATAAGACCTTTTTAATTAGAGGTTCCTATCGATAATTGAGTATCTTGGGTAACTCTTGTGACTAGAGACTATCATTTCGAGTGTTGGATTGTGTGGTTATTACAGCTGGTTCGGGTTTATTTTGAGTATAAATGTGAGGTTCTGATCTTATGTAAGGTTTCAGAAGTGCAATGTGGTTCCATGGTTATGGTAAAGATGCATTGTGAACTTTTAGCTTTGTTGTATTATCGGGCCTATGTAAGTTAGGGTGACGTGGGATCACCCCGGCTATATGTTTGATAAGGTCATTCAGATATTGGTTAGCTCCTAGTACAAATCTGGGCACGCTCGAGGATGAGAGTTTGTTTAAGTTGGGGAGGATGTAACGACCCGAACCGTCGTCTCAGGTATCTCCTCCCCATTTTTTCGTTTTATGCTTCTATATGTTTCATGATACGTATTTGGGGAATTTGAAGTAATTGGGATAGAGTTCGGTTAGAAATGAGACAATTAGTCCCTTTAAGAGAAGGTTAGTTTGGAAAGGTCAACCGGATGTTGACTTATGACTTTGAGGGATCATAATGGATTTCTGATGATACGACTAGTTTCGGGTGATTAATTGTCACTTAGGAGTGCAATCAGAATTGAATTTGGAGGTTCGGTGTAAAATTAGGCTTGAATTGGCTAAGTTTGAATTTGGAAAATCCCGGTTGATAGGTGAGATTTTGATCCGACGGTCGGAATGCAATTCCGAGAGTTGCAATAGCTCTGGTAGATTATTTTGGATATGCGTGCACAATTTCAGGTCATTTGGAGGTGTTTAGGTGATGTTTTTTGATCAAATGCAAGTTTCGAAAGTTTTAGCTTGACTTAGGCTTGAATCCGTGGTAATTTGATGATTTTGATGTTTATGATAGTGTTTTTATGGCTCGAGCAAGTTTTAATGAAGTATTAGATCATATCTATACTTTTGGTTGAGGTCCCGAGGGCCTCGGGGTGATTTTGGATGGCTAACGGTGACTTTTGAGTTGAAAAATGCAGCAGAAAAATTGCGGAGAATTTTTGTTCTACGCGAGTACATAGGCCTCATTGCGATCACATAGAAGGTTTGGCAGGGGGACTCAGATTTACTCTATGCGATCGCGTAAAGGGCTGTGCAATCGCGTAAAGGGCTGTGCGATCGCATAGTGGTGGAAGGATGTGCTATGCGATCACAGGGCCAGTGATGCGATCGCATGGGACAAATTTTGGGAAGATGAAATTTGTGCTATGCGTTCGCAGTGATAGTGATGCGATTGCATAGGGTTAAAATGCCCGGGCAGAATGTTTTTAAGAGTTATTTCATCCGCGACCTATTCATAATTTCCACAATTTTTACTCCGCCAAGAGAGCTTTTTGGTCAATTTGAGGAGGGTTTTCGATGGGTATTGATTGGAGGTAAGTCTTTTAACTTAGAAACACCATTTTATTGAAGAATCAACACTCAAATTCATGAAAGTGGGTTGAAATTTTGAAGAACTAGGGCTTGGTTTTGAAAACCAATTTCGCAAATTTGAAAGGCCATTTGAACTCCGCTTTTGGTAAATTTTATATGTACGGACGCGCGGAGAGACGAGGAATCGGTTGATGTGACTTTCATAATTTTTTGAAAAGTGGGTCTGGGGCTCGGGTTTTACCAACTTCGTGATTTTTAGTGTTTTTCAAGTAATCTTGATTGGGTTATGTTTCTTTAGCATATAATAATGTATTCGTTGTGATTTTGACTAGATTCGACGCATGAGGAGATCGATTCAAAAGGAAAGAGCTTTGCGGACTAGTCTACGGCTGGCTTGAGGTGGGTAATAGATGTAGATGATGGCCTGAGGGTTTGAAGCCCCGGTTTCTTTCGTTATGACCTTGTTTTGAGGCGAGACACGTACTCTACAGTGAGTGCGGGGTCGTTTTTGGACGGGACTATGGATTAGTCCGTCCGAGCAATGTCTATACTGTGTTATATGCCTAGAAATTGGCTTGTAAACATCCTACTTGGATTTGATAAGAGCATACTTGGGCTGCGATCCAACTATTTGGACCCTTTAAGCATTATTATCACTGTTTCCATGATATTGAGCATGTTTCCATAATATTAGTCTCGAGTTAAATACTGTCTAAAAATGAGTAGAAATCTTCTAAGTTTTTAATTACTTAATTTATAATACTTGTTAAATCGAACCAAAAATGGTAATTGATTGTGCCCGTGTGGCTAGCTTGCATATATATAATTTGACTGATTGTGGACCGAGCTACACGCCCCAGCGAATGCTACTATGTCATTGCGCTTGGGCTGTAGGATCCCTTCCGGAGTCTGAACCCCCACAGTGAGCGCATGTACCTAATGGATCGGGCTTTTTGCCGCAGCAGTCATGTGCATTGCATTGCATTCATACATTGATAACTGTCTGTCATTGATTTATTGTTGTTTCAATGTTAAGTGTGCTCAGAGGATAGTTTCAGCTTTACATTGTGGTATTTCGAGATTTCCTACTTTCAAGTCATTATTCATGTCTATTACGGCTGAGTTGGAAGTACTCACTTACTCCTTGCACCTTGTGTGCAGATTCAGGTGTTCCGGAGACTTGGCTGAGCAGTCGCTGTCTTCCAAAGTATTATCAGGGCTGTCGAGGTAGCTGCACGGCGTTCGGAGGACTCGGCTTCTCCCCTTTTATTTAGTTTTATTTCCGCTTCCTAGACTTATATATTTTTGAATATTTCTACTCAGTTGTCGTCTTAGAGACTCTAGACTCATGACCCCAGGTCTTTGGGAGTTTTATTGGCGTTATCATGAATTTCGCAATTAGTACTGTCTATTATTCATGGTTGGAAAATATATTACTTGATAATTTAATACTATAAATTGTAAATGGGTTGTGTGGTTGAGTTGTGAGTGTTATTGGTCGGGCTTGCCTAGCAATTGTGTTGGGCTCCATCACGACCGGGATTGCGGTCATGACATCCATTATTCAAGGTTGGAAGATATGCAATAAGGTCACTCTTTGGCACCCTAGACCCAACTCCTCTATTAACATTTTGAACAATATTTGGATCTTCAATTACAGGTCCCTTCGAAGCCAAATTGAAAAACCACTAAGCATTGAGGATCAACACTTAAGCCTAAAAGACATCATTCAAAATAATTAATGGAATAGTAAATCTATCTCCTTTGATCTCCCAACCGATATCCTCACTAACATTCTCTCTACCCCTACCCCTAGCAAAGGTTCTATGACTGATAAAATAAGCTAGCACCCTAACTCGTCCGGTCATTTTACTACTTAGTCTTGCTACAAACTCATTCATGACTGTGAACCCAGCTTTAAACCTTTTAAATGGATATGGAATCTTCATTGCCCGGTGAAGATTAAATTCTTCTTATGGAAATGTATGCACAATCGTATTTCCTTTCGTGCATACTTAGCCGAAATAGATATTAATATTGACTATAAGTGCATTATTTGTAAAATACGAGTTAAAGATATTATAAAAACTACAATCAATGTGGAAAATGGGTTACTATGTTTCTATACTGCATATGGAACTTTGAAAGTATAGAAATAACAACAACATCTATAACCTTACCAATCCCCTTTGATATAAAAGAAAGTTATGCATGCTGTAAGCACGTGATTTTTTCCCTATATATGAATTATTCGCTAAAAATTCAAAATAAAATCATTTCTTTATTATTTTTCAATTTTTGTGATTTTTTTAATTATTTTGTCTGTGCATTTTTATTCATGTGAAAAATACAAAAATACATCTACAGTTAGGATCTAATTACATATTTTTGGATTAATTAGGGGATAATTTGTTTTAAAACAAAATATGAAGAAAATAACAAAAATTAGGTTTTAGTTTTACTTTTGCATATTTATAAAATCATAAAAAGTATAAAAAATACAAAAGGAAAAGAAAATAAAAAGCAAATCAAATAAAAAAGAGAGAAGAAAAACACATAAAGGTGGACTGCCTAATGCAAACACCACAAGCTATTTCAATTAAATAGTTCCAAATGTCTCACCCGGCCTGCCCCCTCCTCTAGAACCAAACAACCACGTTTCGTCTAATGAGATCTGGGTCATCCGTTCAATTTGATCTATTGGCCATGATTCCATTTCAATGATCAATAAAATTGTGCGAAAAATAATCACTAACCCTAGACAGCTTCATCATCCTCGTACCCTCACTCCGCAACGTCTGCCACCGCCGCCGGAGAATATACAACTTTCTCCGTTAGCTCCCAAAATTACACCCCTATAGCGCCTCAATGTTCCCGTCACGAATTTGCCACTAGCTAATTTGGAATCCCATTGGAACCTCTCGAATAATCAAAAAGGCGTTGTCATCTCCGTTGCCCATGACGGCACTGCAACCCAATGGCCTCCAAAATTACACCCTTGCATCGTCTCAGTCTCCTCATTACCAATATGTAAATAGTCTGCCTCAAATCATGACCGAATCCTTTGAATTTCAAATCCAAATTCGGTCAAAAACTCCAATTCATTCAATAGGCTTCAAATTGACACACCTGAGTCTCATACTTCAATTCGGCTGGCTTTATTAAGTGTTGTTTCATCGATAATTAGATAAAAGTTAGAATTTCATTTGTTGCCAGCTGAAATTCACTCTTAGGGATTAGGGAAGTGTTTCGATATTAGCTTAGTTAATTAAATGTGTAATTCAGGTAGATAATAAGGGCATAATAGGGAGTTCAAATGGGTATTCTAGAATAGGATTTTAGGCTCAATTTTAGTAGTTTAGGGAGTGACTTGAGTAACAAGTCAATTAAGGGAGGACCGAAATGATATAAATGAGGGGCCAATAGGTAAAACACAAATGTTAGTCTACCCCATCTACTTGCCTATAAAAGGCATGACTACTTGTTGAGAGGTTTTTTTTCCAGCCATCTAATCTCCCCAAAATAGGCTATAGTTTCCAGAATCAGAATTTGAATTTCATATTCAAAATTCTAGATCTGAAAGTTTGAAAGCCCTTTTCCAGCCTAAAAATCCAAAAAATATATACAAAAGCTACAAAAACAAAAATAGTACTGTTCCATTCATTCCTTTAGTTTAATTTCAAGTTCTGTGGTTGATTGGCTTCTCTTAACTCAAATTGTAACAGTCAAAGTACAGACTAAATCCTTGTTTGGTTTTGTGTTGATTTGAGTTCAAACGGGCCAGCTTACTAAATTTTTATCACTGAAGTATTCATGGGTGTTTGAGAGGCTTTTTTGATTACAAAATTGCTTTTGATGTTGCTGTGTCGAGAGATCCACAACGATTTCTTAAACTACTCCTGAATTGCTGCTAGGTCCTGTTATTGTGCTGATTTTTCTCATTTCTATTCCTTTCCGATTCCAGGTACATACTCGAGATTGACTGCATGCAACTCATTTATGAAATGAAAGTGTTGTTGATGTTTGACCTTCAGTGAAGCATCCACTATCTCATTGATTAATTGCACTACCATTAGTTCTATGACTTTTGGAAGTTTATTATTTTATCCTATTTGTAGTAGAGTGATGGATTTGTGATAATTTCGAACTGTTTAAGATTTGGACTGTTAAATTAATTTGATGTTTTTACAAACATATGAACTCAACAGTCATCAATAGTAGCTCAATTTGGGTCAGAATTCATAATCTTCATGATTAAATGTTAGCTAAAAATCAATGACCTCGTAGTAGAAGTTAAACTCGTGAATTGGTTTAGTAATCTTTACCTTAGCTGATAGTAACTTTTAATCACTGTTCCTGTTAAAGTATAATTTGGTATCTGCATTTGAATAAAGGTTCTAGATCTAATTTGTATGTGCACTTGAACTGTTGTTGGCAAATTAGCATTAAATTTCAGGTAATGGTCAGGGAACAAAAGCTCACCTCCATTGAATTAATTCATTGAGTCTTGTAATTCATTTTAGTTAATTAGTATTTTAGTTTGATTAACATCTTCGAATAATTCCATGATCTCATAGTCATCTTGAATTGAATAAACGTGCATAGCCCTTCCTTGTTACAAACCGGTTAATGCACTTAACACAATTTGCATAAGTTCCCTGCATATTTGGTTCAGCGTAGGCGAAATTCAGGAATGGTTAAATGCACAGGGGTTTGACATGACAACCTTTGTGGCGTTTTTCATGGGCATACCCTGAATGGTGGCCGTTTAGGCCTGGGCCACAGCCTGCGAATGGCTGATTAGGTTACATGTCTATTCACAAGTTATACTCTTTGGGCTTCTCTTGGAGCCCTACGCATGTTTAGTTTAACCATTAATTAGTTGTATTTGGCTAATAATTTTAATTAAATAAATTTTCTTTTCTTTTTAGAGACAAACATAAAATAAATAGAAAATCATAGTTGCTTTAGTTTTTCTTTTAAAATAAATAAGACGAGCCTCACCAAATAAAACTCATAAATTGCGGGGCCCTCGATATATGTATATATTATAATACTTAGAATTCGGGATAGACCGTTTATCGAATATCACGGCCTTTTCCCAAATAATAATGCGTTAGTCACTTTAGGCGCTATTTTAACAAATTTCCTTCTTAGACTCGGGTGGACATTTATGCGTCCCAAATCCAAATCTCAACGTAATCAAAACATGTCGACAACCACGGGCGCACTGATGTGGCGTGGCTCGAGACGTGTTTGCACGATGCTTCAATTCTTATAAAAAATAATTGTAATAAAAACGGTATAATAATTAAAAAGCACATAAGCTAGAACATATTTTGAAATCAGGTAAAATCCAATACAACAGTTGAGCGACCATGCTAGAACCACGGAATCCGGTAATGCCTAATACCTTCTCCAGGGTTAACGAAATTCCTTACATGGATTTCTCGTTCGCGGACATTTAACAGAGTCATATTTTTCCTCGGTTCGGGATTCAACCTGTGACTTGGGACACCATTAATCTCCCAAGTGGTGACTCTAAAATCTTAATAATAAATCCCGTTCTGATTGTCCTTTAATTGGAAAAATTCCTTTATGCACTTACGGGTGTAGTGAAAAAGGAGGTGTGACAGCTCTGACAACTTTGATGGGGAAACAAACCCTGAACTTCGGTTCAGAGCCTAAGAATTCGAGCTTAGAATAATTGTTGTCTTTGGCTTTATCTGATTTCCTACATATTTCATGCTAAATGTGCTAAATGCTTTACCGCTTTGATATTATCTGAACTGTATATAAATTGTGCCGACACCCTTCTCTTCTCACCTATGGGGATGTGCTTACTGGTTGAGACTCCCTATTCTGTTAGTGTCATACTCTGAAATAAGAAATAGGCCGGACAAGTTACTAAGCCGGATGGACTGTTGGTTCCCGAAAAGTTGCTCCCTCCTCGACTCGAGTTGGCCACTCGGGTACACAATCCAGAACACCTACCAAGGTTTTGAACCTAGAATAATGTAACTTCATTCCGGATCCCTAGTAGGAACACTTATCTGCATCATGTTTTATTTGAGTTAAGAGACTCAACACAGGGGTTGGGTCCGTCTAGGACTGGCAACTTGAAATTAAAAAGACCATCTTGATGCATCCTACTTGTTTTTCGTGCATTTATTTGTTTCGAGCCTGCATGCTGACCGACTTTTGAATATCGGAAATATTGTGAAATTGAGAAAAAGAGAGAAAGACAGAAATAGCAGGGTAGAGAGTTAATTTCCTAATTTTAGAAAAAAAGCAATACTCAAATACTGTCGAAATACTGCCGAAATTTGGAGAAAATGAAAAGAAAAATATTTTATTAGTTTGTTTTACTAAAAAAGCAAAAGAAAAATGAAAAAAGAGTCTTTTATTTTTAGAAAGTTATTTGTTGAAAAAGAAAAGAAAAGAGTCTTTATTTTAGTTCGGAAAAATAGGTTGCTTTATTGTTTGTTGGATATGAAAAAAGAAAAGAGTCGTTATTTTGTCTTTGTTTTCAAAAATAGAAAAAGAAAAATAGTTTGTCTTGCCATGGAAAATGAAAAGAAAGAGCCTTGTTTTCAAAAATATTGTTAGTGTCTTTACACGAACTACGCAGGTTTGATTCTCATCGGATGTTAGATACGTAGGCAACCCTCATCGGGTCGAATCTTCCCTTTGCAAAAATAACCAAAAAATATCTAAGTTTTTAATTTTGGCATGAATAAGTCAGGTGATCCATTCTTGTCAAAAATAAGCTGAATGTCCCTCAAAGGGCGCCGGAAGGCTGCTTTTGCAAGAACAATCACCTTTGGTAAGTTTTCAAGGTTATGGCCGATTAGCCAACGCAGCCTTAAAATCTTCGTTCTCGAGGTGCCGAAAGGCCGTTTTTCAAAGCCATGTTTTTATCTTAATTTGAAAAATAAGAAAAAGAGTCATTGGTAAAGTGAATGTCATTTTGATTTTGGTCGAAATAAGTTGATCCATCTTCGGCAGTGTCTTAAACTGTTCTTGCCAAGATAGCCTTAGAGTATCTTTCAGTTGTCGAAAGGTTGTTTTTGTAAAAGAACAAACAAGTTTTTGAAATGTCATAAAATAACCCTCACGACCTCAAAATTCATGTGAAATCGAGAAGGGTCCACGTTTGCGAAAATATCCATTTGGTTAAAATTGGCATGTAGGGGAAATAATCTGTCAGTTGGTTCCTGAGTTTGTATTTTTTTAGAATGTGGGTTGTTTGATTTTCGAGTATGTATTTCGTCTTTTCGTTTGAGTCTATTTGTTTTGTTTAAGTTTGAAAGTTTTTGAATCGTTGTAATCAAAGTTGGTTTTACTGTGAAAATATAAAGTTCCAAAATATGTTTTATTGCTATTTACCTTTTATCTTCACAAACTATGCCCGGTATGATTCGTGCGGGGTCATGATACGCAGGCAATCCTCATCGGATTCGACCATAATTTTAAGACAAAAAGCAAAAAGAGTGAGGGAATAAAATGAAAGAAAAATAGAAAAGAAGCAAAAGAGCGAAAAATGAGAAAACTAAGAAAATCACGGAAAAAGAAGTCCAAATAAAAAAGAAAAGAAAAGAAAAGAGAGGAACTGAGAAACGGGTAAAAACAAGGACGGAAAGAAAAAAAGGACAAGGGAAAAGGGAAACAAAAGAAAGGAACAACGGAAAAACAGGAGGGAACGAGAGAACAAGAACATAAGAAAACAAAAGGCAGGAACAAAAAAAACAATGAAAAAAAAGAGAAAGAAAAAGGAAAGGAGAAAAGGAAAAAAAAGAGAAGAAAAGAAAAGAGACAAATTTTGCAATTAGAAATAGGGAAAAGGCAAGGATGATGCAATCAGCCGAGCAAATACATAACAAAATCCGCTAACTACTTAGGTGCATTCGTTCCCCAACGTCCGGTTATCAAATCTACTCATTCCATAACCATTAACTAAGCTGTTGTTGATGTTTAGTCCAGGCAGGTGGTTAGTTGTTTGGCATTCTGGCAACACATTCCTACAACACCCGATCATAAAACAAGTTGAAAATGACAGGCCAGGAATCCGATACCAGTATTGTGGACCCGTCAAAAGAGGTAGAGGTGATGGATGTTAATGCGATGAGGGAAGAAATACATAAGTTGAGGAAACAAATGGCTGAAACACATCAGGCTTGGTCTAAGGGTCAATCGGCGCCAGTTTATCCTGCGAATCCAACCTACAACCCACCTTTAGCTCAGTCTCATGAGCCTGCTACTATGAATTCATCTCCAGCTTTTCCATTCTACCAATAGAGTTATGGTAGAACCTCATACCCTCCCCAAACTCCACCACCCAAACAAAACCCTCCTCCACCAATCTCCCCTGTCTTTGTGGCACCTCCACCTACCACACTACAAAGATCTTCCAGTGAGCCACTGTTTAAAGCTCACTACAGTATTACCCTTCTGAGCCTGCCTTTAAGGTTCTTGATCCATATTCTTATACCCCTCACTTTGAGCTCCAAGTGGAAAGTGAAAAGCCACTTAAGAACCCGGAGAAGGAAGAGTTCAAACCATGTTAAATTTTTCTTCAATGAAATGCAATTATCTTTCTTTCTTCATTCTTAATTCTGTTTCGGTTTTTTTTCTTCTCTGTATAGTTCTTTTTATGCTGATATCAATAACATGACATGCATGAGGAATCCTCAGCCCAGTCTCAAAATTCAGTGTTATTCTAAAGTAATAATACAAGAAATTGAGTATGATAATGGGTTGGAACATGATGATGATTTCACCCGCCTTGAACATGTGAGTGATTAATGAAAAGAGATTAGTATCAGGGACATGGCCAATTGTACCAACAAAAATGGCAAGAGCGTACAACAAGAAAATGTGTCCGAAGGAAGTTTGAAGTCGGATAGTTAGTGCTGAGACGTATCTTGCCTCATCAGGGTGAAGCAAAAGCGAAATTTTCCCCAAACTGGCAGGGGCCATTGGTTTTAAACAGAGTGTTATCTAGTGGTGCATTACATCTAACAGATGTGGAAGGAAAATGTGTAGAAATGGCTATCAACTCCGATGTGGTCAAGAGGTACTCTGTATGATTTCTTTATTTTGATTGTACTTTTTTTGTACTTGGCATATTTTTAAGATTTAAATAATGAAGACATTTTGTTCTGCTATCTGAAATACTTTATCCTTTGTCATCCATTTTGAGCCATATTTATTTTCTTTCATACCCCTCTTTCAGAATCAATGGCACAAATAAGAAACGCAAGTGCCGAAGATAAGTAAATGAAACAAGAAGGAAGAAAAGAAAAGGAAGAAGAGGAAAAAGGAAGGAGAAAAGGAAAAAGAAAAGAAGAGTAGAAAAAGAAAGAAGAAAAGAAAAGAAAAATGAAAAGAAGGAACAGAAAAATAGAAAGAAAAGAAGAGAAGCATAACAACAAAGTAGTTCCTATTACCCAAAATAAAAATCCAAAATTACCCAAACGAGAAACCGTGGAAGAATGAAGAGGGACTTCCAAAACAAGCATTTCCAGATCACTGTTCATCGGGCAGAAGGACTTCTAAAAAAAATCATCTGCCTTCTCTCTAAGAAGAAGAAGGGTGAATAGTGAATCTGTCACTATTCATCGGGCATTATTCCGTGAGTTTTCATCACGAAATTAGTCGCTCAACAAGCTCCTTCTCGTGGGATTATCTCCTTTTCGTTTTTATTCCAAATCTCTAATCCAAATGCAATAGATCAAGAATTTAGAGATCAAAATCACTTTTTCAATCTGATAATTCCTTATGTGATTTGAAATTTGCGGATTGTTCATATTTGATCTGTTCGGATAAGGGTTTTCTATATTTAGCTATAACAGATCGTAAAATTTGGTTCATGGTACTGTAGCATAGCGATTTCTATACAACTTTCAGCATCCTCGTAGCAGTGTTTTCGCGTGGACATGGAGGATCATTTCTGAAGAAAAACACAACCATGGATGCTGTGTCCTCTCCCCAGCATCTGGCTGTGGGAGAGGTTCATAACGATCTCAACAATGTCCCAAAAGATATCTCAAAGCAATCTTATGCTTCAACACTTCAAGCTAAGCATTCTAGTCTATCAAAAATTGAGCTTTGTCCAGTTATAATCAACCATGGTGAACCTGTCATTCAATTCACTAAGGAAGAGGTTAACAACTTCACTAGGGAAGAAGGATTACATCAGGCAGTTATTATTAAATTTTCCTATGGCAGACCTGATATATCGGAAGTGCGAAGAATCTTTTCGTCGCAATTTGATATTCAAGGTCATTGTAATATTGGACATTTGGAGTTTCATCATCTTTTAATCAGGTTTGATCTCTACAATGATTACGTTCATTTCCTTTCAAAGTCGACTGGATATCTCAAATCCAATGGCGACGAGTATTTCTTTAGAACATTCCCATGGGCTTTAGAATTCAATACAAAAGAAGAAACGTCGATGGCAGTCGTGCGGATTTCTCTCCCAAGTCTGCCACCAAATTTTTTTGCTAAGAAGTCATTATTGTCTATAGCCTCAGCTGTGGGAAAACCTCTAGCTGTGGATAAGGCAACTCAGGATAGATCGAGACCTAGCGCGGCAAGAGTTAAGGTGATAGTTGATCTCTTGGATAAACATCCTAAAAAGGTTAAGCTGCAGATTTTTGATAGAGTCCTCAAGTAAATCTGTCAAAATTCATCAAGAAATAGTGTTCGGCAACCTGCCTAAGTATTGTACTTATTGCAAGAATCAAGGTCACGATGACAAGGCTTGTAGAGTTAAAAAAGAAAAAATTGCAGCAGAGGCGATGTCAGAGACAAATTTGGGCAGTGATCTACCTGGTCGCGAGGTCGAACATGTAGACAAATTAAAGGGGGATGCAAGGGACTTTCTAAATGCTAAAAGAGCTGGAATAGGAGCAATGGAGGATGTTGTTGCTCCAATTTTTTCTGCTACAAATACTGGTATAGTAAAGGATGCTACCAAAAAGATTGCTGATTTGATTCCTACACAACTTAATGTGAATGGGAGAGGTGATGCTGATCAAAATGAAATGGCTAGGAATCCTGATATTACTGGAGTATCAAATGCACCTCAGGAAGCAGCTCACTGCAGACACTATGTCTTCTAGTGCAAAGGCTGGGCAGCTGTTAGTTTCTGAGGGTGAGGCAGTAAATCTGATCTCTTCATCAGTTGTGGTTCCTTCAGAGCATACCAAAATAGAGGATATTCACAAAGGATATAAACAATGTTACAATGACATTCAGATAGAAAGTGAGGCCAGAAATGAATGTGGTGAAGCAGCACAATACAATGTCACACTTGTAGACACGATCTCAAAGCCAAATGGTGATTCTGCCAATTATTCAAAAATTCAAAATACTGTTCCATTGCATTTGCCTTCAACTGTAGTGACTGTACATAATAATGCAGTCTTGAAGGAGGGTGTTGGTCGATCAACAATACAACATGCTATGGTAAATGCTGTTTTAAAACAGAATGTTGAACCTAAGAATTCCCAATCTGCTGTGATTGATAAAGGAAACAAAGAGAAACATAAAATGCTGAAGACTGCTGTGATTACTAATGTCTCAGAAGTGTCACAGGCAGCAGCACCAGATCACACTGACTTGCCTTTGCAACCAAGAGAGAAGGCATCAATTTCTAATAACACTAATGATTCCATCAAATCTGGACAGAAACATTCAGCTCAAGCTGCATCTGAGAATGTGGATGCTGTTTTTCAACAGAAAACGACACCTTCAGATAAGGACATTGAGCAGAATTCAATTCCACAACAAAACAGGAAAAATAGTCAGCATCTAACAGCAGAAGAGGAAGAAGCCAATACTTCAAAGATGGCTTCACTGAGGTCCAACAGAAATGATACTGCACTTGCAAATTTCTGTAAAGCTGATGAAAAAGAAGCTGGATGGGTCATTCAAAAGGTCCAAAGCTATACTCCCATTTCTATATCCAGTATATATGCTGAGGGAAGTAACAACGACAATGTGGAATTCTTAAGTCTCAATGGAAAGAATAAACAGCAAATTCTAGATAACATGAGAGATATGGTAATTAACTCGAAACTATGGGACCAATGTTATTCTGATGAAGACGAGAGCTGGGATGAAGGCTCTGCTGGTTGGTCATCTGATCAGGAAGGCCAACAAGATGATTGCAACAGCATAGGAGGGGACAGTGAGGCTACGATCAAGCAGAAAGTTCAAAGGAATTCGGCAAACACGAATGGGAATGTAAAACTGTCATATACAGCAAGCAATTTGAACCATAACGCGCCAGTTTTCATTCCAAAAAATGATACAACACCAGGGACTTCGAAGGTAACAACAACAGAGATCGACCAAATAGAAACAACACAAAAAGAAATCCAATTCTCGGGAGAATCATCAATTGCTGGAAACAAAACAGCATCTCCAAATTGTGGACAAAATCAGAAGATAGTCTTACACAACAGGCAGCAATAAATGAACTGTACTCCTATGGATAACAAATTAGTAGCATCTTCACAAGTTGAACAGTGCAATCAAATACCTCTGACAATGCTAATTTCCTCAGACAAAATCCAGAATGATATGGAAGAAAAACACATATATGAAGAAGGAGAGAAAGAGGATATCTTAACGCAATGCCGGAAGAATGCTGCAAGAATGGGGGATTTGTCACCAACGCACAGTAAAACAAGCAAAAAGAGTCAAAGGGATAGAAGTTGGGACGGCAGGATGGCTGAAGACGCAAACAAAAGGAAGCTTCCAATGCGAATTGCAAAGCAAAAGAAGATTTCTCAAAATACCTTTAGAAAGCCCAGTAAAACAAAGAACAAAGC
The DNA here is from genome assembly GCA_034376525.1 of Nicotiana benthamiana. Taxonomy (NCBI): domain Eukaryota; kingdom Viridiplantae; phylum Streptophyta; class Magnoliopsida; order Solanales; family Solanaceae; genus Nicotiana; species Nicotiana benthamiana. The sequence continues at coordinate 122,569,910 of CM067334.1, read as the reverse complement.
ATGAATTGTGAAGATCTTTCTGATTTCATCACAAAGTTGGAGAAAGGACAGCACATTACTCGATTCCTCATTTTTCATTTCATTATCTTAATATCAATATCTGTAATATCACCACAGAGTTGTGTTATGAACTCTGTGGTGATCATGCTATACTTCGGACATTCAAGTTATTATGTTGTAATTTTAATTTTATGTTATTAATAAAAATCTAACGCTAGGCTTTGCCTAGTGTTTGCTTAAAAAAAAAGAAACCGAGGCAAAAGTTGTGGCCGTTATAAGGAAGCTTATTTCGAAAGTTGAAATTTTAACCCATTTTGAATCGTTTTGAGCCTTTTATACCCTTTATTTCTAACCTTGTCGAAAGCCCATATTACGATCCAAAGAAAGACTCTGTCTGTCTTTGAGAAGTTCCAAGTCAAGCGGGAAAGGTAATTCATAACATGAGTAACACTCTGGTTCAAGCAGGAGAAAGTAAAATGAGAGAGTCTTATTGGTGAAAACCTTCACAGGCACCGTAAGGAGACGTGAGTTGAGAGAAATAAAGATGAGAGAGTCTTATTTGTGAAAACCTCCACAGGCTCCGTAAGACGACATGAGGTGAGAGTCTTATTAGTCCGAAGTGCATGTCATGACAATTGGTGCGAGCTGTTTCGGTCAGATGAGTTTCTTTCCCATTTCTTTTTAGCAGTCATCCAGTTTTGGATTCTTCTTTCCTTAACTCGTAAATTAATTGCATTTAATTTTCCTGTTGGGGGTTTTATTTGTCTAAGATGTTTCAATGTGAGTTTTTTCCAAAGCAAGTGGAAAGGGATTTCAAAACTCACTACCAGCTTCCGAAATGATAAAGCGCAATGTGGTCAGAGATTTCAACAGCAACATAATGTAAAGTGGAGTATAGGGAATCACCAGGAGTTTCAACGGTGGAATGATTTGTAAATGTCATGGGAAATGCAAAGGTTCAGGCATAGGGGTCAGAAAGGTGAAACAACAACATGGGCACAGAATACTCGGGGAATTTGAAAGACCGTCATAATGTCAAGCTGTCAGGGCCAGTTCGGGGAAGCTGGTCAAAATAAAGCAATATAGTGGAAGGAGTTCCGGCAAGAATGCCATAAACTAACCATCATTTTTAACTGACGAAGTTCTTTTTGATTGAAATTTTGTTGTTCCGCAGAACGCTCAGTAAGGGAAAAACAAGTAGTAATTAGGTTTGACCGCAAAATGTGGTGTGATTAAAATACAGGATAATCATGAATACCATAGGGGAATTAAAGTTTGCATGTTCAGGATAAAATTCAAGTAGAAAACGTCATGACCTTCCTGGATAATAGGACATAGTTCAAAAACCCTTGTAGATAATATGATGTAATGAGAGTAATACTTTAGATTCGTAATTGTTAAGAGTTGTCAGGACCTCCATGGATATTAGGATGTAGATCAAAACCCTAGTGGATATCGTGATGTAGTGACTAATACCTTTGGTTAGTAGTCGTTAGAAGTCATCAGGACCTTCCTGGATAATAGGATGTAATTCAAAACCCTTGTAGATAACATGATGTAGTGAAAGTAATACTTTATATTCATAATTGTTAGGAGTGCTTAGGACCTTCCTGAATAATACGATGTAGTTCAAAAAGCCTCATAGATAACATAATATGGCAAGAGTTGTACCTTAGGTTTGTAATTGTTAGGAGTTGTCATGACCTTCCTGGATAATAGGATATACTTTAAAAACCCTTGTAAATGGCATAACGTAGTGGGAGTAATGCCTTTAGAAAATATAAATAAGGTTCGTAATTGTTAGGAATTGTTAGGACCTCCCTGGATAATAGGACTTAGCTTTCAAACTCTTAGTAATAACTGGTTTATGATTCAGTAACACTCACCCAAAGGTCTAGTTTCCAAAGTGGGGCAGAAAAGTTTCCTTGTTTTCGTATGTTTTGAAGTTAGGAGACCGCCTGGATAGCATGGGAATACATTTCAAGTTTGAAGTAAGAATCCCGCCTGCAGAGCATGGGAATACATTCAATCGCAGCAGTTAGGAGCCCGCCTTGATAGCATGGGAATACATTTCAAGTTTGAAGTCAAGAGCCGCCTGGATAGCATGGGAATACATTTCAAGTTTGAAGTTAGGAGCTCCCTTGGAGAACAGAGGAATACATTCAAACACAAAAGTTAGGAGCCCGCCTGGAGAAAAACGGGGTGCAATTTATGTTTCAACTTTCAAATTCTTTGTTCTGTCAAGTTTTTGAAGTCAGGAGCCCGCCTGGAGAATATAGTTATTACAATTAAAGTTTTAGTTTTATTTCTTATTAATATCTGGTAACACATACCCAATTTTAAAACAAGGGCAAAACGTTTTCTTTATTTTTATCTATTTTGAAATCAGGAGCCCGCCTGGAGAGCATGAGAATACATTTCAATTTTTGAAGTCAGGAGCCCTCCTGGAGTGCATGGGAATACATTCCGAGTCTTGAAGTCAGGAGCCCGCCTAAAAAACAGAGATATTTCAATTCAAGTTTTAGTTTTTAATTCTTATTAATGTCCGGTAACATGTACCTAGTTTCCAAACTAGGGTAGAAAGTCTTCTTTGTTTTGTCTATAAATTGTGAAGTCAGGAGCCAGCCTGGAGAACAGAGGTAGTACAATCCAAGTATTAGTTTCAAATCTTACTCGGTAACAAGCACCTAGTTTTTCAAACTGGGGAATAACGTTTTCTTTGTTTTGTCTATTTTCAGCAGTCGGGAGCCTGCCAGTATAACATAGTAATACATTTTAAGTTTTGAAGTTGGGAGCCCCCGTATAACAGAGGTATTACAATTCAAGTTTTAATTTTCAATTCTTATTAATATTTGGTAACATGTACCTTGTTTTCAAATTGGGACAAACAGTCTTCTTTGCTTTGTCTATTTTGTGAAGTCAGGATCCTGCTTGGAGAATAGGAGAATTCATTTCAAGATTTGAATTCGGGAGCCCACCAACCTAACAAAGGAATACATTCAAGTTCAAATTTAGAGGTCGGGAGCCCACCCGCATAACAAGGAATACATTCAAGTTCAAATTTAGAGGCCATGAGCCCACTCGCATAACAAGGGAATACATTCAAGATCAAGTTCAGAGGACTGGAGCCTACCCGTATAACAAGGGAGTACATTTAAGTTCAAATTCAGATGTAGGGCGCCCACCTGCATAACAAATGAATACATTCAAGTTCAAATTTAGAGGTCGGGAGCCCACCCGCATAACAAGGGAATATATTCAAGTTCAAATGCAGAAGTCAGAATCCTTCGCGCATAACAATGGAATACGTTCAAATTCAAGTTCAGAAATCGGGAGCGCACCCGCATAACAAGGGAATACATTTTAGTTCAAATTCAGTGCTGAGAAGCGCACCCACATAACAAAGGAATACATTCAAGTTCAAATTCAGAAGTCAGAAGCCCACCAGCATAACAAGGGATTACATTCAAATTAAAGTTCAGAAGTCGGGAGTCTGCTAGTATGGCAAGGGAATACATTCAAGTTCAACAGTTTGAAGAGAAAGGACAACATCTTAGATTACAATTTGAAGTGGGAACAAGGGATTTCACCAAGAGAATACATGACAACAAGACAACAAGGGAGTACAAAAGCAAGTTTGAGGACCTTAGATAGGATGTTTTAATTCAAATGTCATAGCTTAGTTTAACTTCTTTTATTTTGACATGGTGTAATAAGGGAGATCAGCAAGCAGTAGCAGTATCAATCGCAGTGAAATCACAGCTCCTAGTAATCCCAGCTACCAGACATTCCCGAACTACACTGACCTGATTCCTTTTTGGCCAAGGATATGTAGGCAACCTCTAAAGTAGGTTGCGGTCAAACTTTTCAAAAATTCTTCAAACAAAAAATTCAAACGGGTAAAAATCGCTCGTATTTGCTCAATTATCTTTGCCCAAAAACTTTTCATGTCTCCAAGCAAAGAGAAGCAGCTGTGATGACGTGATTTTTGCCCAATATATGAATTATTCCCAAAAATTTCAAACAAAATTATTTCTTTATTATTTTATTATTTTTGTGAATTTTTGTGTTATTTTGTTTGTGCATTTTTATTCATATGAAAAATACAAAAATACATCTGCATTTAGGATCTAATTTCATATATTAGGGTTAATCGGAGATTAACTTATTTTAGAGCAAAACATGAAGAAAATAACAAAAAATAGTTCACTTTTGCATTTTTATTGTTTTAATTGTTGAATTTATCACGAAATAGATTGTAAGTTTTTTTAGGAATTAATTAGCATAATTTTCGGAATAAATTAGGTTTTATTTTTACTTTTGCATTTTTATAAAATCATAAAACGTATAAAAAAATACAAAACGAAAAGAAAATAAATTAAAGCAAATAAAAAAAGAGGAGAAAAACAAAGAAAGGTAGGCTGCCTAATGCAAAGACCACATTTGGGCTATTTCAGTTAAATAGTTCTGCCAACCGACCAAGCCCAAATGTCTCACCCGGCCTGCCCCTCCTCTAGAACCAAACGACCCCATTTTGTCTAACGAGATCTGGGCCATCCATTCAATTTGATCCAATGTCCATGATTCCATTAATGATCATTAAAATTGTCTGAAAAATAATCACTAATCCTAGACAACTTCATCTTCCTCGTACCCTCAATTCGCCACCGTACGCCTCCGCCACCGCTGGAGAAAATACAACTTTTTCCGTTCGCTCCCAAAATTATACCCCTATACCGCCTCAATGTCCCTGTCATGAATCTGCCACTATCTAATCTCGAGTCCCATTGGGACCTCTCGAATAATCAAAAAGGCATTGTCATCTCCGCCGCCCATGGCTGTGTCGCCCCCCAATGGCCTCCGAAATTATACCCTTACATCGGCTCAGTCTCCTTATCACCAATATGTAAATAGTCTTCCTCAAATCATGACCCAATCCATCCAATTTCAAATCCAAATTCGGTCAAAAACTCCAATTGATTCAATCGGCTTCAAATTAACACACCGGAGTCTCGTGCTTCCCGCATGGTGAATTCAATGTCATTGGCCCCAAAACTTCACTGAAGTCAGTCGAATATTGATTCCAAATTGGCCAGAGAGTCTTTTCTTCTTATTTTTTATTTTTTTGCTCTTGCTACAATGTTGGATATTAAGTTTTTAAGCTTAGTTGTTCATCTTAATTCAATAGGTTTTCTTCTTTTGATTGATATGCTTGTCCAGATTAATCGATGACTTTGTGTGTTAGATTTTTATTTCTGTTTAATTTTTGTTGCTTTTGTGGTTTCGTTAGTGATTATGTTGTTGTAGTTAGAAGTCTTATTTTGATAATCATTTTATGTTCATTAGATTGTCTATCTGCTTATTAGTTAGATTAGTATAAGTTTAGTGTTGATTACTTAGTTCTCATTGTTAAGTATTGTTTCATCGATAATTAGATAATGGTATGTTAGAATTATATTTGTTGCAAGCTGAAATTCACTATTAGGGATTAGGGAAGTGTTTGGGTATTAACTCAGTTAATTAAATGGGTAACTCAGGGAGATAGTAAGGGCATAATAGGGAGTTTAAATGGGTATTCTAGAATAGGATTTTAGACATAATTTTAGTAGTTTAGAGAGTGACTTGAGTAACAAGTTAAGAAAGGGAAGACTGAAATGAAATAAATGAGGGACCAATAGGTAAACACAAATGTGAAGGCTGCCCCTCATCTAGCCTATAAAAAGCATGAATAATGCCTTGTTGAGGAGATTTTTTTTCAGCCATCCTCATCTGGCCTATAAAAGGCATGAATAATGCCTTGTTGAGGAGATTTTTTTTCAGCCATCTAATCTTTTCAAAATAGGACATAGTTTATAGAATCATAATTTGAATTGCAGATTCAAAATTCAAGATCCGAAAGTTCCGTTTCCAGCCTAAAATCCAAAAATATATGCCTTAAGTTTAATTTTAAGTTATGTGGTTGATTATTGGCTTCTCTTAACTCAAATTCTAATAGTCGATGTCCAGAATGATTCCTGGTTTGGTTTTGAGTTGATTTGAGTTCAAATGTGTCATCTTAGTGAATTTTGATCACTGAAGTATTCCTGGGTGTTTGAGAGGCTATTTTGATTAGAAAATTGCTTTTGATGTTGTTGCGTTGAGAGATCCACTGCTGGATTTCTGAAACTGCTCTGAATTGCTGCTAGGTCCTGTTATTACTGCTGATTTTTCTCATTTCCTTTCCTTTCTAATTCCAGGTACATACTCGAGATTGAATTCATGTAACTATTTTATGAAATGAAAGTGTTGCTGTTTGACCTTCTGAGAAGCATCCACTATCTCATTGATTAACTGCACTACCATTGGTTCTAGGACTTTTGGAAGTTTATTGTTTCATCCTATTTGCAGTAGAGTGAATGGATTTGTGATAATGTTGAACTGTTTAAGATCTGAACTGTTAAATCGATTTGAAGTCTTGTTACAAACATGCGAACTCAACAATCATCAATAGTAGCTCAAATTTGGGTCAGAACTCATAGTCTGCATGATTAAATGTTAGCAGAAAATCAATGACCTCGTAGTAGAAGTTAAACGCGTGAACTGGTTTAGTAATCTTGACCTTAGCTGGTAGTTACTTTTTATCACTGTTCATGTTAAAGTATAATTTGGTATCTGCATTTGAATAAAGGTTCTAGATCTAATTGGTATGTGCACTTGAATTGTTGTTGGCAAATTAGCATTAAATTTCAGGGAACAAGTGCTCACCTCCATTGAATTAATTCATTGAGTCTAGTAATTCGTTTGAGTTAATTAGTAGTTTAGTTTGATTATCACCTTTAGATAATGCCATGATCTCTTAGTCATCTTGAATTGAATAAACGTGCATAGCCCTTCCTTGTTACAAATTGTTTAATGCACTTAACACAATTTGCATAAGTTCAGTGCATATTTGGTTCAGCGTAGGCGGAATTCAGGAACAGTTAAATGCACAGGGGTTTGAAATGAGGACCTTTTGTGGCTTTTGGCGTGGGCATGACCTTAATGTTGGCCGTTTGGGCCTGGGCCACAACCTGCGAATGGCTGATTTCAGTTACATGTCTATTTACAAAATATGCTCTTTGGGCTTCTGTTGGAGCCCAACGCATTTTAGTTTAACAATTGATTAGATGTGTTATGCTCATAATTTTGATTAATTAGGATTTCTTTTCTTTTTAGAGACATACAAAAAATAAATAGAAAATCATAGGTGATTTAGTTTTCCTTTTAAAATAAACGAGATGAGCCTTGCCAAGTAAAACTCATAAAATGTCGGGCCCTCGATAAATGTATATATTAAAATAAACAGAATTCGGGATAGACCGTTTAGCAAATTTTACGGCCTTCTCCAAATTATAAGACGTTAGTCCCTTTAGGCGCGATTTTAATAAAATTACCTTCTTAAACTCGGATGCGCATTTATGCGACCCAAATCAAAATCTCAACGAAATCAAAACGTGTCGACAACTACGGGCGCATTAATGTGATGTGGCTCGAGACGCGTTTTAATGATGTTGCAATTATTAACAAAAAATAAAAGTAATAAAAGCAGTTTAAAAATTAAGAAGCACAAGCTAGAACAAGTTTTGAAATCGGGTAAAATCCAATACAACGATTGAGTGACCGAGCTAGAACCACGGAACCCGAGAATGCCTAACACCTTCTCCCGGGTTAGCAAAATTCATTTCTCGAATTTATGCTTCGTAGACTGTTAACAGAGTCATATTTTTTATCGGTTCGGGATTCAAGCAGTGACTTGGGACACCATTAATCTCCCAAGTGGCGACTCTGAAATATTAATAATAAATCTCCTTCCGATTGTCCTTTAATTCGAAAAACTTATTTATGCCCTTACAGGTGTAGTGAAAAAATAGGTGTGGCACATGCTTCTTGGGAATTCAATTTCTTCACTAAAGAAACCCTCTAGTGGACAAAACTATTAGGGTGGACATCAGTTGGATAAAGCCAAGAAAAGGCTTTATCAAACTAAACTGTGATGGAGCTTTTGATAAAAAAAGTAGCAGGGCAGGTTTTGGAGGTGTGTTAAATAACAACGAGGACTGGATCATGGGCTTCAATAGATCATGGAAAGAAATTTCACTAATCAATGCAGAGCTACAGGGTACTCGGTAACGATTAAAATTTGCATGAAATATGAATCTCACGATAATAAAAGTCGAAACTGATTCCATAGAGGTTATAAAACTCTTTTATAAAAAGAACTCTAACTATTAAAATGAGGTTTGTGAATGCAGATGGCTAATGCACAAACTGAAGATCCAAATGTTGATGCATAATTTCAGAGAAGGAAATATGGTAGCTCATGTACTAGCTAAGCAAGCCATCACCAGTGTCTCTTCCTCTAAATGTTACAACCATGCACGTCCACCCTTTTTTGTTGAACAAGCTCTTACAAAGGACAAACATGGTGTAATTTATGGATTTTGATCTTTTACTAGTACTCTTTGTAACTATTTGGCATCAATGGGCAGTACTAGTGCCCTAAAACTATCTGTCACGTAATTTTTCTTGAAGTATTTATAAAATTATCCATGTTTTATGTTAAAAAAAACTCATAGACTAACTCACAATAACAACATGCAAGGAGGAAGTACATTAGAAGCATGACGTACCATAAAAATAGTTATAATACATCTACCAACTCAAAAAACAGCTTTTATCTCACCAAACATATGATCTCAAATAATCTCCATACATCCTGCAACATGATACATACACTTATTCATTCGTCATTAGTAGTTATACATATAGATTGTGATGACTCGATAGGTCATTTAGAGTTTTAAAACATAATTCTGTATTTTGAAGCCTCCAACAGATTTTTTAAGCCTTTCTTGATTTGCTGTTATTTTTTTCGGAAGGCTTTTATGTAAAAATAAAATAAAATATGAAATTACACCTTGAAGAGTTATTTGAGTATACTTCAGTTAACGTATTGAGCAAAAGGACCTAGATTTGTATTTTGACAGTCTCAGTGGATTTGTATTGTGATTGGGGACTTGTGCGTATGCTCAAAATCGAATCCAGAGGTCCCTAGCTCGAGTTATCCCTTTTTTCTAAATTTGAAGTTCAACGGTTTGACCAATGTTTGAATTTGTTGATACACGATCCATATTTTGGTTTCGAAACTCGCTATAGGTCCATTTATACATGTATGACTTGTCTGTCAAATTTGGTAAAGAACGGAGTTAATTTACTGTCACAACACAAACTGGAAGGTCATGACTAGCACCCGGGCCATATTTCCCGAGCATCAATATACATTTTATCTAACCTTCCTTATTATCTTTAAGGGATGATGAGATCAATATAAATGGTAGACATGGATCATGAACAACCAACAAGGAAAGATAATGGAATGAACATTTATAACATGGGATGACCAGACACTCAAAAAACTATATATAAGGTATGAGCTACCAAGCTACCATGAAAGACTATATAACAAAATAAGCCGACAAGAAATACCAAACTATATGACACATAGCCTCTAAAAGAACATAAGCGCTGCAACACTACCTGAACAGGGCACAAACATACCCATATATCCATAACAAAAATGCATATCAAGAGCACGACAAGTCTGGAGAAGGGATCTCGCCAATAACCGGTTAACTGGAGCCTACTGTGGTGGGGGAGCTGCGTCTACCCAACTATCAGAGCCTGCAGCACGACATGTAGCATCCACAAATAAGAAAAATATCAGTACGAATAAAGTACTGAGTATGTAAGGTAGGGAACCATAAGTACGAACAATAATGTAAGTAGGAATAAGGAAAATATACAACCTGTAACATCTAGGTACCTCTGAGGGCTACAAACATGAAATGCATGATACATATATATATATACATAAACTTCAAAACATACGCCTCTGTGGGTATCATCACCATCATCGTATCGTACCCGACCGTAATAGGCTTGGTAAAAACGTACTCGGCCATTATAATGCTCGGTAGAATCGTATCCATCCATGTGGAGTTCGATAAAATCCAACTGATCAGTGGATTCACAATACGTGTCGTACTCGACCATCTATAGTGAAAATCAGTAGATATATATATATATATATATATATATATATATATATATATATATATATATATATATATATATATATATATAATGCATGCTGGACTCATTGGAATAATATTTTGAACCTTTCGGAATGACGTAAGGTTGGTATCCTCTGTATGCGTTATTAGTACTAACTCTTCATCATGAATCTTATAAGATTAAGGAAGTACCAACAACATTGATAACGTAATAATAAGAGAAGCAACATTAACATCAATCGCTTCATAAGAAGGAAAACAATGTAAGTACTGCGAGCTTCTAAGAGTAGAGTATCTTTAGAAGCTCGTTCATTAAATTATGTACAATTTGAGTCATGCAAAAGAAGGAAAGGGATAGCCTCACATACCATGTATATACTGCCCAACCTCAAGCTATGCAAATTTGTGGACTCATTATTCTACAATAAGAAAAATGACACTATCGTTATCGTTCAGGCATCGTATTTATTATGTATCGATCACAACCTATTTTACGAAGAAACAGACATCACCTCTCCTATTTATATGAATTATCATAAGTCAAATCAATCACCAAAAGTCCAAAAAACATCAATAATAATCATATTTAGCCTCCCAAAATAGTCCACCAACCAAGAACGCTACTACCAAGCCTTTCAATATATATATTATATTTCACAAGTTCTAGTTTCAACGACTTAGCCCCAACTTGAATATTTTTAAATAGTTGTAGATTAAAAGGTTTGTTACCTTTAAAAATAATAAAAAACTATAATTTTACTTTAATTTTCTATGAAATATACGTCCAATACTGCCACAAGAACAAGGAAGCGAAACTAGCTATCAATTAGGGTTTTTCGGCACTAGAATCACTTTAGAAGACTTGAAATCACCTAGGGTTGATATTAATAACTTGAAGGAGTATTTAAAAACATAAAAAGTTTTAAAAATTTCCACCACAAGATGTAACAACACAAAAATGAGCAAAGACAAGAAGAACAAGAAACTTACTAGCGTCACGGGATTTCCGACGCTTGATTTGTGTTGTTTTCCCTTTGTTTGGTCTTCGATCATGAAATAAACTTGAGAGAGTATTTTTAGGGTTTAAGGTCTGAGTATATTGAAAACAAATGACCAAAAATGGGGTTGAGGCATTTTATTTAAATCCATATGTCTTAAATCACCTCTTTGGGGCCCCATAGAGAGCTGCTTGATATAGTCTCGCAAAAATGCAGATATCTTTCTACTCCAAGATCTAGTTGGAAAATGATTTAATTAATTAGAAACTAGACTCATAGATCTTCAATTTGGTGGGTAGATAACCCCATAATACCAAGTAAACTGGGAGAAAAAGCTTAGTAACATTTGGCCTAAAGTTTAAGTAAAATTATAAACCTAAGTTGTACAAATTTTGTTGACTTTTGTTTCCTAACTCGTGTGACTTAAACACTTATGATACATATATTATATGATTCAAATACCTTAAAACACGACCTATCAATTATATTAAGCACCTCTAGGTTTATCCAAAAATACGGGTTACAACCTCATTGATTCGTTTAACTTCTAATACTTGTTAACTACCCTTGTATGATTTATGACTCGCAGGATTAACATCTTATCATCTTAATGATAATATCTTCATGGATTCACATCAACTACCTTTCGGCATAAACTTAGGTACATTAATTGTTATGACCCAACCAGTCGTCTCAGAAATTACGGCTTCGTTTTCTCCATTTATGCTTCTTTATGCTTCGTTATCTGTATTTTATGTGGTCGAGTTATTTGGTTTGTGTTTGGAGTGGAATTAGTGAGAATGAGACACTTAGTCTCTTTTAAGAAGACTTAAGTTGGAAAAGTCAACTTGATATTGATTTATAAGTTAGACGGCTCGTATGTGAGTTCCAATAGTTTTGTTAGCTTTGTGAGGTTATTTATGACTTAGGAGTGTGATCAAAATTGGTTTTGGAGGTCTGATATAAAATTAGGCTTGAATTGACGAAGTTAGTATTTTGGTGATTTTCGAGTGATAGGTGAGATTTTGATTTGGGGGTCAGAATGGAATTTTGAGAGTTGTTGTAGCTTCTTATATGATTTGGGATGTGTGTGCAAAGTTTCAAGTCATTTAGACGTGCTTTGGTTGGGTTTTTGATTGAAAGAGTATTTCGGAGGTTTTTAGAAAACTTATGCTTGAATTCGATGTGAATTGATGGATTTGGTGCTGTTTGAGGTGTTTTCATGATTGGAACAAGTTTGAGTGATGTTTTAGGATGGGTTGGTTCTTTTGGTTGAGGTCTCGGGGTCCTCGGGTGAGTTTCGGGTGATGAATCGGACCATTTTCCATGTTGAAATGTTGCAGAAATTGACTGCAGCTGTTGCAGAAGAATTGGCCTTCACGATCATGTTGGGCTGGTCACAATCGCATAGAAATATTTAGGTGTGGACTGATATTGGCCTATGCGTTCGCTTTTGGGGCCTCGCATTCGCAGAAGGCTGGAGGCTATTGCTTTACGTTCGCGCGAGGGTAGTCGCGTTCGCATAGTGGAGTTTGGCACGTGAAGGGTCTAGCTGCTAGTGCTCTTCGAGTTCGTGTAAGTTGGACCGCTTTCGCATAGGTTCAAGGGTCTAAATCATCGCACTCGCAGGTAAGGTGTCGCATTCACGAAGGGTTATTTTTGGGTCACGATAAGTTATACATCGCGAACGCGTGGGTTTGACCTCATTCCCAAAAAAGGAATACCAAAACTGAGCAGTGAGTTTATAAAGCATTTCATCCGCGATTTTGAGCTATTTTCCACCATAGCTGAGTATTGTGAGAGCTCTTTGAGGGGAATTAAAGAGGGATTCAAGGAGAATTTATTGGAGGTAAGTTTTATGAACCAAAAACATAATTCTATTGTGAAATTAACCTACCAAAACTGAGCAGTGAGTTTATAAAACATTTCATCCGCGATTTTGAGCTATTTTCCACCATAGCTGAGTATTGTGAGAGCACTTTGAGGGGAATTAAAGAGGGATTCAAGGAGAATTTATTGGAGGTAAGTTTTATGAACCAAAAACATAATTCTATTGTGAAATTAACCTAGAAATTCATGGAACCTAAGCTAAAAATGGAAGAACTATGTCTTGTTATTTTGAACTTTTGAATTGGGATTTGAAGGAACATTTGAGGTCGGATTTGAGAACTTTTGATATGTATGAACTCGTGGAAGGATAAGGAACCAGTTGATGTGAAAATATCTGAGTTTCGAGAAGTGGGCCTGGGGCTTGGGTTTTGCTAATTTCAAGATTTTTGATATTTTTGGATTGTTTTCACTTGGGTTTTGTTCCCTTAGCATATTGTGATGTATTCGTTCTGATTATGGATAGATTGGACATTTGTGGAGGACGATTCGAGGGGAAAGGCATCACGAGCTAGAGTTGTAGCCGGTTCGAGGTTAGTAATGATTGTAAATGATGTACCCAGGGTTTGAAACCCTAGATTTTCACAGTGCAATGCTATATTGAGGTTAGACACGTGCTCGATGTTGAGCGTTGGGTCGTTTACTATTAGGGATTGTGACTTGGTCTTACCCGATTGACGCTTTTACCGTATATTTGATTGAAACTTATTTGTTATCATCATTATTTGGACTATTTGACATATTGAGCTTAGAGCGAACTATTTGAACTCTTCGGGTATTTTTATCACTATTTCCTTACTCTTTTGACCTACTACTTGAACTAAGTCGTACTGTTTTCTACTGTTTTACAACTTAGCCACTTTTACTCGGTTTTGGAACTAAAATGATATATTAAATGATGTTTTAGGTTGAGAACTATTTTTTCACTAATGCCCGAGGGGCTTATGTAATTTCTAAACTAAGTATGTCTGAGGGCTAGATGTGGGGATACTATGGGATTGGGCTGCGTGTCGCAGTAATGTTATACTGATATTGATATGAGGCCAAGGTCCTAGATTTGGATGCCACGAGATGGCTTGATATTGTGATTGGGCCGTAAGAGGCCCCTCCCGGAGTCTGCACACCCCCAATAAGCATCGCCGATGACTTTATGGATCGGGCTGCACGCCGCATCGCCTACTATATAGTAAAGTTCTATGTGTTGAATTTTTTTAGATGTTAGTCACTTAACTGCTTACCTGTTATAGAATTATCATATTTCATTTTCATTGGTTTTTTGCTTTCATATCACTTGTTTCAACTGCCGCATTATAGATTACTCTGTATTTTTTATGATTTCTTATTCTTAGTCATTATTTATGCTTATTGCTAACTGGCCGGAGTACTCACATTACACCATACACCTTGCATGCAGATACAGGTGTTCCAGAGGCTGAGTGAGGATTTTCAGTCGAGCAGCACATATCTGGGTGCATCGAGGTAGCTGCACGGCGTTCACATCCCTTATCTCTCCCTTCTACTCTTTTGTTTTATCCGCATTTACTAGACTGATATTATTAGGATGTCAAACTTGTATTAGAGGCTCAAACTTGTGACAGCTGATATCTATGGGCTATGTAGTAGTATCATCATTTGAACTTCCGCACATTTAACTCATTGTTTCAGGCCCTTATTATGGTAGTTTTGCAATTTAACAATGTTAGCTGATAAGGAATTTATAAGCAAAATAGGTTGAGGTTTTTAGTTGTCCAGGCTTTCCTAGTAGTGTGTAGGGCGTTATCACGACCTAGGTTAGAGTTGTGACAAGCTGGTATCAGAGCGTAGGTTACATAGGTCTCACAAGTCATGAGTCAGTTACTAGGGTCTCGCGGATCGGTACTGAGACGTCTGTATTTATCATCGAGGGGCTGCAGAACCTTTAGGAAAAACGTCAAATTCTTGAAATTCTTGTCAAGCGACTTTGTTGATAAGAGAACTAAACTTCTGTTATTCTATTCCCTCACAAATGGTGAGGACACGATCTACCAGACTAGGTGGATGACCACCAATGCCACCCACTCAGGCCACAAGAGGCCGTGGATGCGGTCATGGACATGGTAGAGGTAGAGCAGCAAGGGCAACACCTGTTGATACACAAGCTGCCCCAACTCCGGGTTAGGCTCCAACAACACCAGTTCAGGCACCAGTTGTGCCCATCATGATTTCGGGTCTTCAGGAGGCCTTGGCACAGATCTTATCAGTTTGCACTAGCCTGGCTCAAGCAGTTTCATCCACTACCGCAGCAGCTACTTCACAGGCCGAGGGAGGCAATCAGACCCCCGCTGCTTGCATACCTAAGCATGTAATGCAAGGACTACATATGATGTCTTAAGATGTCTGGTAGGCTCCAACCTTCGTCATTCAATGGTGCTAAGGCCGAGGATGCCTAGGGTTTTCTTGACAAGTTTACAGTAGGGTTTCTTGAGCCTAGTGGTGTGTACCACATTTTTGTTCTCGAGGGTTGCCCTTACCTCATGGGAGGATTCAAAGTGGTGTAGGTCTGTCGGCACATCATCCCTTTCTTGGCAGCAGTTCTCCGCTCTCGTCTTGGAGAATTAGTACCGCAGTCCCGCAGAAAGGAGTTGCACATGTAGTTTGAGCGGTTGACGCAATGGGGTATGACCGTCACCCAATATAAGATGAGGTTTTCGGAGTTGGCTCGTCATGCCGTCTGGATGATTATGTCATATCGTGATAGGATCAGGAGATTTATGGATGACTTTAACAACCATCTCTGTATTCTAATGACTAGATATAGAGTATTGGGTGCTACATTTGAGGTGTTGGTTGATATTGCTTGTGATATTGAGACGGTTCACTGTCTAGAGCGAGAGGAGAGGGATGCCAAAAGGACTCGAGTATCGGACAGTTATAGTGGTGCTTCTTCAAAAAGCCATGTTTAGTATGGTAGAGGTCGTTCTTTCGGGCCTGTCAGTCGGCCCTTCCAGAGTATCGTAAGGCATATTCAGGTTTTGGTCATTATGGGTCTCAGCAGGGCCAGCCTTCATTTAATGCCCTCCCAGCTCAGAGTTCATCTCGTGCCTCATCAATTCATAGTTCTTCTGTGGTAGGTCCTTCTTCGGGTCATTTTGATGCCAAAAGTTCCCTTCAGTCCCCATCTCCAGCACCGAGGAGTTATTATGAGTGTGAAAGTTTGGACATATGAGGAGGAAATGCCCTCGACTTCATGATGGTCACCTTCAGTAGAGGGGTCAACTCTCGACTTCTGCTCCAGTTATTCACCACCCACCCATCTAGTTATGGGTAGAGGTCAGGTAGGCAGGGGTCGCCCCAGAGGGGGAGGTCAATTAGGCGGTGGCCAGGCTCTTTTCTATGCTATTTCATGCAGGAGAGATCCACCTATTCATATGTGTCATAATAAATCTCATATTATTTGGGTACACCCCCATAATTTCTTCCTTTACCTATTCATGTGTCTACCATAGTGAGCGAAACTCTTATTGTGGACCGTGTGTACAAGTCATGTGTCGTGTCTGTTGGGGGTCTGGAGACCCGAATGGATCTATTGCTATTGAGCATGTTGGATTTTGATATTATTTTGGGCATGGATTGGTTGTCTCCGCGTCATGCTATTCTAGACTATCATGCTAAAACAGCCACCTTTGCTATGCCGTATGTACCGCGGATTGAGTGGCATGGTGTGACTAATTATATTCCTAGTAGAGTGATATCTTTCATAAAGGCCCAGCATATAGTTGGGAAGCGTTACCTTTTATATGTTGTGTTCATGAGGGATGTTGGAGCTGAGACCCCTAGCATTGATTCTGTTCCAGCTGTGAGGACTTTCCCGATTGTTTTCCTGCAGACCTACCGCACATGCCGCTGGATAAGGATATTGATTTTGGTATTGACCTGGTACCGGGCACTCAGCCCATTTCTATTCCTCTATATCGTATGTAACCATCAGAGTTGAAAGAATTGAAGGAGCATCTTCAGGAACTCCTAAATAAGGGGTTCATTCGGTCTACTGTGTCACCTTGGGGTGCACCGGTTGTGTTTGTTAAGAAGAAAGATGGCACAATGAGAATGTGCATCGATTATAGGCAATTGAACAAGGTAATAATTAAGAACAAATATCCGTTGCCTCACGTTGATTATTTATTTGCCCAGCTTCAGGGAGCAAGGGTGTTCTATAAGATTGATCTCTGTTCGGGCTATCACCAGTTAAAGATCAGGGATTCAGATATTTTTAAGACCGCTTTCAGGACTAGATATTGTCATTATGAGTTTTTTGTCATGTCTTTCGGGCTGACCATTTCCTTGTTTGATAAACAGTATATTTCGGCCTTATCTGGATTTGTTTTCGTTATTGTATTCATTGATGATATTCTAGTGCACTGGCGTAGTCAGGAAGAGCACGTGAAACATTTGCGATTTTTATTGCAGAGATTAAGAGAGGATAAGCTTTATGCAAAGTTCTCCAAGTGTGAGTTTTGGCTCGGTTCTGTGGCTTTCTTAGCACACGTGGTGTGCAGCAAGGGTATTCGGGTTGATCCGAAGAAGATAGAGGTGGTTCAAAGTTGTCCTAGACCGTCCTCAACCATAGAGATTCATAGGTTTCTTGGGTTGGTAGGCTATTATCGCTCATTTGTTCAGGGATTTTCATACATTGCATCGCACTTGACCAAGTTGACTTAGAAGGGCGCTCCATTTGTATGGTCGGACGAGTGCGAGGAGAGCTTTCTGAAGCTCAAGACAGCTTTGACCACAACTCCAGCATTGATTTTTCCATCAACTTCAAGTTCATGTACTGTATATTGTGATGCTTAAAGAGTTGATTCTGGAGGAGGCCCATAACTTGCGGTATTCTATTCATCCGGGTGCCACGAAGATGTTTGAGGCAGCACTGTTGGTGGAGAAGAATGAAGAAAGATATTGTAGGGTTTGGAGATTGGTGTATCTAATTTTTAGCAGGTAAAGTATAAGCATCACATACCGGGTGACTTACACCAGCAGATAGCTATTCCCAAGTGGAAATGGGAGAGGATCACTATGGACATTGTTCTTGGACTTCCACAAACTTGGAAAAAGTTTGATGTTATTTGGGTTATTTGGATCTGTTGACCAAGTCCACGCATTACATTCCTGTATGTACTACTTATTTTGTAGAGTGGAAGGCAACAATTTATAATGAGGAGATTGTTTGGTTGCATGGTGTTTCGATTTCCATCATCTCAGATAGAGGTACTCAGTTTACTTTACAGTTTTGGAAAGTCGTGCACAGAGATTTGGGTACTCTGTTGGAGTAGAGAACCGCATTTCATCCTCACACAAACGAGTAGTCCGAGTGTACTATTTAGATACTGGAGGACATATTGCATGCTTGTGTCACTTATTTTGGAGGTTCATGGGTGGAGTTTTGCCACTTGCAGAGTTTGCCTACATAACAACTACCAGTCGAGTATTCAGATAGCTCTGTATGAGGTTTTGTATGGGAGGCGGTGTAGATCTCATGTTGGGTGGTTTGAGCCCAGCGAGGCTAGGCTATTGGGGACATACTTGATTCACGATTCCTTAGAGAAAGCAAAGGTAATTTAGGAGAGGCTTCGTACAACGCAGTCGCATCAGAAGGGTTATGCATACCGGAAGGTTCGAGACGTGTCCTACATGGTTGGTGAGAAAGTCTTGCTGAAGGTTTCGCCCATGAAGGGTGTTATGAAATTTGGGCCTTTTAAGGTACTTCAGAATATTGGGGAGGTGGCTTATGAGCTTGCTTTGCCACCCAACTTCTCTAGCATGCATATGGTATTTCATGTCTCTATGATCCGGAAGTATATTGGGGCCCGTCTCATGTTTGGACTTCAACACGGTTTAGTTTGATGATGGTTTGACCTTTGATATGGTGCCATTAGCTGTGTTGGGTCGTCAAGTTCGGAAGTTGATAGCTTCAGTGAAAATGTAAGGGAGAGGTCGGCCCGTGAAGGAGGCTACCTGAGCGCTCAAGTGGGAGATGCGGACCAGATATCCTTACCTATTTGAGGCTTCATGTATGTTTCTTGACTCGTTCGAGGATGAACGTTTGTTTAAGTTTGGGAGGATGTGATGACCCGGCCAGTTATCTCTTGAGTTATTGCTTTGTTTCCCCCATTTTTTCTTCTTTTCGATTCGTTATCCATGTTTTAAGTGGTCTACATGATTTGTTTGCGTTTGGAGTGGAATTGGTTAGAATGAGAAACTTAGTCTCTTTTAAGAAAGCTTAAGTTGGAAAAGTCAACCAAATATTGACATATGAGTTAGAGAGCTCAGATGCGAGTTTTGATGGTTCGGTTAGCTTCGGTAGGTAATTTATGACTTAGGAGTGTGATCGAAATTGGTTTTGGAGGTCGGGTGTAGAATTAGGCTTGAATTGGCAAAGTTAGTATTTTGGAAATTTCCGGTTGATGGGTTATGTTTTGATCCCGGGGTCAGAATAGAATTCCAAGAGTTGTTGTAGCTTCGTTATGTGATTTGGGATATGTGTGCAATATTCCAGGTCATTCGGACGTGGTTTGGTTGGGTTTTCGATGGAAAGCGTATTTCGAAGGTTTTAAGAAAACTTGTCTTGAGTTAAATGTGAATTGATGGATTTGGTGTTGTTTGAGGTATTTTGATAATTGGAACAAGTTTGAATGAGGTTTTAGGATGTGTTGGTGCTTTTCATTGAGGTGCCAGGGGCCTCAGGTGAGTTTCGGGTGGTCAGTTGAAGCATTTTACATGTTGAAATGTTGCAGAAATTGATCCCATCTGTTGCAGAAGAATTGGACTTCGCGATCGCATGGGGCTAGTCGCGATCGCGTAGTAGGATTTTGGTGTGGCCTGCTATTGGCCTACATGTTTGCGTTTGGGGCCTCGCATTCACGGAAGGCTGGAGGGTAGTGCTTCGCATTCGCGTGAGGGTAGTTGTGTTCGCATAGTGGAGTTTGGCGCGTGAAGGGTCAAGAAGCTATTGCACTTCGCGTTCGCGTAAATTGGACTGCATTCACGTAGGTTCAAAGGTCTAAAGCATTGCGCTCATATGTATAGTGTCACATTCGTGAAAGGTTATTTTTGGGTCAAGATAAGTTGTGCATCGCGAACGCGTGGAACAACCGTGTTCGCGAGGAAGAAATACCCAAACTTGGAAGTGAGTTTATTAAACATTTCATCTGCGATTTGGAGCCATTTTCCCACCATAGCCGAGTATTTTGAGAGCTCTTTGAGGGAAATAAAGAGGGATTCAAGGAGAATTTATTGGAGGTAAATTGTATGAACCAAAAACGTGGTTCTATTGTGAAATTAACCTAGAAATTGATGAAACCTAAGATAAAAATGGAAGAACTAGGGCTTGGAACTTTGACTTTTGAATTGGGATTTGAAGGACCATCTGAGGTCGGCTTTGAGAACTTTTGATATGTATGAATTCATAGAAGGATAAGGAACACATTGATGTAAAAATTTCTATGTTTTGAGAAGTGGGCTCGGAGCTCGGGTTTTGCTAATTTTGGTATGTTTTATATTATTCGATTATTTCCGCTTGAGTTTCATTCCCTTAGAATATTGTGACGTATTCTTTCTGATAGTGGATAGATTTGACGGTCGTGGAGGCCGATTTGAGGGTCAAAGGCGTAACGAGCTAGAGGTTTAGCCGGTTCTAGGTGAGTAATGATTGTAAATGATATCCTATGGTTTTGAAACTTCGGATTCACACATCGTAGTGCTATATTGAGGTGAGACACATGCTCGATGATGAGCGTGGGGTCGTTTGCTATTGGGGATTATGACTGGTCCATCCCGATTGACGATTTTACCACGCATTTGATACAAACTTATTTGTTATCATCATTATTTGGACTGTATGCGATATATGAGCTTAGAGACAACTATTTGAACCCTCCGAGGATTTTTATCACTATTTCCTCACTGCTTTTGACCTACTACTTGAACTCAGTCAAACTGTTTTTCTACTGCTTTACAACTCATCCAGAACTAAAACAATATATTAAATGATGTTTTGGGATGAGAACTAGTGTTTTACTAATGTCCGAGGGGCTTATATGCTTTCTGGACTGAGTATGACAGAGGGCCAGATGTGAGGATACTATGGGATCAGGCTACGTGCTGCAGCAGTATTATACTGATACTGATATGAGGCCGAGGGCCTATATTTGGATGCCACGAGATGGATTAATATTGCGTTTGGGCCATAAGGGACCCCTCCCGGAGTCTGCACACCCACAGTGAGCGTCGACGAGATATATGGATCGGGCTACACGCTGCAGCGGTTACTATATAACGCAATTCTATGTGTTGACTTTCTTTGGTTGTTAGTCACTTAACTTCTTACCTGTTGTAGAATTATCATATTTCATTTTCATTGGTTTTGTTTGTTTCATATCACTTGTTTTAACTGCGGCATTATTGATTACTCTATGTTTTCCATGATTTCTTATTCTCAGTAATTATTTATACTTATTGCTCACTGGGTCGGAGTACTCATATTACTTCTTGTACCTTGCGTGCAGATCCACGTGTTCTAGAGGCTGAGTGAGGATTTTCAGTCGAGCAGCACATATCCGGGAACATCGAGGTAGCTGCATGGTGTCCGCAACCCTGATCTCTCCCTTCTATCCTTTTGTTTTATCCTCATTTCATAGACTGATATGCTTCAGGCTGTCAAACTTGTATTAGAGTCTCAAGAGTCGTGACATCGGATCTGTATGGTCTATGTAGTAGTATCATCATTTGAATTTCCGCATATTTAACTCATTGTTTCAGACCCTTATTATGGTATATTGGCAATTTAACTGTGTCAGTTGATAATGAATTTTATAAGAAAATAGGTTGAGGTTGTTAGTTGGTCATGCTTGCTTAGCAGTGTATTGGGCGCCATCATAACCGTGGTTGGGGTCGTGATATGAATATAGGTTGTAACACCCTCCCTCCCTTAGGAACATTCATCCTCGAATGCAAGGGTTTATGGGGACACTATATTATGGACACTAGCCAAACATGCAAGTAGCAAACCCAACGTATTGCCTCACAAGGCTACACAAAGCATTATGGATATATACATTGTCTACGTATCATCATTTTGTATTAAGGAAGAGTATTCTCAAGATATTGCTTACGTCATAGTGTTGTTTGACCTTCTAATACGTCCTGCGTTCCCCTGGAATCCTCGTTATCTTTATTCTAGAATAGTTAAGGGTATTTAGACTTCATCTTGTCTTCTGCTTCCTATGTCATTTCTTCCATATTCTTCTTCCTCCACAATACTTTGAGGAAGATCCTCTGTAACTTGTACTCAGCTTGCGGACTTGTTTATCTAATATAGCCACTGGCACTTCTTTATATGATAGATCCTCTGTAACTTGTACAGATTTGATATGGACGACTCGAGAAGGGTCTCCAATATATTTCCTCAACGTAGATATATGGAATACCGGGTGGAAAAATTCCAATTTGGATGGCAATCCTAACTAATAAGCAGGATGATACTTCATGAACCTCTCAAGTCTAAGTTGTTGCTCCTCTGATGCCCCTGCCCTAACCTCGAGCTGAACTGAAATAACAGGCTGTATTGGAATTCCCTACGATCTAATTTATCAACATGGACCAATTGCTCGACAGTACGGGCCGTAAGAGTCTGAGCTCTTCCCCCAGCCTAGATGTGGTTGGTGTAAGTGGAATCAACCCATCCTGAGCTAGAGTACCAAACATTCTCAAGAACTATGCGAGGGTCACATGAAGTGCAGGGATGGGAACAAGAACCTCAGGTGCATGTACTTCAACTGGAGTGTAGATACCCAATTTTTTCCTATTTATTTTTTACCAAAATAACTTCCAAAATAGCATATATGTGCATATATAAGCAGTCACGACCTGGATTTTTCCCACCATTGGGAGTCGTGATGGCGCCCATTTTATAAATATTCCATAAAACTTTAATCCAAACTATATAATTACCGAAATAATTAAATAGAAATGCGCGGAAGAATTTTAACAAAAATAATAACAAACTGCGGAAATTTGTAACATGCCTCTACCCAGTATGTGATGTCACTACTCACGGAATACTAATAGAGTTCTACAAATATCAGTCTCAAAGAAATGTATAACAAGTCTGTTTTGATACAACTAAAATAAACAGAAAGAGAGAGATGAGACTCAGGTCCGCGAATGCCAGCGAACTACCTCGGAGTCTCTGGACTGAACGATCGTTCCCTAACTACTGTTGCGGTCCATAAGCTGTGTCCTTACATGTGCAGAAAAAGGCACAAAAGTGTAATATTAGCACAACCGACCCCATGTGCTAGTAAGTGCTTGGCCTAACCCCAGCGAGGTAGTGACGAAGCTAAACCGGACCTACCACAATCAACCTGTACAGATATATGAGCAATAACGGAAAGATAAAAATATTTAAACAGATAATGGGGAGGGGACATGCTTGGGGTGTATTCAATTATAAGTACACTAAAACAGAAATGGAACAGAAAAAATATAACATTAATATAAGAAATCCAGTGAATCAACAACTGCACTGCACCACCCTTCGTGCTTTTACTCTCATTTCTCACCAGAACTGTCAAATATAATGCTACGGCATCACCCTTCGTGCTTCTACTCTCAAAACACAGTGCACGACATCACCCTTCGTGCTTTTACTCTCAATACATAGTGCACAACATCACCCTTCGTGCTTTCCTCACATAACTCTCACATCAAGGAACAGAGTGACCCTTCGTGCTCAAATAATCAAGAAACATGGCACGGAAAGACCCTTCATGCATAATCTCTCTCGTGCTCACCCAATCAATGGTCACAACAAAAATGGAAAGGAATATATAACAAGGTAAAATATCATGGCAAGGGAGATTAACTCAACAATAAGTCCCGGCAAGGGAATACAGCTCAACAATAGGTCCCGACAAGGGAAAACAACTCAATAATAAGTCCCAACAAAGGAAAACAGCTCAAAAATAAGTCCCGGCAAGGGAAAAATACCAAAATTCCTTCTTTAGTTCATTTGCTTCTCAATTATCACTTCATAGTTCATTGAACAAGTAATTATCACAACTGTCCACTTCTTTCAAAATTTTAATAGCAAATATGACTCACGATCATGCTAGACTCGAGCGCATAGGGAACCGTCACCATACCTATACACCGACTTCACATAGCACATAGCAAATATTATCCTAATCATATTCCCTTAAGCCAAAGTTAGATCGAACACTTACCTCGAATTCGAAAATAGCAACTCATAGCTCAACAATCGCCTTTCCTCTAGAATTCGACCCCGAACCAACGATATCTAACATAAATCGATTCAATATTATCAATAATAGCACAAGGATACAATTTCCTAGCCTAGAAATGCATCTCCTAACTTTCTTCCAAAAATAACAAAATCTGACACCGGGCCCACATGGTCCAAACTCGAGGTTCGGACCATATTCCGATTACTCATAACTCCACGAGTCCAAATATATGATTTGTTTCAAGATTCGACCCCAAATTGAGGTTGAATCGCCAAAAATTCTCAAAAACCTAACTCTACCCAAAAGCCCAAATTTCTACCATGATTTTATGATTTAAGACTATAAAATTGATAATTAGATGAAGAAATAATGGAAGAATGAAGTGGGAATCACTTACCCAAAGATCTATGGTGAAGTGGAGGCTTGGAGTTCGTCAATGGAGAGTGTATGAGGAGAGCTCGTGAGAGAATTTTTGAAGAAATCCGGAAAAAACACTATTCTGGACTAAATTAAATCGCTGAAGGAAATTGGCCTATGCGATCGCAGGAACAGGAATGCGATCGCATAGAGATAGGGAAAGTTGGCCAATGCGATCGCAGGGGAAGGGACGCGTTCGCGTAGAAGAAAGACGGGGTTTGGCTTGTGTGGGGTCTGAACACTATGCGATCGTGATATAGGGAATGCGATCGCACTGAAATGACTGGCCAAGCTATGCAATCGCGGGTCAGACTATGTGATCACATAGAAGAATTTCCACTCACTTGAAGGCAGCCATATACGATCGGGGAGGGCTTAATGCGATTGCAGAGAACAAAATGTCTGTGAAAAAATTGCAGAAGTCTGCCGGGTTCAAAAGGCCAAAAACATCGCAAACCACCCCCGAGCCCTCGGGGCTCCCAACCAACCACACATACTAACTCAAATATCATTTACGAACTTGTTCGAGCGATCAAATCGCCAAAATATGAGCCTGATACCATTAATTTTGATAAATTTTTATATTCATTTTTCCGTAAGTATTTTCAGAAATAATTTCACAGAATTTTTTTGTACTTTGGCCTAGGACCTCGGATTTCGATTCTTGAAATATGCGCGGGTCCCAATTTTCCTTACGGTACCGTAACATCACGGGTCCGAGGCCGTTTACCCAAAATATTGACCAAAGTCAACTATAACAATATTATTATCAAAATTCATAGTTTTTAACACATAATTCAAATATTTCCACATAAAAATTTTGCGGCTTCAAGCTCGGATTGTACACGCAAATCTAGGAAACCAAATAAGAGATTTTCAAGGCCTCAGAAGCACAAAGAAAAGGAGAATTACGGTGATGACCTTTTGGATCGTCACATCCTCCACCTCTAAAACAGTCGTTCGTCCTCGAACGGACAAAAGAAAGAAGTACCTGAGTCGGGGAATAGATGGGGATAACGACTTCGCATATCAGACTCGGACTCCCAGGTTGATGCCTCAGGAGGCTGACCTCTACACTGAACACGCACAGAAGGAAAACTCTACGACCTCAGCTGTCGAACATGCCAGTGTAAGACAGTCACTGGCTCCTTCTTATATGACAGATCATTGTCCAATTGGATAGTACTGAAATCTAACTCGTGGCGACATCGCCGTGATACTTCTGAAGCATGGATACATGAAAAACCGGATGCACAGCTGACAAGCTAGGTGGCAAGGCAAGTCTATTAGCCACCTTCCCCACATGGTCAACAATCTCAAATGGGCCAATATACCTAGGGCAAAGCTTTCCCTTCTTCCCGAATCTTATCACGCCCTTCATACGCGATACACAGAGCAATACTCGCTCACCAACCATGAAAGCAACATCCCTAACCTTACGATCTGCATAACTTTTCTACCTAGACTGAGTTGACCGAAGTCTGTCCTGAATAATCTTGACCTTATCCAAGGCCTCCTGTACAAATTCTGTACCCAATAACCGAGCCTTTCCCAGCTCAAACCATCCGACTGGGGACCGACACCGTCTACCATACAACACCTCATACGGAGCCATATGAATACTGGAATGGTAGCTGTTGTTGTAGTCAAACTCCGCTAAAGGCAAGAACTGCTCCCACAAGCCTCCAAAATCAATAACTCAGGCTCGAAGCATATCCTCAAGAATCTGAATAGTCCTCTCGGACTAATCGTGCGTCTGGGGATTAAATGTTGGACTCAACTAGACCTTGGTGCCAAACTCATGCTGCACCGCTCTCCAGAAATGCGAGGTAAACTGCGGACCCCAGTCCGAAATTATAGATATGGGCACCCCATGAAGGCGAACGATCTCCCTGATATAAATCTCAGCATACCTCTCAGATAAATAAGTGGTGGCAACTGGGATAAAATGCGCTTCCTTGGTCAGCCAATCAACAATAACCCATATAGCATCAAACTTCTTCCGAGTCATCGGAAGGCTAGAAACAAAATCCCAAACCACCCCCGAAAACACTCCCGAGCCTTAGGGGATCCCAACTAACCACACACACTAACTCAATATCATCCTACGAACTTGCTCAAGCGATCAAATCGCCAAAATAACATCAAAATCAAAGAATCAATCTCCAAAACTCATGATTTTCATTTCATAGTTCAAAACTTTCAAATTTTCTATTTTTAGTCAGAAACACGTCAAATGACGTCCGATTTCAACCAAACTTTATAGATAGCGCTTAACGCTCAATAAAGACTTGTACTAGGCGTTAAAAGCAAAATACGAGCCCGATACCATTACTTCTGATCAATTTTTATTTTCATTTTTCCCTAAGCATTTTCAGAAAATAATTTAAGAGAAAAGTTCCGTACTCGTGCCTGGGACCTCGGATTTTGATTCCGAGAATACGCCCGGGTCCCAAATTTCCTTACGGTCCCTCCGGGACAGTCATATCACGAGTTCGACTCTGTTTACCCAAAATGTTGACAAAAGTCAACTATAGCAATATTATTATCAAAATTCATAGTTTTTAATACAGAATTCAAATATTTCCACATAAAAATGTTCTGGCTTCGCGCCTAGACTGTGCACGCAAATCGAGAAAATCAAATAAGAGGTTTTCAAGGTCTCATAAGCACAAAGAAAGGGAGAATTACGGGGATGACCCTTTGGGTCATCACATAAGCACATGAGTTTAGGTATTTTTTCATGATTTTTCAACTAGTTTATTGCCTATTTTTATACCATAAAAATCCAAAATTATTCCCAAAAAATATCATTCTTGTGATTAACTTATTTTATCCCGTTTTGAACTAAAATATAATTAAATTAATCTTCAAAAATTTTTACATATTTATTTGGCATTTTAAAAGTAAAATTTCATATAATTGCAATGATGGCCTATCTTGAAATTTGTAGCCTTTTATACCTATAAATTAGCTCCAGTATTTTTCTATTAATATTTATATAATATTTATTTACTCAGTACTCTTAATTTTCTTTTATATTTGTATTATTATTTTTTTTACAAAATCAAAAGAAAAATTGGCTATTTACGGATTTGGTTTTATTGCATTTCAATTTTAGCCAAATTGGCACTCCAATTTAACCCCAAATCGAGCCCAATTAACCCAACCCAATAACCATTCAACCGGTCCAGCCTAAATGATCAACGACCACCATTAAGTCTTTCCTTTGTAATTTCTAAACGTCCCATAAACCTACCCCATTCTTTCAGAAATGCCGCCTTTGATTCCCCTCTTCTCTCAACTCACCTCAAGCCCTAGCCGCCACCTCCCATCGGAACCCGAATCCATGGTGGTTGCCTCTCATCTAAGGTATATACCAGCCTAACATGGCTTCCATGCGTTTATTTATGAGGTCCTATGACCAGTCCTTGAAGGCGTCTTAACCAGGTCTTTGCTCGATGGCTTTTCTCCGGTCATCTTCAACCTCTGTCCGGCCTATATGGCCATTCGAGTTCGATCTTCGAGTGTCCTGCTTAGATCGAGAGTTTTCAAAGCCTTTATCACTTCCTGAGTTCCTTACAAAACCTTAACTCAAAGGTTTCTTCGATTTATTTTCATATCTGCCCTAGATCTATGTGTGTTAGAGTTTTCTGAACATGTTTCTCGAAGTTTTCCCAATTTTCTTTCGCTTTCAAATTTCTTTGACCTTTTAACTAGGGTTTAATTTAAGTTATTTCGAATTTATTCTTTTATTTTAGCATGTTTCTATACTTTTCTTATGTTACTTTCTAATCTTGTTGAAAACCCTAATCTTGTAATTTTGTTTGATTCTGTTTTTTACCGTTTTATTCAATTTTCATGCCTATCTTTTCTAATCTTGTTTGATGGTTAAAAAAGCCCAAACTTTTGGGGATTTATCCGAGTTCCTGAGCCTGGCTATTTGGCCTATTGATTAATAGTTGAAACCGTAACTTTAGGGGTGTTTTATTCGGCACTCTGAAATTGCTTGATTCACCTATTTGTCGTCTCTATATTCAACTGATTTTTAAAATCATAGTTCTTCTGGGGATTATTCGAGTTCTTTAAAGTTGTTTGTTTGACTTGTTTGTCTGGAACTATGCAACTTGATTCTTGCATCCCTCTTCTCTATGTGTTCTGAGTTCCATCTCAACTCTCTGCATACTTTGATTCTCTCTCTCTCTATTACATTGAAACCTAACTAGCATGTTTGAATGTCTACTCTATGCTATTACTGTATGGTGGTACTTAGTCCTTCCTCTTAAGCAAGAAATTTGTGATCACGTGATTTTTTGCCTCACATGCACTACTTCCACAAAAATAACAAAAAATGTTTGTTTTATTGTGTCCAATTTTGTGAATTTTTTGTGATGTTTATAGTAATTATTCATATTTGTCTGTGCAATGTTTGTTTGATAAATTAGTGATATATATATATATATATATATATATATATATATATATATATATGGAATTAGCATTTAGGATTTAATCTTACAATTAGGAGTAATTAGGTTCGTTTTACAAAAATGAAAAATCACAAAAAAAATATGTACTTTGCATTTTTAGCATTTAATGTCAATTGTGTGATTTCCTTTTTTTGTGATAATTATTGTTAAAGTTAATTTTTTGATTTTAGGATTTAATCTAGGACTTTTGATTCTTAAATTAGGAATTAAAAAGGAAATAAAAGAAAAGAGAAAAAATAAATAAAAAATTTAGGAATTGGGCCAGTTTTAAAAGAAATCCTAGGCCCAATCGACGCCTCACCCGGTCCAAGTCGGCCAGGCCATTCGACCGTCTAAACGACGTCGTTTGTGTTACTCTCGAATTGTGATGTTGGATTAAATCAATCTAACGGTTAAGATCATCCCTCCCTTGACCCGTTCCTTGTACCCGGTCCAACCCAACAACCTCATTTAACCAAACGGTATTGTTCCTTCTAAGGGAATCAATCCAAGTCATCGCTCTTTATTGATCCAACTGCCAGGATTAATCCCCAAATTTTGTCCTTTCAGACCCCCACATCTTCGTCTCCAAACCTCAGAAACCAAATATGTCTGCGGCCTTCAAAACCCTCAGCCCACAAGAAATCGCCTCACGGCGATTTTGATGATCCAAACGACCCCGACTTCAAACCCTGAACTCCTCTAAACCTTCCCGTTCCAACCTTCCTAATAGCTAACTTCAAAGTCCTAGAACTCCTCTAATCTTTAATCGAAGAGTCGGTCAAAACTTCATCTTCTCCGATGGCCACCAAACTTACACCTGTTGACAAATAGACCACCCTCATCACCGAACCACCCCTAGTTTCCCTCGAATCAAGCCGGAATTTGACGAATATTAAATCAACTAAAGGACCCTAGAAGTACCCAAAACCCAGAGTTGGTATGATGTGGGTAAACTTGAGGTTTTAATCGACTTTAATCGAGCGTTCTCAGTCGAGAACACTCGATAAAGGTCCATCTTTTTCTGTTCTTTTTTTTTTTTGTAGTCTATCTGTTTAGGTTTCATTATATTTTTTTCTGTTGATTTTTCGTTATTTTTGTCAATGATCTTCTGCTTCTTTTCAGGACCTTTTTCTTTGGTCCAAAATTTCTGATTGATTGTTATATGTTATAATTTGTTTATCGATTGAATAAGTGTCGTCGATTAGTCTGTTATGTTTGAATGTTAGATTAACGTGATAATTGTTTAATTTTGGTTCATTCCAATATGTTTCCCTCCTGTTTCTTTTCTGTTTTAATTTTTTGTGGTGAAAAAAGCCTGGTTGCATATTTGAACTTAGAACTGAGCTTGTTGGTATATTCATTTCATCTTTGAACTGAATTAATTGATCATTTGTTATCATGAATCTGTAGATCCCATTAAATATATTCTAGATGTTTCTTCATTTGTTTTCCAATCCAATTAAGTGTATGTTCGCCTAGCTAATTTTTGTTCACTTGTTTCTGAGCTAAATATGATTGGTTCCCCAATATAGTTAGCTCAATATGTGCTACATTGAACTTTTAGTCTTCATTATTGATGACATTTGATTTAATCTGATCTTCTACTTTCATTACTGATTGATTGATAAGTGGAATTTGTTATAGTTGTGGTATTGGTATAGAGTGAAGGAAGATTGGGATAGGTCAGTAGTTTCAGTAAATCACATGGGTAATTTGGGTGTCAAAACTTGAAAAAAGCTTTAGTTTGAATTGTTGTCAGTAAGGTACTAATGGACCATTAAACTATTGTATTTGTTTAAAGTGGGGAACAAGACATAGTAGTGGGGACCACTAAGTAATAAGTAAGGGCTCTAATGGGTAATGGGAGTAATAATATGTTGAATGCTTTTTACTAAATTGGAAATCAGGAATAGTAAGTAATAATAAAAAAGCTAAAAGGGTTCGCATAGTAGAAGAATACAGAAAGCTGAAAAGTAAAACGAAGCTGGGGGTATTAATAAAAGGTTTTCTTTTAACACTGTAAAAGAAAAAGAAGGGCTGGAAAGGGTTAAAAAGTTTGGGTTTAAATATAGAGATTAGATTTAACATTAAGGGGGACTTGAACTGGCAGTAAGAATTTAGAGTCAAAAAATATATAGAACAGAAAAGAGTATAGACATTGAGGAGAACATTTTGAGAGTCTTAGAGAGTTTTGAGAAAGAAAGAGCTAGGAGAACTAAAAAGAAATCAAAGAGCCTTTAAGTGAGTATTGAGAAAGTGTTGAGGTTCAGTTATAGACTTCAAGGGTCAATGTTTGAGTGTTGTAACTGTTTCATTAGGGTTCCGAGTGGTCCTGTTTTGATATTGAAGATTTTGAGGGTTCAATTAATTGCTGTATACTGTTGTTGGATGGTATTTCTGGTCGTTTTGTTGTTGTTGCTATTATACTGGTTGTGTTGGTCTTTTTAAAAAAAAATGTCTCGGTTGTTGGTGTTACTGTTCCATTGCTGCCGCTGTTATTTGGTGTATTGTGCTGCTGTCTCGCATCTACTGTAATGATCACTCCATCTTCTCCTCTTCTTGTATTGCCATTTCCAGGCACATTTCACTCTCCAGTGATTAATGAAGCCTAAGCTAGGTGTATTCTCAAGTTTGCAGATAATTGTTACTGGTTTCTCCCCGAATTCTAATTATTATTTTACATTAATTCTAATGCTTATCATAATTAACATTTGGACTATTATTTAAGGCTTATACGAGCAGTTAGCAGTAATGTTAGCTGTTAGTGTAGTTAATTCAGATTTTGGTATCATGTAAATTTGATAGTTAAATTTTGAGTGAGCTGCTGGTTTGAAATTGAATAAATAAATAGACTGTATGATCTTATTAGTGTGAAATCAATTAGACCTTATAGTTCTAAAGGAGTGAGTTATTTTAGTTGTTCATTTACAGGTTCAATTCATGAATATATATCCTTAAAATGTACTTATCAAAATTAATTGGCTGTTGAAATTTCAGATAGAGTATGTTTGGTTACTAATGTACAAACAAGTTGAATATGTATGTGAGAATTAGATTCAAGGTCAGCATGCTTAGATCTGAACGATTTATTTGTTCAAGAAACATTAAGTCTAGATGTGAATTAAAATCAATATTCCAAGATCCAAATAAAATAAGTATTGGATATGGGCTCATTTGTGAGCCAAAACATGATAGTCTTTGTTCAAATAGGATCTGGGCCTAAATTTGTTTAAGGTCCAATGTGAGGCAGCTTCTTATAATACTAACTGTGACCTCTTTCTTCCTAAGCTAAATTCGAATGCCAAAAACAGCTGAAGGTTTGAATTCATATTAAAGTTATGGGATTAATTTTGTAATACAAGATTTGGGCCTTTCAAGTAATGCTCATTAACTAGGTTTCTTCTCTGTTCCTAGAGACAAAAATTAAAAAATTATAGTTACTTTAGGATTGACCTTTAAATAAAAATGATGAGACGAGCCTCATGTATATATATAAGTAAACTGCGGGGCCCTTATTCAGTGTATATATTATGATACTTAGAATTCGGGATGAGCCGTCGAGCATAATTTCACGGCCTTCCCCAATATAATAATACGCTAGTCCCTTTAGGCGCGCTTTTAATAATCTACTTTCTTAAACTCGGTGCACATTTATGTGGCCCAAATCCAAATCTCAACGGTGTTAAAATATGTCAAAAACCACGTGTGCGTTTATCGACGGGGTTCAAGATTTGTTTTAATGATTTGCAATTTTCTTTAAAAATGAATAAAAGTGGTTAAGTTAAAATTTGCACTTAGGTTCATAATTGGTAAAATCGAATATTTTAAGCCGAATATAACAGTTGAGCGACTGTGCTAGAACCACAGAACTCGGGAATACCTAACACCTTCTCCCGGGTTAACGAAATTCTTTACTCGAATTTCTGGTTCGCGAACTGTTAATTGAGTCAATGTTTTCCTCGATTCAGGATTCAACAAGTGACTTGGGACACCATAAATCTCCCAAGTGAAAACTCTAAATCTTTAATAATAAATCACGATTAATTTTTCCTTTAATTGAAAAAACTCCCCCCTACGCCCTCGCAGGTGTAGGAAAAAAGAGGTGTGACTAAATTGATTTCAAACTTTTACTTCCATGAATTTCTGATTTACTAGCCTGTCAAGAGTTAATTTGATTCCCTTCCTTTGATTTGCCTCATTGAATCTTTTAAAAAATAACTACATGTCTTGTACTTAGACTTATTTGCCTATTGTATGACTTTACTGTTTCTTTTATGGCAACAAGCCATTCTGCTATATGATTGATTCTTCTTTCCTTATGTGTGTCCTGTTAGTATCCGTTTGAGTAAGAATCCCCTGATTAAAGGGAAGACTTATACTAATTAATTCTGATTTGTGATAATTCCCATATTTGTGCTTTTACTCTACACTTTACTCATTTTTCAAAAACTATAAATACCTCTCCCTCTCCTATTTTAAAAGAAAAGTTCTGACGAACACATATATAGTACGCTCACTACTTCTCTTTCTTAAATACTACTAAGTTTTTCTCAAGAAGCATTCGAGTGTTTTGCAAAAGTCTTAAGTCAGTTTTCTTTCGCTGTTTGTAGCTGCAAGTGTTCTGCTCCTCTTTTCTTTACTTTTGCAACTGGTATGTCCATTTAGTTTAATATTGCCACTTCCTTATGTGTTTACACTTCAGTTCTTTTGTGTGTTTACTTTACTATTTTCTGCATATTTGCTATCCTTGCTCTTACATGAATCCCCTCTTCCTAAACCCCTTTATATGATGAGGTATGGTTCATAAAGAATGACAACACTTAAACATTGTTGCTCATGTGCCTGGACTGGATTCCTGGAATCCTAAACTCTATTAATTCCCATTCCCTTTTTACTTTATGTGTGCTTTGAGCCTAACACCTTGGTCTGGCGGTGTCCTAATCACTGTCCAGACCATAGCCTGACCTTTAATAGTTCTTCTCTAGTTTATTTAACTAAATAGGTTAGTCAGGGGTGTGCCAGCCTGGCTTATGGCTAGGTATGACCGCCAATCTATTATGGCTCCGCAACCCCTTTTTGAACTTACACTCATTCTTAAAGCCTAAGTTCTGCCCCGCTCTTGTATACCTTGCCTTGGACCTTGGAGTTCTCACTGAACTTGGATGCCTGAAAGATGGCCTTTCCACACTGCACTAATTCTAATGGTAATCTTTGGTGTAAGCAATGCCTGAAATTTCTGAAATTCCTTGGAACTTTAAAGCACCCTAGATAAAGAGAAGGCTTTGAAATTTGGATCCCGGAAGTGGTTCAATCTCATATTGTTAGGAACTAAGTCTGATTTAGGTAACTTGGATGTAGCTATTAGTTTCAAATTTATTTTTTATTCTTCTGGTCTGTAATAACTTGTATAAACTCGGGGATCTGGCGAAAAGGGTGGGGCTTAATTTTAGCATAAAGGGTAGAAATCATGCTTCTAGGATTTCTTTACTGTTAGCATGTTTAAAATCAATCACATAGAAATCATGCCTATAGGTCCTATGCTTAATTTTCTGCAATCATACATATATACCTATAAGAATTTGCATATTTATGACACTAGGCAAACTTTTAGGATTAATCAAAAAATCAGTATCAGTTTACAAGTCTGTTGACATCTAAAAAGGGGTTAAATCAGTGACTCGTAGAGATCATGCCTATAGGAGCGTTCAATAAAACTTGCCTCACTCCTCTAAAAGCAGTAATAATTTTCCCGAACAACCGATTAAAACAATTGGTTTCCCTCACGCCCAGATCAGTGCAACTTTTCCTAAAAACCTAGTCTTTTTGATAAACTTGCATTCTTTTTATGAAACTTACTGCCTTTCTGGTAGTTTGACAAACACTTTCCAACTCAGTTACATCTCACTTTTTGCATCTTTAAATAACTTCTACAATTCAAATTCATTTTTCCTTAAACAATCTGCCTTTTTTGAAACTCGTTTTAAAACCGCTTTTTTATTTGCAATTCGATAGTCTATTTTTCTGGAAACTATTATAAACCATTTTCTTAAGTCTGCAACCTACCTTTTTCTTCTGTCTATTTTCAAGAGAATCAGTAGTCCTACTCGTGTTAATTAAGTGTCTTAATCTCTAACAACTGCATCTGAATAGGCTTAATGCAGATTTTCTATCTAAAGATATGTGTTGAAGCGATCTGCTCATCGCTTTAGTCTAATCTAAGACCAAATCATTATTTGCAAGATATGCTAAACTACACCATTTATATGATTTTAGGAGGTTATTTGAGCCTTGCTTACTTGTCTGTTTCCCTCTTTATTAGCATTCATGTTTTTAATGTTGCATTGGTGTTTTTTCATTTAAACTATCTAAAAGCCTCATACCTTTCTCCCCTTTAGGATTAGTAGTCCTAATACTTCTGGGACTGATAGGATTGGGGTGGGTACTAGCATGCTATAAGTAAACGAGACTATCTGCTCTTTATAACCTGAACGGGTGGGAAGGGTAGAATATGAAGATGATGACCGATGCGCTAATATCACGTGCGACCCCTTTTTTGAGGAGTGATTGATGGGTATTGCATTGAGGTGATTCATATTATGTATTAACCTAGGACCCCTTTTCCCTTTTATTTGTTATGTTGCTTCTATGTTTTCTTTTAAAAACTTTCATCCTTTTTCTCTTTTAAACTTTAGAACTTGTTTGCAACGATTATGTGAAAACTATACTTTCTTCTTCATCTGTCTTCTAAAGTCACAATTGCAGTATGACCGAGAACCACACTAGTGGATCTTTATGAGTGTCTAACACCTTCCCCTAGAGATAATTTCTGGCCCTTACCCAAACTCTGGTTCTTCATCTCAAATTATTTCTTTAAAAGTGTCCTAATGCACTATAATCATTAGGTGCGGACTCTCCAAATTCCAAAACCCAATTCTCTCAAAGGAATAAGAGTTGTCCTCCCATAATGTCGTATACCCGATTTCGAAACCCTTTTTGAGAAGAAGGGGGCATCGACATGGAGTTACTGGTGGCTTATCTGCTGCATCTCAGGCAAGTACTCTAGCTGCACCACATGTCCCTTATCAGCCTCTGCCCTGGCTTTGGCCTCTCGCATCTCTAGCAGAGGACGCGGGTGTCTGGTTGTCAGATCCAGCAGTGCATGTTCTCACCATCTATGAGAGAATAGAAATTCAAAATTCAAGTTTTCGTAGTGAACTAATTCTCACTAATAGCAATGAAGAAGTGGAGTTTTCCTAACAGTTTCGTAGCTTCTCAAAGATAAGTACAGACGTCTCTGTACTAATCCACAACACTCTACTCACCCTGCTTATGACTCGCAACACCTATGAATCTAGAGCTTTGATACCAACTTTTCATGGCCCCATTTTCCTCGTCTTAAGATGTTGTGATGGAACCTAGTCCCTAGGTATGCTGTCACGACCCTTGTTCACCAATTCTGAACCTGTCATGGCGGCACCTAGTCTTTGCAACTAGGTAAGCCTAACACGTTGCGGAATTTACAATCTCGACGAAAAATAACCATAGAATACTGAATACCATAAAGAAATGTATAGAGTTGTCACCTGGGACAATACACTGAAATACCAAAATGTTGTATATAACTCTTAAAATCGGGAATCCCACGGGCTACACAAGCTATAGAATAACTCCCAAAACCCGGAATCCCACGGGCTATAGAGGCTATAGAAGAACATACGATGCTCTAATCACCAGAATAGCAACTAGCTAACTATAGGTAGAATGAGAGGGAGACCCTTCGGATATGCGAAAGTGGCAGATGCATACCTCACGTCTTAGAGTATAGCTCCTTGATCACTGATATTGCGCCCGACTAGAAGTACCTGGATCTTCACATAAAAAACATGCGGAGAAGAGGCATGAGTACACCACAACGGTACTCAGTAAGTGCCAAGCCTAACCTCAATTGAGTAGTAACAGGAAAGTCAGGGCTCTATTGAGAGTAAACATGATAACAATAACGAACAGTGTAAGGCAGAGAATAATGAGGAAAAACAATGATAAAATAGGATAGAAGCTGCAAGTCAATGACAATTAAGCTAAGTAAGGAAATAACACAACTAGGTATCACTCAATATCAGGGTGCCATGTGGACCTCCCTGGATACCGTTCTGTAGTCGTTTTCCAAAAATGTACAGTTGATCTCCCGGGAATCTAACCTGTAGTCCGTCGCATTTGAATATCTAGAGGATCTCCCAGGAATCCAACCCGTAGTCCATCATATCAATATCTGGAGGATCTCCCAATCTAACCCATAGTCCATCATATCAATACTTGGAGGATCTCCCGGGAATCTAACCCGTAATCCATCATAATACCATGTACTGGGGGAATCTACCGGCTGCATTGCCGTAGTTCCATAAAATTGTGCACGGGGATCTCCCGGGAATATAACCCGTAGTCCCAAATAAACAACAAGGATGAGCTCCAGGAATCCCACATCCGTAGTCCCAATTTAAATGCACAACCACAACCAAGAATTTACAGGAAAAATCAAATATGGAACACCAACAATTAGGTATGACTTAGCCTAGCATGCTTCACGTAGAACAACTTAGACAAATAAACAAGTAAGAAATTAACTCTATCAAATCATTTTTTTCTAACTAACACAGATTAAATCTTGCATTGAATCCATTCAAATAAAATGGAGAAAAACAATTTAGATAATTCAAGTAAAGTGGATTTTTCAACAATTAGCGCAAGTACACGCTCGTCACCTCGCATACATGCTTTTAAATTAGCAGATAATAAGTCCTAAGGGGGCAGGTCCCCCACACAAGGATAGACAAGTCACTTACCTTGAACTCGTACAAAAATCACTATGAAATGATGCCTTTGCCACGAGTATTCGACTTCGAGTGGCCCAAAACTGTTCAAACCAAATACATATTGTAAATAACATCGTAAGTAACCAATTTCACTATTAAAATTAAAGTTAAGGCATGAAAATAGGTAAACTATACAAGATATCCCTCAGGACAATGTCTCAGAATAGAATAATTTTCACATTTTTGGAAACCTCGTACTCTCACGTGTCTAACCATATAAAAATCTCTCATATCGGAGGTTAAATTCCCCCTCAAATCCTCACAATTAGGTCTAAGAACTTTACCCCAAATTTTCATTCAAAATCCGAAATTAAAGGTTGAATTTGAGGTTAGATTAGCGGGTATTAATCATAAGGGAGTAAGTAATCATTACCCAATCACTGCCTCAGAAAAGCCCTTGAAAAAGCTTCCAAAACCGAGCTCTCTAGCTTAAGTTTTTGTAAAAATGGAAGAAGAGTCCGTGTTTGAAATATAAGTACTAGACAGGGCACTGTTCATCGTGAACACGGAGGAAATCTCGTGTTCGTGGAGAGGAAAATCAAAAGGCTGGAAAATGACCTTAGCAAAAGCGAAGGTAGGGATGCGAACATGATGATCTGGGACTGGAGCCTACGGGAAGGCGAAGGGTCTCACGCGAACGCGTTGAAGAAGCTGAAGAGGGGTCCAGGGTTTCGCCATTGCAAACGTGGAGGATGGAATGCGAACGTGATGAAGGGGGTGGATGGGAATCAAGAATAAGGGGAAGGGTACCGAAACGAGATGAAGGGTATGGGCACAGCTACGCGAATGCGATGCTCTCTTCGTGATCGAGTAGAAAAAAGCATTGACTGCAATTTTGTGCTGCAATTTCAAAACTCCAATTGCTCTGTTGAGCATCCAAAACACACCTGAGGCCCCCGGAACCTAAACCAAACCCACAGACATATCCCATAATATCGTTCAAGCTTATACCAATCCTTGAAGCAACCAAAACAATGTCAGAAACTATAATTAACCAATGATTTGAACCTAAGAACTTCAAAACTCAACCAAACTCGCTTTCGATCAAAAACCTAACCAAACCACGTTCGATTGACCTGAAATTTTTCATGCACATCCCAAATGACATGACGGTGCTTTACCAACTTCGGGAATCCCATTTTGACCCTCAGATAAAAAATTCACTATCTGACCGAAAACTTCAAAATTCTAACTTTCGATATTCCTAGCCTAAATGAGCTACGAACATCCAAAATACATTCCGAACACGCTCCCAGTCTCAAAATCACCTAACGGAGCTAGCAGAACCATCATATTCCCATTCCGAGGTCGTCGCCACACTATTCCAATTACAGACCATTTTCCAAAACTTAAGCTCTCATTTAGGGACTAAGTGTCCCAAAATACTCTGAATTCTAACATTCAACATCCCGGCAAACCAAAATAGCATAAATCAACTTAGGAGAAACAGTTAATGGGAAACGAGGCTTAAATTCCAAAGACGATCGGTCGGGTCTTCATATAAGCCTATTAATAAGAGATTATGACATAAATAAAACCCAAGGCATAAGATAACTAACAATTTTCATAAACATCTCGATTACTTAAACAAAACTACAATGCTCCCAAAATCCGGTGAGACTGAGTCATAAGATTCTACAGAATGTTCCAACACACCTACTAAAACACTATTTAATAAAGAAACAACAATAAAATAAGGGTAACACAAGGTGACTCAGAGGCATGAGGATGTCGAGCATGTATACATTAAAGTCTCTGGATGATAGCTACAATCAACACTAGAGTCTAGCATGTGCATACTTACCTGGATTTTCACAAAAAAAAGGTGTATAACCATAATATAAAAAGACCATAATGGTACCCAGTAATTATCAATCCTATTCTCAGTAGAATAGTGACAAGGCCAGGTCAAGACACTTACTATGATATAAATAGCAGAATGAAAACATAATAATGAGAAGTAAAGGAGGGAAGAGAAATAAATGATACAAAACAAGTTAATAACAAAGACTAATGACTGAACTGTAAGCATACAAATAACATAAAAGAAGCAATTTAAAGAGAACCTCAATAGTCGAATACAGGCAGAAAATGATAACACAAGAAAAATAAAATCGCAACAAGTATTCTACCAATCACTCTTTTCCAGCATGAGATGCACAACAAGAATCACGACAGAGGTACCACCTCTTATACAACAAGAATCACAACCGAGGTACTGCATCGTATATAACAAAAATAACAATCAAGGTACCATCTCGCATATAAAAAGAATCACAACCGAGGTACCGCCTATTATATAACATGAATCACAACCGAGGTACCGCCTTGTATTCATATTTCACAATTTCAGTCACACTCCTTCCTTCTACCTCTGCATGACCCTTACATTTAAATAGCTTTGTACATTTCTTTCTCAAATTGCT
This sequence comes from Nicotiana benthamiana, assembly GCA_034376525.1. NCBI lineage: Eukaryota > Viridiplantae > Streptophyta > Magnoliopsida > Solanales > Solanaceae > Nicotiana > Nicotiana benthamiana. The sequence goes on along the minus strand of CM067334.1, from coordinate 122,529,470 downwards.
ACACGTACTTTAGCCCACCTTGTGACGCCGCGTGGCTTCAAGAAATTTTCTTGCAAGGAACACGCACGTAAGTCCTACATTTTGCCATCGCATGCACATTAATCCCTATCATTATATCGCCGCATGCACATCAATATCACATCATAATAACAACTTGCACAATAAGTGAGCATATGTTACAACTTGCAAATAATCAATAATATCAACAATTCTACAACAATATCCCATGGTTCAACCACAATGCATACAAGAATATCAACTATAACAATGAATGTAAATTTCTCACTAGAAAGTATCTCAACAATTAACACTTCGCCTCAATGTAATAATGGTTTTTACAACTTCAATACCAATAATTCAACAATGAGAAAGATAATGTGTAACTAAGATACCTCATATTGGAAGAAATAACATGTAACTATGACTTCAAATAATGGTAAATCAATAATGGAAGAGATAACATGTAACAATGAAAGAGGAAATAAGTTTAACTAAATCAGAAGAGCAAAATAAAAAGTAAGATGTAGAACAAGAATTAACAAAGTCATTTAACACATATAAGGATAGAAAAACTCAAGCTATAGCATATTGACTATGAGAATTTAGAACATGATATGACAATTAAATTAAAATATGAAAAGAGTTTAAGTAGCCTAAATCGGTCAAGTACCACATATAACTCATGTATCCACTCGTCACCTTGCGTATATGAATTTCACTTAGCACAAATGACACAATCAATCCCAAATCCTAATGGTAGTTCCCTCATTCAAAGTTAGACAAGATACTTTACCTCAACTAGGCCAACTCTACCCTCAGAAATAGCTTTTCCAATAAAATTTGATTCCAAACGACTCAAATATAACCAAAATCGACTTAGTATCATTAAAAATGCAAGGAAAAGCAATTACACTATATTAATGTGGGGCTCACCCCGCCAACGCTCGGGTCCAAGGGTAGATTTCGACTGCTGATAACCCCACGAGTTCATATATATGATTTAGTTTTAAAATTTGAACTCAAATCGACTTTCAAAACTCAAATTCTTATTTTCCAAAAACTTGATAAAATTTCACAAATTTGCACTTTGATTCACATGTTTTTGAGCTTAACTATAAGATATATTGATGAAATATAGTTGGAAATTGAGTAGAATCACTTATCCAATGTTTGTAGATTAAAATCCCCTCTCCAAATCGCCTCCTACAGAGTCTAGGGGTTCTAAAATGAGAAAATATGTTGATACCTATCGTCTCCTAAACCTTATGACTAGCAAAAGATGTCCCATTTACGATACATGATTCCTATTTGCGAACCCTGACAGCACCACATATGTCGCAATTACGACAATATCTTTGCTATTGCAAAGCTAGTCACTATCGAAATTACGATCAATTGCTTGCAATTTTGAACTAGCCACTAGGCCTGCTGACTTTGCAAGTGCAAAAGGGAAGTCACATTTGCAACATTTGAGACCCCATGTCACCTTCGCAATTGCGAGACTGGTGCTCGCAATTGTGACAATAGAGCACCAACAACACCAAAAATTCATTTTGAAACATGTCCTAAACTCATCCGAGCCCTCGAGATTCCAAACGAAACATTCATACAAGTCTAAGACATCATATGAACTCACTCATGTGATCATAATACAAAATAACATCTAAAACTACGAATCGAACACTAAAACATATAAATTTCAAAGTAATGTCAAAAACTTCTAGAATTGCAACTAAGCATATGAACCCTATAAATTCAACTCTAAATGAAACAAACATTTACAAACAAGTTCTAAATAGTGTAACAACCTATTCTATATCCCACAAATAAATTTCGAGCTCAAGATCTAAATGTCAATGTACGGTCAAACATGTTAACTTCAAATTGCTAAATTTCGGCGAAACAATACAAATCAATCTACGGACCTTCAAATTCATTTCAGGGCATACACCTAAGTCTAAATTACTATACAAAGCTATCAGATCCATCAAAATATTGTCAAGAGACCATTTTAATAAAAATTAAAGTTTGGTAAATATTTTTAATTTAGCCTTCCATGCCAAGAATTAAAGGGTGCAAACAAACCCAATATCTTCCAAGAATGAAATTAATTAACCATGTATGTCATAAAAGCATAAACACACATGTGTGAAACATCAAAAGAGGCAATAGGGCAAAATTACACAAATATCGGTTAGTTCGTTACATCTGAGCTTGATGATGCGATGCCTCTTTTATTTGTACCCCTATGTGAGCTAGGTTAGCCATATTTGACGTAACATAGAGTTTAATCTCCTAATTGAACTTGATAGTTGCTATTTTGTGATATATTTACCTGATCTGAACTATGATATTATACTTGCATATACACACACCTTAGAATGACACTTATGCGAGTCCAAGAGTATGAAATTAGATATTCATTGATCATATAAATCATTCTTGTATATTTTTTTCTGTGTGATATGATTTGGACTTGTAATATGTGACCATGCCACGCAAATTGTTATATTTTCCCTCTTGCAACATCTTGCAAATTATGATATTGCATGTGATCAAGCCGAGCAGAATGTGAAATTGTACATGTGACCATACCATGAAACGTGTATATGGATCCATCCTCGGTCACCATTTCATGTGATTTCTTGATGGTGTACATGCAGATTTTAGGAATACTGATCAGTGGTTGGTACGGTTATTGAAATTTTGAGAAAATCTGGCCAGTTTTTGTCTTGGTTATTGCATTTCGTCTTTACTTGCAATTTCCTTAGTTATTTACCTGATTTACTTGCATATCATCTATATATGGTGGATCATTGATTGAGCGCAGTACTTAAGTAATTGTGTACACCAATATGGTTCTTTTTGTGCTTTATGACTCGACTATATTAATGTTGTGTACTTATTAAATTCATGAACTGTACATGTGATTAGCAAGTATCACTTATAATTATTGCTTCTTTAACTTCGCCGGGTTAGTTATGATACTTGCTGAGTACACATGGTCGATTATTCTAAAACTATACTATGCACTTAATTGTACATACTTAGGTTGTCACGGCCCTAGTTCACCAATTGTGAACCTACCATGACGGCACCCAGTCTTCGTGACTAGGTAAGCCTAACACATTGCAAAATATAACAGTTCAAAATAAAACAGTAACCAAACACTAAGTAGAATAAGAAATATATAACGGTGATGCTTGGCACATACACTAAATATATAAATTCTGAAAAATAATATCCCGACACCCGGAAACCCACGGGCAACACAGGCTATGAGAACATAAGTACAACTCTAATATATGGAGTGTCTAATACAACGGAGAAAAATAGGAAACATTTTTGCTAACTATAGGGTAGACCAGACGGAGACTCTCCGGTCTGCGGACGCAGCAGATATACCTCAAGTCTCTGATAGCAAGCTCCGGACTCACTTATGATATGCTTGGAAAGATGCACTTGGATCTGCACAACAAAACTGTGCAGAAGAGTAGCATGAGTACACCACAACTGTACTCAGTAACTGCCAAGCCTAACCTTGGTTGGGTAGTGACGAGGAAGGTGGAGGCCCTACTGAGATGAACATAAGAATAAATATGAAATGAATAGACATTAGGAAATACAATAAATCTCGAGTATCTAGCAAAAACAATAAGTAAAACGGAACAGGCTACACATACAAATCTACAAATACAAGAATGATCACTACATGCTATTTATCATCGGGGATCTCCTTATATCCCGAGGATCTCCTGGGATCCTCATCATTTACATAAGGGATCTCCAAGTAGCCCGAGGATCTCTTAGTATCCTCCATTTAATCATGAGGGATCTCCAAGTATCCCAAGGATCTCCTAGTAACCTCTAATTATTCAATTTTGTGCTGGAGATCTCTTAGTATCCTGCACTTCCAAATCTCGGAACAAATTACGAACAGGAGAAACTCCCGGGATTCCTCCCCGTAGACCGAATGGTAAACACATCACAAAAAATCGATATTTAACAGAAAGAAGCTAAGAGTGGACATGAAGTAAAATCTAGAGTCTAGCATGCTTCATAAAAGGAAGATATTGCAATTTAGACAAATAGAGCAAATAAGTTACTAACATGCTTTGCCTAAGCTAAAACAAGTGAAATTGCATTTTTAACAATTAAATACGTGGAGAAACACAACCTAAATAAGTCAAGTAAGGTAAATTTTAAACAATTAGCACAAGTACACGCCTGTCACCTCGCACACAAGGCATTTAAACAACAGTAAAGATATCCTAAGGGGAGATGTCCCCCACACAAAGTTAGACAAGCCACACACCTCGAACCGATCAAAAATTGCTAAGAAACAATGCCCTTGCCACGAGTATCCAACTCTGAGTGGCCCAAATCTATCCAAACCAGTTACATATTATAAATAACATCGTAAATAACTAATTCTACTATTAAAATTAAAGCTAAGGCACGAAAATAGGTAAAGTAACAAAAATGCCCCTCAGGCCAATGTCTCAGAATCGAATAATTTTTTCATTTTCAGAAACCTCATACTCTCACGAGTCTAACCATATAAAAATCTCCCAAATTGTAGGTCCAATGCCCTTTCAAATCCTCACAATTAGGTCTAAGAACTTTACCCCATTTTTTATTCAAAAATCAGAAATTAAGGTTGAATTCGCAATTATATTAGTGGGTTTTAGTCATAGGAGAGTAAGGAATCATTACCCAATCATTGCCTCTAAAAAGCCCTCGAAAAATCTCCCAAAACCGAGCTCTCTAGCTTGAGTTTTTTTAAAAATGGAAGAAGGGTTTGTTTTGAAATGTTAAGTACTAGTCAGGGATTTAATAAATCGCGAATGCGAGAGGTCCACACGTTCGCGTTGAGGAAAAATGTAAGTGACCAAATTTTCCCTTTGTGATGTCGAAGGGAAAATGCGAATATGAAGGCATGGGGGCCTGATAAGTACGCGACCATGACCTGGATACACGAATGCGAAGAAGGAACTGGAGGGGGGGGGGGGGGGTCCAGGACTTGAACATCGCGAACGCGTGAAATGGGAAGCGAAAGCGGAAGAGTTGAAGGCTGAACCTCACGAGCGCGGAAGAACAACGCGAACGCGATGAAGGAATTAAGGGCACAACTACGCAAACGCGATGACCCTTCGTGATCGCGTATAAAGAACCACTGACTGCAATTTTCTGCGGCACTTTCAAGACTCCAAATGCTCCATTGAGCATCTGAATCACACCCGAGGCCCCCAGGACCTCAACCAAACCTATAGACATATCCCATAACATCATTCAAACTTGTAACAACCCTTAAACCATCTAAAACAATGCCGGAAACTAGAATAAATCAATGATTTGAACTTAGTAACTTGAAATTCCAACCAAACTCGCTTTCGATAAAAAATCTAACAAAAATACGTCCGATTGACTTGAAATTTTGCACGCATGTCGAAAATGACATGACGGTGCTAAAGCAGCTTTCGGAATCTCGTACCGACCCTTCAATAAAAATTCTCTATCGGACCAGAAACTTCAAAATTCTAACTTCCGGCATTTCTAGCCTAAATGAGCTACAGACATCCAAAATATATTCCTAACACTCTCCCAACCCCGAAATCACCTAACATAGCTAACGGAACCATCGGATTCCCATTCCTAGGTCGTCTTCACACAGTTCTGATTATGGACTATTTTCCAACACTTAAGCTCTCATTTAGGGACTAAGTATCCCGAAACACTTTGGATTCTATTATCGAACGTCCCGGAAAACCAAAATAACAGAAATAAAGAAGTAAATGAGGGAACGGGGTATAAATTCCAAAGACGACTGACTGGGTCATCACATCTTCCTACATTTAAACATTTGTTTGTCCTCGAACGAGCATAGAGAACATACCTGAAGTATAAAAAGGATGAGGGTATCGGCTAAGCAGATCGGGCTTGGTCTCCCAACTCGCCTCCTTGGCCAGCTGACCCCACCACTGAACCTTTACTGAAGATATATCCTTTGACCTGAGCTTTCAGACCTGCCTGTCCAATATTGCCACTAGCTCCTCAACATAGGACGAGTCATTATCCGACTGGACTGAAGTGAACTCCAACACATGAGACGGGTCACCGTGACACCTCCGAAGCATCGAAACATGAAATACCGGATGAACCCCGGCCAAACTAGGAGGTAAAGAAAGCTCATAAGCAACCCTTCCCAACCTTCTTCAAAATCTTAAATGGGCCAATTAACCTCGGGCTCAACTTCCCTTTCTTTCCAAACCTCATGACACCTTTCATAGGAGAGACCCGAAGCAAAACCTGCTCACCAACCATAAAGGAAACATCACGAACCTTCCGGTCCGCGTAACTCTTCTGGCTGGACTGGGTCGTACGGAGTCTATCCTAAATCACCTTAACCTTCTCGATCGCATCCTAAACCAAATTAGTTCCCAATAACCTGGCCTCACCCGGCTCAAACCACCCCACCGGGCACATGCATCTCGTACCATATAAGGTCTATACGGCGCCATCTGAATACTGGACTAATAATAGTTGTTGTACGCAAACTCAGCCAATGGCAAGAACTGATCCCAAGACCCTCTAAACTCAATCACGCACGCACGAAGCATATCCTCAAGAATCTGAATAGTGTGCTTGGACTATCCGTCTGTCTGAGGGTGAAAAGTTGTACTCATAGTGACCTGGGTACCCAACTCGCGTTGGACGGCTCTCCAGAACCATGATGTAAACACAGAACCCCTGTCTGAGATGATAGAAATTGGAATGTCGTGCAGATGGACAATCTCCCTGATATAAATCCATGCTAACCACTCCGCTGAGTAAGAAGTACACAATGGAATGAAATGAACGGACTTGGTCAGCCGATCCACAAGAACCCAAATAGAATCAAATTTCCTCGTCGTCTGAGTTAGACCAGTCACAAAATCCATAGTGATCCTCTCCCATTTCCACTCCAGAATCTCCATCTGCTGGAGTAACCCTCCTGGTCTCTGGTGCTAAATCTTTACCTGCTGACAGTTGCGGATTCTAGCTACAAACTCTACTATGTCCTTTTTCATCCGCCTCTACCAGTAATGTTGCCTCAGATCCAGATACATATTCGCGGCACCTGGATGGATGGAGTACCGCGAGCTATGGGCCTTTGTCAATATTAACTCTCGAGAGCTTGCATCCTCAATACTCTATTGTCTCCAATAGTCTCATCTCTAGCATTGCCATGCTGAACTGTGTCCCTGAGGACAAGCAAATGAGGGTCATCATACTACCACTCCCTGATATGAACAAACAATGAAGACCGAGAAACCACACGAACTAGCACCCGACTGGGCTTCGAAAGGTCCAATCTCACGAACTGACTGGCTAAAGCCTGAACATCCATCGCTAAAGGTCTCTCTGAAGCTGGTAATTAAGCCAAACTACTTAAACTCTCCGCCCGGCAACTCAAGGCATCGGCTACCACATTGACCTTGCCCGAGTGATAAAGAATAGTAATATCATAATCCTTTCAGTAGCTCCAACCATCTCCTCTGCGCAAGTTCAGATCCTTCTGCTTGAACAAGTGCTGCAAACTCTGATGATCCGCATAAATCTCACAAGGCACGCCGTATAAATAATGACGCCAGATCTTCAAGGCATGAACAATAGCAACTAACTCAAGGTCATGGACATGATATTTCTTTGCTTGTACATTCAACTGTCTGGACGTGTAGGCAATCACCCTACTGTCTTGCATCAAAACCGCTCCAAGTCCAACTCGTGAGGCATCACAATAAACCGTATAGGACCCCCAACCAGTAGGAAAAATCAGAATATGGGTGAAGTCAAAGCCGTCTTGAGCTTTTGCAAGCTCGTCTCACATTCATCTGACCACTAAAAAAGAGCACCCTTCTGGGTCAATCTAGCCATAGGGGCCGCAATGGATGAGAACACTCCACAAAACGACGGTAAAACCTCGCCAAGCCAAGGAAATTGTGGATCTCTATAGTTGAAGAGCGCTTGGGCCAACTCTGCACGGCCTCCACCTTCTTCGGATCTACACGAATGCCCTCACTCGATACCACGTGGCCTAGGAACGCCACAAAACTCAACCAAAACTCACATTTTGATAACTTTGCATATAATTTCTTTTCTCTTGGGGTCCGAAGCATTGTCCTCAGGTGCTGCGCATGATCTTCCCGACTCGGGGGAATACAAGAATATCATCTATGAAAATAATGACAAACGAGTCCAGATAGGGTATGAATACACTGTGCATCAAATGCATGAAGGTTGTCGCAGCATTGGTCAGCCCAAATGACATGACAAGGAACTCGTAATGACCATATCGAGTCCTGAAACTATTCTTCGGGATATTCGGCTCCCAAAATGTTTTGCTGGTGATATTTGGAGTTCAAATTAATCTTAGAAAACACTTGTGCACCCTGAAGCTGGTCAAATAGATCATCAATACGAGGCAAATGATATCGGCTCTTCACTGTAACTTTGCCCAACTGATGATAATCGATACACATGCGCATAGAACCATCCTTTTTCTTTACGAACAAGACAGAAGCACCCCACAGTGAAACACTGGGTCGAATAAAACCCTTATCAAGCAATTCCTGTAACTGATCCTTCAACTCTTTCAACTCAGGAGGAACCATATAGTAAGGGGGAATGGATATGGGCTAAGTGCCCGACAACAAATCAATACCGAAATCAATGTCCCGATCAGGCGGCATGCCCGGAAAATTAGCTGGGAACAATTCGGGGAAATCTTGTACTATTGGAACAGAGTCAACAGAAGGGTTATAAGCAATGATATCTCTCACATAAGCTAAATACGCGGCGCTACCCTTCTCAACCATACAATGAGCCTTAAGAAAGGATGTATCTCTACTGGGAGTGTGATCAAAAGTACCACTCCACTCAATAAGTGGAATACCTGGCATAGCCAGCGTCACGGTCTTAGCATGACAATCAAGAATAGCATACTGGGGTAACAACCAGTCCATGCCCAAGATAATATCGAAATTAACCATATCAAGTAATAGAAGATCTCTCCTGGTCTCAAAACCACGAATAGTAACAAACATGATCGACATACGCAGTCCACAACAAGGGAATCTCCCACGGGAGTAGAAACATAAACAGAAGAGCTCAAGGTCTCTCAGGCTATACCCAAATGCAGAGCAAAATAAGATGACACATAAGATTAAGTAGAGCCTAGATCGAATAGAACCGATGCCACTCAGTGACTAACACATATAATACATATGATAACAAAATCATAGGCAACATCCTCGGCACAATCAGGAATGGCATAAATTCTGTCACGGCCCCTCCCTCGAGGAGGAACTCTATCTCCCCAATCCCTGCCTCTGGCTGGCTGGGCAGGTGGCGTGGCAGCTAGAGCTGGAACAATGGCCTGAGAATCCCGCAGGGTACGATGCTGCTGAGAATGTTGCGGAGGTTCACTCCTCTCGAGCCTAGGGCAATCCCTCACTACGTTGTGGATATCCGCGCACTCATAACAAGCTCTGGGAGGGCGCGTTGGCTATCACTGACTAGGTCCACCCCTACTAGACTGGCCTCTAGAGGTACCCCGCACGGGAGTTGCACTAGAAATCGGAGGTGCATAATAAGGCTCTTGAGATCTGGGAGGAGCTGGAGTACTGTTGGGTGAAGGAAGAGCTGAGTGAACTGGGCGACCAATATAGCCCCTACCATGATGTCCTGCTCCTGAAGTACGGGTACTGAAGAAATAACCTGACTCTCGAGACCTCTTGGCCTCTCTCTCCTCTCGCTTTATGGCATGCATACCCTCTATCCTCCTGGCTATGCTCACTTCCTGCGTATAGGGTATATCCATCTCTAACTCTCTCGCCATGCTACACCTGATGGAAGGAATAAGACCCTCGACAAACCGGCAAACCCTCTCATGAACAGTAGCCACCAAAGCAAGCGCATGCCTGGCCAACCTAGTATAACGGATGTAATACTCAGAAACAATCATAGGGCCCTGGCGCAAATGCTCAAACTCAACGCGCCATGCATCTCGGAGTAACTCTGTATGGTGGCCCGGGATTGAACAGGACCGGACCGGGCCCGCGGTCTTGGCGGGCCTAACGGTCCTGGTGGGCCGGTCTTGGTGGTCCTGAGACTGGTGGTACTCCTAAGCCCGTGACGGGCCGGTCCTTATAATTTAGCCTGTGTGCCTGAGACCGTTTAGCCCGGGACCGTCAGTCGGGCCTCGGCCGGTCCTGACGGGCTAAACGGGCCCAACGACTATTTTAAACAATTTGTTTTTTTATTTTAAAAATCACCAATGGCCATATTTAAAAAATAGCCCTTTGGGCTGAAAATATGGTTGTTTGGAAGTTTACAAAATGGTCATTTGGTCCCAAACTTTAATTTAACCCCAAACGTTATATAGTTACTCTTTTTCTCATTTCTCAACTATAAATACCCCCTCATTCTTTCATTTTTATTCACCAATTCACCAATATCTCTCAATATTTCTACTACAATTGCTTAATTTATTGTTGGAAATTCGTGAAAAATTGTGATGTAGTTGAATTGAAGTTTTCAAGTGTTCAATGATTTTCAATTTTCAAGATGTTGTTCGGCAATCCGGTAAACTCGTTTCAACTCTTACGTTTTAATAATATATTTTTGTGTGGTTTAGTTTGCATAATTATAATTAATATGGCATTTTCTTTGAAAAAAAATACTTGGTAAAGGAATAGGTAAAACCGGTGAAAGTAGTGGCCATAATACTACCCTTCCCCCGGTTCGCCGACTTAGAAATACTACCCTTCCCCCAGTTCGCCGACTTAGAAAAGATAAGAAAGTTGAAAGTAGTCACCAACCTAGACGTCCTCCTCCTCCTACCGTAATTCTTGATAGTGATCACCTTTGTTTTCAATTTACCGATAGTGAATTTCTCCATAATGTTGCAGTAGGTGATAGATTAGATGATAAAATTATGAATGCTCTTTACCCTAATGAACCTATCTTAGAGGAAAATGAGGATGATTATGATGATGATGAAACCCAAGCACCAGATTTAGATGATACACCTACTAGTCCTCTTAATAACCCAACTAATGACTTACCTGTAGAAACTCCTACCTTTAATAGACAACCCGCTAAACGTCAAGAAACATCATTAGTTTGGAATTTTTTTACTCAAATAAGAGAACACAATAAGGCTAAGTGTAAAACTTGTGGAACATTGCTGGTGCATAAATTTACTGGAGACCGTAGCGGCACGGGTAGTTTGACTAGGCACATAAAAACACACCCTAGAGATAAGGCTAGATTTTAGCAAATGCAAGCGCAGCAAGAGGGGACAAGTGTAGATTCTGCGGTTAACCCTAGTACAGGTTCAAATCTAGTTCAACTAGGAATTAACACTATCATCAGAGCTATTTTATATTATGATCCAAATAGAGATCGTGAAGAATTAGCAAAGATGATTATTGTTATGTGCTTACCTTATACTTTTGCTTCTAATCCTAATTGGGTTTATTATATTAGAAGAGTCTTTAATCTTACTTATAAAGGTTGGCCTCGTGCAACAGTTAAAGCCGATATTTATAAATTCAAACATGAATATGAACAATATTTGCGTTATTTATTTACACATATACCTAATCGGATTTTTATTACTACTCATATTGGTAGAAGTGGTAATGATTGTGATTATGTAACTGTTACAAGTCATTGGATAGATGAGGACTGGACTATGCAAAAACGTATAATTACGTATAGAATAATTAATTCGCGTCACACAGATAAGTTTATAGCTAACACTGTTCAAATATTTGTAGATATTTTTTCCTTTGCGATAAAATAATGGCAATTTCTATGGATAATGCTTCTAGTAACACTAGTGCTATCGACATGCTTACAAAAACGGTAAATCTTGCATTTACTAATATTTTATAGGTTAGATGTATTTTTCATATTTATCATTTAATTATTGGTGATGGTTTTCGACAGGACGCATGAGAACTACCCGTTCCGATAAGCTTCAGGAAAACTTGCCCCAGGTACTAGTCGCGCCGGCGAGGCCAGTTTGCGGCATTTGGGAGTGAGGAGCTAAGCAACACCGGTCGGGACGTGCAAGAGTTGGTAGCAGTTGACCTCGGGCGCATCAAAGCCTACATTCTGGTTTTTCCACCGGGAGTTGGTACCTCCCACTCTCTTTTTCACTCTGTACACCTTTTTACATACTCTACCTAGCATTCAGTGTGAGGTTTACTCTGTTGCTATCTAGTTTGCATCTTTTTTCGTATTCTGCTATTGTGCGTGTGTGCGTCACTATTCTCCATAGTCAGCTGGAGAGATATTGGCCGCGGCGGGGGATGATAGTGTAAGGTCATGTCCTTGGGGGGTGGGGCGGTGGCGGGGGTGAGTAGGGGGCAGGGAGTGGTAGTGCGGGTAGGGTGGGAGGTAAGGGTGGGAAGAGGGCAGCGGGCGCTTATAGATTAAGGATTGGTTCGTGGAACATAGGCACTCTGACGGGTAAGTCCATTGAGTTATCCAAGGTTCTTCAGAAGAGGAGGGTTAACATAGCCTGTGTCCAGGAGACTAGGTGGAAAGGGTCGAAGGCAAGGAATGCAGACGCGTTTAAGCTATGGTATTCAGGGGTTGTGAGAGGTAAGAATGGAGTGGGCATCTTGGTAGATAGGGATCTAAAGGAGTCCGTGGTCGAGGTTAGGCGACTCAATGATAGGTTAATGTCTACTAAGTTGGTTATTGTGGGTTGCGTCCTCAACGGCATCAGCGCTTACGCGCCGCAAGCGGGCTTAGACGAGGAGGTTAAGAGGCGCTTTTGGGAGGGCTTGGATGATCTGGTGAGCAGTATTCCCCAATCTGAGAAGTTAGTTATTGGAGGGGACTTTAATGGTCATATTGGGGCTGATGCTGGTGGTTATGGTGAGGTGCACGGTGGCTTCGGCTTGGGGTTAGGAATGGAGGAGGCACGTCACTGCTTCATTTCGCCAGGGCTTCAGAGCTTCTGATTGCAAACTCGACATATTACAAAAGGGAGGAGCATTTGTCACCTTCAAGAGTTCGGCGGCGAGGACTCAGATTGATTACCTCCTCCTCAGAATGAGCGATAGGGGTATGTGCAAGTACTGCAACAGTATTCCTGGAGAGTCCCTTTCGACTCTTCTTAGACTCGTAGTTATGGATGTTGGTCTCTTGGTTAAGAGGAAGAGGAGGGGTGCTCAGGGACAACCGCGTATTAGATGGGGTATTTTGACAAAGGAGAAAGCACAGGAGTTGGAGAGAAGGCTAGCTGAGGGCGGAGCTTAGAGAAGCTCTGGGGAAGCAGATGCTATGTGGTTAGAGACGGCGAACTTGGTTAGGGAGGTAGCAAGGGATGTGCTCGGGGTAGCCAAGGGTTATTCAGGCAGACATCAGGGTGACTGGTGGTGGAACGATGTACTCGAAGGAAAAGTGGAGGTGAAGAAGGCGGCGTTTGCTAAGCATGCAGGGAGCACAAGCGAGGAAGAACGGAGAGCGAACAGGTAGATCTACAAGGTGGCGAGGAAAGAAGCAAAGCTGGCTGTTACAAAAGCTAAAAATACGGCGTTTGGTCGCATGTACGAGGAATTAGGGGAGAATGGCGGGGACAAGAAGTTATTCTGGTTAGCTAAAGCAAGGGAAAGGAAGTCACGTGATCTTGACCAAGTTAGGTGCATCAAGGGCGAGGATGGTAGAGTTATGATAGGGGAGTCTCAAGTCAAGCAGAGGTGGCAGGCATACTTTCGAGACTTACTTAACGAGGAGGGGGATTGTAACATAGAGCTAGGGGAGTTGGGGCATTCAAAGCAACATAGACCTTGGGTACTGCAGGCGCATTAGGGCGGAGGAGGTCATGGGGGCTTTGCGTAGGATGAGTAGGGGTCGAGCGACCGGGCATGACGAGATCCCAGTGGAGTTTTGGAAATGCATGGGTATGTCAAGACTGGAGTGGCTCTCCAGGTTTTTCAATGTGATCTTCAGGATCAAAAGGATGCCGGAGGAGTGGAGGTGGAGTACAGCGGTGCCCTTGTACAAGAACAAAGGGGATATCTAGTGCTGCAACAACTATAGAGGTATCAAATTAATAAGTCACACCATGAAGGTTTGGGAGCGAGTGATCGAGGCGAGGGTGAGGGAGATGACATTTTTATCTGCGAACCAGTTCGGTTTCATGCCGGGTCGCTCCACTACAGAAGCGATCTACCTTGTCAGGAGGCTGGTGGAGCAGTTCAAGGATAAGAAGAAGGACATGCACATGGTGCTTATCAACTTGGAGAAGGCGTATGAAATGGTCCCAAGGGAGGTGCTATGGTGGTGCTTGGAGGCGAAGAGCGTGCCGGAAACCTACATTAGAGTAATCAAGGACATGTACAATTGAGCTAATACTAGGGTTAGGACGGTGGATGGCGACTCAGACTATTTTCTAGTGGTTATGGGGCTCCATCAAGGATCGATGCTTAGCCCTCTCTTGTTTGCCTAGGTGATGGATGCTACAACCCGACATATTGAAGGGGATGTGCCTTGGTGTATGCTATTTGCTGATAACATAGTCTTGATAGACGAGACGAGGGTCGGCGTTATTGAGAAGTTTGAGGTATGGAGATAGACTCTCGAGTCTAAGGGTTTCAAAATAAGCAGATCTAAGACTGAATACCTGGAGTGCAAGTTTAGCGCCGAGCCGAGCGAAGTAGGCAGGGACGTGATGATTGGATCTCAGGTCATCGCCAAGAGGGATTGTGTCAGATATCTTGGGTCAGTTATTCAGGGGGACGGAGAGATTGACGGGGACGTCACTCATCGCATAGGAGCGGGGTGGTTAAACTGGAGGCTTGCATCAGGAGTCCTGTCTGACAAGAAAGTTCCACAGAAACTCAAGGGGAAATTTTATAGAGTTGTGGTTAGACCTGCCATGTTGTATGGGGCGGAGTGCTGGCCAGTGAAGAACTCTCATGTTCAAAAAATGAAGGTTTCGGAGATGAGGATGGTCAGGTGGATGTGCGGGCTCACCAGGTTAGATAAGATTAAGAATGAAGTTATTCGAGAGAAGGTGGGGGTGGCCTCGGTGGATGAGAAGATGCGAGAAGCAAGGCTGAGGTGGTTCGGGCATGTGCGGAGGAGAAGTCCTGATGCCTCGGTGAAGAGTTGTGAGCGGCTGGCGATGGTCAGCGTACGACGAGGCAGAGGGAGGCCTAAGAGGTATTGATTAGGCATGACATTGCTAGAATGCGGGTTTTCGAGGACATGGCCCTTGATAGGAAAGTCTGTAGGTCTAGTATCAGGGTTGTACGATAGGGGCACCTAGAGTTTTTCGTACTCCTCATGCATGGTTGGGTGAGGCTTGGCAGGGCTATCCATAGATGATTTGTATATTGGATTGTGTCTCCATTATGGTAGTTATTTATGGTAGTTACTGTTTGATGTTATTACAAGCTATTTTATTTATGGTTCTTATGTTTAGTTAATTACTTACGCTATTTGTGGTGGAATTACTAATGCTCTTTTGTTTTTGTTTTTCTTTTTTGTTTTTGTTTTTATTTTTTCTTTCCTTCACTGAGCCGAGGGTCGATTGGAAACAGTCTCTCTACCCTTTCTGGTAGGGGGTAAGGCCCGTCTACATATTACCCTCCCCATACCCCACTTTGTGGGACTATACTGGGTAATTGTTGTTGTTGTCGGTGATGGTATGCGAATTTTAAACATAGAAATTGAAAAGGTTCGAATGGCTCTTAATTGGATTTTTTATTCAAACCGTAGAACTAGACTTAGAGATTATTTTAAAAAATGTGATGAATATGGCCTTAGATAAAGAAAGGTTCCTAAACCTTGCCCGACTAGATAGAATTGTATGTACGAAAGTTTAGTAGTTGCATATGAATATAGAAACCCAATTAATGCAACGTCTAATTCTCGGTAGGTGGTGAGGATGATGATGAAATGCTTACTATGCAAGATCGGACGAATGTTAAAATTCTTTTAGATTTTTTAGAACATTTTCAAGTTGCTACAAATGCATTTTCTGGGCAATATTATCCTACTATTTCAAACTGTTTAGTATATATTGCAGCACTAGATGATTTGTTTGTTGAATTTGGCGAGGGTGGGGACATTTATAAACTTGCTATAAATGAAATGAAACAAAAAATTAAAAAAATATTTTTTTTCCTATCCCTCCTATTTTTGGTGTTGATGCAATGTTAAATCCTACAACGAAATTGGGAGGTCCTTACTTTTTGTATTCAAATATTTATAAGGCTTTAGATCTTTCAAACGAGGAAGTTGCTACAATTGCAAATGCAAAAGTATAAATCAATAGTAATGCTCAAACATTTTATAGTGCTTATCAACTTGCCTTAGAGAATGCTAGGCCAAATATTCCAACCCCTACTTCGTCTAGCTCACAATCGTCTAAAAGTGATGCGGGCTTAACAGCTCTTAAATCTTGGACGGAGTTCTGGGGTTCTCAAGGTGATAATTATGATGAAACTTCACATCTAAATGAGCTTTAAGTTTATTTGTCTCAGGGACTTGAAAAGGAGAATCCAGACGGCTCTTTTGATCTTTTGGAATGGTGGAACTATAGGGAAAAACATTTTTAGGTTCTTGCAAGGATGGCTCAAGATATTTTATCAATTCAAGCTTCGACTGTTGCATTAGAGAGCGCTTTCAGTCAAGCAAGACTGCAAATAGTGATCATAGAGCGTCGATGAGGGATAGCTTTGAAAAATCGGTACTTTTTAGAGATTGGATCCGCGCGGAAAGAAGAAACTTTGGAATTGCATAATCACAACCGGAGATAGATGAAGCTTATGAAGAAATGATAGCGGAACTTGCGGAGGATTCGGCTTCGCCCGGAAGTGGTGATGAACAAGCTTCTTTTCCACCACCACCAACACAACCTCCTCCCAACCTTGACGGATTTATGAGATTTGTTAGAGATACAATGTAGATTATGATGTAACTTGTACTTTGGAACATCTTGTTTATGTTTTTTTCCTTTTAATGGTTTTATTAGTACCTTGTCGTGCTCATTCCACTGGGGGAAGGAAGACTAAGAAATAAATGCCATTTTTTTGTAATAAAAATTATAAGACATACCCTTGAATATCGTTTTTCACAATATTTCTTTGTTTTTACTTGGAATTATTTATAAGCTACAATATATATATATATATATATATAACGTACAATATATACTACAAGAAAAATATATACGAGAAAATATATACATAGCATACAACATAAACTACAAGAAAATATATACGTAATAATATATAAACTTAAGATACAATATATATATATATATATATATATATATATATATATATATATATATATATGTATATATATATATATATATATATATATATATATATATATATATATATATATGTATATATATATATATGTATATATATATATATAAGAGAGAATGTATATACATAAGAGATACAATATATATATACTACTATAAAATATACAACTATATAAGTTATACTATATATATAAGACACAATATATATACTACAAGAAAATATATAAGAGAATATATATACATAACATACAATATATACTACAAGAAAATATATAAGGAAATATATATATATATATATATATATATATATATATATATATATATATATATATATATATATATATATATACATAACATACAATATATACTAATTACTACAATACAATATATGAAATATATATTATATATACAATACTAATAACTAGTACAACAACAACAACAACATACCCAGTAAAATCCCACTAGTGAGGTCTGGGGATGGTAGAATGTATGCAGACCTTACCCCTACCCAGGAAGGATAGAGAGATTGTTTCCAGGAGACCCCCGGCTCAAATGAAAAGATAATACTGTCAGAAAAGAAATGAAAGAAGAGATATGTAACAACAAAAGAAGCAAGAGCAGTGATAATAATATCTTAAAATAGACCAAATAAGTGAGAGAGAAGTATACTATAAATATATTCTATACTAGTATACTATTATATTATATACAATATTAATAACTACTATACAAGATATTGCCTTAAACCAAAAAAAATTCAAAAAAGAACGCCAGGCCCACGAATCCCGGCCAACTAAGCCAAGGACCACATGGGCTTAGGCCCATCACGGGCTGGTCTTACCCATTGAGCCCAAGAAGTCCGGGACTGCTAGAGTCTTGGCCCACGAAGCCCAGGCCTGCAAAGCCCGTTTAGGCCCGGGCCCGGGACAAAATACAGCGTTATCTCAGAGGCTCTAGGGAACAAATTCCCCCTGAAATATATCTGAAAACTGCGTCAAAGTCAGGGAGGCAGCCTCGTCCAGACTATCTAACTCAATGGTGCGCCACTAGTCATAGACAGCTTCCCGAAGCTGGAAAGCTAAAAGAAACCCCGCTCGAGGCAGTAATACCCGTGGTGCGAAAGATGCGATGACAATCCTCCAAGAACCCCAAAGCATCATGTGTAGCTAGCTCGCTGAAAATATGAGGGTCATACTTCTTGAACCTCTCCAATCTACGCTGCTCATCCTCCGAAGCAGGTGCCCCATCCTCGGGCTGAACTGGTACTGCATGCTGGAACAGGGAAATATATGGAATCTGTCTCATATGCACCCTCTGCTCTGGAGTGCGGGCTGCGGGAGTCTGGGCTCCTCCCCCGGCATGGGACATGGCTGCAGGAAGGGGAAGCAACCCTGCCTGTGATAACGTAGTATACATGCTCATTGACTGTGCCAATGCCCCCCGAACAACTGGAGTAGTGGTGGATGTGGGCGTGTCAGGTGCCTAAGTCCTGGCTAGATCCGCTTGCGGTACCTCGGCAGCTGCTCGCGCAGGTACTCTGGCTGCACCCCGTGCGCGTCCACAAACCCTGCTCCAGCCCCTGCCTCTAGCGGCTGCAGGAGGGGCTGCGGGTACCTCATCGTCCCGGGTCGTGCGTGTCCTCACCATCTGTGAGAGAATAGAAGACAGAAGTTTAGAATCGATGTAAAAAACATAGCACAACAAAGAATTCAATAAAGTGAAGATTTTTCCTAAACAGTTACATAGCCTCTCGTAGATAAGTATGGACGTCTCCGTACTGATCAGTGAGACTCTAATAAACCGGCATGTGTCTCGTGACTCCTATGAACCTAGAGATCTGATACCAACTTGTCACAACCATAGTTCACCAATTGTGAACCTATCATGACGGCATCCAGTCTTCGCGACTAGGTAAGCCTAACACATTGCGGAATTTAACAGTTCGAAATAAAACAGTAGTAAAACATTAAGTAGAATAAGAAATGTATAACGGTGCTGCTTGGCACATACACTGAATACACAACTTCTGAAAAACAATATCCCAAAACCCGAAAACCCACGGGCAACACAACCTACGAGAACATAAGTACAGCTCTAATATGTGGAGTGTCTAATACAACGGAGAAAAATAGGAAACAATACTGCGAACTACAGGGTAGAATGGACGGAGTCTCTCCAGTCTGCGGATGCAGCAAATATAACTCGTCTCCGATAGAAAGCTCCGGACTCACTGATGATGCGCCTGGCTGGATGAACCTGGATCTGCACAACAAAAGTGTGCAGAAGAGTAGCATGAGTACAACACAGTGGTACTCAGTAAGTCCCAAGCCTAACCTCGGTTGGGTAGTGACGAGGAAGGTCGAGGACCTACTGAGATGAACATAAGAATAAATATGAAATGAATAAATAGTAGGAAATACAGTAAATCTCGAGTATCTAGCAAAAACAATAAGTAAAACGGAACAGGGTGTAAATACAAATCTATAAATACAAGAGCGATCACTACAGGCTATTTATCATCAGGGATCTCCATATATCCCGGGGATCTCCAGGTATCCCGAGGATCTCCTGGTATCCTCATCATATAAAAAAGGGATCTCCAAGTATCCCGAGATTCTCCTAGTAATCCTCTAATTAATCAATCATGTGACGGGGATCTCTTAGTATCCCGCACTTTTCAAAATCTTGGAACAAAATACGAACAGAAGAAACTCCCGGGATGCCATCCCGTAGACCCAATCGTAAACATATCACAACAAATAGATATTTAACAGAAAAGAAGCTAAGTGCGGACAACAAGTAAAATCTAGAGTCTAGCGTGATTCACAAAAGGTAGATATTTCAATTTAATCAAATAGAGCAAATAAGTAACTAACATGCTTTTCCTCGGTTGAAACAAGTGAAATTGTATTTTTAACAGTTAGATACGTGGAGAAACACAATCTAAGTAGGTCAAGTAAGGTGAATTTTTAACAATTAGCACAAGTACACACCCGTCACATCGCGTAAAAGGCATTTAAACAACAGTAAAGATATCCTAAAGGGAGAGATCCCCCACACAAAGTTAGACAAGCCACTTACCTCAAACCGGTACAAAAATCGCTAAGAAATAATTCCCTTGCCACGAGTATCTGACTCTGACTGGCCCAAATTTATCCCAACCAATTACATATTACAAATAACATCGTAAGTAACTAATTCGACTATTAAAATTAAAGCTAAGGCGCGAAAATAGGTAAAATGACCAAAATGCCCCTCAAGCCAATGTCTTGGAATCAAATAATTTTTACAATTTAAGAAACCTCGTACTCTCACGAGTCTAACCATATAAAAATCTCCCAAATCGGAGGTCAAATGCCACATCTAATCCTCACTATTAGGTTTAAGAACTTTACCCCAATTTTTATTCGAAAATCCGAAATTAAGGTTGAATTCGCGATTAGATTAGTGGGTTTTAGTTATAGGAGAGTAAGGAATCATTACCCAAACTTTTCCTCTGAAAATCCCTCGAAAAATCACCCAAAATCAAGCTCTCTAACTTGAGTTTTTGTAAAAATGGAAGAAGGGTTTGTTTTGAAATGTTAAGTACTGGTCATGGATTTAATGAATTGCGAACGCGAAGTCTTGGGGGCCTGATAAGTAAGCAATCGCGACCTGGATACGCAAACGCAAAGAAGGAACTGGAGGAGGGTCCAGGACTTGAACATCTCAAACATGTGAAATAGGACGCGAACGAGGAAGAGGGGCTGGCTGAACTTTGCGAAAACAGAAGAGCAATGCGAATGCGATGAAGGGGGTAAGGGCATAGCTATGCGAACACGATGACCTTTCGCGATCATGTATAAGGAACCACTGACTGCAATTTTCTGCTGCACTTTCAAGACTCTAAATGCTCCATCTAGCATCTGAAACACACCCGAGACCCCGGGACCTCAACCAAACCTATGGACATATCACATAACATCATTCAAACTTGTACCAATCCCACATAAAACAACATCAAAAACTAGAATAAATCAATGATTTGAACTTAGAAACTTTAAATTCCAACCAAACTCGCTTTCGATCAAAAACCTAACCATAAGACGTCCGATTGACCTGAAATATTACATACACATCCCAAATAACAAGACGGTTCTACAAAAACTTCTGGAATCCCGTTCCAACCCTCGGATAAAAAATTAACTATCAGACCAAAAACTTCAAAATTCTAACTTTCGGCATTTCTAGCGTAAATGAGCTACAAACATCCAAAATATATTCCGAATACGCTCCCAACTCCGAAATCACCTAACGGAGCTAATGGAACAATCGTATTCCCATTCTGACATTGTCTTCACACCGTTCTGATTACGGACTATTTTTCATCACTTAAGCTCTCATTTAGGGACTAAGTATCCCAAAACACTCCGGATTCTATTACCGAACGTCCCGGCAATCTAAAATAGCATAAATGAACTTAGGAAAAATATTTAATGGGGAAAGGGGAATAAATTCCAAAGACGACCGACCAGGTTGTCACATATGTGTTGGACGAAGCCATCAGTAGTGAAGTTTTACTTGTTGAGTTGTCCAAGAGATGTGGTAGAGCAGCATTTCGATCGCAGTCTTGGCGTTTGTTTGCATTTGTATTGTTGTCTTTATTGCAGACAATATTTATATTTTCAAACTTGTATTTATATTTTAGATCTCATGACTCTATGTTAACTAATTCTAACACATTTATCATGTATCGGTGTTATTATGTTATGTTGAAGTCCTTAGACTTGCATTAATTTTTTTCAATTCAGTAATTATTATTCGCCTTTTTTATATTCCTCTTGACTAACAAGTGCATTAGGCGCCATCACGACTGTTTGGTAGTTTTGGGTCGTAAAAAACCTGTAGGGATTATTATTTTCTTATGATTTGTCTATTATCCTGATGATTCGTCCTTATTAGTGGCAAGATTTGTTCATGTTGGTAAATTTGTTAGATTTTTTTGAGGACTATATCTATTGGGTTTTACTGACTATTAAACTTCCCTCACTTTTAATTGTACAGGTTTTGCCTAATGGAGTACTTGATATTGATTTCCAAATACACGGAAGTATACGTGGTCATCAAGTGATAAAGTGATTCAGAATTTGGATGTCGAACTCACATAAACATAAGTTAATTGTTAACTAAACAAACTAAAATCAGTTATCTGTCCAAGGTGATCTTAGAGTGATGATCTTTTACTAATACACTAGTGTAGAAATTATATTACTAACTAACTAACAAGAACACATACATATATGATTGTGTTTTAATAAGAGGAGATAGATATTCCGAGGTTGAGGTCAGTTTTTCAATTCTATTGAGTTCGTAATTATATTTGTAAATTCGAATTATATATGGTTGTTTTTTACCCGATCGTTTATATAAATATCATGTTACCGCTGTATTATCCATCTATCCACAATAGATCATACCATATATCTATAGTATTGAATCAATTATGAACAAATTAATTACAGCATTCAACTAAGCAAGGTTGTTAGGTAAACTCCTATTCTAACAGCAATAATTTTTCCCAAGCCACGGGTTCCTAAGCAAGCTTTCTCTCATTCTACTCTAATTGAAATACAGCTTTTTCAAGCATAGCATAAATAGTAGGGTAAATGATGGCTACATAATTCATAAATTAAAATTACAATTGGAGAAAAAACAAAAATATGATAATTTGTATTGAATAGGTTAAAATCAAATCACTTCAATATTCCTATCAAAATATTAGAGTACTTAGTCACTCATAGTCATAAAAAGGATTATACGTATTTTTTGCATAATAAAAAGGAATTTTTATCTCCATATACCACATATGTAAAATTATTACCCTCAATGTTTAAGTTTAAATATAATTACAATAAGTAAACTAAATTATCATTTATATACCATATTTTAAAATAAATATATAATTAGTGGGTCATATATATGAGGCATAATTATGTTAGTTTGACCCCCCCCCCCCCCCCATATTAACTACATTAATTATACTAAATTAATGGATCCGACAACTCTTTTCTATTAGCTTTACCATTAAACCCCCCCCCCCCCTCCCCCCCCCCCACGTTTTACATTTACCATTCACTCCTCCTTGCTTAGCTTCCCTTTTCTTCTTTACAGAACAAAAGCTACCCATGTTCTTCAGTACTATGAAGTTCATCAATGAAGAACAACAAAGTTCATCAAAACTGAAGTCAAATCTTCAAAGTTCATACACACATCTAACTTCAGCTTCAAATTTTCTCAATAAAGAAGAACAAACCTTCAAAGAGACAAGAAAGTAGCAATTCCACCATTGATGTCAATTAAAAATCTTTGAAGATTTGAAACTAGAAGAAGAAGAAGAAGAAGAAGAAGAACAAGAAGAAGAAGAAGAAGAAGAAGAAGAAGAAGAAGAAGAAGAAGAAGAAGAAGAATAAGAAGATTCCAGGAATTGTAGATAAATTGTAGGTAAATTGCAGATAAATTGGTTTTGCAGAAGTTTTAGTCGTTTTGGATTTGTAAAAATAGAAAATAATGCATCTACAATCAGAATACAAATAATCTAAAATTTATCTACAATATATCTATAAAGTTTTTTATTTGTGAAAACAGAAAACAAAGAACCTCCAAAAATTATTATTTGTTTGATTGTGTATTGTTGTAAATAATTGGAAGTATGTTTAGGAGTTTATATCTTAATTTTGAGGGGTTTTGGTGAAGATTTAGACTTGGTTTTGGCTGAATTTCATATTAAAACCTGAAGAAGAAGAAGAAGAAGAAGAAGAAGACATATTTCAGACACTGTAGATAAATTGTAGACTATTTTTTTCAGAAGCTTGTTTAGAAGATTTAGTCATTTTAAATTTGTCAAAACAGAAAACAATAAATCTACAATCAGAATACGAATAATCTAAATTTATCTACAAGATATCTACAAACTGGATACAACCATTGACCCTAATTAAAAAACTTTGAAGCTGTAAATTCAAATATAAATTTTCAAAAATTATTATTTATTTTGATTCTGTGTTGTTGGAAATAATTGGGAATTTGTTTAGGAATTTATATCTCAATTTTGAGGGATTTTGGCGAAGATTTAGTCTTGGTTTTGACTGAACTTCAAATTGAACCTCGAAGAAGAAGAAGACATTTTTTAGAAATTGTAGATAAATTGAGATATAAACTCCAAACCATATTCCCGATTATTTTCAACAACACTCAATCCAAACAAATAATAATTTTTTAGAACCCAAATTTGAATTCAAAGCTTTCAAGCTTTATAATTGCTACTAATGGTGAAAAATATATGGAATAACAGATGAAGATAAAGAACATAAATCTCCTTTCAGTTTCAAAATTTCTACTGTAGCCATGTAAAAAATTATTTACTACATCCTTTTTACTATAGCATACCTTTACTACAACATACCTTTACCATAGCATACCTTCACTGCATCCTGTTACTATAGCATACCATTACTACAACATACCTTTACTACATCCTTTTACAGTATCATCATTAGAGCCTAAACAACTTATGGCATATATTAACTTTATTCTAAATCAATACAACTTTCTTTCCTTATTTTTAGGGAGTGATTGAGGGAAGATTAGGGAATGGTACATAGATGGTAGAAAAAATATGGACTAGACGGATAAATTACCTAACATGCACATAGAATGAAATGTCCTTAGTAAAAATGATCCGTAGAAATCGCACGGGACGTCTTATTTGGTCATCTCCATTTAACCTATACCCATTTTTTTTTAAAATTTTAACTTGTACCCACTTTTCAAAAAATTTTATCTCCCTTTCTGTCATGACCCTAGTTCACCAATCGTGAACCTGTCATGACGACACTCAGTCTTCGCGACTAGATAAGCCTGACATATTACGGAAATTCAACAATCCTTACAAAAAGGGATAAATAAAAAATGAATAGCATAAGAAAATGTATAAGGTGCCGCCTGGCACATACACTTCGACTCCAAATAATGTAAAACCTCCAAGACCCGGAAACCCACGGGCAACAAAGGCTAAGAGTAAAATATAACATATGACTCTAACATCCAGAAGTGTCTACAGCAAGTAAATGCATGAATGAAACTACTACCTAAAGGTAGAATAGAAGGAGACTCTTCGGATCTGCGGAGGCGGCATATGCATACCTCAAGCCTCCAAACGTAGCTCCGAGATCACTAATAGCGCACCCGACCAGTAGTACCTGGATCTGCACAACAAAAGTATGCATAAGAGTAGCATGAGTACACCATAGCGGTACTCACTAAGTGCCAAGGCTAACCTCGGTGGAGTAGTGACAAGCAAGGTCGAGGGCCTACTTAGATAAACATAAGAAATACTGTAAGAATAAATAAACAGTAGATAATGAAGTCAATCCCGAATATCTAGAAAGACAGTAAGTAAAAAAACATCTACAAGTACAGTCTACGAACACAAGAAAAAAATCACTAAAAAGTCAGGATGCCACATGGAGCTCCAGGAATTGAACCCACAGTCCATTTATACCAATATCGGAGCATCTCCCGGGAATCAAACCCGTAGACCATCATATCAATAACAGAGGATCTCCGAGAATTGAACCCGCAGTACTTCATACCAATAACAGAGGATCTCCGGTAATTGGACCCGCAGTCCATCGTATCAATATCAGAGGATCTCCCGGGAATCGAACGCGTAGTCCGTCATGTCAATATCGGAGGATCTCCCGGGAATTGAGCTCGTAGTCTGTCATGCCAATATCAGGGAATCTCATGGGAATAGTCTGTCATACGAATATTAGGGGATCTCCCAGGAATTAAACCCATAGTCCAGCATACGAATAAAAGAGGATCTCTCGGGAATCGAACCCATAGTCCCAAAAGTAAATGCACCACAACAAATCAATATTTAACGGAAAGTAAGCGAAATGAAAACAACAAGTAAAGTCAAGAATCTAACATGCTTCACAAGAATACAAATATGGAAATTTAGTCAAATATAGCAAATAAATTACTAGCATGCTTTCCAAGAAAAGACAGATATTGCAATTTAGTCAAATAGAGCAAATAAGTTACTAACATGCTTTCCCTAAGTCAAAACAAGAGAAGTTTCATTTTTAGCAATAAAATATATGAAGAAACACAGTGTAAATAAGCCAAGAAAGATGAATTTTCAACAACTAGCACAAGTACACACTCGTCGCCTTGCACACAAGGCTTTTAAACAATGACAAAGATATCCTAAGGGGTGAGGTCCCCCGCACAAAGTTAGATAAGTCACTTACCTCGAACCAGTACAAAACCGCTAAGAAACAATGCCCTTTCCACGAGTGTCCGACTTTGAGTGCCCCAACTTTATTCAAACCAATTATTGTAAACAACATCGCAAGTAACTAATTCCACTGTTAAAATTAAAGCTAAGATGAGAAAATAGGTGAAATGACCAAAAATTCCCTCAGGCCAACGTCTCATTATCGAATAATTTTTACATTTTCAGATACCCCGTATTCTCACGAGTCTAACGATATAAAATCTCCCAAATCAAAGGTCAAATACCCCTTCAAATCATCAAAGCTAGGTCTAATAACTTTACCCAATTTTCATTCAAAATCCGAAATTAAAGCATGAATTAGAGATTAGATTAGTAGGTAATAATCATAAGGGAGTAAGGAATCGTTGCCCAATGTTTGCCTCTGAAAATCCCTCGAAAAATCTCCCAAAACCGAGCTCTCTTGCTTGAGTTTGATAAAAATGGAAGAACCCTCATTTTTTAAAAGTTTATAACTGCCCAGGCATTTGTTCAATGCGATCGCATAAGGAGTGATGCGATCGCGTGTAATAAAAATTGAAGGCCTGGAAAATGACTTATGCGAACGCAGAGGAGGTCATGCGATCACAGAGAAGGGGGTGGTGAAGCTATGCGATCGCGGATTGGGCTATGCGATCGCATAGAAGGATTTTGTCCCTAAGGTCCAGCTCCTAATTTCTACTATGCGAACGCATGAAGAGTAGTGCGATCGCGGAGAATAAGAAAGGAAAACTATGAGATCGCATACAATGACCTACGATCGCATTGAAGGAAAATAGGCCCCATACCAACTGCACTATCCGATCGCATGGTTGGGCTGCGATCGCATAGAACAAAGGTCTGCAATAGATATAGCAGCAAATCTGCAACTGTTCTTCAACACATAATGCGCCGTTGGGCATCCGAAACACACCCGAGGCCGCCGGGAACTCAACCAAATCTACGAACATATCCCATAATCATTCAAACTTGTACCAAACCATAAATTACCTAAAACAATGCCGCGAACTCGAATTAATCAATGATTTGAACTTAAAATTTCCAAAACTTAACAAAATTCGCTTTCGATCAAAAACCTAACCAAAGGATGTCCGATTGACCTTTAATTTTTCAAGCATGTTCCAAATGAAATTACAATGCTATAGTAACTTCCGTAATTCTGTTTCGACCCTTGGATCAAAAGTTCACTATCAAACCGGAAACTTCAAAATTCTAACTTTTGGCATTTCTAGCCTAAATGAGCTACGGACATCCAAAATTCATTCCGAACACGCTCCAAACCCGAAATCACCTCACGGAGCTAACGAACGCATAAAATTTCCATTCCGAGGACATCTAGACACTATTCTATTTATGGACCATTTTACTTGAGCTCTCATTTAGGGACTAAGTGTCTCAAAAATAGCATAAATGAACTTAGGGGAAGCAGTTAATGGGGAAACGGGGCATAAATTCCAAAGACGACCGGCCGGGTCGTCACATCCTCCTACTCTTAAACATTCGTTCATCCTCGAACAAGCATAGAGAACATACCTGAAGAAGCAAAAAGATGAGGGTATCGGGTGCTCAGTACCGCTCGGTCTCCCAAGTCGCCTCCTTGGCTGGCTGACCCCGCCACGGAACCTAGACTGAAGCTATATCCTTTGAACTGAGCTTTCGAACCTTCCTATCCAATATTTCCACTGGCTCCTCAGCATAGGACAAATCATTGTCCAACTGAACTGAAGTGAACTACAACATGTGAGACAAGTCATTGCGATACCTCCGAAGCATCGACACATGAAACACTGGATGAACCCCATATGGACCAATGAAACCTTCCCAACCTACTTCAAAATCTCATATGGACCAATGAACCTCGTGGCCAACTTTCCTTTTTTCCCAAACCTCATGACGCCTTTCATAGGCGATACCCGAAGCAAAACACGCTCACCAACCATAAAGGAAACATCACGAACCTTTCGGTTCGCATAAATCTTCTGTCTGGACTGGGCCGCACGGAGTCTGTCCTGAATCACCTTAACCTTCTCAAGCGCATCCTGAACCACATCAGTGCCCAATTTCCTGACCTCTCCCGGCTCGAACCAACCCACTAGGGATCTGCATCTCCTACCATATAAGGCCTCATATGGCGCCATCTGAATACTAGACTGATAACTGTTGTTGTATGCAAACTTAGCCAATGGCAAGAATTGATCCCAAGACCATCTAAACTCAATTGCGCAAGCACGGAGCATATCCTCAAGAATCTAAATAGTGCGTTCGGACTGCCCATCCGTCTGGGGGCGAAAAGCTTTACTCACGGTCACTCGGTTACCCAACTCATGCTGGACGGCTCTCCAGAACCGTGATGTAAACATTGAACCCCTATCTGAGATGATAGAAACTAGAAAGCCATGCAGACGCACAATCTCCCTAATATGAATCCCTAGTAACCTCTTCTCTAAGTAAGAAGTGCACACTACAATAAAAGGAGCGGACTTGGTCAGTCGATCCATAACAACCCAAATAAAATCAAACTTCCTCGCCGTCAGAGGGAGACCAGACACAAAATCCATAGTGATATTCTCCCATTTCCACTCCGGAATCTCCATCTACTGGAGTAACCCTCCCGGTCTCTGATGCTCAGCCTTTACCTACAGACAATTGAGGCACCTAGCTAGAAATTCTACTATGTCCTTCTTCATCCGCCCCCACTAGTAATGCTGCCTCAGATCCTGATACATCTTCGCAGCACCCGAATTGATGAAGTACCACAAGCTATGGGCCTCAGTCAATATCAACTCCCGAATA
Organism: Nicotiana benthamiana; assembly: GCA_034376525.1. Taxonomy (NCBI): domain Eukaryota; kingdom Viridiplantae; phylum Streptophyta; class Magnoliopsida; order Solanales; family Solanaceae; genus Nicotiana; species Nicotiana benthamiana. The sequence goes on along the minus strand of CM067334.1, from coordinate 122,500,014 downwards.
TCATCAACATCGGGTACACAAATCCGACCTTGCATCCTCAATACCCCATCATCTCCAATTATCACATCCTTAGCATCGCCATACTGAACTGCGTCCCTGAGGACAAGCAAATGAGGGTCACCATACTACTGCTCCCTGATATGATCAACAATGAAGACTGAGAAATCACATAGGCTAGAACCGGACTGGGCTCCGAAAGGTCTAATCTCACGAAACGACTGGCTAGAGCTTGAACATCCATCACCATAGGTCTCTCTGAAGCTGGTAAATATGCCAAACTCCCGAAACTCTCCGCCTGGTGACTCAAGGCATCGGCTACCGCATTGGCCTTGCCCGGGTAATAAAGAATAGTAATGTCATAATCCTTCAGTAGCTCCAACCATCTCCTCTGGCGCAAGTTCAGATCCTTTTGATTGAACAAGAGCTACAAACTCCGATGATCCATATAAATCTCACAAGACAAGCCGTGCAAATAATGACGTCAGATCTTCAAGGCGTGAAGAATAGCAGCTAACTCAAGGTCATGGATAGGATAGTTATTATCATGCACCTTTAATTGTCTGGACGCGTAGGCAATCACCCTACAGTCCTGCATCAACACCGCTCCAAGTCCAACTCATAAGGCATCACAATATACTGCATAGGACTCCGAACCAGTAGGCACAATCAGAATAGGGGCTGAAGTCAAATCCATCTTGAGCTTTTGGAAGATCGCCTCCTACTCGTCTGACCACTGAAAAGGAGCACTCTTCTAGGTCAATCTAGTAGGGGCTGCAATGGACGAGAACCCCTCCACAAAATAACGGTAATACCCCGCCAGGATAACCAAACTGCGTATCTTTATGGCTGAGGAGGGCCCGAGCCAACTCTGCACGGCCACCACCTTCTTCAGATCTACCCGAATGCCCTCACCCGATACCACGTGGCCTAGGAATCCCATAGAACTCAACCAAAACTCACATTTTGAAAACTTTGCATATAACTTCTTTTCTCTCAAGGTCTGAAGCACTGTCCTCAGGTGCTGCTCATGATCTTTCTGACTCTGAGAGTATACAAGAATATCATCTATGAAAACAATGACAAATGAGTCGAGAAAGGGCCTGAATACACTATCCATCAAATGTATATAAGCTGCTGGGGTGTTGGTTAGCCCAAATGACATGACAAGGAACTCGTAATGACCATACCGAGTCCTCATTGCAGTCTTCGGGATATTCGGCTTCTGAATCTTTAGCTAGTGATAACTTGAGCGCAAATCAATCTTAGAAAACACATGTGCGCCCTGAAGCTGGTCGAATAGATCATCAATACGAGGCAAATGATATTGGTTCTTCACTGTAACATTGTTCAACTGACGATAATCGATACACATGCGCATAGAACCATCCTTTTTCTTCACAAATAAGACAGGAGCACCCATGGTGAAACATTGGGTCAAATAAAACCCTTATCAAGCAATTCCTGTAAATGATCCTTCAACTCAGGAGGAGCCATACGGTAAAGAGGAATAGATATGGGCTGAGTGCCCGGCAACAAATCAATACCAAAATCAATTTCCCGGTCGTGTGGCATGCCCGGAAGATCAGGTGGGAACACATCGGGAAAATCCCGTACTGCTGGAACAGAGTCAACATAAGGGGTATCAGCACTTACATCTCTCACATAGGCTAAATATGCGGCACACACCTTTAAGACAAGATATAACTCTACGGGGAGTGTGATCAAAAGTACCACTTCACTCAATACGCGGAACACGTGGCATAGCCGGCATCACGGTCTTTGTGTGACAATCAAGAATACCATACTGGGGAAACAACCAGTCCATGCCCAAGATAATATCAAAATCAACCATATCAAGAAATAAAAGATCTGCTCTGGTCTCAAAACCATGAATAGTAACCAAACACGACCGATATACGCGGTCCACAACAAAGGAATATCCCAGGGGAGTAGAAACATAAACATGAAAGTTCAAGGTCTCTCGAACTGTACCCAAATGCGAAGTAACATAAGATGACACATAAGAAGAAGTAGAGCCTGGATCGAGTAGAACCGATGCCTCTCTATGACTAACCAAAATAATACATGTGATAACAGAATCGGAGGCGACAGCCTCAAAACGATCAGGAATGGCATAAAATCTGGCTCGGACCCTACCTCGAGGGAGACCTCTATCACCCCGATCCCCGCCTCTGGATCGATGGGCAGGTGGGGTGGGAGCTGGAGCTGGGGCAATGGCGTGCTGGCCCTATGGGGCATGCTGATGCTGTGGAGTCTGAGAGGGCACACCCCTACCACATCTGGGGCACTCTCTAACCAGGTGGTGGGTATTTACGCACTCATAACAAGCTCTGTGAGGGAGCGGTAGCTGTGACTGACTAGACCCACCCCTACTAGACTGACCTCTGGAGGTACCCTGCGCAAGAGGCGCGCTAGAAACTGGAGGTGAATAATAAGGCTCCTCAGACCTGGGAGGAGCTGGAGTACAGCTGGATGAAGGAAGAGTTGAGTGAATAGGACAACACGTATATCCCCTACCATGACGTCCTGCTCATGACATACGGGTACCAGAAAAATGACCAGCCTCTCAAACCTCTTGGCCTCTCTCTCATCTTGCTCTCTGGCATGCATACCCTCTTACTTCATGGCTATACTAAGCACTTGGTGATAGGGTATATCCATCTCCAACTCTCGTGCCATGCCAGAACTAATGGAAGGAATAAGACCCTCGATAAACCTGTGAACCCTCTCACGAACAGTAGCCACAAAAGCAGGCGCATGCCTGGCCAACCTAGTATAACGGATGGCATACTCAGAGAGAGTCATAGAGCCCTGGAGCAAGGGCTCAAACTCCACGCGCCATGAATCTCGGAGGCTTTGGGCAACAAACTCCCTCTGAAACATATCTAAAAACTGAGTCCAAGTCAGGGAGGCATCCTCGTCTGGACCGTCTAGCTCAAAAGTGCTCCACCAGTCATAGGCGACTCCCTGAAGCTGGAAAGCTGCAAAGGAAACCCCACTCGAAGCAGTAATACCCATGGTCCGGCAAATGCAATGACAATCCTCCAAAAACCCCAAAGCATCATCTGTAGCTAGCCCGCTGAAAATAGGAGTGCCATACTTCTTGAACCGCTCTAATCTACGTTGCTCATCCTCCGAAATAGGTACCCCATCCTCGGGATGAACCACTACTGCACGCTAGGCAGGAATAACATCTGGAATCGGTCCCATGTGCACCCTCTGCTCTGGAGTGCGGTCTTCGGGAGTATGGGCTCCTCTCCCGGCCTGGGACGTATCTGCAGGAGGTGGAAGCAACCCTGCCTGTGACCGCGTGGTATACATGCTCATAAACTGTGCCAATGCCTCCTGAACAACTGGAGTAGTGGTGGTTGTGGGCGTCTCTGGAGCCTGAATCCTGACTGGGCCCATTGGTGGCACCTCGGTGGATGCTCGTGCCGGTGCTCTAGTTGTACCCTGCGCAAATCCACGACCCCTGCCCCTAGCTGCTGCAGGAGGGGGTACGGGTGCCTGATCATCCCGGGTCATGCGTGTCCTCACCATATGTGAGAAAATAGAAGACAGAAGTTTAGAATCGGTGTCAAAAGCATAGCACGACAAGAATTCAAATGAAGTGAAGATTTTTCCTCAACAGTTACATAGCCTCCTGTAGATAAGTACAAGCGTCTCCGTACCGATCGCGAGACTCTAAATAACCAGCCTATGTCCCGTGACTCCTATGAACCTAGAGCTCTAATACCAACTTGTCACGACCCTAGTTCACCGGTCGTGAACGTGTTATAACAGCACCTAGTCTTCGCGACTAGGTAAGCCTGACATATTGGGGAAATTCAACAATCCATGCGAAAAACGATAAATAAAACATGAATAGCATAACAAAATGTATAGGGTGCCGCATGACACATACACTTCGACTCCAATTAATGCAAAACCTCAAAGACCCAGAAACCCACGGGCAACAGAGGCTAAGAGTAAAATATAACATACGGCTCTAACATCCAGAAGTGTCTACAGCAAGTGAATACATGAATGAAACTACTAGCTAAAGGTAGAGTTGAAGGAGACTCTTCGGATCTGCGGACGCGGCAGATGCATACCTCAAGTCTCCAAATATAGCTCCGAGATCACTAATAGCGCGCCCGACCAGTAGTACCTGGATATGCACAACAATGGTGTGCAGAAGAGTAGCATGAGTATAGCACAGCGGTACTCAGTAAGTGTCAAGCCTAACCTCGGTGGAGTAGTGACGAGGAAGGTCGAGGCCCTACTGAGATGAATATAAGAAATAATGTAAGAATAAATAAACAGTAGATAATGAAGTAAATCCCGAATATTTACCAAGACAGTAAGTAAAACAGAACGGCTACGAGTACAGTATACGAACACAAGAAAAAAATCACTCAAAATTCAGGATGCCATATGGAGCTCCGAGAATTGAACCCACAGTCCATTAATACAAATATCGGAGGATCTCCCGGGAATCGAACCCGTAGTCCATCATATCAATAACAGAGGATCTCCGAGAATTGAACCCGCAATCCTTCGTACCAATAACAGAGGATCTTCGGGAATTGAACATGCATTCCATCATATCAATATCAGAGGATCTCCCGTGAATCGAACCCGTAGTCCCCCATGTCAATATCAGAGGATCTCTTGGGAATTGAACCCGTAGTCCGTTATGCCAATATCAGGGGATCTCCCAGGAATTGAACCCGTAGTCTAGCATACCAATAACAGAGGATCTCCTGGTAATCGAATCTGTAGTCCAAAAAGTAAATGCACCACAACAAATCAATATTTAACGGAAAGGAAGCAAAATACAAACAACAACTAAAGTCGAGAATATAACATGATTCACAAGAAGACAAATATGGCAATTTATTCAAATAGAGCAAATAAAATACTAGCACGCTTTTCAAGAAAAGACATATATTGGAATTTAGTCAAATAGAGAAAATAAGTTACTAACATGCTTTCCTTAAGTCAAAACAATTGAAGTTTCATTTTTAACAATTAAATATATGAACAAACACAGTCTAAATAAGCCAAGTAAGGTAACTTTTTAAGAACTAGCACAAGTACACACCCATCACCTCGCTCACAAGGCTTTTTAATAATGACAAACATATCCTAAGGGGAGAGGCCCCCCACACAAAGTTAGACAAGTCACTTACCACGAATCGGTACAAAACCGTTAAGAAACAATTCCCTTGCGAAGTATCCGACTCCGAGTGGCCCAACTCTATTCAAACCAACTACATATTGTAAATAACATCGCATGTAACTAATTACACTGTTAAAATTAGAGTAAAGGCGCGAAAATAGGTAAAATAACCAAAATGCTTCAGAAACCTCGTACTCTCACGAGTCTAACCATATAAATATCTCCCAAATCGGAGGCCAGATACCCCTTCAAATCATCAAAGTTAGGTCTAAGAACTTTACCCCAATTTTCATTCAAAATACTAAATTAAAGCTTGAATTCGAGATTAGATTAGTGTGTAATAATCATAAGGGAGTAAGGAATCGTTACCCAATGTTTGCCTATGGAAATCCCTCAAAACATCTCCCAAAACCGAGCTCTCTAGCTTGAGTTTGATAAAAATGGAAGAACCCTCGTTTTTGAAAAGTTATAGCTGCCCAGGCATTTCTTCAATGTGATCGCATAAGGAGTGATGCGATCACATAGAGTAAAAATTGAAGGCCTGGAAAATGACTTATGCAAACGCAGAGAAGGTCATGCGATCACACAGAAGGGGGTGGTGAAGCTATGCGATCGTGGATTGGGCTATGCGATCGCATAGAAGGAATTTAGCCCTGATGTCCAGCTCCTAATTTCTACTATGCGAACGCATGAAGCGTAGTGCGATCGCGAAGAAGGAGAAAGGAAAACTATGCGATCGCATACAATGACCTGCAATGGCATTGTAGGAAAATAGGCCCCCACCAACTGTACTATGTGACGCATGGGTAGGCTGCGATCGCATAGAAGAAAGGTCTGCAACAGATATAGGAGAAAATTTGCAACTGTTCTTCAACACAATATGCCCCGTTGGGTATCCGAAACACACCCGAGGCCCCCGGGACCTCAACCAAACCTACAAACATATCCAATAACATCATTCAAACTTGTACCAATCCTTAAACCACCTAAAACAACGCCGGAAACTCGAATTAATCAATGATTTGAACTTAAAAACTTTCAAAACATAACCAAATTTGCTTTCCATCAAAAAGCTAACCAAAACACGTCTGATTGGCCTGAAATTTTGCATGCACATCCCAAATGACATGATGGTGCTACAGAAACTTCCGAAATTTCGTTCCGACCCTCGGATAAAAAATTTACTATCGGACCGGAAACTTCAAAATACTAACTTTTGGCATTTCTAGTCTAAATGAGCTACGGACATCCAAAATTTATTCTGAACACGCGCCCAACTCCGAAATCACCTAATGGAGCTAAGAACCATCAGATTTTCATTCCGAGGTCGTCTAGACACTGTTCTAATTACCGACAATTTTTCAACACTTAAGCTCTCATTTAGGGACTAAGTGTCCCAAAACACTTCGAATTCTATTACCGAACATCCTGGCAAACTAAGATAGCATAAATAAACTTATGGGAAGCAGTTAATGGGGAAATGGGGCATAAATTCCAAAGACAACCGAACGGGTCGTCACACTTTCTCCCTTGCATCTCCATTTTAGCTTCTTCTTTTGCTTTCATTCTCTCTTCTGCTAATGTTTTCTCTTCCTTTGTCCTTGCTGTTTCTTTCTCCGCTGCGTTACTTACCTCTTCCTTTGTCCTTGCTGCTGCTTTTTCCACACCGTTGCTTATGTGAAAAGAGTGTTATTTGGGGTAGTAAACATACAATGAACTAAGTAACTTCAGCTCTATATCTGAAGTTTTTCGGTTACAAAGATAAAAACTTCAGCTCTAGAGCTGATGTTTTTCGGTTACAAAGACAAGAACTTCAACTCGAGAGCTGAAGTTTCCTGGTTACAAAACAAAAACTTATAAAATAAAATTTCAACTCTAGAGCTGAACTTTTTATTTTATAACTGGAAAACTTCAGCTCTAGAGCTGAAGTTTTCCGGTTACTAAATAAAAACTTTTAAAATAAAACTTCGCGAGTTACAAAACAAAAACTTTAGCTCTAAAGTTGAACTTCAGGCCTGACTACTAAAATGTTAAAGTTTTGCATAATTGCATTTGCTACTTCAGCCCCGTATGCTGAAATTATGTGAAAAAACAAGTACGCTTATATTTTTTTATAAAGCAAGCACAGATTAAAATATGACATAAAAACAGGTACACATGCCTCTTGTCTCTAAAACTATCGTTCTCTTAAAATTAGGTTTAGAAATTCTTTTATTAAGTTAGAGACGTGTAGGACCAAAAGGCTCTTCTCTCAGTCAACATAGGACAATTCCTAGAAACAAGAGCCACAACTGAACTGGGGGATGGGATTCTACACTCGCTGCTTCAGGTACCACAAGTGCCATATCGCGCTGGCCTGGGCAACGTTTTTCATCTCTCTCCATTTTTCTTCCGATTTTGCTCCCATTTGTGCGCATTCAACCAATTCCTTCCAATCAATTCATGCGGATATAAACAGCAAAATTAGGCTAAAGTAGTCATAACACACATTAAAATTAACAATAGTAGGGCAAAATATATGATTGTGCAGTAGGTTATCATATTGTACAGAACAAAATATTAATTTCTTTTATAAAGGACCTATGACCTTAACACTCTTTCTTATTGTAATGATGAAAAAAAGTTGTTGTATACTAGCAGCAACACTACTTCTCTTTCTTTCTTCCTGGAGACTTCTATTGACTTCCATGGATTAAATATACTGTTATGTCGGCAAGTAAACAAACTTATGAACTTATAACTTATGCCAAATATTTAGTTTATGAGACTAATGTCACATCCTTAGTTGTTAACTGAGCACACGTGTGGCACTTGACAACTCGATCAAGATCTTGTACAACTTGCTCATGTTCTTGCTATGCCAAGTCAGTCCTACTCACTCAAGATCGCTAAGAGAATGGAAGAAAGAACACAAGAGAATTATTAAAAGAAGCTTTATATTAGAGAGAACATGAATTGTTTGCTTGATTAATTACAAATGAATGGCCCCCTTTATATACTAGTCTCTTAGGGGCTAGTGTGTAAATATTAATTATTACACAAGTCCTTGATATTTACAAGTTAAGGGTTTTTTATAGAATTTCTACAAGACTAGAAGATTCCAAGGACTTTCCTAGAAAATCCATAAGGATCTAGGTTCTTCCTAAGGAAATGTCCATATTTCTCAAGAATCTTCTCACAAATGCTCGCCTCTGTCATGCCCCTAGTTCATCATCTGTGAACATGTCGTGACGACACCTAGTCCCTACAACTAGGTAAGCCTGACAATGCGGAAGATAAACCGTATACATGCGAAAAAACAATTAAAATTGATTTAGTAAAATAAATATGTATTTAGGGTGCTATTCGACACATATCCTAACAACTCTCGAAGCTAACAAAAATTCTCAAAACCCAGAATCTCACTGTCACGATCCTAGTTCACCAATTGTGAACCTGTCATGACAGCATCCAGTCTTCACAACTAGGTAAGCCTTACCACATTGCGGAATTTGACAGTGCGGAAATAAAACAGTAACAAACACTAACTAGAACATGAAATGTATACGGTGCCGCTTGGAACATACACTGCACACACCACTTCTGAAAGATAACCTCCCAAAACCCGGAATCCCACGGGAAACACAGGTCTAAGAGAACGTAAATACAGCTCTAATGTCTAAAAAGTCTAATACAACAGAAATAATAAGGAAAAGTACTACTAACTAAGGTAGAAACGATGGAGACTCTCTGATATGTGGACGTACCAGTATACCTCAAGTCTCTGATAGCAAGCTCAGTAAGTGCCTAGCCTAATCTCGATGGAGTAGTAACGAGGAAGGTCTAGGCCCCTACTGAGATAGACATATGAATAAATATGAAATGAAATAACAGTAGGAATAAGTAAATCTTGAATATCTAACAAAACAATAAGAAGAACGGAATAGGCTATAACACAATTCTACAAAACAAGAACAATCACTACATGCTATTTGTCATCAGGGATCTCCTGGTATCCTGAGGATCTCCTGGTATCCTCATTATATACGTAAGGGATCTCCAAGTATCCCGAAGATCTCCTGGTATCCTCATAATACACGTAAGGGATCTCCAAGTATCCTGAGGATCTCCCAGTATCCTCATCATATACACAAGGGATCGCCAAGTATCCCGAGGATTTCCCAGTATCCTCATCATATACACAAGGGATCTCCAAGTATCCTGAGGATCTCTTAGTATCCTCCAGTTAATCAGTCCTGCACTGTGGATCTCTTAGTATCCACCAGTTATATAATCCAGTGCCTGGGATCTCTTGGTATCCGGCACTTCCAAGTCTCGGAACAAAGTACGAACAGGGGGAGCTCCCGGGATGCCGTCATGTAGTCCCAATAGTAAATACACCATAACAAACCAATATTTAACAGAAGAAAGCGAAATGTGAACAACAAGTAAAATCTAGAGTCTAGCACGCTTCACAAGAAAGACAGATATTGCAATTTAATCAAATAGAGCAAATAAGTTACTAGCATGCTTTCCCTAAGTCAAAACAAGTGAAGTTGTATTTTTAACAATTTAAATATGTAAAGAAACACAGTCTAAATAAGCCAAGTAAGGTGAATTTTCAACAACTAGCACAAGTACATGCTCGTCACCTCGCGCACAAGGCATTTAAACAATGGCAAAGATATCCTAAGGGGAGAGGTCTCCCACACAAAGTTAGGCAAGCCACTTACCTCGAATTGGTACAAAACCGCTAAGAAACAATGCCCTTACAACGAGTATCCGTCTCCGAGTGGCCAAAATCTATTCAAGCCAATGACATTGTAAATAATATCGGAAGTAACTAATTACACCGTTAAAATAAAAGCTAAGGGGCGAAAATAAGTGAAATGACCAAAATGCCCCTCAGCCCAACGTCTTGGAATCAAATAATTTTCACATTTTCAGAAACCTCGTACGAGTCTAACCATATAAAAATTTCTCAAACCGAAGGTCAAATGCCCATTCAAAAACGCAATAGTTTAGCCAAGGAAGTTTTACCTAAATTAACCAAATTTTTATCCTAAATTCGAATTTAAATGATGGATTTAACCTCAAAACGATGGAATATAACCAAAAGGGATCATAGAAATGTTACCCAATAATCTTTTCTTCAAAACTCACTCGAACTCTCCTTCTCCCGAGCTCTAAGTTAGTTTTTTAACTTATGAAATTAAACCCTCGGATTTTCTCTTAACTGAACAGCGATTTCCGCTTTCGTGTATCAGGGACCGCTTCTGCGGTCCCGCCTTTGCCGTCAAAATGCCGCTTATGCGGGTCCCACTTAACATGCTAATTTCCGCTTCTGCAGACCTTACATCGCGAAGCAAATCCCACTTTCGTGGAAAATCCACCGCTTCTGCTGTCTCACATAACAGGCACAGAATCCGTTATGCGGAACTTTCACCGCTTCTGGGATCTCGTGTACGCGTTCTAGAGTCCACTTCCGCGGCTTCTGAAGGAAGGGCCCCCTTGCGCTCCTGCGATTGCCCATACGCTTTTGCGGCGCACAACAGAAGCAGCAACATTAAATCCCTTCTAACTCCCAAAACCAATCAAACATACGAACCTATCCCTTAACATCATTCAAACTTGAACCAATCCTTAAATCACCTAAAACAATGCCGGAAATACAATTTAATCAATGATTTGAACTTAAAACTTCCAAAACTTAACCAATCTCGCTTTCGATTCAACACCTAACCAAAACACGTCCGATTGACCTGAAATTTTGCACGCATGTCCAAAATGACATGACAGTGCTACAAATACTTCCGAAATCCCGTTCCGACCCTCGGATCAAAAATTCACTCTCGGACCAGAAACTTCAAAATTTTATCTTTCGGCATTTCTATCCAATTTGAGCTACGGACCTCCAAACCATATTCCGGACACGCTCCCAACCCCTAAATCACCTAACGAAGCTAACAGAACCATCAGATCTGCATTCCGAGGTCGTCTTGACACTGTTCTAATTACGGACCTTTTTGCCAACACTTAAGCTCTCATTTAGGGACTAAGTATCCCAAAACACCCCGAATTCTATTAGCGAACATCCCGGAAAACCAAAATAGCAGAAATGAACTTAGGGGAAGCAGCTAATGGGGGAACGGGGCTTAATTCCAAAGACGACCGGCCGGGTCATCACACTCACAAACCACAAGCTAAGGAATACATAAGAGGCTCTGACTCAAGAATGTCTACACAAAGGAAAAATACTGAAAGAAACTATACTTATTGCAGAAAGAGGGAAAGGGACTCCTCGGTCTGCGGACGTAGCAGATATACCTCGAAGTCTCTACTGATATGCCTCCTTGCAGGGATGATGGAACTGAGTGGGAGTACATGTATCTACACAGAAAAAATATGCAAAAGAGTAGCATGAGCACACCACGACGGTGCCCAGTAAGTATCAAGACTAACTTCGTTAGAGTGGTGATGAGGAACAATTAAGTCACCTACCGGTCCAATAAACAGTATAGTCATAGGAACAATGGAAGCAATATATAAACATGTAAAGACTACATTAATGACAAAAATGCGACAATTCACAATAAGGAAAAAAAGGGCAACAAGTAACAACGAGAATAGAATAAATGATGAAACGTAACGACGGCAAAAGTCACAATCCAAACCCTAGGGTCAAAATACAACAAGGGCAAACAAGTCATTAACCCATGTACTATAATGATGTTCTCATAAGGTCTTATTCAACTCTTCCACACTTTTTACCAAAATCTTAGACAAACTACAACTCACGATAACCCAGTATTTGAAATCTAATACTTGGCTTCTTGTACCTCTTCAATGTCACGTTCACCTGACAACTAACTGGTTAACTAGGGCCACTCTCACATATATATTGGATAAACGAGGGCATGAACCCTTAGCAAAAATTAGAAGAAATTCACCTCTGATAGGAGTGTTCAACTACATGTATGATTGTGCAAGTATTTTAAACATGAATTCTACCAACTAGTAAACATGAAAAGGAGAACGGACCACACGGATGAAGTTTCCTCCCAACTTCCGAACGATAAATCTCAACAGGTAAGCAACCCACAATCTCAATAGTAAACAAAACAGGAAATGCCTCCACTGGATATCACAATTCATTAACAGGAATGCCTCCACAGGCCGTCACAATTCATTATAATCAATCCCTGACATAGCCCACCTTATTTCGCCAAGTGTGCAAGTAATGATATAATAAGCACCGCCTTATTTCACCACACGTGTATCATAATGTTACCACCTTATTCCGCCACATGCGCAACCCACATGTAAGCATATAACATTTCCCGTCTTATTACGCCGCATGTGCAAAACATCAATAATAATAATAATAATAATAATAATAATAATAATAATAATAATAATAATAATAATAATAATAATAATATTATTATTATTATTATTATTATTATTATTATTATTAATAGCACGGCAAAGACCTCGTGCATCACAGTATCAACAATTGCACGGCAGAAACTTCGTGCATCACCGTCTCAAGTACAACACAATAAATGAAAATATATACAAGATCAAGCACGGGAAACAACTCAGGTATTTCCGATTACCAAAAGGCGGTAAACTAACTCACAAGGAATAACAGTAATAGAGAAAGACTAAGCCCAATAAGAATAACTCAACAAGGAGTAAAAAATACAAAACAACGATCCAAAAATGCACTGTACATTTAAGGAAAAATATTAACTAAATATAGGATATCTAACTTCTTTCCAATTAAGACCACTTAATTACACGAGAGATAGAAATAATATTTTCCAAATAAAGAAAAATAGTCGGGAAGGATAATGTGACTATAGAAGGGTAAGGTCTACATTTAAACAAGTAAAAATCAATTAGGCATCAATAATACACCAAAAAGGAAAATAAAATCCAAGTAAGACATGTAGAGGCGAAACTATTAATAGGGAACTCGATCGTAATAAGGAAAACTTCATATTCGATGCTCTCAAGGAGCTAAGAACCTAAAAGGGACAATTTTCCACAAATAAATCCGAGCACGCACTTGTCACCTCGCGTACAAGGAATACAATAGGCAAAGTAGACTCAAATCCTAAGGGGAAGTCTCCCACACAAGGTTACGCACGATACGTACGTCGAGCCGGCTCAAAATCAATCTGAAATCACGTTCTTGCCATGAGTATTCAACTACAAATGTCCCAAATCTACAACTACCTAGTGTATTCCAACTAGGTGGGGTCTGAGGAGGGTAATATGTAGACGAGCCTTACCCTTACCCGACAGGGCAGGGAGGCTGTTTCCAATCGACCCTCGGCTCATAGGGTTAGGTGAAAAACAGTAGTAAAACAAACAGAAACAAAACAAAACAGAAACAGTATATCATTAGTGCAATAGAAATTCCAGCATAAATAGCGTTAGAAATAATCTGAACAAATGTCCCAAATCTATTCAATTAAATTTCATAACATAAATAACACTACAAGTACGGATTCTACAATTAAATTATAAGATAATATGCGAAATTAAATGAAATGAGCAAAATGACCCTCGGGCCCGCATCTCGGAATTGGATAAATTTTACATTTTCAGAGCCCTCGTACTCTCACAAGTCTACCCATATAAAAGTCTCTCAAATCGGAGGTCAAATACCCACTCAAAACTCAACAATTTAATTTAAGGATTTTGACCCATTTTTCATTAAAAAAATCCGTAAATATGAAGGAAATCATGATTAGATTAGTAGCTATTAAGCATAACAGAGTAGAGAATCGTTACCCAATCGTTGATCGCGAAAACCCCTCGACATTTCTCCCAAACCGAGCTGTAGAAGTCAAAAATAAAAAATAGGAACGAAGTCCCATTTTCAAAACTTATAATCTCTGCCCAGGCCCTTTTTTCTCTTCTACGAAAAATTTTCTGCTTTCGGAAAATTTTCGATTATATGGTACTACTTCTGCAGCGACATTTCCGCTTTTGCGGTCCAACTTCCGCGGAAAGTTTCCGCTTCTAACCAACATTTTCTCTACACAGAAATGAGCATAACTCCCTTATACGATGTCCAAATTCTATGATTCAATTTACTATGGCTCCAAAATTACGATACGGATCTAATAGTTCAATAAAAACTTACTTTGGAGCTCATCTACTTAATATGGTACCCCTTTATGTCCAAAGAGACGACGTTGAAACATCAAATAAGAGCGCAATACAACCCAAAACACACCCGAGGTCCCCGGGACCTCAACCAAAAGCACCAACACATCTTAAAATATTATTCAAACTTGTTCCAGTCCTCAAAACACCTCAAACAACACCAAAACCATCATATTACATCACATTTCAAGCCTAAGTTCTTCCAAAACTACCAAAACACACATTCGATCAAAAATCCAACCACCACGTCTAAATGATCTGAAATTTTGCAAACATATCCCAAATCACCTAACAAAGCTAAAGCAACTCTCATAATTCTATTCCGACTTCCGGATAAAAATCTCACCTATCAACCGAAAATCGTCAAAATACTAACTTCGCCAATTCAAGCGTAATTCTACACTGGACCTCCAAAACTACTTCCGATCACACTCCTAAGTCACAAATAATCTCCTAGAGCTAACGAAACCATCGGATTTCCATGCTAAGGCCTTCTTCACACTGTTCCGACTACGAACCACTTTCCAACACTTAAGCTCTCATTTAAGGACTAAGTGTAACTCTCCGAAACCCAACACCGAGCGTCCTGTCAAACCAAAATAGCATAAATGAACTTAGGGGATCGGGGCATAAATTCTAAAACGACTAGCCGGGTCATTACATCCTCCCACACTTAAAAATTCATTCGTCCGCGAACGTGCTAAGATATGCCTCGAAGTCCTCAAGTCACTGAGTGAACACTTCCAACATACACCCACGGGTGATCCCACGTCACCCAAATCCAAATAAGCATGACGGCACCTTCTCAACTGAAATTTCGTCTTTCTAGCAATGCCACTAAGCTTACAAGCCAGAATTCTCACCTTCCATCCATTTTCAAAAGACCCCATCCTACATTCATATCCGATATCAATCTCAACCAGCTACTCGAATTTATGACAACACATAAGGGATACAACCACCCAACATGAAACATCACACATAGGCTCGCAATAACATTTCTGATAGCAATACATGTCTGAGATCGAATTTGTGCAGGCCACAAGCCTCATATTCCATAGGAACCCTTTTCAAACCTCCACAACACTGGCGATGATACAATAACCACAAAAATCACATAACAAAACACCCGGGTAACAAAACCTCAGCTAATACCAATGGTCACACACCCCTACTAGCTAAAACTCTAGAAGCATAGACGACAATGACTGAATATGGGAAGGGAAACACATAAGGGAACTATCAAACAAGCCAAACTAGCACAAACTTTTGTAAAACACAAATCTACAAAAAATCTAAGAAAAAAGAGTGAAAACATAAAAAAAAAAGGCTCACAAGGACCTTACTGGTATAACCCTCACCGCGGTACACCACTTGATCTCAACATATCAAATCACCTGAAATCATGAGGGTCCCACCCTCAACACTGAATCACAAGTAGGGCACACATCAACCAATCTAGAGATTCACACTAGATCACTCTCGTCTACAAATTACAACACATACTGGCTCCCACGCCAGTGGGGCATATAGATCACAAGTCGTTGCCAAGAATAGATAGAATTCACATCAAACCTATCGAAATAGACAAGAGAAATTTACTACTAGACTCATAACTCTCGACTATAGCTAGAAATAGACGATAGGTATGGCTATCACTCATAGAACCTCCCAACAAGATAATCATATAATCAAAGCGTAAACCATGAAGCGCTCCCATAAATGGAACAACAAACAAGGAAACTCACTCCGATAAGTAGAACTGTGATGAACAACAGATAGCCCTCTCTATAACAAATTGAATCCATACCTGAATGACATTAGCTGGCGCACCAACCTCATGTCTACTATCTGAAACGCATCAATGAGCCGGTCCTCCCCCTCGTGGGCGCCCTCTACATGCTTGAATACCTCGATGTGACACATCAGTCTAAAGTCTCGGTAAATCTCTCCCCATGTGGCTAGTAACTCCACACTCAAAGCAGCTTCTCTACTCATGAGGCGGTGAAAACTATGCGGTACTGGTACTTTGAGACCCATGAACACTTGAGTTACCATGCAAAGCCTGGAGCGAGAACTGAACTGATTGATCCGCAAAACCAATGCAATGACACACTATGCCTTCACAATAAGGGAAAGTATATCTCACCAGTCTACGAGGCCTCCTACCTCCTCAACTCTCTCCCCTTCTCTCGTATAATCTCCTTCTCATGATCCAGTCTTCTCTCTCTCTCTCTCTCTAGTGTGCATACCCTCTATCCTACTAGCAATGTTTACCACCTGCTGATAATGAATATCCCATCTCCAAATCACGAGCCATATTGGATCTGATGTTGTGAATAAGCCCTTCAATGAACCGACAAACCTTCTCGTAAATAGTAGAAACCAAGAATGGGGCATGTCTAGCCAAACTGGAATAATAGACAACATACTCTGAGACGGTCATAGCACCCTTGCGCAAATGCTCAAACTCTACGCTCCATGCATCCTTGAGGCTCTGAGGAGAAAACTCTTTCAGGAATATATCTGAAAATTAGGTCCAAGTCAGCAAAGCCACCTCGTCTGGGCCATCTAACTCATAGGTGCGCCACCAATCATAGGCGGCTCCTCGAAGCTGGAAAGTAGTGAAAGAAACCGCGCTCGATCCAAGGATATCCATAGTACGGAGAATGCGGTAACACTCATCAATAAACTCTAAGGCATCGTCTGATGCTAATCCACTAAACACCAGAGGATCATACTTCTTGAACCTCTCAATTCTCATATGATCCTTATCAAAAGTCGCTGCCATACTCTCGGATCAACTGGTGCTGCATGCGGTGCAGGAATAATCCCAAGGACCTGCTCAACATGCGCTCGCTACTCAGGGGTGCGAGCGAACGGAGTCTGTTCTCCTCCCCCAGCCTGGGATGTGGCTGTGATAGGAAAGCAACCCTAGCTGAGCCAAAGTGGTGTACATGCTCATGAACTGTGCCAAAGTCTCCTAAAGGGCTGGCGTAGTAGTAGTTGTAAGAGTGTCAGCTGCCTGGACTCCGGCTGGATTTCCTGGTGGTACCTCGATGGAAGCTCGCGCAGGTGCTCTCGATGCACGCGCACATCCTCGACCTCTACCCCAGCCCCGACCTCCGATGGTTGCAGTATGGGGCGCAGGTCCCTGATCACCTCGGTTAGTACGTATCATCACCATCTGTAAGAGGGTATAAGACAGCGGTTTAGGATTGTGGATATCAAAAATCTCGCACGACACGGAGACCAAATAATGTGGAAATTTCCTAACAATTACATAGCCTCTTGCAGATAAGTGCGGACGTCACCGTACAGATCCACGAGACTCTAATAAAATGGCTTGTAATCTGTTACACCTGTGAACCTAGAGCTATGGTACCAACTTGTCACGACCCTAGTTAGCCCTCCGTGAAGATGGTACCTAGTCCCTACGACTAGGTAAGCCAAATAATGCTAAAGATAAACCATAAAACTTGCGGAAAACTAATTAAAACTGATTTATTAAAATAAACATATATTTAAGGTTCTGCTCGTCACATACCATAACAACTCTCAAAGCTAACAAAATTTCACAAGACCTGGAATCTCACAAATCACAAGCTTATGGATACATAAGAGGTTCTTACTCAATAATGTCTACACGAAAGAAAAGTACTAAAAGAAACTATACATATTGCAGAAAGCTGGAAAGGCACTCCTCGGTCTGCAGATGTAGCAGATATACCTCGAAGTCTCTACTGATATGCCTCATTCCCAGGCTAATGGAACTGATTGGGAGTACATGTATCTGCACAACAAAAATGTGCAAAAGAGTAGCATGAGCACACCATGGTGTCGCCTAGTAAGTATTAAGACTAACCTCGGTGGAGTAGTGACGAGAACAATTAAGGCACCTACCGGTCCAATAAACAGTATAATCATAGGAATAATGGAAGCAATATATAAACATGTAAAGACTACATGAATGACTAAAATGCTATAATTCACAATAAGGGAAAAAAGGGCAACAAGTAACAACGGGAATATAATAAATGATGAAACGTCACGACGGCAAAATTCACAATCCAAACCCTAGGGTCATAATACAGCAAGGGAAAACAAGTCAGTAACACATCTCCTATAATGATGTTCAAATAAGGTCTTATTCAAATCTTTCCGGTATTTTTACCAAAATCTCGGACAAACTGCAACTCACGATAACCCAGTATCTTAAAATCTAACACTTGGCGTCCTGTGCCCCTTCTATGTCACAGTAACGCTGACAACAAACTGGCTAACTAGGGCCATTCTCACATATTTATTGGATAAACGAGGGCATGAACCCTTAGAAAAAAATCAGTAGAAATTCACCTCCAATAGGAGTGTTCAACTACATGTATAATTGTGCATGTGTTTTAAAAAAAAATTCTACCAATTAGTAAACATGAAAAGGAGAACGGACCACACGTACGAAGTTTCCTCCAAACTTGCAAACAATAAAGCTTAACAAGTAAGCAATCCACAATATAATAAACAAAACAAGAAATTCCTCCACATGCCATCACAATTCATTAACATGAATGCCTCCACGTGCCGTCACAATTCATTACAATCAATCCCTAACATATCCAACCTTCCACGTGTGCAAGTAATGATATAATAAGCACCGCCTTATTTCGCCACACGTGCATCACATATAAGCATATAACATATCTCGCCTTATTACGCCGCATGTGCAAAACATCAATAACAATAATAGCACGGCAAAGACCTCATGCATCACAGTATGAAAAACCGCACGGCAGAAACCCCGTGCATCAACATCTCAAGTACAACACAATAAATGAAAATATATAAAGGATCAAGCAAGGGAATCAACTCAAGTATTTACGTTTACCAAAATACAGTACAACTAACCCACAAGGAATAACCGTAACAGAGAAAGACTAAGTGCAATAAGAATAACTAAGTAAGCAAGAAAAAGTACGAAACCACGATCCCAAAATACTCAATTCAACAACAAGGAAATTAACATGAAATGAATAATTACATTTAAGGAAAAATATTAACTAAACATAGGATATCTAATTTCTTTCTAATTAAGACCATTTAATTACACGAGGGATTGAAATAATATTTTCCAAATAAAGACAAACAGTTGGGATGGATAATGTGACAATAGAACGGTAAGGTCTACATTTAAATAAGTAAAAATCAATTATTCATCAAGAATACACCAAAAAGGAAACTAAATTTCAAGTAAGACATATAGAGACAAAACTAATAATAGGGAACTCGATCATATTAAGAACAACTTCATATTCGGTTCTTTCAAGGAGCTAAGAACCAAAAAGGGATAATTTTCCACAAATAAATCTGAGCACGCACTCGTCACCTCGCCTACAACAAATACAACCAGCAAAGAAGACTCAAATCGTAAGGGAAATCCCCCACACAAGGTTAGGCAAGATGCCTACCTCGAACCGGGCTCAAAATCAATCCAAAATCACGTTTTTGCCACGAGTATTCGACTCCAAATAGACCAGGTCTATTCAATTAAATTTAATAACATAAATAACACTACATGTATTGATTCTACAATTAAATAATAAGACAATATGCGAAATTATATGAAATAAGCAAAATGCCCCACAGGCTCGCATCCCGGAATCGGATAAATTTCACATTTTTAGAACTCTAGTACTCTCATGAGTCTACCCATATAAAAATCTCTCAAATCGGAGGTCAAATACTTACTCAAAACTCAACAATTTAGTCTAAGGATTTTGACCCATTTTTCATTCAAAAATCCGTAAATACGAAGGAAATCATGATTAGATTAGCAGCTATTAAGCATAAGAGAGTAGAGAATTGTTACTCAATCGTTGCACGCAAAAATCCCTCAAAATTTCTCCCAAAACCAAGCTCTAGAAGTGAAAAATGAAAAATAGGAAGGAAGCTCTGCAGCGAAATTTCCGCTTTTGCGGTCCTGGTTCCATGTAAAATTTCCGCTTCTGCAAAGAAGACAGCAACCAACATTTTCTCGACACGGAAATGAACATAACTCCCTTATACGATGTCCAAATTCGACGATTCTTTTTGCTATGGCTCCGAAATTACAATACGGATCTAATAGTTCAAGAAAAACTTAATTTGGAGATAATTTACTTAATATGATACCCCTTTATGGCCAATGATACGGCATTGAAACATCAAATAAGAGCGCGACGCAACCCGAAACACACCCGAGGCCCTCGGGACCTCAACCAAAAGCACCAACGCATCTTTAAAAAATATTCAGACTTGTTCCCATCCTCAAAACACCTCAAACAACACCAAAACCATCATATTACATCGAATTTCAAGCCTAGGATCTTCTAAAACTACCAAAACACACATTCGATCAAAACCCAACCAAACCACGTCTGAATGATCTGAAATTTTGCACACATTTCCCAAGTCACCTAACAAGGCTAAAGCAACTCTCGGAATTCCATTCCGACTCCAATATCAAAATCTCACCTATCAACCGGAAATCGCCAAAATACTAACTTCGACAATTCAAGCATAATTCTACATCGGACCTCCAAAACTACTTTCGATCACACTCATAAGTCACGAATCACCTCCCAGAGCTAACGGAACAATCAGATTTATATTCCGAGGATGTCTTCACATTGTTCTGACTACTGACCACTTTCCAACACTTAAGCTCTCATTAGAGACTAAGTATAACTCTCTGAACCCCAACAATGAGCGTCCCGTAAAACCATAATAGCATAAATGAATTTAGGGAAAGCTGTTAATAGGGGATGGAGGCGTAAATTCTAAAGCGACTGGCCGGATCATTACATCCTCCCACACTTAAACATTTATTCGTCCTGGAACGTGCTAAGATTCGCCTTGAAGTCCTCAAGTCACTGAGTGAACACTTCCAACACGCACCCGTGGGTGATCCCACGCCACCCTAATCCACATAAAAATGATGGCACCATGTCAACTAAAATTTAGTCTTTCTAGCAACACCACTAAGCTTAAAAGCCAAAATTCTCACATTCCATCCATTTTTGAAAAGACTCGATCCTACATTCATATCAGATATCAGTCTCAACCATCTATTCGAATTCATGCCAACACATAAAGGGTACAGCCACCCGACATAAGACATCACACATAGGCCCACAAGAATATTTCTCATAGCAATACATGTCTGAGATCGAATCCGTGCAGGCCACAAGCCTCATATTCAATAGAAACCCTTTTCAAACCTCCACAACAATGGCGATGATACAATAACCACGAGAACCTCATAACAACACACCCGAGTAACCAAATCTCAGCTAATACCAATTGGCACACACCCCACTAGCTAAAACTCCAGAAGCATAGACGACAATGACTTAATATGGGAAGGGAAACACATAAGGGAACTATCAAACGAGTCAAACTAGCACAATTTTATATAAAACACAAATCTATAAAACATCAAACAAAAAAGAGTCAAAACATATAAAAGGCACACAAGGACCTTACTGGTATAACGCTTACTGCGAAACACCGCCCGATCTCAACATATCAAATTACGTGAAATCAGGAGGGTCCCGCCCTCAACACTGAATCACAAGTATTGCACACATCAACCCATCTAGAGATTCACACTAGATCACTCCCTTCTACAAATTACAACATAGACTTGCTCACACGCCGGTGGGGCATATAAATCATAGGTTGTAACCAAGAATACTTAGAATTCACATCAAACCTACTGAAACAGGCAAGAGGAATTTAGTACTAGCCTCATAATTCTCGACTATAGCTAGAAATAGACGATAGGTACGGCTATCACTCATAGAAACTCCCAAAATGATAATCACATAGTCAGAGTGCAAACAATGAAGCGCTCCCATAAATGGAACAACAAACAAGGAAACTCACCTCGATAAACAGAAATGTGATGTACTACAGATAGTGCGTATCCATAAAAAATTGAATCCATACCTGAATGACATTAGCTGGCGCACCGGCCTCAAGTCTACTATATGAAACACATCAATGAGCCGGTCCTCCCCCTCTTGATAAAACATAGGATATCTAACTTCTTTCCAATTAAGAACAACTAATTACACGATGGATAAAAATAATGTTTTCCAAATAAAGAAAAACAATCAGCTAGGATAAAATGACTATAGATGGGTAACGTCTAAATTTAAACAAGTAAAACTCAATTAGGCATCAAGAATACACCAAAAAGGCAAATAAATTCCAAGTAAGACATGTACAGATGAAACTAATAATAGGGAACTCGATTGTATGAACAATAACTTTATATTCGGTGCTTTCAAGGATCTAAAAACCTAAAAGGGATAATTTTTCACAAATAAATTCGAGCACGCACTTGTCACCTTGCGTACAAGGAATACAACCAGCAAAGAAGACAAATCCTAAGGGGAAGTCCCCTACAAAAGGTTAGGCAAGATAATTTCCTTGTACCGGCTCAAAATCAATCTGAAATCACGTTCTTTCCACAGGTATTCGACTCCAAATGATCCAAATCTATTCAATTAAATTTCATGACGTAAATAACATTGCAAGTACTGATTCTACAATTAAATTATAAGATAATACGCGAAATTATATGAAATGACCAAAATTCCCCTCGGTCTCGCATCACGAAATCAGATAAATTTTATATATTCAAAACCCCTATACACTAACGAGTATACCCATATAAAAATCTCTCAAATCGGAGGTCAAATATCCACTGAAAACTCAACAATTTAGTCTAAGAATTTTGACCCATTGTTCATTAAAAAACCCGAAAATCCGAAGGAAATCATGATTAGTTTAGTAGCTATTAAGCATAAGAGAGTAGAGAATCATTACCCAATCATTGCACGCGAAAACCCCTCAAAATTTCTCCCAAAATTGAGCTCTAGAAGTCAAAAATGGAAAATAGGAACAAAGTCCCATTTTCAGAACTTAAGATCTCTGCCCAGGCCCTTTATTCTCTTCTGCGGAAGATTCCGCGGAAAATTTCGCTTATGTGGTATTGCTTCCGCAGCAAAATATCCGCTTTTGCGGTCATGGTTCCACGGAAAATTTCCGCTTCTGCGGTAATGAGAGCAACCAACACTTTCCCGACAGGCAAATGAGCATAACTCCCTCATACGATGTCCAAATTCGACGATTCTTTTTGCTATGACTCTGAAATTACGATACAGACCTAATGGTTAAATAAAAACTTAATTTACAGCTCATTTACTGAATATGGTACCCGTTTATGTTCAAAGATATGGCGGTGAAACATCAAATAAGAGCGCGATACAACTCGAAACACACCCGAGGCCCCTGGGACCTCAACCAAAAGCACCAACGCATCTTAAAACATTATTCAAACTTGTTCTGATCCTCAAAACAACTCAAACAACACCAAAACCATCAAATTACATCGAATTACAAGCCAAAGTTCTTCTAAAACTACCAAAACACGCATTCGATCAAAAACCCAAACAAACCACGTCCGAATGATCTGAATTTTGCACACATATCCCAAATCACCTAAAGAAGCTACAACAACTCTCAGAATTCCATTCCGGCTCCTGGATCAAAATCTCACCTATCAATCGGAAATCGCCAAAATTCTAAATTTGCCAATTCAAGTCTAATTCTACACCAGACCTCCAAAATTACTTCCGGTCACACTCCCATATCACAAATCACCTCCCGGAGCTAACAGAACCATCGGATTTCCATTCCGAGGCCGTCTTCACAATGTTCCGATTACAGACCACTTTCCTACACTTAAGCTCTCATTAGGGACTAAGTGTCACAAAACTCTCCGAACCCCAACACCGAGCGTCCCGGCAAACCAAAATAGCAAAAATAAACTTAGGGGAAGCAGTTAATAGGAGATCAGGGTGTAATTCTAAAACGATCGGCCGGGTCGTACATCCTCCCTCTTATGTAAGTTTTCACATGACATTAGTATATGCCAAATGGCGTCTACGTGGCATGATGACATGGCATGTCATCACATTAAGTTGTATAAGGAAGTATTCCCTCCGTTCACTTTTACTTGACATATTTTGACTTTTCACTCTCCTTAAAAAATAATAAATGAAGTGCATTAATTACTACGATACTCATATTAATTGATGCATATTTTTTTGGATTTGAGAAAATAATTTTAAATGAGTAATAAATACTGTGGGTAAAAAAATTGTCAATCTCTGATAAGCGTAAAGTGACAAATAAAAATAAAAATCTATTTTTAATATACATGCCAAGTAAAAGTGAACAGATTGAGTAATTAGATGAATCGCGCAAGTCCATTATTAATTGTGTATAGATTTCCTCATTTTCCACTTCTCTCCAAACAATAACTTCTCTCAATTGTCATCTACCCTTCCTTTAATTATTGATAGTAAAGCCTTGCTTCCTATTGATTTAACTTCATTTTCCTCAGATATTATGTATATTTTATTGGACAAGAGGGGTTGCTATGATGGTAAGCAACCCCCACTTCCAACCGAGAGGTTGTGAGTTCGACTCTCCCCAAGAGCAAGGTGGGAGGTTCTTGGAGGGAAGGATGCCGGGGGTCTATTTGGAAACAGCCTCTCTACCCCAGGGTAGGGGTAAGGTCTGCGTACATACTACCCTCCTCATATCCCACTAAGTGGGATTATATTGGGTTAAAAAAAAATGTACATTCTATTGTGTTATTTCTTCTCTTTGCCTGGTTTCTAATTCCGCCCAGGCATGCTAAGCAACCTAGGGCAATATATTAGAACACAAAGAAATGTTGTACCGCTCATGAAATGCCCGTAAAAGCTTATTAATTATACTTCCCGTGTTCCCTTACCCCTTCCAAATCTCATGGTTATAACTCAGAACTGCAACAATATGCCTTGTCTGTTTGAACTATATATAAGCCCAAAAGATCAGAAGGTTCCTACATATAGAAAACTGTTCTGTTACTGTCTATGTGAAAATCATTGAGACAAAATCAAGTAGGTGAAAATCATTATTCAAATTCCAATATAGATAAACTATCATTAGGTAATTTCTTCATAACTCTCCAAGTATGCGTTGATAGCAATTATCCAGTAAAATAATAGGGTGCAAGACCACTGTTGCTAAAGATTAAATAAAAGGGTCAGGCTATAAGACATGATAAGCATGCTTATAAGACCCCAGCTAATAATAAGAAGGGACAGCCTTTAGGGCCTTTTGAGCATGCTGATATGACATACTGTTAATAATTAAAAAGAGAGTCAACTGACGGAAAATTTTATTTTGTGTCTAATAGTTTTGTGCACCCAAAAGTGTAAGATTTGGGGTTCATAATTTTGTGAGATAAAAATGAGTCTTATATAATTAGTGTCTGTTGTATAAGACAAAAATAAAACTTCTCGTCAACTGACCAGTCTTGAACTGCTCTGAAGTAATGAATATTTTGGGTACTAGCTGCAACTACTGCTAGTTCTGCTTTTAGGGAACCTGGAAAGGCAATTAATGAGAGAAAATGTCACTGCCTTAGTTTGCATGTGTGTGTGTAAGAGGGGAAATTGTCTGGCTTTAGATGCATCACTAATGCTAGCCTGAGCTCTGTGGGCTCCATAGTGCTTCACAGTGACACTGAGAGGGGGAAATGGGGGTTAAAGTGGTTTGGTCAAAGCTCATGGAAAATTAGAAGTATTTATTTTTGAATAGAGGGTCAAAGATGTCCCTAGATTGTGCGAAATTGATCAATTTTATTATTATTTGTTAAACAAATGTGTTGTTCCTACTCCTGCCATAATTAAGTGGCTCAATTCAGCCCATATGGCATGGGAATAGATAAAGGGCAAATGTGGAGCATTCATAATGTTCAAGAGCAAATTGAATAGATGTTGCAAGCATCTCCCGTTTTGAAGAGGGTGTATTCTAAGAAAACATTTATCTCTTCTTTCAAAAAATTAAAGAATATCAAAATTATGTAACCCGATCAATGTTTGACCAAAAAGTCTTAAAACTTTTTTGTTAAACTAATTAAGTGAATGATAATAAGTAAATTCTAGTTAAATATAATAAGTTCTAGATTCAAGATTGATGGAGAGTAATAGTCTAAAAACCGCATTCAAAGTTATTAAAAGTCAAAAGGAGATTTATTGAAGGAATGAAGAAAAGCAATAAATATGATAGCAATAGCTCTAATTAAAGAGATTAATTCATCAAAATGTATAACGAGATGATGATTCTCCCTCAGACAATGATGTAAAATAATCAAACGTGGGAGTACCAAATACTTTATTGGATATGACGTGGGAAAGCTTGAAATAACATAGTAAATCCAATCTTGTATAAAGATAAAGTTTGTAGTCATGTGGAGCCAACTTTTCTAGAGAGAGCTTATCAAGATAGAAAATTCGATTCCTCTCTTTCTCTCTCTATTCCTACTTATATGGAACATTTTTCTTATCTATTGAAAGTACAAATATAGAGCATATTCTTTAGAAATATCTTATTGCTAAACTAGTCATTTTGGTCGATCTGAGTGCCCGACCTAACATTCGTTGCTCGGCTCGCCAATGTTTCTTCTTAAGCATAACCTCGGCGTATTGATTCTTGATTTTCTTATTTCAGGCGAGCTCTCTTCGATTAGATTTTGACCCATAAAGTTAGTTCCTCCGCTCGTCGGGGTTATTTATGGACGAGCTCGGTGGGGAGACTTTGCCAGCTATAATTTTGAAAAATCTGAGCACATTGGCCGAGGAGTGACCCTTTCATGGCGAGGTGGTGATGTGGCACTTCAAGAGCCACGCCCGATCGTTACGTCAATGTCACGACCCAATTACTGAACCCGGTCGTGATGGCGTCTCTCGTGAAGACAAGGCTAGCCAACAGACTAACAATACTTCTTATAGCAATTACTTAGCATGAGTGCGTCAAAATAATAGATAACATTATCATAAGTGCGGAAGAAACTGATATAACAAGGACCATATCAGCTCAGCCCGAAATCGGGGTGTCATAAGTCACGAGCATCTAAAGAATCCTAACAATTTTACAAGACCAGTAATATGCAGATTTGGAATTTAGTAACAACAGAATAAATACGGTACCACGAACGCTGACGGTCACCTGGCACAGCTACGATAGCAAGATCTCCAATCGACTCAAAACCCGCTACCGAGTAAATAATTACCTACATCTGCACACGAGGTGCAGGGAGCAGGGGCGGACCCACATAGAGTCAAGTGGGTTCATATGAACCCGCTTCATCGAAAAATAATACGGTATATATAGGTATATTTTTTCTGTTTTCAAACAAGTAAAGGTATAAATATAATTATGAACCCACTTCAAACAAGTGAAATGCCTAGCTTGTTGGTAAAGAGGGTTCAAACTTTTCATATGGTCTTGAGTTCGAAACTAGCTAGTCACATATGACCGTTAATTTTTTTTTATTTTTGAACCCACTAAATAAAAATCCTCGGTCTGCCACTGGCAGGGAGTAAAGTGGGTACTCCATCTCGATAGGTAATAAGGGTAAATAATAGCTGAGCAGCAATAAACCACGTAAAGAAAATTAACATGCGATATAGTACAATGTAACCCTTTAAGAAAACAGGGAAAACATGAAAATCCTTTAGAAAATATCTTGACTCGTTTCAAAACCTCTTTTGGAAATATCTTTATCCAATATTTAAGCAAATGAATGCGAAATAGATAGTGCAAGTCAGCACAAAAGTCAGCCCTTCGGGTACAAACAAGTATGCAAAAATGAGCTCATAAAACTCGCGCCTCATGCAATATTCTTGTACCTGGTCAGCCATTCGTTACATGACACGTTTACATCATACAGTGTCACTGTCACCCCTGCCTAAAATTTAACCTCTTTAGGAGTGATTAGAAAATATCATAACAACAAATAAATATCTCAAGAAATACAACAAACAACAAATAATGAACGAATGCATGAATGCAATGCATATGACGGTACTCTCTGGTACCCACTACGACGTGCAATCCGATCCGTTGAACATGGACGGCACTCACTGGAGGTGTGTACAGACTCCGGAGGGGCTCCTATGGGCCAAGCGCAATATCAGTCATATCGTGGCATCAAACATGCTCTCGGCCTCAATATCAATGTATCATCGTTGCGGTGTGCGGCCCGAGCCATCCATATATTCAGAAATCACTATACTATTGTGCGGTGCGCAGTCCAATCCATGCAGAGTCCAAAAATATACATAAGCCACTTGGGCAATTTTAACATGAAAATCCTCAACTCAAAACGTCAATAAAATATTGTTTAAGTTTTCAAATCTTAGAAAAAATGGCTGAGTTTGCAAAACAGTATTTAAAACCTTGGACCGAGATAAAATAATATGCAAGTAATTCAAAAAATAGTGATATCAATTCTCGAAGGATTCACATAGTTGGCGCGAAGCCCCAAACATGGCAATCCGCCCAGATTAAGATGATAACAAATAATTTTAGTCAAATACACGCCCAAATACCGTGACGGACCAAGTCATGGTCCCCAACGATGCTCTACCCCACGCTCATATCCGGCATGCAAGTCACCTCAATACAGCAATATGATGTGCCAATCCAAGGATTCAAACCCTCAGGATATCATTTACAAGTATTACTCAACTTGAACCGGTGAAATCTCTAGCCCGCGATGCCTTTTCCCCTCAAATCGGCCTCCATGTGTGTCGTATCTAACCAAAATAGAAGCGAATATATCACAATACGCAAAGGGAACAATACTCAATCCAAAAAAATCAAGAAATAGCAAAAATCTCGAAACTAGCAAAACCCAAGCCTCGGGCCCGCTTCCTAAAAAATTACAAAACTCACATTAACAGATTCCTCATCTCTCCACGAGTCCATACATACCAAGAACTCCCAAATCCGAGCTCAAATGACCTATCAAATCCCAATTTGAAATATCAAAAACTCAACCCCTAGTTCATAAATTTTAGGTTCAATTTCCATGAATTTCTGGACCAATTTCACAATATAATCATGTGTTTAACTCAAACATATTACCTCCAATAAACTCCAGTCAACACCCTCTTTAATGGCTCCCAAAAAGCTCCCAAGATGTTCAATAATGGAGTAAACACGCATAACCTCGCGGATGAAATATACTATAAAATCCTTCTGCCAACAGCGACTTTCGCTTCTGCGGTCCCACTTCTGCTTATGCGGGACCATTTGTGCAGCCAAATTACCACTTATGCGGATTTTCATTTAAAATCTAACTTCCGCTTTTGCGGCTCAATATCCGCTTCTGCGGATCAACCTAAGCCGCTTCCGCGACAAAATGTCCGCTTCTGCGGACCCGCCTTTGCAAACCTTTGTTTCGCTTCTTCGGAATCACTCCACCAGGCCAAGAACCCGCTTTTACGATCCCCACCCACTTCTGCGAAACCACTTATGTGGTCCCTTTTCGCAGAAGCGGAAATACCAGAAGACAGAAATATTGAACCTGCAACAAACTTCAAATCTCTCGTTTAACCACTCGAATTCACCCCGAGGCCCTCGGGACCTCAAGCAAAGACACCAACAGATCCCATAACATCATTCAAACTTGTTCCAATCAGAACACATCAAACAACACTAAAACCATCAAATCACATCGGATTAATGCCTATGTTCTTCAAAACTTCCGGAATGCACTTTCGATCAAAAACCCAACAAAATGACATCCGAATGACATGAATGTTTTCACACATATCCAAAATCACCCAACTAAACTACAGCAACTCTCGAAATTCTATTCCGAACCTCGGATCAGATTCTCATTCATCAACCGGAATTTGCCAAAATATTAACTTTGCTAATTCAATAGTAATTCTACACCGAACCTCCAAAATCGACTCTGATCATACTCCTAAGTCAAGAATCACTTCCTGAAGCTAACTGAATCACTAAAAATCATATCCGATTTTTATACCTCATAAGTCAACATCTGTTTAACATTTTCCAAAACAAGTTTTCCTCAAAGAGGCTAAGTGTCTCATTTTTCACCAATACCGATCCAAATCAACTCGAACACACCACATACTGATAATGAAACAAGTAGAAGCATAAAACAAGGAAAAACAGATGGTAACTCATGAAACAATGGGTCAGGTCGTCACAGTCAATTTTATATGACATTATTTCATCATACGTCATTATGGCGCATGTTCCAAATATGTTACACCGTTTCCCACACCTCTCGCATTTCTTAATTAATGAGGTGGCATTTGGGGTTTCTCGGCTGGGGTGCCCATATTCTTATAAATAGGTATAGACACTCCTCATTTTAATTGTTGCATTTCTAATGCCTTCGGAACCTGAGTTTTTCCTTCTTCAAGTTTCCAGCTTCTGTGTTTTCTTTATCCCGTCAGGATCTTTTGTTATTGTCATCTCCTTCATCTTTGCATTTCCTTTTCACACACAATCAGGAAAATGTCTAGTGCTTCCTCTGATCATGTAACATTTGTTGTGGACATACCTCCGCATAAGGAAATAGCAGCCATGGTAGTAGATGAAAACTTCCCTACCGTGGATGAGATATTTCCATGTTCAGGGAAGGCTAGGTCAAACTTCAAAAACCCACCTGAGGGTGAACCTAAACCTGCCATTTTCGATATAGATGTGGCGGAGATTGGTGCGATTATGGCTAAGCTGCGAATCCCGGCCCATGTTAAAATCATCCCTGCTGGTAGGGATGTAGTGCAAATAATCGCCTAGGGTAGTGCCCATTTTATACATACCCATTCATTGTTGGCTACACACTTTCTCTTCCTTCTTTGACGGAGGATTTTTTCTATTTTTACAATGTGTGTCCGGCTCAGCTCTCTCCATACATATACAAGCTTTTCCTTATACTTATCAAGTATGCAGAGCTGGCTAACTGTGGTATTTCACTCTGCCATCTGCTTCACCTTTTTTCCCTAAGTTTTCATAGGGGCACGATTATTTGTATGTGCCACCACGAGACCAAGGGGTTGGATGTAAAGATGGACGACAAAACTAATCTTTGCTTTTGGGAAAATTTCTTCCACGTGAAGATAGAACATGGTATCAAACCCCAACGGATTCCCCGGGGAGTGGAACTTTGCTCGCAAGCCCCTCCCCCCCCCCCCCCCCCGGGGCGATCTGCAAAATTTCCATCTCTTTTTGCAGCCGAGCGGGATCCTTCTTCACCAGTCATTAACAGTCGTGATTGGGTGAGTCAGATTTTGCCTCATACTATGGGGGTTCGGGAGTCGTCACACTTTAATAAGAAGTTCGCGTGTAGACCTGCAGACGGTTTTGTATCTTTACCCGTAAATTTGCTAGTTTCCTATCTTTATTTCTTTTTTCCGCAAATTCTTAGCTTACCTAGTTGTAGATAATATGTGCCATCATGATAGTTCACAGATGGAGAGGTCGTGACACCTGGTTCAAACATAACCCTTGGAAAAGAACCGCGGCACAAAGAAAAACTAAGGGCAAATATTACACTACCTACAAAAGAAAATCTTTTTTGTCTTTTAATTTCGACTTTAATCCTTCAAGAAACCCATCTAATCATATCCATCATCAAGGAAAGTCGAAATAATAAAAAATTTATGGTGTTTTCAATTTTTTTTAACTACTAAAAAGAAAAAAACATATACATACAAAATATAAATATCCCCCACCCCACACTTTAAGATGTGACATATCCCCATTACACACAGTTAAAAAGCATAAGGTAGAGAAATTTCCTTGATTCTCTAGTCCGAATCTGAATCAAAGTTGGGTTCTATTCCACGCGCCTGAACTAGTGCACACATCCACGCAGACAGCTTCTTCTCAGCCTTCTTAGGATTACACCCCACACTTGTCTTTTTCTATCACTGGAGCCTTCTCTTTCACGCCCTTTACCTTCCACTCAAAACTTGCCTTCCACTCAAAACTTGCAGTAGGCTTCTCCTTTTACACTCCAGTTGCTACATTCATCTCCTCCCCACTCTAAGCATGAGTTTTCTATCATGTATAGCCAGTATATCTCTACATGTTGCTAAAAATGGTCTTCCTAGGATGAGGGGGGCCTCCTTGTTCTCCTCCATATTCACTACTATAAAGTCTACAGAAAATACAAACTTAGTCACCCTTATCAAAACATCTTCTACTATCCTCTCAAGTGTTATAGTTTTTTGGTCTGCCAGCTACAAGAATATGGGCGCTGACCTTATCTCTCCAATCTGCTTCTCTAGTTTCCTGAAAATAGACAATGGAATTAAATTAATTAGGGGCATCGAAATCACATAAAGATCTATCAATATTAAGAGTGCCTCAAGAGCAATGCATAGTAAAACACCATGGATATCCACACATTTATGGGAGTTTATTTTACAGGATTGCACTGCAATGTGCTGTGAGTTTGACCACCTTGGTCTATTCTATCTTCCTTTTCTTTGTAAGAATCTCCTTCAAGAACATTGCATAAGTTGGCATTTATGATAGAACTTCATTGAATGGTAGGTTTACATTAACTTGTCTTAGCATATCTAAAAATCTCTCAAACTGCTTGTCCACCTTTTCTCCATATAGATTTTGAGGGAAAGATAGAGCAGGCATGTGCTTGCTTACATCATCAGATTCCTCCCATCTTGAAGTTTCCTCCTCATTCTATTTCTCAACCCCTTTTTGCCTTTCTTCTTCTCAGTCTTTTTATCATCTTCAATTTTTAGCTCCTTCCGACTTTCTTTTCTAGGCACAACTTATCTTTTATTAAGAATGGAAACTTTCAACACTTCCGTTTCTCAAGGTCACATCATGTATCATTTTTTGGGATTCTTTTCGGTATCAGCAGGCAGTGTACCTAGGATTTTCTCGGGTAATATATTTTCAATTTGACACATGTGTC
Source organism: Nicotiana benthamiana (assembly GCA_034376525.1). NCBI lineage: Eukaryota > Viridiplantae > Streptophyta > Magnoliopsida > Solanales > Solanaceae > Nicotiana > Nicotiana benthamiana. The sequence continues at coordinate 122,466,796 of CM067334.1, read as the reverse complement.
TCTCCAAGTTCCGCAGACCAGTCCCAAATGCTTTGATAGCTGCACATAAGCATCTAATCTCTCATCACTCTTAATAATGAAGGATTTCATCAGATCTTCTAACCCAGACTGAATTGGCTATTGAGGTTGAAACTGTGTCCTCTTTTACATTTGAAAGACCGGAGCTCCTTGAAATCTGGAGTTATTTTGTTTCCATGAATTTGATGTGCCCCCAGGTGAACTCCATGAAACATCGGGGTGCTTCTGACACATTTCATTGAAATTATAATTACCAACGGCATTCACTTCCTCCTTGGTAGCTTGACATTCATGAGTAGGGTGTCCTCTTCCACATATATAACATGATGCATGAGGCTCATTATGTATCGAGGCTAAGGTTTGCTTTCTTATTTCCTTGGCTATTGCATTAAGTTGTACCTGCACAGATGTACTAGTATCAACTTGGTGAACACCAGTTGATCTTCTACTTTCAGTAATCTCCGAGGGCCACTGATGACTATCTCCTTTGGAGTTTTTTTCATTAATGGGCCTCCAGCTGCATTGCTCAATGTTCTGCGTTTGGCCGATGTCAAACCATCCCAAAAGTCCCAGAGTTTCATCCAGAGTTCAATTTCGCTATGTTGACACGTTCACACTTTTTCTTTAAACCTCTACCAAGCTTCAAACACAGTTTCCGTCTTGTTCTGGCAGAAGTTATAGATTTCACTACTAAACTTGCCCGTTTATACTGAGGAGAAATATTTAGCAAAAAAATTTTTGGTCATATCCGCCAATGTTCTTGTTGATCTTTGGGGTAAGCTTCGAAGCCAGTGCTTTGCAACATCTTTAAGAGTGAAGGGGAATTCCCTTAAGTAATCTGCATCTTGTGACACACCATTATATTGAAAGGTATTCGTGATCTCCTCGAAGTCCATTAGGTGATTTTTATATCTTCGTTCATCTTTCCTATGAAGACGCAACTATTTTGGAGGGTTTGGAGCAACCCTTGCTTCAATTCAAAATTATTGGATGCAACTCGAGGTGGTCTCACACTTGATAAACCTTGGTTGTAGATCAGTCTAGCTTAATCACCAAGTGGTTTCCCAGCACCGGAGGCTATGTTTCCAAACTGGTCTGCACCCAAGGGCTGATTCTGAGCCATTCTTTGAGCCCTCTCCTCCTCGTTAGCAATTTGTGCATCTCTAAGTGCTGCTTCTTCAGCATCCCTTACAACTTTCTCTGTGAATCGGGCTGCCCTCGCTGCTAAATCCACATTATCATCATCTCCAGCCATCTTTTATTTGGTTGAGGATTGCCTAACCTTCTCTATATTCTCAAGGAGATTTCTTTCCTTTCTCAATGTTCGTAGATGTTTTACAATTCCTGGTTTGTATGGTTGCATTTCTTTCCCAGAAGATCAAGTCAAGCACCAATATAACCTGTAGCTTGCGCACAGTCAAAGAACAACAAAAAAATGTGAAAAAACTTAAAAGAAAAAAATTCATGAATTTGCATTATAAACTATTTCAAACACTATTCATTGCAATCCCCGGCAACGACGCCAAAATTTGATGAGCTCGAAACATACACTTAAATATGCTCGCTAGTTGACTATAGTATAATATAATATCGTATCCATATGGATTGGAGTTAAATAGTATTTTTGTACTTTATAGTTCAATTGATATCCAAGATGATCAACAGTTGCGAATTATATGGCTTAAACTAAAATTAACTAAGAATCTAAAAAATTGGCTAATGACAATCGACCCAAGTAATGAGCAAGAAGGTTATCAATTGGGAGAAGATAGGGTTAATATGATAGATGAAAGACAAGTGTTTCGGATCTAACTCTAGATAATTCACTTTTAATATTCAATTGAGTCTCTCAAATTCATTTGGTTATCTATTCAATTGTTTAGTAGAAGCTCCTCTCTCGATTAAATTTTAAACTCACAAGATGAACCTATTTTAAGTACATGAATATATGCAAGAATTCGTAATAGATTAGTCTTTAGGAGAACCTCTCTCGATTATCCTCCTAATTAGGTTTAATCAATAATTCTACTAGCCTATTTCTATTACTAAGAAGAATTAATGAATACAACCAACAATATAGAATGCAAAAATATCACAAGTTATGTCTCTCTCGATATATGAAGTAGTGAATATAGATGCAATGATTAAAACATCCAAAACCATTTAATAGCTAAATACTAGAGTTACAATCCACAAACAAAAATCAATACACCAAATCCATCAAATCCTAAAGATAATTACTCCATAGATATGGAGTAATTCATCAAATTAAGTTTAAAGTAAAGAAAAACATAAAACAATCCAAACGCTTGTCTTGAGTTGGATTGAATGATGGATTCCTTATGCTCTTGCTTCTCAAAATTCTCCTTACCCTCCTTAGGTCTTAGATATGTCAAAAGCCCCAAAACTATCATTTTTCCATGTATATATACCAAGTAGGGTCGGGCCCAAGCGAAAACACCTTCTCCTACGCGAAATAGGATATTTTTTCAGAGTTGGACGTATGCGGCCACACACCTGAAAGTGTTCTCGCGCACTTGGTTGCGTATTTTCACAAAGTTCTGCCCCACATGCACGCCCAATGTGCGGTCATATACCTGGGTGGAATTGTTTTGGGCATTTGTAAAAATTTAGAACATGAAAGTTCCAGCCCTTTTAAATATCTTTCCAACGATATATTATGGAGCCCAAACGAATTTTCGAACGAAATGTTATGTGCATTTCTCTGGACAATACGCAGTATGCCTGCTTGATTCTTCGTTTCGTTCTTAAAGTGCACTATCATCTATTGATCCCCAAAGACGATCCCACCTTAATCCTTGGGCTTTTACTCAGATTTCAACGCTGTAGAATAGCTTGAATTCATTACATAATATCTACATAGCTCCGAATCACTCCTACAAGGCATAAAATATATAATTAGTGCAAAACATTGGGGATTAAAGTTCAAACTCAATTAAATACAACAATTTAGAGTGCAATAAGCAACTAAAACCAAGAGTATAGCCTACCATCTACACGCCCGTCACCTAACACCAGACACATATCATGAATATTTAAGGGATCGTATCCTCAGCATCAAGTTTAGAAGTGTTACTTACCTCAAACAAGCCAAATCCAATACCGATCAAGCCAAACGATGCTCCAAAAATGTCATCCCATACATACCGACCTTCGAACTACTCAAAACTAGCCAAAAGTAACTCAAGAACATCAAATAATATCTAAGAAAATAATTCCAAATGATAAAGGTCAAATATTTAATCAAAACTCCAAAGTCAACCAAAAAGTTAAACTCGGACCCGCACCTCAAAACTCGATCAAACTCACAAAATCAGAAAAACTCATTCAATTACGAGTACAATCATACTAGTTTCACTCAAATACTACTCCAAATCGATGTTGAATACTCAAAAATTCACTCTATGAAAAATTAGACAACCCCCCCCCCCCAATGTTCTCATCAGAATTCACAATTGAATTTCCAAAACGATGATAGGTACCCCAATCCATACGGTGAAATATTGCCTAAAAATCGCTAAATCACTAGGTCCCCAACTCTAAATATGAATAAATGAGTCAAAGGTCCGACATTGGAAATTAAATCCACTACCCAGGATTCCTTCTTTGATATCGCGGACATACCTTCGAGATCATGATGAACAAGTTCTTGAACAGAAATTTCTAAATTTTTCCCAGACATCCTCTGGTTTAATTTTCTGAATATTAGACATCAAGGGCCATAACTTTTATTTTTGGGTCATCTCCAAAGTCTTTATAGATTACAAGATATGAACTTCCAAAGTCAGCTTTGTGCAATAGAAATTTCTCCTACGTGGTCACAAAAAGGCTTAAATGATCGTGATTCACAAGGCCCCAAACTGCAGTTTGCTCTTCGAGAATGAGACCGAATGTTCGCGATCGCGATGCATACCTCTGTAGCAAAAAATCAGCAATAAAAAAGCCTAAATATAGTCCGAAACTACCCCGAAATGCACTCGAACTCTCGATATTCCATGCTAAACATCCACACATGACTAAAAAACATAAGAACTTGAATCGGGCATCAACACACATGAAATTTGAAGGGAGAACTCAAGAAATTCTAGAATTGCAACCAAGCATCCAAATGCTATCAAACCAACTCCCAATGAGCCCAAGTTTTGTACACTAGATCCAAATTATAATGCAGACCTGTTAGATCATGTTTTAATGATGCAACTAATTTTCATATGCAGGAATTTAAGCTCAAGAAGTAAAGAAGACTCTTAGAATGGTTCATGATGTACAAGGAAATAAATCAATCAGCATGTAATCAGCAAATCTTGGTTGGTCTCATAAATCTGGGCACAAACTAATCAACGAATCAATCAGCAATAACAATGATTAGCTGAGCTAGAACAAATCAAATAATCCTTGGAGAAAGCCACGAATCATGGGTTGAATAACGGTAGACTAAAGGATATGAGGAGATCTAGGAAGCAACCACTTTAGGAAAATCCAACAATCAAGGGGGAATGAAGTGAAGCAATCCTCTGCTGAAGGAAAGCAATCAAGAGAAGCAACGGCTCATTTTTTATTCTTGGAAATAAGGATCAAATATCTTGGGTTGTCAAGCTTCTACCATCCATCAAAGTATTTATACACCCTTGTAAACCCTAGCCTAGATATACTTTGATCACACCCAAATTACTCTCTTTATTCTACTGCAAACAAGCATTGTAGTTCATTAAGATATGTTGTGTAACAAGTCAGGGATAGAAAGAGAGTACACAACTGGTGAGGCATTGTATAAAAATGAGAGCTAGAAAAACTGAGTGATATACACCAAATATATACTCGGAAGAAACTCATTTACTAAAGAGATCTCCCTTGCAACCTAAGGGGACTGGATTAGGATTCACATTGAATCCAAACCAGTATAAAGTTCCATGTGTTTTTAATTCATGCATTTACTTTCTGCTACTATATCTGTTAATTTGTTATATCTAGTCGACTATTTGAGTAATAAATCAATTTATAAGCAATTAATTTTAATTGGTTACAATCCCCTCCCCCTTGTACTTTCAATTGGTATCAGAGCACGACACACATTTTACCTTTGCTTAACAGCTTGTGAGAAAAGGTCATGGCAAATCAAGTTATCATTGTAGCTCTCTTTTAGGAAGGAACTTCCCAAGTTAGACCACCATACTTCAATGGACAACATTTCTCTCATTTGAAATTACGAATGAAAATCTTTGCTAAAGCATATGATGTCAAAGTCTGGAGAGTCATTATAAAGGGAAACTATCCCCTACCTGCTAGCACTCCACCACTTGCTGATCCTGATGATATAGATTCATACTCAAAGGACCAACTGGAAGCGGTACAAGTGAATAAAAAGGCAAGAAATATACTTCACAATGCTATAAGTGGTAAGGAATATGAGAAAATATCGAGTTGTGATACATCCAAAGAGATGTGGGATAAACTTGAGGTCACCTATAAGGGAACCAGCAAAGTAAAGGAAACTCACATCAACATGCTAGTTCATGACTACAAACTCTTCTCAATAAAAGAAGGATAATGCATAGAAGAAATGTTTGCCAGGTTTAGTAAAATAATTAGTGACTTAATGGCATGCATTTGGCAAGCCCTACACCAGTGGTGATCAAGTCAGAAAAATTGTACTTGGCAGACCAAAGTAGTCACTCTGGAATCTCAAGACCTAAACAAATTGTCCTATGAATAACTACGAGGACACCTATTGCTTTCGAAGAGCGCATTTGAAAAAGACAAACCAATAGGAGAAAAATAAAATAGTTGCATTCAAAACGTCTATTAAAATGGATGAAAATGAAATTGATAATCCTGAAGATCTACATGAAGAGATTGCTATGATGTCTAGAAATATAGATGGGCTGATGACAAGATACAGAAACACATAGAAAGGAAGATTCCCACCTAGACGATCCAATAAATACAATGAACAGGATAATAATGATGGAAAATGCTACGATTGTGGAAAATTTGGGCACATTCAAGTGAATGCCCAGAACTGAAAAGGAAGATCTCTAGAGGCTTCAACAAGAACAAATCCTTCGGAATCTGAAGCGATGAGGACGACTCCGACCATGAAGAAATAGCAAATCGTTCTTTTATGACAATTCTGGAAAATGAAAACAAAACCTCAGGATGTTGGATAGATGAAGATGATTTAGATGACGAGAACTGTTTCATAGCACGAGGTGAAACTAGTGTGGTAAGATCTTATGACTGTGAAAGATGTAATGAATTGTAGGATATTCTTGATTCAACCTTAAAAGAGTCTCAAAGAATGATGAATTAACTTAAGAGACTTACTAGGGAGGTTAAAGACTGGAAACTCAAACATAAAGTATGTGAAATCAAAAAAGAGGTACTTCAAGAAGAGTTTGATGAGTTGCAAATGCATCTTAACAGCTTGCGCAAATCCACTAGTCATAGTTCTGTTAGGTCAAACCAAATGACTTACAAGTCAACTGGAAAGGAACTAATCAGGACCAAGTCGAGCAGTCAGTCAGATTAGATAACTTACAAGTCAAGTGGGAAAGAACCAGCAAAATCTAAGTCGTCTCGTTCTAACACTTATGAAAGACCTATAAGCAGGTCTAGAGCTAAATGTTAATACTGTAATAAAAGTGGACATAAATATCAGGTTGTCACTTTCATAAATCAAATGTGTCAGGATGGGTTTAGAAAAACAAAATAAATTCTGAACCCAGTAACATTAACCCTCCAGGACCCAGGAAAGCTTAGGTACCTAAAATAAAGTGATCATCTTGTCTTGTAGGAACACCACAGAGTAAGCCGCAAAGAAAAATGGTATCTAGATAGTACGTGTTCCAGTCATATGACAGTTGACAAAAACTTGTTCAAGGAAGTTACAAAGATTGATGGAGGAAATGTAAACTTTGGAGATGATTTAAGGGGAAAAATAGGTGGCACTGGAACAATTCCTTTCAATAACAACTGTGACATTACTAAAGTATATCTCGTTGATGGCCTAAACTGAGCATAAGTCAACTCTGTGACTCAAAGATATAAGGTAAAGTTTAAGAGAACAGGGTGTGCTATTGACGACGAATCAGGTAAGATAATTCATCCTGAAAAAGGTATGGAAATGTCTATATACTTGATGGTTTTGAAAAGATAGATGGCCACATTTTCTTATCCTCTATGTATGATGATCCATGGTTATGGCATAGAAGACTTGGCCATGCTAGCATGTATTTGATTGAGAAACTATCCAAACATGATTTAGTTATTGGTTTGCCTAAACTAAATTTCTCTAAAACTCATATTTGTGATGCATGTCTAATGGGTAAGCGAACCAGAAATTCTTTCAAAAATAAAGATATAATATCTACTTCAAAACGTTTGCAATTACTTCATATGTATTTATTTGGGCCTAATAGAACTTCTAGCATATGAGGTAAGAGGTATGCTTTTGTTATTGTTTATGACTTTTCACGTTTCACCTGGGTAATCTTCTTGTCTCATAAGGATGAAGCCATAAGAAATTTTGAAGTTTTCTGCAAAAAGGTTTAAAGAGGAAAGGGATATCTGATCTCAAAAATTCAAAGTGATCATGGAGGAGAACTTGAAAGCAAAGCTTTTGAAAACTTCTGCAACGATCAAGGATACACTCACACTTTCTCTGCACCACGCTCACCACAGCAAAATGGGGTTGTGAAAAGGAAGAACAGAACTCTCCAAGACATGGAAAGAACCATGCTACTAGAGCATTCACTCCTAAACCATTTTTGGGCAAAGGGCGTAAGTACTTCTTGTCACATCCTCAATCATTGCCTCATAAGGCCAATTCTGAAGAAGACCCCTTATGAACTCTGGAAAATTAAACGTCGTAATATCAGCTACTTCAATCCCTTTGGAACAAAATGTTTTATTCACAATAACGGTAAAGAAAATCTTAGAAAGTTTGACCCAAGAAGTGATGAAGGTATCTTTCTTGGTTACTCGTTAAATAGCAGATCTTTTAGAGTCTACAATAAACGTACTCTATTTGTAGAAGAATTTATACATGTTATATTCGACTAAAATAATCTCTTGGTCGAGAAAGGAACTATTACAGGTGACACAGTTCAAACTCAAGAAGCTCAAGACAAAGGAAAATCACAAGAACCGACTAGCACATCTAGGGTGATCGAATCAATTGGAGAAAATAGCAGCAATACTCCAAACCCACAAGTCGAGTAGACTACAAATATTATTCGACCAAATCAATGGAGAAGTGAACTCAAATATCCTCAGAAATTTATTACAGGGGATCAAAACAAAGTAATAAAAATCAGGGCTTCCCTCAAGAAGAAAGCAAATATTGCATTGATTTCTCAAATTGAGCAGAAAAAGATAGAGAAGCATTCTATGCAGGAGGAATTAGACCAGTTCAGCAAGAATCAAGTTTGGAAACTAATACCCAAACCTGAAAATTTTTTTATGATCGGAACAAAATGGGTATTTAGAAACAAATTGAACGAAGATGGAAAGCCAATCATTACGTCTTCTCAACTGAAAACTTTTCCTTTTCTGTACTCAACTGTCAAAACTCTCTTCTTAAGTTAGAAAACCTTTTCATTCACTCTCATATCCATCTTCTCTCCAAAACCTTGAGAAAATCCCTTCTTTTACAATGGTGAAAGTTCCAAGCATCCCTCTGCCTCCACCAGAAAAAGTACCCACTCTAAGGCGAAACCTCATTCTTCACCTCCTAAGAAAGTAGACCTAGGGTCTGATCACTATGAAGGCTTTACCTCATCTTAGGGTGATTTCTCTGAACACTCTCAACTTCTAGGAGAAAAAGCCTTCGGCAAACGACCCATGTAAGATCCTCTCATTTCATCCACCCCAAAGAAATCAAAGGTTGATTTCTCTGCCTCACTCAAGTGTGACCTAAATTTCTGGGATACCCAAATAGGGATCTTTTCATTACTCTTAAGGACAAGCCCATCTCTCGTGGAAGGATCGTGGATCTTGATGATATGAAATCCTTCAACTGTAAGGTTAAAGACCTCTTTATTTATCAAGGGTGGGAAATATTCTTTCTATTCCTCCGCCTAAGATATATGAACCCCTGGTCAAAATGTTTTGTGCAAATCTTCGCTCCAGTAAACTAGATAGTCTAGAATATCTAGTGCTTGGTAAGCACATTGTTCTTGATTGTTCCTTGTTCGACTCTCTTTTCCAATGTCATTGCTCTGGTTTCCCTACTCTTTTTAAAAATGCGTGGCCTGAGAATTTTGAAATTTCTTTTGACCTAGCCAAGCAGTGCATTGTTGAGTGTCCCTCTGAAATTCTTCCAAACCAATTGGGCCCCCAGTGATGTAAGTTTTGAAACTAGGGTTCTGGCCTATATTTTGGAAACCACCCTGCTTACTTGTACTGGTTCCTTTTCTACTTTCTCTCAAAGGGATACATTCTTTATCTAGTGCCTCATCACCAAAAACAAACTCAAGCTTTCCTCCTGGGTCATCAATTTCATGTTAGAAAGTAATGAAGATTCCACTAGTTTACCCCATGGAATGGCAATCACTCATATTCTGGAAGCCTGTCAAATTTCTCTATCAAACTATCTCTTCATTACAGTCTCCAAGTCCTATAATTTTAGAGTTTTTACTAGTATGGGGTATGTGAGTAGCAAGGGCTCCTGGTTAAGAAAAGTGAGAGTGAAGCAAAGCAGGCCCCTATGAAAACTAAACCTTCATCAATTGTTCCTCCTCCTACTATTGTTAGTTTCGAGCTTAGTGAGAAGCTTAGCTCTATTGACTCCAAACTCTCTTACATCAAGAATCTTCTTTTCGCCACTTAGTCCATTGTGGGTGACATTCATGCTATTTCAAAGGAAACAAGGTACGACGTGTCAAAGATCAGAGTTGTTGTTCTTAGAGTAAGGGAGAATGGTGTCAAAGCCATTAAAGAGGTTCATGACAGGCTGGATGGTATAAGCATCGCTGCAAATACTATCTTCAAATAATCAAAGGAGGCCATCTGCAACACCCTCACCTATTTTTTGCGCCGCTAGTGTGGGATATTTTTTGACAACTTGTTTTGGTGGTATTTGTGGGTTGTTGTTTAAGCCTTGTATAATTCTTTTTTTTGTTGCTACTGTGGGTTGTTTCACCATCCGTTGGATAATCTCTTTACCTTTTCTGCTAAGATGACCCGGCCGGTTGTCTTTGAAATTTACGCCTCGTTCCCCCATTAACTGCTTTCCCTAAGTTTATTTTTGCTATTATGGTTTGTCGGGATGTTCGGTAATAGAATTCGGAGTGTTTTGGGACACTTAGTCCCTAAATGAGAGCTTAAGTCTTGGAAAATAGTCTGTAGTTAGAGCAGTGTCAAGACAACCTCGAAATGAAGATCTGATGGTTCTGTTAGCTCCGTTAGGTGATTTCGGGGTTGGGAGCGTGTCCGGAATGTGTTTTGGAGGTTCGTAGCTCAAATTGGCTAGAAATGCCGAAAGTTAGAATTTTGAAGTTTTCGGTCCGATAGTGAATTTTTGATCCGACTGTCAGAATGGGATTCTGGAAGTTGCTGTAGCACCGTCATGTGAATTGGGATGGTGTGCAAAAGTTTAGGTCAATCGGACATGTTTCGGTTAGGTTTTGAATCAAAAGCGAGTTCGGTTAACTTTTGGAAGTTTTAAGTTCAAATGATTGATTAATTTGTGTTTCTGGCATTGTTTTAGGTGGTTTAAGGATAAGTACAAGTTTGAATGATGATAAGGGATAGGTTTGTAGGTTTATTTGAGGTTTCGGGGGCGTCAGGTGTGTTTCGAATGCTCGACGTGTTGGTTTTGGAAATTAGAATGAAGTTATGTTGCAGGCTTCTGTTGTCTCTGCTTCTACGTCTTAGGGACAGCAGAAGCGGCTCCGCATAAGTGGCTAGTCAATAGCTAAAGCAGAAGGGGGGCCATGAGGCTGGAACCACAGAAGCGGTATGGCTTCTACAGAAGCGGACTCGCTTCAGCAAGTTTTGGATCGCAAAAGATGTTGGTCGGTGCTTTAATGAAAACCGCAAAAGCGGTGGATTCTCCGCGATAGCGGGACCTCCTCTACGGTCCCTGGATCCGCAAAAGCGGAAATCTCTGTGTGTTAAGGGTTTTATTCCGAGGCTTAATTTCAAAGTTTGAAAATTCAAGTTTGAGCTCGGGCAAGGGCGATTTTGAGAGGGTTTTGAAGAGGAAATTATTGGGTAACGTTTCTATGATCTTTTTGGTTATATTCAATCATTTTGTGGTTAAATCCATCATTTAAATTCGAAATTTGGATCAAAAATTAGATAATTTGGGTAAAAACTTCTTTGGCTAAACTATTGAGTTTTGAAGGGGCATTTGACCTCCAATTCGGGATATTTTTATATGGTTAGACTCGTGAGACTACGAGGTTTCTGAAAATGTAAAAATTATTTGATTCAGAGATGTTGGTCTGAGGGGCATTTTGGTCATTTCACCTATTTTCGCGCCTTAGCTTTAATTGTAATAGTGTAATTAGTTACTTGCAATGTTATTTCCAATATGTAATTGGTTTGAATAGATTTGGGTCACTCGGAGTTGGATACTCGTGGCAAGGGAGTTGTTTCTTAGCGGTTTTGTACCAAATTCGAGGTAAGTGGCTTGCCTAACTTTATGTGGGGAACCTCTCCCCTTAGGATATTTTTGCCGTTGTTTAAATGCCTTGTGCGCGAGGTGACGGGCGTGTACTTGTGCTAGTTGTTGAAAATTCACCTTACTTGGTTTATTTAGACTGTGCTTCTTCACATATATAAATCGTTAGAAATGCAACTTCACTTGTTTTGACTTAGGGGAAAGCATGTTTGCAACTTATTTGCTCTATTTGACTAAATTGCAATGTCTGTATTTCTTGTGAAGCATGCTAGACTCTAGATTTTACTTGTTGTTCGCATTTCGCTTCCTTCTGTTGAATATTGGTTTGTTGTGGTGTATTTACTATTGGGACTACGGGATAGCATCCCGGGAGATCCCCTGTTCGTACTTTGTTCCAAGACTTGGAAGTGCGGGATACCAAGAGATGCCCGACACTGAATTATATAACTAGCGGATACTAAGAGATCCCCATTGTAGGACTGATTAACTTGAGGATACTAAGAGTTCCTCGGGATACTTGGAAATCCCTTGTGTATATGATGAGGATACTGGGAGATCCTTGGGATACTTAGAGATCCCTTGTGTATATGATGAGGATACTGGGAGATCCTCGGGATACTTGGAGATCCCTTGTATATATGATGAGGATACTAGGAGATCCTCGGGATACTTGTAGATCCCTTGTGTATATGATGAGGATACCGGGAGATCATCGGGATACTTGGACATCCTTTGCGTATATAATGAGGATACCAGGAAATCCTCGGGATACCAGGAGATCTCCGATGACAAATAGCCTGTAGTGATTGTTCTTGTTTGTAGAATTGTATTATAGCATGTTCCGTTCTTCTTATTGTTTTCGTTTGATGTTCGACATTTGCTGTATTCCTACTGTTATTCCATTTCATATTTATTCTTATGTTTATCTCAGTAGGGGCCTCGACCTTCCTGGTAACTACCCAACCGAGGTTAGGCTTGGCACTTACTGAGTACCGCTGTGGTGTACTCATGCAAATCTTCTGCACACTTTTGTTGTGCAGATCCATGTGCATCCGGCCAGGCGTATCATCAGTGAGTTCGGAGCTTGCTATCGGAGACTTGAGGTATACTGCTGCATCCGCAGATCAAAGAGTATCCGTCCTTTCTATCTTAGTTAGCAGTACTATTCCTTATTATTTCTGTTGTATTAGACCTTTACAGACATTAGAGCTGTATTTACGTTTCTCTTAGACCTTTGTTGCCCGTGTGATTCTGGGTTTTGGGATGTTATCTTTCAGAACTGGTGTGTACAGTGTACGTGCCAAGCAACACCGTATACATTTCATTTTCTATTTAGTATTTGTTATTGTTTTATTTTCGCACTATTAAATTCCGTAATGTGTTAAGGTAGTCGCTAAGACTAGGTGCCGTCATGACAGGTTCACAATTGGTGAACTAGGGTCGTGACATCTGCTTTACTATTTTCTATGTTTCTAATCCCTATTTGCTAATGACAAAAGTGGGGAGAAAAAGCTTATGTTATTTTGCCTATGTTATGTGTATGTGTATAGATACAATGCGACCATGTGTCTATATGTTTATGTGTACAGGTCGACTGCACACATTTTATATGTGTATAGGTAGCATATATTGTATAATGTATAGGTACAAGTCGTTATAAGTCGATTGCACGCATTGAGGGGGAGATTCATGGACAGATCAAGTCGACCGCTTACATAGAGGGGGAGTCAAGTCGACTAGTAAAATACAGAGAAGTCGGCTGGTGTTTACTTCTTTTCCTTTCTATAATATTTTGCCATCATCAAAAGGGGGAGATTGTTAGATCATATTTTAATGATGCCAATAATATATATGTGTAGAAAAACAACTTCAAGATGTAAAAAAGATTGCCGGAATGATTCATGATGTACAAGGAAAGAAATCAATCAGCATGTGAACACCAAATTTGGATTGGTCTCGTAAATCTCGGCGCAATCTAATCAACGAATCTATCAGCAATAATAATGATTAGCTGAGTTGGAACAAATCGAATAAGTCTTGGACAAAGGCACGAATCATGGGTAGAATCACGGAAGACTAAAGGATACGAGGAGATCTGGGAAGCTACCACTTTTCGAAAATCCAACAATCAAGGAGGAATCAAGTGAAACAATTCTCTGCTGAAGCAAAGCAATCAAGAGGAGCAACGGCTCATTCCTTATTCTTGGAAAGAATAAATTCTTTTCAAGGATCAAATCTCTTGAGTTGTCAAGCCTCTACCATCCATCAAAGTATTTATACACCCTTGTAAACCCTAGCTTAGATATATTTTGATCACACCAAATTACACTTTTTATTCTACTGCGAACTAGCATTTTAGTTCACTAAGATCTGTTGTGTAACAAGTCAGGGATAGAAAGAGAGCACACAACTGGTGAGGTATCGTATCAAAAATGAGTGCTAGAAAAACTAAGCGATATACACCAAATCTGTACTCGGAAGAAACTCATTTACTAAGGAGAACTCCCTTGCAACTCAAGGGGACTGGATTAGGATTCACATTGAATCCGAACCAGTATAAAAATTCTGTGTTTTTAATTCCTGCATTTACTTTTTGAAATTTACTTTTTACTACTATATCTGTCAATTTGTTATATCTAATCGACTACTTGAGTAATAAGTCAATTTATAAGAAATTAATTTTAAGTGGTTACAATTCCCCCCCCCCCCCCTCCTCCTCCCCCTCCTCTTGTACTTTCAAGATCTACTCGATATTTGAAATCTCACCTAACAACATCAAACTCAAAAATCGCACCTCAAATGAACTTTCAAAATTCAGAACTAATAGTGAAAATCCTAAACACCTCAAATTGATCTAAAATTTGGTACACAAGTCATAAATGACATAATGAGCCTACTATAACTCCGGAATCGAAATCCGACCCTGACATCAATAAAGTCGAACCTATGAACATTTTCAAATCTTTAAATTTTTAACTTTTGTCAATTAGTGCCGAGACCTTGTAGAATTATCCTAATGCAATTCCGGGCAAACACCCGAGTCCAAAATCACCATCCGGACCTAACTAAATAATCAAAACTTCGATACGAGGTCAAATGCTAAAAAGTCAAACTTGGTCAACTCTTTCAACTTAAAATTTCAACTACGAAATTCATTCTTCTAAATTAATTCCGAAATATCTGAAAATTGACGTAGACGTTTCACAAACATTGTAATACGTCATATAAAACTACTCAAAACTTCAAATAATTGAATGAAATGCAAATGCGTAACACGACCGATCAAATCGTTACAATTTATGAAATAATACATAATAACTCTCCAAACAAGTTGTAAGACCAGTAATAAAATTTAAATGCATATACAGATCAGTAAATTAAGCAGTAAAATGAAACGGTACAATCTTCTCGCGATCCATCCACCAGAGGATTGAGCAGTAGGTATCAGAAAAGCACACCAACTCTTATAAGCTAAGGCAGGAAAAAGCATATAATAATGATTTTATGACTTGTTTAAAGGTCTTTCTTGCAGGGCCTGGCTTTTTCACAGAGCCTTTAGTTTATGGATTTCCGTATAGTTGTCAGAGACAAGAGCTGTCATAAAGATAGAATTGTTGCAGCAGCATAGCATCGCATATGCATACAACAGAGAGCCTCAGTCATAATATTTCCACAGTAGTATACTCTCTAGAGGCTCTGTATCTATTGTGTGTGTCAGTGTGTGTGAATTCGTGAAAGAGAAAGGAAGAGAAAAGGAGAGGTGACAGTAATATATTATGGTCTGAACCATTAGTTTTATTCATGTATAGAAGATTCTGCAACCAAATGGTGTCTAATTTTCAAATTAGATGACATATCATTTTTTAGTTTATTTTAAAATAAATTATATTCTTAAATTTAAAAATAATTCAGTTTTAAATTTTTTATTTAATCTATTTTACTTTCGATGAGAAGTTTTTATAATCACAAAATATTATGGTCTCACAAAGTTTTTATCTCTTAAGCTTTTAAGACCATATGTTTCAAAAGTCTTCTTTTTTTTTTTTGAATTTCATGTCGAGTCAAACTATCTCATCTAAATTGAAACGAAGGAAGAATATTTTAAATGCTCTAATACATGGATACTTTTAAAAAAAATTATACCAATTTACATGATCAAATCATGATTTATAAATAATTACATATCTCACTGTTAATAGTAGAATTACTACTATTAAAAAAGTAAGACAGGCGAATTATTACTCACTCCGAACCAATATTTATAGTGCACTACGACTGAGCAATGAGTTCAAGAGGAAAAAAAAACCTTTCAAAATTTGAGATCTAAAATAAATTATAAATATTTATCTAATTATAATTTTTAAATTAATATCGTATGAAAAGTTTAAAATATATTATTATAAAATATAAAATAATATGTTATTCTTTTTAATAAACTAAAACAAAAAATGTATCACATAAATTAGGAAAGAATAAAAATACGATATATTGAAAAATATTGCGTAATAAGATAAAAATCCATTGCACTATTATTATATACAGATTAAGAACACGTTTGGATGGATTTATTTTAAGTGATTCTTGCAAAATAAATACTAATTTTATTCATTTTTCGGTATTTTGGTATGCAAATTAAGGAAAATGAATTCTCAAGAATATTCATAAATAATTTTGATATAACAAACATAAAGTTATAAACTTTCAAACCAATAACCTTCTGAACCCAAAATTTTTATAAACTTTCAAGCTGCTAAACTTTTGAAACCGCGTAATTTCGAACCCATAAACTTTCAAACACATAAACCTCCAAACTCATAATTTTGGAACTTGTAAAAGTTTGAATCTTTAAACCGATAAATAAAAAAAACTAAAACTGAAAAATATATTTAAAAATTATTTTTTTCTGGGGTCGGGGAGGTGCAGAAAAATAAAAAAAATAAAAATTTAAAATTACAAAAAAAGAATTTTTTTTGTGCGTGGTGGGGGTGGAGGGGAGGGGTGGGTGGTGCAGAAAAACAAAAAAATAGATATTTTAAAGTACAAAAAAAAGTAAGGTAAAAAAATAATTTGGGGGGGGGGGGGAATGGGGGTGGGTGGAGGTGAAGGGGTAGTAGGGTGGGTAAAAACGAAAAAATTGAAATTTGAAAAAAAAAAAGCTTTTTTTTTAAAGATGGGTGGGGTGAATTGGTGAGGGTGGGAAATATTGAGAAGGAGTTTTGGAAAATATTTTTTCTTTTCTTGATAAGGAAAATGTTTTCTAAAAAATTTAGGCCTACCAAACGTGAAAAAATTGAAAAAAGAATTTCGAAAAATATTAGATTCATGCCAAACACACCCTAACTCAAACTAGATTTTAAGTTATAAGTTATAAATTCTAACTTTTGGCTTGTTGACGAGGTTTGTGTGTATAGAATTTTCTGCTCGAACTCTGTCGAATTCTAGTATAGTTCATGATATCGTTCCACAGAGATTGGATAATCTAGGTTATAGACTTGTAACATTTTGATTACTATTTGAGAGAACTAATTTGATGAAAGGTGTGTTTGAATTATAAAATAAGACAAATTTCTTCTGAAAATATTTATATTTAAAAGAGTTGAGAATCGTTGAATTCACTTGATATATCATTACAATAAAATCTCAGTATCATATGTATTTCTCTAAGAATAATTGCTTATTGCTAATACAATTATATCTTTACACTAAGAAATAAATAAATAATTAACACTCACTGAGGTTATGTTAATTAATTGATTCAAAACTAGCGACGATTAAACTAAAATATCTTGCCTGAATTGTGCTCAAGCGTAGTAAAAACTTCGTGAGAATATTTTTATTAGAAAATCAATAATCTTACCTTTAACAATTTCTCCGTGAGAATTAAAACTGAGGAAGGCAAGATTACAGGCTTGAAACAATAATCTTACTAAAAATTATTTTGACTCTAATATTTTGTGCTCAAGTATAGTAAAAAATTCATGATAATATTTGTACTAGAAAATCAATAATCTTGCCTTCAACAATTCCTCCGTAAGAATTAAAACCGAGAAAGCAAGATTACAGACTTGAAATAATAATCTTACTAAAAATTATTTTTACTCTAATATTCTATTCATCGGTTATTATATATTAATGTTTCTTCGTGAGAATTTCAAAATTAATATAAGAATAACTTAGATATAAAATACGTAGGTATGATAATAATGATTAAAAATTTACCATTCCATCACTATGGCCTTGATGAGAAATTGATATGGCAATCTGTCTTGAAATTTTGTGAAAATTTGTCGTAACTTTGTATTTCTTGATATTTTGTAGTCTTAAATGAAGTTGCCACGGATGTATCCTTTTTCCTTAAACCGTAGTTTCTTTCTTTTTCTCTTTTTCCGTGTATTCTTTTTCCTGCAAGAATTGTTAGAAAAGTGCGAGAATAGGATATGAATTGATCATGTTTTATATCTAAAATATTATATTTTTATATTAAAACATATGAAAACACTTTAATTTTTGCTCGTCCTCGAGGAAAAATTTTTTGAAAAATATAATAATATTTTTTATGGCTATTCTTGTAAAATAAAAATTTAATCAAATAAAATCTATCATGCTTTCAAACTTTATAAATTTTATGCATTCATCAAATCTTTACCTTGTTTTTACTTTTATTTTTATTTAACAAAAATTGTACTTTCTTACTTTTTGAGACTTCTCTGAAATTAATAACTTTATGATCATTTGTATTGAGTATTCTTCATCTTTTGTCCATAGGCGTGCCATTTATATCTATCTCCACTAATATAGACTAAACACTGGTTTCTAAAATCTTTTATGATTTTTTCTGAATTGTAATGTTGGCTTCAGGCTGGTAGGATAAAGGTTATATGATAGAAAAATTATTTTGATATCTCAAGAAATATTCCAAAACTATGTCTAGATTCATTTTCTTAATATTTATTAATGAATCATTATTATCGTAATTATTTCAAGTATATTTGTAATAGAAAATTAGTTGAATTTTGAATTTACTTTAGATATATTAAATCTGATTTTTTGAATGTTCATTAGTGGGTATCAAAATCAGTTATGTTTTAAAACTTTGAAATTGACCAAAGGTCTTGCATGTATAACTGTTTTCTTAGTGTTTAATTTGATATGCTTTCATTAACTTTTGAGAATATATAACAGTTGGTACTTAACGTTTCAATTTAATTCTTTTTTTAATTATTAATGAATGCATGTTAATGTTTCAATTTAATAACTTTTAACGTTACTTGTCAGATGTCTTCTTTGGACGTTAACTACCTATTAGATGGTCCATTTGTTTTGGACTATAAATAGCTTTGTGTTATCATCTTCTAAAGTGTGTGAAAATAATAACTTTTCTTCTTTTTTTTTTGTGCTAGTGTGTATTGGATGGTGTCTCCCTTATGTTAGTTATTTATGGTAGTTACTGTCTGATATTATTGCATGATATTTTTTTTATGGTTCTTATGTTTAGATAATTTTTTACGATGTTTCTGCTGAAGCTACTAATGCTCTTTTGTTGTTGTTTTTTGTTTTTGTTGTTCTTTTCCTTCACTGAGCCGAGGGTCAATTGAAACAGCCTTTCTGACCTTTCGGGCAGGGGTAATGCCCGTCTACATATTACCCTCCCCAGACCCCACTGTGTGGGATTATACTGGGTAGTTGTTGCTGTTGTTGTTGTTGTTGTTGTTTTTCTTTGTGCTGGGTTTTCTTCTTATAAATCTTTGTTGTTTCTGCTCCTAGTTATACTAGAAGAACTTGTTGAATCCTGGGGGATACGCCTAATATTATTTATTTCGGTCTAAATATTCTTAAGGACAGTGTCCTTGACACGCCTCAAGCTAAACCTTTTATTCTCCATAATCATCCAATTTTTCCAAATATATATATATATACATATATATATATATACATATATATACATATATATTTATATTTATTTATATATATATATATATATATATATATATATATATATATATATAGAGAGAGAGAGAGAGAGAGAGAGAGATAGATAGATAGATAGATAGATATAGATATAAATAAATAGATAGATAGGTAAAAATCTTTTTGGCTTTCAAATATACAACTGCAGAAGAAAGCTTGAAAGAAATTGCAGCCACACAACTTGTTCGTATAAATAACAAGTCTAGTTTGTATGTAAACTAGAAATTTACCTGTGCCAACATGTATCTTACATTATTATATGGCTAACCAATCAGTTACTTAGGCATACCGATCATCATGGAGTTACTCCTGTATAGGTGGCTCTATTTTCGTAGAGGCCTTCATGAGATATTCTGCTTGTACAATAAACTGGATATCAACCAGACCAATTGATTAAGCATTTAACTATTTAAATGTATGTTAGACTTATTAGGCTCAATTGCTTCACCTTCAATGGCTACGGGTAAGGAACCATAATTCTCAGTTTAATATCGCCAGCTCGACTTATTAATTGTAGACTTTATCATTCTATCAAAGTGCCAGATGGTTGTTGCTCAAAATTTCCTCCAAAATATAATTTTCACATGTGACCATTTACCTTAAATTTGTTTCCTCCATTGGTTTGTTGAATTTCAATTGCTCAGTGTGGAGTAATATCTATAACATTATAAGGACCCATCCACCTGGATTTTAATTTTTCCGGAATTAGCCTGAGTCCACTATTGTATAGAAGTATCTGATCTCTAATTTTAAAATCTTTTTGTCAGATTAAACAATCGTTCCATTTTTTTGTTTTTTCTTTAAAAATTTTGGCATTTTCATAGGCTTCTAATCTAATTTCTTCCAATTCATTCACATGAGAAAATCTATTTTACCAGCAAGGGTTAAATCCAAGTTCAGTTCTTTCAATGCTCAAAAAATTTTGTGTTATAATTCAACTGGAAATGACAAGCTTTTTCAAAGATTAATCGATATGGAGATGTACCAATTGGCGTTTTAAATGTCGTTCGATATGTCCACAGTGTGTCATCTAATTTTGAAGTCCATTCTTTATGGAGATTCCAACCATTTTTCAAGTATTCTTTTTAATTCACGGTTAGAAACCTCAACTTGTCCATGTGTTTAAGCATGATATGGTGTTCCTATTTTGTGAGTCACACCGTACTTAGACAATACTGCTAAAAATTATCTCTTCATGAAATGACATCCTTGGTCACTAATGATGACTCGTGGTGTACCAAACCTAGTAAAAATATTTTTTTTGAGAAAATTGCACACAGTTTGAGCATCATTTTTCCTTGTTGGGATAGATTCAACCCATCTTGAAACATAATATACAGCAACAAGGATATATTCAAAAGAATGAGATGAAGGAAAATGACCCATGAAATATGTTCCCCAAACATCAAATATTTCACATATCTGTATTAATTGCAATGCCATCTCATCTCTCTTAGTGATATTACATGT
Organism: Nicotiana benthamiana; assembly: GCA_034376525.1. Classification (NCBI taxonomy): domain Eukaryota; kingdom Viridiplantae; phylum Streptophyta; class Magnoliopsida; order Solanales; family Solanaceae; genus Nicotiana; species Nicotiana benthamiana. The sequence goes on along the minus strand of CM067334.1, from coordinate 122,445,693 downwards.
TCTTTGACAGCTGTCGTACTGTGCAACGTAGGCACGAGCATCCTCAAAAGGTGTTAGCCAGAAAAATTTAACCTCTAGAACTTCAAAAGTTCGGTTTGCTGCATAATATCCTCCAACTGCTCCATCTTGGCATTGATGCAAAATTTTGTTCATTTATTCTTCTGGTACACGTCTTCTGATAATATTACCTGCATAAATTTTAAACAAGTAAGGGTCATTCCACAAATAATATTTAGCATCACATATCAACTTTGTCCTATGTTGGTAAGTGAGATTTTGGGGTGTCCATTTTCCAACCAAGTAATTTGCAATATCTGCAAATCAGGGTAGTTGAGTCATAACTGAGTTGATAGAAAAAATATGTTCATCAGGAAACTCTTATTTTATATCACAACATTCAAGTAGGGGGTTCTCTAATCTAGACAAATGGTCATCTACCTGATTCTCTATTCCCTTTTTATCTTTTATTTCGAGCTCAAATTCTTGGAGAAGTAAAATCCATCTTAACAATCTAGGGCACACATCTTTTTTTTAGCTAAGAGGTATTTTTGAACCGCATGATCAGTACAAATAGTGACCTTGGCTCCTATTAGATAGGAACGAAGTTTATCGAATGCAAATACCACTGTTAGTAGTTCTTTTTCAGTCGTGGCATGATTTAGTTGAGCCTTATTCATTGTCCTACTGGCATAGTAAATTGGACAAAAAATATTATTTTTTATTTGGCCTAAAACAGCTCCAACTGCTGTATCGCTAGCATCACACATGACCTCAAAAGGTTGGTTCCAATCAGGGGATGCAACTATATGGGCAGTTGATAAGTTTTCTTTAAGGGTGTCAAATGCTTTCATACAATCACCTGAAAATTCAAACATAACATCTTTCATTAAAAGGTTAGTCAGTGGTTTTGAAATCTTTGAAAAATCTTTTATGAATCGTCTGTAAAACCCTGCATGACATAGAAAGCTTCTAATACCTTTAACACCTGTGGGAGTGGGCAATCCTGCTATAAGAGTAATTTTAGACCTATCAACTTTTATCCTTTAGAACTAATTTTATATCCTAAAATTTTTTCTCAATAATCATAAAATGATATCTTTTCCAATTAAGAATTAAGTTTGTCTCGTCACATATCTTAAGAACTAAGGTTAAATGGTGAATATAATCCTCAAAACCCTTACCGAAGAGTGTAAAATTATCTATGAAAATTTCAAGAAATTTTTCAGTCATGTCAGAAAAAATTGCTAACATGCAACGCTGAAATGTTGCAGGATCATTGCACAAACCAAATTGCATTTTGTTGTATGCATATGTTCATAAGGACATGTGAATGTTGTCTTATCTTGATCTTCTAGGGTGATTGGTATTTGGTTATACCTTGAATAGCCATCAAGAAAATAATAAAACCCATATTCTATAATTCTTTCTAATATTTGATCAATAAATAGCAAAGGAAGGTGATCTTTTCTAGTGGCATATTAAGACGTCTATAATCTATATAGACTCTCCATCCCATGACGGTCTTGATAAGTATTAGTTCATTATTTTTATTTTTTATCATTGTCATACCGCCCTTTTTTGGTACTACCTGAACAGGACTTACCCAAGGGATGTCTAAAATAGGGTAAATAATACCTGCTGCCAAAAGCTTTATAATCTCCTTTTTTTACCACTTTCTGCATTGCTGGGTTTAATCTCCTTTGGGTTGGACTATCGGTTTATAGCTATCCTCCATGAGGATTCTGTGCGTACAAATTGCTGGATTAATCCAGTTGATAACTTCTACTGTCCATCCCAAGGGCTCCTTTGTGTGCTTGTAATACTTCAATCAATCGTTTTTCTTGTTCTGCAGTTAGAGAAGATGAAATAATTAATGGAAATAAGTCATACTTAATATAGACATATTTCAAATGAGAAGGGAGAGTTTTGAGTTCAATTTTTTTTGAACTTCTTCTAATTGCATGTCCCCTTCCTCATAATCTTTTTCAATAATTTTGCATCACTTCCGATAGTTAGATCTTCATCCTGTATGGTGCCAGATTTGACAATCACCTTTTCATTGGGTCAGAAATTAATTGATCATCTTTGAATTCATCTATAAGATTATTAATCATGTCAATTGAAAACCATGAAGATGATGTATCATTTTATGAGAATCTTAGTATCTTTTGCATATCAAAAATAACTCTTTCTTCATCAACTCTTAAAATTAGTTGTCCTTGATGGAAATCTATGTTTTCCCTGCCAGTTGCAAGAAATGGTCTACCCAAAATAATTGGTTCATCATGACACTCCTTCATTTCAAGTACTATAAAATCTACAGGAAAAATAAAATTTTCTACTCTTACAAGCACATTTTCAATTATTCCCTTTGGTCTCTTAGTACTTTGATTAGTAAATTGAAGTGAAACACATGTGTCTTTCGTTTCACCAATATCAAATTTTTGTTAAATTAGAAAATGGCATCAAATTTAGTAAAGCTCCAGAATCACAAAGTGTTTTTTCAATGTATACTCCTCCCAGTGTACATGGAATGGTAAAATTACCTGGGTCACCAAGTTTTTGTGGTAGCTTATTTTGAAGTATAGCACTGCATTTTTCAGTAAGCATTATTACAAAAACTTCTTCCAATTTCCTTTTGCTTGATAAAATTTCTTTAAAATTTTTTGCATATGAAGGCAATTGCAATAAAGCATCAATAAAAGGAATGTTTGTTGGAAACACGTTCTCAATGCAATATACTAAAACGTGTGTTCTTTTGTGTAGGTTTTGATGAATGACAAACGAAGCGAAAATTGATATATGACGAAGTTCAAGAAACAAGCGCACAATTGATATACAACGAGATTCAAGCTCAAGACAAAGTTTTATAAGTTTAATTGAGTCATTCTTCTTTGTGATCTTGATCAAACAACTTGACTCGTAACATGGCTTCTCTCATAAAACTATTTTCCAAAATCATGCATATTTAATTTAACGTCAAATGATTTTAAATCATGCATATTTACAGTAGTCAAAATAATTTTTAGACATGCCTTAAAAATCTGGACTAAGATAATCGATTATGTACTTATGATAATCGATTGTTTTTAAGCCAAGACTGCATGACAATTGATTGTGAACTAATGACAATCAATTGTGAGTAAGACAGTGAGCATCAGGTTTTTCAAACCTGCATGACAATCGATTGTGAACAAATGACAATCGATTGTGATGAGGCAGTGTCCATCAAAGTTTTTCAAAACTCAGAATAATCTATTGTGAAGCTAATGACAATCGATTGTGAAGAGACAGTGTCCTTCAGATTTTTCAAAGTCACAAAATAATCGATTGTGAACTTATGACAATCGATTGTGTTGAGGCAGTGACTTCTAGACTTTTTCAAAACTATTAAATAATCGATTGTGAGTATATAACAATCGATTGTCAAGAGGCAGTGCCTAAAATGATTTTCAAAAACTGATAAGTAATCGATTGTTGACTTTGTGCAATCGATTGTGAAGCTGACCGTTGTCGTAAAGTTTTTAAATACCGTCAGGTAATCGATTATTGATTCTGTATAATCGATTGTTTTGATTAAAATCCGGAAAAGATTTTTTGAACGTTATTGGGTAATCGATTATTGATTTGGTATAATCAATTGTTTGTGGTAAAATCTGGAAAGGATTTTTTGAACGTTGCCAGTAATCGATTATGGATTGTAAGTAATCGATTATCAAGCGTAAAATCTGGGATTGAATTTTAATCTGACTGGCAGACAATCGACTGTTGGGGTTTGACAATCGATTGTCAGTGAGTAAAATCAGCAACTCTTAATTGGCAATTAGGCAACGGTAATGCCAAGTTTTTCAACTATAAATACAGCTTCATTTCAGTGTTTTAAACACAACAACATACTACAACTGATCATTACATTGCTATAAGCTTGCATACTTTTGTTTATCATTTTATATTCAATTTCATAAAGCTTTTGAGAGCCATATTCTTGTCCAAAGTTGTTGTGATCTAGAGCTTATTTATTTTACTCATACCTACTCATAAAGGAGTATTTTGTCTGAATGTTAAGTGTTTTACACACTTGTAAGAGAATTGTGATTCTCTTGTTTTAAGGAACTTGTGTTTCCTTGGTTGAAGTCTTGGAGTGTTGTATCTCCGAGCAAAGGTTTAAGGCTTGTGTCCTTAAGTTGTAAAGGTTTTTTGAGCACCCGTAAGCTTAACAAGTTAGTGGAAAATCTCGAGAGAGTCTCTCGGGGACTGGACTAGCCACGTGTTGTGGTGAACCAGAATATATCGGTGCGTTCTTTCCTTTTTGTTTATTTAACGCACTTATTTATTTCCAGCAAATTTTAATTTCCGCAAGTTTACGCTAAGTTTTATTATAACGCTATTCACCCCCCCTCTAGCGTTAAGCGTATTTTCTAACAATGTTAATGTTAATTTATTTTATAATCTCCTAAAACATTGTAAACTGATTATCTAGCTTTTTTATTTTCATCTTTTGTGGGAAAGGAATTGTAACAGGGAAAAAAGTCAAATTTTTAGTATTTTTTTCTTCTTTTTTCTTGGCTTATTTCTTTTCTGTTGGTTGAGAGGGTGTCTCAGCATTCTCACCCTTGCCTACCTGTTGTTTTGATAGATTCTTTTCTTGTTTGTTTGCATAGGGGTCATCAAGAGTCATACTTGACCGTAAGGCAATGGACTTAAGGTGTTCTTTTGAATTTTTCTATGTATTGCTCGGTAAAGGACCTTGAATCTTTTCAGACACAAGAGTTGACAATTGGCTTAACTGAATTTCAATATTTTTTAGAGCAGAATTTTGGCATTCCATTTTTTCATCGGTAACCTTAATGTACTTGTACAAGAGGTCATAAACGACTTGGATGGTTTTTTGAGGCCTTTGCTGATATTGAGTTGCTTGCGGATAAGGCCTGAAATTTGTTGCCCGTGATTTTGATTTTGATATCCGGGTGGACTCTGTACCTGTTGCTTTTGGTAGTTTTGAGAGTTTTCAGCACCATTTGCATTGCTCCATTGAAATCCTGGATGTTTTTGTAGAAAATCACTCTATCTATGATATGTGCGCTTTGGTTGTATGAGCATGATTTTCAGGTATAGGTTTTGATGAATGACAAACAAGGAAGTCAAGTGTCAAACAACGATATTATATGACAAACAATCAAGCTTGAATGCCGAGAAGCATATTGATGAACGAATTGCAATGGAAAAGCAAAAAACGAGCTCAAATGTTCAAGACCGAAGACCCAAGGCGTAGGTCGTTAGGTAGAACAAATGTAAGAGCAACGCTTAAGTTATCTCGTCTTTTGGCTCAACATAAGTCATCATAAATATGCATAGATTATTTTATTAAATCATATTTATCATAAACATATTTTATTAAATCATATTTATCATAAACATATTTTAAATACTTCAACCAAAATGATATTAAAGATTTCATCTTAACCAAAATAGTTTTTGAAGTAAGTTTTCAATTCTGCCTCAGAATAATCGATTATCAGTATATGCATAATCGATTATGCTGTAGACCATTGCCAGTGTTTGAACACTGCCACAGAATAATCCAGATTTTCTGAACGTTGGAGAATAATCGATTATCAGATACTGAATAATCGATTATCTGGGCACAAAATCAGCATAAATGATTGCCAATTAAGCAACGGACATACACCATTTTTCACCTATAAAAAGAGGTCTTTTGAGTTGATTTTAAACACACAACACCTCCCAATATTGATGCACATATTGACATTATTTGAGCATCATTTTAGAGCTTTTGTTGAGCCATTTGAGAGACAACTTTGAGTTGTTCATAGAGCTAAATTTGTATCTCTTTATCTACTCTTTTGAGAGAGTTCTTGTTGTAAAAGAGAATGGTGTTTGAGAAGAACATATCTTCTCATTGATTGTCGGGTTCGCTAAGTACCCTAAGTCTTAGTGTGTGAAGTCTTGTGGTGCGGTATCCACGAGCAAGGTTGAAGTCTTGAGGTGCGGTATCCTCGAGCAAGTTGAAGTCTTGTAGAGTGTACATCTACGAGCAAGTGTAACGGTTTGTTAGGCACCCGAAAGCTTAACGGAGTTAGTGGAATCTCGAGAGAGTCTCTCAGGGACTGGACTAACCACAAGTTGTGGTGAACCAGGATAAATTCGGTGTGTTCTTTCCTTGCTATTTTTATACCGAATTTATTTTATTCCTGCATTTTTTTAATTCCGCAATATTTATCAATATTCTCGTGCCGCACTATTCACCCCCCCTCTAGTGACGGGCATAAATCCTAACAATTAGTATCAGAGCCTAACTCTCTGAAAGCCTTAACCGGTTGAGAGCGATATATATTTTTTTTGAGAATATTGAACGCAGGAATAATGAGCGAAGGACACTCCACCTATAGGCCTCCACTATTTGACGGAACAAATTACACATATTGGAAAGAGCGGATGAGAATCTTCATCCAATCAAATAACTTTCGCTTAGTGGCAAATCATCAAGAATGGTGAACAAATGCCAACAAAGGAGGAAGATGAATATGATGCCGAGGACGTCAAGAAAGTTGAAAATAACGCAAAGGCCGTCAACCTATTATATTGTGCGGTGAATTCGGACGACTATCGGAAAATCTCTTGTTGCACAACCGCAAAGAAAATATGGGATAAACTCGAGATCACTTATGAAGGTACGTCTCAAGTCCGAGAATCTAAAATTGATTTTCTAACACATGAATATGAACTCTTTAGAATGAGGGAGGATGAACCCATCGGTGTTATGTTTGAACGATTCTCAACAATCGTCAACGATCTTCATGCTCTCGGGAAAGTGTACACGAACAAAGATCTTGTTCGAAAAATCCTACGAAGTCTCACTCCCGAATGGCGTTCCAAAGCCAATGCCATCCAAGAGTCCATAGGAATCACGGATGTCACAATTGATGGACTAAGAGGTAACCTCGAAACTTATGAAAGCACAATTCTTAAGCCTAGAAGTCAAAGTTCGAGTATCGCCTTCAAAGCCTCATCTTCTAAAAGAATAGAGGTAAGTGATTCGGATAGCGATGATGATTATATTTCCAATGATATAATTGAAAAGATTTATAAGTTTATAAAGAAGGAAGAATCAAGTCCTTCATGTCAAAATTGTGGAAAACTTGGCCACACCAAATCACATTGTCCAAAAACCAAGGACAAGAAAAAGAAGAAACATCATAGGCGCGTGATACGGGATTCAGACAGCTCGGGCGATGAAACTGCCGCATTATGCCTCATGGCAAACGAAGAAGAAAAGGTAAGTATTTCTAACTCTTACTCGTTTGAAGAAATACAAAATGCCTACGATGAATTATATGGTGAATTTGTTAAAGCTTCCAAAACCATAAAAGATTTGAAGAAAACACTTTCTTTGCAAGAAAAAGTTTTTGAAAAACAACCTTCTTTAAAAGAAAATGATCTTTTAGAAAATGACAATACTGTTCCTAAAAATAAAATCAAAATTTTAGAAGAAGAAAATAGATTTTTGGAAAATGACAATGTCGATCTCAAAAATAAAATCAAGGAGATGAATGAAGCCTCCTTAACTGTTCAAAGTTCAAATTGTTCCTCTTGTAGCTCCTTGAAAATAGAGAACGTGGAACTTAGAAATACACTAGAAAAATGTAGTGTAAATGTTTCTAAAACAAGTGAAGTAATTAAAAAGGACCACCTAGACACAACTCTAGGAATTTTATTAATGACCCTAGAATTAATTATTTTAGACCACATAGAAATAACTCTAGGAATTTCAACGCTTCTAGGAAAAATAACTTTAGATCACCTAGAACGCATTTGGCTCAACCAAGGCATATGCACAACCCGAACGTTATATGTCATTACTGTAACCGGGTAGGACACATTGCACCCGTATGTTTTACTAAACATAGAGATTCATATTTTGATTATGATTATTATTTGCCTAACCCCAAGGACCCAAAAGAAGTTGGGTACCGAAAACCTATTTTTAGGTACATTTGCAGGTGTGCTTGAAGACTACAATATCGTAGTAGATGCACCAAGCACGAAACTTTATTGCATCAAGGGGGAACGTCGGTTAGTTATCGTATTTTTTATAAAAACGTAATAGTTGATATGTGCTAACAATTGATATTAATTATTGATTCAAGTTGTGATAAGTGTTATTTTGAATAACAATTGGTATCAATTATGTTTTTATTAAATGATTGATTCATGTTTTGATGAATATTTTTAGTTTAAATAACATTTGGTATATTTGCGAAAATGACCGTTATTATGATTGGTATGTTTTTACTAACGTTTGGTATTATTTGATGCTGATATGATTCTTTTCTAACAATTGGAATCGTCAATAGTTTAAATAACAATTGGTTTACCCTTTTTGTTAATGCCAAAAGGGGGAAGAGTTTAGGCGATATGCATCAAATAAGGGGGAATGTCTTCATTCTAGTATGCCTTAATTGAGGGGGAATATTCAATTAAGGGGGAATTATATTGAATTGTTTGCATGAATATTGGTTGCATAATTTGTATGTTGAGATATAGCATGAAGTTAGGGGGAATTCGATATGCATATCTCCTGTTGTTTGTCATTATCAAAAAGGGGGAAATTGTAGAAAATCACTCTATCTATGATATGTGCGCTTTGTTTGTATGAGCATGATTTTCAGGTATAGGTTTTGATGAATGACAAACAATGAAGTCAAGTGTCAAACAACAATATTATATGACAAACAATCAAGCTTGAATGCCGAGAAGCATATTGATGAACGGATTGTAATGGAAAAGCCAAAAACGAGCTCAAATGTTCAAGACCGAAGACCCAAGGCGTAGGTCGTTAGGTAGAACAAATGTAAGAGCAACGCTTAAGTTATCTCGTCTTTTGGCTCAACATAAGTCATCATAAATATGCATAAATCATTTTATTAAATCATATTTATCATAAACATATTTTATTAAATCATATTTATCATAAACATATTTTAAATGCTTCAAACAAAATGATGTTACAGTTTTCATCTTAACCAAAATGGTTTCTGAAGTAAGTTTTCAATTCTGCCTCAGAATAATTGATTATCAGTATATGCATAATCGATTATGCTGTAGACCGTTGCCAGTGTTTGAACACTGCCACAGAATAATCGATTATGCAGTATCAGATAATCGATTATTCAGCAGAAAATCAGCTTCTGATTTTCTGAACGTTGGAGGATAATCGATTATCAGATACTGAATAATCGATTATCTGGGCACAAAATCAGCATAAATGATTGCCAATTAAGCAACGGACATACACCATTTTTCACCTATAAAAAGAGGTCTTTTGAGCTGATTTTAAACACACAACACCTCCCAATATTGATACACATATTGACATTATTTGAGCATCATTTTAGAGCTTCTGTTGAGCCATTTTGAGAGACAACTTTGAGTTGTTCATAGAGCTAAATTTGTATCTCTTTATCTACTCTTTTGAGAGAGTTCTTGTTGTAAAAGAGAAAGGTGTTTGAGAAGAACATATCTTCTCATTGATTGTCGGGTTCGCTAAGTACTCTAAGTCTTAGTGTGTGAAGTCTTGTGGTGCGGTATCCACGAGCAAGGTTGAAGTCTTGAGGTGCGGTATCCTCAAGCAAGTTGAATTCTTGTAGAGTGTACATCTACGAGCAAGTGTAACGGTTTGTTAGGCACCCGAAAGCTTAACGGAGTTAGTGGAATCTCGAGAGAGTCTCTCGGGGACTGGACTAACCACAAGTTGTGGTGAACCAGGATAAATTCGGTGTGTTCTTTTCTTGCTATTTTTATTACCGAATTTATTTTATTCCTGCATTTTTTTAATTCCGCAATATTTATCAATATTCTCGTGCCGCACTATTCACCCCCCCCCCCCCCTCTAGTGACGGGCATAAATCCTAACAGTTTTTGTGCTACTGGACTTCCAAAAGGATACGACTTGTATCTGAAGACATTGACCTGTTCATCATTTTGATTGATTGCTTGACAGTCATGGTTTAGATGGTTTCCTCCACACAAGTTACAAGCCTCATATTGGCTTGGTTGTTGTGTATCTACCTAGAAAGATTCAAATTTTTATTCCAAAAAAGCAATATGTTGTGTTAGTGTATTTAAAGCATCTACCTGATTTACTGTAGCGGGTTTCTTATTAATTACTCGCTCAAATGGCCACTATATGGCATTTTCAGAAATTTCATTAAGCAATTGCAATGCTTCTTCTGTGGTTTTTTCCATCGTGGAACCTCCTGCAGCTGCATCTATTATATTTCTAGAAGATGGCTTTAAACCATGATAAAAAAATGTACAACTGCATATGTTTAGGATTGTCATGATGTGTACATTTCCTTAACATTGTTTCAATCTTTCCCAAGCTTGATAAACTGACTCACTGTCAGTCTGCAAGAAGTTAGATATATCCTGTCTTAACTTTGTTGTTATAGCAGGGGAAAAATATTTATTTAAAAATTTCTGAGTCATTTGGTCCCATGTGGTAATAAATCCTTGCGGCAAACTTCGTAACCAAGTTTTGGCCTCTCATTTTAAATAAAAAGGAAATAGACTTAACTTAATTTCTTTAGGAGGTACTCCATTATACTTTGCGATTTCAACCAATTCTAAAAAATTAATTTAATGACTGTGTTCTTCACATAGATCACTAGTGAAAATGCGAGATTGTTGAATTGTTCGAATCAGGACTGTCCTGATTTCAAAGTTATTGGCTGCTATTGGAGGTTTCCTGACACTAGATTCACAGTGAAAGTGATCAGTTCTAGCATAATCCCTTAGGATTATGTTTGCTGGTCTTTGCGCCACTTCATCAAGCTGCTCATCTACATGAGCTGGTAGTGGAATTTGTAGTGAATATTATCATCTTCTAATTGTTTCTCCATTCTATTTCAAGTTATGTTTTGAGACTCTACTTTTCCTTTCCTGCACAATCGCAAAGTTTTTCAATTTCAAGATCGTAATTGGCCAACTCATTTGCTGTAACGACCCGACCAGTCTTTTTGAGAAATTAAGCTCCGTTCAGCGGCATAAGCTCTGGATCAGCATTGGAACATGAGTATCGACTTGCATGCATGGTAGGTGTTCAGATGCTTTAGACTCAATTCTAGAGAAGAAAACTTATTTTGGAAATTATAACGGTGAAAATTTGACTGGAACTGGACTTTTGGGTAAATAACCCCGGAATGGGTCATAGATTATCTCAACAGCTTCGTATGGTGATTTTGTACTTGGGTGCGCGACGGGATTCAGATTTGGAGGCCTGTAGAGTAAATTGAGGCATTTCAATGAAAGTTGAAGTTGAAAAATAAAGAAGTTTGACCCATAGTTGACTTTTGGGAAATCGGGGTCGAAATGTGATTCCGAGAGTTGGAGCAGCTCCGTTATGTTATTCTGGACTTTTCTGCAAAGTTTGGCATAATTCCGAGTTGAATTGATGGGTTTTGGCATGAGATTCATTATCTGAAGATTTAGAAGTTCATAAGCATGATTTTAGGTTTGATTTGTTGTAATCGATGTTGTGTTATGTTATTTGGGATTTCGAGCAAGTCTGTGTTAGGTTATATGACTTGTGTGTGTGATTAGACAGGGTCCCCGGGGCCTCAGGTGTGCTCAGATGGGCTAGGGATCCTTTTTTCTCGTTTTTGAACTGCTGATATGCTATATGGTATTTCCTTCTATGCGGTCGCGTTGCTTATCCAGCGATTGCATAGCGCAAATTTTGGGCATCATCAATTCTTTCTATGCGATCGCATCATCACCTCCGCGATCGCATGGTGTATTTCTAGAAGGGTTCCAATTCCTTCTATGTGATCGCATAGCCTTGTTCGCGATCGCATTGTTATATTTTTCCCTCTTCTGCGATCATATTACCCTTCCTACGTTCGCATAGCTTCCTTTATGGCCTTCCAATTTTACTCTATGCAATCGCATTCCTTCTCTTGCGATCGCATAGAACAAATAACTGGGCAAACATATTTAATTCCCAAATTTGAGGGTTCCACCATTAATTCACATTTTGACTTTTAGAGCTCGATTCTTGGCAATGTTTGAAGGGATTTTCACTTGGGCGACTTGGGTAAGTGTTTCTAACTCGATTTAGACCAATTTCCATGAATCTCCTCTTAATTTCATCCTTTAATTTCAGTTTTTGATTGAAAAATGGATAGAACTTCATAAACTAAATTATTGAGTTTTGAGGGAGTGTTTGACCTCTGATTTGACAGATTTTTATATGCTTAGACTCGTGAGAGTAGGAGGGTTCAATATTAAAATCATCTTGTTCCGAGACGTTGGCCGAAGGGTCATTTTGATTATTTTACCTAATTTTGCGCTTTATCTTTGAATTAAATTATTGAATCAGTTGCTTGAGATGTTAATTGCAATGTGTGATTTAATTGAATAGATTTGGGCCATTTGGAGTCGAGAACTCGTGGTAAGAACGTGGTTGCTAGTTGATTTTAGCCGGTTTTGAGGTATCTTGCCTAACCTTGTGTGGGGGGATTCCCCTTAGGATTTGTGTCTTCTCTGTTGATTTCAGTCTAGGTACGTGAGGTGACGAGTGCGTGCTCGAATTTATTTGTGGTAAATTATCCATTTTAGGCTCTTACACTCTTGAAATCACCGAGTTTGAAGATGGTATTAATACAATTGATTTTCCTCTTATTAGTTTCACCTCTACATGTCTTACTTGGTATTTGTTTGCTCTTCTTGATCTATTCTTATTGCTTAATTGACTTTCACGTGTTTAACTGAAGACAATTACCCTTCTATTGTGATATTATCCGTCCTAACTACTCTACTTTATTTTGAAATCATAAATGTTATATCTCATGTAATTAATTGGATTTAATTGAAAAGAAAATAGATATCTTATGGTTAATCGATATTTCCTTAATTTTAATTGTTTGATTCATGTTAACTTCTTTACTATTAGGGTAATCCTTGATTGTAAGTTCATCTGTGACTTAGTGCAAATATATTACATGTCCAACTGTTGTGGTTAGCGGTGTAGCTATTACGCACTTATTTTGTCTTGTTATGTCGTTGAGGTTAGTGTTTTTCCTTGGTGTTCCGTGACCTTATTAGGTTCTATTGATTCCCCGCTGGGACGTTATTGTTTCTGTTGTTGACTCTCTTGCCGGGATGTTATTGTCTTTTATTGTTGACTCCCTTGCTGGGATGTTATTGTCTTCAATTGTTGACTCCCTTTGCCAGGATATTGCTATACTATTGTTTGGGATGTACATCTATGTTGATCGTGTTGTGGTGGGGGATACTAGGAGATCCCCAGCACATATATTGAGGATACCAAGAGATCCTCGGGATACCAAGAGATCCCCAGCACATATATTGAGGATACCAAGAGATCCTTGGGATACCAAGAGATTCCCAGCACATATATTAAGGATACCAAGAGATCCTCGTGATACCAATAGATCCCTTGTATATATATTGAGGATACAAAGAGATCCTCGGGACACCAAGAGATCCCTAGTACATCTATTGAAGATACCGAGAGATCCTCGGGATACCAAGAGATCACCAACACATATATTGAGGATACCAAGAGATCCTCGGGATACCGAGAGATCCCTAGTACATCTACTGAGGATACCAAGAGGTCCTCATGATACCAAGAGATACCTAGCACACATATTTATGTTTGGGAATACATGACGATATGATGGGAGATCCCCGTTAAACTCATTGTGTTTTGAACTTATATTTTCATTGATTCTATCCGGGTGTGAATAATTCGGGTGCTGGTTGTTCCTTTTCTTATACTTACTAGTTGGTATTATTCTTCTTAAATACACTTGGACAAGCATAGACGTAGTTGGACAATAATATTATAGATGAATTCCTCTTGATTTGGCTAGGGGTGAGGATACGCCCTCGTTTACCCATTATATATGTGAGAGTGGCCCTAGTTGACTAGTTAGTTGTTAGCATGACCGTGAGCTTGATGAGGCACGAGATGCCAGGTGTTAGATTTCAGATGCTAGGCTTTGGTGAGTCATGGTTCATCCGGCTTGGCATAATTGTGGGAAGAGATGAATAAGACCTTATGTGAACATCATTGGAGGATATGTGTTGTTGACTAGTTGCCCTTGCTGTGTCTTGACCTTAAGATTTGGATTGTGTTTCTGCCATTATTTCGTATCATCATTTAATATATTCCCATTGTTACTTGTTGCCTTTCGCTTTATTGTGAAGTGTACAATTTTGGGAATCCATGTAGACTCTTGATATTTATATATTGTTTCCTTATCTCCCATGATTATGCTGTTTATTTGACTGGTAGGTGCCTTGATTGTCCCTCGTCACTACCCCATCGAGGTTACTCTTGGTACTTACTGGGAACCGCCGTGGTGTGCTCATGCTACTCCTCTACACATTTTTGTTGTGCAGATATTGGTACTCCCATTCAGTTCTGTCAGCCTTGGAAGGAGGCATATCGATAGAGACTTCGAGGTATATCTGCTACGTCCGCAGACCGAGGAGTCCCTTTCCAGTTTTCTTTAATAAGTATAGTTCATTCAGTATTTCTCCTTTGCATAGACATTCTTGAGTCAGAGCCTCTTATGTATCCCTTAGCTTGTGATTTGTGAGATTCCGGGTTTGGAGAATTTTTGTTTGTTTTTAGAGTTGTTAGTGTATGTGCCAGGTGGCACTCTAAACACTAATTTATTTTGCTAGTTTAGTTTTTAATTATCTTCATCTGCAATTTTCTTATAATCCGCATTGTTAGGCATACCTAGTCGTAGGGACTAGGGCCATCACGACATGTTCAATGAGGGCAAACTGGGGTCGTGACAAGTTGGTATCAGAGCTCTTGGTTCATAGGAGTCACACATCACAAGCCGATTTAATAGAGTCAGTGGATCGGTACGGAGACGTCTGTACTTATCTGCGATAGGCTATGTAACCATTAGGAAAATTCCACTTCATTTGATTTCCCTATCGTGAGAGATTTTGGCATTCACAATCCTAAACCTCTACCTTATACACTCTCACCGATGGTGAGGGCACGTACTTCCCAAGGTGATCAGGCACCCACGCCCCTTGCTGTAGCCGTTGGAGGTCGGAGTCGGGCTAGAGTTCGAAGACGCACATGTGGTGCAGCGAGAGCACATGCGCCAGCGGCCGCCGAGGTACCACCATCAGATCCATCCGGAGCCCAGGCATCTAACACGCCTACAAATACTACTACTCCAGCCCTTAAGGAGACTATAGTGTAGTGCATGAGTATGTACACCACTTGGACTCAGGACGAATTGCTTCCCCTAGCTGCAGTCACACCCCAGGCCGGGAGAGGAGCACAGACTCCCAGCGCCCGCACTCCTGAGCAGCGAGCGCATGTTGAACAGGTTCCCGAGATTATTCCTGCGCCGCCTGTGGCACCAGTTCAGCCCAAGGGCATGACAGCGGCTTCCGAACATGAGCAGATTAGACTAGAGAGGTTCAATAAGTATGATTCTCCGGTATTCAGTAGATTAGCATCAGACAATGCCTTCGGATTTCTTGATGAGTGTTATCGTATTCTTCATATTATGGGTATCTCTGGATTGAGCGGGGCTTCTTTTACCACTTTCTTGCTTCGAGGAGCCGCCTATGATTGGTGGTGCACCTATGAGTTAGACAGCCCAGAGGAGGCAACTTCATTGACTTGGACCCAATTTTCAGATATGTTTCTTCGAGAGTTGCTCCTTAGATCCTTGAGGATGCATGGCGCGTGGAGTTTCAGCATTTGCGCCAGGGTGTTATGACCGTCTCGGAGTATGATGTTCGATACCCAGGTTTGTCTAGACATGCCTCAGCCTCGGTTTCTACTGTTCGTGAGAAGGTTTGCCGGTTTATTGAGGGACTTATTCCCAGCATCATATCCAGTATGGCTCGTGACTTAAAGATGGACATTCCATATTAGCAGGTGATAAACATTACTAAGAGGATAGAGGGTATTCATGCAAGAGAAAGAGGGCAGGCAAGGTCATGAGAGAGAGAGTAGATGAGATCATGAGACACATCTTGAGGAGGCGAGGAGGCCTCGTAGACCGATGAGATATACTAGTCCTGGTTTCGGAGGCAGGGTATGCCATGGTAGAGGTTTTATGGGTCATCCAGTTCAGCTCGCGTTTCAGGCCTCGCATGGTGATTCAGGTGTTCATGGGTCTCAGAGTACCCGTATCGCACAGTTCCCCACCGCCTCTTTGGTAGAGAGTGTGCCCTGAGTATGGAGGTACTAGCCACATGGTGAGAGATTGTCTCAGACTTCGAACCGATGTGTCGCAGTTAGGTATTCAGGCAGGTAGAGGGTGCCCAAGAGGGGGAGGCTCAGCTCGTTGCTGTGTTTCATATAGTAGGCTTGAGGCTGGTGTGCCACCTAGTGTCATTTAAGTGCTAATTCAGTTTGTGATAGAGAGGCACCACCAATAGTTCATCACACCTCTACTTATCAGATTGAGTTCCTTGTTTATTGTTCCATTTAGAGTGCTTCATAATTTGCACTATGTCTATGTGATTATCCTGTTGGGGGGTTTTATGAGTGATAGCCATGTCTATCATCTGTTCTAGCCGTTGTCGAGATTTATGAGGCTAGTGGTATTTTCCTATTGTCTATTCTGGTAGGTTTGATATGAGTTCCGAGCATTCTTGGTTATGAACTGTGATTTTTATGCTCCACCGGTGTGGGAGCTAGTCTATGTTGTAAATTATAGATGGAATTGATCTAGTGAGAGTCTCTAGATGAGTTGATTTGTACCCTTCTTGTGATTCAGTGTTGAGGGCGGTACCCTCGTGATTTCAGGTGATTTGATACATATTGAGACCGGGCTGTGTATCGCAGTGAGAGTTATATCAGTATAAGATCCTTGTGAGTCTTTTATATGCTTTTATTCTTTCTTGTTAGATGTCATTGTAGAATTGTGTGTTAGAAAAATTTATGCTAGTTTGATTTGTTTGTTAGTTCCCTTATGTGTTTCCCATTCCCGTATTTATTCATTTTCATTCTATGCTTCTCAAGTTTTTGTGTGAGGTGTGCACCCGATGGTGTTAGCTGAGATTTGGATAACCGGGTGTTTGTTATGTGGTTTTCGTGGTTATTGTATCATTGCAGTGTTGTGGAGGTTTGAAAAGAATTCCTATTGAATATGTGGCTTATGGCCCGTAAAAATTTGATCTCACGCAAGTCATGCTATAAAAAATGCTATTGTGGGACTATGTGTGGAGTGTTATGTTGTGTGGCTGTACCCTGTGTGTGTTGTCTTGTATTGAATTAGCTGTTTGAGACCGATACCGGATATTGACTTGGAATCATGTCTTTTGGGAATAGATGGAAGGTGAGAAATCTGCTTTGAAGGCTTAATGATATTGCTAGAAGGGTTAAATTTCATTTAAGAGGGTGTTGTCGTGTCAAAATGGATTGGGGTGACCTGGGGTAACCCACGGGTGTATGTTGGAAGTACGCACTCATGACTTGAGGACTTCGAGGCGAATCTTAGCACGTTCGAGGACGAACGTTGGTTTTAAGAGGGGAGGATGTAACGACCCGACTGGTCGTTCTGAGAAATTAAGCTCCGTTCAGTGGCATAAGGTCTGAAGCAGCTTCGGAACATGAGTATCGACTTGCGTGAATGGTATAATTTGGTGTTCAGATGGTTTAGATTCAATTCTAGAGGAGAAACCTTATTTTGGAAGTTAGAATGGTGAAAATTTGACCGGAACTGGACTTTTCGGTAAACGACCCCGCAATAGGTCATAGATGATCTCAACAGCTTCGTATGGTGACTTTGGAATTGGGCCACATCCGAATTCAAATTTGAAGGCATGTAGAGTAAATTGAGGCATTTCACCAAAATTTGAGGTTGGAAAATGAAGAAGTTTGACCCATAACTGACTTTTGGGAAATCGAGGTCAGAATGCGATTCCGAGAGTTGGAACAACTCTTTTATGTTATTTTGGACTTGTCTGCAAAATTTGGCGTCATTCCGAGTTGAATTGATAGGTTTCGGCATAAGTTTTGTTATTTGAAGATTTAGAAGTTCGTAAGCTTGATTTTTGGTTTAGTTTGTCATTTCGATGTTATGTAATGTGATTTGGGACTTTGAGCGAGTCCGTGCTAGGTTATATGACTTGTGTGTGTGATTAGACGGGGTCCCGGGGGCCTCGGTGTGTTTCGGATGGGCTACAGATCCTTTTTCCTCCTTTTTGAACTGCTGATCTGCTATATGGTATTCCTTTTATGCGATCATATTGCTTATCCTGCGATCGCATAGCACAAATTTTGGGCAGCATCAATTCCTTCTATGCGATCTCATCATCACCTCCGCGATCGCATAGTGTATTTCCAGAAGGGTGCCAATTCCTTCTATGCGATCGCATAGCCTTGTTCGCGATCGCATAGTTATATTTCTCCCTCCTCTGCAATCGCATTACCCTTCCTGCATTCACATAGGCTTCTTTTCTGGCCTTCTAATTTTACTCTATGCGATCGCATTCCTTCTCTTGCGATCGCATAGAACAAATAACTGGGCAGACATATTTAATTCCCAAATTTGAGGGTTTCACCATTTATTCACATTTTGACTTCTAGAGCTCCGTTCTTGGCGATCTTTAAAGGGATTTTCACCTGGGAAACTTGGGTATGTGTTTCTCACTCGATTTAGACCAATTTTCACGAATCTCCTCTTAATTTCATCCTTTAATTACAGTTTTTGAATGAAAAATGGGTAGAACTTCATAGACAAAAGTATTGAGCTTTGAGGGAGTGTTTGACCTCCGATTTGAGAGATTTTTATATGGTTAGACTCGTGATAGTACGAGGTTTCTAAAAATATTAAATTCATCTGGTTTCGAGAAGCTGGCCCGATAGGAGTTATGGTCATTTTACCTAATTTCGCGCTTTAGCTTTGAATTAAATTATAGAATCAGTTGTTTGAGACGTTAAATGCAATGAGTGATTCAATTGAATAGATTTGGGCCATTTGGAGTCGAGAACTCATGGCAAGAACGTGGTTAGTTTATTTTAGCCGGTTTTGATGTAAGTATCTTGCCTAACCTTGTGTGGGGGACTTCCCCTTAGGATTTGAGTCCTCTCTGTTGATTGCATTCCATGTACGCGAGGTGACAAGTGCGTGCTCGGATTTATTGGTGGTAAATTTTCCGTTTTAGGCTCTTAGACTCTTAAAATAACCGAGTTTGAAGATGGTATTTATACAATTGAGTTCCCCGTTATTAGTTCAACTCTACATGTATTACTTGGTATTTGTTTGCTCTTCTTGATTTATTCTTGTTGCTTAATTAACTTTTACGTGTTTAACAAAAGAGAATTACCCTTCTTTAGTCATATTATATGTCCTAACTGCTCGCCTTTATTTGGAAATCATAAATGTTATATCTCATGTAATTAAACTGACTTAATTGGAAAGAAGATAGATATCTTATGATTCGTCGATATTTCCTTAATTGTAATTATTTGATTCATGGTAACTTCCTTCCTTTTTGGGTACTCCTTGATTGTAAATTCATCTGTGACTTTGTGAAAATAAATTAAATGTCCAACTGTTGTGGTTACTGGTGTAGCTACTACGCACTTATTTTGTCTTGTTATGTCATTGAGGTTACTGTGTTTTTCCTTGGTGTTTCGTGACCTTATTAGGTACTGTTGATTCCCTTGTCAGGACGTTATTGTTTTTGTTGTTGACTCCCTTGCTGGGATGTTATTGTCTTCTATTGTTGACTCCCTTGCCAGGATGTTATTGTCTTCTATTGTTGACTCCCTTTGCTGGGATATTGCTATTCTATTGTTTGGGCTGTACATCTATGTTGATTGTGCTGTGGTGCGGAATAATAGGAGATCCCCAGCACATATATTGAGGATACCAAGAGATCCTCGGGATACCAAGAGATCCTCAATACATCTATTGAGGATACCAAGAGATCCTCGGGATACCAAGACATCCCCAGCACATATATTGAGGATACCAAGAGATCTCCAACACATATATTGAGGATACCAAGAGATCCCTTGTATATATGTTGAGGATACCAAGAAATCCTCGGGATACCAAGAGATTCCCAGTACATCTATTGAGGATAACAATAGATCCTCGGGATACCAAAAGATCCCCAGCACATATATTGAGGATACCAAGAGATCCTCGAGATATCAAGAGATCCCTAGTACATCTAATGAGGATACCAAGAGGCCCTCAGGATACCAAGAGATCCCTAGCACATATATTTATGTTTGGGACTACAGGACAATATCCTGGGAGATCCTCGCTAAACTTATAGTGTTCTGAACTGATATTTTCATTGATTCTATCCAGGTTCGAATAATTTGGGTGCTGTTCTAAAACAAGATATAGATTGAGGTCCTAATGCAGGAGAGTGCAGAAGTTTAGGAAATCGTCGAATTTCAGAAGAGGTTTTTCTGAAAAATAGGCGGAATTGTAAAAGTGGAAAGTACAGTAGATTTTTCAGAGGAAAAATGCTTAAAAGAGTGAGTTCAAAAAGTTGCGAATTTTATGGATAAACAATGCAGACAGAGATTTGGAAAACAATTTTTAGAGACAAAATATGGATTTAAAGAATTGCAGACAGATTTGGCGAGTTTTATCAGAAAACGCTGGGGTTGCTTTCCTGATTATCCAAATTTTAAGACAGATTTAAACGGGTTAAACCTATAGGCAAGATTTCTACATCTTGATTTTTGTCGACTAATTACTGCTTTTAATTCATTAAAGAAGTGAGCATTGGATTACCCTACTACTTATCCTACCGTTTTACCATTTCCTAATGGCATGATCTCTATATGCATCAGGTTGTTTAATATGTCCTATAGGCATGATATCTAGTGATTTACAATATGACTGAGTATTGATTCCTATATGCATGGCATCTAAAGAATGCAAAACCCTATAGATATGATTTCTAGGTGATTTCAAATATTAAGCCTATAGTCATGATATCTAAACGACTTAAAGCAGTAAAATTCCTATAGGCATGATATCTAAATGATACAAGGTTATAAGAGTCCTATAAGCATGATTTCTACCCATTAGCATGCAAATGACTAGAAATAAACCCCCCCCCCCCCAATACCTTTTACTACTATATTCCCCAAGTTTTATTATAAAGTTATTATTACAGAGCCAGGAATAAAAATAAAATACATCACAGCTCACAGTTAGATCCAAACTGCCTAATGCAATCTTGATATCCAATACATGTATTTCACCAAATCCGGATTCCAAATTCCAAAGCCTTCTCTTAGAGTGTTTCAAAGTTCCAAGGGTTTTCAAGTAACCCAGGAAATGCTTACACCTTAAAGATTGAATGTTGTAACAGAGTAGTGAATATGTGGAATAACCAGCCCTTAGGCATCCAAGTTCAGAGAGAACTCTAGGGTCCCTAAGCATGGCTTACCATAGTGGGTAGAACTTAAGAACTAGGAGTAGGTGTAAAGTGAGAGAGAAACCTCAGCAAAAGGTGGTCATACCCAGTCATGGCATAGATTGGCACACCCCTAAGCTCCTACTCAGATTCGGACAAATAAGAGTAGACTTTTAAAAAATTCAAACTCAGGCATGACTGATGATCAGGACACCAACAGACCCAAGTTAGAGCTCAGCACATTTGGGAAAAGGGAATGGGAAAGCAATTGAGTAGAGACTCAAAGAGTCTAGTCCTGAATGACATACAACAATTCATTGCTGTTATGACCCAGGACAAACTCACATACAAAGGGAACAGGGGAAAGGGATTAACATGCTTGAAAGTAATTAAATAGTGCAGGAAAGCATAAATGAACACACAAAGAAAGGGGTAGAAGCAGAGAAATTGAATAAGGATGCTTATAGAACATAGAAGGGCATACCAGTTATAATTCTAGGATAGTAAACTAACAACAACAAACAGACAACCAGCAATAAAGTGGAACATACTCAAGAAAACACCCAAATGTGTAGGAGTTCAAGCAGCAGGCAGTATATAATGCTCAGTAGAATGCAGAGAAGAGAAGCTTTTAGTGTGTGTGTGTATTTTGAATTCAATTGTCCGTGTGTTTTAAAGAAAAGGAGTAGGGTATTTATAGTTTGAAACCAGGCAAGTAAGCAAATACGCGGGAGAAAGGAATTCCTTTAAATAAGGAGTCGATCTTGAATAGTAGAGGGCAGGGTTTTATTTAAGGAAAGAAAATCAATAACACATTGTGCAATAAAGGGTAAATACATAAGAGAAGTTCTTCAAATATGCGGTTCAGGTAAATAAGGTAAGAATAAATCAACTAACACATAGTAAATCAAGGAATTAAAGATTCGAACTCAATAATGAATCTAGTTAGAAAACATATCCAAATTAGACAAGGGAAGAATCAAATAAGCTCACATAATAGTAGTCTGAAATCAATCCCCAAAAATTAGGGTTATGAAAAAGGTCTGACTATAAAGAGTGCATGAATTTTAAACATGCGAGGCTAGAACTAAATAAATCGAGTGGTCATGTAATCAAAAGTAGAAGAACATAACTATGAGAGAAATTAGAAGGTCTTGCACATATTAGCAAGAAATAGAGAACATAAGATGAATTTTAGAAATTGGGGTTTTGAAATCAAACATGAAGCAACTCAATTGCACATAAGTGGTGTGGAAACCCCCCAAAATCTAGGGTTTCCTCCACAGAATAAATGTAAAGACGAAAGCATAGAAAATCAAGCAAAGTAAACTCGGGAAGCCCAAGGAACATGCACATATTCATGGAAGCATAATGAAATAAAACACAGTAAAATAAATTACTAGGAAACTCTAGGAGGAATCACAATAAAAGAAAGCTCAGGGAAATCATGGTGACAACACTTAGGAGTTACAGTAAAGCAAAATACCGTAAGAAATCACATTAGAACAAGTAAAAATCAAGGAAACCTTATGTGATGACCTGGCCTGTCGTCACGTGAGTTATCGCCTCGTTTCCCTCATATTACGCTTCTTTAGGTTCCAATCTGTATTTGAGTTGATCTGGTAAGTTTGGATTGGCTTTTGATGGAAATGAGACACTTAGTCTCTTAAAGGGGAGCTTGTTTTGGAAAAGTCAACTGGAAGTTGATATTTGGTTAGAGGGCTCGGATGTGAATTCTGATTACTCGGTTAGCTTCGTGGGATGATTTGTGACTTTGGAGTGAAATCAAA
The DNA here is from genome assembly GCA_034376525.1 of Nicotiana benthamiana. Classification (NCBI taxonomy): domain Eukaryota; kingdom Viridiplantae; phylum Streptophyta; class Magnoliopsida; order Solanales; family Solanaceae; genus Nicotiana; species Nicotiana benthamiana. The sequence continues at coordinate 122,422,468 of CM067334.1, read as the reverse complement.
ATTTAATTCGGAGGTTCGAAGTAGAATTAGGCTTGAATTGGCTAAGTTTGAATTTTGGCGGATTTCGGTTGATAAGTGAGATTTTGATCTGAGCGTCTTCGGATGTATTTGGAAAATTTAAGTTGGTTCGGAGGTGCTTAGGTTGGGTTTTCGATCAAATGCGAGTTTCAGAAGTTTTAGTTTGACCTAGGCTTGAATCTGTAGTAATTCAATGATTTTGTGTTGCTGGATGTGTTTTTATGACTAGAACATGTTTGTGTGATGTTTTAGGAAGGGTTGGCACTTTTGGTCGAGGTTCCAGGGGCCTCGGGGTGGTTTCGAGTGGTTAAAGGGAAGGTATTTGGCTTTTGGGAGTTGCAAAAATGCAACTGAAATATTGCAGATGAATTGCTCTATGGGATCGCATAGGTGGCATTGAGATTGCATAGAAGGCTGGGAGAGGAGCCCTATTTTTGTGCTATGCGATCGCATTGGGGTCCATGCAATCGCATAGGTCTGGGAACTTTGGGCAGTGCGTTCGCACAAGGATGGTGCGATCGCGTTTGGTAGTTGGGCCTGGGTCCTTGGCAAGGGTTTGGTCTACGCGAACGCGGGGGTGTAATGCGAACGCATAGGGTTATTTTGAGAAGATGAAAATTTGTGCTATGCGATCGCAATGGTAGTGATGCGATCGCATATGGTTAAAAATGTCTGGGCAGAATGGTTTTAAGTGTTATTTCATGCGCGACCTATCTCATTTTGCTCCATTTTTGCAACACCTTGAGAGCTTTTTGGTAGATTTTGAAAGGGATTTTGACGGAAAGTGATTGGAGGTAAGTCTCGAGGCTTAGAAACACCATTTAATTGAAGATTCATCCTTTGATTCTCTGAAATTTGAGAAAAATTTGAAGAAACTAGGGCTTAGTTTTTAAAATGTAAATTTGGGATTTGATGGCCCATTTGAGCTCCGATTTTGGTAAATTTTATATGTACGGATTCATGTCGAGATGAGGAATCTGATGGTGACTTTCATAATCTTTCGAGAAGTGAGCTCGGGGCTCGGGTTTTGCCAACTTCGTATTTTTTGGTGTTTTTCGAGTTCTTTCAATTGGGTTTAATCCCATTAGCCTATTATAACCTATTGCTTCTGGTTTTGATCAGATTCTGCACTTGAGGAGGTTGATTTGCGATAAAAGTGCAAGGCAAGCTAGGATTTTGGCCTGTTTGAGGTGAGTAATGGTTATAAATGATATACTGAGGGTTTGAAACCCCGTATTTGCACTATGCGGTGCTATGTTGAGATGAAAAACGCCCTATGTGATGAGTGTGGTGATGTTAGTGCTGGGGATTTGGACTTGGTCAATCCTGATTGATGACTTACTTCATATTTTGACAGAGACTGAGCTTATATCCGTATATTTTGGGCTAGTTTCCATGTTTAGGGCCTTGTGTCGATATTAGAACCCCTAGGGAGCATGTTGAGCTAATCGGCCTCACTTTACCTATTGAACACATACTCACTGTCCTGTCCTTAACTATGAATCATGAAATAAATCGGACTTAGTAATTTGCACCCTAAATGAGTAATACCTGGGGTTGAATACCCTGTCTTAGCTGAGTGGGCCCGAGAGGCCAAGTCTATATTGATTGAAAGGGGTCAAGGACCCCATAGTGAGGGTATTTGAAATATACCGGGTAGGCTACATGCCGCAGCAGTATATACACCTACATGTATTGGATCGGACTGCGTGCCACTGTAATATATATGGAATGGACTGCACGCCACAGTAATATTATATGTATCGAGCTGCACACCGCAATATTATAGCGCTTGGGCAGAAGGAGCCCCTCCAGAGTCTGCACATACCCCCAGTGAGCGCAGTCAACTATATCTATTGGATAGGGCTGTACGCCGCAGTATATTACATTGGATCAGGCAGTACGCCGCAGTATTATACATTATATTGGATTGGGGTGTGTGCCACAGCTGTGCTAATAGATTTTCGGACATATGAGGAGTTTTTATCTGTTTCTTTTCCCCTATTAGCATATATTTACTGCTTTCCCTACTGATTTTAGAATTGTGTAGTGTTCTTACCGGATTTCTTATATTCAGTTGTTATTTATTGCTATTACTCACTGAGTTGGAGTACTCACTCTACTCCCTGCACCCTGTGTGCAGATACAGGGATCCCGGAGGCTTAGCTGTGGTTGTTCGTTGCTGCCCAGTTCAGTACCGGAGTCATCGAGGTAGCTGTCGTCATCCGCAGGACCCGATATCTCTTCTTATCTATCTTTTACTTCCTCATCTATATTTCCTTTGTATAGGTTATTGATCAGTTGTATCTAGAGGATCTGACTTGCGGCGCTTGATCTTTTGGGCTATTATTAATTTTGGTTATGGTCTCCGCACTGTTCCTATTAATATCAAACTAAGAATTTTATTTTAAACTTGGTATATTAAGTAAATGTTTTTGTTGGAAATGTTCAAAATGGTCGGGCTTGCCTAACAAGGTGTTCGGCGCCATCACAATCGAGGTTTGCAACATGACAAGTTGGTATCAGATCCTAGGTTACCAGACCTTACGAATCATGAGCCAGCTTAGCGGATTGGTACGGAGACGTCTGTACTTATTCTAGAGAGGCTGAAGAACCTTTAGGAAAAATTTAATATTCTTGAAATTCTTGTCGTGCGACTTTGTTGAATCGAGAACTAAACTTTTGTATTCTATTCCCTCGCAGATGGCGAGAATGCGTGCTACCGGACATGGCGGACAACCACCATTACCACCTGCTAGAGGCCGAGGATGAGGCCTTGGTCGTGGTCGAGGAAGAGCAGCAGGGGCAATGCCATTTGACCCACTAGTTGCCCCCACTCAAGATTAGCCTCTAGCTGTAGAGGTTCCAGTAGCACCTGCTCAGGAACCAGCGGTGCCTATTGTGATTTAGCGAAAATTCAGGAGGCCCAAGAGCAGATTTTATCGGTCTGCACTGGCCTGGCTCGGGCAGGTTCAGCCACTACTGCCGCAGATACATCTCAGACCGGAGGTGGTCATCAAACCCCCGCAGCTCACACTCTTAAGTAGGGTGTGCAGAAACCGGAGGCACCACCAGTTCAGCCAGTTGCCCCAGTTCAGCTAGTTGTTCCGGTTCAGGGTGATGGGGTGCCAGTGATGCTAGTGATTCCAGATGACGAGCAGCATCATCTTGAGAAGGTCAACAGGCTTTCACTTTCTACTTTCAGCGGTATTCCGGGCGGGGACCCCCAGGTGTTTCTCAACAAGTGTCGACACATGGTTTAGAAAGTAAGGATCTTAGAGATGAGCGGGGTATCTTTTACCACCTTTCAGTTCTTAGGAGCAGCTTTTACATGGTGGGAGGATATGAGCGGCATAGACCTGCAGATGCAGTGCCGCTGTCTTGGTAGGAGTTCTCCACTATCTTTATGGAGTCGCGTAGGCAGTTTGAGTGGCTTCGTCAAGGGGATATGTCTGTTACACAATATGAGGTTTATATTCTCAAACTTAGCTCGTTATGCTTCGTAGATGATTCTGAGGGATCAGGAGAGGATTAGACAATATATGGACGGACTCATTTATCATATCCATATTCTGATGACTCGAGAGAAGGTCTTGAGCCATACCTTTGCGGAGGCAGTAGATATATCTTGTGATATTGAGACGGATCGCCGTTAGGATACAGACGAGAGGGAGGCCAAAAGGCCTCAAGGATCAGGTAGCTCCAGTGGTGCTTCGTCTAGGGGCCAGTTTCAGCAAGGAAGGGGTTGTTCTTTCAAGCCTCCACAGCCAGCTTGCTTAAAGTACCATGGGTTATCTTTTGGTCAGGGTTATCAGGCTTCTCAGCAGGGTCAGCCAACTCTAAGTGCACTTTCAGCGCATATTTCTTCTCATGCCCTATCTGTTCAGGGTTTATCCCGGCCGAGTTCTTCAGCTAGCCACTCTAGTGTGAGGGGTTTCCTTCAGTCCCATCCCCCAGCGCCAGGGAGTTGTTATGAGTGTGGCGAGTTTGGTAATATGCGGAGGGAGTGTCCCCGCCGTGCATCCAGCTCATCTCAGAAGAAGGGCCAACCCTTATTTTCTGGCCCAGTGTTTTCAGCACCCGCCCAGTCAGCTACGGGTGAGGGTCAGGCGGCTAGAGGTCGCCCCAGAGGTGGAGGCCGATGCGGTGGTGGTCAGGCTCATTTATACGCTCTTCAGGGCAGGTCAAATGCTGTTGCTTCGGATGCTATTATCACAGGTATTATTTCAATCTGCCACAGAAATGCCTCAGTCTTATTTGATCCCGGATCCACTTATTTCTATGTATCTTCTGACTTTGCTCATCAGTTGGGTACGACCCGAGGGTGCCTTGCGTTACCTGTGCACGTATCTACCCTGATAGGTTATACTATTATTGTGGACCACGTGTATCTGTCCTGTCTTGTTACTATTGGGGGTCTCGAGACCCCAGTTTACTTGCTACTATTGAGCATGGTAGATTTCGATGCTATTCTGAGCATAGATTGGCTATCATCGTGCAATGCTATGATGGACTGTCACGCCAAGACAATCACTTTGGCTATGCCGGGTATTTCGAGGATTGAGTGGCACAGTACGACTAATTATGTACCCAACAGAGTAATTTCCTTCTTAAAGGCTCGGCGGATGGTTGGAAAGGATGTTTATCATATCTAGCATTTGTGAGAGATGTAAGAGCTGAGGCTCCTAGTCTTGATTCAGTTTCCGTGGTGAGGGAATTTCCTGATGTGTTTCCAGCAGACCTGTCGGGCATGCTGCCGGATAGGGATATTTACTTCAGTATTGATCTAGTGTCGGGCACTCAGCCCATCTCTATTCCTCCATATCGTATGGCACTAGAAGAGCTAAAGGTGTTGAGGGAGCAGCTGCAGGAACTCCTAGATAAGGGGTTCATTCACCTGAGTGTGTCGCCATGGGATGCACCTATATTATTTTTAAAGAAGAAGGATGGCACAATGAGAATGTGCATTGATTACAGACAGTTGAGCAAAGTGATAGTGAAGAACAAGTATCCACTACCCCGATGATTTGTTTGACCACCTTCAAGGGGCAATGGTATTCTCTAAGATTGATCTCCGTTCAGGTGATTACCAGCTGAAGATTAGGGATTCAGATATCATGAAGACAACTTTCAGGATGTGATAAGGGCATTCTGAGTTTCTAGTTATGTCATTTAAACTGACTAATGCCCCATACGCATTCATGCACTTGATGAAAAGTGTATTTCGGCCGTATCTGGATTTTTTTGTGATCATGTTTATTGACGATATTCTGGTGTACTCACGTAGCCAGGAGGATCACGTGCAACACTTGAGGGTGGTATTGCAGAGATTGAGAGAGGAGAAGCTTTATGCAAAGTTCTCCAAGTGCGACTTCTGGCTTAGTTCCGTGGCTTTTCTGGGACAGGTGGTGTTCAGTGACGGTATTCAGGTGGACCCAAAGAAGATTGAGGCGGTGCGGAATTGGCACAGGTCGTCCTCCGTTACTGAGATTCGGAGTTTCCTCTATTTGGCAGGTTATTACTACAGGTTCGTTCAGGGTTTTTCATCTATTGCTTTGCCTTTGATGAAGTTGACGCAGAAGAATGCTCCATTTGTGTGGTTGTATGAGTGCGAGGAGAGCTTCCAAAAGCTCAAGTCATCTTTGACCACAGCTCCGGTACTAGTATTGCCATCAGCTTCAGGCTCTTACTCGGTATACTGTGATGCTTCGAGAGTTGGGATCGGGTGTGTATTGATGCAGGACGGTAGAGTTATTGCGTATGCTTAGCGTCACCTAAAGCCCCATGAAAAGAACTACCCTGTTCATGACTTAGAGAAGGCTGCTATAGATCATGCTTTGAAGATTTGGAGGCACTATCTATATGGCGTATCTTGTTAGGTGTTCACGAACCATCATAGTCTTCAACACTTGTTTAAGAAGAAGGATCTCAATTTGAGGCAGCGAAGATGGCTTGAGTTACTTAAGGATTATGATATCACCATTTTGTATCATCCAGGGAAGGCCAATGTAATGGCCGATGCTTTGAGCCGAAAGGCGGTTAGTATGGGTAGCTTGGCGTACATTCAAGTTAGGGCGAGGCCCCTTGCAGTTGATGTTCAGGCCTTGGCTAATCTGATGGTGAGGATAGATATTTGTGAACCCAGTCGGGTGTTGGCTTGTGTGGTTTCCCGATCTTCTTTGTATGATCGCATTAGAGAGTGTAGACATGTGATTTTTAACCCTCCCCAAGATTTAACCTATTTTAGTGTTAAATATTTATTTTAGGTCCAATATCGCTATTTTAATTAGTTTTAACTATTTTACCTTAATTTAAAATAAAAAAATAAAAATTACAAAAATATTTTTTCTTTTATCTAGTGTCCACCAGCAACATCAAGCAACCCGCCGCCGGCCAACCCTCAACGACCATCACCCCGTCACAGCCATCTTCATCAACAAAAGAACAACCCTTTGCCGTCATCCTCCTCACAGCGGTACCCAAACTCGTTTCCACCAAGACCCGCAGCCCGTTTCTTCATCTTCAAGACCAGCGTCGCCGACGGAACCCGCCCCCAAAAACCCGTCGTCAACCAGCTCCAAACGACCAGTCACTCCATCTCCGAATGAGCAAAGACCACCTGCAGCGCATTTTAACCCAAAACCACCATATTCTTCGAATATCGTCCGTTTTTATTTCAGTTTCACTTAACGAAAATGGAAAAGAATTGATTTCCTAGTTCGTGACCCAGTTTCAGTTTTAGGGTCATTGTTCGTGTCCAAAGTTCTGATCAACTGCTGAAGCTTTTATATTCTGTTCGGGCTTCGTTGACAACTTGGTTTCAGTTGAGGTTTTCTCAAAGAGATTCGAGTTCCATTTTCTGTCCGAAGAGAGGTCCGTTCGAAGTTGGTGTCGGATTTAAAGTTTTTGGGTAGATTCGCAATCCCGTCGAGGTTGTTACGCATTTTTAGATTCAAATTACTTTGTTTTGAGGTCCGACTCTTTCCTATCTCCTTTTAGTTTCATATGCAAGACTTCAATGACAGGAGTTTGAATTTTGCATATTATCTGTTGTTGATTGCTTGAATATTTCATGCTTTGAATTTGATTAATTAGTTTTAGCTTTCATACCCATTACTGTTGGAAAGAAATTTACATATTTAAGAAGTCAAACTAAGGTGCAAATGGGCCAATAAGATAATTGGACTTGGGTGGTGTCAGCCAAACTTAAGAAAGGAAAATAGTTTTGACTTGACGCAAGAACGAAGTTGGAATTGGGTATAATCGGATCTATGTTATTTTAATGTTGATTTTATTGTTGGGATCGTTACGAGCATGCCTTAGTCCAAACACATTTTGGTAGGCAAGACTTAGGATTTTGTTAATTTCGAGACGAGAGGTCTTTTCCTTAGTTAAATTTATTCGATAATGCTCCGAATGATTTGTATATATTTTATTTCATGGGTATACCCCAAAGAGAATGTAAATGGAGGCCAAAAGTAGAAACTTGTAGTACTTCCATTTTATTTTTATTTTTATTTTATTTTATTTAGGTGGTAATGACCTCGATCCTTTTGTGTATTTATTTTTCTTTTTTTGTGTTTTCTAGGTCAATTGAATATTTTAAAAGCCGACTATATCAAATATGCAACCGTACTAGTTACGGGACTTGAGGAGTGCCTAACACCTTCTCCCCGAGTCATATAAATCCCTTACCCTATATATATATATATATATATATATATATATATATATATATATGTGCGAACTTAGTTTTAGAGTTTGAAACGTTTTAAAAGGAAATATCATTTTAAAAACGGTGACCTAGCACACCGAAGTCAAGTGTCAGGTGGAGACTCTGAGTTATTTTCCTTTTGAAACAAATTTTTGTCACTTTTCATTTGAAAAACCCTTTTCAATCTTTATTTAAATCTTTTTATTTATTTAAGAGGGTTTAGTAAAGTTTGTTTTGTAGAAAAGGGGGCGTGACATCTCTGGCGACTCTGCTGGTGAGTTGCGGGTTCAAGCTAGTACTTGATTTTGTTGGCTTTTTAGGATATTCGGTTGAGGTTTTTATGTCTTTGTTTGCTTTATTTTATTTATGTCATTTTATTATTTGCTAATTGCTTATTTGTTTACAGTTTTTCCTCTATGCGTTACTGCTTTATAAATTGTCATCATTTGCATAACCATGTGTCTTCTTTCTGCAACAAGTCTCGGAGCACGTGTCGCATGTACGAACTCTTTGTGGAGTCACACTTTAGTTAGGAGGGGGCGCCGTCGGACATATGGAGTGGGTGGAAATCTTGAGCAGCCACCATTGACCATACGCTCCCCCGAATTGCCTCGTTAGTGAACCCCAAACGTAGGTTAGCTTTTAGGTCATTTGTATTTGCATCATGTTATTTACACCTAGTAAGGTTCGGTCCCAGGTACCGTTTCCCTTTATAGGGAGCATGTCCAAATTTTGTCAAAAATGGGCCTGTGGTCCAAAATGACATTTAATCATCCTATGCGCTAGAAGTTGCATCTATGAGGGTAAAAAGGTCATTTGGCGGACCGATGTTTGGAAGGAAGGGTGACAATGAAGCAAGTAGGGCCCACTCATTTTTTTTCTTTCATAGTTCTCCAAAAAATCAAAAAAATGAAAATGAAAAATCCAAAAAGTTTTTACACTTTTTTATTATTTTCCAGAAATCCAAAAAATGGAAATAAATCCAAAAAGATTTTATATTTTTTCATCAATTTCCAAAAAAAAAATTTAAAAAAAAAAGAGAAAAAAGAAAATCCAAGTTGATTTTACATTTTTCATCATTTTTTCAAAAAAATAGTTTTTTCAAATCAGATGCGTTATTTTGAATTCTATCCTATATTTAATATTCTCGAACTACGCGAACTTGATTCTCTTCTCCTGGGGCGAGATATGTAGGCAACCTACATAGGATCCGGTCTTCCTAGTGTCTTCGGTTCTTGGCATTGCAAGGTCTTAGCCAAATCTTGCATGTGTAGCCACTTGTGGCCATATTTGCCATCGTTACAAAATGAGTCCATTTTTGCAAAACTAGTTCAATAACCCGTGTTTTAGGATCTTGAGTCCATAGCTAGGTGTCATGTTACAATAAGGACCGTCTTTTTGAGTCTGCATCTTTAGCCACTTTTGGCCATATTAGTCGTTTTTGCGAAATGGGTTATTTCTGCAAATTAATTTTTGGGCGCCATGATATTGGGAGTTTGAATCCATAAATGTCTTAGCGGGTCATTTTCCGTGTCCATGAGGTCAATTGTGTTGAGTTTGCGTTAATATTCACTCTTGGCCATATAGGTTAATTTTAAAAAATAGCCCAATCTTGTCGTGCATGTGTCCTCTATGAGGTGCGGTCTCACATAGTGTCTCGAGTCATTTAATCAGTTTGGCTTTGTTTTTCTCATTCAGGTATGGATTCATTTGCCACAGCTCGAGAATGATTGATACCCCAGTACCACTGCATTCAGGAGCTACTTGAGGAGTCTTTTTATATTTTGAGCACGTTTTTCAGTATCTTAGGTGGATTAAGAGTTCGTCTAGTCTTTTGTTAGCATACTTTTTATTTTGTATTTGAAAAACAAAAAAAAGGTTATATATGAAAAACCCCAAAAAGATTTTTATTTTTAGTTTATTTGTCCATTTTTTTTCAAGAACTACGCTTGATCTGATTCATGAGGGATATGATACGTAGGCAACCTATATAGGATTTGATCGAAGAATTAAAAGAAAAAAAAGAAAAAAGAAAAAAAGAGGATGAAATTGTGAGATTTGAGAAATTAGTGGAAAGAAAAAGAATGGTAATCAAAAGAAATGGAGGAAAGAAAATGAAAAACCAAGGAGGGTTAAAGAGAAAAATAAAGAGGAAATGGGGCAAAAAGAGTGAAATTGGGATGATACCATATGACATTCGTACCCTCGAAGCCATTCTAGAACCGTTAGCTGTGACTAGGGGCCATTGCATGCAATGAGATATTTCTATTTGATAATTTATCTAACGCTAACTTGTTGCCTTTGTTATGCTCCTTTTTGTTACTTTCTTTGTTATCATAACAGAGGGTGGTTAGTTTGTGGTACTTTGGAGATCCACCCATACTGCACAAGGTCAAAGAGAAAGTGGCTATGGCTAGCAAAGAAACAGACACCGGGGTTGGAGACCTTCCAAGGGAGATTGTAGAATCAGTATCGGAACTGAATGGGGGAGGTCCAAATGTTGTAACAGCAGATGGCAGAAATACATCAGTCTTGGATTAGGGGGAATCCTCTACCTTCATTACCCACTAACTACACAGAAAACCCTACAACTATACCTCCACTCTCCCAATCCCATATGTCCAATACCGTTGATCTTTCCCCACAACACGCACCAGGATTCACCCCTTACCACAATTACCAAGGGACTTCCTCCCAAATATTCCATACTCCACCAGACAAAACAACCTCATACCCTACTCCGATATCTGCTCTTATTTTTGTAGTTTCTCTACCACCTACTCTTCCTTGATCCTCTAGCGAGACTGTGTTCAAAGTATCTGATGCTCAAGGAAAGAGACCCAAGGAAGGCATTAGGGAGTTTTGGTTCAAATAGAACAAACAAGTTGCTGAGTCTGTCCTCTTATTGATAGAAAAGATGTTGTCGAGCTTAACCAATGACAACATCCAGTGAGAATTCCTACTAAATGCTTTCAGCCTCAACACCGACCCAGTAAATGTCCGCATACTCCAAATAATCCTCCCCAATTCTACTTTCCTCCACAGAATCCCCGAAGTCATACCGCACCTCCCCAGTACTCTATCCACAATGAATCGTTGTATGCTTCACACTCACAAAACCCGCAACGGCTTGCACCTCCTCTACAGATGTCTTGCCCACCTCTACAGGCATATCAACCCCTACCCAAAAGAGGTTCCAACCAAGGCCGGAGTACAAAATGAGAAGGCAGTAGCAAAAAGAAAAGTCGTTCACTCCAATCGGAGAATCCTACACAAGTTTGTGTGAAAAGATAAAACAGTCTGGCCTATTGAGCCACTCATCGGCTATACTCCAGACCTACATGCAAAAGGTTTCAATCCTACTGTACGGTACATGTACCACTCTAATGTCCAAGGGCATAGCATTGAAGATTGTCGTGCTCTGAAAAACGAGATAGAAAGAATGATTCAAGAAAGGATAATTGTGGTCAAGGACAGCGACACCAGAACATTACACAGAATCCTTTAAATGCACATGATGATGCACACTTTGTAGGGAAGATGCATGGTGACATGATGTATGAGAATCCTCTTAGGAACTTTATGAATGAAGTTAATGATATTGAAATTGGTGAAGGTTCTGGTAATATTGATGTGCAGTCCAGTGGCAAAGATGTCGAGCTTGCCGATTGGAAAGACACTCCTTTCTCGGCTAGCCAATGAGGAGTTTTGGTAGTTTATTTTGTTGTCGTTTTTGTTGTTCGGGTTATTCCAGGGTTGTAATCTGGATATTATCTTGTGGCTCAAACTCTTCTTCTCATTTTGTCTAGTTCTTTTAGTGGTAGTAACCCGTCTAGTGTTATTAAGGATTGTTCCAAGGTTGTAGCCCATGTCTATTTTGTTTGTTTTGTTCAAACCCTTTTCATCATCTGTCTAATGCAATCTCCTATTTTCGTTTAATTCTAGTCAATATTTGTTTAGGTCATTTTTCCTTTTATTGTTCTTTTCATGCCGACTCTAGTGACATGACATGCACACATAATTTTTTGCTGAATCTTGAAAGTTAGTCTAATCATGAAGTAATAGCACAATATTGAATATGATAAAAGGATGTGTTTGAGGAAACAATTAAAGATTCACGCATTCTAAGATGAATTGAATGTTGAATTGAGTGAAACTCAGGTAGTAAGTCTGGGAAATCAAGAGGTTGATAAGATCAAATAACAAGGAAATGCCTCTCAAGTAGTTTGAGGTAAATCAGTTAGTGCTGAAATGCATTCTTCCACATCAAGAGAAGGTTGAGTCAAGTCTGGTTTGAATTGGCAAGGCTCATTCATTGGAACAAAGGTATTTCCTGTTGCACTTTTATTTCTGTTGATGCCATCAATAGATACTATGTGTGATTTGTTTGCTTTTCTTCAATTGCATACTTGTACTTGGCATTTTTGAGTTTGGTATGACGAAGGCATTTTATTATGCTACCCAAGCACTTTTATCCGTTGCTATCCATTTTGAGCCTTAATTTTTATTTCATACCCTCTTTTGGAATCAAATATACAGTTAGGAACTAGAAAAGGAAAAGAGAAAAGAGAAAAGAATGAAAAAACAAAGGAAAAGAGAAAAAGAAAAATAAAAAAATGAGAAAAGAAAAGAAAAAAGGAAAAAAAATACAACTTTGTCTTTTGAACTACGTTCGACCTGATTCTTGTCACCACAAGATACGTAGGCAGCCATAGGGTTCGGTCACATCAAATAAAATATTTTATAATCCCCGAAATCAAGAGTGGGGCAAATTTTCTTAGAAAATCCAAGGAATAAAAATCCCCAAACTCCAAGAAACTTGGGTAGAAGTTTTTATTTTGCTAAAAAGCCCTGATTCCAAAAGTTGTAATTTTGAACCCTTTCATCTTAAATTATTTTGAGCCTTCATGCCACCCTTTCTTTCCAACCATGTCCAAAAGCCTACATTACGGTCCAAATGAAGACCTTCCAACCAATCTTTAAGGATGCCAAATCAAGTGGGTGGTGAAAGTATGATCTTCCTACATCATGCGTAATACCTTGTTCTCATCGCAAAGAGAAAAATTGATAAATGAGAGAGTCTTATAAGTGAAAAACCTCATGGGCACCGTAAGGCGACAGTGAGTTGAGAAAAAGAGCAAAACGAGAGAGGCTTGATGGTGAAAACCCTTCAGGTCACTACAAGTCGACTGAGGATTTTGGATCAAATGGGACAATTGAAGCGCTGAAGCCCAGTTTCACACTGAAGAGGTACAACAATATTTGAATGTTAAAATTGCTTGAGAGATTAGGCCACTTAATCCAAAGGTGCATGTCATAGTCATTAGAGTTGGTATCCACATCTAATAAGTTTCTATCTTGTAATTTTCTTGTAAGGTATCATCTCCTTCCCTTGTCCTTTATTTTGTTCCTCTTGTTTTGTTTTAGTCCCATCTTGAGTCTGTTCGATCAGAAAAAGTGAGAAATGACTTCAAAATTTTCTACCAACTTTCCAATTGCACAAAAAAAGTTTGGCTGGCACATCAAAGTGGCATAAGTCGTGGAAACATTATAGCCGCATTGAGTTAGTAATAATCCACATGCTTTGGGATTCATGTAAATGCAAGGGTTCAGTAAATGTCAACTCATAAGAAAAATACAACAAATAGAGGATATTGGGATCGAATGGAGTATAGATGTTTTCTGTGATAAGGGTTGAAAGAAAATGGGTAGCCGATAACAGGAAAGGTCTTCCAAGTGAAATCAAAGTTATCTTGGCAAGTGCAGAAGCATGCGCTTTCATGGTCAAGGCCATAAACTAACCACCACATTCAAACTCACAAGTTTTCTTTATTTAAAACAGGAACAAAGTAGTGCAAGCAAGTGGGTTCAAAAACAAAACAAAACAAAAAAAAAAGAAAAGAAAAGAAGGAAAAAGAAAAAAAAAAGGAAGAGCCGACAAAGGGAAGTTTCTCAAATCTTTGCCTTTATCTATCTTGCTAGTGTGCATAAAATAATGCCACTACTCTCCACATTTTTCCTCCTAGGATAAAATTCCTAGTCTGATGGATTTTCCTCTCAATCAAAATCTTAGTCTGATGAATTTTTCTCTTAAGATAGTAAACCTAGTCTGATGAATTTTCTCCTAGGACCAAAATCTTAGTTTGGTGAATTTTTCTCCTAAGGCAAGAAAACCTAGTCTAATGAACTTTCTCCTAGGATCAAAATCTTAGTCTGATGAATTTTTCTCCTAAGATAACAAAAAGAGACCTAGTCTGGTGAATTTTCTCCTAGGATCAACATCTTAGTTTGATGAATTTTTTTCCTAAGATAAAAATCTTAGTCTGATGAATCTCTCTCCTAAGATAACAAAAAGACCTAGTCCAATGAACTTTCTCCTAGGATGAAAATCTTAGTTTGGTGAAATTTTTTCTCCTAAGATAACCAAATAGACCTAGTCTGATGAACTTTCTCCCAGGATAAAATTTTTAGTCTGATGAATCTTTCTCCTAAGATAACAAAAAGACCTAGTCTGATGAATTTTCTCCTAGGATCAAAATCTTAGTCTGATGAACCTTTCTCCTAAGATAGAAAACCTAGTCCGGTGAATTTTCTCCTAGGATAAAAAGCTTAGTCTGATGAATCTTTCTCCTAAGAAAACAAAAAGACCTAGTCTGATGAATTTTCTCCTAGGATCGAAATCTTAGTCTGATGAATCTTTCTCTTACTATAACAAAATACCTAGTTTGATGAACTTTCTCCTAGGATCAAAATCCTAGTCTAATGAACTTTCTCCTAGGATCAAAATCTTACTCTGATGAATTTTTTTCCTTAGATAAAAAAACCTAGTCTGATGAACTTTCTCCTAGGATCGAAATCTTAGTCTGATGATTCTTTCTCCTAAGATAACAAAAGACCTAGTGTGATGAATTTTTCTCCTAAGATAACAAAAAGAGACCTAGTCTGATGAATTTTCTCATAGGATAAAAATCTTAGTCTGATGAATTTTTCTCCTAAGATAGAAGACCAAGTTAGATGAACTTTCTCCTAGGATCAAAATCTTAGTCTGATGAATCTTTCTTCTACGATAGGAAACCTAGTCTGATGAACTTTCCCAGAATAAAAATCTTAGTCTAATAAATCTTTCTCCTAAGATAGAAGACCTAGTCTGACGAATTTTCTCCTAGGATCAAAATCTTAGTCTGATGAATCTTTCTCCTAAGATTAAAAAAAAAAGAAAGAGGAATTAGTCTAATGAATTTTCTCCTAGGATCAATGTTTTAGTCTGATGAATCTTTCTCCTAAGATAATAGACCTAGTTGATGAACTTTCTCATGTCTTAGTCTGATGAATCTTTATCCTAAGATAAGAGACCTAGTCTGATGAACTTTCTCCTAGGATCTAAATTTTAGTCTGATACATTATTCTCCTAAGATAGAAAACCTAGTCTCTTGAGTTTTCTCCTAGGATCGAAATCTTAGTCTGATGGATTTTTCTCCTAAGATAGAAAACCTAGCCTGATGAACTTGCAGTCAAATATTCTTGGTTTGATTCACGGATATGCACATTCCGGTAAAGTCTTTAGTTTTACTCTCATCATTGCATCAATAACATATGTGATTTACAGTTTTGCTAATAACTCACAAATCTTCCTAGTGCAAACTAGGGCATAAAATTTTATTTGTTTTGTGGTTTTGGTTGCAGGCGCCCACCTGGAAAATGAGGGAAGATATTTCAGAGTTTATTTTAGAGTCATTTCAAATGTCAAGTCAGTAGCAGGCGGCTACCTGGAAAATGAGGGAAGACATTTCAGAGTTCATTTCAGAGTCATTTGAAGTTTCAAGTCAGTAGCACGTACCCACCTGGAGAACAAGGGAAGTCATTTCAGAATTAATTAAAGTTAGAAGTAGCAGAAAAAGAAAAAAATGAGAAAAAAGTGAATCCAAAATGTAGAAGCCGAGACAAGAGGTGGATTGATCAAGACATGACTAAAGACAAAAGCATGGTATGTCTAGTTCTGATCCAAAAATTTGAAGAAGAATGAACTAGCACCTGCAGCTAGTAAGCGTCAAGTTTCAGATCTCAAGTCTGCATGAAGAACTATTCAAGACTTAAGATCAAGCTTCAGAAGACTTATAGATAGGAATTTTGTAACTCATAGTTGACAGACTTAGTTAGTCTTTTTAACTTTTGATTTTTGATGTAATAACAAGACCGCTGACTGGAACTTCGTTGGAACGACACCTCGATCGGCTCTCCACCTCGGTACACTCCATCATCTCACTCACTTCTGAACTACACGTGGTCTGATTACTTTATAGCGAAAGATATGTAGGCAGCTCAGATACCAGGGCTCGGTCACATACCCTTTGTCTCTTAAGTTCAGTCTCTCCAAATAAGGGTCGGGTCAAAAAACATGTTTAGTCGTTCTTTGTCTGAAAATACTTCATATTTATAGTCAAAGAGGGGAAGCTGTAGACATGTGATTTTTGACCCTCCCCAAGATTTTACCTATTTTACTGTTAAATATTTAGTTTATGTCCAATATCGCTATTTTAACTAATTTTAACTATTTTACCTTAATTTAAAATAAAAAATAAAAATAAAAAAATATTTTTTCTTTTATCAAGTTACTTTAGTTTATCTATCTTTCACAAAATTTAAAAATACAAAATAGTTACACTTTATTTTCAAGAACATTAGTGTTTTGGGTAATAGTATTATCTTATTTTTGCGATGATTTTAATCTAATCTTGTTATTATTTTAGTTTGATATTTGAAAAATATAAAAATTAGTTTAATATTTTATATATAATTTAGTATAATTAGTTAGATAGATTTTTGCAATATGTAGTATGTTTAGCTTATATTAAAGGTATTTAGCTAAGTTTCGGACATTTTTCTTTTAGTCCAATTTCATGAGCCCAAATGAGGAGCCCAATTCCAAAACCCATCAGATTTTTCATTTTTTGGACAATACATAAGACTAAAAGGGCCCTAAACCTAAAGACCATCTTCTTCAAGACAAAAAGACAATACGAAGCTAAACCTTAGAACACCTCCATAGCCGCCTCATCCACGACCAGACACCATAAAAACCACTACAGCCGTCGCCGCCCCTAATCTCCACCAGCAACGTCCAGCAACCCGCCGCCGGCCAACCCTCAATGACCATCACCCCGTTACAGCCATCTTCATCAACAAAAGAACAACCCTCTGTCGTTGTCCTCCTCACACAGGCACGCCAGCTCGTTTCCACCAAGACCCGCAGCCCGTTTCTCCATCTTCAAGACAAGTGCCGCTGGCGAAACCCACCCCATAAAACCCATCGTTAACCAGCTCCAAACGACCAGTCACTCAATCTCCAAATAAGCACAGACCAGCTGCAGCGCTGTTTAACCCAAAACCACCCTATTCTCCGAATATCACCCGATTTTCTTTTGGTTTTACCTAATGAAAACGAAAAAGAATTGGTTTCCTTGTTCGTGATCCAGTTACAGTTTTAGGGTCATTGTTCTAGTCCAAAGTTCTGATCAACTGCTGAAGTTTTTAAATTCCGTTCAGGCTTCGTTGGCAAGAATGTAACTTCGTTGGTACATTCTACTTTTGCCTACCCAAGTGTGGTCGGCCTAAGGCATGCCCCGAAGTGAATGTAAATGGAGGCGAAAAGTAGAAACTTGTAGTACTTCCATTTTATTTTCATTTTTCTTTTCTTTTATTTAGGTGGGGATGACCTCAAGCCTTTTATGTGTTTATTTTTTTTTTCTGTGTTTTCTAGCTCCACTGAATAATTTAAAAGCCGACTAGATCAAATATGTAACGTTACTAGTTACGGGACTTGGGGAGTGCCTAACACCTTCTACCTAAGTCAAATGAACTCCCTTACCCTAATCTCTGGTGTGGACTTGTTTTAGAGTCTGAAATGATTTAAAAGGAAAATCATTTTAAAAATGGTGACCTGGCACACCGAAGTCAAATGTCAGGCGGTGACTCTGAGTTATTTTGCTTTTGAAACAAAATTTTTTCACTTTTCAATTGAAAAACCCTTTTCAAGATTTATTTAAATTTTTTTATTTATTTAAGAGGGCTTAGTGAAGTTTGTTTTTTATAAAAGGGGGGCGTGACAGAGAGCGCCAGTATGATCACTCGCATTTGCTTATCCTGAAGGACAGGGTCCAGCATGATGATGCCAGAGATGTGACTATTTGTGATGATGGTATGTTGCGGATGTAGGGCCGTATTTGCAAGCCCAATGTAGACGGACTCCGAGAGTTGATATTAGAGGAGGCCCACAGCTCGCAGTATTCCATTCATCCCGGTCCCATGGAAATGTACCAGGATTTGAGACAACATTATTGGTGGAGGAGAATGAAAAAGGATATTGTGAGTTATGTGGCTTGGTGTCTCAATTGTCAGCAGGTCAAGTATGAACATCAGAGACCCGGTGGTGTGCTACAGCAGATGGACATTCCGCAGTGGAAATGGGAGAAGATTAATATGGACTTTGTGAGTGGTCTCCCTCGTACCTCGAAGAACTTTGATTCTATTTGGGTGATTGTGGATAGGCTGACCAAGTCCGCGCACTTCATTCTGGTGTGTACCATCTATTCTTCAGAGTGGTTAGCGGAGATTTTCATATGGGAGATTATGTGGTTGCATGGGGTTCCAGTTTCTATTGTCTCAAATAGGCGTACTCTATTTACTTCCCAGTTCTGGAGAATCTTTCATCATGAGTTGGGCACACAGGTACAGATGATCACGACTTTTCATCCTCAGACGAAAGGCAGTCCGAGCGTACTATCTAGATATTGGAGGACATGTTGCGCGCCTGCATTATTGAATTTAGAGGTTCTTGGGGTGAGTTCTTTCCATTTGTAGAGTTTGCTTATAACAATAACTATCAGTCCAGTATTCAGATGGCGCCGTATGAGGCTTTATATGGGAGACGGTGTAGATCTCCGGTTGGCCAGTTTGAGCCCAGCGAGGCTAAACTTCTGGAGACGGAGTTAGTTTAGGATGCCTTGGAAAAGGTGAAAGTGATTCAGAGAGACTTCGTACAACTCAGTCGCGTCAGAAGGGTTATGCGTACCGGAAAGTTCGAGATGTGTCTTATATGGTGGGCGAGAAGGTCTTATTGAAGGTTTGGCCTATGAAAGAAGGGAAGTTGAGTCTGCGGTTCATTGGGCCTATTGAGATACTTAGGAAGATTGGGGAGGTGGCCTATATGCTTGTTTTTCCACCCAGCTTGTCAGGAGTTCACCCGGTGTTCCATGTTTTTATGCTCAAGAAGTATGTTTGGGACCCGACTCATGTATTAGACTTCAGCACGATCAAGTTGGATGAGGACTTGACCTATGATGTGGAGCCAGTGGCTATTTTGGGTCGTCAGGTTCGAAAGTTGAGATCAAAGGACATAGCTTTGGTAAAGGTGCAGTTGAGAGGCCGGCCCGTCGAGGAGGCCACTTGGGATACCGAGCAGGGGGATGCGGAGCAGATATCCTCGCTTATTTGAGACTCTAGTTATGTTTCTTGACCCGCTTGAGGACGAGCATTTGTTTTCGTTGGGGAGGATGTGACGACTCGGCCCGTCGTCACGTGAGTTACTTCCCCGTTTCCCTCAAATTATGTTTCTTTAGGTTCCAATATTGGTATTTGAGTTGATCGGGTAGGTTTGGATTGGCTTTTGATGGAAATGAGACCTTTAGTCTCTTAAAGGGGAGCTTATTTTGGAAAAGTCAACTGGAAGTTGACTATTTGGTTAGAAGGCTTGAATGCGAATTTTGATGACTTGATTAGCTTCAGGGGATGATTTGTGACTTGGGAGTGAAATCGGAAATTAATTCGGGGGTCCGGAGTAGAATTAGGCTTGAATTGGCTACGTTTGAAATTTGACGGATTCCGGTTGATACTTGAGATTTTGATCTGAGGGTCAGAATGGAATTTTGAGGGTTGCAGTAGCTTCGTTTGATGATTTCGGATGTGTGTAAAATATTAGTTAGCTCGGAGGTGTTTAGGACAAGTTTTCGATCAAATGCGAGTTTCGGAAGTTTTACTTTGACATAGGCTTGAATCCATGGTAATTTTATTGATTCTTGTGTTTTTGGATGTGTTTTTATGATTGGAACATGTTTGTGTGATGTTTTAGGATGGGTTGGCACTTTTGGTTGAGGTTCTTGGGGCCTCGAGATGGTTTCGAGTGGTTAAACGGAAGGTGTTTGGCTTTTGGGAGCTGCAGAAATGCAGCAGAAATGTTGCAGAGAAATTGCTTTATGCGATCGCATAGGTGGCATTGCGATAGAAAAGAAGGCTGGGAGAGGAGCCCTGTTTTTGTGCTATGGGGTCACATTAGAGCCCATGCAATTGCATAGGTATGGGAACTTTGAGTAGTGCGTTCGCACCAGGCGAGTGCCATTGCGTAGGGTAGTTGGTCCTGGGGTCCTTGGCAGGGGTTTGGTCTATGCGAACGGGGGTGTAGTGCGAACGCATAGGGTTATTTTGAGAAGATAAAAATTTGTGCTATGCGATCGCAATGGTAGTGATGCGATCGCATAGGGTTAAAAATGCCTGGGCAGAATGGTTTTAAGTGTTATTTCATCCGCGACCTATCTCATTTTTCCTCCATTTTCGCACCACCTTGAGAGATTGTTGGTAGATTTTGAAGGGGATTTTAACGGGAAGTAATTGGAGGTAAGTCTCGAGCCTCAAAAACACCATTTAATTGAAGATTCATCCTTTGATTCTCTGAAATTTCGGTAAAAATTGAAGAAACTAGGGCTTGGTATTTGAAGTGTAAATTTGGGATTTGATGACCCATTTGAGCTCCAATTTTGGTAAATTTTATATGTACGGACACGTGGCAAGACGAGGAATCTGGTGATGTGACTTTCGTAATTTTTCGAGAAGTGGTCCCAAGGCTCGGGTTTTGCCAACTTTGTATTTTTGGTATTTTTTGAGTTCTTTCAATTGGGTTAAATCCAATTAGCCTATTATAACCTATTCCTTGTGGTTGTGGTCAGATTATTTGAGTTCTTTCAAGGGCGATTTGCGAGGAAAGCGCAAGGCGAGAGGATTTTGGCTGGTTTGAGATGAGTAATGGTTATAAATGATATACTGAGGGTTTGAAACCCTGTATTTGCACTATGCGGTGCTATGTTGAGATGAAACACACGTCGTGTGACGAGCGTGGTGATGTTATTGCTAGGGATTTGGAATTGGTCCATTTCGATTGATGACTTACTGCACTTTTTGACTGAGACATAGCTTATATCTGTATATTTTGGGCTAGTTGCCATGTTTGGGGCCTTGTGCCGATCTGTAGAACCCTTAGGGAGCATGTTGAGTTGATTGACCTCAAGTTACCTATCGAACACATACTCTCTGTCCTGTCCTTAACTGTGAATCATGAAACAAACCGGACTTAGTAATTTGCACCCTAAATGAGTAATACCTGGAGTTGAAAACCCTATCTTAGCCGAGTGGGCCCGAAAGGCCATGTCTATATGGACTTAGAGGGGTCAAGGACCCCATATTGAGGGTATTTGAAATATACCGGGTCGGGCTGCATGTCGTAGTAGTATCTACACCTACATGTATTGGATCGGACTGCACACCACAGTAATATATTATATATGTGGATCGGACTGCACTCTGCAATGATATATTATATGGACCGGGTTGCACGCAGCACTATTATAGCGCTTGGGCTGAAGGAGCCCCTCCGGAGTCTGCACACACCCTCAGTGAGAGTAGTCGACTATATCTATTGGATCGGGCTGCACGCCGCAATATTATATAAATTACATTGGATGGGACTATGCGCCGTAGTATTATACATTATATTAAATTGGGCTGCGCGCCGCAACAGTGCTAATAGATTGTCGGACAGATAGAGTAGTTTTTATCAGTGTCTTTTCCCTGCTTAGCACATATTTTCTGCTTTCCCTGCTGATTTTAGAACTGTGTAGTGTTCTTACCGGATTTCTTATATTCAGTTGTTATTTATTGCTATTACTTACTGAGATGGAGTACTCACCCTACTCCCTACACCCTGTGTGCAGATACAGGTATCCCGGAGGCTTAGCTGTGATTATTTGCTGCTGACCAGTTCAGTACCGGAGTCATCGAGATAGCTACCGGCGTCCACAGGACCCGATATCTCCTCTTATCTATCTTTTACTTCTGCATCTTGATTTTTTGTGTGTAGGATATTGATTAGTTGTATATAAAGGCTATGACTTGCGATGCCGGATCTTTTGGGCTGTTATTACTTTTGGTTATGGTCTCCGCACTGTTCCTATTAATATCAAATTAAGAATTTTATGTTAAACTTGGTATATTAAGTTAAATGTTTTTGTTGGAAATGTTCGAATGGTCGGGCTTGTCTAACAAGGTGTTAGGCGCCATCACGATCGGGTTTTGGGTCGTGACAACCAAGGTTTAAGAAGAGAACAGTTTTGAAAGAAAAAACTTGAAATGATGTAACAAATACTTTGAAAACCTCAGAAATAGCACGAATGTAAAGCAGATCTAGAGAGAAACAAGAAAACCTCGAAATGGCTTGGGGTTTCAGAGAAACCCTAGAAGATGAGAAAGGCCTGGAAAGAGTCTGGTACGAGTCGAACGAGTCAGAGATGAACTCATAGTGCTAGGACACGCCGGAGATGAGCCAGAGATGGCCATAGAACCTGAATCAGAGGAACTCTCAGCCAGGGTCTTCAAGGTCGGACCTTGAAACTTCACGTAACAGGAGTATAAGGGCACGTGGGGTTGAGTACAGGCCATCCAAGGACTGAGATGCCATGGTTTCCGGTGACATAAGGTGGAAACCAGTGGAAAGGGGCTAGGGTTTCAGAGAGGGCTAGAGAGATCTGGGGACGAAGGGGTTTCAGGGGCGGCTCTTTGTGGGAAATCAATTAGGGTTATGGGTAGTTAGGAATTAAAAAAGGTAAGGATGAGTGTGGGATGTTGATCAAAATGATCAACGGCTAGGATTAAAAGAGAAAACCGGACGGGTTTGGTTAATCGGGTCAGACTCAGGTAAAAATGAATTGGGTCGGGGGATTTGGGGTTAAAATTGCGCTGTAATTGAAATCAGAAGAGGCTACAATTAAAATAGCCATTTTTCCTTTTGAATTTACAAAAATAGTAAAAGATGTTTAAAAATTAAATTAAAAATATTGGGCTATCAAACAATATGTAAGAATTAACTAAAAAATATTGGGCTTGATTGTGTAATTAAAATTGCTATTAAATCTGAAAAAGTGGGCTAAAATTGCAATTTCATGCAATTTAATTTTAAAAATACCGAATGGACTTGTAAAACTATGAAACAATTATGTAAAACACATTTTGATATGCATGTGAGAATAAAATAAACTATTCAGCTAAATGACGAGTTTTATGAATAATTATTGGGTTTTACAGTTCAAAAATAGACATAAATTGAT
Organism: Nicotiana benthamiana; assembly: GCA_034376525.1. Lineage (NCBI taxonomy): Eukaryota > Viridiplantae > Streptophyta > Magnoliopsida > Solanales > Solanaceae > Nicotiana > Nicotiana benthamiana. Next base: position 122,399,311 of record CM067334.1, on the reverse strand, counting down.
TTTAGAAATCTTAAAAATTTGAAAAAAATACAAAAACCTTTGGGGACACTTATATATGCATGTAAATGCTATTTTAAAAGTATTTTGAGTATAAAAATACATAAGAAAAAATTAGGTATCAACAACTAATTGGTAGAATTCTTGTTAAATATACTTGCACAAGCATACACGTAGTTGGACACTCCTATTAGTGATGAATTCCTCCTGATTTGGATAGGGGTGAGGATTCGCCCTCGTTTATCCATTATATATGTGAGAGTGGCCCTAGTTGACTAGTTAGTTGTCAGCATGACCGAGAGTTTGATGGGACACGACATGCCAGGTGTTAGATTTCAGATATTGGGTTTTTGTGAGTTATGGTTCGTCCGAGACTTTCCATAATTGTGGGAAGATATGAATAAGACCTTATGTGAACATCATTGGAGGATATGAGTTTTTGACTAGTTTCCCTTGCTGTGTCTTGACCTAAGGATTTGGATTGTGTTTCTGGCGTTATTTCGTATCATCATTTAATATAGTCCTATTGTTACTTGTTGCCTTTCGCTTTATTCTAAAGTGTAGCATTTTTGGCCATCCATGCAGACTATACATATTTGTATATTGTTTCCTTATCTCCCGTGATTATACAAATTATTTGACCGGTAGGTGCCTTGACTGTCCCTCGTCACTACCCCATCGAGGTTAGTCTTGGTATTTACTGGGCACCGTCGTGGTGTACTCATGCTACTCTTCTACATATTTTTATTGTGCAGATACAAGTACTCCCATTCAGTCCTGTCAGCCTTGGAAGGAGGCGTATCAGTAGAGACTTCGAGGTATATCTGCTACATCCGCAGACCGAGGAGTCCCTTTCCAACTTTCTTTAATAAATATAGTTCTTTCAGTATTTCTCCTTTGTATAGAGATTCTTGAGTCAGAGCCTCTTATGTATCCCTTAGCATATGATTTGTGAGATTCCCGATTTTGGGAATTTTCGTTAGTTTCGAGAGTTATTAGTGTATGTGTCAGGCGGCACTCTAAACACTTATTTATTTTGCTAGTTCAGTTTTTAATTATCTTCATCCGCAATTTGGTTATAATCCGCATTGTTAAGCTTACCTAGTCGTAGGGACTATGTGCCGTCACGACATGTTCACGGAGGGCGAACTAGGGTCGTGACATTTGCAGAAGAGCGGGTCATAAACTATCTGAAATTAAAGTAAAATAAAGACAGTTCTTAAAATAGTAATAGATATCTTTTAAAAAAAATTGAATAAACTATTATTTTATAAAAAATATAGTAAAAGTAATAGTTATAATAGTAGTACAGAATCGTACAATGGATATTTTTAGAATTATAGTAAAAACAAGTACTTATAATTATATTAATAATAAAAAGAAAATATACTTAAAAACTAGCAAATAAAAAAAAAGAAATTGTGAATCACAAAACTAATATATTATATTATTATATAGATGTTAGTTTTAATAATAATAATAATAATAATAATAATAATAATAATACTATAATAATAAAATATAAAAATATTGAAGGTTGAAGTACTAACTATGAGGGATTTCTTTTTCCTTTTTATATGATTTTTTACAATATTATATAGAATTGTTCCTAGTAATAGTAGCAATTATAATAGTAGTATGTAGGAGATAGCATTTTGAAGGAAAAATAAATAATAATAATAATAATAATAATAATAATAATAATAATAATAATAATAATAAATTCTTAAATTAATAACAAAATATTCAATCTTAAGTAGATGTGTGTCAATCCCCGACAACGACGTCAAAAATTTGACGAGGCTTGTGTGTATAGGATTTTCTGCTCGTACTCCGTCAAATTTTAGTATAGTTTATGATATCATCCCACAGAGATTGGACAATCTAAGCTACAAACTTGTAATATTTTAACTACTACTTGAGAGAACCAAATTGATGAAAGGTGTATTTGAAATAATAAAAAAGATAAATTTCTTCTGAAAAGTTTTGTATTTAAAAAGAGTTGGGAATCGTTGAATTCATTTGATATATCATTACAATAAAATCTCAGTTTCATATGTATTTCTCTAAAGAATAATTGCTTATTGCTAATACAATTATATTTTTACACTAAGAAATAAATAATTAATTAAAACTCCATGAGGCTATGTTAATTAATTGATTCAAAACTAGTAACGATTAAACGGAAATATCTTTACTGAATTGTGCTCAAGCGTAGTAAAAACTTCGTGAGAATATTTTTACTGGAAAATCAATAATCTTGTCTTCAACAATTTCTTCGTGAGAATTAAAACTGAGGAAAACAAGATTACAGGCTTGAAACAGTAATCTTACTAAAAATATTTTGACTCTAATATTTTGTGCTCAAGTGTAGTAAAAACTTCGTGAGAATATTTTTACTAGAAAATCAATAATCTTGCGTTCAACAATTCCTCCGTGAGAATTAAAACTAAGGAAAGTAAGATTACAGACCTGAAATAATAATCTTACTAAAAATAACTTTCACTCTAATATTCTATTCATCAGTTATTATATATTAATTTTGCTTCATGAGAATTATAAAATTAATATAAGAATAACTTATATATAAAATACGTAGATGTGATAATAATTATTAAAAAATTACCATTCAATCAGTATGGCCTTGATGAGAAATTGATATGGCAATTTGTCTTGAAATTTTTGTGAGAATTTGCCATAACTTTGTATCTCTTGATTTTGTGTAGTCTTAGATGAAGTTGTCACGGATGTATCCTTCTTTCTTGAACTGTATTTTCTTTCTTTTTCTCTTTTTCTGTGTATTCTTTTTCTTGCAATAATTGTTAGAAATGTGCGAGAATAGGATATAAATTGGTCATATTTTATATCTAAAATATTATATTTTATATCTAAAATATTATATTTTATATTAAAATATATGAATAATTTATATCCATCACCTATTTTTGTCATTTTAGCTTAAAATTAAATGCTTAGAGGCGCTTTTTTACTTTATCCATACAATAAAATGACTTAAAAGTTATTTTAACTTAAAAACACTTACTCCCTCTGTTTTATATTAAATGAGGTACTTTCCTTTTTAGTCTGTTCCAAAACAAACGATACATTTTTAAAATAATTCAACTTTAAACTTTTTCATTTTACCTATTTACCTTTAATGAGAAGTTTTTATAACAATACAAATTTCACGGCTCCACAAACTTTTTACCCTTAAGCTTCTAAAATCATAAATTTTAAAAATTTTCTTATTTTTCTTTAATTCTATGAGAAGTCAAAATACCTCGTATAAGATGAAATGGAGGGAGTAATCTTTAGTGAAAGTATTATTCTTCACAGTGAAAAATGTGGAGTAAAATTGGAACTGAGTTTACCAACTATTTCTACCCCAAAGAGACCTTTCCTTTTTGTTTTCTTCTTAAACACGCACTCTCTCTCTAGAGTTGGCTCTTTTTACTTATTCAGGATTACCTTAGCCTTCTTCCTCTACCTTAGAAGAGTAGTTTGACTTTGTGTGGATGATGAGTAGAGCAAGAAGTGGATATCCCTTTACAGCAACTCAGTGGCAAGAACTTGAACATCAAGCTCTTATTTACAAATACATGGCCTCTGGAATGCCTGTCCCTCCTGATCTTCTCTACACCATCCGAAGGAGCTTAGACTCTTCGAACCTCTTCCTCCACCAACCCCAACACAGTACACTCTTCTACTCCCCTTTCTTTCTCTATTTTATGCATAAATATCTGCAAATATTGATATTTTGATGATATGTATTTTTGTATATTTGAATAGTATTGTTTATATTTGCAGTTGGATGGAACTGTATTCAGTTGGGATTTGGGAAGAAAATAGATCCAGAGCCAGGGAGGTGTAGAAGAACAGATGGGAAGAAATGGAGGTGTTCAAAAGAAGCCTATGCAGATTCCAAGTACTGTGAGAGACACATGCACAGAGGCAGAAACCGTTCAAGAAAGCCTGTGGAAGTTATGACAACAAGAACTACTAATACAACAACAATGCCCCCAACAGCAATTCCTATCTCATCAATCAAGAACAACTCAAACAACTATTCTCCATCTACCCCAGCTTCTTTCCCGTATTCAAATGAACCCCAACACTCTTTTCTCTATCCACATTCTTCTTCCTCTAGACCCCCTGGCAATATTGGTTTTTCATCTCAAGAACAGACCAAGTTCCTCTTTGATTCTGCTGCTTATTCCAGGTTTGTATCTTGAATAACATTTCATTGTTGTACCAACTAGATTGGAATTGAATCATTGATATAGTAACTGATTGATTTGTTATTGACATTTTTGGGTGTAATATATAGAAGTGCATCTAGTGCTACTTCAATAGATGATGATAGTTGGGAACTGGCACCATTGACAATGGGTTCACCACTTGGCCATTCAAAACAGAGGACTTATTCTGTTTCACAAATTGGTGAGTCTTACTTACAACTGCAAAGCTTCAACGAATCCTCAAAACAACAACAACAAAGACAAGATCAGTACAACTATTATGCACTGGGAAATGGTGAAGATCATCAGCAACCCAAGAAAGTAATGCACCACTTCTTTGATGAACTGCCACCTGATCAACACAACAAAGACTCGTGGCTTGATTCCAAAACCCACCTCTCAATTTCAGTACCAGATTCTTCACATGACTTCTTCATCACCCATAATGGTAAGTATCAATATCTTTTTCCACAATAAAGAAGCCTAGCGAAATAAGAATTCTTTTTAATAACTTGCATTACTTTTTCTTCAGCATTTACATTCTTATGGCAAAAAAAAGTTCTACTTTGACCATTAAAGTTGCACTTTGGTTTTCAGGGAAATAAATTTTGTGGAGCATAGGCCAAAGTAGTGCTTAAATGCTGGTGGGGCGGTGCTTTCCATCTAAGCATTCTGTATGCATGTGTACTATGTTCAAATTCTGTGGCGAACAAAAATTAGAGTAAAAAAACAGGAAACTTTTTTTTTACTATCCGCTAATTTTCAAGTCGTGGACCAGTTAATCCTTGAGAATTTCTTGGGTTTTTTTACTTTTTCTTGTTTATGTGAGATCAGTGTGGGGCTTGTAGTCAGCATTAGAAGTACGCAGTGGTCTGGCTAACCGAGTAATCACATGTATTTGGTTGTCTGCATTGTATTCTTACACTATTAGAACTATTTTGGTTTTATTGTTTGAATGGCTGAGCCAGGTATCTGGAGTTTTGCCACATGTTGGTACGATCTATTCATTAGGGATGACATCTTGAATATTAGCTTTTTCTGTGATTGCTTTCAGTGACTATTTTAAGTTATTGCTTACTATTGAATTAATGGACCCCGTTGATATTTTTGATTTATATAACCTTTTCGCTATGGTTTTCATAACGTAAAGCCTGATCACACCTTTGGCTACTTTCTTTTTACTCGTGTGCAATCTTAGGAAAGCGTAAATTATAATATGTGGTCCTCTCTGGATTATATTCTCATGTGAATACTTCTGTTTGATGCACATGCAAATGTTTCTGGCTGGAAAGAATTTCAAAGGTACTTGCGATAGAATAAGTTTGTCTAATGGGCAAAATGTTATATGTTCACCCCTAGCAAAAATTTGACATTCAAGAAAGCTTGACCTATGTTTTAAAAATAGGTGAAAATATTTTGTCGGAAAGCTCTTTTAATATTTTTGTAAAAAGTGAATATTAAAGAAAAATTAATGTTGAATCACATGCCAATAGAATAATTTCTTTAACAAAAATAAGAAATTCGGAAAGAAGCTATAGTGGATCTGCAGCAAACCGGAGCCTCTGTGGTATGAGAGCAGCTTTATGACGGCCATTTTCATGTTAAAGTTTTATCTAGAAATTTGTATATTAGCTTTCAATTTGTTACGATCCAAACCTATAGGCAATGAAAGCGTTCAAATTAGCCAAGTCAATGGTGAACAATTAAATTAACTATTCATTTTAGTTCTTTTGAAATCATAAGTTTTCTTTAATAAAGAATTTAGTGCATTTAAAGTCATGAATACGTACAATATTAGTAAGATATAAAATTAAAAGATGATAATATTAAGCCAAATCATAAACACTTACTAAGGTATCCTAAAAATCAATGTCACAAGTGCATAATTAACTACTAGGAAATACAATACCAATACAACATTTGTCAAGAATGTAAAATGGACAAGATAACATAAATGAATATGAAGGAGACTCCATGTGTTGCGGATTCTAACATAGGATGCAGCTTGCCGTAAAGTCCCTGCAATAGCCATGCCTCTGCGTCCATATAACCACCAGAGATGTATACTTGCACAATAAGTGCAGAAGTATAGCATGAGTACGTAAATCAGCACGTGCCCAGTAAGCATCTAGCCTAACACTGGAAAATAGTGACGATGGCTCGATATTGACATTTACTAGTGGTCCAATAAATCAAATATAATAAAATAGACAAGTAAGAAACATGGTAAACAGTAAGATAAGATATAGGCATATCATACGGTTTACGACTGAACAGTGAACACAATGTCCTTAAATACCGAATACCTCCTTAGAGGGATCATGCTATGCTCAACACCAAATCTACGGTCACACCTCAAGTCAAGAAAACTCATGAGTACGCAGACTCCTTATCAAGTATTTCTCACGATTCTGCTGAGGCGAGCGGCCCCATTTCATAAGAGTAAAGGCACGAATTCATGCCATTGCGTATAACCCGATCCCATAATAGTACCCCTGAGGCGTTCATTCCGATCTCATATTCGTGTACACTACCGAGGGTCGACTGATGCGCACCATAGATGCATCTCAAAGTAATGTCAAGGCGAACTACTCGGTCCAATATTGATACTGTTGAAGCGATCAGTCCAATCCCATATAAATAGTGAAAACTTAAACGGGTCACATGCCCCACTCATGAGTATACCTATGAGTTGTGTGATACGATATAACTTCCGAACAAATGCATAAAATACGGGTTAAATCCGTAATAGGAAGTAAAATCTCTACTTCTAATCAATTAGCTCTCCGTATATCACGAATCATAAGTCTGATACTTTGCACATGATTAGTCTCAAGCAAACTATGTATTAAGTCGATTAAACAGGAAAGAATTACTCATCATAATCATCAATAACAACATCAATCATCCAGTATAATCCCACAAGTAGAATCTGTGGAGGTTAGAATGTATGCAGCCTTACCCCTATCCTTGCAGGGTAGATAGACTGTTTCCGATAGACCCTCGGCTAAAAAAGGTGAAAGAAGCCATGATAGCAAGTAATAGCAAGAGAGATAATTAGAAAACTAAATCAAAGATATAAACAGAGAATATGAAAGAGGTACCGACAACAAGTAATAGCAAGACAATATATTTAGAAAACAAAATCCACGGTATCAAACAAGAAGAGGTACGTCATACTGCTAGCAAATTATGGAATTACCGATGGTAAGTGATAACGGAATGAGACATGCGAATATAACAAACTAAGTAAAAACGGTTACTGCACTAGCACTAATACTAACGAACTAGAGAAGACAAAGGGAAATGCGTGACGACCTACTAAACTTATACCCTAATCTTCAACCTCCACACCTTTCTATCTAGGGTCATGTCCTCAGCTAGCTCAAGTTGTGCCATGTCTCGCCTAATTACCTCTCCTCATGACTTCTTTGGCCTACTTCTACCCCCTCTCTCACCTCCTAAGGCCAACCTCTCACATCTCCTGGCTGGGGAGTTTGTACTTCTCCTCTTAACATGCCCTAACCAGCACAACCTCGCCTCAACAATTTTTGCCTCCACAGGGGCCATTACTACCTTGTCCTGAATAACATTATTCCTAATTCTATCCAACCTAGTATGCCTACATATCCATCTTAACATCCTCACTTCTGCTGCTTTCATCTGCTGGACATGAGAAGTTTTGACTGGCTAACACTCTTCCCCATACAACATAGTCGGTCTAACCACTATCTTGTATAACTAACCCTTAAGTCTCAGCTGCAAATTCTTATCACATAGGACACTAGAACGAGTGTTCGTTTCATCCACCCTGCTCCAATATGGTGTGCGACATCCTCATATATCTCCCCATCCTTCTAAATTATAGACCCCAGATATTTGAAACTCTTTCTCCTGGGATTGACTTGTGTATCGAGCCTCACGTCCCCGTCCACCTCCTGGGTAACAACGCTTATTTTGCACTCCACGTATTCTGTCTTGGTCCTGCTCAAATTGAAACCTTTAGTCCAAAGTATGTCTCTAGACCTTCAACCTCTCGTTAACACCACCTCGCGTCCCATAAATCAGGACTATGTAATCTGTAAATAACAAGCACCAAGGCACCTCCCCGTGAATGTGTCATGTCAATAAATCCATCGCTAGGGAAAGTAAAAATAAATATGGGAAGCATTTTTCCCTGATGCAACCCCATCTCAACCGGAAAGTAGTTAAAGTCTTCTTCTGCTCTCCTAACCCGTATCTTAGCTCTATCATACATATCCTGAATCACTCTACTATACGCTACAGGCACTCCTATAGTCTCCAAACATCTCCATAGAACCTCTCTCGGCACTTTGTCATAGGCTTTCTCTGGGTCAATGAACACCATATGCAAATCCTTTTTCACCACCCTATACTACTCCACCAATCTCCTTACAATGTGAATGGCCTTTGTAGTTGACCGTCCCGGCATGAAACAAAGCTCGTTCTCAGAAATGGACACACTCCTCCTCAACCTCCCTTAAATCACCCTCTCCTACACTTTCATCCTATGGCTTAACAACTTGATACCCCTATAATTGTTGCAGTTTTTGACATGCCCCTTGTTTTTGTACAACGAGATTATCGTACTCTGCCTCCACTCCTCGGGAATCGTCTTCATCCTGAAAATGACGTTAAACAACCTAGCAATCCATTCCAAGCCCTCCTTACCCACACTCTTCAAGAATTCTACCGGGATCTCGTCCGGCCCAATCGCTCTACCCCTATTCATCCTGTGTATAGCCTCTACATCGTCCCCTAATCGTATGCATCTACAGTGACCAATATCATGTTGCGGCTCTGGGTACTCCAACTCCCCCAGCATAATGCTCCTATCTCCCTCTTCATTCAAGCATTTATGGAAGTAAGACTGCCATCTCTACCTAATATGTGCCCCCTCCAATAAAACTCTACACTTCTCGTCTTTTATGCACCTCACTCGGTCCAAGTCTCGGGCTTTCGGCTTCTTCACCTTCGGTAGCCTATACAACTTCTTGTCCCCGATTTTATCCCCAATTTTTTTATATAAATGACTAAATGCAGCGGTCTTAGCCGCAGTAACCGCCAACTTCGCCTCCTTCCTAGCCTTCTTATACCCCTCCTTATTAGAACTTTTCTACACTCGTTAATACTCTTTACTAGCTTCAAACATGTCATATTCTTGGCTTTCACTTTCCTTTGAACCTCTTCGTTACACTACCAATACCCTTTTATGGCCACCAAAAAAACCCTTCGAGACCCCTAACACCTCTCTTGCCGCCTCTCTAATATAATTTGTTGTCATAGACCACATACTACTCGTGACCCCTCTATTCTTCTATGTCCCCGTAGAAAGAAAATTCTTCCCCAACTCCTAGGCCTTGTCCTTAGTCAATGTACCCACCTGACTCTTTGCAAGAATAACTCAAATATTCTAATTAAAGCATGTCATGAGTCTAAGTCTACCCAAACATAATCATGAATTCTAGCATACGCACAGAAACTCGTCACCTTATACATGCGTACCCCCCACAACATAACTAGAAAATGTAACACCTACGGCATAAATTCCCCCTAACAAGGTTAGATCGGAGACTTACCTCGCTCCATAATTTCATAACCGACTCCAACGCCTATTTAGCACATCAAATCGAAGCCCATTGATCTGAAACTAACCAAATAACTTTCAAAACAATCAAAGTATACTCTAGTAATCATAACTTAAAAAATTATAACAATTCTCAACTCCGCTTGAAAAGTCAACAAAGTCAACCCTCAAGCCCACATGCCCGGATTCTGAAAATTCTCAAAGATAACTACTACTCATAACACCACAAACTCAAATATATAATTTATTCCTATTTTCATGTCCAATTCGTGGTCAAAATCTAATCTTTGCCCTTTCTAGTTTTTTCTTCATATATCCCATAATTTCTACAGATTTTCATGTTTAAATCCATAATAAACCATATATTTAACTTACAACAAGCAGGAATCACTTACCTCATAATAGAAAATAGAAATGGTACTCCTGAATTAAAACAAGTCTGCCCAGGCCCAACCTTCTTCACATTTGCGTGCCCCTAGTTGTGTTCGTAAATGCCTAATAGTCTACTACTTTGCATTCACGTCCTATCAATCACATTCACGATGACCAACTCGCCCCAGCCTAGAACTCATCCTCTGTGTCTGCGATTTATTCTCCACATTCATGAAGGGAAAACTGCCAGCCCAACAACTCATCGCGTTCGTCACTACCTTGTCGCGTTCCTATAGGGTAAATTCCCCTAACCCTCCAATCTTTCATCATGTTCGTGACTTCTTCCTCGCATTTGCGAAGAGAAAAAGGCAGCAACCAAATTTCTTCTTTGCGATTGCATATGTCAACTCACGACCGCGAAGCACAACATCAACCAGCAGCATCAAAATACCTCAACTTGGTTCGAAACCACCCCGAATCACACCAGAGACCCCGTGGACTCCGCCCAATCATACCAACCAATGCCAATATCTTATCCAAACTTATCAAAAGGCTCGAAATGCCATGAATAACATCAAAACCATGAATTGATGATATCCCACTTTTTAACTTCAAACATCATAATTCTCCAAAAACATCTGAATCACACTTAGACATTTCGGAATGATGCCAAATGTTGCGTACAAGTCACATATCAAAATATAAACCTATTCCAAGGCTTGAAATCCCAAATGGATATGAATAACACTAACGTCCACTTCAACTCGAACTTAGGAAATTCTAAAACCTTCAAAATTCCAACTTTCCACATTTAGCGTCAAAATTCTCCCAGTCCATCCGATACTTAATCCAAATATACGCCCAAGTCAAAAATCATCGAACAAACCAATCTGAACCTTCAAATCCCTATTTTGAGGTCTTTTACTGAAAAGTAAAACCTTGGTCAATTTTTCCAACTTATAGCTTCCGAGTTGAGAATTATTCTTCAAAATCAACTCCGAATTTCCTGAAAACTGAAACCGATCACACGTGCAGGACATAATACATATAGTGAAGCTACTCAAGATCCCAAACCACCAAACGGTAAAGCTACTTAAGATCCCAAGCCATCGAATGACGTACTAGAACGTAAAACGACCGATCCTGCCATTATATTCTCCCCAACTTAAACATACGCTCGTCCTCTAACATGCCAAGAATTATTCTGAAGTTTCCCAAAATCATTTTTTTACACCATGCGCACCTACACGTGACACCACAACCCATATGAGCACATTAACTCAAGCCAGACTAAAGATCTTTCCTGCTGTCTTAACCCCTAAGCCTTAATACCAGATTCCCACATCCTAAATTCATTTAAGGTCTAATTTCTTGGATCCATACCTTGTATATATCTTTAAAGATGTACCAAAATATAGGTATACACCCATGCCATAATCACCCTAGGCACCGTATAACTTATTCGCCCATAGTAACTTCCTCTAACCACAATAGCTGCAAACTTACAAACTCGATTCATGTAGTATATCTTATAACAAATATGCCTGATTCCAACCCTCGCTAATGCTTCAAAAATTAAAGAGAAGTGTAAACACTCATAACCACCTGGAAAATAAATAAATCATGGGGTCTCTCTATTTGACAAGAACTATTACCTATTCTGAATTGATTTGTGACATTTTCCTTCTAATATACATCATATAAATCTGATTACGCTGATTCTAGGTCCCACAACCTCGCCTCACCCAGTACAAGTTGTTCCGCAATAAGATACCTAAATACTGCCTAAAAACTCCTACAACGCCACCAATGCGCCAACACGCCAAAATTCGAATATGACCAATAAGGAAAAATGAACTGGTGAAGAACTATCTGGCACATGTAATGAATAAAACAACCAAACAAATGCTATGAACCTAACTAAGGGATAAGAAACAAAACACACAAAATAAATATAGATATTCTTACTCAAGATCTCACTATTGCGACATGTAACCTGATCAAAATTTTGTACCCGTGGCGGCGTGGCACCTGATCCACACATAAAAAACAATAAGAAAATACATATTAAGCCATAATGTTTATACCTACTAAATGCCCAAATATCGACCCCAAGCAACACCAAGTGCATAAACACAACCTCGGGGAGACAGTTAGCACCATGAACTACAAAGGCCCGAACACGACCAATGTGCAATAAAAAATAGCATCTTGAGAGTTGTCTCGCTCATATAAAACCATAAGATTCACATGATCACATCACACATGTGAATAATCAAGCTGTCTCACCACCCACATGGCATAACATAATATTACATGGAATAGATGGAAACGAGAATAACATCCACTATGCCCGAATATTAATCCATAAGAAATGCTATGTTGAATAAGCATAGATGATCAATTGTGAAATATATATTCACATTAGGCATACCAACAGACCTCAATCCAATTCCGATCATCCCATAATGGGCCAATAACCTTCCAGATCCACAATGATCCTAGTCATGACACATACGATCAAACATTAAATCTGGAACAAGCTTCCACGGTCTGCAATAAAAGGGATAAAGCGTTTCTCCGACATAGACTCTCTAAGCAGAGCCAATACCTGAATCTTCATTCCTGAGTTCAATCTCCAACACGTAAATGACTCACACGTAACACTTATATGATCACCCGTGAGATGTACTCCCACAACCTTTTGCACTAGGTAGTAAAATGTCACGACCCAATACCAATCCGTCACGATAGTGCCTATCAGAGTACTAGGCAACCTGGCTACTCAGACATTTCCAACGCTTTAAATCTTTCAAAGATACGAAATAATTTAATTAAAAAATCTCTTAAAAATAGGATAGAAGTCATAACTCAATACATAATCTATCCCAAAGCTGGGATGTCACCGATTACATGATCATTTACATAAATATATAGTCTGGTACACCGTCTAGACAATAAAACTGAACAATAAAAATGGAAGACAAGGGAGGAGACTCAAGGTCTGCGAATGAGCTCAGCAACTGCCATGACAGGAATCACCTAGATCTGCACACGAGGTGCAGGGAGTAGCATGAGTACAACCAACTCAATAGGTAACAAATCTATCATTTGGAATGAAGCAGTGGTAAACTCGACAGGTACCGTTCAATATAGAAATGACATTACCGAAATGTAGGTATGTAACGACCCAACCGATCGTTTTGAGCTTTTTCATTTTTATCGACAGTTCTCAGGCATGGCTTGCCCTCTGTTATGAAATATGACTGATATGGATCATTCATTTCAAGTTTCCGAAAAATCGGAATGAATTTAAAAGGATAGTCGCAGTTGAAAGCTTTGAATTAGAAAGGTTTGACCAAGAGCTGACTTATATTTATACGTGTTCGGAATGAGGTTTTTATGATTTGGTTAGCTTCGTTGGGTGATTTATGACTTATAATCACAATCGAAACTAGTTTTGGAGGTCCTGCATGGAATTTGGCTTGAATTGGCAAAACTAGTATTTTGGCGATTTCCGGTTGATAGGTGAAATTTTGATCCAAGGATCGGAAAAGAATTCCAAGAATTTCTGTAGCTCCGTTATGTGATTTTGGACATGTGAGTAAAATTTCAGCTGATTCAAATGTGTTTTGGTTGAGTTTTTGATCAAATGCGTGTTTTCGGAAGTTTTTGGAAAGCTTAGGCTTAGATTCGATGTGAATTGATGGTTTGATGTTGTTTGAGGTGTTTCGTTGATTGGAACAAGTTTTTATTATGCTTTATGAGGTGTTGGTATTTTGGTAGAGGTCCCCAGGGCCTCGGGGTGATTTCGGATGTCTAACGGGGTGAAATTCTAGTTGAGGAATTGTAGGTTGCAGCTGGTACCTAGTGTTTTCGCTTCTGTGAAAATGGATTGCAGGAGCGGTTCCGCAGAAGCATGAGCAGGGTTGTAGAAACGCCTTATGGTCTGGTAGGGTAGTTCTGTAGAAGCAGAATCGTTTTTGCGTAAGTGAGTTCGCAGAAGCGGACAGGATATCGTAAAAGCAATTATGTCCTTGAGGTGAAGCTCCGCAGAAGCGGTTGCGCGGAACCGGGCATGGGGACCGCAGAAGTGGAAACCCCTCATGCTAGAAGGTTTTTTTATTTATTTAGTTCCGTGAGGCTAATGTTATTTCCACCTTTTTTGGAGCAAGTTTGAGAGCTCTTGGGCGGATATGAAGAGGGATTCGAAGAGAATGATCTGGAGGTAAGATTTTTGAACTCCATACTTATTTTTATATTGAAATCTACCTATAAATTTATGGAATTAAGCCAAAAGTGAAAGAACTAGGGCTTGAGTTTTGGGATTTTTAAATTGGAATTTGAAGGGCCATTTTAGGTCGGATTTGGGAGCTCTTGGTATTTATGAACTCGTGGCGAGATGAGGAATCCATTCATGTGGATTTTATAATTTTTTTGAGAAGTGGGAACAGAGTTCGGGTTTTGTTAGTTTCGAGATTTTTTGCTATTTTTTGATTATTTGTGATTGGGTATTGTCCTCTTAGCATACTGTGATGTATGCGCTCTGATTTGGTTAGATTCGACGCGCGTGGAGGCCGATTTGAGGGGAAAAGGCATCAGAGCTAAAGTTTCCGCCAGTTCGAGGTGAGCAATCTTGTAAATAATATCCTGAGGGATTGGAACCCCGAATTTCACATCTTAACACTATTGAGGCGTGACACGCATTCTATGAGGAGTGCGGGGTCGTTTGCGATTGGGGATCGTGACTTGGTCCATACCAAGTGATATTTCTACTATATTGGTGATTGAGACACATACTATATTAATGTGAATTGGCCTTATTACAATGTTTGGGGCCTTGTGCCGACCTGTAGAATCTTTTAGGAATTGATATTACTGTTTAAGCATATTTTTGCATATCATTTAATCTCGGTCCAAGGTTTTAAACATTGTTTTTGCAAACTTAGCCATTCTTCTAAGTTTTGAAAATTCAAATGATATTCTAAATGATATTTATGGCTGGGAGTTACTGTTTTACAAATGCCCAAGGGTCTTATGATGATTTTCGGACTGAGCATGGGATCAGGCTATGTGGTGCAGCAGTGTTACATTGATATTGAGGCCGACAGCCTAGTTTATTACATTGATATTGAGGTCGAGAGTCTGCTTATTACATTGATATTGAGGCCGAGAGCCTGGTTAATTATATTGATATTGATATGAGGTCGAGAGCCTAGATTTGATGCCACGAGATGGCTTTATATTGTGTTTGGGCTATAAAAGCCCCTCCGAAGTTTGTACACACCCTCATTGAGTGCCATCGACAATAAATAAATATGTATGTCTCGGCCTGCACGCCGTAGTGGGTACTGGAACGTACCATCATATGCATTGCATTGCATTCATGCATTTATTTTTAATTTTTTGTTTGTGCTATTTCTTGAGATATTCATCACCTGTTCTGGTACTATGTGATCAATATTGAGGAGGGTGAAGATTAGACAGTGGTAACAATGACACACTATGAGGCATCTAGTCAGGTAATAATAGCTGACCGGGAATAAGAATATTGCCCGAGGGTGAGTTTCTGTGCATAGTGTCATTAATTTTTGAAATTATTTTCGCAACTGTTGAAAAGATCATTCTCAAAAGAGGTTTAAAACTGAGCCCAGATATTTCTAAAGGTTTTCACAGTTTTCACTGATTTTCACAATTAAAGGATTTTTCTCTCTGCTTCTATACAGCATGACGATATATTTTATGTGATTTATCACTGCTCAGTTGTTATTTACATTTATTGCTCACTGAGTTAGAGTACTCACTTTACTCCTTGCACTTCGCGTGCAGATGCAGGTATTTGTTCTCCCGGTAGCGGGTTTTGAGCAGATTGAAGATTTTCTATCATAGTTGAGCCATGTGACCACCATTGTCTGTGGTATCGTATATTCCACCTTTTGATTTTAAATTTCATACTGTATACTAATGGCCTTGTATATGTAATTAGACTCTTTTAGATACTCGTGACTTGTGATACCTCGGTTTGGACTGTGTTTGGGTTGTATTCCGTTACTTGTTAGTTCTAAATTATAATTAGATTGTTCATTAATGTTTAAATATTGTTGAAAAGCTATTTTGGGTTTGTTGGCTGGCCTTGTCTTCACAAGGGACGCCATTACGACCGGAACGGGGTTTGGGTCGTGACAAGGCATATTTTCAAGTTCATCAAATTAAAACATCAACAACAGTAAAAATAGATTTAACTCTGAATGATACGAGGGATACGACATTTCTATATATACATGCCACTATGCATGCTGTATGTGATGCACTACGAAGGAAGTCTCACGTACTTACACTCTCAGAGTACTCAATCACTCAGTACTGTATATGGCTAATCCAGCCTAGGGAAAGTCTATCCCAACTATATATATCAACTAACAATCAGTCTCTCAGTACTATATAAGGTAAATCCAGCCCAGGGAAAATCCATCCCCAAATATAAATAATTTTTGAAAGATCCATGCCTATGGAAGATCTATCCCTCAATATAAATCAACTACGCTCACTGTGGGTGTGCAAACTCCGAGGGGATCCATCACCCCAAGAGCTATAATAAGCTAGATCCAGGCATAAGTAAAGAAAAGCATGTTGTTATCAACCATAATCAGGCCCTCAGCCTCACTCATTCATTAATCTCTCCAGTATCTCGGGCTCACAATGCTCAAACTAAGCAGCCCTAATAAATAATACAAGATATAACAATGTACAATAATAGAGACTTATATATGATATGAATGATAATTACGACTGTGTACTCGGATGCAATTAAACAATTAACTCAACAGTAAGGAGTGACCACTGTGGGTCCCAACAGTACCAACATATAGCCTTGACATTATTTTTAGCATAAATTACAACTCAAGTGTTCTAACACATGAAGTACCGTAAAAGTGTTCAGTTAATGTGGCTACACAATTCCATGAAATCGACTAATTCACAGTATAGATGGTGCACACCCACATTCCTGTTACCTCGCATGCACGTCACCTCAACATCAATTGCATAACATGTAATTCAGGATTCCGTACCCTCAAAACCAAGTTTAGAAGTGTTACTTATCTCAAACCGTGTAAATCTCTACTCCAACATGTCCTTACCTCGTGAAATGGCTTTGAATGCCTCAAATCTAGCCACAAATAAATCGATAATATTAACATGGACTAAATGAATCAATTCCACAAGAACATATTAAGCTTTTAATCAAAGGTCCAAAAGCTAACTCAAAAACCAGCCCTCGGGCTCACGTCTCGAAATCGCATAAAAGTCACAAAATCCAAACATCCATTCGACCACGAGTTACCTATACCAAAATTACTCAAATCCGATACCAAAATCTCAATCAAAACCTCAAAATTCGGCCTAAGAACTTTCCTCCATTTTTCTGCAATTTTAACCCCAAATCACTAATTTAGTGATGAAATCAAAGGCACAAATTTGAAATTAACTAAAACTAGGTAAGAATCACTTACCCCAATCACCCACTTGAATTCTCTCCAAGAATCACCTCCCAATGAGCTCCAGTTTGAGTTATGAACTAAAACCCTCATTTTGAAATATTTAAATTTTCCCGAGTTTCCCTTCTTCGCGATCGTGAAGCACAACCTTCACTGGCTCCAGAAACTCATCTATGCGTCCGCACAAGAACAAATGCAAATATGAAGCATAGTCTTCCTAGGCCTACGCAACCGCGGACGGCCCACGTGTTCGCATAGAACAACGCACGTGAACCCCAGCTTCCTCACCTCGTATTCGCGAACGCGGCCAAGCCCACGTATTCACGATGCACTATTTTTCCCAACCTACACGATCGCGTGCCAGAACTAGCGATCGCATTGAACAAAACATCACAGCTGCTCCAACTAGCTTACGCAATCGCAGACCTTCTCATACGATAGCTTATAAGGAAACCAGATCAGCCCACCAGAAACTCCAGAAATTTTGTATGTCCAAAAATTGATTCGTTAACCATCTGTAACTCACCTGAGGCCCCGCGGGACCTCAATCAAACATACCAACAATTTCCAAATTATCATACGAACATAGTCGAGCCTTCAAATCACGTCAAACAATGCTAAAACCACGAATCGTTTCTCGATCCAAGCCTAATTAACTTTTGAACTTCTAACTTCTACATTCGATGCCGAAACCTATCAAATAGTGTCTAGTTGATCCCATATTTTGCATACCAGTCACAATTAATACCACTGACTTACTCCAACTCCCGAAACTCCAATCCGAGCCCGGTAACCACAAAGTCCACTATCAATCAAACTTCCAACTTTCCAACTTTCGCCACTTCAAGACTAGTTCAACTACGGAATTCCAAATCACAATTCGAACACACTCCTAAGTCCAAATTCATCTAATGGAGCCTACATAACCATCCAAACTCGTATCCGGAGTTGTTTATACATAAGTCAATATCCGATCAACCTTTTCAACTTAAGCTTCCAACCTTGAGACTAAGAGTCTCAATTCAATCCGAAACCTCTCCGAATTCGAACCAACTACCCCGGCAAGTCATATAACAATTGTAAATTATAAAATAGAGGAAAAGGGCTACAACAATCAAAATGACCAGCCGGGTCGTTACATAAAATCTACTCATCCATGGCTACCAAGTATACTATTTCTGTAATGCCAAAACGAGAATCCGTAAATCAATACACAATGCCTTTTCCACAATACCATTCCCAGAAGACTCAAAAATAGCGCCAACATACTCTATACATCTGAAATCTCCCCAACTCTTCTGAGCTTATGATGTTCCTGGCAAAAGCGGATTGTAACCTTCATCCCCAAATTCCAAGTCCATACTGCTCATTGCACCAATCATGCTGCTATGCGAGAGTACAAGAATTTCATTATAACCCCTGAACTACCAGTAGAATAAACACGTCATCAACTAGAAACCTGCCACTTAACTCATTTCAGATGAGCAATTGCAACACGTATCCATATGCTCATAGCCGCAGAAAATGCAAACCTCAAGTCATGGTCTAAATCGCCATAACACCTCCAAGATCTATTTACACATAACAAAGCCATCAGAATCCAATACATCCAAATCAATCAAATTTATGGTGGCTGTCAAGAACGCACGTACAACCACGAATCACCTATATAACTTTACCACACTAAAGGAACTGTACCATTTCCTTAATCATGCTGATCTGAATCACTACTAACTGACTCAACTTCTTCCGATTTAGTCTTGACTTGCTTTTAAAATAATAGCTCTATGCGAACACACAATGGACCTCAAACAACATTCATCCCGAGTGACCTAAATCATGAGATCACGTCGTCTCAATGCTCGTAAGTCATTTTATACTCTCCTAATGCATTCAATTGAAGGAAAATGAGTTCAAGAAAAAAAATTCTAGAATATTTAAGCTAACCAAATATGAAAAAATTAGAAATTATTTTTCTTCTGACCAAACACACTCATAATTGACACAGATATTATCCCATTAATTAGCAGCATTATAAATTTGATGTTAAAAACGACGACATCGTGTTACCCACTAAAGCTTTTTAAGTCTTTTCTTTATTGTCTTGGTGTAATAGAATAGTAGGGAGGTGGTTTTCCAAGACGACTAACGAATACCGAGAGGACCATAAGTTGATAAAACATGTAACAACGCAGATCCACTGTTTTTTTCTTTTCTTTAGGTATGTATACAAGAAATTTAAAGGTTTGACTAATTTGAAATTTGCATTCGAATAAACTTGAGATGCAGGAGAACGCTCTTCCAATCCGTTTTAAACTAAGTCATTCGTTTCCTTATGCCATTTACATGTTAAAAGAGCTCAATCTTATCGTGACAAGATTCAAGATTCATTACGTTGTATTATACTTAATAACGGCAGAAATATTGCCTTTTCTATTAGTTTCGCATGTTAATTTGATTAAGGAAAAGAGGTAAGAAAGTGAATTTTCAATCTCATTTTAGGGGCATATCTTAACTATATAGTATACAAAACATTAGAAATAGATAATGCCTAAAACCTGACACAAGCAAAATAAAAATTTCCGCCAAATAAGATTATTTAAAAGATCATAAAACGTTCTTTACGGAAAGAAAAAAGTGGAATAATGTGGCAGTTGTTATGGTAGGTTTGTGGATTACTTCAGTAATGTTAGGGACAATTGTCAGTCATATGAGAGGTTAGATAATAGAAATAGAGATATCGGAAATGGAGCCAAGTGAAGGGGAAGTAATCATACTCCGAAACCAAAATATGGTTCCTTTTGGTTCAAAGTACGTAAATAAGTATAAAAAATAAATAAATTATCAAACTATATATAACGCCACAAAAAGTGGTGCTATATAGTAACAGTAACTGCACCGTTACTGTATTGCGCCACTTTTTGTGGCGCTATATTGATTAAAGCTGACACTTCTGACATAGCGCCACTATTAATGGCGCTATATCCTTTTTGCCTGACCCCACCAATAATTTCGGGGTTCAATAATTGAAAAGCATATAAAGCCACTTTTTGTGGCGCCATATACAAAAACCTCCCCGGCTAGCCATCTCCTATCTAAACATCACAGAATCACATATCTTCATTCAAAAATTTCTTTAACTCTTGGTTTCTATTGTTGTTAAATTCTGCAGCATTTTTCATTATGTCTGAAGAACATAGAAACGAGTATCATTATATTGGGAGGGGGGGGGGGGAGGTTGCAATGGAGAATAACTCTGTGGGCTACAGTTTACCTGCTAAGTGTAATGTTAAATTGCCACATTCAATGTAGTATGAAACATTGATATCGTTGTTATGCCAAAAAAATGAGTGTGAGAAAACGTTCAGTGATACTCAATGTAACCGGAAGATATCTGTATTCCGTTACGCCGCAAGGGGTTACTTTTTACTCATAGTTTAACATCGACGAGTATGACACTTTGAGTGATTTCCTGAGGACTCCGGACGAATGCTGGGAATTTCTTGTAATAACAATGTTGGAGATGTACGTGAAGGTCGAAGACGTTTAAAAAATCGAGGTTGTGCGTAGTAGCGATAACCCTCAGTCATCGGGTGGTTATTCTGGATCAGTTTTTTTCGGACATGTTCCGGATGAAAGACTTTTTCTTGATTTAAACTTATCACCGTCGGCGAATGAGCAACGAGAAAATAATTTATACCCTACTTTCCATAATTCACAAGAAGAGTGGTAAACTTCAATTTTTATTTGTGTTAAGTATATATATTTTTGGCGTATTGAATTAATTTTAACGCTCATTTATTTAATAGGGGGCACCGGCCGGCTATGAATTTTGCTAGCGGCCCATCTGGTAGTCATCACCTAATTGAAAACGTCCATCATGGAATGTCATCACATTACGACTTGTAAGTGAAATGATGTAGACATATATAAAGCATTTATTAATTTAGTAGCTTATATTTTTGTTAAAATGTGTAGTGAAAACGAGCAAGTTGAATTACCCGTACTCACTCAATTGCCCGAAAAGGACTTATTACATCAAGATCTGGCAGATGCACAGAGTGAGGAAGAGAATAACGATTACGATAATAATGCCGATGAATCGGGATACGAGACACCATTTGCTCGTGAGGATGTGATGAAGAGGAGAGGAGGAAGGACACGATTTGAAGAGATCCCTACCTAGATGAAAATTGTACGAGTCTGAAGTGTCGTTTCATTCAAGGGAAATTCCTATATTGATAACTTGCCAGTTGTGCCTGATGTGGAAGCTCTCACAAGGGATTTTGATGAAATTCAGACAGCAATGTGGGATGAGTCTAGACCAACAGTGCTTGCAAAGAGGATGCTTTTTCCTGATAAAGCACGCGTAAGCAGGCCTTGTAAAATGCACAATGTTAAAGAGTGTCGTGAGATGCAGGTATCGGAGTCAAGTCCCACGATATACAAGGCTATTTTCTGCATGTGTTTTTGGCCATGTGATTGGATGTTGCGTGCGTCGAAGAAGAAGACAGGTATGTGGAAAGTGGGTAAATACACTCCCACCCACATATGCGAAATGGACACATTCAACGGTAATCACTTCAACTTGGATATTGACTTGATATCTCTTGTACTTATTCCGCACATCGAAGCATCCATAAGGTATAAAAACAAAGAGTGCATTACAGCAGTCCACAAGTGATATGGCCACACAATTACTAAAAGAAAGGCATATCTTGGGCACAAAAGAGCGTTTGAAATAGTCTATAGCAACTTGGATAAGTCATTTGCGGATCTGCCTAGGTACATGGCTGCACTGCAACACTTTAACCCGGAATAGTTGTTGAATGGAAGCTTGAGCAGAGTCCAGGTAGACCAGAATATATGTTCAATTACGTTTTCTTGGCGTTTAAGCCAGCAATTGATGTTTTCCGTATTGCCGCCCTGTAATATCAACAGACGGAACTCATGTCTATGGAAAGTACGATATCAAGCTATTGATAGCCGTGGAAGTGGATGCTAATGGACATATATTTCCTCTAGCCTTTGTTATTTGTGTCAATGAAAGCACAAAGACGTGGACAATTTTTTTGAACCACCTGAAAGAGCACGTTGTCAAAAAATGTTCAGGTATTTGTCTAATATCTGATCGGAACGAGGGTATATTAAGTTCAATGGAGAACTTTCCTTCATGGCAAAAACCTTATGCATACCATCGTTACTGTGTGAGGCACTTGAAGGCCAATTTTCAGTAGGCACATCCCAAAAAGGATCTACATGATTTGATGTGGATGGCAGCAACAGACCACCAACAGCATAAATTCCGGAGGCATATGGATTCTATCAGGCAAGAAGACGAGGTAGCATATTGTTGGTTAATGCGACATGACCCTGAAAAGTTGACGTTGCATGCAGATGGTGGCAGACGCTAGGGAATTCTTACTACAAATGTGTCAGAGTCCTTCAACGGGTTATTAAAGTCGGCAAGAGAATTGCCCGTCACAGCCATGGTGCATATGTTGTTCAAGCAGATAGCGGAGAGGTTTGTGCAACGGTCTGCAGCTGCAAGAGAATTGATGAAAAGGGGTGTTGAATTTATGCCAGTGCCTATGAAGAGATTAGGGAAATACATACGGCGAGCAAATTGGCATTCCTTTTTGCAATATGATAACGAACGAGGTATTTTTGATGTTCGCACCGCTATTCATAATAATCGGGGTAATAATGGACATACTATAAATGAATCTACAAGGTTATGCTCATGTGGGAAATGGTCAATCTACCACATGCCTTGCTCGCATGCCAGCAAGTGTTTTCAACGTGTTGGTTATGCAGAGACCAACTATATTTATCAACAATATAGTGTTTCCAAATACCTAAACACATATAGTGGTCACTTGCAGCCAGTGGCTGCTGAGCATTACTGGCCCCCAGAACCATTTAAAATGGTGTGTCACAAGTCATATATGTGTAAAAGACAGGTGCAGAAGAGAACGCGTATATGGAACCAATTGGATGTCAGTGATACCGTATATGCGCACAAATGTGGTATATGCTCGCAAACAGGACATGACCGTAGAAAATGTCCGTTGGATGGAAACAGTAATCAAGCTCAAAGAGGGTGTTCTTCTATTATACCTAACTACCCATGAGTTCATGTTGTAATAATTAGTTATTGCGTATATGTTTGAAATATTTATGAAATAAAAATTCCTTTTTTGTTAATTATGATTTGTACTTTCCTATTTTACCTATTTAAATAATAATTTAATATAATTATCAGTATATTTATTATGTGCATGTTGTCTTGTCGAGCTGAAAAAGATAACCGGCTGACATAAAGTAGTCTTGTCAACATCACGATATTTAATACGCAAAATATAGCGCCATTATATATGGTGCTTTGTGTGTGTTGTCTTTTCGAACTGAAAAAGCTGATGGCTGACATAAAGTCGAGGCTGACATAAAGTTGTCTTGTCAACATCACGATATTTAATACGTAAAATATAGCGCCATTATATATGGCGCTATATGTGTGTTGTCTTATGGAACTGAAAAAGCTGATCGACTGACATAAAGTCATCTTGTCAATATCACGATATTTAATACGCAAAATATAGCGCCATTATATATGGCTCTATGTGTGTGTTGTCTTGTCGAACTGAAAAAGCTGATCGGCTGACATAAAGTCGTCTAGTCAACATCACGGTATGGCGCCATTAGATATGGCGCTATCTAATATAGCTCCATTACATATGGCGCTATATGTGTGTTGTTTCTCCTATATATAATAGGCTCATTGTAGTTATTTTGTGTGCTCAATATTTCCCCCAAAAATATTTCATTAAAAGTAAGTAAGGTTTTTATTTATAATAAGCAATTATTTCACAAATGGCTCAACTTGGTCGTCTACCAATTTGCTTCTGTGGAAAACCATGCATTACGGACTGTAGGTGGGAAGGTGCTGACGTTGGACGCCGCTACTGGTGCTGTATGAACATGTTGTACAAGGAACCCGACGAACCCACCTACAAGCTAGAGGGAGATTCGGAATATGTACATTAGCCGGTAGCTGTGGTAGAGGTGGCCGAAGCTGCAGAAATCGCTCTCACACCCAAACCTTACATACAAAGTTGACGTAAAGATTAACTATAACTAGGTAGAATTGTAACTAAAGGACATATTGTTTGAATAAGTTGTCACCTGTAGAAGTGGGAAAAAGTCGTAATCATCTCTCTATGTGCCCATGGATGCCCGGCACATCTGCCTGAACAAAAATGATAGGATAGCACCACCCCAGCTGTAGCTGACTGTTTCATCGAAGTCCGTAATATGATGCAGAAAATAGAGGCTCACTAGGTTCCCCGAAGTGTTCGGGAACAAGACCCCCCCCCCCCCCCAATAGAAGGAGCAACAACAGCCTCGTATATTGCTCCACATCCACCTCCGCTGAGTCGTCTTTGATAGTATCGTGGATCTGCACCAAGTGGTCTATAATGGGGACCAACTGCATACGACTATTCCCAATTGCTACATTTGGGTCCTCGGGCCTGAAGTCCGTGAGCCTGTGCTGCATATCCATATATGAAGCCCGATTAAAATATCTAATGTTCCCAGGCAATAAAACTGGCAAGCCATCAGTGGACAAGCCATATAAAATCTCGACGTCCTGGAGTGTGATGGTGGCCTCGCCGATGGACAGATAGAAAGTTTGCATCTCCGGTTGCCACCTCTCAATCAACGTCGTGATTAAAGCATAGTCGAGCTGTATCTAGCCAATGCTAATGATACTATATAATCACATTTCCTTCAGGTGATGGACCACATGGGGATGTAGAACGCGGGGAGAAGTCAAAAACTCCTACAATAAACCCACTCTCCTGCCCCGAAAAGTCTGCGTATGCAACTCTCCCCCCCCCCCCCCCCCATATATGCTCGGATCTATGCTGGGGCTGTAGGGGTAGAAGCTCCGACGTCTGAGGGCCGGGATGTATAGGTGCATCCATGTCGTCAACTGTAAATTCATAATTTTTAATAACTACCATTAATAATTATGTGTTTTTTTATAATTTAAATTTTCGTTTTTTTATAATTATCATTAATAATTATATATTTTTTATAATTTAAATTCATATTTCTAACAACTTAATTGCAAAAATTATATATATACTTATGGGTTCCGGTCTAGATTTTCTGCGGCCTAGTGGCACAACAATAATTTTATCTTTTTTTATATAATTTATATTCATATTTTTTAATAACTTAATTGTAAATATCATATATATATATATATATATATATATATATATATATATATATATATATATATATATATATATATATATATATATATATATATATATATATATATATATATATATATATATATATATATATATATATATATATATATATATATATATATATATATATATATATATATATATATATGGGTTTGGGGCCATATTTTATGAGGCACAATATTTTTTAAATAATTTCTATTCATATTTTTTAATAACTTAATTGTAAAAATTATATATATACACACCTATAGGTTCCGGGCTAGATTTAGAGGCTCAGTGGCACAATATAAGATAATTAAACAAAATGAACTCTAACCTAAAATACTACACAATACCGTACAAGGCTCTAAACTTTACTACGCGAAAAGGGTCTACATTTTACTATGCTACAAAATAATCTAAACTAAACGGCATAAAAACACATAACAATACATGTGGATATTAACAAATGAATTTTTAGACTAATTTACATATTTTTATATAACACTAAAGTTAAATCCTTATAAAATTCAACATGCTAGTTTCGGAAAAATAAACACAATCGAAATAGAACATATACAAATCAAGTAATATGCATTGTTATAAAAGTTTCAACTTAAAATAATTCAAAATACCTCGGTGCAGAATTTTCGGCAAGTAAATAGATCGAACTTTTGACTCCGGAAGAGTGAATCCACAATAATATGAAGCTCTACTCGATGGTGGGACCACCAATCTTCAACTTTTATGTGCCGGGAGTGGGGGGTCCCAAATTTTTATTTAAAAAAGAAAAACGGACGGAACAATCTGAAATGGGGGGGGGGGGGGTGGGGAGGGGGGACCAAGAGGAAGTAAAATAAGATTGGAGTTGGATGAAACAAAGAAGAAGAAGGAGGGTTTATTAAAAAAGGGGTATAGCGCCAGTTATAATGGCGCAATGTCAGAAGTGTCAACTTTTAATTAATATAGTGCTATAAAAAGTGGCGTTATATAGTAACGGTGCAGTTACCATTAATATATAGCGTCACTTTTTGTGTCGTTATATATAGTTTGATAATTTTTTTTTATATTTATTTACGTACTTTAAATCAAAAGGAATCATATTTTGGTTCAGGACTCCTAGTTATATTTTTAAAGTAGCAGGATTCAGCAAGCTTTTTCATATACGCCTACTTGTTGCAGAATCAGGTGGAGGAAGGACTGAGGAGCCGGTGAACAAGTGGCTCTGTAAAAACTGTTGTCTACTGGTCTTTTGTCTGGCAGTGACTCACTTAAATTCAAAGTTTATGGCTTAGAATTTTAGTGGGCCTTTGGACACAAGAATGGTAACTTTCCGAAAAAAAAGTGAATTTTTTTTTTCAAATGAAATCATTGAAAATTAGAGTTTTATTTAAACATGAATATAATTTTGAGAAGTATTTTAAAAAGTGTTCCTGGGGCGAGCTCAGAGACAAGGCATACCAAAAATGCTCCGGGGCGATGGTGCGGGGAGAAAGCGAAAGCATACACCCGGGCGATTTTTTTGGTGAGGCGAATTTTTTTAGTTGGGATGTAAGCCCAAGAGACATCTTTTTAAAAAGGAATTAAAAATAATAAATTTAAAAGTAAAATTTTTAATATTGCTAAAAGCCTTAAATTAAAAGTCTTTCCCAATTCTTTCTGCTAGTCTGCATCTACCAAGAGCAACGATTTATCACTTTTTTTTGCAACAAAAAACTTCATTCTTCTCCGTAGGTCAAATTCAAAATGTTTGTTCCTTTCTCCATGAAAAAACTTTATTATTTTGAACTCATTACTTTCCTCTCTTTTTATATTTCACTGTTAGTTTGTAAATATTTATATAATTAATTTTTTATGTTCAGTGCTTCTCTTGCTCTCTTTCAAAATATTATATGGGATTATATATATGCGTGATTTTATATGTATTGATTAGATTTATAAATAATTTTATTTATTTATTTGAGATTTATAATTTCATTAGATAATACGGGATTTCACTTATATATAATTATTTGGGATTTATATGTAATTTCATTTTATTTGGGACTTATATATATATATATATATATATATATATATATATATATATATATATATATATATATATATATATAGAACTTATTTATATTTATATTTTTAAAATTTTACGCAATTTTTCTTATTAAATAGTATTTTTTATAATTATACTATTTTATAAAATATTAAAAGTTAAATACTCATGGAGCTTACGCCCCACTGAGGCATATGCAAAACGTCCCGCCTCACGTCCGCGCCTTTTAAAACACTAATTTTAAGTTGTTTTTGAATTTTTTGTGAATGATCTAAGTAAAAATTTTGAAAAGTAACTTTTGAATTTTTTTTCAAATTTTGAAATTTTTAAAATTCATCTCAAGGAAAAATTGAATATTTTATGGCCAAAAATTAATTTCGAAAAAAACTAAAAGAAAATTTCATGGACAAACAGGCTCTTAAAATTTTTTTTTAAAGTCAATGAGTTTTAGAATAAATATATTAAATTTGAAAAAAAAAATACCAGAAAATTTCGAATTACCAACGGATTTGACCAACCACCAGAATCCGTTGGTAAATTACGAACAGATTACTAATGAATGACTAATCAATTTTTTTTCATGAATTTAGTAACGGACTACCAACTTATTATCAACCAAATTTCACTAACCGATAAATTTTGTTGGTATGTATTACGGGAAAATAGGTCGGGTAATTTAGCAACATATTTTTAACTATTGCTAAAGGATTATTTGCCAACGGATTAGTTTCTTTTTCAAATTACCATAAATTCTTATTCAATTGGTAAATATTGCGTGGAAAAGTGGCATCATATTTAACAACAAATTAC
This sequence comes from Nicotiana benthamiana, assembly GCA_034376525.1. Classification (NCBI taxonomy): domain Eukaryota; kingdom Viridiplantae; phylum Streptophyta; class Magnoliopsida; order Solanales; family Solanaceae; genus Nicotiana; species Nicotiana benthamiana. The sequence goes on along the minus strand of CM067334.1, from coordinate 122,370,476 downwards.
TAAGGGATTTGTACAACCCATCTTAAATTGTTGGTAAATCACCATTCGAACAAATATATGTTGGAAAAGTTACCAACAACTTCTATATCCGTTGGTCATTTACTAACAAATTCAAATTTACTTACCAACGTAACATAAATTCGTTGGTAGGATGCAGAAGTTAGCTAATTTTTCAAGGTAAACTTTCGCAACGAATTACGAATCTGTTGATAAATTACCAATGAAATAATTATCTTTTATTTATTTGCTCGAAAAATATAGATACGAACTGAGTTTCATCTCTGATTTATTCCAGAAAATGTTTATTACTTCATCCGTTTCAATTTATGTGAACTTATTTGACTGTGCACGGAGCTTAAGAAAAGAAAAAAGACTTTTGAACTTGTAGTGTAAAATGAGGCTTATATTTTGTGTGGTTATAAATCATTGCATAAAAGTAAATTGTTTCCAAATAAGGGAAGTGGTCATTCTTTTTGGCACGGACCAAAAAGGAAATAAGTTCACATAAATTGAAACGGAGGGAGTATTAAACAAACAATAGTAATGTTCGCAACAAATTTTCGTAAGACGAAAAATAAACCGCAACAAAAATAATAGTAGGAAAAAAAGATTTTATTGACAATTATTTGTGAGTACAATTTTAAGTATCCCTTGATTCTTCTATCTAAAATTCTCTGTGATTCGAGGGCCTGAGAAGCGTCTTTCTCAAATGTAGGATAATGCAGGCCTCCTTGTGATGTATTTAATCGCCAAGAACGTCGAGCATCACTTTGTTGTTACGGGTTGATCTCCGAGAAGAACTCCATTGATCACTCCTTTGTTGAAGAACTAAGCACTTGATGATTGATCTCTTTGCTTGTGGATACCTTCACCAATTGCGGAGTATTGTTCTCTAACTCTGAATGTTCCTTGAGAGTTATGCAACCCCTTATTGATAGTTATAGAGGATGGACAGTCAAGCTACATAAGACTCTTTTGCTTGATATTGATTGGCCCATGTCATTTTAGCCAATTGGCGACTTGTGGTTAATTCTTGCTTTTTGACTTAGATTGCCACATTATTTAATACGTGGTGTCACCTTATTGGCCCGAAGTTTGACTGGATATGCCATGTCGCATGGCATAAGTCTGAGCCTTAAGATGAAATGGACTTTGGGCCTGAAAATAATAAAATAGACTAATTTAACTTGTAAAGCCCAAATTAATTATTCGACCCAAAGTAGTTTAGAATTTAATCCAAATTTTGTATGAATCAAAATAATTTTTACATGTCTACAGATGCGCCCTACTTTAATATTTGTCGAAGTGTAGGCTTGCTGAAACGAAAGGCGAAACTTGAAGTATCAACGAATGTTGATATTTTTATTTTAGCACTTGTGGAGACTTCTATCAGTCAAATTCAAACTTTTATCCAGTTGCACATTTATGTGAAGTGCTAAATACAAGCTCCAAGTAAAAATTAACTTTCCAATACTTCGGTTGTCGAACACGCGTGCAACCTAATTTGGTTTGGAAGTAGCAATTACAAACTATGGTGATTGAATAATTCTTGTAAATTATAGACAACTTTTCATGTTTGTCTCACGCTAGGCATATTTCCTTTTTCACCAAGAGCAAACAAGCAAAATAAATGCGTGAATTCCATACATGCTAAAATTTTTTTGCAATAAAACATCCCATGTTTGTCTTTTTACCAAAAGCAAACAAGGAAAATTACGTTACCCCCTCTTTTCCTTTTTACCAAAAGCAAACAAGGCAAAAATATTTGTTGACCTTGTAGGACAAAGCAATGTCTTTTCTCCTTCTAGGATCTAACTTCTTGTTTTATTTACTTATAGCTCATACTTTGTTAGATCCCTACAAAAAGAGGATCAAGCCAACTAGTTTTCTACAATTAAATATCAAGCTCTTTTGTCTAACTGGATCGGAGCACAAAAACTGATACTAGAGCTTCTTCCATCTTCAATTGCTTCCACGAACTGCTTGCACTCGCCCTTTTTTTCATTCCTTCTTTTTTGTCTCCTTAACTTTTTTTCTTGAATGATGACTTTCTCTCTCTCTCTCTCTCTCTCTCTCTCTCTCTCTCTCTCTCTCTCTCTCTCTCTCTCTCTCTCTCTCTCTCTCTCTCTCTCTCTCTCTCCTTTTTTTATGCACCAGATCATTCAATTTAAATTGGTAGAAAAAGAGAACTAAAAGCAACCAAACGCGCATCATGCAATAATTTGGGGACGTAGTTGTGCTTCATGTATTGCTTCTTTATTAAGAATTAATCCATATTGAAGGACCACACCAGTATGAAAAGCCAAATTTGCAAACTTGGAGCACACTGTTCAAGAAAAAAATTCTTTTTCTTTTTTCGCTTCAAGTTAAAGCTTCGTGCCATGGGCACCGATACCTTCCATGCAAAACTAGACTGTTGTGCTGTTTCCGATGTCCTTTTTTTAATGTCAAACTCAAGTGCCATGGTACTGAATCATCGTGCTATGGCACCGTATCTAAACACTTGTTGTTGTTGGACCGAGGGCTCCAAATCTTTTCTTATTTTTGCAGGTTTCAAGAGAGTACTACAACAGCTTGGTACATCCCTTCTTGTAGCTGGATGAGAGACATTTAGAGTATTCCTATACGAGCTTGATCGATGAGCCATATCCCCACTTTGCGACATGCAAGAGAGAACATGATGCTTCTCAGCCTTGCGACTTGGCGAGAAAGAGACTTGGAGCTCGAGCGACCATATTTCATCCTTGGAGAGCGAGTGCTTGGCGAAATTGACACTACTTGGAGCATCCCTTTCCAACCTCGGCGAGCGAGTACTAAGAACATCTCCACAAAAATATTCATCCTTTGATGTAGGCGCGATCAAATCACCAGCCGTGTATTCCTAAAGAAACAGAACTCGAAGGGAGGCAGCCTATCAACAATCCATAGTCAAGTTCCTTGAGGATTAGACTCAATATTTCTTTTTCAAAATAGATACGCATGTTCAACAATTTAACTTTGCAACACTATGCAATCTCACCAAAAGATCCATATCTCGAGATCGGAGTGCTCCAATTGTCATCCACTTGATTCTGAAGGATTAGACCTTCATACACTACAACTTCTCCAAAGTAGGGCCAAATTCCCTTGGGACAAGCGAGAATAAGTTTTTGGAACTTATGCTCTTGTCTGTCGTTTTTACTTCACAGCACTGTACGTTCTCGTCGATAAGTTGATAGCTCAAGCAAGGGGTGTCCGAATTGTGAACCGTTTGCACCATTGGAAAGAAAACTCCGTCTCCTATAACACTTAAAATTTTGCAGCAAAATTCCCTTCGAATTGGTGCAATAACATTCTAAAATTTCTCCTGATATCTGCCGCACTTGCAATCCAGCTTTGCGCACTTTTGTAGAAAACTTCATATCTCGAGCTAGGAAACTCTAAATTGTGATCCATTTGCGCCTTTTGAAAGTACACTTATAGATCTGAAATATATACGAGTTACATGGGAGAAATGCTTCCGAGATAGAAACAGAAAATTCTCAAATTCCACCTAGCTGCAGTAACTTTCAGATTCGTGTAGTTCCGGCAAAAAAATCATATCTTTAGTTACAAGTGCCGGAATTACAATCTGTTGCACCATTGAAAGAAAACTCAGAGACCTGAAGGACCTATAAATTTATGGCAGAACGCCTTTTGGGCAATCAACAAAAAATTTGCAACATCGACTTAAGTGCAGTCAACTTGTAGATTTGCGTACCTTCAGCAAAAATAATTGTATCTTGAGCTAGGAGAATCGGAATTACAATACGTTTGTTCGAAACCTCAGAGAACTGAAAGACCTATAAATTTCATGGCAGTACTTCTTTCGGACTATCAACAAAATATTTGCGAGATCGACTTAACTGCAGTGGACTTTCATATTTGTGAACTTTCAGCGAAAATAATTGTGTCTTGAGCTAGGAGTATTGGAACTACAATCCCTTTTTTCCGTTGGAAAGAAACTCCTAGAGCTACAACACATAAAAAATTCCATCCCGGAACTCTTCTCGGTCTAGAAATAGAAAAATATTGAAAGTCAAACGGACCGCATGGAACTTTCAGGTTTGCGTGCTTTTGGCCGGAAAAGACTGTATCTTGAACTAGGAGCTTCGACATCACAAACAGTTTGATCCTATGAAATTCGGACATCGAGAACTATAATCTCGTTGAAGATGAAGCTCCATTCATTGTTACTTAGCCTAACAAATATTTTTGAAGTTGATTTTACAGCCTTGTAATGGAGTCGGCTATCATCACGAATCTTATCTCTTTGTTTATTTCTTTTTTAGACTTGCGAAGAAGTTTGATGAGTCCAGATATCAGTCTGAGATGTCACACAAGATGCGGGTCACCCCTTAACCAATTGTTACAATTGATTTGTTGATAGTCTTGAAGTTTATCAATGGTGGCTCCCGTGGTGATTGAAGGTTTATTCAAGAGAGATAACTTCTTATATACGAGGCATTGAGTATATCGTATTAAAATGTGGAGACGTCATATGGACTTGGAAGAAGCATTCAAGGTGAGTCGGCACAAAGCCTAGTTGACGATCATTTTCATGACTTAGGCTTTTGTATAGGAAATGTCTAATTTCTTTTGTCTCTGCATATTTTTTGATGTATCAATTTTTGTACTATTGAAGCAATAAAAAATCTTTTATACTTCAAAGAAAATTATCTCTTTTCCTCGTAGTTATGTGCCTCTACACTTGGAAGAATTAATGTAATGATTCGATGATGCCAAACTTTTATTTTTTTAAGACTCATGCGACTGAACTTAGAATGAAAGTCTAAGCTGCCTACGTACCTCGGTGAAGAAGATCAAGTCATAATGTAGTTCAAAGGGGTGAGTTCTTTTTTTTTTTTGGTCTTGACTTTTGCCTAGGCCGCCTCTTTTGAGGTTTTCAACCTAGCAGACTCTTTTTTTGTCCGTACATAGTTTAGACTCATGCGGGCCAGGAGTGTAACAACATGCAGTTTAGGCTCATGCATTACGGAGCTTCATGACTTGCAGTTTAGGCTCGTGGGTCGATGAGCGTAGCAACATGCAGTTTAGGCTCGTGCATTAAGGAGCTTCATGACTTACAGTTTAGGCTCGTGCATCGAGGAGCGTAGCAGCATGCAGTTTAGGCTCGCTCATTAAGGAGCTTCATGAATTGCAGTTTAGGCTTGTGCGTCGAGGAGCGTAGGTGACTTTTATGGGAAGTATTGCTTCAGAAATTTTCCATTGATCAGACCAACTCTGAGAGCATCCTTATCGATAATTTTATAGTTTCCATTTGAATAGGCATCCTTCACAACATATGGCCCATCCCATTTTGAGGTAAACTTGTCACCTATGCTGTTGTTGAGGATTATGGGTTGTCGAACAACTAGGACTAAGTCACCCACTTGGAATGATTGTGCCTGCACTTTCTTGTTTTTTGAAAGCTCTAGCTAGTCGAGCTTGATAGCACTCCAGTTTTGGTTGCGCTTCCAATCTTTTATCACCCAATGTCTCTAACTCTGCTAGGCAAAGTTGAGCATTCTCTTCAAGCGTGAGTGCTTCTTGGATTGCAATCCGCAATGATGGAATTTGTTGCTCCAACGGCAGGACTGCTTCTACGCCATACACCAAAAAGTAAGGAGTTGCTTGTGAAGCAGTTTTGAAGGTTGTCCGGTATGCCTACAAAGCTTCACCAATTCTCTCATTCTAGTCCCTCATGTTCTTTGCAACAACTTTCTTCAAAAGGTTACCAAGCGTCTTGCTAAAAGCTTCAGTAACGCCGTTGGCAGGTGCATTATATCTTGAAGACTTATGTTGTTTGAAAGTGAACTTCTCGCATAGACTCTACACGAGCTTGTTGTCAAATGGCGTTCCATTATCTGTGTATCTTGGCATGCCATATCTAAAAATTGTGTATGACTTGATAAAATCGACAACAGTTTCCTTTTTCACCTCCTTGAGTGGAACAGCTTTCTCCCATTTAGAGAAGTAGTCCGTAGTGGCCAGTATGTATATCTGTCCCTTTTATGACTTTGGAAGTGGTCCTACGACATCAATTCCCCATGCATCAAAAGGCCATGAAGCTATAGTTGGGTGAAGGAGCTTTAGAGGTTGGTGGATGTAGTTGGCATGAAATTGACACACTTGACATATTTTGGCATGATCCATGCAATTTTTCACCATTGTCGCCCAGTAGTAGCCCATCCTCTTGATGCGAAAATGGATCTTGGGAGCAGAGTGGTGTACTCAACATGAGCCAGAATGTGCTTCCTCTATCGCTTGGCATGATTCTTCTTCGTTAAGACATCGCAAGAATAGTCCTTCAGAAGATCGGCGAAACAATGTCCCCTTATAGAAGATGAATCGTGGTGCACTTCGTTTGATGTCTGTTCTTTGTGGTGGACCTTCAAGTAACTTTCCATTTTCAAGGTACTCTATCAATGGTTGCCTCCAATCTTCTTCTTCAATCACTCAAACATATGTATGATGGATTTCGTTGACTTGAAGATCCAGAAGTCTAGGACTAACCTATCGATGACACACATATACCTTTGTTGACTCATTCTCTCCAAGTGCCATCGTCGTGGCCAAGTTAGTCAAAGCATCATCCTTGCGATTTTCTTCTCTTGGGATGTGGTTTAAGAACACTCGGTCGAATTTTTCAAGTAAACTAGAAGCGCATCATGGTATGACAATAAATATTTCTTCTTTACCTCGTAATTACCCAAAAGTTGGTTGATGATCACCTTAGAGTCGCCGTAGAACTCCAACGGTAGAATGTTCATTTCTAATGTCATTCGAGACCGACGATCAAAGCTTGGTACTCTGCAGCATTGTTGGAGCATGTTTCATCTAAAACAAAGGAGAATGAAAGACTTGTTTTTCTGGAGATATCAACACAACACCTACCCTCGCACCATTATAACATGAATATCCATCAACGGAAATTGTCCATGGTGTCAATTCTTAGATAAACAAAACATCTTCATTTGGAAACTTATCCGAAATCTCCCATTCTACCGAAAGAGGGTGATCAGCAAGAAAATTAGCTAGTGCTTGTCCTTTCACAGCTTTTTGAGGTGTGTAGATGATCATATATTGCTTAAACAATATTGACCATCTTGCTAGGCATCCAGAAAGAACAGGTCGAGTCATCACAAACTTCACGGGATCTACTTGAGAGATGAGTTTGATGGTGTATGCTTCAAAATAATGCCTTAGCTTCTTTATTGCATAAAGTAAAGCTAACCATATTTTCTCAACATGCGTATAGTTCAACTCAGCTCCAATCAGAGTTCGACTAAGATAGTACAAGGCTTGTTCCTTTACTTCCTCATTATCTTGAGCAAGTAGTGCTCCAAGTGAACATTCATGTGCCGCGATGTAAAGTATCAATGGCTTCCCAAGCATTGGCGCCCCTAACACGGGTGGATTCAGCTAGTATGTTTTGATGCTTTCAAAAGCATTTTGATATATATGACTGATCCAAATGAAAAGGGATATCCTTCCTAAATAGATGATTGAAGGGATGACACCATCCGGCTAGAATAGAGATGAACCTCCAGATGAATGCTAAGTTTCCTTGGAGACTTCGAAGCTCCCTCAAGTTCTTTGGCTTGGGGATTTTCTGAATGGCATCAATATTTGTAGGATCAACTTTAACTCCACGTTGACGCACAATGAAGTCAAGAAACTTTCCTGAGGTAACTCAAAATGCACACTTGAGTGGATTCATCTTAAGGTCAAATTTTCTTAACCTTTCAAAAATAATCCGAAGGTCTTTATGGTGGTAACACCTACTCTTTGTCTTCACCACTAAGTCATTGATGTAGCATTCAACCTTGTTATGAAGCATGTCCTCAAAGATGTTTCACATCGCGCGTTGGTAGGTTGCATCAGCATTCTTCGAACTGAAGGGCATCACTTTGAAGCAATACATCCCTTTTGGAGTTCGGAAAGCAGTACACTCTTTATCGTTTGGAGACATTCTGATTTGATTGTATCCAGAGGATCCATTCAAGAATGACATATCTTCATGCCCTATCGTAGCACCAACCACGAGTTCAATAATATGTAGCGGGAAGTCATCTTTTGGACAAGCCTTGTTTAGGTCTCAAAAGTCAACACAAACGCTGATTTGACCATTCCTCTTCTTGACAGGTACAATATTTGACATCCATGATGGATACTTCACCTCTCGAATAAATACTGCTTCGATGAGATTGTTGACTTCGACTTCAATTTGTGATACAAGCTCGGGTCGAAACATGCGTTGTGACTTCTTCACATGGCATGCTCCAGTTTTGATCCCTAAATTATGAACAAGTACCTTAGGACTAAGACCAATCATTTCTCTGTATGAACAAGCGAAGACATCTTTATACTCGGTAAACAACTTGGACTATTCCTCCTCCTCTTGATGTGTAAGCAATGCACTAATGAAGGTGAGGCTTGGATCTTTTGAAGTACCTAATTGAGTTCTGTAAGCACATCAACTGTTGATTGCCCACCATCTTCTAGTTGAGGGGGAGCCTCATGTACTTCATCATCGACGTTAAGGCATGGGCTATCTTCCACAGTTATGTGATAGAATGTTTCCACAAAGTTTTATTTTTCTCTTTAACTTCCTTGGGTGGTCAACATGGCTTCTTTCTCTTTCTTTGCTTCTTTATGAGGCTTGAAAGTGTAAACAATGGTTCTCATTTGCACCTTCAAAAGACCATCAATGGATATTGACAAAATAGACTTCCTCTCCATACGTGATGGGAAAGCACTACACATTTCTTTGTCAGCAGCAACTTCAAAATTATCCCGCTCCTCATGGACTTACTTCTTGTGTTTCGACAGTATTTTTCTAGATAGAGAGTTCCTTGTGGTTCTTAGGTGACAAAAATAGAGGTCTTTTAGGTAGTGGAAACTTATTTTAATGTTTGGAAGATACACGTTCACCTTTATGACTTAACCTTTCAAACACCGAGGCCGAAGGGTTGATCCTCCAAAGCTATCAAACACTGAAGCCCGTTGTTTTATTTTCTTGCCCTTAATTTCCTTCATCTCCTCTACCGAGGAGTACTGTGATTAAGCTGTCTGTTTGGATCTCTTTGATGAATTTGATGAAATTCGAAGAGGCTCTGCCAACTTGAACCCCAGCCCGAACTTTGGAATGGCGACTTAGTGCCCTTGCTTTATCAACTTCATTTGGCAGACATTAAGCCCGTGTATATTTTCACCTATGACTTCAGCTTTGAGTTCTCCTAGTTGTGTTGAGTTGCAGAAGTCATAACCATACTTTCAAGTAGTATGAAGCCTTAAGATCATAGTGCCCTTTTATTTTATTAGTTTGGAAATTGCCTTTAGCAAACTCACCAGTCACGGATGGGATTTAAGCAACTGAGACAATCATATGCTCCTTCAAATGTTGGATATCTTTGCGACTCATTTACTTCTTCGGAGTACATTCCTGTGGAAAAGGATTCCCTTTCTTTCAACGCTCACGTGGAACATAGCGAAAAACCAGATCATCCTCAGTATTTATCTGTATGTCACCTTTAGATGATGATATCTTAATGGAGAATCTTCTATTCCCTTCTTAGGCTGATTGGTGGTAGTTCATTAAGCTTTATTTTCCTCTTCCGACTTAACATCAGCTTCATCATCTGATGATGGTTTCTCCACTTTCAGTTAATAAGAATCTAAATAGAATTTTGCTTCTGCAAAGTATGGTTCTGTCTCAGTGAAAGGCTTGATGCCTGCGTCAATTTTGACTATCTCACCATCTCTTATGTACTTCAGACATTGATGCAAAGTAGATAATACCACCCCATTATCATGAAGACGTCCAAGCAACAAGTTGTATGTTGTTTTAGCTTCTATGACGTGAATCAGGGTGTTTGAATCCATCTCACCAATGGATAATACTAAACAGATCATACGTATGGCTCGTTGTCCTCCTTGGTTGAAATCTTGGATTGTTAGGTTACTTTTGGATAGCTGTGGATAGAGATCCCAAGATTTTTTAGCACCATCTTTGGCATGATGCTGACAGCTGAACCATCATCAACAGATATGTGATTGAGATATTTTTCCTGAATGGACCCTACAACAAAACAAAGGTCTGTTATGTATTTTAGACCCTAGTAGAAAGTCATCATCTGTGAATGAGATTTTTGAACAACATGTGACAATTTTTCTGTTATTATGATGTTCATGTGTTTTTATTGGAGCAAGCTCATCATTTCTTTCCTTTGTTTCGTCAGTACTAGAAACTACATGAGTTGCACTAACGAGACCTCCATGAAGGAATTTTTCCGGAAAGAATTCATGCAATGTGATGGGCTTTCGGAACTTCAGCGATGAGGCACTGTCAATATTCTTGCTAGTAAAAGATTTGATATTTCTTGGTGATTGTAGCCTATCGGCATTGCTCACCATCGCTCTTAAATTAGAAATTCGTATCCTAACAACTTCCTGATGTTTTTGCTTCTTTTGAATGACTAGAATCCAACCCTCACCGTCTTTGCATTTGGAGTGATTTTATAGCTCTAGTGAACCTTCAAAAGTTTTCCTTGTAGGATGAACTTCAACAGGCTCGAAACTTCCAAATTGTAAGAAGGCAATGCTTGATACGTTATGCAACTTTGAACACTTCTTTTCCTTGAGCGTGATACTTGCATGATTTTATGATGATTCCTTCATTTAAAATAGGCATAATTTTCTCCTTTAAGATGAAACATTTCTCTGTAGGGTGGATAATGACGCGAAGAAACTTGTAGTATTTTGGATCGCCAACTTTGCTAATTTCCTCTGGCCTTTTTGATTCAGGAAGATCGTTGACTTTCTTGTCGAGCAGTTCATCAAGGATTATGGGTACGTCTGAATCTGGAAATGGATAAACCTTCGCCTCTAATTCCTTCAAGGTGGGATGTCGCTTCTCCTATTTGGGATATTGATTCGGGCTCTTATCCTCCTTCACTTTTTGCTTAGTAGTGATCTTCACAGAAGTTGCTTTCACTGCCATTGATTCTTTGGTTTGGTTTTTTGATGCAACATTTTTCTTGAACTCATTTTTATAAGCAAATGGAGATACTTTTCCATGGCCTGCGATGCTAACTCCATGTCATGTTCTCGTGTTGCAAGTTCTTCAAAAATTCGCGGTTTGATCCCTTGTAGGATGTATAAAAAGCCCCAGTGCATTCCTTGAATGCAAATCTCCACAACAGATATCTCTGAAATGAGATCTTTATAGTCCAAACTTAACGCCCTCCAATGATTAATGTAATCCACCACGGGCTCGTCCTTCCTTTGCTTGGTATCTGTCAACTCTATCATGCTTAAAGTTCTTCGGGTACTGTAAAAATGAATGAGGAATTTCTTCTCAAGTTTCTCCCAGTTATCAATGAACTCGGGCTCCAAGTAAATATACCAGTCAAATGTGTTCCCTTTCAGAGAACGAACAAATTGTTTCATTAAAAGGTCACCATGCATTCCAGCATTGCTACAAGTCTCGACAAAGTGGGCAATATGTTGCCTTGTATTCCCTTTGCCATCAAATTGATGCAGCTTTGGTGGTTGATAATTGGTTAGTATGTTTAAACAATCAATCCTCTTAGTATAAGACTTAGAGTAGTACAAGGAACTTTCCGATGGTCCACCATATTGAGCTCTGATGGTATTTGTTATCATGTCTTGAAATTGTTGGACAGATAACACCGCAACTGATGAGATCGCTTTTCCTTTTTGAATGTTTAACTTTGCAAATGATTCCTCAATTGTTGTTTTCTTGGAGGTGAAGATAGGTGAATGAGGAGTGAACGGATCGACTCTCCAGTTGCATAGGCCTCTTTGTTCATGAGTTGAGCGATTTGAAGGTCTTTGTCTTCAACAGATTTCTTCAAGACCTCTATGGCCTGTTCCATCATGGCAAACTTTTTGTCCATGTTATTTGCATCAGTCATCAAGGCATTGACTTTCGTTGAAACTGAAGAATCCACCAAATATTCAAATCCACCAAGGTTTGAGGCCGTTTGAGAAAGTTCGTCAAACATCGAGAATGGGTGTTGCCCCAAGAGATTGCGGTTGCGAATGTCATATGAGATATACTTATCTTTTCCATCTCCAAGGAGGCGAAGTATTCGGATCCATCCAAGCCACTAGCCTTGAACTTACTTCGAGCGATTAGTCTAGCATGATTGAGCTCAGCGGATGCGGCAACAGTAGCACCTTTGCATGGAAAATCACACTTGCGGAAGGCCATTGTAGCAGTAGATCTAAAGCTTGTAGTTTCCAACTTGCAAGAAGGAGAGATGAAGGCAGAATTGATCCCAATGGGCGTGCCAAAATTTATTTGTAACAGATTTTCTTAAGACGAAAATAAAGTGCAACAAAAATAATAGTAAGAAAAAAGATTTTATTGATTAATATTTGTTAGTACAATGCTATGTATCCTTTGATTATCCTATCTAAAATTCTCCATGATTCGAGGGCTTGAGAAAAGTCTTTCTCGAATGTAGGATAATGCAGACCTCCTTGTGATGTATTTATCACTACGAACGTTGAGCAACACTTTGTTGTTATGGATTGATCTCCGAGAAGGACTCCGTTGATCACTCCTTTATTAATGAACTAAGCACTTGATGATCGATCTCTTAGTTTATGGATGCATTCGTCAATTGTGGAGTGTTCTTTTCCAACTCTAAATATTCCTTGAGAGTTATGTAACCCCTCTATTTATAGTTTTAGAGGATGGACAGTCAAGCTACATAAGACTATCTTGCTTGATTTTGATTGGCCCATGTCATTTTAGCCACTTGGCGACTTGTTGTTGGTTCTTGCCTTTTGACTTGGGTTGTTGCATTATTTAACACGTGGCGTCATCTTATTGGCCTGGAGTTTGACTGGATATGCCATGTCACATGGCATAAGTCTGAGCCTTAAGATGAAATGGTCTTTGGGCCTGAAAATAATAAAATGGACTAATTTAACTTGTAAAGCCCAAAATAATTATTCGACCCAAAGTAGTTTAGAGTTTAATCAAAATTTTGTATGGATTAAATAATTTTTACTTGTCTACAAGTAATGATTAGGATTTTTTTGTTGAAAATATAGGAATATTATAACATAAAAAATATTTACATCGGTTTAGAGTCTGGGATGCACACACAACATCCGTTTTACAAAGATAGAACTAGATACAACATTAGTACTAGAAGTAAAAGCTACTAAGGGAGTTGTACTATTACACACACTAGCTTAAACCATATGATCCCGAGACAGATTGTGCAACATTCATACTAAGCTGCCGAGATATCCTGTTGTGGAGTGTGCCTTAGTGATCTTGTTTATAACAAGACATAGAAAAGGTAGGGGTGTTCCAAAAAGTATGTATCGATCCTGTACATGCATTGCACCATATTTAGCTAACTTATCTCGTATACAATTCTGGTATCTGTAGATAACTTGTACTAATGGATTATCCAGCTGTCAGATAAGGACCTACAATCATTAATAATACTAATAAAGCTCATGCCTGGTGACCTTAACATACCAATCTATCTCAATCTCTCTCAATCTTTCAACTACAATTGCTTAATTTATTGTTGAAAATTCGTGAAAATTTGTGAAGTTGTTGAATTGAAGTTTTCAAGTGTTCAACGATTTTCAATTTTCAAGAAGTTGTTCGGCAATCCGGTAAACTCGTTTCAACTCTTATGTTTTAATGATATATTTTTGTGTGGTTTAGTTTGCATAATTATAATTAGTATGGCATTTTCTTTGAAAAAATGTTCGGTAAAGGAAAAGGTAAAAGTAGTGGCCATAATACTACCCTTCCCCGGCTCCCCGACCTACAAAAGATAAGCAATTTGAAAGTAGTCGTCAACCTAGACGTCCTCCTCCGCCTCCCATAATGCTTGATAGTGATCACCCTTGTTTTCAATTTACCGATAGTGAATTTCTACATGATGTTGCAGTAGGTGATAGATTAGATGATAAAATTATGAATGCTCTTTATCCTAATGAACCTATCTTAGAGGAAAATAAGGATGATGATGATGATGATGAAACCCAAGCACCAGATTTAGATGATACACCTACTAGTCATGTTCATAACTCAAGTAATGCACCAGCCCACCCACCTGTAGAAACTCCAAATTTTAGTAGACAACCTGCTAAACGTCCAGAAAAATCATTAGTTTGGAATTTTTTTACTCAAGTAAGAGAACTAAATAAGGCTAAGTGTAAAACTTTTGGAACATTACCGGTTCATAAATTTATTGGAGACCATAGCGACACGGGTAGTTTGACTAGGCACATAAAAACACACCCTACATATAGGGCTAGATTTTTTCAAATGATAGCGGAACTTTCGGAGGATTCGGCTTCGCCCGGAAGTGGTGATGAGCAAGCTTCATTTCCACCACCACCAACACAACCTCCTCCCAACCTTGACGGATTTATGAGATTTGTTAGAGATACAATGTAGATTATGATGTAACTTGTACATTGACACATCTTCTTTTAATTTTTTTTCTTTTAATGGTGGTATTAGTACCTTGTTGTGCTCATTCCATTGGGAGAAGGAAGACTAAGAAAGATATGCCATTTTGGGTAATAATATATACATAATATACAATATATACTAATTACTACAGCACAATATATACATAATATACAATATATACTAATTACTACAACACAATATACAATGAAATATATATTATATATATTATACTAATAACTAGTATAATATATAAAATATATTCTATACTATACTAATAATTACTATACAAAATATTTCCTTAAAAAGCCCACTAAGCCCGGCCCGCTAGCCCAGGACCACTGTGGGCTTAGGCCCATCACGGGTTGATCTCACCCGCCAGGCCCACGAAGTCCGGGACCGCGAAACTCGGCCCATGAAGCCCGTTTAGGCCCGGACCCGTGATAAAATACACCCTTAGTTCAAGGTTGCTGACTATAACAACAACAACAACAACAACTACCCAGTATAGAGTAAAAAGAAACATTCCCTTCCAGTAGTCAAATTATTATTCAATCAAACAGAGATAGGAAAATGGCCTCAATTGCTCAATCACCTATAGGAACTACTCCAGAAAATACCAACAAACCCTTCTCTGCCACCGCTATTTCTCTTCCACTTGTATCCATGATTTCTGAGAAGCTCATCAAACCTTCTTCTCCAACTCCTCCTACTAAAAGATGGCACAAACTTTCTCTTACATTCCATTTTCCTTTTTCTACACCAAACAACAACTAGATGCTATTTCAAAGAATAATAAGCCTACTCAAGTATCTCTTCTTCTTGAGGAATCTTTATCGAAAATCTTGTCCACTTATTATCCATAAGCCGGAAGGCTTAAGGATAATATTTGGTTGATTGTAATGACACGGGGGCCGAATTCATTGAAGTTCAAATCAGTTGCCCAATATCACAAACTCTTAACTGGCACAATTCAGCTATAGAAAATTTGCTATTTCCTCAAGGATTACCTTGGTCGAATAGTGCAGATCGCGGACTAGTTGTTGTTCAGCTCAGCTATTTCAATTGTGGAGGAATAGCAATCAGTATGTGTATATCACACAAGATTGGTGATGGATGCAGTGGGTACAATCTTTTTCGCGATTTGTCTGAGATAACTCGCGATCCAAATTTTTCAATACCATCTCTTCACTATGTTGAACATTCCATTTTTCCTCCACCATCAAGTGCTCCGTTTCTTTCCCCGTTATTCATGTCAAACACACATGATTGTGTTCAAAGAAAGTACATTTTCTCTAACGAAAAATTAATTAACCTTAAGAACAAGGTTGCTGCTGAATCAGAGGTGCAAAATCCGACACGTACAGAAGTTGTGAGTGCACTTATCTTTAAACGTGCTGTTGCAGCAGCAAAGGCAAACTCGGGTTTTTTCCAACCATCATCAATGGTTCAAGCAGTTGATTTACGAACACAAATTGGTTTGCCTCCAAATGCTATTGGAAATCTTCTTACTATCTGTCCAACATCAATAACCAACGAACAAAGTATGACAATATCAAAATTAGTCAGTGAAATGAGGAAATCAAAAGAGCTAGCTTACAACAGAGACAACATCAATGACAACATATTTGTGGCGTTATTGCTCGAGCTAGCTAATTCGAAACAGGAATATCATGACAATGGGCACTTCACGAAATTGATTTTGGATGGGGAAAGCCTACAAAGGTGAATATAGCAAATGGTTTAAATAACAAGTTGGCTATCTCGATGGGTAATCAAAGTGGAGGACTGGATGCATTTGTGACACTCAATGAACAAGATATGTCTGTATTCGAACGTGACCCTGAGCTTCTTGAATTTGCTTCTTTAGTTCCAAATTGTTAGAAAGTTTACATATATTTTCTGTGTTTGTTTTGCTGCCTGCTAAGTTATTGGAAGTCCTTTCGTTTTGATGTTGAGTATTTTATGATGGTACGAAACCTTTGTTTTCTAAGTAAGAAGAATTGAATAAAGAAGACTATGTTATAAAACAACAACAACAACAACCCAGTATAATCCCACTTAGTGGGGTCTGGGGAGGGTAGTATGTATGCAGACCTTACCCCTACCCTTGGGTAGAGAGGCTGTTTCCAAGTAGACCCCCGGCATCCTTCCCTCCAAGAACTTCTCACCTTGCTCTTGGGGAGACTCGAACTCACAACCTCTCGGTTGGAAGTGGGGGTTGCTTACCATCAGAGCAACCCCTCTTGTCTATAAAACAGTAAAAGAAGAAGAGCAATATCGCAGAGAAAGAGAGAGAGAAAATTCTTATTGAATTTTGGGGTGATTTACAATGGGGTAAGACCCCTCTATTTATAGGAGAAAAAATGACTTAGCCTCAAAGTAAAACTCTCTACAAGATAGACATTCACTCCAAATGGAATTCTATTATTATCACTCCCCCTTAAATGTCTACTCAATAAGTAATGTGCCTCATTAAAAACCTTAACTAAAATAAAACCCAATGGGAAAAAAATTCTAGAAAAGAAAAAAAAGTACACATATTTAGAAATGCGCCTATTGATCGCCTCGTTAAAAACCTTGCAAGGAAAACCCAGTGGGACAAAATCTTGTAAGGGAAAAAGAGTGCAACGCGCATTAAAGGATCCTTATTTACATCAAGTGATCGAACAACCATCGGAGTACTTAAAGGATATGCTCCATCCATGTAAAATCGTTTCAATACCTTTTCTATATAGGAAGATTGATGAACAAAAATTCCGTTTGCCAAATGTTCAATTTGCAAACCAAGACATAATTTTGTCTTTCCGAGATCTTCCATCTCGAATTCCTTCTTTAAATAATCAATTTCCTTTTGGAGCTCTATGGGAGTTCCAATAAGGTTTATGCCATCAACATCTATGGCAAGTATAACAAATTCCGATGTTATTTTCTTTATAAAAATACATGGGCAAATGGCATCATTTATATAGTCTTCCTTTAATAAATACTCACTAAGACGATTATACCACATTCGTCCTGATTGCTTTAGACCATACACAGATCTTTGCAATTTGATTGAAAATATTTCCCGGGACTTTGAATTGTGTGTGTTTGGCATTTTGAATCCATCGAGAATTTTCATGTATATTTCATTATTAAGTGAGCCATACAGGTAGGCGGTAACCACATCCATTAAATACATGTCAAACTTTTCAAGGACAGCAAAACTAATGAGATAACGGAAAGTTATAGCATCCATAACGGGTGATATGTCTTTTCATAATCGACACCAGGTATCTGTGAAAATCCTTGTGCAACAAGGCGTGCCTTATATCTTTGTACCTCGTTTTTCTCATTTCTCTTGAGTACAAATACCCATTTATAGCCAACAGGCTTCACACCATTAGGGGTTTGAACTATAGACCCAAAAACTTCACGTTTTGCAAGTGAATTCAATTCTGATTGGATTGCTTCTTGCCATTTTGGCCAATCAAGTCTTTGTCGACATTCTCCAACAGATTGAGGTTCAAGATCATCACTTTCTTGCATAATGCTAGATGCAACATTATATGCAAAGACATAATCCACCACTATATCCACTCGATTAAAATTTATCTCAATATCGATTGCATTTATTGATAGTTTCTTATTTTCTTGAGTCTCGGGCTCAATGGATTCTTCATGAATCTTAGAATTTATTAAATTGTGAATTTCCTCATGAGATTCTTTCGTAGTGTCATTTTGATCATTTGCTTTTCTTTTTCTAGGATTTCGATCTTTGGAACCTAATGGTCTGCCACGTTTTAGGCGTGCTTTCGACTCATTAGCTATGACACTAGAAGATTGTCCAATAGGGACATCAATACGGATTGGAATATTCTCTGCGGGGATATGTGATTTTGTTATCCTTTTCAAGTCTGTCTCCGGTTTGCCGGCCGATAAGATCTCTGAGATTGACCAGCCAGCTGGGTTGGTTTGGCTATTCTTTTCTATTGAAAAAGAGTCAGCTGTCTGCGCGAGTCAAGCATGGGAGAAAAAAAGATGGACGAAGACAACAAAAAGGTTCTGGGGTATGCTAGGATTTGCGAAAAGCAGCACCTTACGATGTTCATGCACCCAACCTTCCTTTTGCTCTTCCTTCGGTTTGCCTCCACGAACGCGCCAAAGTCAAACGGTTGTTCTTCCTTCTTCGCCTTTCTTGGGTGTAAGGTTCCTAATGTTCTAACTCAGAAAGTATAGTCGTTCTCTCTTCCTGACCCTTCGGCCAAGCCGCTTTGTCTATTCATTGGATTGATGTCTGATAGCTTTTCCTTCTCCCACCTTGTTAATGCGCTGACATGTTCATACTATCGAAATAGGTTCGAGATTCACTCTATCACCAGGTACCCCATCCGGCATTCGGGAACTAGAAGAAAGACTCCAGGGACTACGCTGGCATTTGATTTGCTATTCTTTGCAAATGGATAATCTTTTGCACCTCTTTTTCAAAAATAGTGGCACGTGGATCAAGATAAGATAATGATGGATTTTTCCACAAAATTTCCCATTTGGTTTTACGAACTTCTCCCCCTAATTTTGGGAAAAGTGTCTCATCAAATTGACAGTCTGCAAATCGTGCAGTGAACAAATCACCTGTCAATGTTTCGAGGTAGCGAATAATGGAGGGCGATTCAAACCCAACATATATTCCTAACCTTCTTTGCGGACCCATATTGGTGCGATATGGCGGTGCTATAGGCACATATACTGCGCATCCAAAAATTCTTAAATGGTATATATTAGGTTCATGACCCAAAACTAATTGTAAAGGGGGATATTTGTGATAATTTATCGGTCTGAGACGAACTAGCATTGCTACATGCAAAATGGCGTGACCCAAACAGAAATGGGCAACCTCGTTTTCTTGAGTAACAGTCTTGTTATCAATTGCAGATGTTTAATTAAAGACTCTGCAAGACCATTTTGAGTTAGAACATGAGCTACAGGATGTTCCACTTTTATCCCAATTGATAAGCAATAATCATTAAATGCTTGAGATGAAAACTCAGCAGCATTATCAAGTCTAATAAACTTGATTGGACTATCGGGAAATTGTGCCCGTAATCGAATTATTTGTGCCATTAATTTTGCAAATGCGAGGTTGCGAGATGACAAAAAGCATACGTGGGACCATCTAGAAGATGCGTCTATTAAGACAATAAAATATCTAAACGACCCACTAGGTGGGTGAATAGGTCCACAAATATCCCCTTGTATACGTTCCAAAAACGCAGGTGACTCAATTCCAACCTTTGTTGGTGATGGTCTAATAATTAACTTGCCTTGATAACAAGAAGTGCAAGAAAATTCATTATTTAAATGAATCTTTAAATTCTTTAAAGGATGCCCATTTGAGTTTTCTATAATCCCTCTCATCATAATTGATCCAGGATGTCCCAATCGATCATGCCAAAGTACGAAAGTATTGGAATCTGTAACCTTTTGGTTTATGGTAGAATGTGCCTCAATTGCATTAATTCTTGTCCAATACATGCCACAAGATAAAGATGGAAACTTCTCAATAACCCTCTTTTGGCCAGAGTCATTCTTTGTAATGATGAGATATTCAAGATTATTCTCATCTATTGTCTCAATATGATATCCATTTTGACGGATATCTTTAAAACTCAACAAGTTTCTCTTGGACTTAGAGGAGAACATTGCATTCTCTATGATAAATATTGTTCCTTTAGGCAGAGTTATAGTAGCTCTTCCAGAGCCTTCAATTAACTTACTACTACCAGAAATTATAGTAACATCTGGCTTACACATATCTAAATGAGAGAAATATTTCTTCTCTTTAAATATTATATATGTCGTACCTGAATAAATTAAATAAATATTTTCCAATTGAACTTTAATCCAAGTTTGCTTTGTGGAATATCTATGTTTGCTTCCATTAATTTGACATACAAAAGAAATATTCGAATAATATTAGTATTTTCAGATATAAAAGAAAGAAATAAAGTTAATCAAACCTTTAATGTAATTTCGAGCAAACACTAATTATAATACGAACAATTACGTAGCTAAAAATAGTACAACTGTGAATACACTTACACATATGAATAATACAACTACAACAAATTTATTTTTATGTGCAAGTTATTTATTTTGTATTTAGTAAAGAAAAATAAAAAAATTGAATGAATGGACTGTTTCCCGATTTCTGAGAATCAACACTAATTATATTAAACAATTATATATTCATATCAAGCTGATTATACATCACAACATTGTAAAATAAACAACAACAAAACATAACTATAATAATTTAAGTGATCAAGTGTGCAAATCACTTAGGAAACATGTTTATACAGTGACTAATTTACTTATAGCTAAAAATTAATGATAATAACTGGACTATAATTCTTAGCTTTAAAAATAAGTTAGCCATATATTCACACACATGCAATAAGTTCCGTGTGTTACATATATATGCATGAATGCACAACATATGTGTACTAACGTATTACTACTACCAATAGCAACCAAAGTGTTCCATACATTTTTAAGGAGCACACGTTGTTTAAAACAAAATCAGAAGTCTAAATAAATTGAAATATTCTTTAAAACGAATATTAGAACTATATTTAATCATAACTTAGCATAATTGGTCATGGCCTTTTTCACACTTAGTATAATGGGAATACACCTCATCCACTTCAGGCAATGGTGTAGACCCAGTGGGTCGATTTTCATGATTTCTCGTGAGCAAGTCATTGTTTCGCTCAGCCAAAAGGAGAAGAGAAATCAACTCAAAGTACTTCTTGAAAACTTTCTCTCTATACTGCTGTTGCAGAACCATATTGGAGGCATGAAATGTTGTAAACGTTTTTTCAAGCCTATCATAATCAGTGATAGTATCTCCAAAGAGTTTCAATTTAGAAGTACTTCTGAACATCGCAGAATTATATTCAGAAACAGACTTAAAGTCTTGGAGCCTCATAAGCCCAATCATATCGTGCTTGTGGCAGAGTGACCAACTTTAAGTTGTCATATCTTTCATTTAAGCCATTCCACAAAATAAGTGGATCTTTGACTGTGAGATATTCAATTTTCAACCATTCATCAAGGTGATGGCGCAAGAAAATCAAGGCCTTAGCACAGTCTTGGGTGGATGCTTTATTTTTGTCTTTAATAGCGTCTCCAAGACCCATT
The DNA here is from genome assembly GCA_034376525.1 of Nicotiana benthamiana. Lineage (NCBI taxonomy): Eukaryota > Viridiplantae > Streptophyta > Magnoliopsida > Solanales > Solanaceae > Nicotiana > Nicotiana benthamiana. The sequence continues at coordinate 122,348,794 of CM067334.1, read as the reverse complement.
GCATCTAAATGGATTTCAGCATCCAACACCCATGTCATATAGTTCTTGCCCGAAATTTCAAGGGCAACGAACTTTTTTTTCATAATGTCAGTCATAATTAAAAAGAGGAGACGGTAGAGTCTCAAAGAGCTTCTTGAGAAGGTAGAGTCTCGTACTGATAACGTGTTATAAAACAATAAAAGAAGAAGAGCAATATTGCAAAGAAAATGAGAGAAAATTCTTATTGAATTTTGGGGTGATTTACAATGGGGTAAGTCCCCTCTATTTATAGGAGGAAAAATAACTTAGCCTCAAAGTAAAACTCTCTACAAGATAGACATTCATTCCAAATATAATTCTATTCTTAACAGACTAAAAGTTTTTTTTTTTTGGGTGCAAAAATGTTAGCTACTATGTTTTATCCATGCAGTAGTGGAGACACCTTTAGTAAAGGTTTTTTCCGACTATTTCGTAAAAAAATTCTAAAATATCCTGAAAATATAGAGTTAAGTTGTCGGGGGCGGAGCTAGGGTAGCGCCAGCGGTTTTGGCGAACCTAATAGCTTTGGGTCAAACTCTGTATTTGTTTTAAAAATTCATTGAATATGTATAAATTATTAATTCAGAACCCAATAACTTAAACCGATTAGAATTCCGAACCCATAAGCTTGAAATCCTGACTCCGGATAATACGTGAAAAATTAAATTAGTTTCATTTGCTGCAGATAAGAAAGTCCGAATAATGATATTGTTGCGTGCCATCATCAAATTGGCTTAAAATTCTGATCAAACTCTCAAGAAAGTCAACCTTTTTAACATACCATTTCCCTTTTGCTATTTTATGAAAAGTTTATTAAATAACAAAAAGTCGATATTACACACGACATTTTGTTGTCATCAACAATATTATTCTATAGAAAAAGTTGTACGTGTTTCCTTGACAATTCCACTGCGGCTACTTCATTTGCGACTTCAAATATATGGACGGGGATATATGTGTATTCCTTTCCTTACAAAAGACAAAAAATATAAAGCAAAATATTTGACGGAAAAGGAAGAGAAAACAAATTAGACTTGCACTAACTGCTTGAGAAAATAGACTTCTATTAAGGGTGTGTTTGGTACGAAGGAAAATATTTTTCAATTTTTCCATGTTTAGTTTGCTTAAATATTTTGGAAAATATTTTTCTTGTCAATTTATTTTTTTTTAATTGGAGAAAAATGTTTTTCTTATCAAAAAAAGAAAAAATATTTTTCAAACCTCCTTTTCAATTTTTCCCACCCTTACTAACCCACCACACCTAAGGCTGTATTCGGTTCCGGTTCTGGGTCTATTTGGGTCTGGCGTTCCGGTTCTGGCGGTTCTGAAGCTGGAACCGGCCTGTGACGGTTCCATGTACCATGCAGTTCCGGTTCTGGCGGTTCCGGTTCTGGTGGTTCTGGCGGGTCTGACGGTTCTGAAATTCTTTTTTTTAATTCAATATCTTGTATAGTAGTCATTAGTATATTGTAGAATATATTTTATATGGTGTACTATGTTATTAGTATAGTATATATTGTGTTCGGTAATTAGTATATATTGTGCATAAGTAGTGTATGTTTTGTATATAAGTAGTATATATTGTATATAAGTAGTATATATTGTATATAAGTAGTATATATTGCATATAAGTAGTGTATATTGTGTTGTAGTTAGTAATTAGTATAAATTGTATATAAGTAGTATATTTTGATAAAAGAATGTTCTCATTAGTATATTGTGTTGTATGTTATATATAGTATGTTATATAAATATTCAAGGATTGATATCAAAGTAAAGACAAAGAAATATTGAGACGAAAGATATTCAAGGATATGATAAAGAGCATATTTATTGACCAAAATGACATATCTTTCTTAGTCTTCCTTCCCCCAATGGAATGAGCACAACATGGTACTAATACCACAATTAAAAGGAAAAAAAAAAACTAAAAGAAGATGTGCCAATGTACAAGTTACATCATAATTTATGTTGTATTTCTAACAAATCTCATAAAACCGTCAAGGTTGGGAGGTGGTTGTGTTGGAGGTGGTGGAAATGAAGCTTGTTCATCACCACTTCCGGGTGAAGTTGCTTCCTCAGCAAGTTCTGCTATCATTTCTTCATATGCCTCATCTATTGCTGGTTGTGATTCTGCTATGCCAAAGTTCCTTCTTTCTGCGCGGATCCAATCTCGAAAAAGCACTAATTTTTCCAAGCTCTCCCACATCGACGCTCTGTGATCACCTATTTGTAGTCTTGCTTGACTAAAAGCGCTCTCCGATGCAATAGTTGATGCTTGAATTGACAGAACATCCCGAGCCATCCTTGCAAGAACGGGAAAATGCTTTTCCCTTGTCTTCCACCATTCCAAAAGGTCGAAAGAGCCGTCTGGATTATCCTTTTTTAGTCCCTGTGACAAGTAAACTTGAAGCTCATTTAGATGGGAAATTTCATCAAAATTATCACCTTGAGTACCCCTGAACTCCGTCCACGATTTAAGAGCTGTTAAGCCAGCAGCTCTTTTAGACGATTGTAATGTAGACGAAGTAGGGGTTGGAATATTTGGCCTAGCATGCTCTAACGCCTGTTTATAAGCATTATAAACAGTTTGAGCATTAACTTTAATTGATGCTTTCGCATCAGCTAGTGTAGCAATTTCGTCTTCTGAAAGACCTAAAGATCGATAAATATTAGAATACCAAAAGTAAGGACCTCCTAATTTCATTGTTGGATTTAACATAGCAGCTACACGAAAAATAGGAGGGATTGGAAAAAAAAAATTTTAAACTTTTTTTCATTTCATTTATTGCAAGTTCATAAATGTCCCTTCCCTCGCCAAAATCAACAAACAAATCAGCAAGTGCGGCAATATAAACTAAACAGTTAGAAATAGTCGAATATATTGTCCAGAAAAAGCATTTGTAGCCACATGAAAATGTTCTAAAAAATCTAAAAGAATTTTAACATTAGTCCATCTTGGGTAGTTAGCATTTCATCATCATCCTCACCACCTACCCGAGAATTAAACGTAGCATTAATTGGTTTTCTATATTCATACGCTACTACTAAACTTTCGTACATGTAATTCCACCTAGTCGGGCAAGGTTTAGGAACCTTTCTTTCTCTAACGCCATAATCGTCACATTTTTTTAAAATATTCTCTAAGTCTACTTCTAGAGTTTGAATAAAATAGCCAATTAAGAGCCATTTTCACCTTTTCAGTTTCTATGTTTAATATTCGCATACCATCACCAACAATTAAATGATAAATATGACAAATACATCTAACATGGAAAATATTACTAAATGCAGGAAGTGTTTTTGTTAGCATGCCTATTGCACTACTGTGCTAGAAGGATTATCCATAGAAATTACCATTATTTTATCACTAAATCAAAAATATCTGCATATATCTGAAACAGTGTTAGCTATAAACCTACCCGTGTGCCGTGAATTAATTATTCTATATGCAATTATGCGTTTTTGCATTGTCCAGTCTTCGTCTATCCAATGACTTGTTACAGTTAGATAATCACAGTCATTTTCACTTCTACCAATATCAGTTGTAAAATACGATTACTTAGATGAGTAAATAAATAGCGCAAATATTGTTCATATTCATGCTTAAATTTATAAATATCGGCCTTAACTGTTGCGTGAGGCCAACCTTTATAAGTAGGATTAAATACTCTTATAATATAATGAATCCATGCAAGATTAGAAGCAAAAGTATAAGGCAAACACATAACAGTAATCATTTTCGCTAATTCTTCGCGATCCTTATTTGGATCGTAATATAAAATACCTCCGATGACAGTGTTTATTCCTGGTTGAACTAGATTTGAACCAGTACTTAGGTTAACTTGAGAATCAACACTTGTCCTCCCCTCTTGTTGCGCTTTCAATTGCAAATATCTAGCCTTATCTCTAGGGTGTAATTTTATATGCTTAACTAAACTACCCGTGCCGCTACGATCTCCAGTATACCTATGAACAAGTAATTTCCCACAAGATTTACACTTAGCCTTATTTTGTTCTCTTAGTTGAGTAAAAAATTGCCAAACTAATGATGTTTCTGTATGTTTAGGAGGTTGTCTACTAAAAGTGGAAGTTTGTACAGGTTGGTGTGCCGGTTCACCACCTAAGTTATGAGCAGGACTAGTAGGTGTATCATCTAAATATGGTGCTTGGGTTTCATCATCATCATCCTCATTTCCCTCTAAGATAGGTTCATTAGGATAAAGATCATTCATAATATCATCGTCTAATCTATCACCTACTGCTACATCATGTAGAAATTCAATATCGCTAAATTGAAAACAAAGGTGATCACTATCAAGGATTACGAAGGGTTCATTATGACATCTTGGTTGGCTACTACATTCAACTTGCTTATCTTTTTTAGGTCGGGGAGCCTGGGGAGGGGTAGTATTTTGGCCACTACTTTCACCGGTTTTAGCTTTTCCTTTACCGAACATTTTTTTCAACGAAAATGCCATACTAATTAGAATTAAGCAAACTAAAAACACAAAAAAATACTATTAGCACGTAAGAGTTGAAACGAGTTTACCGGATTGACGAACAATTTCTTGAAAATTGAAAATCGTTGAACTTGAACACTTGAAAACTTCAATTCAACAACTTCGCAATTTTTCACGAATTTGCAACAATAAATTAAGCACTTGCACTAGAAAGATTGAAAGAGAGCTTGAGAGAGATTGAGAGATATTGATGAATTGGTGAATAAAAATGAAAGAATGAGGGGGTATTTATAGTTGAGAAATGGGAAATAATGTAGTTATATAAAGTTTGGGGTTAAATTAAAGTTTGGGGGACAAATGGCTATTTTTAAACTTCCAAACGGCTATTTTTCGCAAAGAGCCGTTAGTGAAATTATTTTAAATTTTTTTTTTTTGAAAAATGTCCGTTGGAACCGCCAGAACCGGACCGGAACCGGTCCAGAACCGCCAGCCGATTACGGGTCTGGCGGGTCCGGTTCTAGCGGTTCCAACGGGTAGAACCGGCCCATGACAGTTCCCTGGAACCGGTAGAATTAGAACCTCTGGAACCGGCAGAACCGGCAGGGCCACGGTTCCGATCCGGTTCCAGTTCGGAACCGCGACAACCAACAGCCTTAACCACAAAGATATTTTTTTTTTAAATTTCAGTTTTTCCGATACCACCCACCTGCCTCCATCCCATTCCTTCCCTCCACCACTCCCCCCAAAAAAAATATTTTTTTACCTTAATTTTTTTTGGCATTTTTAAATGTCTATTTTTATTTTATTTTTCTGCACGATCCCCCCGACCCCCACCCCTCGCACCACCCCACCCCCCACCCTCCACTCCGAAATTTTTTTTACCTTTTCTTGTAATTTAATTTTCTATTTTTTTGTTTTACTTCCCCCCCAGCCCCCCTCCCCCACGCCTCCCCCAGAAAAATAATTTTAAATATATTCTTCAATTTTAATTTTATTATTTATCGATTTTAACTCAAAATTTTACAATTTTTAAAATTATGAGTTCAGAAGTATATGTGTTTGAAAGTTTACGGGTTTAGATATTATAAAGTTTACGGGTTCGAAATTTTGCGGTTTTGAATGTTTAGCGGTTCGAAAATTTATGAATTATGTGGGTCCAGAAGTTTGTTACTTTGAAAGTTTATGGCTTCATATTTATTATATCTAAATTATTTATGAATACTCTTGAGAAGTCATTTTCCTTAATTTGCATACCAAACACCGGAAAATAAATAAGATTACAACTTGTTCTCCAAGAAAATATTTTCTTGGAAAAGATTTTCCACGAAAAATATTTTCCGTTATACCAAACACACCCTAAATGTCAAAACTAGTATTTGTACCCGCGCGTTGCGCAGAGATTTATGAAAATAAAAATAGTAACAAAATAGTCACAACTCACAAAGAATCGTGATAAAAATCTGGTTTTATAATATTTTCTGGCTTGTTATATAATGTGAAGTTTTTTGTCTATATAATATTTAAGTACATAATCCACACATATTAATTAAATGTTTCAAACAAAGAGAAAATCAAGATATAACATAAATAATGTTTACTTAAGGGTACATGCAAATGTTGTAAAGCAGATTTTTGGGGCTTAAGCACAAAACAGATAAGTCTTTGCCTCCTTGCACGAAGAAATAAAAATGTTAGTGGCACATAAGAGTATTGAAAATTTTAAAAATAACTTGTAGACTTGATGTCAACCAAATTTACCTTGGCAGCTCTATTCCTTGCTCTTGACCAACATAGTATTCTGTTTTGTGCTTGTCAAGATGAAAAAATAAGTGAAATAGAAATGTGTTGAGTTATCCAAATGTAATAGTTTTCACCTGTAAGTATAAGAAAAATTTGAAGTCAATACAATTTTAATTTTATATAAAGTAAATTAAAATACACACCAACTTTGCTCAAAATGTACTGCATAATTTGCTAATTTTTGTCAAGCCCCAAAGTTCTTGCATACTTTTTGGAACTTTTCACCTATTTTATGTTTCAGAAGAAATGCCAATGACACATACCTAAAGCACATGCTGAACCGCAAATAACTAATTTTCACCAAGAGTCTTTAGTTGACTAAAGAATATGTATATGAATTTAATAAGGATAAAGATGTTGAAAAAGATCGCTTGTGACACAAATTGATATTTGATAATAAAGCAACAGTAGAATAAATACATTTAATAGGACAAATTCAAAGAAAATAGTTGAGGCTTTTCTGTGTCACACCCAACAGAATAGGCATCCTCACAATTAAGGCAGTTCAAGAAAAGAAGGTCAGAATGGCTGTCTTTTTAGCCTTTATCCATACGAAAAAATATGCACTAACTCGATAGTACGAATTCAATTTTTCATGTCATTTTTTATACAATTGTGCAAATTTTAGGGTAGATACATCTAGTTGTAATAAATTTTCGAGTTGATGATAATTCTGCCTGGACACTTTGAATGTTCTCGGTCTCTTTGTTGGTTGACATAAACATCAACTTTTCCTCCCATTCGTGTTAAAAAAAAATACATTACAATTAAGAGAAACTATATATTTTAAAATCAAGTTTCGGTTGTTCTTGTTAGGGACTCCAACACAATTCAAATTAAAATCTTTCTATCACAAAGTTCTTTTCCTTTGTAAGTATTGCTATAGTTACAAAGCACTTATATGGTAAGAGTTTCGGTCTACCTCTTTCTGCTTGGGAAAATGTTAGACATGAATCTTTATGGTCCATAATTCTTTCACAACCTGGCAACATAGTACATATCTAAAGAGTACTACAGAAGAAAATTTTAATGTAAGCAACCAATGTTACGATTTTCTTTTGATCTTCCATGTCAAATTCCAAACTGAACTTAGTTTGAAGTTCTATTGTACTTGAAAAAGAAAAGCAGTTGACTCTACTTTGTATGAGAAGTTTTCTCACCAAAAAGGCAAGCAGTTGACGATGGGCAGTTTTTACATATTTAAAAAAAATAAAATCGTCGGAGAATTGGAAAACAAACGTGGGAGGAATGAAAGTTTTCAAATAAAATAAAATTTAACTTTGTTTTGCTGTTTGAAACTCCAACTATCTTGGAGAGTTGTCCTAATTTTAGATATGTATTAAAATTGTAGGTATTCCACTTGTCAGCCTAATATGGTTTTACCTTTGTTATTTTATATAGATAGATGGGCACTACTCGACCCGAATTCAAATTAATTAAAATCTTAAAGCGAGTACATCTCCGCTCATATGGCATTAAAAAGGTAATCATCCACTTTAATATTTTTAATATAACGTATGAAGAAACTAAGGGAAGCTGCCTATATATGCTAAATTTTATTTTTACACTAAATTTTACTTGCAACAAATATTAGTCTAAAGAAGTGGGTCAAAAATAAAAATGTACTCAATATATATATAACCAATTTGGTATTATTTTTATACCATCATTTTGATTTACATTATCATTCATAATGAGAACTTTTTTACGCAATCAAAACTTTTCACATGTTTTTGTTGTTTTGATATACTGTTTTATTATTTTATTCGTATGGATATTTCATCATTAGTTTATGTAATAACTGTGAGCTTAAATAGTTAAAAACACCTAGTCTATTAAAATCACGATATAATATTTAATGAATAATCACATCTTGACCCTCTATATATCTTGATAACCTAGTAATTTTCTTTTTGTATTTCAAGTTCACTATGACACTTGTTCACTTCGTATTTGAGAAATATTTTCATATATCATATCTATGGATCTTCAGCTTGCTTAGTTACATTTACAACAAAAAATAAATGTAATGTTAATTGTAAAGCACAACAACATAATAATAGTAAAACCAAAAATTGAGAAAAAAATAAGTGACGACTTTAAATTAAAATTAATATAAATAAAATAAGATTAAAGGAGTCCTTCTAAATTTTTATTTATTAATGTAATTATGAGTAAGTAGCATATGCTAGATTAAGAAAATATTATTGAACAATGTGCGTGTGTGTATATATATGTGTGTGTGTGTTAAGTATACCTTTTTGCTTCACGATCTCAAACCTTAGCATCGTATTCAATGCTTGGAGAACACTTTGGTAGGTTATACTAATCACAACTCATGAGAAGAAATCTCTCATGAAGAAAGATATAAAACTTTATTTCTTGTTGGTAGTGGAATTTGTAGGAGACCAACTACTTATTCTATTAGACTGAACAAATGACACACCAAAACAAAATAACGGAGTTGTCTCAAACCATTCCTTCACAGTGGCATGCCATAAAAGCTCAGAGAGACTAGACTTCTAGTAAGAGTAGGTGCGCACTAAGTTGAGGAGAGCTGTTCACAACACAAACTACATCGCTTGACAAACAAATATTACTTGTACTATTTGCTAGTACAAAACTATAAAAGCATTGAATTTATTAGTCAAACCAAAAAAGCTTTGAAGAGGTCATAATTTTATTAACATAAACTATTCAAAGTAGAAAAAAGAAGAAGAAAAATTGAGAGACTAACCTGAAGGTTCGTATAGTATTGCAGGGTAGAATCTGAATATATAATATTCCACGTAGGCTTATGTTGAGTGAATCTTAATCACAATATTATTTTACCATATATATTGTTTGATTGTCAATCAATTATTTACTTTCATGTTATGAAATAATTCTTTTGAAAAATTATATCAGTGTGTTTGAATTACCCTATAATTACGGTATTTCTAATGCTTATAAAGGCCTATTAAATATTAATTACAAATAAGTATAATTTAAATTCAAAATGTAAACTTTATTTTTAGTTAATAGTTTAATATATCAATATGGTAAAAGTCACTAATATTGTTTGGCATATAATATTTATTCCTTATATGGTAATATTTAAAGTGTAAATATTCTAATTTCGATATAAGGAATAATCTTATATGAATATTCTATCATATAATATTAGTCCTTTATGGCACCGTAATTATACACACATTTAGTTTATATATAAATGTTGCATGATAATTATGTTCCCATTCGAATTCAAATTAAATGGGATATATATAATTAAAACATTGTTAAGCTTTAAAAGCTTGCTAGGAGCTAAATATGGATAAATACAATTAGCTTTTCAATTACCCTGTAATTATGGTTTAGTAAGGTTCATTTTTTGTTAAGAAATTAATATACCAATTATGAATCTGACAAAAACTATCAATATTATTTATCATAAATATCGATAATCATTCCCTTTGAATGTGGGATTTTTGTTTATTTCTACAATTAAATCCATCACCAAAATAGTGAGTACATTTTAACTTTAAATCATGTAAATTAATATCTTTTTAAAACTAATACATATTAATTTTAAATAATGTTAAGTCAAGTGACTTTTTTAAAATATTTTTTTGCATTTTATGTAAAGAAATGTGCTACTTCAGTTTTTTCAATTCTCAAAGTCATCAATCCTTAATATCTTAAATATATTTATTTACTTTATTTGTATTTTAACTTGCCCAAAGTACAAATAGTCATAGTTATTCTTATTTATATTTTGCTAATATTTTTTTATTATCATTATGAATTTTTAATTATTTTTTCACTTTCATGTTTTAAGCTAACATGGAAGGAAAATTGATGGTTGGATCTATATATAGATATAGAAAAGAAGGTCTTCAATCTTCACACTTATGCTTGTTTGGAACATTTTGAGGTCAGCTTTGAAAGGTTGATTTTTTCCAACTTCCATATCAAATATGGAGAGAGAGAGAGATCGAAGGTCTTGTCGTGCGTCTTGGAGCGAATAATTGCTTAAAATAAAGGCCGTTAAGGTCACATTGACATAGAATAATTCGGATTAGCTCGCCCAGTGAGAAAGGCCCTGACCCTGCCGATATGGATATAGATATAGATATATAGATTTGATTTATTCTCTAGATTATGTCTTAAATGTGCCAAGTGCCATTTTCTCAATATGTCACTTGGCTTAGCCACATGCTTCACTACCCTCCTTTTAATATAATATAGATAATTACAAATAAGTATAATTTAAATTCAAAATATAAACTTTATTTTTAGTTAATAGTTTAATATATCAATATGGTAAAAGTCACGAATATTATTTGGCATATAATATTTATCCCTTATATGGTAATATTTAAAGTGTAAATATCCTAATTTCTATATAAGGAATAATATTATATGAATATTCTTTGTCATATAATATTAGTCTTGTAAGGCAGCGTAATTACACGCACTTTTAGTTTATATATATAAATGTTTCGTGATAATTATATTCCCATTCGAATTCAAATTAAATGGGATATATATTTGGTTAAGAAACGATCAAAAAATATATTATTGATTTTGAATTGCCCTACAATTAAGACATTGTTAAGCTTTAAAAGCCTGCTAGGAGCTAAATATGGATAAATACAATTAGCTTTTCAATTACCCTGTAATTATGGTATTAGTAAGGTTCATTTTTTGTTAAGAAATCAATATATCAATTATGAATCTGATAAAAATTATCAATATTATTTATCATAAATATCGATAATCATTCCTTTTGAATGTGGGATTTTTGTTTATTTTTGCAATCAAATCCATCACCAAAATAGCGAGTACATTTTAACTTTAAATCATGTAAATTAATATCTTTTTAAAACTAATACATATTAACTTTAAATAATGTTAAGTCAAGTGACTTTTTTAAATATTTTTTTATTTTATGTAAAGAAATGTGCTACTTCAATTTTTTTCAATTTTTAAATTCATCAATCCTTAATATCTTAAATAAATTTATTTACTTTATTTATATTTTAACTTGCCCATAGTACAAATAGTCATAGTTATTCTTATCTATATCTTGCTAATATTTTTTATTATTATGAATTTTAAATTATTTTTCACTTTTATGTTTTTAGCTTACATGGAAGGAAACTTGATGGTTGGATATATATATATATATATATATATATATATATATATATATATATATATATATATATATATATATGATATAGATATAGATATAGATATAGATATGGATATAGATATAGATATATAGATTAGATTTATTTTCTGGATTATGTCTTAAATGTGCCAAACGGCATTTTCTCATTATGCCACTTGGCTTAACCACATACTTCACTACCCTCCTTTTAATATAATATATGCCACTTGGCTTAACCACATACTTCACTACCCTCCTTTTAATATAATATAGATTAGTGGGTAATGCTTTCCACTTTATTCCTGCAGGAAAATCTAATGATCAAGATGCCACATTTTGAATTGTAGTATCATTGCAATAGTAAATTTGTGACCCAACATTTGTGATAACAAGTTTCTCAATTTTTCACAGATATATATATATATATATATATATATATATATATATATATATATATATATATATATATATATATATATATATATATATATATATATATATATATATATATATATATATATATATATATATATATATATATATATATATATCTTTCTCACTAATTCGTTGCACATTTCTTTTATTGAAAGATAAAATTTGTGAGGATACATTCATTATAAATTTGTGGCAAACATGAAATCTGTTACAATTTCGTGACAAAATTTTGACGAGCATGTGGATCCATTACAAATTAATGACATACAGAAAGATTTAGTATAAATTTTTTAAAAGAAAACTCTTCGAGATGGAATAACTTGAAATTGTTCAGAGAACCAGCGTTAAGTAGAAGCAGTTAGGAGTTAAACTAGTGTTAGTTAGTTAGTAGAAGTTTAGACATATGGCAATAAGCTGTGAATTAGATGTAGGAGTTTGTTACTTGTATAAATAGAGGATTAAATTAATGAGAAGCTAAGCTCATTCATTTTCATTTTCATTTTCTGCTATGTTTTCTTCTATGCACCTCCATCAACATAGAGTAGAAAGTTTGAGTTGAGTATGAACCGAATGTGCAGAATTTCACATGGCATCAAAGCACTACGACCGTTAGTGTAGTTGTATCTTCGATCTAATTCTTCAAATCTACTTTAGTTACAATACTAATTTCTCTTCAATTGACTAGGCCAGAAATTACTCTGTTTGGAATCGAGTGATAAGTGGGGATTTCGACTACTTAGTCACGCCTTTTAGCTTTCATTTTAGTCCAAAAGTGTTTACTTGTGTTCCCGAAAACTAGTTAAATATGCTTAATTGCAGGAGTATTGAAAAATGAGCTACTAAGATGAAATCCAACTCAAGATGGAGTGATATGAACTCAAGAACAAAAACTACAGAAGCTCCAAGTGTGGACCGCAGATTGTGGTGGCAAGCTTAGACAAGTGAAAAGTGCGGTCAACATATTAAATGTTCGGCCGCAGAAACTAAGCAAAAACCGAACATCAGAGAGTTTTCATTTCAAGATCAAAGAAAATGAGGACCACACAATTATTGTGGGGCCGCAGAAGACTAGCTATGCGGCCGTAAATGTATTTGTGTGGTCCGCAGAAGAGCCTTGTGCGGACGCACCCAGAAACTGTGGACCACAAAAAAAAGAGAGAGATGCGGCCGCGGTTCAGAATTGTGCGGCCGCAAAGATTCAAATCCTTTGAAGCTGAAGCAAAGTGCGGACTGCACATAGAATTATGCGGCCACAGAACCTCTAAAAGGGCATTTTTGCTCGAAAATCCCAACTATGGATAAATAGAATAGTTTCACTTTTTAGGTCAAGTTTTGAGTATTCAAAGTGTTGTGACTGTTTCTCTTTGCTCCATTAGGCAACTTTAGCTTATTTTGGTGATTTAACATTGAATTTTTATATATTAATCTTTTAATATGAGTTTTACTATCTCATCTTCTTTATTTTCTTCTACACACTATGAGTAGCTAAACTTTTACTAGGGTTGTGATCCAACCCTAGTGTGTAAACCTTATGAGTGATTACTTTTATGCTTGTTTATGAATAGTTGTTTGTTATTTAGCTAGGTCATGCTTCAATTGTGAAACTAATGGTTGCAAAATTGATTTATGTCTATTTGACTTAGTTTCTTCTTGAGAAAGAGAGACCTAGTCTAGGTTAACCTAGCTAACAAAGAATTGGTCCAATTAAGAGATTGATTAACCTAATTAAAGAGTTCAATGTAGAGATAGTAATAACATGACTTGAGCTCTTTTCAACCGTTTTGATTGATACCCATTTGGTCTTGAGAAAGTCGAATTGAAAAAAATCACTCTCTGACCAATAGGTATTGAGTGAGAAATATAGTGTTGTGAGTATACACTCCAGTCAATAAAATAGCATAAATGTCTTTATCCCATTAGGCCTATAACTAGATCATGGTCACAGCTCTGGGCCTTTTTATATCTTTGAAAACATTCAAAAATAATTATCTCTAGTTTTATACCTTTAGATTTGCAATCCTTAGTTAATTTTAGAAGTAAAAACAATATCCTATTTGTGGAAGTGCAATCTAGATACTTCATGTACTCACTCTGAATATATACTATTAACTCCTATCTTTTCTCCATGTGAATTCGATCTCGACTCCGTTTTGGATTTTATTATTGCAAATGATCATGTCATACTTCTTAGAGGCGTGCATTTGGACGTGATCATCGAGCTATGAGAATTGTAATCCTATGAAGGAGCAAAGTAGGGTTAGTAGACGACACCTGTAAAAGAGAGTATTTTGGGCCAAATTTAGTTGATCTTTGGGAGAGATGCAATAATATTTTTCTGTCGTGGATCATGAATTGTGTGTCAAAGGAGCTGTATAGTGGAATAGTGTACTCAACAAATGCCTCCTCAGTTTTGGGAGATTTGAAGGAAAGATTTGACAAAATCAATTGCTCTATGATTTTTCAAATACATAAAGAGATTTCTGTTATAACTCAGGGAGCCAGTTCCATTTCTATTTATTCTTCAAAGTTGCGTCTGCTGTGGGCTAAGTTTAACATCCTAGTTCTAATTCCTGGTTGTGATTATGCCAAATCACGTGAATTTTTCGTGTTCATGGAGAGGCTGAAACTGTTACATTTTCTAATGGGACTCAATAAGTCTTGTGAATAGGAAAGGAGCAAACTTCTAATAATGGTGCCAATGCCTACAATCAACGAACCATACTCGATGTTGAGGGGAAAGCTAGAGGAGCATGGTAAATGTTGATACTGGAGAGGCGACAACAAGAGAGAATAATCCTGCTCAGAAAGGGAAAAGGAACTACAACTTGTACTGTGATAATTGCAAACTCAAAGGGCACACTCGTGAAGGATGCTACAAATTGATAGGATATCCTACTGACTTTAAGTATACAAAATTCTGTTGTTGGAGCTGCTCACAATGTTGTAGTAGAGGATCAAAGAAGGCATGATATAGTTGCAAATACCGGTGGAGACAGACAAACTCAGCACCACAGATAGGATCCAAGGATCATACTTCACACTAGAAAAATATAATCAAATACTAAAGTTGCTCAGCAAGAATTGTAGAGGTGAAAGTTCAAATTCAATTGGCATAGACAACACGGCATGTAATATTAATGCTTTCCTAGCATATACATGCGTAAAACATTGGATGTTGATTGTGGAGCCACACATTATATGGTGTCTGACTTAAATATGGTGAGTACAAAAAGGCAAGGTGATAAGAATGAAAGAAAAAGGAATATCTGCCAAATGGTAAGACCACAGTTGTGACACATCTTGGATCATGAAGGTTGGCTGATAACAATGAATTAGATGATCACCTATATATATCAGATTTTAGGTATAGTCTTCTGTGAGTCTCTAAAATTACCAAAGAGTAACAACGCGTAGTGTGTTTCTTTCCACATTTTTATATATTGCAGAACCTCCATAGTGGGAATTGGTGAAGGGGATTGGTAGAGAAAGAGAAGAAATTTATCTATTTTTTCAAAAAATCTACCAGCAACAGCAACACTACACAAGACGATTGACTAGAATAAAGGAGTAGTTGAACATTGGATTATGGCACAAAAGGCTTCGACATGCATCAGCAGTAGCCATGAAGCATATCTTAAGTCTGGGACAATAAGAATGTAAAGTAGAAAGGAGTAGTTGAACATTGGATTATGGCACAAAAGGCTTCGACATGCATCAGCAGTAGCCATGAAGCATATCTTAAGTCTGGGACAATAAGAATGTAAAGTAGAAAGGAGTAGTTGAACATTGGATTATGGCACAAAAGGCTTCGACATGCATCAGCAGTAGCCATGAAGCATATCTTAAGTCTGGGACAATAAGAATGTAAAGTAGCAATAGATAGCTATAGAATCTGCCATTTAGCAAGGCATACTAGACTACCATTTTACAATAGTACAGGTAGGTCTTTGGATAATTTTGTTGATGTGCGGGGACTGTACAATGTACCTACAGTTGATGGAAATTAAATGTTTCTGATTATTGTGGAGGATTGTTCAAGAACCACTTGGTTGTTTCTGTTTAAACTTAAAAGTGATGAAAGTGTGATACTCAGGAATTTCTTCTTATTGTTTAAAACTCAATTTGGGAAAACAACCAGATTTTAATGTCAGAGAATAGTGGAGAGTTCATCAACACCAATTGTTTGCATTTGTTTCAATCTTTAGGGATAATACATTAGAGAACATGTGTTTATACTCCTCAGTAGAATGGATTGCTGAGAGAAAACACATACATATTATGAAAATTCCAAGAGCAGTCAGGTTTCAAGGAGGTATTCCTTTTAAGTTTTAGGGACAGTGTTCTTGCTTCTGCGTATTTGATTAACAGAATGCCATTAGTTATTTTAGAAGGGAAGTCACCTTGTGAGGTTCTTTTATAAAAGAAAACCAAAACTAGATCATCTGAGAGTAATATGATGCCCTTTCTTTGTCAAGAAGGCCCATAACTATGACAAGTTTGCAGCCAGAAAAACTGCAGCAGTTATGATAGGATACTGCGCAGACAACAAACGGTACATGCTATATGACCTCATCAATCGTGTGTTCTTTGTTAATAGGAAAGTTTATGTAAGGAACATATTTTTCCATTCAAGCACAAGCCAGCTGCATAGTCATCATTGTTCTCAGAGATTGAACCAAACATTGATCCAAACATAGACTATACAGCATATGAGCTGACATAATTTCTAGAGGAGGACTTAACAATTCAAAAGGAAGAATTACCAATTTAAGAGGAGGAATCCAATGATTACCATGAGGAGACTCATGAAAATGTTTCTCAACAGCAACATGAAAATCACTCTCATGATAAACTAATGCATCAGAATGAAGATCAACCTACAAGTTTTGAAGATCAGCAAGAACTACAAGACTTATCCCATAACTCAGCTTCTGAAGCTTTTACAGAACCAAAAAACTCCAGAAAGTCTACTAGAACAAAGAAACCTCAAGGAAGGCTATCAGACTACATCACTATACATACCAGCTCTAGCTAAACCATCCCCTATCCTATTTACCATTCAGTCAATTACTATTCCCTTCAGCTATCATACAAGAACTACATAGCATCTTTCACTTTAATTGTTGAACCAAAAATATTTCATGGGACTTCCGAATATCCAAGGTGGGTGGAGGCCATGAGAGTTGAAATTCAAGCCTTGGAAGATAACCACACCTGGGAGTTAGTTTTTTTTACTTAATGGGAAGATCCCTATTGGCTGCAAATGGGTGTGTGTTTAAAGTCAAATACAAAGCTAATAGTGAGGTTGAAATGTTCGAGGCTCGATTGGTAGCTAAAGGCTATAATCAACAAGAGGGGCTTGATTACAATAATACATTCTCCCAATTTGTAAAGTCATTGTGAGATCAGTCATGTCATTAGCTGCAATGGAATGGTGGCACATCCATTAAATGGATGTGTACAATGCTTTCCTATAGGGTGACATACCTGATAAAGTCTACATGCAACTACCTGAGGATTTTACAAGCCATGGGAGACTTTAGTGGTATGTGGCTTGTTAAATCCTTATATGGCCTGAAGCAAGTAAGTAGACAATGGAATGTTAAACTCATAAAAACACTTACAGCTTAGGGATTCATATTGATGTTTCAAATGTCAATACCACATAAGAGGGGGTTGATTTGTGTGGTACCCAATTTTTGATCTAGAAGAAACTGGTTCTTTTAGGTGTTCTAACTACTATTGTTTGCAGAATTAAAATACAGAAATACAAGAATACAGAGATTTTACGTGAAAAACACCTGGCTCAAATGGTGAAAAAAAAACGACCTACTACTTAGTAGGATTTTTCCAAACATCCACTAAACTCAATGAGCCAAAAACAGCATTTACTAAACTCTTCTAAACCTAAGGATTAACATCCCAGTGTGACACACAGCCTCAACTGTTGTGACACTTTCAAGTTAACTCTAACTTGAATACTCAAAGTGCCTAATACAATTGCTTCTACGAAAGCTGGAAAGGTACAAGTTTTAAATCACCCACTACTATTGAACTAGAATAAGAATAAACACAATGGAACTGGTTCTTCTATCTCATTTAAGTAGCTGCAGGCGTGCACACTTGATCTCACATAAATTGCTTGCAAAATTGCCTTGCTCTTTTGCTCTCAATTTAGCTTAATTTCACCGTATGCGCAAACCTGTAAAAGAGAACAACTCAATTATTTATTAGGTTAGTAATTAGAGTTTGATTGTGACTCAATTTTTGATCCTTCATTGAGTTGAGTCCTAGACCAATCCAAACTCCAACCCTTATCCGGATGTGTTCTCTTCTCATAAGGAAACTTCTTCTCCTTATCTCATATGCAATCTTTTCGATCAATTCAGAAGATATTGTTGGTTGCTCCCAAAGGCTTGTCTTCTTCACGTGCATCTCATGTGCATGGTCCATAACAACTATGTCTCCTATGATGGACCTGATCTTCACTGAGTTCATTTGTCAATGTTCTAAACTTCAACTGAGCTTGGGACAACAAATTTTCCCTTTTTGATAATGACAAACTATGTGCTTTTACTAATCAGAAAAACTGTGGAACTTAGCTAAATTATCAACACTTGAAAAATTTAACTCATCATTAAGGGACAGATTTAATTAGGTCATAAACATCACTGTTTCAAAAAACAGACACAATTTCTTCTTAAGAACAATATCTTCCCCCTTTTGAAATCATCAAAAAGTTGTATAAAAATGTGAATCCTAGAATTTTAATCATTACTCATGACCATTGGGGCAACTGCAAATGAAATAATGATTTAGTTAATGAAAAATCAACTTGACAGAAAATAACTATTAACATCAGAATCTTCATAAAGCAAGAGAAACGCAAATTGTCATTCATAATTCTGTGCTTCTACAAGATAGTCCATAAAAAGAAAGAACAAAAACAACCAACCATGAGCAAAAACAAAAAAAATTCCTAATCTGGGTCAATGGAGGTTACTAAATTGGTTCAAAGATAGGACAAAAAGACCTAAGGCTTTGAGGAACTAGAGGGTTGGGATTGGAGTAGGTTGAGCATTGTTTGTAGCATCCCTTCACTCTTTTCCTCTTCTTTTGCTAGCTCATCTTTCATCCCGTTCCTTTCATCTTCCAGCTCAGCAACACGAGCCTGAAGCCTAGCAATTTAGCATCTTTTGTCCCATATTCTTGAACCAGGGACCTAACCTTGTTGTCTACTGGAGTCTTCACTGATGAACCAGGTTCAACATGGCCTACACTGAGAAGATAGTCACAAACCTGGAAGGTTTTGATTCCAAAGTGCTCTTTACTGGTGGCCATTTTCCATTTCTTCAAGGGAATGTTCATCCTGTCCAGTACAGTTGGCAGAATGAATTCATAAGGAGTAGCATGAGACTTTGAGCCATTGATGACTCTATCCAATAGATTGACAATGCAAGCAAGCCAGTTAATCTGTTTACCCATCACAAGGCACTCCATGAGAACCAAGTCCATGTAATTTTCAGTATGCCTCCTCTCCTGTCTAGGCAGCAGGCACTTGTTCACAAACTCAAAGAGCACTTTATGCTCTGGCTTCATCTCACTCTTTTGAAGAAATCTTGCCTCAGGCATATCTTCAGCATCCTTTGTATCACAGAATTTCCTGGTGATTTGGAGTGCAGTAGGCAGATCATCTAGACACAACCACCTTTGCCTGGTATAATCATTATAGCCCTTGCTTGGAATGTCTACAATTTTGCCCAATTCAGGTGCATCAAACTGCACCTTCACTCCTTTCACTAGACTGGTTACTAGCCCATTTTTCACAGAACCATTTGCCATGAATTCACTCAGCTCTTTTCTGGCTAGTCTTCCATCCATCTGAAGGACCATGTCTTTCCACCCTTTTGCAGCTAAAGCATCCACCAACCTAAGCATGTCTGGCTCCTCCAAGTCTTTCAGCAATCTTCCCTTCAGTATTTTTCTCCTGCCAAAAATGACAAAACGATCATGTTCCTTTTCAGACTCCTCCTCTTCTTCTTCTCCACTCTACTCTTCTTCTTCTTCTTTAGTAACCTTTACTTGTTTTCCCTTCACTGCAGACCTAGTTCTTTTGGCCAAGGAGGGTTCAGCAGGTATAGATTTTGAAGACTTCTTTGCAGGAGTCTTGGTCCTTTTTGGTTTGACAGTGGGAACCTCCACAGTTGTACCTCTCTCTTGATGGACCAGTTCCATCTCCTCCTCCTCATCTTTGGCAGCTTCAGAACTTTCCACAACCTTTTCTTTTCCTTTTTCCTTCTTCTTTTTCTTACTCTTCTGTAAAGCTTTTTGTAGTTCTACCTCGCGTTGCTTGACACTCTCTTTGTGGCTCTTCCCTTGGGTAAAGAAGAAGCAACAGTCTTGGGAGATGATACTTTGCTCTTCTTTGTTGGTTTAGAAGCAACTTGGGGTTCTTTGAGAAGATTCCATGCACTTCTTTGGGTCATAACTGGCCCCTAACTTCATAAGAATATCCGCTAAAGTTTCCTCCACAGATGAACAAGGTTCACCTTGTTGCTCACTCAAGTGAACAAGTCCCTCAGCAGCTTCTCCAAATCCTCTTCCCCCTAACTTGAATCCACCCTCTTCTACACTACCACAGATAGCAAGAACCTCTCCTTTCTTTTTCTTTCTTCTCCTAGACTCATCCCCTTCGACATTCTTTACAGAACCCACCAACACAAACCTACTATCTTCCCTTTTTGACATATCAATAAATACAAAGCAAGTGTTTACCTCACCTGGGTTTCTTGACACTTATCATTGTCGGAAGACCCAGGTTCTTTTCCTTCACTACCAGAAATAAATTTTTCATACTTAGAGCTTGAGTCAAATTCTACAGCTGGAACCTCTTTCTTTTGGCTAGCCTTAAATTTTTCGTTTAAGGCTTTTCTCAAAGAACCAGATGCAATAGGATTTTCTTGCTAACATCTTCTGCCGGCAAAATCTCGATTTTGGGGTTTCAATAGAAGGTGTTGATGATGAAGTATTAGGGGATACTGGTGGGGGAGTTCCAGGATTATCTTTAGAGTTAGTTATGGTGGAGTATTTCTAGAACTATTTTAGGAATTTTGGAGAAGAAAGGAGATTAACAGAAATGACGATTATGAATAATGAGATATGGTGCGGTGGGTATTTCAATAGGGATCATAATTAAGGCAGTAACGACAACTTTTTCAGTAGTCAATTAGGAGTCTAATTACATTAGAATTCCGGTCTCTTTAGAGATTAATGAGCGACACTAGTTTTTAGAAACAAATCACGTTTTAGTTAGACTTCTAGGATAATGAAATTGGTTCAATGCTCAGCGGATAGAATTTTTGGAAGTTTCGTGTAACTAGGACTTCTGCTCATGATTGGTAATTTATCTTTCTAATTGTGCAAATTATAGAAACATACCTGAACCTTCTCAGGAGCATATAATGATGAACCAAGTTCTTCAAGTAAAACTTCTCTTGATCATGCCTCAAATGTCAGAATAGAAAAACTTTGTAATAGATTAGTGAGTCATATGGTATACTAATTAAAGTATGAGAATGAGTAAGAATTAGTCTAGATATTTAAATTGAATTAAGAACTCCTAACCAAAAAAAATTTATTTTTTTCATTGTGCATTTTGAACTGGACCATTTTAGGTGATCTTAATCATCCCCAATTCTAACATGTTCCTTTCAGAGTTTTCTCTACTCAGTGCTTTAGTGAAGATGTCAGCTATTTTTTTATCAGTAGTACAGAATTCTATGGAGATTAACCATTTCTCATAATTTAGTGGCAGTTGCATTATGTTATCTATTTCTTTGGAGTCCTCCATTTTACACTTTTTGATTAGTTCTTTTGTATACTTCTGCTGATGAATCATGGTCCCGTTTTGGCTTTGTTTGATCTGCAAGCCTAGGAAAAAATTTAGTTCACCCATAATACTCACTTCAAACTCACTTCCCATTAATTTTGCAAAGTCCTTACTCAACCTATCAATAGTTGCCCCAAATATTATGCCATCAACATATATTTGCACAACAAGGAGGTCTTTACCTTTTTCCCTTAGGAATAAATTGCTGTTAATTTTACCTCTTTTGTACCCATGCTCTAGTAGGAATTTATATAGTCTTTCATACCATTCTCTTGGGGCCTGTTTGAGCTCATATAGAGCCTTGTCCAGCTTGTACACATGTTCAGGACATTCCTTGCTTTCAAATCCTGGATCTTGTTTCACAAACACTTCTTCCTTGAGATAGCCATTTAGGGTAGCACTTTTGACATCCATATAATGGAGAGTGAATTTCATATGTGTTGCAAAGGTAATGAGGAGTGTGATTGCCTCTAGTCTTGCAACTGGAGCAAAGGTCTCATCATAGTCAATGCCTTCCTCTTTGCTATAACTCTGAACCACCAGGCTTGCCTTGTTTCTTATAACAGTTCCTTCCTCATCAAGTTTTTTCCTGAAGACCCATTTTGTACCAATGATTGATATGTCCCTGGGTCTAGGAACTAGATGCCAGACTTGACTTCTTTCAAATTGATTGAGTTCCTACTGCATAGCAGTGACCCAATCTGCATCCTGCAAAGCCTCAATAACATTTTTAGGTTCAATATGAGATAGAAAAGCATCAAATACACACAGATTCTTTAGTTTCGATCTAGTTTTGACTCTAGATGTTGGGTCATTAATGCTAAATGGGATGAGAACTTTGATACTTGTGAGATTTCACCCTCAATTGGTTTCTACTAGATGATTCTTCTATGTTCTACTGCTGAGGAATAGGTTCATAGACAGATTCTTGTAGAGAGTTTGTTTCATTTTCTCTCTGATTAGTCCTCCTTGTCAAGTTTCCCTGAGTGGATGAACCTGTTCCATCACATGTTCCTTCTTTTAATGTTGCTTCAGTCATACCAAACCAATGGCTCAATCTTCATGTTCCTGTCTCTCAGAAAGAATGTTAGTTTCGTCAAATACAACATGCACACTTTCTTCTACACACAAAGCTCTTTTATTGAATACTTTATACGCTTTGCTATGTGAAGAATACTCCCTCATCACTTCTGGGATCAAACTTACCTATGAATTCTTTTCCATTATTGTGCAGATAGCACTTGCAACCAAATTCCCTAAGGTGGGATATGTTTGGTTTTCTCCCTTTAAGTAATACATAGGGAGTTTTCTCAACAAGAGGTCTAGTCATGCATATATTGATTATGTAGCATGTAGTGTTTACTGCCTCTGCCAAAAAGCTATGGGGTAATTTACTAGAGAGAAGCATGGTCCTTGCCATATCCTGAAGGATCGTGTTCTTTCTTTCAACTACACCATTTTACTGAGGAATCCTAGGAGCAGAGAAGTTGTGATATATACCATTTTCATCACAATATTCAGGAAATTTTACATTTTTAAATTCAGTTCAATGATCAGACCTAATGGATGCAAGTTGATTTCCTAATTGTTTCTGAGTGTTTCTAACAAAGGCAGTAAATATTTCAAATGCCTCATCTTTGGATATCAGAAATAGTACCCAGGAAAATCTAGAATAGTCATCAACAAGCACAATCACATATTTCTTTCCACCTTTGCTCATGGTTCTCATTGGACCACAGAGATCCATATGAACCAGTGCCAATGTCTTGGACGTACTTACCATTTTCTTGGATTTGAAGGATGATCTTACCTGCTTCCCCCTTGCACATGCCTCACAAACATTATCTTCCTTGAACTTGATACTAGGTAACCCTATCACCAAGTCCTTGGAGACTAATTTGTTTAGCTGATTTAGACTGGCATGGCCAAGTCTTTTGTGCCACAGGAGGGGATCATTAACTAGCACACTTAGACTAGTGAGTTCATTTTCTGAAAGAGTTGACAAATCTACACTGTAAATATTGTTAGCTCTTTTTCCCTACAAAACAATCTTGTTAGTGGTAAGGTTAATCACAAAAAAATGGTAGAGATGAAATCTACAAGGTTACCTCTGTCACATAGTTGTGACACACTGATTAGGCTGTATTTCAAGCCATCTATCTAGTAGACATTCTCATTGGAATGAGAATCTGTCTTGCCTACCTTTCCAACCCCAATGATCTCAAATTTCTTTCCATTTCAAAAGGAGACATTACCTCCTTTCGGGTTCTCAAATGAAAGGAGCTGGTCCTTGTTCCCAGTCATGTGTGTTGAGCACCCACTATCCATGTACCATATTTGGGTACTCCCTGTCACTTAAACCTGGAAAATGGAATCAGGGGTTAGTCTTAGGAACCCAAACTAGTTTGGGTCCCTTTCAATGGGCAAAAAGAAGAATCAGATTCTTTCTTGCCCAACCAAGCAGCTTGTGTTTTTCTTGAACAAAAGCTTTGTTCCTTTGATTGTCCTTTTCTTTTGCATTGCATTTATTTTTATAAGATCCAGTCTTACCACAGTGTGTGCAGATCTTATTTTCAGGAAGTGTGAGGTACTTTCTTTTGGGGTCCCATTTTGGAGCTTGAGTCCCATAGCCAAGTCCTCTTTTGTTGCTGATGTGATGCTCTTGCAACCAGGAGAGAGCATCAAAAGCTTTGTTCCATTTGCAAGTTTTGTCTAGTTCATATTTCACCTTTCCAAGATCTTCTTTTAGAACCTTAATCACTTCATCTTTCTTGTACAGTTCATATTTCATTTTTCCTAGATTTTCTTCTAGAGTGAGAAATGAGTGATTAGCTTTGTTCTTTCCTGTTCCTAGTTTCAGTTTTAGATTTTCTGACCTGAGTTTTAAAATACTGTTGTCAAGTTCAAGAACTTGATTCTTCAACTCGCATTTTTATTATCAATCTCATCACCCTAAATTCTATACTTTTGATTTTGCTTTTAGAATAACACATTCCCTAGACGGAACTTCCTTTTCATTGTTAACTATTTCAGACTCATCAACGAAGTCTAATAATAGCTCATCCAACCTTCTTTAGACAAAAATTTAATTTTGTCCTTGAGATGTAGAAATTCATCCTCATGCTCATCATCTGATTCTCCAATGGTCATAAGAGCTTAATCTTCTTCAGCTTCATCTTCTGAGTCTTCATCAGAGGTTTCTCCCCAAGCAGCAACCATAGCCTTGGTTGAACATTTGTTTGTTTTTGGTTGAACCTGTTCCTTCTTCCTGTTTCTTCATTCATCCTTTTCTTTCTTCCACTTAATTTTTCATTGATGGCAATTCTTGATCATGTTCTCAGTCTTACCACACTTATAACAACCGTCATTGTTCTGTTTCTCAAGAGCTCTTGACTTGTTGAAATTTGTACCTCTTGGTGAACCCTTTCCTCTCATCAGGTACTTTTTGAAATTTCTAGTGATCATGGCCATCTCATCATATTGAGAGCTAGGCTTCTCTCCTTATTGGGTGTATCCATCTTCCTGGTTTACCTTCTTAGTTTATAAGTAGTAAGATTTCCAATCATTTCATCCAGTCTGAGAGTAGCCATATTCTTGGATTCCTGAATAACAATGATTTTGCTTTCCCAAGAAACTTGGAGAACTCTTGTCAAGATTTTCTCAACCTTTTCTTCTTCAAGAATAATCCTTCCAAGAAACTTAAGTTCATTTGTTAGTGCAATGAACCTAGTATACATCTCTTGGATAGTTTCTCCATCTTTCATAGTAAAATTCTCATATTGAGAATGCAGTAGTGTTCCTATGGATTTTTTACTTGATGTGTTCCTTCATGAGCCATTTGCAAGGTGTCTCATATCTCCTTGGCAGTAGTACAACTTTGGATTCTACTGTACTCATATGGACCTAATCAGCATACAAGCCATTTCTTGGCTTTTGCATTTTTCTCCCTCTTTTTCAGGTCATCGGTGGTGCAGTCAGCCCTTGTCTTTGGCACGTCCACTCCTTGCTCATTTTTTTCATTGTAGTTGCCAAAGGACCATCTATGTTCCAGAGTTCATAGTTTTCTCCTATGATGTGATCCTTCAACCTGTTCTTCCACCAAGAATAATACTGTTCATTGAACAGTGGAGGCCTGCAGTGGATTGTCCTTCCCAGTTTCCAGATGGTGCAGTCATGTTGATCTTTTCCTAAGATGTTAGCCTCTTCAAGGATAACCTGCTCTGATACCAATTGATGTTCCAAACGTCAATACCACACAAGAGGGGGGGGGGGGGGTGATTTTTGTGGTACCTAATTTTTTATCTAGAAGAACCTAGTTCTTATAGGTGTCCTAACTACTACTGTTGTGAAATTAAAAGGACAGAAAATAAAGAACACAAAGATTTTACGTGGAAAATACCTGACTCAAAAGGTGAAAAAACCACGACCTACTACTAAGTAGGAAAACAACATTTACAAAACTCTTGTAAACCTAATTATTAATGTTAGATATGTAAATATAGTAGAACTCTAGTTATAGTAGAACTCTAGGTTATTAGTATTATATATAGGGCTCATTGCATTATGTTTAATCTTAGTTATATTCTTCTCCCGTGCTTTCTCACATGGTATCAGAGCCAGGCTCATCCCAATTATTGTTGCCGATGTTGGGCCCCCATTTATATTGTCCACGCTCCAGAGATCTGGGCGTGATGGGGGGTGTTGAGTTGTCCCACATCGGAGGGATTTGAGGTCCTTGGTCTCCTTATATGGCTTGGGCAATCCTCACCTCATAAGCTAGCTTTTGGGGTTGAGTTAGGCCCAAGATCCATTCTTTTCATGGTATCAGAGCTTTGGTGAGATAATTATCGTTGTGCGTCATTCCAACGACATCCGGGAAGAAATAACTCGGTCACCGTGCAATTTTCCGGTGACCTAAGTGACTAATTACGTCAAAGTCACTAATTATCAGTGTTGTGCAAAAACCAACACCACCACAAGACTCGGAATAGAATTCCGACCAAACCCCAGAAATTTCTCCGGCAGACTCCCCGTCACGCGCCGCCACGTGCCGCCACAGCTGTCGGCGCGTCAGACCACGCGCCGGCGCGTGGGGCTGCTTCCAGCCAGTTTTTGGCTTCGCTCCAGAAGGACAGTTTGGTCGGCCTTAATTTCCGACCCTACCCATCCTTGTTCCGTTCGATTCCAACAACTTTCAGTTTTTCTGGCGACTTTTCCGGCAGCTACAGAGAGACTTTCCGGCCAGAATTTCAAAAATTTTCTTCAGGACAGTATCATCACCCTCGAATTCAGAGCCTACTCATGTTTTTACTTTTCAATTCCGACAACTTTGAAGTTTTTCCGGCATCTACAGTGATTTTCCGGCAAAAAAAAAAACAGTTTTCCTTCATCTGTTTCAGCAAATTTTCAACGATGTCTTTGGGAATCGATGCTTTCGGGTCTAGAAACCTGGGTTCGATGTTAAACTACATATGTAACAAGCTCGGTTCATATGATTTATATGCACCAGCTTGAGGGGGAGTGTTAGATATGTAAATATAGTAGAACTCTAGTTATAGTAGAACTCTAGGTTATTAGTATTATATATAGGGCTCATTGCATTATGTTTAATCTTAGTTATATTCTTCTCCCGTGCTTTCTCACAATTAACTCTAATCTCAGTGTGGCACATAACCTCAACAGTTGCGATACCTTCAAGTTAACTCTAACTTGAATACTCAAAGTACCTAATACAATTACTTCTATGAAAGCTGGAAAGGTACAATTTTAAACCACCTACTACAATTGAACCAGAATAAGAATAAACACAATGGAACTGGTTCTTTTATCTCGTTCAAGTAGCTTCAGGATTGCACACTTAAATCTCACATAAATTGCTTGCAAAATTTCCTAGCTCTTTTGCTCTCAATTTAGTTTAACTTCTATGTATTTGCAATACCTGTAAAAGAGAACAATCACAGTTATTTAATGAGTTAGTAATTAGAGTTTGATTGAGACTTAATTTCTAATCCTTTGAGTCCTAGCACAATACAAATTCCAATCCTTATCCTTGATCCGGATTAAGTTCTCTTCTCATAAAGAGACTTCATCTCATCATCCTTTATGCAACCTTTTCGATCAGTTCCGAAGATATTGATGCTTGATCCTTGAGACTTTTCTTCTTCACATGCATCTCACATGTACAAGTAGATAACCATTGTATCTCACATGATGGTCCTGGTCCATGACTGAGATCATTTGTCAATCTTCAAAACATTATCTAAACTTGGACCAACAGAAAGTTTTATGGGAATTCTCACTTATAGGCTTCCCGTAATCCTTTTGTAAATCGATTAAGTCAAACCCAAAATTAACCAAGAATGAGTATATATGTTTAACCGTGGCCAGTAAGGTTAAAGAAAAAAGAATTAAGAAAAAATTTATTTCTTTAAAAATTTGTAAAGAAGAGATAAATGAACAGAGAGTGAAGAATTAAAAAAAAGTATAGAAGGGGTAATTTCAGTTCATAATTTTGATAATACTGTAACAATATAGGTTTATAAAATAAGAGAGAGAGAGAGAGAGAGAGAGAGAGAGAGAGAGAGAGAGAGAGAGAGAGTATTGAGTAGGATTTTACAACATAATCCTTTAATCACAAAAAAAAATTTATCGGAAAAAATTCTTAATTTTTACCGTACCATAAAAATAAATTTTTTAATGCCTATTAATTTAGGTGACGATAATAATTCAGAAATATTTGCTAGAAGCCTTACCACAAGTTTAGAAGAGTTTAAGCTAGACATAGAAGTCGAAAGTTATTCGATAATAGATTTAGCCTTACATTTTATATACCTAGAACAAAATAATAGAATTTATTCAGACATATACAGAAAAAAACTGCATTTGATAATTTTAGTACTATCATATCATCAATCATACCATCTAAGAAGAAGATTATAATCTAAATTTATCGTAATCTTAATTTATCTTTGGTATCGGAGCCTCTGTGTGTGTGTGTTTATGCAAAGTTTCTAATATTTTATGGATTATGTTAATCGTTTGCAGTTTTAGTCTAGTTCTTTGCTATTATAGTAATCTAGTTCTTTGTCGTTACATTTTAGTTTTGCTACGTACAAGAATCTATCTCATGTTAAAAATTATTTATTTTTAATTGAGTTCTCAAAATTGATCATCACTATTTGATTCAATTATCATCAACGATAAATGATAAATTTTTTAAAGAGCAATTGGTTTGATAGCACAACAACAACAATTTTTAACTACCTAGTAAAATCACACATAATGGGGTCTAGGGATGGTAAT
The DNA here is from genome assembly GCA_034376525.1 of Nicotiana benthamiana. NCBI lineage: Eukaryota > Viridiplantae > Streptophyta > Magnoliopsida > Solanales > Solanaceae > Nicotiana > Nicotiana benthamiana. Next base: position 122,319,732 of record CM067334.1, on the reverse strand, counting down.
GTGTATGTAGACCTTACCTCTGACCCGATAGGGCAGAAAGACTGTTTCCGACAGACCCTTGGCTCAAAGCAATTGGTTTGATAGCATTACAATGAAAATGTCATTTCCAGAATATATATTTGGTAGCGTATGTCTCATATTTAAGAAAAACCGATAAATAACCGGAAAAACCAAAAAATCGACAAACATCGGTCCAAACCGAATCAATAAAAAACTGACTTAATTGTTTTAATTTGGTTCCAATATTTAAAAAGTTAATTTAATTGGTTTGTTTTCTTCTTAGAAAAAACTCGATCCAAACCGAACCATAAACACCGCTAGGCAAGAGTATTTTCAATTAATAATAACCATGTGAGTTACTCTTCATTTCTCAATTCATGTGATTACATTTTAGTTTTCATTTGTCCCAAAAAGAAAAATATCTTAAAAATAATATTAAATTTCTCATTTTGCTATCAAGAATCATTTCTAATCATATAAATATATCATAAATATTTATAATTTTGTTATAAACTAAAGCAAAAGACAAGAACAATAGAGCAAGAACAATAGCAATAGAGAGAAGAGTAGAGAGAGTTCTTCTTATTGTGTTGAGAGGGGTTTCAAGGGATGATTTACAATGGTAGGGGGCACCTCTATTTATAGGGGAGAGGAAGATTTAGCTACCACTAATAGAACTCTAAAATCTCTCTAATTAAATACATTAAAGACATTCACCTTAAATAGAAGTGTAAGAATCTTCTATTTCATAACACTCCCCCTTGAATGTCTATTCAATGATGTGCCTCGTTAAAACCTTAAAACAAAACCCAATGGGAAAAATTAAAGTAAGGAAAGAGTACACATGTTTGAATATGCGCCTATTGGTTGCCTCGTTAAAAACCTTGCAAGGAAAACCCAGTGGGACAAAACCTTGTAAGGGAAAAAGAGTGCAACGCGCATTGACTCCCCCTAATGAGTACGTCAATTTATATCCTTGAGCATTTGCATTCCAACCTTGTGCATCATCTTCAAAACGATCTTTGGTAGATGCTTGATAAATAAATCAACCATATTGACTTGAATAAATATTCCGCACCTTGAAATCATCATTCTTGATAGGTATGAACATCTTCATATGATGTCGTGGAATAACACTTCAATATCTCCATAGATGCATTCTCAATGCCATCATGCTTATAGTTATGGCAAGATACATATGTACACAAATTGTACTAAAGATGTGGTACTTCAGGACCAAGGATTGCATATGCTTCAAGCAACTTAAATCTTTCAAGTTAAGTCATGTAAGTCACATAATAGACTTTAGCTGCATATCAAAGTTTCATGTCATGCTAAACAAATAAGATATCGAAAATTGACTATACATACCTTTGCCTTTATACTTTCAAGCATATGAACTATAGGTTCAAAGCTACATGTCTTTCATATGGGATCAATTCTTCTTGAATTGTATCTCTTCCATTTAGTTACTTTCTTTGAGTCAGCAAATGCGTTTAGCATGCTTTGCAATATGTTGCAATTTGAATTATCCCTTTTATGAACTTCAGGTTCATATCATGATATTCGGGGATATACATATACAAATGAGAATTCATCCCATGTAACATTTTCTCAAGTGTTTATCATGTCTCCCCCTCATGTTAGTAAAACTAACATGTTTCCTCAACTTTGGAAAATCATCTTTGTGCATTATGTCAATATACACAGCACCTTAATATAAGATGAAATTATTTGGTTCCTAACCCTGAACCACTTTTGAGGGGAGAATATACTCTCGTATACAACTTATATCAAACTGATATATACAACTTCGTTCTCATAAGGAACAGTTTAGCTATTAAGTGGAAAGCACTCAATAATTATCTTGCTAAACCAACTTTGATATAAACCAACTTATCAAGATTAACTGTCTTGAGTAGAGAATCTGGAAACTATGCTCGAAGTTAGATTACTGAGCGTTTTACCTCGCAAGCACGGCCAGGCTGCGGGTTAATAACAATTGCGCATGTAACCATTCCATAGATGCATCATATGTGGTATACATGGCGGGTGAATGGGCCCATATTCACCTTTGATATTTCCAGAATCAAGGGGCTTCAACCCGAACTCTTTAGTTGGTCAGTTCATTAATGAGAACAAGTGATACAAGAGTATTCGTAAAGAACTTTCTAGTTCTTTAATATTCACCTATGTGAATTTGCACATCATACTTAAAATGAGATGGCTAACATAAATTATCAATATTGGTAAACTTCAAATTTACACCATGACATGTGCACTTATCAATAAACTTCGAGTTTATTATGACATGGCTTTATATACCAATAGATATCCACTTTATTGTGGCATTCTTTCGTTTGTGTAGTACAAACTGGAGAACAAAGCGGGTAGCTTTTCATATACAAATTACCCCGCTACAAGTTGTAGTAATAGGAGAATCAAAGCCTTCCTTTATTTATAGTCTCAATATAATCAATCGCTTTCGCGTGTACTTTGGAAACTGAATAAGTTTCTTTGAGACTTACTACAGCACAATACTCAATTGTGTTTCTCCAACATAGTAATAATTGGCTCTTCGAGAGCTCTCAATTAATTTTGTACTACCACAGACTGAGGTTCGAGATCCTCACATTCTTGCATTCCGTATTTTCAAGAGTCTCAGGCTCAATAGATTCTTCGTGAATCTCGGAATTAATCAAATCATGAGCGTCCTCATGTGATTCTTTCATAGTGTCATTTAGATCGTTCTTTTTCCTCTTTCTAGGATTTCGATCTTTGGAACCTAATGGTCTGCCACGCTTCTGGCGTGCATTTGACTCATTGGATATGACACTAGATATTTGTCCAATAGGGACTTCAATACGGATCGGAACATTTTCCGCGTGAATGTGGGATTTCGTTATCCTCTTCAAGTCCGTAAATGCGTCAGGCATTTGATTTGCTATTCTTTGCAAATGGATAATCTTTTGTACCTCTTTCTTTCAAATAGAGGTATGTGGATCAAGATGAGATAATGATACATTTTTCCACAAAATTTCCCATTTGGTTTCACCGACTTCTCCCCCTAATTTTGGGAAAAGTGTCTCATCAAATTGACAGTCTGCAAATAGTGCAGTGAACAAATCTCCTGTCATTGTTTCGAGGTAGCGAATAATGGAGGACGATTCATACTCAACATATATTCCTAACCTTCTTTGCAAACCCATTTTGGTGCGGGATGGCGGTGCTACAGGCACATATACTGCGCATCCAAAGCTTCTTTAATGGGATATATTGGGTTCATGACCCAAAACCAATTGCAATAGGGAATATTTGTGATAATTCGTCAGTCAGAGACGAACTAGCATTGCTGCATGCGAAATGGCGTGACCCTAAGCCGAAGCGGGCAGCCGACAAAGTAGCATTGCTGCATGCAAAATGGCGTGAACCCAAACCGAAATGGGCAGCCTCGTTTTCATGAAGAATTCAAGATTATTCTCATCTATTATTCATTAACTTTGCAAATGCAAGGTTGCGTGATGGCAACAAGCACACATTAGACCATCTACAGGATGCGTCTATCAAGACCATGAAATACCTAAACGACCCACTAGGTGGGTGAATAGGTCCACAAATGTCCCCTTGTATACGTTCCAGAAACGGGGGTGACTCGGTCCCAACCTTTGTGGGGGATGGTTTGATAATCAGCTTGCCTTGATAACACGAAGTGCAAGGATATTCATTACTTGAAAGGATTTTGAAATTCTTTAACGGATGCCCATATGAGCTTTCTATAATCCGTCTCATCATGGTTGATCCTGGGTGACCCAGTCAATCATGCCAAAGTACAAATGTATTGGACTCAGTATTCTTTAGATTTATTGTTGAATGTGCCTCAATTGCACTAATTCTTGTCCAATACAGGCCACAAGATAAAGACGGGAATTTCTCAATAACCCTCTTTTGGCCGGAGACATTCTTTGAAGTGAGGACGAGATATTCGAGATTATCTTCATCCATTGTCTCAATATTGTAGCCATTCCGGCGTACATCTTTAAAACTCAACAAGTTTCTCATAGACTTGGAGGAGAACATAGCATTCTCTATGATCAACGTCGTGCCTTTGGGCAGAGTTACGATGGCTCTTCCGGAGCCTTCGATCAATTTACTTTCCATGGTATGACATACAAAAGAAATACAGGAACATAAGAATAAGCAAGTTCAATTCCTTTTGTGTCACATAATATTTTCAAAATCTGCTACTAACAGTTGACAAATAAGATATGTTGTCCATAATCAATTACTATGCAGTTTGAAAATTTCAGCGTTTTTCATAAGACAATCGATTATTAAACACACACAATCGATTGTTGGAACATAGACAATCGATTGTTAAACACACACAATCGATTATTTGTTATTTTTGAAAAACTTCATAGCATACTGTCTTAAGACAATCGATTGTTAAACATCGACAATCGATTGTGGATGATTTTTGAAAAATTCCAGATTACACTGCCTAACGACAATCGATTGTTAGATATAGACAATCGATTGTGGGTGATTTTTGAAAAATTCCAGACCTCACTGTTTCAAGACAATCGATTGTTAGACAAAGACAATCGATTGTTGGCTATTTTTGAAAAATTCCAGAACACACTGTTTCAAGACAATCGATTGTTAGCCAAAGACAATCGATTGTTGATCAATTGTTTTTCAACTTTCATGCGAAAATAGTTGATAATCGACTAGTTTTTCAGGCTAGTCGATTACCCCCACTGGAAAATAAAAGTTTTATTGATATTTGAACATATTGAAGATATTCTAAAGAACTACTGCTAACATTGCTTTATGAACTAACTAATACGAGCTAATGCTAATGACTATTAGTTTATTCACTAACTAATACAAATAAGTAGAACAAAATCAAATAACTCCATCTTCTTTCATCACGGATCCATCTCCGAATAGGTGGTCTATTTTTCCATCGGGTTGCTCAAAGAAGTCTGCCACATCCAGGTGGGTGATATCCTCATTGTCGTCATAGACAAAATTTGTTTCAGGGCCTTTTCTCTTTCGAGATGCTTGATAAAGGTCAACCAAGTGTCTTGGTATACGGCAAATCCTAGACCAGTGCCCATTTCCACCGCAACGATAACATATAGTTTCTGAACTATTTGCCTTAGGATCTTCTGGACCCCGTTTCTGCTTTCGGTGGTTATCTCTCTTTAGGGGGTGACGGACTTCTTTGGAATTTCTTCTTTGTCCACGTCCTTGGCTTTGACCCCGTTTATGACCGTGATCATGGTCCCTTTTATGTTTGGCATAATGCGAGTGCACCATATCTGCTTCAGGCAGTGGTGTAGACCCAGTTGGTCTATTTTCGTGATTTCTCATGAGCAGATCATTATTTCGCTCAGCCACTAGTAAGAGAGAAATCAGTTCAGAGTACTTCGTAAAGCCTTTCTCTCGATACTGTTGCTGCAGTACCATATTGGAGGCATGAAACGTTGTAAACGTTTTCTCAAGCATATCGTAATCGGAGATGTTATCTCCACATAGCTTCAGTTTAGAAGTAATTCTGAACATAGCAGAATTATATTCAGAAACGGACTTAAAGTCTTGTAGCCTCAGATGGGCCCAATCATATCGTGCTTGTGGCAGAGTGACCAACTTCAGGTTGTCATATCTCTCCTTTAAGCTGTTCCACAAAACGAGTGGATCCTTGACGGTGAGATATTCAATCTTCAAACCTTCGTCAAGGTGGTGGCGCAAGAAAATCAAGGCCTTCGCACAATCTTGGGTGGATGCTTTTTCTTTATCTTTGAGGGTGTCTCCGAGACCCATAGCATCTAGGTGGATTTCAGCATCCAACACCCATGTCATATAGTTCTTGCCCGAAATTTCAAGGGCAACGAACTTTCTTTTCATAATGTCAGACATAATCGAAAATTAAATTAGGAAGAGGGAAATACCTTAGATTTTTCGAGAATGGTTCTTGAGATGGTAGAGTCTCGTGCTGATAACGTGTTATAAACTAAAGCAAAAGACAAGAACAATAGAGCAAGAACAATAGCAATAGAGAGAAGAGTAGAGAGAGTTCTTCTTATTGTGTTAAGAGGGGTTTCAAGGGATGATTTACAATGGTAGGGGGCACCTCTATTTATAGGGGAGAGGAAGATTTAGCTACCACTAATAGAACTCTAAAATCTCTCTAATTAAATACATTAAAGACATTCACCTTAAATAGAAGTGTAAGAATCTTCTATTTCATAACAAATTTAATGATTATAATAAAAATCTTTATTTTTTGTTAAATGAGATGAAGTGTGAATAGAATAGTACTACCGCGAGCACTACGCATATGGCAAGGACCAAACAAAAGTTAACAGAACATGTTTACTTTAAAAACCTCTCTTAAACCCTACACAGCCGCTTATCAGTTCCAACTCCCCCTTCTTAGTTCTTCCCCCATTATCTCGTCCCTACAAAATCCTCCTCTCCATTAAGTACACCTATTGCTCTGGTGAGATATTTCTCACAATCAATAATGAATGTACTCGATCAATTGATCTTAATAATAGTTATTAATTCTTTTAAAAGCAATAAATAAGGAATCAAGGTGTGTTAATAATAATGGGGGTCTCTTATGAATCCTGAATCGGTTATCATATTTATCATTGATGGTCATAAATCGATCCTTTATGCGAATTTAAAAATGGGGTATTTCTATTTTTTGCCGTACAAGTGATATATAGTATACATAAGCTATGCTTCTGAGAGCTTAGGGAATTGTGCATGATCATCAGTTATTAAAAACTTTGCAATCTTGATTCTTTTGTGACAGAAGTTTACTGCATTGATCTCTCATGGATTCAGATCCTTTGGCTTCTAATACAACCAAAGCACCTAGAAAGGTACATATTTTTCGATATGTTTGTGTGTTGTTTTATATATCTGATTGATTCTTATTTTTGTTATTTGAATGCAATGTTTGTTTGATTTATGCAGGTGAGATTTGCACCCAAAGGCCCTCCTCGTAGAGCACAAAAGACTGTTCTGCCTAAACCGTAATAAATCGAAAACTTGAATCTGTTGGATGTATCTAGTTTTCTTATTCTTTACTGGGACTATAATTTGCTATTCTTATTGCTTTCAGAGAAAATGTTGAAGAGGAGGTTGATGCTGCTAAAGCAGAGGAATTGATGCAGCGGTTCAATGTATTTATACTTTTGCTGATTTCAATTTATTCAAGAGTATAGCTTAATGATTTGGTTTGTGGTCTAATATAAAATTGTTCTGCTTTTAATTGTAGGAAGTTTCTGCTAAAATTAAACCTAAAGCTGAAAAGAAAGGTACATCTTTTTACCTGATGATTTTTTGATCTTTTTGAAAAAACGACTTTTACATGTCAATGATCAGTAAGGGTGAATAAGAGTGGATCGAAGAAAGAAGTCGGTTCATTATTTAGAAACGTAAACTCTATCATATCCCTTTATCGTATGTATGATATTTATGGTGCGACTCCAATCACCTGAATTTTAGATGGCAATATTCTGTAGATATTTGTAATAAGTTGAGTTTATAGTCTATGAAAAATATATATATATATATATATATATATATATATATATATATATACACCATAATTGGATCTAGAAAATTTGATCTTAGGAATTGAATTTGGACTCCTCTCAGCATTAAAGGGCAGCCTAGTGCAATAAACTCCCGCTATGCGCGGGGTCCGGGGAAGGTCGGACCACGAGGGTCTGTTGTATGCATCCTTAACCTGTATTTCTGCAAGAGGGTATTTCCCAGACTCGAACCGGTGACCTCCTGGTCACATGACAACAACTTTACCAAGTACGCCAAGGCTTCCCTTTGAAAGTTAAAAGCATTAAAAACCATAAAAAGATAATACTCAAGAATTCTTGAAAGCTGCTCAACCCCTTCTGAATTTTGCTCAAGTGTAGTTACTGGTGAAGTTTGCCATTTGACAGTTCCCCAATGCTGTTAAGTGTTAACATGTCTATTATTCTGAAAAACAAAGAAGTTATACAATCTAGTTTTGCATTCAGCCCAAGTCCAGCATTTTAACTCTTACAGCTTCTAACATTGGAAATTGACAATTCCTGCATTCAATACCTTTTCCACCCTCAGCGTATGTTGATCAATTGTTTTACATTTCTAGTTCTTAATGCTTTTTGGAAATCTGTCATGAGTTTACTTCAAGATATATAGGACCTACTAATCTTGATATTCTTAGAATTTCTTCCTTGAATTTCTGTAGGACCTACTCAAGTTGCATTTGGATATGGAGGTTCATCATCTGCACTGAAATCGTATGGCCCTCTCAAGGGTCATAAAAAGTTTGACAGCTCAATCGGCAAGTGTTTTCTCTAACCATTTTACTTTCTGCTATATGGATATTTGCAGCCTATTTAACGTCATCTTGGTTTTGCAGGTGGTACAGGCGTGCAGCAAGTGCAGAAAGAATACACCGAGCCATGGGTTGGTTTTAAAGATTAATGCACTTCGTATTCAGTCTTTTCCGCTGCAAACATTCTTGTGCCTGATGTTTTCTTTCCCATTTTGTATCTCAGGATTATTATACCAACTATCCTATGACTCTTCCCTTGAGGAGGCCCTATTCAGGAAATCCAGGTAAAGTTCAGCCAATGCTATGAAAACCAAAATGCTATCATTTTGGAAGAGACAAAGAGCACACCGTATATTGAGACATGAAAAACTTAATTAAGCAGCCGAGCTTTTCAATTTGGGCTGTGATTCGCTTATTTCAGATTCTTTAATATGATGATTTACCATTCATACACACCTTTCACCATTATACCTAATCAAAGAATTGATCTTATGTTGTAGAACTCCTTGACGAGGAAGAATTTGGGGAAGCCTCGCGAAGCTTGAGTTACGATGAAACTTCCATAAAACCAGCCATGGAGCTTGGTCTAATGGTTAGTTAACTGGTTGATGATTTGGCTTCAGACTTATTTTTAAGTAATTTTCATGAATACTTACATTAATAATTGTTAGGAGGAGAATCTGGAGGAAAAGATGTTCTTCATTCAATTACCAATGGCCATGCCAATGTTGAAGCAATCGGTTAAAACAGAAGGCAGTGAGGCGAGCAGCTCAAGGCCTTCAAAGACTAAGGCGTATAACATAAATGAATTACCTAGGGGCTTCATGGGTAAAATGTTAGTGTACAAGAGTGGTGCGGTTAAATTGAAGCTTGGTGAAACCCTTTATGATGTAAGTTTGCTTCATTACAATATAACTAGAACTTGTTTCGTATGAGTTTCATTTTGTATCTTTGGAAGAGCAACTAATTTACACCTAGCTAAACTACCATATGCCTTAAAAATCATTTAACTGGAGAAGTGTATTCACCATGAGACGAATTTGTTAAAGTAAGAAAACATCTTCATGCTGATGGTAATGCACTGCAGGTTTCTCCAGGTATGGATTGTGCGTTTGCGCAGGATGTTGTCGCTGTTAATACAGAAGAGAAGCATTGTTCTAACATTGGGGAGCTTACTAAGCGTATCATTATAACACCAGATGTTGACTCAATCTTGGATTCTATTTGATTTATGATGGTTTACTTTCTAGTTATTATGCTTCAGTTAAACATATAGCAATTGCTATTTCCTATTTGAAGTTAGAAGAGGTTTGTTTCTATCTCACATATGCATTTAGTTGAACATTTTCCATAAATTAATGAAAATTCTTTATTTTTTTACTGAAGACTAGTATCCATGTTTTAAAGCTTGTGTCACTCTTTATATGTGATATTCAGGATCAGCTATTCTAGTTTTACCCCACTCGAGTAGCAATCATGCTTAGACTGTAACATGTCCATAGAGTTTTACTGGTTGGCAGCTCTTGTACAGAACTTCTCAAAAAAAATTTGTGCTGGATTAAAAATATCAATTAATAGAGCCTTATTTGGTATGCCCTTTTTATGTCAATAAAATTAGCAAATGAAAGAGTCCTATATTCCATAGAAGACTTTAAGTCCTGTATATTATAAAGATCAACTCTAACAATTTTAGAATGGCTTATTACTTCAACAACAACAATAACTACCCAGTATATTCCCACAAAGTAGGGCCTGGGGAGGGTATACATACACATGCCTTACCCCTACCCGAAAGGACAGAGAGGTCAGGAGAAAGGGAAGAGAAAGAGGGGGAGAAAGAAAAAGAAAAGCAAAAACGCATTAGTGACTCCAACAGTAACGCATAAATAGTAAACTACACATAAAATCATAAATTAAAAGGCATGCGATAACATTTACCAGTAACTACCATAGGGGGCATGATACAAAACGCAAGACATCTATGGAGGGCCCTACCAAAGGAAAGAAGTGCGAAAAGCTCTAAAAACCCCTATCCTACAACTCTAATATTAGACCTCCAGACTTTTCTATCAAGGGACATGTCCTCGTAAATCTGCATTATATGACATATCCTGCCTAATCACTTCTCCCCAATACTTCTTAGGCATCCCTCTACCTCGCCTCGCGCCATCCACCGCTAACCGCTCACAACTCCTCACCGGGGCACCGGGGCTTCTCCTCCGCGCATGCCCCAACCACCTCAGCTCGTTTCCCGCATTTTCTCATCCATTGGGCTCACCCCCACCCTCTCCTGAATAATTTCATTCTTAGCTCTATAAAATTTCCCTTTGAGTTTCGGTGTCACTTTCTTGTCACACAAGACTCCTGACGCAAGCCTCCATTTCAACCACCCCGCCCCTATTCGATGAGTGACATCCTCGTCGATCTCTCTGTCCCCCTGAATCACCGACCCAAGATATTTGAAATGGTCCCTCATGGGGATGACCTACGCTCCAAGTTTCACGTCCCTGCCTACTTCGCTCGACTCGGCGCTAAACTTGCACTCCAGGTATTCTGTCTTAGACCTACTCAATTTGAACCCTTAGACTCGAGAGTCTGTCTCCAGACCTCCAACCTCTAACACCGACCCTCGTCTCGTCTTTCAAGACTATGTCATCAGCAAATAGCACATACCAAGACACATCCCCTTGAATATAGCTTGTCAGTGCATCCATCACCAAGGTAAATAAGAAAGGGCTAAGCGTTGATCCTTGATGAAGCCCCATATCCACGGGAAGTGATCTGAGTCGCCACCCACCGTCCTAACCCTAGACTTCGCTCCATCTTACATGTCCTTGATCGCTCTGATGTAGGCTTCCGGCATGCTCTTCGCCTTTAGGCACCTCCATAACACCTCCATTGGGGCCTTGTCATACGCCTTCTCCAAGTCGATAAATACCATGTGTAGGTCCTTCTTCTTATCCCTAAACAGTTCCACCAATCTCCTGACAAGGTGGATAGCTTCTATAGTGGAGCGACCCGGCATGAAACCGAACTAGTTCACATATATGGATGTCACCCCCCTCACGCTCGCCTCAACTACCCGCTCCCAGACTTTCATGGTGTGACTAAGTAATTTGATGCCCCTATAGTTGTTACAACACTGGATATCCCCTTTGTTCTTATACAGGGGCATGACTGTACTCCACCTCCACTCCTCCGGCATCCTCTTAGTCCTCCTCTTAGTCCTGAAGATCTCATTGAACAACCTAGTCAACCACTCCACACCTGTCCTACCCACGCCTTTCCAGAACTCCACCGGGATCTCGTCTAGCCCAGTCGCTCGACCCTTACTCATCCTACGCAAAGCCCCCACGACCTCCTCCACCCTAATGCGCCTCCAGTACCAAAGGTCTCTATAACGCTCTGACTACCCTAGCTCCCCTAGCTCTGAATGGCTTATTACTTCAGCCTTCATTATTCCCATAGCTCTGACGCGGACATTATATGTATATGTTAAAAGAAGTATAGATGGGATTACACATATGTTTAACATGTATTTTCAACTTAAAACTCATAGCGTTTATGTCCTGCATTTGGTGGGCACGAGCATAGATTTGGAATAGCAACACATACATAGTTAAAGCCACAGCTACATATTCCCTTGATCACAAGCTCTTGCAGTTTTATGATATTGATAGGACCATATCTTGTATTACAACTTCCACTTGAAATGACAAAGTAAAAAAGTTAAATATTCCAATTAAGCCAAGGAATGAACAATCTTAATTGAAAGAAATCTAATCCTATAATCTTTCATCCAATTTCTTCAAATAAATTTTGTTTCTTAAAAAGATAACTTAAATAAAAACGCTAATAATAAAAAAACGATTGAATTAAATAAGAAAGATAAGCTTAAAAGAAGGTAGATAAATATCCTCAATTCTCGTCTTTTTCCTTATTGTTTATGCAAGGATATTAAACAGTCAAGTGACACGAAAAAACTTAATGCATGCATTTAATGATCAAAATTAAAACGAAATGAGCTAGTTTTATAAAACAAAATAAAAGAATATTAAAATTAACATGTGGGTGGCAAACTTATTGAATTTGAGTTACCAAAATAGTTTTGTTATAACAAAAGAAAGGAGATTCGTACAATATTTTTAAACTACAAGGGACGCGTAAGCTACAGCCTACAAGAAGAAATTTCATGGTAGTTTTTTTGAAAAATCCCGAAAATATTGAAAATGAGTAATCTAATTTTACTATAATAGAAGATTGAAACCTTCAATAATCAATACAAATTGTTGAAACACATTACACACCATACGTCAAGAAGGAGTGCTTTTCTAATAAGCCAACAATTCAGGGACTGTATTCCGAAAATAATATAATAATGAACTAGTATTAGAACATGTGCAAATGCATGGACACTAATCATATCAATTATTTAAGTTATTTGAATTGTATGTAATAATCTTAAATTTACACTTTCTCAATAAATATAGATAATCATTGGATATTAACTACATGAAGAAAATTAATTATTTCTTCTATTTTTCTTTTTTGATATCATTCTTGTCAGCGTCATTGGATCCTAAAAATAGTTAGAAAGCAAAATAATAACTCATATTTATGGCAAAATCATCAAATGTTGAGACAATAAATCACTCTTTTAATAAGATTTAAAAGACCCTTAACATTTAAGCCTTCTAAATAATTATAGATAATCGTCAGATATTAATTAAGAAACATTATATGAACAAAGACTAATATTTTCTCATTTCTCGTAGTGATAATCTTATTTTTGTACTATTCTCATATGTGTCATTGGAACCTAAAAATATCCACAAAGTGCAATAATAACTTATATTTATGGCAAAGCACAAATGCTGACACGATATAAATAATTCTTTGATTACGACGTGACTCTTATCTACGGATTTGAACTCTTATTTGGTATGGTTTTATCTTTCAAAAAATATTTCTATTTTGAAATTTCAATTTCTAAATATATTATAATAATGATTATCTTTATAATAATGCAAGTGAAGATATTATCGTTAATTTAAAATTCGCTTTAATCGGCTATTTAAAAATTTAAGTGATTCTTTAGCCGGATTTATTTCAGTATGAATCCACTTTAAGTTTATCAGTATTTCTAGATTTAGAAAATATTATTTCTATCACTCGTGCAATTAATTAGTCTTAATTGGAAAGAAGTTAGATATCCTGTATTTAGGTAACATTTCCCTTAATTGTAATTATTCGTTTCATGTTAATTTTCTTATTGTTGAATTGAGTATTATGGAATCGGTGTTTCATATTATTTCTTCCTTGTTGAGTTGTTCTTATTGCGCTTAGTATTTCTCTATTACTGTTATTCCTTGTGAGTTAGTTGTACCGTCTTTTAGTGAAAGAAAATACCTGAGTTGATTCCCTTGCTTTGTTCCTGTATATATTGTCATTTATTGTGTTGTACCTGAGAATGTGATGCACGAGGTTTCTGCCGTGTGGCTGTTGGTACTGTGATGCACGAGGTCTCTGTTTTGTGGTTTTTGTTAAGGGGTTGCACGAGGTCTTTGCCATGCTATTGTTGTTATTGATGTTTTGCACATGCGTCGTAATAAGGTGGATATGTTATATGCTCATATGTGGGTTGGGCATGTGGTGGAATAAGGTGGGAATATTGTGATGCACGTGTGGCAAAATAAGGCGGTGTTTATTATATTATTATTGCACACATGGCAAAATAAAATGGGCTATGTCAGGGGTTGATTGTAAAGAATTATGACGACCTGTGGAGGCATTCCTTTTTGTTAATATTGTGATTGTGGATTGTTTACCTATATGAGCTTTACCGCTTAGAAGTTGTGACATAAACTTTGTACATGCGGTCCGTTCTCCTTTTTATGTTTACTAGTTAGTAGAATTCTTGTTAAAACCCACTTGCACAAGCATACACGTAGTTGGACATTCCCATTAGAGGTGAATTCCTTATGATTTTTCTACGAGTGGAGGTACGCCTTCATTTATCCATTATATATGTGAGAGTGGACCTAGTTAGCCAGTTAGTTATCATACGTGAGATTGATGGGGTACAGGATGCCAAGTGTTAGATTTCAGATGCTGGGTTTTCGTGAGTTGTGGTTGTCCGAGATTTTTGGTAAAATTGTGGAAAGAGTTGAATAAGACCTTATGTTATCATTAGTGTAGGATATAAGTTATTGACTTGTGTTCCCCTTGCCGTGCTGTGACTTTAGGATTTTGATTATGATTCTGCCGTCATTTCGTATCATCATTTATTATAGTCTTGTTCTTACTTGTTGTTTTTTTCTCTTATTATGAAGTGTAGCATTTTTTAGTCTTTCATGCAATTTTTACATGTTTATGTATAGTTTTCATTATTCATATGATTATACTTTTTATTTGAGCGGTATGTGCCTTGACTGTTCCTCGTCACTACTCCATCGAGGTTAGTCTTGATATTTACCGGGCACCGCCGTGGTGTGCTCATGCTACCCTTCTGCATATTTTTGTTGTGCAGATACAGGTACTCTCACTCAGTTCTGTCAGCCTTGGAAGGAGGTGTATTGGTAGAGACTTCGAGGTACATCTGCTACGTCCCCAGATTGAGGAGTCCCTTTCCAGTTTTGTGTAATAAGTATGGCTCTTTCAGTATTTCTCCTTTGTATAGATATTCTTGAATCAGAGCCTCTTATGTATCCCTTAGCTTGTGATTTGTGAGATTTCGAGTTTTGAAAATTTTTGTTAGCTTCGAGATTTTTTATTGTATGTGCCGAACGGCACCTTAAATACATGTTTATTTTATTAAATCATTGTTAATTATTTTTCGGCAGCTTATGGTTTATTCTTCCGCATTTCTAGGCTTACCCAGTCGTAGGGACTAGGTGCCGTCACGACATGTTCATGGAGGACGAACTAGGATTGTGAAAAAACGAAACACACACATAGCACAGATCATAACATCTTCCATACTTAATATATTATTTTTAATTTTAAGATTTAATAATACATGGATTGTTCATATGACTATGAGTAATTAAAACCCTTTTTGTTCTGGGGTTATGGATAGTTTTTGATTGTTGATATTTAAACGTTATTTATATTTCTTGAGTATATTAAACTATTTTGCTTAGTTAATTTTAATCTTAATTATGTTACTGCATAGTTAATAGTAAAATACTATATACGAATTTGTAGTTGAACTCGGAAAAAAACTATATATTGCATATAAGATTTAATAGAGTAAGATCTTGAATCTGGACATTAGATAACAGATTTGTTATTACGATAGAGATATGCTAGTTGCCTTACTTGTTTATTATTGCAAGAATTACATATGCATTCTAGTTAATTCTGATTTTATGGACATATAGTATTAGAATGGCTTGAATAGGCAAGCAAGGCGTCGAAAGAATCTTGCGAGTAAAATAAACTCTATTCATCAATATATCAGATATATCAAGTAGTTAACTCAACCAAAAAACTAAGCAAAATACACACTAGTGCTATAACCCCAAACTATTTGAATCTTATTGAATTTTCTCCTAAGTTATTCGTGTGCTCGACTTGCATACTTATCTCCTCACTCACTTGTTAATTTTTGTAGGAGTCTTAGCTAAGTAAAATCACACTCATCTTCCCGAAAATCACTTGAATGAATAATTTGTAAATAGTTTAGTAAACCCTTTCTTCTCCTACGATGGCTTGACCAGGTGTATTTATACCCTTCAAAACCTAGGTCTACTAGATTACAATAGTTTAGGTAGTCTATTAAAGAATTTGCTCGCTTCTGGTTAATACTTCTACCCCTATACTTATCAGTGAATTTATTACTTCGTTAAAATAACCTCCCACTAACCAAGGACCTTTGTAGTCATCATCAATATTCCTAAGGTTATCCAATAACATACATCTATTATGAATATCATTACTAGCGTAAATGGCAGTAAATAACCAAGATAAGTTTTAGGCTTTACCTCAATCATTACATCAATGGCTTACCCATTTCTAGTGAAGTTGTTGATTGTCACCACTTCATTATTTCATAGAACTAGGAACCCTCCACTTTGGCCAACTGCTGGGACCTCTATCATCTCTGTAAAGATAAAATCCTCTAAGATAGAGATGTGACTCTCCATTTTTGCTTCTTAAAGTGCAACTAAACATGGTTTGTGAGTGTCCATAAGTTCTCTAAATTGCCTACCAAAGCCGGCATTATTAGCATCTCTAACATTCCAAATTATAATGTTATTGGGCTGATGCATGGGATTATTATTAAGGGGGTTTTTGTTGTGAAACCTACTGAGCTAGGGGACTAGTATCACTATATTCTTCCCCACAGTTGGGTCCAATGGAGGTCGTATGTCTAGTGAGCACTTGTATAGTGTCGCTGGGAAATTGAAGATAGACTTCTTATCTTGCATCTCCCTGAATATGAGTATTTTTACCTCGCTTTGGCTTGAACAAGCCACTACTGGCTCCCCCAAGTGGCAAGTTTTTCTCCCCCTCTTCTTCCTCCTGGAGCCCTTACTGGAGCTTGCTCTTCCATTGGATCTAATTGTGGGTCATGTTGTTGGTTGTGCATGGGTTGAGCAGTCCATTGTGTGAATACTGGATTCAAGAGCATTAGATACTCTGGAAAAAAGAATGGAAGATTTTGAGGTAGGTTTTGAGGCATCTGCTGGTTGGCGTTGCCTGGGATATTTCACTTCTGTTGCATGTTATTTACTAGGTCTTGGTTCATTGATGGGGCTAGTGGTTGGAGAATGTTGCTCATTCATATTTGGCTGACATAGTTATGTATAGCTAAGTTCATCCCCTCTGAGATCAACTGAGCAAGGAAATGTGTGTTTTGGATTATCATGGTGGACTCCTGCCCATTTATCTCCATGTTGAAAGACACTGCATGACCTTGAAGTCCCAATTCCACCGACGATTTTGGTACATGGTTGGGTGGGCTTGGTGGTTGAGTATAGATCACTAGGTTTGAGGGGAATTGTGGTGGAAGATTTGGTAGATTGTTCATTGTTGGATTTCGAGAAGATGGATTAGCTGTATCAATTGAAATCCTTTCCTTAATGTGAGTGGAGGTCTTAGTATTTTGTTGAGCTTGGTTGTTTATATGAGGAGTGGTGGGAAGGTGATGGGGGGAGGGGGGTTGCTAATAATAATCTCTATTTGTATAGATTGGGCAGAATGTTGCGTGAGGTTTTTATTTAAATCTTGCATGGATATGTCCTCCGCCACTTGGCTGCTTTTGTTTACCTAGTGTTTGAGGGAGGATTGGTTATTAGAAGTGGAACATGCATAGTGACCTTTAACATAATTATTATTAGTTTTGTAATTATTGTTAGTAGGGTAACTGATTTGTTCTTGGCTTTCCGGATTGGTTATTGTGTGGATTGTTGCCAATTCCATTATATTAAGCAAAAGATTTTGCTTATTAATCATGCATGTACAATGTGCCACATCTGTGAAATTTGTAAGAAGGACAACTTGTGTTTTATGCAGATTTTTGGTTTTTTGAATTTTTTTTCTTTTCTTCTTTTTTCCAAAACTTTGTGATGCTTAGATGATTCAGCAATACTGCTTTCACCTTCATCATTGGGTTTAGCAACTTGAGTTTTGTCGATGATGGTTGGTTCATTATTATGATCAGCTTGAAATGTGCTTTCTAGATGGTTTGGAATATTAGTTAAAAGTTGTTTGTTAATATGACTTAAAGGTTGTGTATTGAGATATTTACCTCACACAACTTCATATATTCAAACATTTATACCTGGGGATATGTTTGTACTAGCCTTTTCCTTCTGTAGATTGGCTGCCTTAGATTTTCCTTTTTAAGAAATGAGACTGTCATCCATTGCCCCGATTTATCAGTGTTGAATAGTGGTGGCTCAATATCCGACTGGTCTGTCTTTTGTTTAGTTGGTAAGGTGGCTTGTGAGCATCACATTTTTGTGTGTCCCAACTTACCACATGTTTTGTATATAATATCATCACCCTTATATAAAATGAGTTGAATATATTATCCAATTAGGAGGTAATTTTGTACTGGTTGCTCTAGAGGCAACTCCACACACAACCTGGCATATCTCCCCCTTAATGTAGCTGAGGTGCATGCATCTAATTTGAGCAATTTGCTACCGCAATTGCCAATTTTTGATAGTATAATTCCATCATAAAATTCTGTGGGTAATTATGGTAGACGTACCCACACAACTGTATAAATTTGGTGAGCTTATTTGGCTACAAAATTTGGCACCCGTTTTTGAACTGAAAGAAAGAAGCTATTGACGAACCAAGGTCCATTATGTAGCATTTTTGTCATATTTTCCTCCCAAGACAACTTGACAGTGTAGTAGTCTTCTCCAAAATCAATGAGAGGAAATTTCTCATTAATTTTCCATTGGTCATGGAGTTTCTTCTTTAAGTAGAGATGCACCAGTCTTTTTTCCGATGACTGAGAATTTCCAAGGCTAATACATACATTTTATGTCCTCATCAGATAGGATTATTTTTCAATTTGTTGGTAACACCCCTGAGTTCATATCATCCAATTCAGTTGGCTGGACCGGTGGAGTAGTGTTGTTCATGAAGAACTCATCCTGTAGCAAAGTCTCTTTGTATGATAGTGTATCCGATTACTAAGGATTGAGTTTATCAGGGGGTTTGGGCGGAATGTAATTGTGAGTAGTAGAATGTTATTGTAGTGAGGGGTCACCCATTCTCTCTCCATGAATATTTTCTCGATGATAACATACAACATTTTTTGTATTTGGTGTTGGTAATTAAAGGTGATATTTATTACTTCTTCCGGTCTAATTTATGTGAACCTATTTGACTGATCACGAAATTTAAGAAAAAATAAAGACTTTTGGAATTTATGGTCCAAAACATGCTAAAACGGGTCTAATATGTGGTTATAAAAGCTTCTCACTAAGTGTAGAATTAAAAATTTAAGCTAAATTATTTTCAAATTTAGTAGGATTTTGGCCATAAATTCCAAAATAAATTTTCAAATTTAAAGTTTTACTAAAATTTGATTTGAACATCAAATTGTGTTTGATTATAATTTTGCAACATATTTAAATGTCTTTTTCTGTAAAACCATGAAATATGATTTATACCTCATAATTTGTAAAAAAATATATATATCAAAACGGTCCCAATTTAATTATACTTGTAACGACCCGATCAATCATTTTGAGAAATTAAGCTCCATTCAGCGACATAAGGTCTGGAATAGCTTCGGAACATGCGTATCGACTTGGGAGCATGGTAGAATTTGGCTTTCGGATGGAATAGAGTCAAATTGAAAGAAAAAATCTAGTTTTGGAAGTTTGAACAGTGAAAAGTTGTTTGGAATTGGAATTTTGGGTAAAAGACCCCAGAATGGGTCGTGGATGATATCAACAGTCTTTTATGGTGATTTTAGACTTAGGCACGCATCTGGATTCAGATTTGGAGGCACGTAGAGTGAATTGAGGCATTTTGGAAAAAGTAGAAATTTAAAAATAAAGAAGTTTGACCCACAGTTGACTTTTTGGATATCGGGGTCGGAATGCAATTCCGAGAGTGGAGCAGCTCCGTTATATTATTTTGGACTTTTCCGCAAATTTTGGCGTCATTTCGAGTTGAATTGATAGGCTTCGGCATGAGATTCAATATTTGAAGATTTGAAAGTTCATAAGCTTATTTTTTTTGTTTGGATCGTCGTTTCGATGTTGTGTTATGTGATTTGGAACTTTGAGCGAGTCAGCTTTAGGTAATATGACTTGTGTGTGTGATTAGACGAGGTCCCAAGAACCTCGTGCGTGTTTTCGATGGGCCAAAGTTCTTTTGCTGCTATTTTTGAACCGTTGTTGCTGTTTCTAGTATCTCTTCACTGCGTTCGCGATCTGGCCTTTGCGTTCGAGAAGGCTTATCTTGACCACCTGGGAATTTCCTCTTCGTGTTAGCATATCTCCTCCTGCGTTCGCGAAGCCCAGCTTACTTCCTCTTTGTGTTCGCATAGACTACCTCGTGTTCGCGTACCCGTGCTAAGTCCGCTCTTCACATTAAGCGTCTGCGCATAGCAACTTCTGGACCTCGATATTTTCCTTCAACGCATTTGCATTCTTTCTTCTGTGATCGCGAAGAACTGTTTTTCTCTTCTCTGCGTTCACGTTCACATCATCGCGTTCACGATGTATATTTCTGGGCCTTCTCAAATTTCCTCTACGAGGTTGTGACTGTTTTCCCCCGGTCACGATGAACAAATCACTGGGCGGATATATTTTAATCCCAAATTCGAGGGCTTCACCATTTTATCATATTTTGACTTCTAGAGCTCGGTTCTTGGCAATATTTGAAGGAATTTTCACCTGGGCGACTTGGGTAAGTTCTTCTCACTCGATTTAGGCTAACTTCCATGAATCTCCTCTTAATTTCATCCTTTAATTTCAGATTTTTAATGAAAAATGAGTAGAACTTCATAGACCGAAGTATTGAGTTTTGAGGGGGTGTTGACCTCCGATTTGAGAGATTTTTATATGGTTAGACTCGTGAGAGTACGAGGGTTTTGAAAATGTTAAATTCATCCGATTTCGAGACATTGGCTTAAGGGGCATTTTGATCATTTTACCTAATTTCGCGCTTTAGCTTTGAATTAAATAGTAGAATCGGTTGCTTGAGATATTATTTACAATGTGTGATTAAATTGAATAAATTTGGGCCATTTGGAGTCGAGTACTCGTGGCAAGAATGTAGTTGCTAGTTGATTTTAACCAGTTCAAGGTAAGTATCTTGCCTAACCTTGTGTAGGGGACTTCCACTTAGGATTTGAGTCTTCTTTGTTGATTGTATTCCTTGTACGCGAGGTGACGAGTGCGTGCTCGGATTTATTTTTGGAAAATTGCCCATTTTAGGTTCTTAGATCCTTGAAATCATCGAATATGAAGTTGTTCTTGATACGATTAACTTCCTGTTATTAGTTTCACCTACACATGTTTTACTTGAAATTTATTTGCCCTTTTTGGTTTATTCTTATTGCCTAATTGACTTCTACTTGTTTAACTGTAAACATTTACCTTCTACAGTCACATTATCACTCCTAACTGCTTGTCTTTATTTGGAAAGAATTATTTCTAACTCTCGTGTAATTAATGGGTCTTAATTGAAAAGAGTTAGATATACTATGTGTTGATATTTCCTTAATTGTTATTATTTGATTCATGTTAACTTCCTTGTTGTTGAAATGAATATTATGGGATCTTTGTTTCGTATTATTCCTCCCTTGCTGAGTTTTCTTATTCCGTTTAGTATTCTCTATTACGATTATTCCTTATGAGTTAGTTGTACCGTCTTTGGTGAACGAAAATGTCTGAGTTGATTCTCTTGCTTTATTCATGTATATATTGTCATTTCTTGTATTTTACTTGAGACTGTGATGCATGAGGTTTCTGCCGTTCGGTTGTTGATACTGTGATGCACGCGATTTCTGCCGTGCGGTTGTTGATATTGTGATGCACGCGGTTTCTGCCGTGCACTTGTTGGTACTGTGATGCACGAGGTCTCTGTCATGCGGTTGTTGTTAAAGGTTGCACGAGGTCTTTGTTGTTCTATTATTGCTATTGATGTTTTGCATATGCGGCGGAATATGTTATATGCTTATATGTGGGTTGCGCATGTGGCAGAATAAGGTGGGAACATTGTGATGCACGTGTGGCAAAATAAGGCGATGCTTATCATATTATTATTTTCACACAAGGCGAAATAAGGTGGGCTATGTCAGGGATTGATTGTAAAGAATTGTGATGGCCTGTGCAAGCATTCCTATCTTGTTTGATATTGTGATTGAGAGTTGCTTACCTGTACGAGATTTATCGCTTGGAAGTTGTGAGGAAACATCATACGTGCGGTCCATTCTCTTTTTCATGTTTACTAGTTGGTAGAATTCTTGTTAAAAATACTTGCACAAGCATACACGTGGTTGGACATCCCCATTAGAAGTGAATTCCTTCCGATTTTGCTAAGGGTGGAGGTAGGCCTTCGTTTATCCATTATATATGTGAGCGTGGCCCTAATTAACCGGTTAGTTGTCAGTATGACCGTCAGATTGATGGGGCACAGGATGCCAAATGTTAGATTTCAGATGCCGGGTTTTTCGTGAGTTGTGGTTTGTCTGAGATTTTGGCAAAATTTGGAAAGTGTTGAATAAGACCTTATGTGATAATTATTGTAGGATATGAGTTATTGACTTGTGTTCCCCTTGCCGTGTTGTGACCCTAGGATTTGGATTATGATTCTGCCGTCATTTTGTACCATAATTTATTATAGTTTTGTTGTTACTTGTTATCCTTTTCCCTTATTATGAATTGTAACATTTTTAGTCATTCATGCAGTCTTTACTTGTTTATATATCGTTCCCATTATTCCTATGATTATACTATTTATTTGAGCGGTAGGTGCCTTGACTGTTCCTCGTCATTACTCCGTTGAGGTTAGTCTTGATACTTACTGGGCACATGGTGTACTCATGCTACTCTTCTGCACATTTTTATTGTGCAGATACAGGTAACCCCACTCAGTTCTGTCAGCCTTGGAAGGAGGCATATCGGTAGAGACTTCGAGGTATATCTGCTACGTGCATAGACCGAGGAGTCCCTTTCCAGTTTTCTGTAATAAGTATAGCTCTTTCAATATTTTCTCCTTTGTATAGATATTCTTGAGTCAGAGCCTCTTATGTATCCCTTAGCTTGTGATTTGTGATATTTCGAGTTTTGAGAATTTTTGTTAGCTTCGAGAGTTGTTATTGTATGTGTCGAGTGGCACCTTAAATACATGTTTATTTTACTAAATCAGTTTTAATTATTCTTCCGCAATTTATGGCTTATCTTTCGCATTGTTAGGCTTACCTAGTCATAGGGACTAGGTGCCCTCACGACGTGTTCACGGAGGGCGAACTGGGGCCGTGACAATACTACTTGAAATAAACAATCAAACATGCTATTATTTAGCAACATGGTAGTCGTCACAAGAAAAGAGTTCATTAGCCGCGGCAGTAGCTTCATCTAATAGGAGAGAGTAAACACATATGTAGTTGTAGATTAATAATTGATTGAGTCATTTTATAAATTTTAAGAGTGCAAGATAAATTTGTAAAATTAAAAACTAGTGAAAATATATTTTCAATTGAAAAACTGGCAAGAACCAGTTTTTTAAATTTAAAAATGCACTTTCAAGTGAAATTGATAAGATATGGATAACCAAACATTGTATTCAAATTTTTTTTGGAAAAAAGAAAAAAATTTGTATGTCCAAACGGGATCTTAGAAAGGGTCTTTTATTTTTATTTTTTATAACGTACCAAAAATGAAATAGATTCACATAAACTGAAACGAATGTAATAGACTTTATAAATTATGCAAGGCCCGCAAAGCTTAAGTGTTCCTCTAAAAATTCATTCAAGTCCAAGGATGAAAATATCTGTTATAAAAAAAGGAATTTTTACACCCTATAGAAAATTTTAGTACCCTATTTATTTTAAACTAATACCATTTAAAAATATTACATCCTATGAATACCTTTTATTTTTTATAGCAAAAAATCTAATTATAGTTACATCCTATAATTAAGGTACCATATATGCTAAATATTATTTTTCTCTCTCCCTTTTTGTATTTCTTTCATATAATTACAGCGTATCTACAAACCCCAATACAATCTATCTCTTTTTGCGTACACCCAGACTCTCTTCTCCCGCAAACCCTCGTTTCTTATCTCTTCTCCTACCTAAAATTTTTAATTTATCCGTCATTATCAATCTCACATTCAAACTCTTCACGAAAATTCACGGCGAGTGTTGTTAGTGAAGAAACCCTAATTGACATCCTTGATAATTGTAAGTTCTTCGAAGAATCTTGGCCTTCAAGTGTCAGCCGCATACCATGAATAATCGGCGACGCACACCCAACGGAAAGAACCTGTCGACCCCCACCTCAGAAATAAAATACTCCTTAAGTGTACATTTTTAGTTAAAAGACACTTACACACGAGGGCAAAGAACGAGTTCAAAGAATTGGAACAATGACAGGCCCTTTCTTTTCCTTTAATATTCAGTAGTAGTTAGTTGTATTCAAGTATTTTATATAACTGTATTCAATTGTATTCAATTATATTCAACTATTTTATTCAGCAGAAGTTAATTGTATTTTGTTGCATTCAAGAGTTTATTCACCTGTATTAAGTTATATTTCGTTGTATTCAAGTGTTTTATTCATATAAATTAAGTTGTATTCAACTGTATACACTTCTACTCAACTGTATTATTCATATGTATTTCTCTTTATTCAGCTATAATCTTTATTATGTATTTTTCAAATACAGATTAGTGAGGGATCATTTTAGTCCGTTGAGTTAAATTAGGAGAATATCATGTGATTTGATTTTCTTCCGTGTTTAGCGCAGATACGTTACTGTATTTAATGTTAATGTCACTTGAATATAGCTAAATATATGTCAAACTTAGCTGGAATTCCAGTTTTTACGCATATATTTTTTGTTGTATTAATGAACACAACTTAAATACATGAAATATATTGTATAAAAATATAAAATGTATCTATAACACATAATATAACAAAGAGTATCTATAAATGGTTAATTAGACTAAAAAAATGGTGTTTATGAAAAATTCCCTAAAAAAAAAAGAAAAGAAAGCACTTTTGATCCATAAAGAAAGCTTGGCCAAATATACTTGACTATGACGCATAATTAATGTCGTGTTAACGTTTGAAAAGTGTGAATATGATGCCAAAATCAACGTCACATAAATACTAATTTGCGGGTAAATTTTAAAATCTTACATGCATTCAATTTTCATATTGAAGCATTATAAATTTCCTTTTCAAGAGATTATAATATTCCTTTCTTCCAATAAAAAAAAGGTTCACACTTGAAATTTAGTTTAGACATAAGAAAATTCTTCATATCTTCTAACTAAAATTACACATTGAAATTTTTATAATAAATCTAATATTAAAAATCACAATTATGAAAAATTATTATAACTAATTATATAATAAATTTTCTCTTATTGGTAACAAATATTAAGGTAAGATCAGTGGCGGGGCAGAATCTCCGGGAAGGGGGTTCAAATTTTTTTTTTCTAGTGGGAATTGAACATGTAATCTTATGAATATTTTAAACCCACTTGACCACTAAACTACACTTTTGGGTTGTGTTAAAGGGGTTTAAAACTTAATATATAAAGGTAAAAAATAAATTTCGCCTTATATATACAGTGTATTTTTACGCAGGGGATTCGAATGAACCCCTTCCGCCCCCGTGCTCCGCCATTGAGCAGGATGGGACCAAGAAATAATTTAATTACAAATACCAGAAAACTAAAATGTGAAAAAACAAAATTTCAATGAGTTTAAGTTTTATGAACAATGGTATAAAAAAATATTTAAAACTATCAAAACACTTATAAGGTAACTAAAAATAAGTACTTATGATAAGAATTAATTAATATTAATAATTTAATAAAAGTAATAGATACTAATTAACTTAAATTTAAATAACACGGATAATATTACAAAAATTAACGGCGTCTCTGACTATACATAAGTGAAATCATTTATATTTTGTTTTTCAAAATAAGTAGGGGAAGTAGTAAATCTAGACAGGAAACAAAAGAGAGTGGGTCGTAACCTGACTGTCAAATCTACATATTCTCTCTCTCTCTCTCCCTCTGAAGATTCGATTCAGTCGCCGATCATTATTCATCTCTGTTGTTTCAATCTCTTTCCTTTGCATCTCTCTACCTCAATAATGTTCTCAGATATTATGTTCTAGGTACGTGAAAATTTTAATTATATATGCCTTTTTGTCTCTTTAAACACCATTATTTGGTATTTACACCTTTTCTTTTTTCTTGGTGGCTTCTGAGAAAAGAACTTATAAATAGAAACAATTAATTCTGGTTTACTTTTGGAAGTTTACTGAGTTTCCAATATTTTTTATTAGTTAAATCTGTCATAAGGTTGAAAGTATTGATATTTATTAACTTTTGGTACACTGGACTTTTTTCTTGGGTAATGTAGCTTGAGACTCTGAGTACAATTCTATCTCCTTTTTTTTTTTCTTGTGTGTTGGGCGTGGGTTTATCTGATATCTGCTTTTTTCTTTATTCTCTTTGTGGGTATTTTAAGCTTTTGAACTGTAAAAAACCCTTCGACTTTGAATTCCTTGTCTCTGCTTAATGATTTCTTAATTCTCTCTGGTAATAGAAATGTTTTTTTTCTTTTCTTTTTCAACCCAGCTTTTCAAGTTTTCTTATGCAGCTGTTCTTGTCTTACTACCAGTGGCGGAGTCAGGGGCGGAAGGGGTTCACCCGAAGCCCCCTTCGCCGAAAAATTACACGATATATATAATATAAATTTATTTTTAATTTAGTGGTCAAGAGGTTCAAAATCTTCATAAAGTCGTAGCTTCAATTCGGACTAGTTATAAAAAAAATTTTGAACCCCTTTCCTAAAAATCCATCATCCCGTACTGCTTCTTACACCTCCGGCTGCCCCATTAGGATGTTGTTGGGGGAGCAGTGGGTGGGGGTTAAAGTTCAGTGCATTTCTTAATTGGAAAATGGTGTATTAAAAGGCTACTCATATGAGAGTTACAGCCAAATCTGAACTGTAAAAAGTTGAGTGGTCATCTTTTTCCTAATAACATTGTTGGAACTGTTCGACGCACGTCGATTATGTCATTGGTTAGTTGCCATTCCAGTAGTTCTCCCCTTAAATTTGATACTCCCTCCGTTTTAATTTATGTGACCCTATTTTCTTTTTAATTAGTGTAAAAAAGAATGAATTATTTTCTTATATGGAAACAATTTACTTTTATACAATAATTTATACCCACAATAAATAAAGGTGTCTCATTTTACACCACAAGATCAAAAGTCTTCTCTCTTTTCTTAAATTTGTACCCAGTCAAATGGGTTCACATAAATCGAAACGGAGGGAGTACTATTTTCTAAATGGTGTGTTCAAAAGAACAAACTATTAGAATATAATTATGTGTATTTTTTTATTATTGGTAGAATATTCTCTCATTATTGTATAGTCATATAGTTGGTAAGATTTGATTTTCTTCATTATTGTACAGTCCTATAGTTGATAGGATTTGATACTCATGTACTCTATATATACTTTTGTGAGCAACACGAGAAAACTAATTCTCCCAAAACTCTCTAGATGGAAAATTAATTCTCCCGAAACTCTCTACATGGTATCATATGCCAGTGGCTTATCGCCAAAGAAACCCTAAACTACCCTACCCGCGCCGCCGCCGCTGCTCTTATCGGCAGCCCGTCGCCTCCGCCGCCAACGCTGCACTAATCGGCAGCCCTCTCTCTCTCGACGTCGATCAACGCCTCCTCTCCTTTGCCTCACGCTTCATGGACGCTACGACGTCAAACGAGCTTCTCCAGCCGATTGCCATCAATACATCGGCTCAGATCCCACTCAAATTGGATTCCACTAATTACCTGGCGTGGAAATTCCATTTCGAACCCTTCTTACGGGTTACGACCTCCTCGGCTTCTTGGACGGATCGAAGCCGTGCCCACCAGCCACTATCGTCGACAAAGAGGTGACTTCCCCCAATTCAGCATATTCCTACTGGATTCGCCAGGACAATCTTATTCTCAGTGCCATCATCTCGTCGATCACACCGACGATCATCTCCTTTATTGCTGCTGCAGAAACCTCTAAAGAGGCCTGGGACATCCTCGCGCGCACATACGACACTGCTTCTCGCGGTCATATCATGGCTCTCAAACAGCATCTCCATATTCCGGTAAAAGGTTCTAAATCTGTTACTGATTTTATGCACGGTATTCGCGTGATTGTGGATGAATTATCTCTCCTGGGTGTTACTATTGATTCTGAGGATCTTGTCATTAAGGTTCTAAATGGTCTTGATGATCCGTATATGGAACTCTCTCATGCCATCCAAGCCCGCGAATCTCCCATCTTTTTTGCTGAATTACATGACAAGCTGTTAAGCATAGTGGCTCAGATTACTGCTCGTGTGCCGGCCACCTCCGCCGCATCTGATTTGGCTCCGTCGGCTGCCTTCGTCACCGGACAGCAGTTAGGCCGTAACCGCTTCGATAGCCGCGGGCGCGGCCGTAGCAGCCGTGGTTCAGTCTCCGGTCGCGGTGGTTACTCCAGAAATGGCCAATCTCGCGGGTACAATGGGAGGTGTCAGCTCTGCAGTGAATTTGGCCACTCCGCGTGCCGTTGTCCGTCCTATCCCATCTCCGGCGCTAATCAGCCCCCTTACGGTGGACCACTGCCGCGGCCAGCTTATGCTTCGCCGCCTTATCCAGCTGCTCACACAGCCCATCACTCTCCGACGATTCCCTCTACATCCGATTGGATCCTGGACTCTGGTGCCTCCCATCACATAACCTCTGATCTTGCCAACATGTCTCTTCACAGTCCTTACACTAGTTTCGACAATGTGGTTATTGGTTACGGTGAAGGTTTGACAATTACACATACTGGACAACTTAACAGTTATTCCTCTTTTTTATTACTTGGGGCTCTTTGTGTTTCACATATGCGTAAAAATTTGATCTCTGTTGCCCAATTATGTCGTCACAATAATGTTAATGTTGTTCTTTCTGATACTGATTTTCAGGTGAAGGATCGTCGCACGTGGGCAACACTCGTTCGCGGCCCACTTAGGGGCAACACCTACTACTGGCCGGCGGCTTCCAGTCCCCCGTCCGCCCTCACGGCTCAAAAGCTCTCTGCGTCATTGTGGCATTCTCGGTTTAGTAACCCGTCAGCTAAAATCCTGCGTCATTTAGTGTCTTCTAGCAGTATAGCGTCCAGTAATGTGTCTGATCTTGCTTGTGTCTCTTGCAAACTTCATAAGTGTCATAAGTTACCTTTTTCTGAGTCAAGTTTATCTTCTACTGCTCCGCTAGAGCTTATTTTCTCCGATGTATGGACCTCTCCAATTATTTCTAATGAAGGATTTAAATATTATGTCATCTTTGTTGATCATTTTTCTAAGTATGTTTGGTTTTTTCCTTTACGTCGTAAATCTGATGTCTTACAAACCTTCCCCATCTTTAAATCCATTGTCGAAAAATATTTCTCTGCTAAAATCATTACTCTGTATACTTACAATGGGGGCGAATTCCTCGCTTTACGCTCTTTTCTTGCCTCCAATGGCATCTCACATCTCACTTCACCTCCTTATACACCTCAGCCCAATGGCTATACTGAACGCCGTCACCGTCATATTGTCGATACTGGTCTCACTCTCCTTCATCATGCCTCTGTACCTCTCATTTACTGGCCTTATGCCTTTGCTACATCAGTCTATCTCATTAATCGTCTTCCCAAGACAAATCTCTCGATGCTCTCCTCCTTTGAGTCTCTTTTCCATAAGCGCCCCAACCTTGCCAACTACGTGTCTTCGGCTGTCAATGCTTCCCTTGACTTCGGCCCTACACCTCACACAAAATGGAACCCAGATCTCGTGCCTGTGTCCTCTTCGGCTACTCTACTACTCAAAGCGCCTATCTATGCTTTGATCCCTCAACGTCTAAAATCTTCGTCTCGCGTCATGTCACCTTCCATGAAGATGTCTTCCCGTTCTCCAAATTGTCTAACCCTGTGTCTCCTCATGTACCCATTCCGGTCTCCCTAGAAGTCCTTCCGCTGTCGCCACCAGTACCTGCCGCCGCTCCCACTAGCGATCCTTCACCGGATGCACTTCCGGCGCCACCGTCCCCGCCACCAGCGCCCCTTCCGACACCGCCAGCGGCCCCTGCCGCCGCTACACCCATTATGCCGCCACCTACATCCTCTCAGGGTGGTTATCATATGCAAACTCGCAGCAAAAATAACATCTTTACGCCCAACAAGAAGTTTGGTATGTCTGCTGTCACCTCTCCAGCTGTTACTGAACCTTTGACTTTGTCTAGTGCTATGTCTGATGAGCGCTGGCGCGCTGCTATGTCATTGGAGTTTGATGCTTTGCTACGGAATGGCACCTGTTTCACCTGATTCTTCACAGAATGTTGTGGGCTGTAAGTGGGTTTATCGTATCAAACCAAAACCTGACGGTACTGTGGATAAGTTCAAAGCTCGACTTGTTGCGAAATGCTTTCATCAGCGACCAGGTGTCGACTTACAGGAGACTTTTAGTCCGGTTGTTAAGCCGGAAACTGTGCGTTTGGTTCTCAGATTAGCTGTATCCAAGGGCTGCCACTTCGTCAAATGGATTTGAACAATGCCTTTCTTCACGGGAAGCTTACAGAGGATGTCTATATGGCACAACCACCGGGTTTTGTTGACAAAGCCTATCCATCTTATGTTTGTAAGTTACAGAAAGCTATTTATGGTCTCAAACAGGCACCCCGGGCATGGTACAGTGAGCTCCGCCAATGCCTTTTGGCCATGGGTTTCGTCAACACTACCTCTGACACTTCGTTATTCGTCTTTCAGCATTATGGTATTACAGCCTATTTTTTGGTATATGTTAATGATCTCATATTGACTGGTAATGACTCTGCCTTCTTAAACCGTGTGATTGACTCTCTTGGGACTAAATTTTCTCTTAAAGACATGGGTGATCTAAGCTACTTTCTACGTGTTGAGGTTCTGTGCAGCTCCAAGGGGTGTTTTCTTTCTCAGCGTAAGTATGTTATTGATCTTTTGACTCGTCATAATATGCTGGAATCCAATCATGTTCAGACGCCAACTGTGGCGTCCACCCGCCTTCATCTGGCCGACGGCTCGGCACCTGCCGATGCATCCGCCTATCGACAGGCCCTTGGGGGCCTCCAGTATCTCTCCTTCACTCGTCCTGATATCTCCTTTGCTGTGAATAAACTCTCACAGTTCATGCACGCTCCTACTGTCACTCATTGGGGTGCAGTTAAGCGCCTCTTCCGGTATCTGAATGGGACGCGTGACTTCGGAGTCTGGCTGCGTCCTTCATCTGCTATACCTCTGCATTGTTTCTCTGATGCTGATTGGGGTGGAAACTGTGATGACCGCTCCTCAATTGGTGCCTATGTTGTCTTTCTGGGGCCTAATCCTATTTCCTGGAGCTCCAAAAAGCAGCGTTCCGTTGCACGGTCTTCTACTGAGGCTGAATATCATGCCATTGCTTCTGCTGCCGCCGAAGTTTGTTGGCTTCATTCCCTGCTGCGCGAGCTTCATGTCCCTCTTCCGGCTGCTCCTGTCATTTACAGCGACAACATTGGCGCCACTTACCTCTGTGCAAACCCTGTGTTTCATTCGCGCATGAAACACATTTCCATTGATTATCACTTTGTTCGTCAATTGGTTCAAAATGGGTCTCTTCGTATTGCTCGCGTATCCTCTGCTGATCAGCTTGCTGATGCTCTCACAACGTACTTATCTCGTCCTCGGCTTCTTCTGCTGATGTCCAAGATTGGCGTGTCCTCTGGCCCTCCATCTTGAGAGGGTGTATTAGAATATAATTGTGTGTATCTTTTTATTATTGGTAGAATATTCTCTCATTATTGTACAGTCCTATAGTTGGTAGGATTTGATTTCCTTCATTATTGTACAGTCCTATAGTTGGTAGGATTTGATACCCCTGTACTTTATATATTTTTGTGAGCAATACGAGAAAATTAATTCTCCCAAAACTCTCTACATGGAAAATTAATTCTTCCAAAACTCTCTACACAAACACACTTTTATTTTTCAAATTAATTTAATTATTCATATTTTATTTTATTCTTAATGAGAAGTTTTTATGATCAAACAAATTTTATATGACAGCTTGCGAATTTCGAAAATCAAACATCAAAATTTTAATTGTGAATTTAGATATAAAATTTTTACGTTTTTTGAAATAAAATTATATATTTGAAATTATGTAAAAAGTGTACAGTAAATCTTAAAAGTTTAACCGAAAAAATTATAGTAAGAAAAGCTCATTTGATTTTCGAGATTCCAACACCACCACATAAATTAGGACGGAGGAAGTACCGTATCTAAATCCTACTTCCTCCTGTCCATAGTAAGTGATTTTATTACTTTTTTATTTTATCCAAAATAAGTGTCCCTTTTACATATTAAGAAGGAATTAATATTATTTTTTTATAATTTATCCTTTTTTATATATCCCATTATGTGAAGATAACAATATTGCAAATTTTAATTAAGGGTAGTTTAGTCAATATTTTTTTCCCTCTAGGAATTACAGTAATATTTTTTTGAAAGGTGTGTCAAAGGTCAAAGAGAGTACTATTTTCTTTCTCAAATCCTCTATCAAAACAAACTATATCACATGATTGAAACTATGAGCTTTAGGGCATTTAGCTAGGTATAGAGTACACACTAAGGGGTCGTTTGGTATAAGTATAAGTAAACTTAACACTGGTATAAAAATTTAATACTAGTTTATTTTGTTTGGTTACTAAATCAGGTATAAATTATCCCGGTGTTAATTTTAACACTGGGAAAACTTATACCTTATAAAAGGTAGTGTAATTAACACTGGTATAACTTATACCTTCTTCTTAGAAATTATGCAATTGTTATTCTTAATACAGCATACCAAACAATGAATAAACAACAATCTCATCATAACTAATCCCAGCATAACTTATCTCAATATCACTTATACCGGCATAACTTACACCAGTATAAGTCATATTCCAACCAAACGACCCCTAAAAGGTTCTCTTTATGGAAATGGGATCTGCTTTTCTTGACAACACATTATACCTCATACAATAATAGCTAAATAATAAAATAATGATGGTATTAATAATTGTATACTCCATGTTTGTTACATGATCAAAGAGCAGCCTATGAGGAGGGGGTGTGGTCATAATTTCAAGTTCAGATGTTGTCTCTTTCTCATGTACAATTTGTCTTTAAACAATTTAAAATACCTTATCTAGTTTTGTCTCTGCCTTTTCCTTAATACTATAGAGCCAAGTACACATGGGAAGATATGATGGAGTTTCCTTACAACTATTATTAAAATTCCAAGAAATTGTCTCTACTACTTTTCCTCATTATTTTTTCCTTTTCCTTGAAAGGGGTCTGATTCTTTCTTCACCAACATAGAGAAATGGAAGTTAATGGTGGTGGAGAGATAGATGGGAAAGTTATGCAGACATTTCAAAAGAGTTTTGTTCAAGTTCAGAACATATTGGACCAGAACAGGCTGCTAATCAATGAGATTAATCAGAACCATGAGTCCAAAATTCCTGACAATTTGAGCAGGAATGTTGGTTTAATTAGAGAACTCAACAACAACATCAGGAGAGTGGTTGACTTATATGCACATCTTTCAGGTAATTTCAACAATTCAATGGATGTTTCATCTGAAGGAGACTCAACTGCTACACATAAAAGGGGTAGGCCTGTTTAAAGAGAAGATGAATTTTATTATAAACTCTTTAGTCTACTTTCTTTAGTACCAAATTACAAGAGAAAATAATGACACCCAAATTCTGTTAATGTGTACCTCCAGATCTGGTTGAAAGAACAATGTCTATATCTTCTAGTCTTTCTGCCTTTGTGGTAAATTCTTGATTGAGGAGTAGTTGTTATTGCTGTTCATAATTAAAATCAAATGGTCCCTTTTTCTATATTTTGATACACTACTTTTTATTTGAATGCGCCAAACTTTAATCTCTAATGCCCAAACATAGTCATTCTTGTAAAAGGGGATGGGTCTTTAGTCTTTTTACAGACTCTCTTTTAATGGAATTTCTTCCTTCATTTCTGCTCAAAGTTTCTTTTCCATATTACCCCAGTTGTGAGAATTGGAAGTAGTGGCTGGAACTGCTTCTCTATTTGTAAACCCTATGATTTACGGCTATCAAATTTGGCCCAAACCCAAATGACTTGGCCAATTCATCCAAGGTTGAGTTGGTTATTGATCCGATCATTTATTGAACTTAGTCCATCTTAACCTAACATGTCTTAACCCATTTAAAGTTGGGCTAATTTTTCACGCAAATGGATCAATGAGTAAGTTTGTCAGAATATCTTAGAAATAATTTTATTTTTTGTTTAATATTTTAAATATGACCATAACAAATATAAAAAAGTCTTATTTAGTGATAATATAATTTATAAGAAAATAACACATATTAATTAAAGTTTAATAAGAGGGGTAGGTTGAGTTATGACCAGAATTTAAATCCATCTTGACCCAATTCATCTTAGTCCAATGACCCGCCCAATTATTGACTCAACCCATTTTGATCCGCTCAAAATTGACTCAACCCGTTCATTTAACACCCCTACGGGTATGATAATCAAAATTCACAAGCTTGATTAATCTAAATTCGCATAAACGTGTAGGTCTATTAAAGGTGTAATGTGCTCCTTACCGAGATATTCTCCGGTAAGGATAGATGGATCCTAACCATCCCATTAATTTTTTTGGTTTCTCATATGATATTTGGTATTTGCATTGATGTCCGACTGTATTCGAATTTGCGTCGCGCATGACCCATTCGGAAAAAAGCGTTTTCTACCAATAATTTTTTTCATATCCTAAGACTGAAACCTGTAGTTAAGGAAAGAGCAGCCCCATCTGCTTTATCATATCCTTTAACGGAAACCATCCCACTATACTTCTTGATGGTGTGGCTGGACTGTAAGAAATCAAAGCTCCTCTTATGAAATAAAGAGAAAATGAAAAAGTTTCAAATTGTTGATGATTTGTACGTGGAGAACCGAGCAGAGTGAAGGAGATGCACCGAAATTCTTTTGGGAGAAAAGCAGCTTTAGATCAAGTCTTTTTATTTCCCAATCACACAGCACTACAAGATGAGAATCTCAAACCCGAAATGATGAGTCTTTTGACCAAAATATTCAGTAAAACTTTTCCCCATTTGTTTAAGTTTATTCTTTGTTCCATCCAATGATATTATCTTGGAGAGGGTAAAGACATAGATATTAAATTTATGGGATGAAATAAATTAAGAAATAAAAAGCAGCTTGGAAGTTAGCTTAAAGTTTAGAGCACTAGAGTTCCAAGAGAAAAGACAGATTATATTATTATTTGAACTGACAAGTGCCCCGAGTGGCTCTCCTTTTAGATGGAACTCAATTTCTACATGCTTATCCTAACTCTAAGGTGTCGTTTGATTTAAAAATAAGTTAAGTTGATATTAGCTATGTTACAATTACTTAAACTGGAATTAACTAAGTTGAGATTAGTTGAACTAAAGTTATGCTGGAATTATTTATATTGGAATTACTTAAGTTGGGATTAGTTGTACTATTATTATTTTTTATTGATTGTTTGATATGTTGTATTAATCATGTAATTATTAGTTTTATTATTTTATCCTGAGATAACTAATCCTGAGATTATTATTCCACCATTTGGAAGGCATAAATTATCCAGTACTATTTTTAATTTTGGAATAACTTATCCCAGAATTAATAACCAAACAAAGTATAAGGAGGTACAAAATTTTTATCTCAAAATTATTTTTGCTTATCCTTCATACGAAACGACCCCTAAGGGGTAGCTCGATTGAGCATCAATTTATGTATAATTATAATACAAGAATTAGTTCTGCAAAAAATAAATTTATTGAACGTTTGGTTCTTTATGCTAAAAATAGAATATAAAGGGTATTGATGATGATTTTTAGGAAAAGATAAAGAGTAATTTTATTTTTTTTTGTTTTAATTCATGTACTAACTTAATCCATATATTGTTATACTAAGTAATATTAGGTATAAACTAATATACCAATTGAGGTGTGGAAGTTTTAACATACAAACCGAATAATATATAAAGCAACCAAATTTATACCATGATTATATTATGTTATATTTCCAATTTCTATTTTTTTTTACATTTCGTTATCTCTTTCATTTGGTCTGTACATTAGTAAATAGTAACGGATCCAACCGTGGTTCATATGTTCAATAAAATCGGATGTTTTAAACTTGAACTTTTATATGTATATGCAAAAAAAAAAAATAGATTTAAATATGTGCAAATTCAATGATGTGATCTCATAATGCGGATGTGGACGTGAAGTTTGATATATAATTTTATCGCAAAAAGAGAAAGTTTCAAGTACCTTATGTGAATAATCCAAAGGAATATTGAGATTAACGAAGATGTCACGAATCATATCGAAACAAAGTGAATGAAATAGAGGCCATCACTCGGTTTTTTGTGTGGTACGAATGTGACATGCACCTAAACTCAAAGGCATGTTCTGCAGAGTGGTGGTTCAGCCGACTGTGGCCAGTCAAGAAATTTCATACCAAAAGATAAAAAATATTGATATGGATATGTAGGCATGTATACCAAGCTACATAAGATAAGAAAAGATATTCAGGACAAGATAGAAATGGCCCTTGTGGAGGATAAAATACGCCAAGCGAGGCTTAGATGGTTCGGACAAATGAAAAGGGGGTCACATATGCCCCTATAAGGAGGTGTGAGAGGTTGGAATCGCTGAAGAGAGGTAGATGTAGGCCAAAGAAGTATTGAGTGAAGGTGATTAGACAGTACATGACGCTGCTTCAGCTTACGGAAGATATAATCCTTGATAGGGGGTGTAGAGGTCGAAGATTAGAATAGAAAGGTAGTAGGTAGTCTTGAGCCATGTGTCACACCTCCTTTTTTCACCCCGCGAGGGCATAAAGAAGTTTTTTCAATTAAAGGACAATCTGAACGGGATTTGTTTATTATTTATTCAGAGTCGCCACTTGGCAGATTAATGGTGTCCCAAGTCACCGGTTGAATCCCGAACCGAGAAAAATCATGACTCTATTAATAGTTCGCGGACCATAAATTCGGATAAGAAATTCTGTTAACGCGGGAGAAGGTGTTAGGCATTCCGAGTTCCGTGGTTTTAGCGCGATCGCTCAACTGTTGCATCGGCTTATTATCTGATTTTACTACATGAAGAACCTATGTGCCAATTTTTACTTTTTTACCTCTTTTATTTAATATGTAGTTATTCAAGAAAGTGAACGTCGTTTAAAGTATGCTTTCGGATTGCGCCGCCGGAACCCGCAATCCTAGGCAAACTCTATCCAACGTGTTAGGATTTGGATTTGGGCCACATAAAATGCCCGCCCGTATTTAGGAATATAGTTTATTAAAGCTGCTCCTAATAGATTCTAGCGCATTGTAATCTTTTGGGAGAGTCGTGAAATTCGCTAGCGACCCTTCCCGATTTTCTAAATATTTTTAAATCTTTACTGAGGGTCCCGCATTTTACGTATTTTTATTTGGCGAGGCACGTCACAATTTTAAAGTGTAATCCTAAAGCGGCTACATTCTTCTATTTTTTGGTCCGTCTCTAAAATAAAAGAGAAAGAATTCTAGTTAATTACATGCTTAAAAATATAACATATTAATTGCTAGATTAATACAAATATTAGTGGAAAAAAATCAAAATTATAAATAAAATAAATAAAAAATTCAAAATTATAAATAAACTACGAAATTCGACAGCTAATATTCGAAAGCGGTCAATTCTAACTAGATTAAAACTCACATAGTATATAAAAACTATTGAAATTAATTATTCACAACTATTTGCAACTAGATTTAATCATAATTACTAAAGCATATAAATTTTTTTATTAAACTTAAATGTTAACTCATATTATTTGAACTCAAATAATGCCTTACTCGAGTTGTAGTGCCCGAAGGTTTTCATTGACAAGCCTCTCTCATTTTGGCTTTTTCTCTCAGCTTTCATCGCCTTATGGTGCCTGTGAAGGTTTTACCGATATGACTCTCTCATTTATTTCTCAGCCGGGGATTGGGGTGTTACCGATATGACTCTCTCCTGTATCTTCTCTGCAGGGGACCAGAATCTTTTCTGCTGGGGTTGGAGTCTTTTCGTCATGGATCAGAGTGTTATGTTCTTATAAGACTCTCCCATTTGCCTGACTTGGCCTCTTTTGAAGACTGATCGGAAGGTCTTTCTTTGGACCGTAATGTGAGATTTGGATAGGCTAAAAAGAAAGGGTATTAAAGGCTAAAAATGCATCAATTTTGGGTTCAACATTACAACCTTCAGCATTAGATTTATTTATAACAAGCGCTACCTTTGCCCCAGTTTCTTGCTTGGGAATATTTTAATTTTTGTTACACTATGACCGAGCCGTGAGGCGCCTACGTATCCTCTTTGAGGAATCAGGTCAAACGTAGTTCCCTATTCCTCATTTTCTTCTGTCTTTCTTTCATTTTTGTTATCATCATTTTTTTTCTTTTTTTCTTTTTGTTTTTGTTGCCTTCATTTTTACTTTTTCTTTTCCTTCTATGTGCTTCTATCCTTTGCTATTTATTTCGAAGGAGGTGTATGAAAGAAAATAAATAAGGCCTATAGGGTTAACGAAGGATAAAGTATTTGGATAGCAGAACAAAATGCCTCCGTCATTCTAGTCTTCAAAACATACCAAGTGCAGAAAACATGATTAACATTCGCAACATCTTCCGATTGCGCCAAACTTGATAACCATACCTACACATTCGGCTTTTCATTTTCCATTTTTAAAGTAATCATTGGGAAACACTCTCGCTTTCGTTATCACGAATGGCCCTTTTGTTGATTTAGCCAACTTGATTTTATGGTTTTTCTTTATGATTTACTCACCCCATTTTCACATGATTCGGGCTCCAAATAATCTCAAACCGTTCTGATTTCCTTTAAATGTTCTGATCACCTCCCACTGATTTTATGATTAACTTTTAAGATTAGGCCCCAAACTGTGTGTGCATGTCATGTCACTAGAATCAGCGCTGAACAAGAGGCACAACAAAATCATAAAAGAACTAAACGAAAAGATGACTGGAAATAATAAAAGACCGAATTTCGTATAAGAATAACGGTAAAATGGTTTGAATAACAAAGCAAACAAGCACATACCAGAATACAATCCCGAAAGAAACTTGGACGAAAGTAAACAAACTGCAATGACAAAAATGGAAAGATAAGAGGGTTTGACACAAGACAATATCCGGATTACAACCCTAAGAATAATCTGGACAATATAAATGACAACAAAAATAAGACACCAAAAGCTTCTCTCCTGATAACCAAGGAATAGAGCGTCCTCACACTATTCAAACATGGCATCTTAGCCACTGAGCTTTGCATCTTCCACACCTTCCCCTTTAGTCCGTATCCCAAGAGGATTCACATGCTTTTCACTACCGTCGTCGATCACAATCACTCTTTCGTGAATCATTCTTTCTATCT
This sequence comes from Nicotiana benthamiana, assembly GCA_034376525.1. NCBI lineage: Eukaryota > Viridiplantae > Streptophyta > Magnoliopsida > Solanales > Solanaceae > Nicotiana > Nicotiana benthamiana. The sequence goes on along the minus strand of CM067334.1, from coordinate 122,280,094 downwards.
CTTTTTTCAACGAATGACAGCTCTCAATGTTGTGCCCTCGGACATTAGAGTGCTATACGCATCGTGCGGTATGATCAAAACTTCTTGCACGTGGATCTGGAGTATATCCAGGGAGCGGCTTAATCAGGCCAGCATGGTTTAGCCTTTCAAATAAGCTCGCATAGGATTCTCTGATCGGGGTGGGACCTTTATTTCTTGTTTTAGAAACCTCTCGTTCCTAAACGCCTGACTTTGCTTAAAACCTGATCCAGGATGCTTCTGGTATGCTTGAGTGGGTGGATAGGCTTTTTGTGGAGTTGGGTATTTGGAAGTGGAAGTATGTCTTTGAGAATTGTGTGGGGAAAAGTGGTATTGGGGAGGGCCATGTGGCATCCGAGGATACCCACGGGGATGATGTTGAGACTGAGGGCCTTTAGCAAGGACAACCACTGGACCTTGTCGTCGGACGGGTTCAACAATGTCTTTTTTTTCCATGGGAAGGCTATTCTGAGAAACTTGCTCACTCTATTTGAGCCAGAACTTCCCAAAATATTCTTTAGACTTCTTCCCCATTTGAGTTATGGAGGAGTGGTCCGAGATGATGTCTGACGGATGAGTGACGGAGATACCAGGGTAATCGAGAGATGCTAAAGTTTGGGTAATGACATCATTAGAGAATCCAGGCGGTGGGGTATGGGTGCCTTTCCAGCCTTCCATGCCTGATACATGTCTGCCACATGCCGTCTCAACATTCACTTCTCCTTCCAATCCATTGTTCCATTCAAGCAGTTGTTGTCGATCATCGATATCAAGCCACTCGGTTCTGAGGTTCTCTGTGTCCTTCGACTTTGTTTTGCGGCGAAGAGTTACCACAACCAACCACCTTTCTAATTTGAACACAATAAAGTGAAGCCATCACGTTAATATTAGGGAATTTGATAGATAGGTAAACATATATCAGGTATGTAATGCACCTAAGCAGTTAAACCATTCTATCATGCATTCACTTCGATTACATGCGTCATTCCAGCTTATTGTTCCCTTTCGAAAACCTCTCAAACTTTTCCTTAATTTCTTATTTTCTTTTTGTTTGTTTATTATTCCCCTTTTTTCTTTCTTTCTAGTGGTGGTCGAATCTTATGGAGATTGCCTACGTATCATGATCCCGCATGAATCAGACCTTGCGTAGTTCGAACAAATACATGCATGAGTAAAGGATAGAAAAATAAAATTTTTGGAATTTTCAATTTTTTATTACTAAAACAAACTATTACAAACTGAACACTTTTGCGGAATAGACACAAACTAAAAACAATTACAGACGCAAAGACTACTAACATACTTGACATGAAAAGACCATGGACAAATCAACAACAGACTCAAGCATAGAAAACTACAGACATGGATTAAGCGAACTCTAAAGCCTCAAACTTAGGTGTCTGCGAAGCGTCATTCGGCCTTGACGCGGACCCGGTTCCTAAATCATGTCCAAGCCGCTCTAATTCATTCATAGTTCGTTTCACATAGATCAGCAAAGCTGGGACAAAGGTAGTATAAGTCATATCTTCACAAGCCCGGCATCTTCTCAAAATGGCATGAGCAATAGCTCTGATTCTATCTTTGGTTCGCTTCTTTTCTATGAGTAAGCGTCTTATCTGACTACTAGTTGTCTTTAGGGCCTGAGAATCTTGCAGGTGCTGATTCTGCAATTGCTGCACTTCTGTCTCCATTTTGGCCAATAAGTCGTAGCAATGCCCACTTTCAACTTCAAAGTCTTTAGCCTGCTAACTCACTTTTTCCTCGAGTGTAACCACTTTCTTTTTAAGCCGGCCACAATTTTCTCGTGATCCCGTTTTCAATTGGTTCAAATACTGGCGACGCTCTTATGTTTTTGTAGCCCATTGTACCTTAAGTTCTACCATGACGTTCTTAGATCTTTTCAACTCGTCTTGACATCCATTGATCTCATTTTCCAAACCTTTTACGAGTCTCTCATCTGACCTACTCCTTTGTTGATTATTGGTGGTTACCCTCATTTGTCGTATTTGAGCCTTAAGCATATCATTCTCTTGAGCCAGTCTATTCTTTTCACTTTGGTATGCCGCAGCTTGCACACTTCTACTTCTCCCTTAGCTCGTTCTCGAACCATGGTTTTTGACTCGAGAAATCTACATTCACTCCATAGCTTTCGAATTTTCTTTTGGGGAAATGTGGCTTCCGGACTTAACTCAACGGCTTGCTTGCTTAGATCCTCTTCGGTGGGGATTGTCTGAAAGCTTCCTAACTGGCGCAATACTCTATGAGGATCATAGGGCTGGATACTGCGAACTCCCATCAAAAGAATATGACATTCTTCGGCCGCCATGTATATTGCCTCGGTATCAGGCAACCATCCAAATGCCTATTCAACTTGATTAGTTGTTAATGACCGCAATCGTGCAAGCCAGGCTCCAACACCTTTGAGGAATACAATTCCCATCACCCGATTTTCAAAACTACCGATACAGTTTTTTCCAGTCAACCCATGATTCATGTATCCTACCCGATGACAGATATGATTCTGCATCCATAGCTGGAGTAACAGATTGCAACCCTAGAAGAAATCGCCTCCCTCCCAACACACAGTTAAGGCTCGGTAGATTTCAGATAATACCAAAGGGACCACAGTACTGTTAGGATTTTTGATTGCAACGTCGGCCATCTCTACAAGGACTATCTCTATTTTCTTATCTTTTCATGGACAAACCACGACTCCCAAGGAATGCCGTCAGGAATTCGAAAGTACGTTTTGCCTGCCACTTGTTTGTGTCCCCATTATGAGTTAATCCGAGATTTGGTTCTTCTAAACCCTAAAGAGTACCATATCATTGATATAAGAATTGAAGAGCACAATAGCCTTTTGACAAATCATCATTTTGCAACTTTCGACTGATGTTTAACAAATTTAGACACCCGTGTGGAGACACCGGTCTAGGTGAAAGCAAATATTGCACCCTCAATTTTCCATCCAAACCTGCATAACCCTCAACCTCCTTTAGTGTAGATGTAAGCTCACAGTCTATTAAGCGGAATACATTGCGGGTTGGATCCCAGAATGGTATTAAAGCTTCAATGACGTCTATCCTTAGCTTGATATCTACAGACTGACGAGACCTCCCAAAATTCTTTCCACTGTCTTTTTACTATCATCTCCCAAATCATTTCACCACATCTGGAGCTGTAGAGGGACTTCGCTAAAGACTGAGAACGGCTCAATTTGATTTGTGCTCATCCTGTACATTTATTAAGGTGATTAAGCAAAAGAAAAACTTTTATTTGACTCAAAAAGATAAAACTGTTCATATGCTGTTTTGTGTGTTTTCAAATTGGAAAATAAAAGACTCGATTTTCAAACATGACCTTTCAGCACTTCGAAAATGAAGATTTTAAGGCTGTATAGTCAACCAGTCAAAAATTACAAGCAAATTCAGCCTTCCGGCGTCCCGTTTGGGAACATTTGGCTATTTTTGACAAAGCAGCCTTACTTAACTTATTTATGACGAAAATCAAAATTTTGGCCTTTTTTGGACTATATTTTTGTGAAAGGGAGGTTGGACCTGATGAAGGTTGCCTACGTATCTCACGCCCTGCGAGAATCAAACCATGCGTAGTTCGGGCAAATAAGCTAACTAAAATTTTAAAACAAAACTCTTTTTTCAAGCTTTTCCATTTTTAAAACCTTTTTTTTTCTATTTTTCCAATAATTTTCCAAAACTCTTTTTCTATTTTTCTTTAGTAAAACAAACTACATATAAAAAATATTTTTTCATTTTTTTTAAAAATTTCGGCAGAGTTTCGTCAGTATATGGACAATGGTTTTTTCTGAACTAATCGGTTAACTCTCCGACTCATTATTTTCCCTTCTTTTTTTCTTTTCCCTCATTTTCTTTTCCCTCAAGTAAGCCAGTCAACATGCAGGCCGAAATAAATAGATTCACAGAAAACAAGTATGATGCGTCAGGATGGTCTTTTCCATTTCAGGTTGCTAATCCTAGACGGACCCAACCCCTGTGTTGAGTCCACTAAGTCAATATGCACGTGATGCGGATAAGCGTTCCTACTAGGGATCCGGCATGAAGTTGAGTTATTCTAGGTTTAAAATCTGGGTGTTTGTTCTAGATCTGGCTTACTTGAGCGGACAGCTTGAGCCGAGGAGAAGGCGGCAATTCGGGAATACAGAAGCTTCGTCGGCTTTGCGACTTATCCAAACCTCGTTCTAAATTGGGATTTGACACTAGACAGAAAAGAAGTCGTACACCATACACCTTTCTTCAGTGTTCAGAAGACTCAGAGAGGAGATGGGTTTCGGCACAGTTTATATACAGTTCACGTAATATCAAAGCGGTAAAAGCAATCAATTAGCACATTAAGCAGATATCATGTAACAAAATCAGATAAATCCAAATACAATAATTATTCTAAGCTCGAATTCTGAACCCTGAACAAAATGTTCTAGGTTCCAGTCCCCACCAGAGTCGCCAGCGCTGTCACACCTCCTTTTTGCGCCCCACGAGGGCATAAAGGAGTTTTTCCAATTAAAGGACAATTGGAACGAGATTTGTTTATTATTTATTTTGATTCGCCACTTGGGAGATTAATGGTGTCCCAATTCACCGGGTTGAATCCCGAACCGAGAAAAATCATATCTTTGTCAATAGTCCGCAGACCAGAAATCCGGATAAGGAATTATGTTAACATGGGAGAAGGTGTTATGCATTCCCGAGTTCCGTGGTTCTAGCACAGTCGCTCAACTGTTTCATTTGTCTTATTATCTGACTTTTTTATATGACGAACCTATGTGCCAATTTTTACTTTTTTACCGCTTTTATTTAATATGTTATTTATTCAAGAAAGTGAACGTCGTTTAAAGTGTGCTTTCGGATTGCGCCACCGGAGCCCGCAATCCTAGGCAAACTCTAACAACATTTTAGGATTTGGATTTGGCCCGCATAAAATGCCCGCCCGTATTTGGGAATGTAGTTTATTAAAGCCGCGCCAAATAGAGTCTAACGCGTTGTAATTTTTGGGAGAGTCGTGAAATTCGCTAAGCGACCCTTCCCGATTTTCTACATATTTTTAATCCTTTACTGAGGGCCCCCCATTTTACGTATTTTTATGTGGAGAGGCGCGCCTCACTTTTAAAGGGTAATCCTAAAGCGGCTACACTCTTCTATTTTTTGGCCCGTATCTAAAATAAAAGAGAAAAATCCTAGTTAATTACATGCTTAAAAATGTAACATATTAATTGCTAGATTAAGACAAATATTAGTGAAAAGAAAAAAATAAAAATTATAAATAAAATAATAAAAAGTTTGAAATTATAAATAAACTACGAAATTCGACAACTAATATTCGAAAGCAATCAATTCTAGCTAGATTAAAACTCACATAGTATATAAAAACTATTGAAATTAATTATTCACAACTATTTGCAACTAGATTTAACCATAATTACCAACGCTTATAAATTTTTTTATTAAACTTAAATGTTAACTCATATTATTTGAACTCAAATCATGACTTAATGCCTAGTTCAAGAAATTAATTCAAATTCAAACCTTAAATGGATTTAGCAACATGTTCGCGATTAACCTACAATTGACAACATCAAAACCTTCACAGCTAATGAATTAAACAGTTTGACCAAACTGATTCAATAAAGATTAACTCATGTTATTTCCTTTTATTCCCATTATTAAATAGTTTGACAATAATGAACATGTTTAAACACATATTATTTAATAACCAAATTAAAATAGATTATTATTTAATTCATCACTACAAGATGACCAGACATACGAACATAGCAGATACTTATATAACAATAGTATATAGAGTGTCCTAAATACATTCAGTAACAAAACTAAATAAAATAAAACTTCAACTTTTCATTTGTATTCATGCTTCTTGTTATCATCTTATAATGTGTACCAGTTTGTACATGATATTAGAAGCAAAAGAAGAAGAGGATTGATCAGCAGGATAACAGTAACAATACCCAGCAACAACAGCTCAACAACACGGAGTAGCCCAGTATTAGCGGGAATAGCAGAAAACCCAGGAGACAGACCAATAAAGAAATATCCAGTTTCCAAAAAAAATAACTTCTGATTTTTGTCACTTAGGAAAAAAAGCTTGAAACTTAAATGAAAATTAGCAGTTGATGCTAATTGTTAACAGTGAAGAAGAACATATTTTTCTTTAATTTCTAACTTTCAAAAACTCCCAGAATTCTTAAGATTCAGAAGTCTTTTTTATCTTCCCTCAAGTTCTTAAAATATCTTCTCTCTAAATTCCCTCTTTTCAATAAGTGTAAAATGAGTCCTATTATATACCCCAAAAGGCAAGACTTTTTCCTCTATTATTTTAACTATTATTATCACCTCTTTTATTATTACACATACTATTTCTGATTTCCAATTAGATAAAAAGCAGTCAACACGGGTCCCATAGTCCCCTCTTTTCAATGGACCATATTATTAATCCTCTTTTTACTTTACATCATTATGCTTCCCACAAGACTTGTCCCCTCTTATTTTAATTAATGATATAAGCCCACATTTAATCAACTCCAAAAACACCCCCGAAATTATTGAAATTACCATTCCACCCCATCCCTGCAACCTGCACCAAAATTATAAAAAAACACCAACTTACTACAGCTATAACCAAGTTCCTAATCAAATTCAACAGCAATTCAAACTAAATGATGAACAACAAAGAACAAAATTACTTTGACTGAATAATATTTTTAACAGCAAATACATTTTCAGATTAACAACAATAACAAGCAAGTATATTCAAATCACTAAGCTCAAATTCAAATTAAACTTAAACAGATCAAACAAACAAATTCAAATTTCTAACTCATATCCAAATTTAGACTTAACATAACAATAAACAGATTCAAATCACTAAAATCAATAATCAATTGAACTTTAAATTAAATCTAACAATATTATGATCAAGATAAATTATTCAAGTGATTAAGCTAAAACATTTCTATATCAAAACTAAACAAGAATCAAAAAACTGACTGAAGAAATAATCAAGAAAATGATAAACAATGAACAAGAAAATAATCAAACCTATACTGATTTTAGATCCGAGAATATCAAACAAAATACGAAAAAAGAATGAAACTTAATCCAACTGACTGGGTTGAAACGACGACGAACTCGAACGGAAACAAATCTAAGCTCAAGCGAATCTCCATCTCGCCACTAGTGAACGACATATGGATATGGATTCAAACTAACTCAAATGGAACCCCCGGACAGACTTCAATAAGGAATCGATGAAAAAAGTGATTGAAACTCAACGGGAATACTCGAAACTTGCCAGAAATGGGCTGTCCGTCTATGGTTGTTTGGATGTCTCACGACTGGAAATGGTGGGGTGTCGTTTGGACGTGTTGAGGAGGAGGGTTTGGAGGACGTTCAAGGGGTCATTCTAGGTTGCTTCGAACGTGAGATGGGGAGAACATGGCTATGGTCGACGGGCCTGGTTTCTGGCTAGTCATTTTTGGTTCGTCGACGAGCTGGACTGACTGACTGCTGGTTCGAGCAGCGTAATTCGCTGGCTAGGCGACGAACTGCTGTGCAGTTGGTTGAGGGTCGTGACGGACTAGTTCGTTTGGAGGCAGCAGGAACGAAGGGCTGTTGGTTGACGAACGACGAAAACTGGTGGTGGACTGGTGACTGGTTTGAAGAGAGAGCAGGTTCACGACGATGGAGGGCTGTTTGGTTGGTGAGGGAGAAGAGAACGAGGGGGCAGGGGTCTTTTGTTGGTGGCGGCTGAGGGGGGTCTCCTAGGGTTTGGGAGGGTGGTTTGGAGAAGAAGAAGGGGGAGGGGGGGGGTGTTTTTTTAGGTTTAGGTTTTTTTCTTTCTTGGGTATTGCAATGAAAAATTATAAAATAAGGGGGGAGGGTTGGATTGGGCTAGAGGATTTTGGGTTGGGTAGAAGTGTTTTGGGTCTAAGTTTAAAATTTAGGAAGAGGCCAAATTCCGAGTTTGTTCTTCTATTTTTTTGTCCTCTTTTCTTTAACTTTCTAATTAATAAAACTAAAATGCTAAGATTTAACTATAAAAACAAAATATTTATCTTAAAATATTAAAATACTAATTAACTCCTAATAACAATTATCATCTAAAATTAAATAACAATTAAATCAAGAAATTGCACGATTTGACATTGAATGCTAAAAATGCAAACGATGCATATGTTTTGTGATTTTCATTCTTGTAAAACAAATTTAATTACTCTTAATAGTAGAATTAAATCCTACATGCAGGTGCGACATATTTTTGTATTTTTTATTAATTTAACAAATAAACATGCACATACGAATGGAAATAATACACAAAATTCACAACAATTGCAAACCAACTAAAAATTATTTTATTTTGAATTTTGCTCACACCATGTAGTTACTATTTTAAATTTTTAGTACTACCTTTCGTTTCTCTCGCTTCGATTTTCTTGTTGACTTGTTGATATTACTTTATGTTAACAAGGTCCTTTTATCGCTTTTCGCGGTGGCAAGGTTCAGAAAGATGCAATCTGACGCATTTCAAGTTACCGCGGCTTGTAGTGATTTTATGCGGCCACGATGCCTCTACCGTGACAACGGTCCTTTTATCGCGGTCAGCAGAGGAGAGATTCAGATAGCCAAATTTAAAGTAGACCGCGGACCGCAGTTGATTTTATGCAGCCTCACCGCTGCAACGGTCCATTTTTTCGCTGTCAGCGATACCTCTGTCAGGGGCATGTTTATCCGAAAAATTTAGCTGTATATAAATACTTCTTTTTCATTTTTTTAAATCATCTTATCTTAGCTGAGCATGTGAACACTATATTTTTGCTTTTTAGAGTTATTTTGTAGCTTGTTTAACAATTAATCTTAGACTTTTATCTTGTAATTAATTTTATGGGTTATTCTTCATCTCAATCTTTAATTTCTTCAGTTATTATGAGTAGCTAAACCCATTAGTTAGGGTTGTGGATCAACCCTAGTTTGGGTATTTAATGGGCCTCTTATTTTAGGGCTTAGAAATTTCTGGGTTATTGATATTTGGTCTGATTTGTGTTTTTATATTTAATTGGTGGTTGCAAACACTAATTTGTGCCTTTTTAACTTAGGTTCTTCTTGATAAAGAGAGCTTAGGTCTCGGAAATTCAGGCCAACAAAAAATTAGGGTGTATTCAAAAGATTGATAGCCCCGATTAAAGGGTTAAACCTAGAGATGATAATACCCGACTTGAGCCAACTTTGCTTGCACAAATTGAACATCCAATTGGGCTTGAGAAAGCCAATTAGGGCAAAGTCACTCAAACTACCGAGAGGTATAGAGTGAGTATCTTTGTGCATTGACTATATCATGATCCCAACTATAACATTATTGCCCTAAGTTCTAGATCCCGTTAGATACTCACATAGGAGTAAGTCACCTCTGTAGTACCTTTTTTACTCATTTAGAAAATTGGACAACAATATCTACTTAGCATAATTTCGTGCATCATAAGTATTAAATTAGAAGTAACAAACAAACAAACAAGAATGATTGGAAGTTCAAACAATATCATCGCACATTGCTAGGTTAGATAGGAACTCAATTCTAAACATATCTTAGCTCCCTGTGGATTCAATCCTGACCTTTTAGGGTAAAAGATGCATCAATCGCTCTTGCCACTCTATAATGGTTCAAGGTAAGACCCGATCATGCCCAACTCGCTTCGATGTAACTGGTGATTGCTGCCAACTCCACACTACTACAAAGTAGGAAAATAGGGTAGCAATAGCTTTTACCTGATATGATGGCCGGGATCAAATTCCTAAGGGAGCTAGAAAGGGAGTTGATAAATCTATTTAGTCTAGAATCGTGTAATTGTTCCAAATGTCACTTTAAATATTTTTGGATTTTCTTTTATAAACTATTATTGTCAAACTACAAATTATGATTTGGAACTAGATTACACTAAAAGATAACTGGTAAGAGTTGTATCTAATGGATTAAGGGGCACTAGGGTAGTGACTTTCACCTAGGTGGCTAATTGATGAGTAATTATTTATAAGGCTTAATTGACATGATTGGGGAAATATTGCTATAACCGTTGTACAATTTTACTCACTCTCACACCTCTCAGTAGAGAGAGTGATTTTGCCCAATTGACTCTCTCTCTCGAGACCAAACGGGTAGGCAAATTTGCTCAAGCAACTAGGGTTCAAGTCGGGTAATTACTCTCTCAAGGTTCAACCTTTTAATTGAGACTATCAATTCTTTTAAGTCCATCCTAATTCCTTGCTGGGTCAATTTTTGAAGACTTAGGCTCTCTTTCTCAAGTAGAATGAAGTCAACAAAGTACAAACCAGTGTTTGCAACCACCAATTTATAAATTAAACCATAAAATTAACCTATAAAACAAACACCCATCGTCAATGTAGCCCTAAATCATAACACCTATTAATAACTCACACAAAGGTTAAGACATAACCCTAGCTAATGGGTTTAGCTACTCATGCTTAAACAAAAAAATAGAGATATATGAAGAAGAAGACATAATAATTAATTACTAAAGTAAAATAGAAGAATCTATTGTTAAAACTAAGCTAAGATGCCAAAAATGGCTACAGATGATGTTCTCACAAGCGGAACTATGTTCTGGAATAGATACCATAAAAATGGAAAAATATTCTATTTATACCGAGCTGGAAAAACTGGACAAATTTAAGGTCCCGGAAAATTTCGCTAAGTGATTTAGGCGTAGTGTCACGCAGGCTTGTTATAATGTTTTATATACTATTAACATGGTGGACATAAATTAGACTTTATAAATATTAGTATAAGTCTTATGGTAAGTGATTTGAGGTCCAAAGGGAAGCCTAGGTGTATGCTAAATGGCAAAATTTTCGAAATAGGCCAAAATTCCAAATGAATTCGCACAAGGCTCCACTTTAAACTAGAATATATAATTATGTATAATGTTTTATGTGGTGAATATCATATCAAATTAAATCCCCTTGAGTCTATTTTCCAACGCTTCCGACCGTTCGCCATTTGGACATTCCTACACAAAGTTATGGCCAAATTACCAAAGGCTGGAAATTGATATCCTGAGTCAATTCTGCGATAGCATTTTGGATCGCAGAATGCGCTCTGCGGTCGCATTTTGGCCGCATTTTGAACCCGAGAAGCCCATCTTTGGGCGTCGATTCTGCGACGCATTCTGCGGACCTCATGTCGATTCTGCCGTTCGTTCTGCTATAGCAAAATCGACATCATGGGATATATTTTTTATTTTCTAAACCCGATCCCCTATCATTATATTTGACCCCATAACTCATTTTATGCATTTTTTGAGTATTTTTAGAGTGAGAGAGAGGGGTTTTAGAGAGGGAAAGTTTCTCCCATCAAATATCTCCACAATACCTTGTTAATTCCTTAAAGATTGAGGTGTGATTCTTGAGTATTTTAGTATTGTGTATGCATGCATGTACCACTTAGGTTTATGGGAATATTTTTTAACATAGATAGTAAAGATTGGGTTAGGGAATGAAGGAAATCTTTAAAAAGGGATTTGAAGTCAAGATGCTTAACTAGTGTTTGATAAAATGCTCAAACGAGTTAGTTTCATGAATATCTGTCTAATATGTGTTTAATTTTGTTATGTCTCATAGAAGATTGGAATTGCTAGAGTTTTTGGAGTGTTGTAGTAACTTAAGGAAAGCTCAATCGAGGTATGTATGGCTAACTGTGATCCTTGTGAAATCGCCCTATGCTAGCTGTGAAATTGTTGATAGTTGATATTTATGTGAGAATCATCGTGAAGCTTCTGTATTGTATGATTGTGTGGTAACATTTTGTGATGAATGTTGTGGAACTCGTAATTGGAACAACGGAAATGGAAATAATGTGAAATAATGATGATGGAAACAATGTGGAACAATGGAAAGGGGAATAATGTGGAATAATGGAAATGGAAATATTATGGAACAATGTGTGTGATTAGTTGTGAATAACTGTTGTGATGATCTAAATTGTGTATCAATTTTGATGAACATGAGGAAGTTGTGGTTGCTAATATGAATCATAAATGATAAATGTGGAATTGTGAAAGGAGACAGCAGGAGAGTTTGTAACCTGTGGGGCACTGATTTCCCCTTTGTTTGACTACTTGATTTATTTGTTGTGGAATGTTTGGTTGTTGCTTCCTGGTTGTACTTGTACTATTGTTGTTCAGTTCTATACTTGTTTATGAAATTTGGCTTGAGTTTACTTGGGACAGAGTTTGTTCGTACATACCAGTACAGTTCAAATGTACTGACGTCCCTTTTGCCAGGAGTGCTACATTCGTGTTTTGATTGTAGGTGAATCCATAGCAGGCACTCCAGTCCACCGACCGTAGGTGCTCATCATTTCCCATCAGCTGATTCGGCGAGCCCCTTTCCATTCGGGGCCCTATGTGGCTCATGCCACTTTCTGTTTTCTGATCTTGTTTTGATGTTGTATAAGGTATAGCCGGAGCCTTGTTGCCGGCATTTCCATAATATTCTTCAATTGTATTTAGTGGCTCCGTAGACAGGTTGTGGGTAGTGTCGGGCATGGTAATTTAAAAGATAAATATTGATATGTGGCAATGTTTTATAAAAATTGGAATACCTTTATTATGGTGAATGAAGTTTCTAATGAAAATTGTTATTATTATGTTTATAAAATTTGGTTAATGAAGTCCATATCCTATAAATGGCTATTTCACCTGGTTATTAGGTAATGAGAATGAGGGGTAACACGTGGGATAGGAAAGGCACCCAGGTCCACTTGACTGGGGATGCCCGGTCGAGTGTCGATCGTGTCCATCGAATTTGGGAGTTAGCCAAAACTTTAGGGAATTGATGTAGGTTAGAAAAGAGATGTGTGTGTTAAAGTGTTTTGGGAAGACTCTACTCCTCATTCCAGGACGAATGATCCTAAGGGGAAGAGGGGGGGGGGGGGGAATGTAAGGCCTTGGAAAATTTTGCTAAGTCATTTAGGATTTCGTAGTGTCACGCAGGCTTGTTATAATGCTTTTATATACTATTAACATGGTGGACATAAATTAGACTTTGTAAATATTATTATAAGTCTTATGGTAAGTGATGTGAGGTCTAAAGGGAAGCCTAGGTGTATTCCAAATGGGAAAATTTTTGAAATAGGCCAAAATTCCAAACGGATTTGCACCAGGCTCCACTTAAAACTATAATATATAATTATGTATAATGCTTTATGTGGTGAATAGCATATCAAATGAAATCCCTTTGAGTCTAGTTTCCAACACTTCCAACCGTTTGTCATTTTGTACATTCCTACACAAAGTTATGGTCAAATTACCAAAGACTGGAAATTGATATCCTGAGTCAATTCTGCGATCGCATTTTGGATTGCAGAATGCACTCTACGGTCGCATTTTGGCCGCACTTTTAACCCGAGAAGACCAGTTTTGGGCGTCGATTCTGCGACGCATTCTGCGGACCACATGTCGATTCTGCGGACCGCATGTCGATTCTGCGGTCCGTTCTACTATTGCAGAATCGACATTGTGGGATATTTTTTTATTTTCTAAACCCGATCCCCTCTCGTTATATTTGACCCCATAACTCATTTTTAGCATTTTTTAAATATTTTTAGAGTGAGAGATAGGGGTTTTAGGGAGGGAAAGTTTCTCCCATCAAATTTCTCCACAATATCTTGTTAATTCCTTGAAGATAATCAAGTGAAAGCCCTAATTCTTCATCTAAGAGGTAAGAGTTTATGCCCTTGGTTCTAATTTCGAGTTTAGAGTATAAGATGGGTTATTGAGGTGTGATTGTTTGGTATTTTAATATTGTGTATGCATGCATGTACAACTTAGGTTTATGGGAAACTTGTTTAACATAGATTAGTAAAGATTGGGTTAGGGAATGAAGGAAATCTTAAATAGGGGATTTGAAGTTAAGATGCTCAACTAGTGTTTGATAAAATGCTCAAACGAGCTAGTTTCGTGAATATCTTTCTAATATGTGTTTAATTTTGTTATGTCTCATAGAAGATTGGAATTGCTAGATTTTTTGGAGTGTTGTAGTAACTTAAGGAAAGCTCAATCGAGGTATGTATGGCTAACTGTGATCCTTGTGAAATCGCCCTATGCTAGCTGTGAAATTGTTGATAGTTGATATTTATGTGAGAATCATCGTGAAGCTTCTGTATTGTATGATTGTGTGGTAACATTTTGTGATGAATGTTGTGGAACTCGTAATTGGAACAACGGAAATGGAAATAATGTGAAATAATGATGATGGAAACAATGTGGAACAATGGAAAGGGGAATAATGTGGAATAATGGAAATGGAAATATTGTGGAACAATGTGTGTGATTAGTTGTGAATAACTGTTGTGAGGATCTAAATTGTGTATCAATTTTGATGAACATGAGGAAGTTGTGGTTGCTAGTTGTGGGATTTCAATACCCTTGTTGTGGAATTATTTTAACAATGTGTCATGGTTGATTCCTTGTACGTGTTGTTGTGATGTTTGTTGTTGTGAATTGAAAACTGCTAGGCGGGTCGGGTTGCGCGCCGCAACACGGTGAAATAAGGTATGGGTTGGTGTGATAAGGGTGGGCGAGGAAATAAGGGTGGAAAATGTGATCCAATATCACTATTGATACGAATATGAATCATGAAACGATAAATGTGGAGTTGTGAAAGGAGACAGCATGAGAGTTTGTATCCTGTGGGGCACTGACTGCTCCTTTGTTTGACTACTTGAATCATTTGTTGTGGAATGTTTGGTTGTTGCTTCCTGGTTGTACTTGCACTATTGTTGTTCAGTTCTATACTTGTATATGAAATTTGGCTTGAGTTTACTTGGGACAAAGTTTGTTCATACATACCAGTATAATTCAAATGTACTGACATCCTTTTTGCCGGGGGCGATACATTCGTGTTATGATTGTAGGTGGATCCATAGCAGACACTCCAGTCCACCGACCGTAGCACCTCATCATTTTCCGTCAGCTGATTCGGCGAGCCCCTTTGTGGATCACGCACTTTCTGTTTTCTGATCTTGTTTTGATGTTGTATAAGGTATAGCCGGAGCCTTGTTGCCGGTATTTCCATAATATTCTTAAATTGTATTTAGAGGCTCCGTAGACAGGTTGTGGGTAGTGTCAGGCATGGTAATTCAAAAGATAAATATTGATGTGTGGAAATGATTTATAAAAATTGGAATACCTTTATTATGGTGAATGAAGTTTCTAATGAAAATTGTTATTATTATGTTTATAAAATTTGGTTAATAGAGTCCATATCCTATAAATGGCTATTTCATGTAGTTATTAGGTAATGAGAATGAGGGGTAACACGTGGGATAAGAAAGGCACCCAGGTCCGCTTGACTGGGGATGCCCGGTCGAGTGCCGGTCATGTCCCTCGAATTTGGGGCGTCACAACAAAATGGACTGTGGCCGCACTAGGCTCTTGGACTTGAAATCTTGGCTCTATGAACTTAGGCTCTGGGGACAGCGCATAAAGGACCGCGGCCGTGGAGGTCTCTAATGGGGTCCGTACAAACATGTAGTTGACCGCATTGGTTGACCCTTGAAAATTGACTCTGATCTTTTCTTTCGCGGACTGCACGAAATGGTTGTGCGGTTGCGGAGGCTTCAGTGCGGACCGCACAACATCAAATCTGGTCGCACTACCTTGAAGCTTGCTTTTCCATTCTTTGAATTTCCGTAGTGCGGACCGCACAAATTGTAATGCGGCCGCACTAGGCCTGTTCTCTTGAGTTTTGCCTTGTCTTTCATACTTGTGCAGGTTTCACTCCTTTTGAGTCGATATTTGACATCCCATCCCTTTGTCAATCAAACCTTCAATAAAGCGCAACTTATGAGCCTTTTGAAACTATTTTGTAATATATTATAATCAAAGCATAAGGAAGAAGGAGCATGAGACACGTCCAGACCCCTAGTTATCAACTCTCCCAGACTTAAGCTTTTGCTTGTCCTCAAGCAAACAAAATAAGACCTACCCTTTTAATAAATTCAAGAATTTTCAGCTATCCTAAAGTATCCTAAACAAGCATTACGAATGAATCATTAACAACATGTAACCTTTGAAAAACCATGGATCAAGTGTGACACAAGTGCATCAAGAGTTGACTCATTAAATTAAATAACTCTCTCAATTACTTTAGTCATTATGGAACTCAAACTCACATCCTCAACCCTCTCTAAGCAACCCTCACCTTTTAGAATATTGGCACACAAGCCGAGGTTAATGGAATTTCACTCACCTCTCTCAAGAAAAAGGTCACAAGTCCGGCTCTAAGTACCATATGCTTGCCCCTTATGTAAGTATCCACTAATGTAAGCTTCATTCAACTCAAGATCATATAGGGCTTCTGTGGAGTTATTTTGAAGGCTTTTGGGTTAGGGTAGGACATGTTTTTGTTCAAGTGTGTTCAATCTTCCCTTAAGCACGTCTTTTGATTCATTATGCAATATTACTTGACTCTTTGAGTTATTTCACTTATTTCTAAGGGGTTAGAGAGACACAACGTCACTCTTTCTTATTTAATTCAAATTGTTTCTCCTTTTTCAACTTTCCAAACCTTTCTTTCTTTTGCTTTTCTTGAATCCCTTTTTATTCTTTTTCATTGAGAATTATTTTTGACTTTTGCTTTTCTTTCTTTTTCAATTCCTTTCCTTTTTATTTTTATTTTGTGCCTTGTACCACTTTGTTGCAATCCTTGCCCCCCCCCCCCCCAAATATACTATTGCCATGTGTTGAAGGAAAGATCAGATGCCAAGAGAGGGTAACTTTTATAATAGGTATAGGCTTGTAACATGGTTCTTGAAAGAAAAAGTTCTAAGGATCAAAAGGGTTAAATAAGGATCATATCATTGGTAGGCTATGGAATTTGTTCAAATATCATTTGGATCAAGGAGATTCTATAATCACTTCTCAAGTCAAATTTCACTTAAGATTTTACCTCAATAAACATTCATGGGAAGTTATAGGCCATTGGCTTGGGACTTGGACTCCAATTACTCACCACATAAGCTAGGGGATTACTAAAGACATCAAGTCGAGGGCCCACAACGACCTTATTTACGAATCGAGCACAAAATGGTATGAAAAACCATTTGATGATTGCCAGTCAACACGAGAGCCTCAAGGTTTTCACCATACTAAACACAACATTTTGTCTTTGATCATGGGATCAACGGCAAATATGCTAGGTCTAAGTGAAGCTTTTATTGAGTTACCCTTAACTAAAAACTATCAAAAACAAAAATAAAAATGGACTCAAAATCTTAAGAAGGTTGCCACGCCATCTATAATTGGGTAGAGCAACCTGGTTCATACAATACTCCACCTTTGGAAAGAACTGTTGCATTAAGAAAACCAAAGGCTTATTAAAAACGTTCAAAATAAAATAAAAAGCTACGAGCCTATATAAGCCGAAATGTTTTAGCAAAAATAGAAAATAGAATGAATATGTACAATAGGGGAAATAAATATACAACGGGAAATAAATATATACAATGATGTAAATTTATATACATACCAAATGAAAGATAAAAAGTACGATAAAAGTAACTAAATGTAAGATTGTATACAGATCAAATGTGAAAAATCAAGAAAGAATAAAAGTGCATCAAATATACAATCATCCAAAATAAAGTGTAGGGCGAACCCCCTCAAATAAAAGCTGGTATTGTCCCTAATACCAACTAAAGCAAATAAGCACCAAAAAGTATAAGGAAAGGATATGAAAAATCCCTAAGCCTCATCCGTCTGCACGGGATCATGAGTGGTCCCTGGGTCCTCGGTATACTCGAGAACCTCAGACTGCTTCCCGATATCCTGCTGCTCAACTGCTGGGACTTGGGACAAGATCTGGACCAGTTGTGTATCTAGTACATCCTGTGGCTGACTGAAGGAAGCCTCCGGTGGGTCCTCCAACTGGATGATGGCATCATCAGCTCTAGGGATCTTACTCCTCTTCTTTGGAGGCCTTTGTGCCTGCTCCGTATCTATGACAGCTTCTGGCACTGTTGCTGGAGCTGGGCCCTCAAACAATAAGTCTAAAGGCATTTGGTCTGCCTTCAGTCAATCCACATCTGCCCTCAACTCCTTTATGGACTCCCTGGAAGCCCGTGTCTTGCACAACTTCTTGTGCTCCTTGGTAATCTCCTTCAGAGCCTTGCCTTGTGAATCCACTACCTTTGCCAAATCAGCCTAGGTACTGAGGATCTTCTCGTGGTTGGCAAGAATCTCGTTAAGTGCATCCTTGATAGAGTGGGGAACATGTGCTGGCTATGGTGTCGACTGAGCTGCAATGGTGGAAGTCAAGTTAGACAACTTTGATGAAGCAATATACATCCAGTTGTTCAGGCTCTAAAGCATCTGGCTTAGTCGAGGGGCAGTGATGGGATGAGCCCAGCAAAATGGAATCTCCGGGCTATCTGAGGTAGACCAGGAGGCAAGTTACCAGTAGTAGAAGGTCCGGGAGGTATGTCAGCAACTATGGAAGTAGGCTCAGCAGATTCCTCTACCACAACTGGCTCTTCAGACTAACCAGTCGGGGAAGAAGTAGGAGCCTTGTAGTTGGGGTTATCTGGCCCCTTCAAACTACATTAGGAGAACGGGGCTATCGCCTTGGCCTTTATGTCATAGGACTTCTTCTCCACTCCAAGTCCTGAAAGTACATAAAGAGGGTGTTAGGAAAAGGGTAGTTTCGGTCAGTCTCTACCCTCACTAATGAGATAATGCGGGACATCACATTTCCCACATTTATGGGGTATCCCGCCATAACTGAAGAAACCAATACAACCTGGTGGAGAGGAATGGCCTGGTGATGTGTAGTAGGGTCCAACCGACTGAAAACAAAAGGCAACCAACCCCTATTCTCAAAGTTGAGGGTCCTCCGAAGTATCTTGACCCCAACGGTCAACCAATCAGGAATTGTCCCTGGGACTGCCAGGTGCTGAGCTAACCATGGGCGGACCTCATCGTCCATATCCAACTTTGCCATTTAGAGGGACTCATCCTCTTCATTGAAGCCCAAGTATTCATTCAAGTGTACCCCTTAAACAACACAATCTTGTTGCGAACCTTGGTCACTTTGGAGCCCTTTTTGATGTGGGCTACATTGCAATAAGACTCCTTGACCATGTATTCATTGGCCTCTATACAATTGTCCATAAAGTGTTCCCAGCCCACTCTAGTTCTGAATTGCCTTTGCACGTCAGGGTTGTGGGATAATAAGTCTTTGTAAATGAAACTCTGCTCCGGTATAAAATGTCTCACTGTCCACCACTCCCTACACTTGTGGAATGCCACTTGGCTGACGAATCTATCCCCCTAAACTGCGGGATTTCTAGTCCGGGAAGTGCCCCCAACCTGAGGCTCACCACCCTCAGCTTCCCCCTCATCTCCTTACACCCCTCTTTATCTCCGTCTGTACCATCCCCTGATATTGAAGTTGTGGGGGAGGTGGAGTACTCACCACTTCCGGCTGCTGAGCCCTCAGACGACTCAATAGATATATGCTTTATAGCTTGAGCATTGGGTGAATCTGTAGGAGTATCATCAGTCAGTCTAAATCTCCCGGGCCAGTTGGGGATATGAGTGGAAGTGGAATTTTAGGAGATATCCTATGAAGGATCGTACTCACTCTCTGATTTATCAACAGCTTTGTCAACTGATTTTATAACTTTTCTTAGCCTCTTTGTACTTTCCCAAATATGGGGAGTGAGTTTTATCATCATTCCTTTGCCTTACCGGGAGGAGTCACCTCTGTCGAATTGTTCATAGCCCTTTCCTCTATATTTTACCATTGTCTGCAAGCAAAAGCATTTGACAATGTTAGTATCAGCAGAGACAGTGAGCCATTAATGCAGGAAACATTGCCGAACAACATAGAAAAGATTGCAGACATGTTGCAGAAATGGGCTAGCGCGGACCGCACAAAGTGTAGTGAGGTCGCACTAGGAAAGAGGTTAATTTCCATATACCGCGATCCGCACAAAGTGGTATTGCAGACAAGCATCAGAGCACCGAGGACCGCACAAAAAGGACTGCGGTCCCGGAGGGTGCTTAGTCATGGCACTGAGTTAGGGTTGTAGGATTTTGCATTTTAGTTCAAGTTTTCACCTAGTTATGGTCCCTACTCACTTAGCCAGTTCATTTTTTTTTTCTCAACTGTCAATTGTATTAATATAAGGAAAATATGTACAATATGTCCCTATGGTAGTAGTATGGACAACTACTACTCATTTACACTTCATTCTAACTATGTAACTCATATATCTAACACTATCTAGAAGCCAATGAAAACAAAACTAAGGATAGCAATTTAGCAACTTTAGCCCATCTTGCCACCTTTTACACTTCCTATTTCTAGCATGTATTAGTAAAGCAACTTCCTTGCAACACTGTCCCTCATCAAATTTTTTATTTTCAAATCTGAGTAGATTTCTATTTCTCCATATCAATGCAACAGTGGTAATGAAAGCTGTTGCAGTGATTGCCTTCTTCCAGTTTCTACTCTTCACCTTACTGCAAATCCATTTCAATTCATCTTCCCAGCAGCTAATATTCCTTGTATAACCCAACCAAACACAGATTCTACTCCATACTCGACTTGTAACATCACATTGAAAATATAGATGTTTGAATTCTTCATCCTGCAAATTACAGAATACACATAGAGGTGGAATCTGAATACCAATATGCTGCAGTCTCTCTATAGTAGGAAGCCTGTTTTGAGCAGCCAACCAAACAGTGAACCTATGCCTTGGAAGAGCACTTGAACTAAGCATAATGTTCCTCCATGTAGCCTTTGGGAATACTGGCAGCAAGGAAATATACATTTTGTGGATCTGATATCTTCCATTTCTGCATACACTCTGCAATCTTCTGAACAAGTTTCCTTGCAACTGACTGTTCTCCATCACCAAATTTCTACAGACAATTATCTTCTTAACCACCCAAGATGAATTGGATGGCACACCAACTGATTGTATGCATCTATTCTTTATGTAGTAAGAATGAACCCACCTTACCCAAAGACAGTCTTTTTTATTTGCCAAATCCCATAGTAACTTTGTTATAGCTGCTTTGTTCCAAATATCTAACTGCATGATGTTGAGGCCCCCAGCTGAAATAGGCTGACAGACCTTATCCCAGGCTACAAGAGCCCTCCTGGATAAAGTAGCTTTACATGTCCAGAGAAATGATCTACAGATTGCCTCTATTGCCTTCAGTACCTTCTTTGGAATGATGAACACCTGTGCCCAATAAATTTGCATTCCAAAGATCACTGCCTTGATAAGCTGGACTCTTCCTGCATAGGATAGCAACTTTGCTGACCAGCATGTAACTCTTGCTGTGATCTTCTCAATAAGTGGCAAATAATGCTGAATGGCTAACTTCTTAGAATCAAGAGGAACACCAAGGTATCTGAAAGGAAGGTGACCTTCAGTGAATCCCAATGCAGCAATAATCTCCTCCTTTATATCCTGTGGAACTCCAGCCAAATATATGGCACTCTTGCTTACATTTGCTTGAAGACCAGAAGCAGCTGAAAACATAAGAAATGTGCTGTGTAGTATCTGAATTGATACTATATCAGCCCTACAAAACATTAGCAAATCATTTGCAAAGCATACATGGGATATGTTAAGCTTTCTGCACCTAGGATGGAAATTGAAGTTTCCATTCTTATGCAATTGCTGAAGAAGCCTGTTCAAGTATTCCATAGCCAACACAAATAGATAAGGTGACATAGGATCCCCTTGCCTTATACCTTTCTTAGCACTGAATGGTTTTGTAAGGCCACCATTCATTACCAGAGAGTATGAAGCATTTGAGACACATGCCATTATCCAGTCAGTGAATTTTGCAGGAAATCCCAAAGTAATAAGAATTTGCTTTAAAAAACTCCACTTAATGGTATCATATGCTTTCCTTAAATCCACTTTCAGGACACACCTAGGTGAACTCCTTTCCTAGAGTATCCCTTGAAGATTTCATGACTGAGAATTATATTATCCATAATACTCCTTCCTTCAATGAAGGCAGACTGTGTTGGACCAATCAGATCACCAATTACTCCCTTCATCCTCCTAGTAATTACCTTGGAAATGATTTTGTACAAGGTAGTACAACATGCAATAGGTCTGTAGTCTTTTACAGTGATAGGAGTTTTTAACTTTGGCACAAGAGCAACTGCAGTAGTATTTATCATGTGTGGCATTTGGCAAGTATCAAAGAATTCCTTAGTAGCAGAGAATATGTCATTCTGAACTATCTTCCAGCTTTTTGTAAAGAATTCAATAGGAAAACCATCAACTCCAGGAGCCTTATCCCTAGGCATGTCATTTATAGCTTCACTTATCTCCTCCATGGTAACTGGCCTAATGAGCTCACTTTGCTGATCAGTTGTGAGGCATCGACCACTTCTCATTATACTAATGTCCACACATGGAAGCTCAGTAGCAGTCTCCCCCATTAGTGATTGAAAAACTTTTATGAACTCCTGTTCAACTGCAAGAGGATCAGTTAATTTGATACCTGTATCAGTATAGATAGATGAAATGGTGTTCTGGCCTGTCCTGATTCTCCACTGTACATGAAACTATCTGGTGTTAGCATCCCCACATTCAATCCATGTGGCCTTAGATTTTTGCCTCATTACTTGCTCCTCCGCAGTGTTCCATTTGTCCAGCTCTTCTAATAAACATCTTTCCTCTTGTATCAGCTCCTGAGAAAGAAAATTATTTTGCATTTGAAACTGTAGAATTTCTAGTTTCTCCCTTGTTTGGATAATCTGTTTCTTGTACTTGGCTAAATGATCATTTAAACCCTGTAGCTCCTGCTTCACCTTCTTCAGCTTTCTCTAGACCTGTTGCATATGTGATCCTTGACACTCCTTCTCCCAGACTTGTTTCACAATGTTATGAAACTTGTCTTGTTCCATAACATTGTTATATAGTCTGAATGACTTAGGGTGCAAAGGCTTGTAAACACCAAATTTAACTAAAATAGGAGAGTGATCAGACACCAATGGATTCATATAATCTGCCTCCAAATGCCCAAACTGTTGTAACCATTGATAGTTGCCTATTGCCCAGTCTATCTTGCTATAAACTCTAGAATCAGCATCTTGTTTATTTGTCCAAGTAAAGTGCCAGCCAGTTGCCCTTAAGACAGTCAGTTGCAGCTCATCCAAAGTCACTTTGAAATCCTTTACTTCAGCTTCAGTCACAGGGGAACCAATCCTGTCCTCAGAACTTAGAACACAGTTAAAATCTCCACTAATAAGCCATGCATCTTGTTGTGGTATAGAAATTGACTTGAGATCCCTCCATAGTTGTGCCCTAAGCACTGCTGTGTTTTGTGCATATATAATACTCAATTGAAATCTAATAAGCCTTCTTGTATCCTTCACCAAACAATGAAGATATTGGTCAAATAAGGTTCCTATCTGAATGTGAATACGAGATTTGCATAGAAGCCAGATTCTCCCATTTATAGCCTTTTCATAGTTGCACTTCCACTGCCAGCCCTTAGAAATTTTCCCAATTATATTCTTGGCTTTATGTTCTTTTACTCTGGTTTCAAGAATGCCTATTACATCCACTTTATTATTAGCAAGGAATTGTTTCAATTCCTTTTGTTTAGGAGACTGATTAAGTCCCCTAATGTTCCATGTGACTATAATCATGGATCAGCATTAGGCAAACTATAAGAGGGACCAGGATCAAATTGTTGTCCCCTCTTTTCCAGTTCATGCATAGCTGCTTTGCCCCTATTTCCTGTAATGTCCAACTGCTTATCATCTGCAATATCAGCCGTATGCACTTCAGTAACTTGGTTTTCTGACTCTTTTTGCTCAATATTTCCTGCATTTTGAATGCTAACAACCTGAGCTTCCTGCACTTCATGTACAGCTGATTTCACAGCATCATCATTTTTATTCTGCCCTTCATCATTGTCCACAGCCTTCTTAACAATCCACTCCTTCTTATTTTGCTTCCCCAGATAAGTGTTTCTATTTTTCAGATTTCTCCTTTCCCCTTGCTCCTGCTTTTGTTTATCTGAGTTGTCAGTATAATGCCAACACTCAATTGTCTCATGCCCAAACTTAAGACAATTGTTACAAAATGTTGGTTTCCAATCATACTCGACAGATTGAATTTTAGGGCCATATGGAGTATCAATTTCTAATTCATCTGGAAGCTCATAAGCAGCATTAACTTCAACAAGTACTCTAGCAAATGAAATCTTATCATAATGGGCAGTAAACTTATCAGTATACAGAGGCTTACCAATGGCACTTGCTAATTTACTCAAAACCTCAGCAGACCAATAACCTACAGGGAGACCAGGGAATCGAATCCAAATAGGAATAGTGCTAAGAACACTAGTCTGAAAGCTGAAATCAATTTCCCAAGGCCTTAACACCATAGGTTTATTTCTAAAGGTATATGGACCAGATTGCATAACTGCATCTCCATCTTCAGCACTACTAAACCGAAAAATACAATATCCTTCAGCATGAACCAAAATTTGAGGCTTAGCAACAAAATTCCATACATGCATGACAAAATTCTCCATATTCTGCTCATTTGGTCTGTCCCCAATCACAAATCCAATCAATGAATTTTGCCAATAATCCAATTGAAGCTTCAGATCTTCTTCACAGATTGTAATAATTTTCCTACCATCTCGCATGGTAGGAGGAACAAAGGATAGAGACTTACCCATATTCACATCTCTATTACCTTTAACTATCTCTGCAACTGTTGGTTTTGTCTTTGCATGCTCAGTATTCACTACAGTAGCTTTCACAGGTTTCTCTTGTGCCATTATCTCTGAGAATTGCAATCGCCTTGCTGTATTTTCAGTCATCATCCCATCTCCTTGCACTGAATCCAGAACTGGTGCTGCATGTGAAGGTTCCTTAGATTGATATTTTTGTGGAAGAAAATTTCCAAATGTGAGGGGTTCTAGAGTAGTTGTGATGCCATGTTCAGGTGTAACAAGCTTAGGGGGAACAACGTTGACAGTCGAAGCATTATTTTGTCGCTTTCTGGCCATTTCCGGCAGCAATTCCGCCGTGCTAAATTGCGCCGGAGAAGAGTACTGTTTTATCGCCTCGCTATCATCCGTCGAGAGCGTTCCCTTCGAACTTTGCATTTTTAGCCAGTTCATTTTACTCTCCAAGCACACAAAATTTAACATTTAAAACTAACTACCCTAGAAATTGAAGAAATACGAAAAAGAAAAAGAAGCTACAGGATAATAAAATTGAAAGTTATATGAAACTAAACAAATAAACTAAAAAGAAATGGGTGAAATGTTACCATATATTAAGCGGGAAAGAATTAACACAAAGAGAAGGAGAATTTATGAGCAAGGAAGAAGGATGAACTATGTTTTAGTCTCTCTGAGTTCCAAATTTGCAAAAAGTGTAAACAGGGGTCCCTGAGGTCTATTTATAGAACGACCGTGGGACCCATTCTTGCATACCAGCGCATCCGCACAAAATGGACCGCGGTCCATGCTGGGTTGCCTTAATCAAACCTGAGTCAGCAAGCCTCCTCTGTCTGCACAGAAGGAACCGCGGCCGCGGAGCTCTACCGTGGTCCGTACAAAATGACATGCGACCACGGTGGAAAACTTCAGAGAGTCCTCACATTAGCTCTCACCAGTACGGACCGCACAAAGTGTAGTGCGGACACACTGGCAACTTCAGAGACTGAACATTTTTTCTACAATGTTTTGCACTGCATTAACTTAATCTGTGCAACATCTCACAACCAGTTTAGCCCAAAACAAATCAGTCCTAAACTGCAAAGAAAATCAAAGAAAACAATAAGAAAAAGACATGAGTTGCCTCCTAAGAAGCGCCTGATTTAACATCGCGGCACGACACATGTTACCACCATATCACTTTAGATGAATGAGCGCCATCACGTGGATGTCATCGAACTTCCCAAGATAATGCTTGACTCGCTACCCATTGACTTTGAAAACTTCACCATTTTTTTTACTTGAGATCAAGAGCGCCGAACGGGGTCACAAATACAACTTCAAATAGCCTACTCCACTTTGATTTGAGCTTTCCTGGAAACAGACATAACCGAAATTGAACAAGAGAACCATATCTCCAATCTATTACTCCTTTCCCCGAGCATATTCGTCGTGAATGTACTTCATCTTGTTCTTATACAAGGACGAGATGGAGTAAGTATGGAATCTAAATTCATCAAGCTCATTGAGTTGTTCAACACGAAGATTGGCCGCAACATCCCATTCCTAATTCAACTTCCGCAAAGCCCACATATCCTTGTGCTCTAACTCAACCGGAAGATGGCAAGCTTTACCTAACCACAACCAATATGGAGACATACCAATTGGAGTCTTGTAATCCGTACGATATGCCCATAGAGCGTCATCCAACTTCTTCAACCATCGATCATATTAGCACTGGCCGTCTTCGACAAGATACTCTTGATTTCACTGTTGGAGACTTCCACTTGACTACTAGCTTGAGGATGATAGCGGGTGGATACTTTGTGATTAACTCCATATTTTGCAAGAAATGAATCAAAAGTCTTATTACAAAAGTGAGAACCCACATCACTAATAATTGCACGAGGAGTGTCAAACCTTGTGAAGATACTCTTCTTAAGACACGCAACAACAATCTGGGCTTCATTGTTAGGCAAAGCCACAGCTTCAACCCACTTTGAGACATAATCAAACACCACTAGAATGTAAGTGTTCCCACAAGAGCTAACAAATGGACCTATAATATCGATGCCTCAAACATCAAAGATATCTATTTCAAGAATTGTATTGAGAGGCATCTCATCCCATTTTGAAATTCCACCCACTATTTGGCATTCATCACATCTCTTGACAAAATCACCCACATCTTTGAACGAGGTTGTACAACAGAATCCACAACTAAGCACTTTTGAAGTCGTCCTCGCCCCGCCATGATGGCCACCATATGGAGAGGAATGACAAGTCTCCACAATACTCAATTGTTCTTCCTCCGGAACACATCTACATATCACGCCATCTGTGCAAATCTTGAACAAATATGGCTCGTCCCAATAGAAATCCAAGCTATCCCGCTTGAGATTATTCTTTTGGTTTGAAGAGAGATCATAAAGATTATTCAAATCACAAATGGAAACATCGGCAAACCACATCATATCATTCATTGACACCTCAAGGAGTTATTCGTCAAGAAATACATCATTGATCTCAAGGCCATCACAAAGCCTCCTCTCCTCCTCCAAACGGTATAAGTGGTCCGCCATTTGATTCTCACTAACTTTCCGATCCACAATTTCTAGATCAAACTCTTAGAGTAGTAACACCCATCTCATCAATCTTGCCTTGGAGTATTTCTTTGTCATCAAATACCTAAGGGCGGCATGATCGATGTGCAGTATCACTTTAGCCCCCATAAGATAAGGTCAAAACTTTTCCATAGCAAATACAATGGCCAACAACTCTTTCTCGGTGACTGTATAGTTCCTTTGAGCCTCATTAATGGTCTTGCTTGCATAGTACACCAGATGAAACATCTTGTTGATCCTTTGGCGCGAAACAGCCCCAACTGCATTGTCACTAGCATCACACATAAGCTCAAAGGGTAAGCTCCAATTTGGTACGGTAATTATGGGGGTAGAGGTCAACTTGAGCTTGAGAAGCTCGAATGCTTGCGTACATCCCTCATCAAAAACAAACATTGCATTTTTTTCAATAGCAACTTGCACATGGGATGTACCACTTTGGAAAAATCTTTTATGGATCTCCAGTAAAAACCTGCGTTCCCAAGGAAACTCCTCACCCCTTTGACAGTAGTAGGGGGAGGAAGCCTCAAAATCACCTCTACCTTGGCTTTATCCACTTCAATTCCTCACTTTGAAATTTTATGACCCAACATTATACCCTCTTCAACCATGAAATGTCATTTTCCCCAATTGAGTACAAGGTTGGTGTCTTCACACCGGGCCAATACTCTATCCAAATTTCCCAAACATTCTTTAATAGAATCCCCAACCACACTGAAATCATCCATGAAAACCTCCAAGATATCTTCCACCATATCGGTGAAAATAGCCACATGCAGCGTTGGAAGGTCGCCATAGCATTACACAATCCGAACGACATTCGAGAGAGAGCGAATTTGACGTAAGGACAGGTAAAGGTGGTCTTCTCTTGGTCCTCTGGGGAAACTAGGATTTGATTGTACCCCGAGTAACCATCCAAATATCAATAAAAAGAACGCCCCGCAAGAAGATCTAGCATTTGGTCAGGGAATGGCAATGTGAAGAGGTCCTTTCGGGTCACCTTGTTCAGCTTCCAGTATTCCATGCATACTCTCCATACGGTGATCGTCAGAGTAGGAATAATTTCATTGTTTTCGTTGGTCACCATTGTCATATCACCCTTCTTCGGTACACATTGCACCGGAGAAGTCCACGAGCTATCAGATATGGGGTCTTGGCATCTAACCATTTGATCACCTCTTTCTTCACCACTTCTTGCATAGCCTAGTTCAATCTTCTTTGATGCTCCAAGGAAGGCTTTGCATCATCATCCAAGATATATTTGTCATGCAAAATGCGGGGCTTATTCCCTGAATGTCAGCTAGAGTCCATCCAATTGTCCTTTTCCTTTTTTGAAACACAACCAAAGTGGCCTCAACCTGCATGTTAGTAAGGCAAAAAGAAAGAATAACTGGTAAAGTAGAATTAGAGCCCAAGAATTCATACCTGAGGTGTGGAGGAAGTGGCTTCAACCCCAACACCAGTAGCTCCTCAATTGTAGGCATTGTTGGTGGAGTTTTTTGGTTTTCAAGATCCAAATACAATCTCCTCGGCTCATAAGAAATAGGAGCCCATACCATGTAGGGCATTTACGCACTCCACTCTACTAGCATCATCATTGACATCCATATTCAAAAGCATGGCCTCAAGAGGATCCTCCATATTGATCATAGCACCGGTATCATCCTCAATCATGGCTGTGACAAGGACTACAAATGAGCACACCTCGGTGCTATTGGGTTGCTTCATGGATTTGCAAACATGGAAGACAGCCTTTTCATCCCCAAGTCACATAAAGCTTTGCCAAAATTTGCACTTTCGATAGTACAAGGGATAGTAAAAGCTTCGGAGTCTTCAAACTTTTTTTCCATTTAATGCACTATAGCACTCACTTAGTGAGTCATCTTTATCGTCTCACAATCCATTGACATCTTCTTCGTCCCTAAATCCTTTATGAACTTGGCGTATCCATACATTTGTTCAAGGGCTTCCACCAATGGCACATTTATGGACAATCTTTTCATCATGTCAATAATCTTCTTAATTGGTTGTAATTTATTTGCTTTGTGATCCTTTGAGGATAAGGTGGAGGTGGCTATGACGACCCAATGGGTCATCACCGTAATTCTCCCTTTCTTAATGCTTTCGAGGCCTTGAAAACATCTTATTCGGTTGCCCCAGTTTGCGTGCATAGTTCGGGTGCAAAGACGGATAATTTTTGTGGAAATACTTTAGTTTTGTGTTAAAAACTACGAATTTTGATAATAATATTGATATAGTTGACTTTGGTCAACATTTTGGGAAAATGGACCCAGACCCGGACCTGTGATATGACGGTCCCGGAGGGTCTGTAGGAATTGAGCGTATTGCCAGAATTGAAATCCGATGTCCCGGGCCCGAGTATGGAATTTTTCTGTGAAATTATTTTCTGAAAATATTTAAGGAAAATGCAAATGAAATATGATTACAATGTAATGGTATTAGGCTCGTATTTTGGTTCTGACGTCCAGTACAAGTCCTAATTGAGCTTTAAGCGCTATATGTAAAGTTTGGTTGAAAACAAACGTCATTTGACGTGTTTCGGACTAAAAATGGAAAATTTAGAAGTTATGAAATTATGAGTTTCTAAGGTTAATTCATTGATTTTGATGTTATTTTGGCGATTTGATCGCCCGAGAAAGTTCGTAGGATGATATTGAGTTAGTGTGTGTGTTTTTTTGGGAGCCCTGAGGGCTAGGGAGTGAATTAGGGGGTGGTTCAGGATGTTTTTACACTTAGAAATGTAGCAGATTTTCTGCAACTGTTGCCCAGTGATTTTGTTCTACGCGATCGCGACCTCAGCCATGCGATCGCACTGCTTTGGCTCGTATCTCTATGTGATTGCATCTTCATTCACGCGATCGCGTAACTTCTAGATCCCCTTCTCCGCGTTCGTGCACCAACCCACGTGATCGCATAGGCCAATTGACCCCTTAGTGATTTTTCCTCTACGCGATCGCAGCAACCCTCACGCGATCGCGTAACTCCCAAACTTCCTTTACCGCGATCGCATCCCCATTTCTGTGATCGTGAAGGGCATTTTCGCCCAATGATTTTAAAATCCTAAAAACATAACAATGACGGGATTCATCCAAAATTTTCACACGAGCTCTTCCAAAATTCCTCCATTGGACGGAATTCAAGCTCCCATTTCTTCATAGTTCTTCGGGTAAGTAATCATAACTTCATTTCTTCTTGCTTCCTTCATCTAAACATCAATTTTCTAACCCCTAAAATATGAAATCAATGTAGAAATTAGGGCTTTTGGGTAGAGTTAGGTTTTTGAGAAAACATTTTGGGCGATTCAACCTCAATTTGGGGTCGGATCTTAAAACAAATCATATATTTGAACTCGTGGGGTTATGGGTGATTGGGTTTTGGTCCGAGCCTCAAGTTTTGACCATGTGGTCCCGGTGTCGGATTTTGGTATTTTTGGAAGAATGATAGGAAATTTATTTCTAAGCTATGGAATGGTGTCTTTGAGTTATTATTGATAATTATGAATCGAATTATGTTAGATATCGTTTGTTCGGGGTTGAATTCTGGAGGAAAGGTGATTGTTGAGCTTTGAGTAGCTAATTTCAGATTCGAGGTAAGTGTTTGATCTAACTTTGGCTTGAGGGAATAGGATTAGGATAGTATTTGCTATGTGCTATGTGGAGTCGGTGTATAGGTATGGTGACGGTTACCTGTGTGCCCGAGTCTAGCATGACCGTGAGTCATAATTGTTTTTTATATTCAAAAGAAGTGAAAGAATTGAGTTAATTACTTGTTGTATGAACTATGAAGTGATAGTTGAGAAGCAAATGAGCTAAAGAAGGAATTTTGGTATTTTTCCCTTGCCGGGACTTATTGTTGAGTTGTTCTCCCTTGCCGGGACTTCTTCAGTATTTGTTCTCCCTTGCCGGGATATTTAATCTTGTTGTATATTCCTTTCCCCGTTTGGTTGTGATTGTTGATTGGGTGAGGAAGAGAGAGTTTATGCACGAAAGGTCTTTTCGTGCCATGTTTCGATAATTATGCACGAAAGGTCTTTCCGTGCCATGTTCTTGATTATTTGAGCACAAAGGGTCATTCCATGCCTTGATGTGAGAGTTATGTGAGGAAAGCACGAAGGGTGATGCCGTGCACTATAATTGAGAGTAAAAGCATGAAGGGTGATGTCGTGCACTATATTTGAGAGTAAAAGCACGAAGGTTGATGGCATGCAGTTGTTGATTCTTTGGCTTTCTTTTATTGATGTTAAATATTCAATTTCCATTTCTTGTTCGATGGTCATATAATTGAATTGTTACACCCCACAGCATGTCTCCTTCCCATTATCTGTTTAAATTCTGTTATCTTTCCATTATTGCACATATATCTGTACAGGTTGATTGTGGTAGGTCCGGTTTAGCCTCGGCACTACCTCGCCGGGGTTAGGCCAGACACTTACCAACACATGGGGTCGGTTGTGCTGATGCTACACTTCCGTGCCTGTTGTGCCCAGGTCAGAAGACAACTTACGGACCGCAGTAGTAGTTTGGGAGTGTTCCTTCAGTCCAGAGACTCCAGGTAGTTCGCTGGCGTTCGCAGGCCCTGAGTCTCATCCATTTCAGTTCCTTTTGTTTTCATTTTATCGAAACATATTTCTTTTGTATTTTTTTAGACCCGTATTTGTAGTATCTTGTAGTACTCTATGAGTAGTAACACCAGATACTGGGTAGAGACATGTTACAAACTTCGGCCCTTTACTATTATTATTTTTGTTAAAATTCTTCTGCGTGGTTTTTTATTAATTATTTCAGTTATTATACTGTTTTAGACTAAATTTTTGTGAAATGTTTAGAATGGTTGGCTTGCCTAGCTACGACAGTAGGCGCCACCATGACTCCCGATGGTGGGAAAATCTGGGTCGTGACAAGTTGGTATCAGAGCACTAGGCTACTTGGGTCTCACAACTCAAAGACAAGCTCGGTAGATTCTGAGGGATCGGTATGGAGACGCCTGTATTTATCCCCCAAAGGCTACTGAGTTAGGAAAAATTTCACTTTGTTCATTCTTGTCGTGCGATTCTGTTCCTCAAATATTGATTTTCGTTTTACTCTGTTCTTTCGCAAATGGCGAGAACACGTACGTCTTGTTCTTCTGCGCAACAGCCCGAGCCCCCAACAGCAGATCCCGCGAGGGGCAGGGGTAGGGACCGTGCCGAAGGCCGTGGCAGGGGCAGAGCTCATCCCCATGCAGCAGTTCTAGTGGTGGAGCCTCATATTGACTTTGATGAGGAGGTTCCAGCCCCAATAGCTCCAGTGGGCCCCGCTCAGGTCCTAGGAGGGGTTATTATTTCCCAGGATCTCCAAGATGCTCTTGTCTATATAGCAGGTTTTATGGACAGTGTCACAGAGCAAGCTTACTACCGGTAGCACCAGATACCTCCCAGGCTGGAGGAGGGGTTCAGACTCCTGCTACGCGTACTCCAGAGTAGGTAGCTCCTAGGACTTAAGTTCAAGTGGTTCAGCCCGCAGTCGTAGCTTAGACAGGTGTTACAAATCAGGTCGGTGATGGGGCGGCCATGTCTTCGGATGCTTTGTGGAGACTTGATCGGTTCTCCAAGATTTTCACCACCACTTTCAGCGGTACTTCATCATAGAACCCCAGGATTTTCTATTCAGTTGTCATGAGTTCCTTAGGACCATGGGTATAGTGGAGACCAATGGGGTTGATTTTTGCACCTTCAGGCTTGCAGGATCTTCCAAGACTTGGTGGAGAGATTATTGCCTATCTAGACCAGCAGGGTCTCCAGCTTTGACATGGGATCAGTTTGCGGAGTTATTTTTGGAGAATTTTCTCCCCTTTACTCAGCGGGAGACACTTCGTAGACACTTTGAGCGCCTCCAGCAGGGTTCAATGATATTTATACAGTATGAGACGAGATTTATTAATTTGTTTACTCCATGCAGTAGTGATACTCCCTACAGATCGAGAGAGGGTCTGGAGGTTCATTGATGGATTGATTCAGCCGATTTTCCTTCAGATGGCTATGGAAGTTGGTAGTGATATTTCCTTTCAGGAGGTGGCCAATGCGGTCCGCCGGGTAGAGATGGCACTGGTTCAAGGAGGTAGTTAGGGGTCAGATAAGAGGTCTCGCCATTCTGGTAGGTTCAGTGGTACCTCATCTGGAGGTAGGGATGCATATGACAGAGGCCACTCTTAGAAGCCCTTCCAATCGGCACTTCAAGTTTTTCATGGCACTCCAAGCGGTGGTGGTCATCAGCAGTATTATTTAGATCAATAGACATTCAACGCACCACCAGCCCCCATCAGCGCACCGCCACTTTAGAGCTTCAGGGGAGGACATACAGGTTGACAATGCCAGCAGTCTCAGCAGCCGAGGGCATGTTATGGTTGTGGTGACCCGAGTTATATTGTTAGGTTTTTCCCAAGAGCCTCGAGTAGTGCTCAGCGGCAGGGTCCTCGCCCTACAGTATAGGTAGCAGGTGATCCACAGGCCGCCTAGCTAGCTAGAGGCGCGAGTAGGGATCATAGAGGTGGAGGGAGAGACCGTAGAGGTGGAGCTTAGATCGCAAGAGGCAGGGGCCAGCCCGTAGCAGATCATCTCAGAGACAAAGTTCAGGGAGGTGGGGGCCAGCCCTGTTGTTATGCATTGCCACCCAGGCCGGACCGAGTCATCAGATGTTATGATTACATGTACTATGCAGGTCTGCGATAGAGGTGCTTCAGTATTATTTGATCCGGGATCTATGTACTCTTATGTGTTTCCTATTTTTCACCCTATTTGATAATGCCTGGTGAGGCTTTGGGTATTCTCATATATGTGTCCACACTAGTTGGTGATTCTATAGTGGTCGATCAAGTGCATCGTTCATGTGTGGTGGTATTTGAGGGTCTTGAGACCCGTGTTGACTTATTGCCTTTAGATATGGTGGACTTTGATGTTATATTGGGGATGGACTGGTTGTCCTTGTATCATGCCATTCTGGATTGTCATGCCAAGACCATGACCTTAGCCTTGCCAGATTTTCCCCGACTTGAGTGGATAGGGACCCCAGGTCATGCCATCCGTAGTGTTATTTTGTATGTCAAGGCTCGACGTATGGTCGAGAAGGGGTGTCTAGCTTATTTGGCGTATATTCGCGACTCCAGCGTAGAGGTTTCATCTATTGAATCTGTTCCTATTGTTCGGCAGTTCCCCAAGGTGTTCCCTTCAAACCTTCCGAGTATGCCGCCCGACAGGGATATTGATTTATGTATTGATCCGGCTCCTAGCACTCAACCTATTTCAATTCCGCCATATCGCATGGCCCCGCCAAAGGTGAAAGAGTTGAAGGAGCAGCTTCAGGACTTGCTTGATAAGGGTTTCATTAGACCTAGTGTATCACCTTGGGGTGCACCAGTATTGTTTGTGAAGAAAAAGGACGGGTCGATGAGGATGTGAATTGATCACTGGAAGTTGAACAAGGTGACGATAATGAATAAGTATCCACTGCTGAGGATTGACGATTCGTTTAACCAGCTTCTTGGTGCTAGGGTGTTCTCGAAAATAGATTTGAGGTCTGGTTATCATCAGCTGAGGATTAGGGTGTATGATGTCCCTAAGACATCATTTCGTACTCGGTACGGGCAATATGAATTTTTGGTCATGTCGTTTGGGTTGACCAATGCCCCGGCAACATTCATGGAGTTGATGAACCGAGTGTTTAGGCCCTATTTGGATTTATTAGTGATTTTATTCATTGACAACATCATTATATACTCCCGCACTCAGGAGGAGTATGAGTAGTACCTCAGAGTGGTTCTTCAGACTCTGAAGGATAGTCAGTTGTACGCCAAGTTCTCGAAGTGCGAGTTTTGTTTGAGTTCAGTCACATTCCTAGGTCATGTCATATCAGCAGAGGGTATTTAGGTGGATCCAAAGAAGATAATGGCAATCAAGAACTGGCCTCGACCATCTTTAGCTACATAGATCCGGAGCTTCTTGGGGTTAGCTGGTTACTACAGACATTTCATAGAGGGGTTTTCATCCATCACAGCCCCGATGAATAGATTGACCCAGAAGGGTGTCCAGTTCAAGTGGTCAGAGGAGTGCGAGGCGATCTTTCAGATGCTCAAGACAGCTCTAACTAGGACACGGGTATTGGTTTTGCCCATGGGGCCTGGGTCATATGTTGTTTATTGTGATGTTTCCCGTATCGGGCTTGGCACACTGTTGATGCAGAATGGCAAGGTCATAGCATACGCTTCGAGGCAGTTGAAGATCCATGAGAAGAATCAAGTTCATGACTTAGAATTGGCAGCCATTTTTCATTCTTTCAAGATCTGGAGGCATTATTTGTATGGTGTGACGTGTGAGGTGTTCACGGATCACAAAAGCCTTCAGTACCTGTTCAAGCAGAAAGAGTTGAATTTGAGACAACAAAGGTGGTTGGAGTTATTGAAAGACTATGATGTTTCTATCTTATACCACCCGGGAAAGGCCAATGTGGTGTCTGATGCATTGAGTAGGAAATCCTCCAGCATGGTTAGTCTTGCCGATATTCCGATCAGCTAGAGACGCTTGCCTTGGATGTTCAGACCTTGTCCAATAGATTTGTGAGATTGAATATTTCTGTGCCCAGCAAGGTGCTA
Organism: Nicotiana benthamiana; assembly: GCA_034376525.1. Classification (NCBI taxonomy): domain Eukaryota; kingdom Viridiplantae; phylum Streptophyta; class Magnoliopsida; order Solanales; family Solanaceae; genus Nicotiana; species Nicotiana benthamiana. The sequence goes on along the minus strand of CM067334.1, from coordinate 122,244,028 downwards.
GCTTGCACGGTTGCTCGCTCGTCATTGATAGAGCGCATCCGGGAGCAGGAGTTTGATGATCCTCATTTGTGTGTCCGGAGAGACACTGTGAAGTGGGGAGGTGCCAGGAAGATGACTTTAGGAGATGATGGCGTATTGATATTGTAGGGGAGAGTTTGCGTGCCAAATGTTGATGGTATTCGAAGTAGATCTTAGCGGAGGCCCAAAGTTCTCGGTATTCCATTCACCCGGGCGCCGCGAAGATGTATCAGGACTTGAGGCAGCAGTACTGGTGGCACAGAATGAAGAAAGACATTGTTGCATATGTGGCTCGTTCTAAATTGTCAGCAGGTTAAGTACGAGCATTAGAGACCCGGTGGGTTATTTCAGAGGATTGAGCTTCCCGAGTGGAAGTGGGAGAGAATCATCATGGATTTCGTTACAGGTCTTCTGATGACTCAGAAGAAGTTTGATGCTATTTGGGTTATTGATGATAGGCTGACCAAGTCAGTGCATTTTGTTCCAGTTGCCACCACCTATACATCTGAGAGATATGCTGAGATCTATATCAGAGAGATCGTTCGCCTTTATGGGGTGCCCATATCTTTTATTTCGGACTGGGGTCTGCAGTTTATTTCGCACTTCTAAAGAGCAGTACAGCATGTTGGGCACCCAGGTCCAGTTGAGTACTGCATTCTACCCACAGACGAACGGTCAATCCAAAAGGACCATTCAGATTCTTTAGGATATGCTTCGAGCTTGCGTTGTTGATTTTGGAGGCTCGTGGGACCAGTTCTTGACTTTAGCAGAGTTTGCCTACAACAACAGCTACCAGTCCAGTATTCAGATGGCTCCGTATGAAGCGTTGTATGGTAGGCGGTGTCGGTCCCCAATCGGATGGTTTGAGCCGGGAGAGGCTTGGTTATTGGGTACAGATTTGGTACAGGAGGCCTTAGATAAGGTCAAGATCATTCAGGACAGATTTCGGTCAGCTCAGTCTAGGCAGAAGAGTTATGCAGATCTTAAGGACAGGGGTGTTTCTTTCATGGTTGGTGAGCGAGTATTGCTCCGTGTATCGCCTATGAAGGGCGTGATGAGATTCGGGAAGAAGGGCAAGCTTAGCCCTAGGTTTATTGGCCCATTTGAGATTCTTGACCGCGTGGGGAAGGTGGCTTATAGACTTGCCTTGCCGCTTAGCTTATCTGCCATGCATGCGATTTTTCATGTATCCATGATTCGAATATATCACGACGATCCCCCCACCTCTTAGATTTCAGTACTGTCCAATTGGAAAAGGATCTGTCATATGAAGAGGAGCCGGTGTCTATTTTAGACTGGTAGGTTTGACAGCTGAGGTCACGGAGTTTTCTTTCAGTGCGTGTTTAGTGGAGAGGTCAGCCTCCTGAGACATCGACACGGGAGTCTGAGTCTGATATGCGGAGCCGCTATCCCTATCTGTTCCCCGACTTAGGTTTTTCTTTCTTTTGCCCATTCGAGGACGATCAGTTGTTTTAGAGGTGGAGGATGTGACGATACAAAGGGTCATCACCATAATTCTCCCTTTCTTTGTGCTTCCGAGGCCTTGAAAACCTCTTATTTAGTTGCATCGATTTGCGTGCGCAGACCAGGCGTGAAGCCAAAAATTTTTATGTGGAAATACTTGAATTCTGTGTTAAAAACTATGAATTTTGATAATAATATTGATATAGTTGTCTTTGGTCAACATTTTGGGAAAACGGACCCGGACCCCTGATGTGATGGTCCCGGAGGGTCCGTAGGAAAATATGGGACCCAGGCATATTAAGGCAATAAAAATACGAGGTCCCAGGCCCGAGTACGGAATTTTTTCGTGAAATTTTTTTTTTAAAATGTTTAAGGAAAATAAAAATGAAATTTGATCAAAACGTAATGTTATCGTGCTGGTATTTTAGTTCTGACGCCCGGTACAAGTCTTTAAATTAGCATTAAGCGCTATCTATAAAGTTTGGTTTAAAAGGGACGTCATTTGACGTGTTTCGGACTAAAAATGGGAAATTTAGAAGTTATGAACTTTGAAATGAAATTATGAGTTTTGAAGGTTGATTCGTTGATTTTGATGTTCTTTTGGCAATTTGATCGCCCGAGCAAATTTGTAGGATGATATTGAGTTAGTGTGTGTGTTTGGTTGGGACACCCGAGGGCTCGGGAGTGATTTTGGGGTGTGGTTCGGGATGTTTGTACACTTAGAAATGTAGCAGATGTTCTTCAACTGTTGCCCAGTGATTTTGTTCTACGCGTTCGCGGCCTCAGCCACGTGATCACACTACTTTGGCTCGTATCTCTACGTGATCGCATCTTCGTTCATGCGATCGCGCAGCTTCCAGCTCCCCTTCTCCGCATTAGTGCACCAACCCACGCGATTGCATAGGCCAATTGACCCCTTGGTGATTTTTCCACTACGCGATCGCAACAACCCTCATGCGATCGCGTAGCTCCCAGACTTCCTTCACCGCGATCGTTTCCCCATTTCCGCGATCGCGAAGGGCATTTTCGCCCAGTGATTTTAAAAGCCTAAAAACAGAACAGTGACAGGATTCATCCAAAATTTTCACACAAGCTATTACAAAAATCCTCCATTTGGCGAAATTCAAGCTCCCATTTCTTCATAGTTCTTTGGGTAAGTAATCCTAACTTCATTTCTTCTTGCTTTCTTCATCTAAACATCAATTTTCTAACCCTAAAACATGAAGTCATAGTAGAAATTAAGGCTTTTGGGTAGAGTTAGGTTTTTTAGAATTTTGGGCAATTCAACCTCAATTTGGGGTCGGATCTTAAATAAATCATATATTTGAACTCGTGGGGTTATGGGTGATTGGGTTTTGGTCCGATCCTCGATTTTGGACCATGTGGGCCCGGTGTCGGATTTTGGTATTTTTGGAAGAATGATAGGAAATTCATTTCTAAGATATGGAATGGTGTCTTTGGTTTATTATTGATAATATTGAATCGAATTATGTTAGATATCATTGGTTCGGGGTCGAATTCTAGAGGAAAGGCAATTGTTGAGCTTTGAGTGGCTATTTTCAGATTCAAGGTAAGTGTTTGATCTAACTTTGGCTTGAGGGAATAGGATTAGGATAATATTTCCTATGTGCTATGTGGAGTCGGTGTATAGGTATGGTGATGGTTACTTATGCGCCCGAGTCTAGCATGACTGTGAGTCATAATTGCTTTTAATATTCGAAAGAAGGAATTTTGGTATTTTTCCTTTGCCGGGACTTATTGTTGAGTTGTTCTCCCTTGCCGGGACTTGTTATTGAGTTGTTCTCCCTTGCCGGGACTTGTTGTTCTCCCTTGCCGGGATATATAATCTTGTTGTAGATTCCTTTCCCCGTTTGGTTGTGACCATTGATTGGGTGAGGAAGAGAAAGATTATGCACGAAGGGTCTTTCCGTGCCATGTTTCGATAATTATGCACAAAGGGTCTTTCCGTGCCATGTTCTTGATTATTTGAGCATGAAGGGTCATTCAATTCCTTGATGTGAGAGTTATGTGAGGAAAGCACGAAGGGTGATGCCGTTCACTATATTTGAGAGTAAAAGCACGAAAGGTGATACCGTGCACTATATTTGACAGTTTTGGTGAGGAAAGAACGAAGGGTGATACCGTGCACTATATTTGAGAGTAAAAGCACAAAGGTTTATGCCGTGCAGTTGTTGATTCTCTGGCTTTCTTTTATTGATGTTGAAAGTTTCCATTTCTTGTTTGATGGTCTTATAATTGAATTGTTACACCCCACAGCATGTCCCTTCCCATTATTTGTTTAAATTCTGTTATCTTTCCGTTATTGCACATATATTTGTACAGGTTGATTGTGGTAGGTACGGTGTAGCCTCGTCACTACCTCACCGGGGTTAGGCCAGACACTTACCAGCACATGGGGTCGATTGTGCTGATGCTACACTTCTGTGCCTTTTTGTGCATAGGTTAGGAGACAGCTTACGGACCACAACAGTAGTTTGGGAGCGTGCCTTCAGTCCAGAGACTCCCAGGTAGTCGCTGGCGTTCGCGGGCCCTGAGTCTCATCCATTTCAGTTCCGTTTGTTTTCACTTTATCGAAACATACTTCTTTTGTATTTTCTTCAGACCCATATTTGTAGTATCTTGTAGTAGTCTGAGAGTAGTGACACCAAATACTAGGTAGAGACATGTTACAAACTTCCGCACTTTACTATTGTTATTTTTGTTAAAAGTCTTCCGCGCGGTTTTTAATTAATTATTTCAGTTATTATACTGTTTAGACTAAAGTTTTGTGAAATGTTTAAAAAAATTGGCTTGCCTAGCTCCGACAGTAGGCGCCATCATGACTCCTGATGGTGGAAAAATCCGGGTCATGACAATAGGCTAGGCAAGTGTGCCTTGGCTTTTGGAAAAATCAGCTAGGACATGTCAGTCACGTGTTCCCTAGACGGGTTCACGACATCTTGAGTTTCTACCTCGGCGTCATCAATGTCAATCCTTGGGGCGAGTGTTCAAAGCTTGAGAGATTTGGCCTGATTATTCCTCCAAGTTCCGGATAGAGGTATTATGAGAAGCCAATTGAGCATCTAAATCTTGGTTCTTTTTCATCATTTGCCCGAACATACTTTCAATTCTACCCAAATCACTTCCAGAAGAACTCAGGCCTTGAGAAGGGAAAGGAGATGAATTGTTCGATTATTGGTATATTGGGGGCCTTTGAAAGCCTTGCCCCCTATTACCTTGGTTTTTGATCACGCCCAACTGAGTCTAACAAAATACTATATGGGCGTTGCAAATATAATATGAGTATTATTGTCCAGAGTCGAACCACAATGAATTAACCGATTAATTACTACTGTCAGATTCAATAAATTCATACAATCTATTTTCCCAAACTTTCTGATTCGCAATGGTTGATTTTCTAACAACTAAAGACGGAAAGTAATTAACAGCTGAAAATTAACGTGTAAGGCAATGGTTTCCCCCGTTGGTATTTTCCTTGGTTGTATATGTCTTTTAACTAAAATTTAGTTGTCTCTAACAATCATGAACACTCAAGCTATCATAATTCTTTCTCAAGTAATTATGATAATCTACTAGACATACTCTCTCAAGCTACGCTAATAATACAATTCACTTAGATTACACCCGGGGTTTCACTATTTCTAATCCAACACCTAAACCCTCGGTTATGACTCTCGTCCATACTCCGGAAGAGATGTTGTTCATACAATCACCTAAATATACACACTCTCTCAAGTAGATACATAACAAATAGGAATGGATAATTGAGGGCCCTTTCAACTAATCCACAATCAAAACATAGATGAACAACTAGAGGTTAACAACCAAATCCAATTATATTAATCAAACAACCAAGTCATTCCCAACGGGTTCCACCAAAACCTTATATTAAGGTTTTTAGCTGCTCATAACAATGGGTAAATAAACTAAGAAAGATTCATAATCATAAATTGAAAAAAATAAAGAACAATAAGAACAATGATATTTTGGGTGATCTCTCACACTTGTTTTCCTTGCCAAAGTACTCTCTAAAACATTACATGCCTCATTTGGACGAGTTCTATTGTTTAATATAGGATTTTGGGCTAAAAATACCGTATTTTGCACTTCAGTCCCTCAACTTCAGGCCTCGTGCCGCAGTTCTACCTCGGCCAAATCATCTCTCAGGATCCGCAAAAGCTTCATGATGTGGTCTGACCGCGGTTATTTCGAAACCGCGGTAGTCCATCTCCAGTTCTGGTTTGTGCATTTCGCATGGTGCACTTGGCGAGTATTGTGTGATTGTCCTCCTTTTCTCCATAATTGATCCTAAAGGTACTTCATAGCCTTCTTTTACTGTATATAACCCGCAACGCATGAAAGCACTAATCAGAGCATTTTGCTATCACTAATATCATAAAAACTATACAAGAAAGTGGTTCTTTAGGGCCTGATTATAATTCAATTCACCTATTATCAACACCCCAACTTAAATCTTTGCTCGTCCTCGAGCAAGTTGAACCACACTTCTATGCCTAATCGTTCGATGCATTACCTAGTATTATGTCACACCCTCCATTGTGAAAGAACTACCTAAGCAGTTCAACAAACACACCTCAAATGAAGACTCTAATGCCATACCATACTCGTGCTTACTCTAGTTACACTAAACAGAGGTGGAAACTTGCTTTTTTCTTCCTGAGTCACATGCCCTCACATCACATTTTTGAGAGAGGTTCCACGCATACAAAATTAAGCACAAGAATCTCTAGCTAGAAAGAATTCACTCACTCTCAGCAAAGAACATTCACATGCCACACAGATACACCATAAGTTTGCCCTTAGTGTAATACTCTACTAATCGAGTTGTTTTAGTCTAAGATCAAGAGGTCTTTATTTGGTTGTAATGTAGGCTAAGGGATGAGTAGGATATATTTGGATATAGTGACTAACCTCTCTAAGCACTTTTAATACATTCTTTCCTTTATTCTGATTTCCATGTTCAGCCCAGTCATTCTTCCACACTTGTTTCATAAGCTACCCCCACTTTCCCAGGTGCAACTGGCTTTTTCTTACCATTCACTATTTTAGGACCACCTATTTACAAGGTCGTTCTTCTATATATATATATATATATATATATATATATATATATATATATATATATATACACCATTCAAGTATTTTCCTGATTTCCTTTTCCTACTCCCTTATCACCCCACACTTTCACTTTTACATGATCTTTAACAATTCAAGTGCTTCTAGGAGGCAAAGAGTAAAACAGACAAGCTATTCAACACATGGATATATGTTATTGATGGGTTATCGAAGAAACATGCTATAGACTCAAAGGGGTTAACTATGACAATATGTACAGGTGGATTCATAATTATACATGTTTTACAAGGAAATGCCTCAATCATCTCTAAAACGAAACAACTTCTATTTCACTTTGTAAAGACACATGGCAAGTTCTAGGTATCACATGCAAGCACAAAATGCAAGTATTATCTCACACACACTTGTCATGTAACTCATTCTGAATTAGTTTGTCAACACACTCACATGAGCATTCAAGCAATACAAGGTGTGAAAAATTAAGGCATAAAGTTACAAGTCTACAAATGAGCTTAGACGTCGCACCCTCAAGTTTGTTTTAGTTATTTTCAGGTGTGTACATTAGGGGTTCCATTCTTGCCCTCGCCCATCTTAGTCCAAGAGAGTCCTAAAAATATTAAAGAAAAATCTACCTAACCCGGTTCAAGAAAAGCCCTTGAAAAAGAACTGTGGTCAAAAGAAAAACCAAGGGGAAGTACTACACTACCTAAAAAAGAAAAATAACAAAAATAAGAAATCTAAATGAACTACTTCCCTGAAGAGTACTGTCTAAGTGGTCCGTCCTCAAGAAAAGACCCTACCTTTTCTATTTTTTTTAAATCCGACTTTGAACCTCAAGAGACCCGTCAACAAGTGTCCGTTGTTGGGCCAAGTTGGTAACTTGTAATATGAGTACAATCAACTATACACAACAACAAAGATATGGAACTACAACATGCTCAATGTATATGTACACTAACAATACACCAACAAAGCAAGTCTCCCGCCCCACACAAAAAAACTATGGCATGTCCTCATTTCATATCACAAATAAAGTGCATAAGGGTAAGAAGACTTCCCTGAGCATTAGTCGGAGTCGGAGACGGTGCTGGGGTCCATATGACAAGCCCTCCCCAAAGCACGGACAAGCCATCATCCGGTTCTTAGATCTGGCCTTCCTTGAGACATAGCATCCATACGCTCATGTAGGCCGTCCACTGAGGTGCGAAGATCTGCCACCTCTTCCTCTATAGAAAGCAACATGGGTCGGCTTAACTATGATCTAGAGAACCTTGCCCTAGTATGGGGTCGCCGAGAGGATCCGGCTCCATCATAGTATCTCTTGGAAGGTACCATGGGTGTTTTGGGGTCATCCCACTGTGATCTTTGAAGCTCTGAATGCTGGCTTTGTAGGCAAAGCTCCATCTGTTGGACTGGTGGGGAAACCCTTTAGCAGACACAACCTCGTCATAAGTAAGGGGAAGTAAAACCCCTTAGACAGGGGAGGTGACCGAAGGATCATTTCATATCCAATAATTCTTGCCATATCAAAGTCCCTCTTGGTGATGAAGCACTGCATCAATAGGGCATGTAGATGGTTCACATCTGTCATGTTGGTCGTAGGCAGTAGCCGGCTGCAAATGATGTCCAGACTGGTTGACTTCTGCGGAGATGGTCTCAATCATAGTTTTCCTAGAAACCCCTTGGGCGCCGTGGTAATGATCAATGCCACCAGTGAACTGGGCAACTGCAAGCCCTGGCAAATCTTGTGAATTGAGGCATATACCACCCTGCCTGACACAATCACATCCTTGCCCACATGTTTCGGGCAGTTTGCATAGAACTCTCGGACTATCATTGGGTTTGCCGTATCAAGTTCATCAAACAAGAACACCATCTCCCTCCGTCTAATTTCCTCATACATGTCTGCATTTCCCATATGAAGGGCAGCCCTGCCAATTAGTTCGGGTGGCATTCACAGTCTTCATTAGTACACTCTTTATCTCCCTGTTGGACACGTCAACCTGCCCACTGGTCTGCGGGTGGTAAGGAGTAGCCACCTTGTGGCGCACATCATACATAGCAAGTAATTTCTTGAAGGCTCTATTGTAGAAGTGAGTGCCTCTATCACTGATGATCGCTCTTGGTGTCCCAAACCGGGTGAATATGTTCCTTTTTAGAAATATGACCACCACTCTTACATCATTGGTAGGTAAGGTTGTTGCTTCCACTCATTTAGACACGTAATCCATAGCAACAAGTATCTACTTATTGCCAAATGAGCAGATGAAGGGACCCATGAAATCTATCCCCCAAACATAAAAACCTCTACTTCTTGAATTGGTTTCATTAGCATCTCATGGCGACGGGAAATATTTCCCGTCTCTGGCATTCATTGCGGCCCTTTACCCAAAGGTGTGCATCTCTAAACACAGTTGGCCAAAAGAATTCGACCTATAGAACTTTCTCAGCTGTTCTGACCCCTCCAAAATGTCCTCCATATGGTGATGCATGGCAAGCCTGCAAAATTGAAGATTATTATCTCAGTGATACACCTCCAAATAATGCTATCAACACACATTCGAAACAAATGAGGTTCATCCCAATAATACATACGGCAATCACGAAAGAACTTTTTCTTTTGTAGGGGAGAAAGGTGACAACGAACAATACCGTAGGCCAGGTAGTTTGCAAAATCTGCATACCATGGCGCATCCTCAAGACTGGCTGCGAGCAGATGCTTGTATGGAAAGGTTTCCAGAATCTCTTTGACCTCGATTGATTTTTTAGCTCCCTCAAGTCGTGATAGATGATCAGCGACTTGATTTTCTGTGCCTTTATGGTCACGAATTTTGAGGTCAAACTCTTGTAACAGCAGCACCCAACGAATCAGGCATAGCTTAGACTCCTTTTTCTTAATGAGGTACCTGAGAGCTGCATGGTAAGTATGCACACTTACCTTGGAACTAATCACATATGATCGGAACTTGTCAAAAATAAACACAACTGCCAACATCTTTTTCTCTGTCACTATGTAGTTGAGTTGTGCACCACTTAGCATTCTGCTTGCGTAGTAAATCGGGTGCATCAACTTATCTTTTCACTGCCCTAAGTCTGCTCCTATAGCATAGTCGCTGACATCACACATGAGCTCAAATGGTTGCTCCCAGTTAGGGGCAACAATGGTGGGTGCAATTATCAACTTCTTCTTCAGTTCCTCAAATGCCAACCTGCAATCATTAGAAAACACAAAGGACTAATCCTTTTCAAGGAGTTTGCATAATGTGTTAGCAATTTTGGAAAAATCTTTTATGAAATGCCGATAGAACACGGCGTGACCAAGGAAACATCTCACCGCCTTGACTAAAGTGGGCAGTGGTAACTTCTCAATTACGTCAACCTTAGCGTGGTTGACCTCAATTCTTTTTCTGGAACACTTGATATTCCAAAACTATCCCTTCTTGTACCATAAAATGGCACTTCTCCCAGTATAGCACTAAGTTTGTCACCACACATCTTTTGAGCACTCTGATTAAGTTGTGAAGACACTCTTCGAATGAATCTCCCACCAAGGAGAAATCATCCATAAAGACTTCCATAATGTCCTCCACCATATCTGTAAGATGGAAAGCATGCACCGTTGAAAAGTCGCTGGTGCATTGCAAAGCCTAAAGGGCTTCTCCAAAAGGCAAAGATGCCATACGGGCAGGTGAAGGATGTCTTCTCTCTATAAAGGATGTCTTCTCTCTATCTTTGGGGCTATCGATATCTAGTTGTACCTCTAATATCCATCTAAGAAATAAAAGTGTGATCTTGCGGCCAGCCTGTCCAACATTTGGTCAATGAAGGGCAAGGGAAAATGGTCTTTTCGGGTGGCGGTGTTTAATTTCTTGTAATCCATGCAGATTTTCCACCCTGTGGCAGTACGAGTTTAAATCATTTCATTGTTGTCATTTTTCACAACATTCAATCCCCTTTTTTTGGAACACATTGGACAGGGCTGACCCAATTACTATTAGAGATGGGGTAAATGATTCCCGTATCTAACCATTTGATCACCTCTTTATTTTCAACCTCTTTCATGTTAGGGTTCAGCCTTCTCTGATATTCCCTGAAAGGTCTGTGCCCCTCCTCCAGGAGAATCTTATGCATACAGAAGGCTGGGCTGATACCCTTTATGTCATCCATGGTCTAACCATTAGCAGTCTTGTTATCCTGTAGTACCTGTAAGAGCTTTTCTACCTGCACATCTAGAAAACAGGATGATACAATAACAGGTAAGGTCGAATCAGGACCTAGGAATGCATACCTGAGGTGATATGGGAGTGGCTTCAGCTCCAGCTTGGGTGGTTCCTCTATTGATGGTATGGCTGGAGGAGTGACCCTTTACTCCAACTCAAGGGACTCGAACTGAGGTTCCCTTGACCAAAACCCTCTTCCTTCCAGTTCCATCACTCATTCAGCTAAACCCTCACCATCCATTTCTTTTGAATTAGTCAGGCATGCCTCCAATGGATCTCTCGCAGTCAGGGTCCTATCATGTTCTGGCAGAATTACATCCACTGCCTCTATTAGAGAGCAATTTGCATATTTGTTGGGTCTCCTCATTGGTTGCTGAACATTGAATATGACTTCATCGTTCAATCTCATTTTAAGTTCCCCAGTCTCACAGTCTATCAGTACTCTCCCAGTGGCCAAAAATGGTCCCCTCAAAATAAGGGGTATCTCCTCATCCACCCGACAATCCAGAATCACAAAGTCTGTAAGGAACACGAACTTTCCCACTTGCACCAGCATATTGTTGAGAATACCAGTTGGTCTTTTCATAGTGCGATCAGCTGTTGGATCAGCATAGAAGTCGTCCTATTTCTGCTGATACCGAATTTGGTGCACGATGCCAGCGGCATCAAATTTATGCTAGCTCCCAAATCACACAATGCCTTTGCAAAGGCATAACTTCCAATTGTGCATGGAATAGTGAAGCTACCTGGATCGGCCATCTTTTGAGCCATTAGTTCTTCCACCACTGCGCTGCAGGTTTGTGTCAGAGTTACGGTGGATAGATCCTAAAATCAAACTTCCGTGACATTAGATCTTTCATCATCTTGGCATAACCGGGTATCTCCTTCAAATCATCCATCAGAGGAATATTCAACTGAATTTGATGTAGCATCTCCATGAAATTTTTATATTGGTCTGCCTTAATTTGTTTGACCGGTCTCTGAGGGAAGGGTGCAGGTATCACCCTTTGTGCATTGCTTCTTGGCTTCTCTCTGTTAGGATCTCTGGCACAAGAGGTTCCACCTGTTCTGCAACTTGCTCTGTCTCATTTTCTTTGCCTTTTTCCTCCTGACTTTTCTCAACTACGACTTCAGTAAGTTCTGTTGGTTCTTCTACCTCTAATTGAACTGGAGTGGCTGGAGTAGTATTCTTGCTAGCTTGTGCAATTTTTATGCTCTTTATCTAAATCTCTACCATTCCTGAGACTAACTGCCATAAGCTGATTCAATTTTTTCTCCTTGGGGTATATGTTTGTGTCTGCAGGTAACGTTCCCGGAGGACGGTTGTTCAAAGCCATGGACACCTGACCCAGCTGTGTTTCAATATTCTTTATGGCTGAATCATGCACTGCCAATTTTTCCTGCACTTTATTATTAGTCCCAATGAGTTGTTGAAGCATACCCCTAATCTCCACCATGTTGTTATCTTGCTGCTGAAGGGGTGGTTGATAAGCTAGTTTCTGTTGATTTTGCTGTGGATAACCCTGTGGTTCTAATAAGGCACTGGCACTAATTGGTTTTGAGGGTTCATACCCCCAGGCTGCTGCATATTAGGCCTATATTGCTGGTTTTGCGACAGTCTCCACTGCTGTGCTCCTTGTCTCTGACCCCCATAGTAGTTGACATAGTTCATATCTTCCGGGACCCCTTGATTTTCACCTTCTCCACTCCGTGAACACACATAGGGCTGATTAATACATGGTGTACATAGTCCTCCATTCGTTATATCAACGATATGCACTTATTTAGTACTCATCTCATCAATCTTCTTGTCAGTAAGCTCATCTGGGTCAGGAGTGTGGCCATGTTCTCGTCATGCGAATTATAAGGATCAAGCAGGACTAAATGCACTATGGGTGCCATTATTGTACCTCTAGTCATCCACCCTGCATTTTGTGACATCTTATCAACCAGAATCTCCCACTCGGTGAATGTTTTGCTTAAGAAATCACCTCCAGCTGAAGCATCCACATTTGCTTTCAAGTTTTCAGCTAGACCCATGTAGAATCTGTGCTCGAAGATCTGGTCTGGAATGCCATGATGAGGACATTTTACCAACATCCCTTTAAATCTCTCCCAATTTTCTCGCAAGGACTCAGTGGAATGCTGCCTATACTGCAATATGTCATTAATCTGTTGTGCAGTCTTGTTAGGCAGATAGAACTTGTTCAGGAACTGCTTGACTAATTCCACCCAAGTAATAATGGAATTGACAGGGAGCAAATTTAGCCAAGTTTGAGCTGCCCCAGTTATTGAGAATGGGAATAGTAGTAACTTAATAGCTCCCCGAGTTGCATTAGGTTGCCTTTAGGTCATGTAAATTGACATAAATTTTTTCAAGTATTGTTGGGGGTCTTCAATGCTTGACCCGGAGAACAGTCCCTTATTCTGCAGCACATGCAGCATGTTGCTGGTGATCTGGAATGTCTCCACTTGAATTGCGGGCACAACTATGGCAGTGGCCAGATTGTCAGTTGTAGGTTGTGCCCAGTCAAATAGTGCAGCCTCAGGCACAAGAGGTACCACGTCTCTAACATTTAAGTCACCTTTGCTTATTCCTGATATTTCCGTTGGCATCGTTTACGTCACCCATGTCAAATTCGAGTTGGTGTGTTGGTTGAGGTTGTTGAAGTTCTTCGTTGGCACGATTCAATGCCCTGAATATTTTCTTGGGGTCTGAGAGTCCTAATAGTTCTCCAGTCCTCGAAGATTTTCTAGGCATACACCTGCTTTCCACAAGATTTCAAACGTTAGAATTTCAATGAAAAGATTGGTATAGAGGAAACTGACTACACTTAGAATTTTTGTATTTTTTTAAAATTGTAATTGATAACACCGTTAAGTCCCCCGGCAACGGCACCATAATTTGATCACGCTCAACTGAGTCTCACAAAAGACTATGCGGGGTTGCAAATATAATCTGAGTATTATTTCCTAGAGTTGAACCACAGGGAATTAACCAATCAATTACTACTATCAGATTCACTAAATTCAAACAATCTGTTTTCCTAAACTTTCTTAATCACAATGGTTGATTTTTTAACAACTAAAGGCTAAAATTAATAAACAACTGAAAATTAAGTAAACTTGATGTGCAAACAGTAGAAATAAGGTCTAAAGCAATAGTTTTCCTCGTTGGTAATTTCTTTGGTTGTATATGTCTTATAATTACGATTTAGCTATCTCTAACAATCATGAATGCTCAAGCTATCATAATTCTTTCTCAAGTTATTATGATAATCTGCTAGACGCACTCTCTCAAGCTACGCTAGCTAATTGCATAATACAGTTCACTTAGATTGCACCCGAGGTTTCAGTATCTCTAATCCAACCCCAAAACTCTCGGTTATGACTCTTGTCTATATTCCGGGAGTGATATTGTTCATACTATCACCTAAATATGCACTCTCTCTCAAGTAGATACATAATAAATAGAAACGAATAATTGAGGGTCCTTTCAACTTATCTATAATCAAAACATAGATGAACAACTAGAGATTAACAACCAAATCTAATTACATTAATCAAACAACCAAGTCACCCCCAACGGGTTCTACCAAAACCTTAGATTAATGTTTTTAGCTGCTCATAACAACGGGTAAATAAACTAAGAAAAGATTCATAATCATAAATTTCAAGAAAAATAAAGAAGAATAAGAACAATGATGTTTTGGGTGTCTCTCATACTTGTTTTCCTTGGCAAAGTACTCTCTAAAATATTACATGCCTCTTTTGGGCGAGTTCTATTATTTAAAATAGGGTTTTGGGCTAAAATCATGTATTTGCACTTCAGTCCCTTAACTTTATGCCTCCTGCCGCGGTCCTACCGCGGCCACTCCAGTACCGCGGCCAAATCATCTTTTAGGATCCGCAACAGCTTCCTGCCGCGGTCCGACCACGGTTACGCCGGGACCGCGGCAGTCCATCTCCAGTTCTGCTTTGTGCATTTTGCATGGTGCACTTGGAGGGTATTGTGCGATTGGCCTCTTTTTCTCCATAATTGATCCCAAAAGTACTACATAGCCTTTTTTACAATATGTATCCTGCAACGCATGAAAAGCACTAATCAGAGCATTTAGTTCTCAATTTTACCATAAAAACTATACAAGAAAGTGGTTCTTTAGAGCCTGATTATAGTTCAAGTCACCTATTATCAGTTTCTATTGTTGTTCCATCCGCCTTGGTTGTTGTTGTTTCCCCAATTATTGTTATTGTCATTCCAATTGCCTTAGTTGTTGTTTTGATTATTGTTGTTCCAATTGCCACCACCTTGTTGTTGATTATTGTTATTCCAATTACCTCCACCTTGTTGTTGATTGCCCCAATTCCCTTGGGGTCGCCACTGTTGGTTTGAAGAGTTGCATCTATTTCCTTGGTAGTTGTTAACATATTGAACCTCTTCACTTTGTTCATCACAACACTCATTTGAAAAACCACCACCATCATTGTTGTCATATTGTTCACGATTCACAATTTCCATGGCGTTGACTTGGCATAGATTTTGGACTTGTTATAATTGCGCATTCACCAATTTGTTCATAGTAGAACAAGAGCTTGACCATATTCCACTACTACAAAAAGGACCTTTAGCGGCAATAAAAAATAGTTCTAGCGGCAATAACTATAGCCGCTATATCTTTTACCAGCAATTATTCTTTTGCCGCTGATGTTGGGGTAGGCAAAGGCTTTAGCGGCATTTATGGCAAAAGCTGGTGAAAGGTATAGTTTATTGCCGCTAAAAACTATTATCTTTAGTGGCAATTATTTGCGGCAATTATAAAGGCTACTAAATTCAATCCAAACGGCCAACTATACTTCTTTAATCTTAAGTAGCTATTTTTATTGTTGCTACATTCAAAATAATTGCCGCTAAACGTTCGTATCTCTAACGGCAATTTTTTGTGGCAATTATAATAACTATTAAATTCAAACCAAACGACTACCTATACTTCTTTACTATCCAATTTTATAGCCGCTAAATTCAAACTAATTGCCTCTAAATGTTCACATCTCTAACGACAATTGTTTATGGCAATTATAAGGGCTACTAAATCCAATCCAAATGTCTAATTCTACTTATTTAACATATTTTATAGCCACTAAATTCAAAATAATTGTCGCTAAAAAGACCGCGTCTACCATATATATGTATGTGTATGTACTCGGATGTGCATGTCAGCATGCTTGTATAGTTGTAGAAAGCTTCAATCTACAGACCATGACAGGGAATAATTGCCCTGCTCTTTTTTTTGCTAAATGTTGTATATGTTCCTGAAGTATTAAGTATTCATAAAAATATTTACCAAGTCACCAAGTTCATAGAATTTTAAATGACTGAGATGGTGAAATGATTCTGGATGCCCCTTAGGTGCTACATCAGTTGTCCTTCCATTTTGGATAAACTGAATCTCCACAAATTCACTTTGATGGTTTGAGTTGGTATTTATAACTGTTTTGGTACTGCTAAGTGCGTCAAGAACTGGAGCGAAGGCAATAGTCTAGCTAATCATTTGGCTAATCTTGCTTTGGATAGCGGGGTAATTGAGGCTCATGGCTTTGCACAACTTGACGCTCAGATTTTTGTTGTTGACAATTTTTGACAACTTGATGAATAGCAACAATAGTTCATCCTTGCAAAAAATAATCAGAAAACAGCTGATCATTACACGATTGCTTGTGCAAATAAAGCAAACCAATGCTCATTTTCCTCAGGGGAACTTACTCTGCGGGGTGAACTGCCAAAAGATTTTTAACCTCCCGATAAAATATTTGAAGACAGTACAAAGAGCAAGCACAATATCAGTTAGTTACAAATGACACAGTTGTGCAAAAGTAATGCAGAAAAAGGAATGAGAACTCTTGATAAATGATCTTGAGAATTAAACCTCAACTCAATAAGTGAAATCCACAAGGTAAAGTTTGCATGCAAGAGACATAATTACCAAAATTAGTCCAATAATATTTGTTGGTTTCTGTAGTAAACAGGAACTCTACTATGCCCCATTATCATTATACCATTTAGTGTTTCCCTGCATGAGATAATAAGAGGGGGGGTTAGAACATAACAAGATTGTAAAAGCTTGAAATCAGATTTAGCATTAACTTATAAACCGCACAAATTAGGTGTTCCGTCCAGATCAAGAGAAAAAACTTTTGATATTGGGGTCATTGCATATTTTGCAACTTTTTCTGTCAACTCAAGTGCTCCAGCAATTATTGTTGTTTCATCATATGTTAGATCTCCTCCTTTTCTAGCCTATCGCAGCAATAGGAAGCAAACAAGCTGAGACATACAATAACAAAAGGAACAAAGAGAATTTGAAAAACAGGTTCAGCTCTAGCACCTAATCTTGGTGAGTGAACTTGTTCATTTAAGCAGCGACAGTATTCATGCATATATATGCTATGTTGTTCGGATTCTCTGAAAATATTTCGGGATACATGTCCGATTCTCCAAAAGTAGTGCATTTTTTAAGGATCCGACACGGGTGCGGCTACATTTTGGTGAATCCGCGCAACATAGTATATATGAATATTGCATGTTTAAAGTATATCCAAAAATTGAGAAGTAGAGACTATTGATTACCTCATTGCCATGGAAATCCATAAATGTTTTTAGCTCAGCTCTTCGAAGAAGGGCAGCGTGACCCTTACCTAACATCCAATCCAAGACCTAGAAACAAAAGTAAGGATGAATCCATAAGATCCTTAACTAGAGAAAGTAGTATGAAGAAATTTTCTCAATTTTCTGCATTGAGGTTTTGTGTTGGTTTCGTGCATCTTAACAAACAAAGAAATAGATATTCTATATATCCGATTATTAGCGTGAGAAGCTTCATTTTTAAGGTAAAGATTAAAAAGAGATAAGATAGAGAGAGAGGGGATACAGTTAACTCTGATATTATTACTATAACCAAGTAGGACACAATAGCAAATATATTGAACTCATCTCTTTAACTTATGTTGCATTCTTTCCATTTTATTGCAAAAGCTACAGAAAAGGAAAAGCTCACACACTTAATTTGAATCCAGATCTATCTAATGGCTCAACAAAACTTTACTATATTAGTAGATTCACAAAGTTTTATTTCTTAACCATGTTATTTAATCAGTATCATGAGTACACATCGGCAACCAAACCATACGACATGGTGAAGCATTTCTCTCAGCAAATAATAACAAATCAAAAGTGACATGGAAACTTAATAACTCTACATGAGTCAATTATAGGATGTGATTGTGCTTTATACCTTACTAATTGGAAGCGATGGGGAAGAATAACCAGAGAATAAGTTGAACAAAGAGTGCTACTGTGGCTCAAACTGTCAATACGTAGAGAGTACAGATTGCTTGAGGAATTATCTGCAATTGTAAAAAAAATAACGATGCCTAGTTACAGAACAAGAGATGAGCATAGGCCATAGCTAACAAGCTAAAAGATTAAGTTGATGAATAGAATCAAGCACCTCTTCAAACATGAGAATTAGCGACACAGACATCAGTATTGTTGCCCATGAAGGTAAAAGCTTGTCCAAGAATATAGGAAGAGCCTATAAAGATAAAGGAAAAAAGTAATCAAATAAGCCAGGACGCGTAATAAAAGGAGAACTACAACCAAATAAGTAAATGTACACAAACCTCCATTGCTAAAGAATTGCGGATCAAGAGCGTGCGAAGCAAAAGGTGTTGATTTTTTTTACCACTGGAAGTATTTTAGTTATCAAACAAAGGATAAAATCTTTAAAAAAAAGACTGATCAAAGCAGACATACATACAACTCATATATTGGTTCAGTTACAGAATTATGATACAACAAGTGGCTTGACTTTCTTATATGTCTATTTAGTAAAAGAAGCATATACCTTTTCTCCTACTCTTTTAAGTATTCAATTACCTTTGTTCAAGTACATAGTCGATACTCGATACACGATTTCCTATTGTTGCTTTACAGACAAAAGCTATATAATTGTATATTGTATGAAAATTCAGGTACTATACTGGATTCCAGATGTATAAATTACAGCAACATACACGAGATGCGAAAACAATCCCATTGTCTAGAGTAGGGGTCCTCATGCTATCATGCTAGGATCCAAGAAATGCACAACAACGATATCGAAGTGAACTATCAATCTAACAGCAGCCACAAACGACTTAGCAAACACAGAAAAAACTACACTTTTACAAATTCACAGCCTATTTAAAAATCTACAAACAAACATGAAGTCTTGAAATCAATGTTTCCAAAGATGTAAACAATCGAGCAGCATCAATCCAAAATCCATTGCAAAACGATTGCAAAACACTGATTTAACAGAGGAAGAATAGAACCGACGAAGATTACCAATTATCAAAACAGAAGCAATTTAACAGGGGAAGAACATCTTATATAAAAATCTACAGACAAACATGAAGTCTTGAAATCAAAGTTTGCTAAGATGTAAAATTCGAGCAGCATCAATCCACTCTAAATCAATCCATATAAAAAAATCGAGCAGCATCAATCAAAAATCTATTGCAAAACGATTGCAAAAGAACAGATTTAAATGGGGAATAACAGAATCAACGGGGACTATCAGTTTATCATAATCGAACCAATTTAATAGGGGAAGAACAACATATTTAAAAATCTAAATCCAAACATTAAGCCTTGAAATCAAATTTCCTAAGATGTAAATAATCGAGCAACATCAATACGTTGTAAATCAATCCATATAAACAATCCAGTAGTATCAATCCAAAATTAATTGCAAAAAATTGATTTAACATGGGAAGAACATAATCGACGAGGTTTGTCAATTTATCATAACCGAATCGATTTAATCGGGGAAGAACAAAACTGATTTCCTAAGTTCTCAATTTATCAAAGAAGTTACCTGGAAAAGAATCGATGAGCAGGCACGCAGCGAAAATTAGGTTTCCTCTGGCGCAGCCGGATCCCTTTCTATTCAAGGAAATATTCTTTTCGTAAACTTTTCTAATTCGAGGGAACCGATAATCTCGTCCAAGGTTTTCCTAAATGTTTCAAATTGGAGGGAACTGATAAATCTCGTCCAAAAACTTTTGAGGGAACTGATAAATTGCGTTCAAGGTTTCTCTTTTCATGTCGAGGGAAAAGCTTAAAAAATAAAAAAAAATTAATTTTAATTAGTAATTTTTAGTGGCAATTGTTTTTTCATTGCCGGTAAAAGGATATCTTTTATCGGCTAATGGCCATGTGCCGCTAATTTTTCAGTTTAAAGAAGTTATTAGCAATAATTGTCTTATTGCTTCTAAATAATTGCCGCCAAAAGTCTTTTTTGTAGTAGTGTTCGTGCAATTCTTTATGCAAATGGATGACCATGGGGTCACCTTGGGGCAAATTCGTTCTACTTTGCCATGCCGAAGAAGTGTCGGCCATCTCATCAAGTACATCACATTCCTCATTTTAAGAAAGTTTCATAAAACTTACCTCTTCCAATTGGTTCACAATGCATTGATTTATGTTGATGCCGCGATAAAATGTTTGTTGAATCATCACCTTCGTCATATCGTTATTCAGGCTCTTTCACCATAGTCCGATACCATTCCCATATATCATGCAACGGTTATGTTGGCTCTTGCTTGAAGGCTAATATTTCATCCCGAAGTGTTGCCATATGACTCGATGAGAAGAACATGGAAATAAATATATCCGCCAACTCATCCCACATTGTGATGGAATGGTTGGGGAGTCTCTCGAGCCAATCTAGTGCCTTTCCCCGAAGTGAGAACAGGAAAAGTCTCAATCTCAGTGCATCCCCGGATACCTTCCTCTGCTTGCTTCCCCAGCATGAATCTACTAACCCCTTTAGATGCTTGTAGGAATTTTGATCAGTGGCTCCCATAAAATACCCTCGTTGCTCGAGCATGGTCAACATGACGTTTTTTTATTTGAAAGTCCCCCACCCAGATTCGGGGAGGAACAATGGCACTTGCATATCCTTGATTTGGAAATATTCTGGGATCCACTCTTGGAGTCGGCGGGGGAGGGTCTGAAATATTATCATTTGGATTGGCATTAGCATTCCGGCCTCTCCATTGTCCTTAAGGTGTAAGATGTACCTCATCTTTCTCAAGATCTTCTACCTTCTCCCCCAGTATCACGTTCCCAAGAGGATCATTGTTGTTTAAAGCCATGTTGGTACCTGAGTAATGACACAAATAAGTAAGTAACAAAGAAGGAAAGAGAAACAAAACAGAAAACTAACTAAACAGATAGTCAAAACTGTTAGCTCCCCGGCAATGGCGCCAAAACGTGATCGCTGCCAATTCCACACTACTAAAAGGTAGGAAGAGAGGGTCGCAATAGCTTCTACCCAATATATGGGCCAGGATCGAATTCCTCAGGGAGCTAGAAAGGGAGTTGATGTATCTATCTAGTCTAGAATCGTGTAATTTTTCCAAATATCACTTCTAATATTATTGAATTTTCTTTTATAAACTACTATTGTCAAACAACAAATTAAGATTTGGAACTATATTACACAAACAGATAATTACTAAGAGTTGTATCTAATGGATTAAGGGGCACTAGGGTAGTAACCTTCACCTGGGTGGATAATTGACGGGTAATTGTTTCTAGGCTCGATTGACACTATTGGGGAAATATATTGTAACCGTTACACGATTTTACCCCTCTCACATCTCTCCGTAGAGAGAGTGATTTTTCCCAATTGACTCTCTCGGGACCAAATGGGTAGGCAAATTTGCTCAAGAAACTAGGGTTCAAGTCGGGTAATTACTCTATCAAGGTTTAACCCTTTAATTGGGATTATCAATTCTATCGAATCCATCACAATACCTTGTTTGGTTAATGTTTGAAGACTTAGGCTCTTTTTCTCAAGTAGAGCCAAGTCAACAAAGCACAAACCAGTGTTTGCAACCATCAATTCATAAATTAAACCATAAACTTGACCCAAATAACAAACACCCATAGTTAGTCTATCCCTAAATCACAACACCCATCAATTACCCACACTAGGGTTGAGCCACAATCCTAGCTAATGGGTTTAGCTACTCATGCATAAACAAAAAAACATAGCAATATATGAAGGAGATGGTATAATAATTAATTACTAAAGTAAAATAAAAGAATTTATTGTTAAAACTAAGCTAAGATGCAAAACAATGGCTATAGATGATGTTCTCATGAGCACAGCTAAGTTCTGGAAATAACAGATACCCTAAAATGGAAAAATATTTTATTTATACTGAGCTAGAAAAACTGAACAAAAATGCCCCTGCGGGGTCAGCCCGGGCCGCACAAAATGGACCGTGGCCGCACTAGGCTCTTGGACATGAAATTTTGGCTCTCTGAACTCAGGCTGCACGGATCGCGCAGAATAGACCGCGGCCACAGAGGTCCCTAATGCGGTCCGCACTGTTGGAAACACGTTATCAAAGCATTATACTATAACGTGTGTTCATATGTGTAGGTTTTGATAAATGACAAACAAGCGCAAATTGACATATGACGAAGCTCAAGTACAAGCGCACAATTGATATATATATAACGAGATTCAAGCACAAGACCAAGTTTTATAGTTTTACATGAGTCATTCTTAATTGTGATCTTGATCCGACAACTTGACTCATGACATGGCTTCTCTCGTAAAATTATTTTTACAAAATCATGCATATTTAATTTAATGCTAAATGATTTTAAATCATGCATATTTACTTTAGTCAAAATAATTTTTAAACATGCCTCTAAAATCTGGACTAAGATAATCGATTATGTACTTATGATAATCGATTATGTTAAGCCAAGACTGCATGACAATCGATTGTGAACTAATGACAATCGATTGTGTTAAGGCAGTGAGCATCAGGTTTTTCAAAACCTGCATGACAATCGATTGTGAACCTTATGACAATCGATTGTGATGAGGCAGTGTCCATCAAAGTTTTTCAACGCTCAAAATAATCGATTGTGAAGTTAGTGACAATCGATTGTGAAGAGACAGTGTCCATCAGATTTTTCAAAGTCACAAAATAATCGATTGTGAACATATGACAATCGATTGTGTTGAGACAGTGTCTTCCAGACTTTTCAAAGTTATTAAATAATCGATTGTTATCTTTGTGCAATCGATTGTCAAGAGGCAGTGTCTAAAATGTTTTTCAAAAACTAATAAATAATCGATTGTTAACTTTGTACAATCGATTGTGAAGCTGACCGTTGTCGTAAAGTTTTCAAATACCGTCAGGTAATCGATTATTGATTTTGTATAATCGATTGTTTTAATTAAAATCTTGAAAAGATTTTTTGAACGTTGCTGAGTAATCGATTGTTGATTCTGGACAATCGATTGTTTTTGGTAAAATCTGGAAAGGATTTTTTGAACGTTGCTAGTAATCGATTATGGATTCTAAATAATCGATTGTCAAGCGTAAAATCTGGGATTGAATTTTGGAATGACTGGCAGACAATCGTTTGTGGCTCTTTGACAATCGATTGTCACTCAGTAAAATCAGCAACTCTTAATTGGCAATTAGGCAACGGTAATGCCAAGTTTTTCAACTATAAATACAGCTTCATTTCAGTGTTTTAAACACAACAACTGATCATACTATTGCTATAAGCTTGCATACTATTGTTTATCATTTTATATTCATTTCATAAAGCTTTTGAGAGCCAAAGTCTTGTCCATAGTTGTTGTGATCTTGAGCTTACTTCTTTTACTCATATCTACTCATTAAGGAGTGTTTTGTTTGAGTGTTTAGTGTTTTGTACACTTGAAGAGAATTGTGATTCTCTTGTTGTAAGGAACTTGTGTTTCCTTGGTCGAAGTCTTGGAGTGTTGTATCTCCGAGCAAGATTGTTGAGGCTTGTGTCCTCAGATTGTAAAGGTTGGTTAGGCACCCGTAAGCTTAACAGTGAAGTCTTGGAGTGTTGTATCTCCGAGCAGAGGTGTTAAGGCTTGTGTCCTTAAGTTGTAAAGGTTGGTTAGGCACCCGTAAGCTTAACAGTGAAGTCTTGGAGTGTTGTATCTCCGAGTAAAGGTGTTAAGGCTTGTGTCCTTAAGTTGTAGAGGTTTGTTGAGCACCCGTAAGCTTGACAAGTTAGTGGAAAATCTCGAGAGAGTCTCTCGGGGACTGGACTAGCCACTTGTTGTGGTGAACCAGAATACATCGGTGCGTTTGTTCTTTATTGCATTTAATTTCCGCACTTATTTTTCCTGCAAGTTTTTAAATTCCGCAAGTTTACGCTAATTTTTATTATAACGCTATTCACCCCCCCCTCTAGCGTTAAGCGTATTATCTAACACGCACAAACATGACCACTGACCGCGCAGCTTGACCCTTAGCAATTTAATATCTCTCTAATATTTTCTTCCACGGACCACATGAAATGGTTTTGCGGCCGCTGAGGCTTCAATGCATAACACACAAGATCAACTGCGGCCACACTGCCTTGAAGCTTGCTTTGCCATTCTCTGAACTCCCTAGTGCGGACCGCATAGAGTGTAGTGAGGCTACACTAGGCATGTTCTCCTGAGTTTTGCCTTGTCTTTGATACTTGTGCAGGTTTCACTCTTTTTTAGCCGATCTTTGGCATTTCGTCACTTTGTCAATCAAACCTGCAATCAAGCACAACTTATGATCCTTTTCAAGAAGGAGCACGAGGCACGTCAAAATCCCTAGTTATCAACTTGATTAACACAAAAATATACAGAAGTGTAGTATGACCACACCATAATAGTACTTAGTAAAAATTAAGATTAACCTCGGTAGAGTAGTGACGAGGTTCAAGTCAAGACACTCACTAATAAAATAACTTGTGTAGAATATCCATATAAAGCTAAAACGGAAAATCGAAGTAAATAAATGGCAACGAATGGTATCATGTGATAAATAACAAAATAATCAAGCATAAATAAAATACAAGTGAAATAGATTAAGAAAAAACAACAACAATTCTAATCATCAAATCGTTTCGACAAAAGATTTACAACAAGAATCACCTCGAGGCACTGTACCTCATAATTACAAATCATGAGTCCCAAATCAGGAATCATATATATATGGTACCTCGTGCCCATATTATCAATAACAACCGCATGGTCAACTCAAGTTCTACATGGACAACTTACGTGCCAATATCACGTTCCGCCCGACATGGTCACAAGCTCAATATCACAATCCGCCCGACATGGCCACAAGCTTAATAACACAATTCTCCCGACTTGATCATAGGATCAATATCATAATCCGCCCAGCGTGGTCACGGGTTACCAGTCCAAACAATATTGTAGAGAAAGCAGATATACAAGAATACATGTACAAGATCAATGAACATCAAGTTTCATACTCCCGTACTACTATAAATGACATGTTACATGTATGCATGTTCAACTGTACTATCACATCTCATGTCACCAAATAATATCAAAGGCATCGAGTAGCACATTGGATACAATGATGGTAGGCTATAAATATGTATTTTAATCGGTTATTGCACTCTAATTTGTTGTACTTTAATTATGTTTGAGCTTTAATTGTTCATCTTTTGTACTTATTGTGCGTTTTATTCTTGTAGGAGTGATTTTTGTAGAGATAATTCAAGCAACTTGTAGCTTTAAAGTCTGAGCAAAAACCTAACCGATTAATCCGGGATCGTGTTTAGGGGTTCGAGGACCAAGTCTCGACATCAAAACGCAAGATTTGATCCGTACTCTTAAGAAATTTACACTAGTACGATGCAACGGGGTGAGGCATAGTGTGAGGCAGCAATGTATTTTTGCTTCCTGTTGAATTGTTGATCTCCTGAAGATCTCAACTAGCGCGTGGCATGGTGCGTCACCCCATGTAGCGCGTCTGTGTAATTTTTTACAGATCCACTTTCCTATTTCAACTAGGAGAAGGTATTTTCGTCTAGAATCGAACCTATTCGGTATAAGTACATGGAAAATACTATTTTTTGGACTTTTAACATATCTTAGACCTAACGAGGCTAAGTAGGAGTTGGAAAAGCATAAGCACAAGGAATTCACCATTCAATCCTCACTCAAGACACGAGTTTGAATCATGTTATGTTTTTCTATGTTTTAAACATATTTGTGATGAATTGCTCCATGTTTATGAAGTAGTTTCCTTTAGGATTTGATGGATTTGGTGTATTGATATATATTTGTGGATTATAACTCTAGTTTTGTATTGAAGTATTTTTGGAGGATTTAATTATTGCATATGTATTCACTTGTTCATATAATCGAGAGAGGCATACTACTGATATCTTTGTATTATATTGTGAGTTGAGTTCATTAATTCTTCTTAGAAATCGAAAGAGGCTAGTTGAATCATTGATTAAACCTAGTTAGGAGGATAATCAAGAGAAGTTCTCCTAAAGACCAATCCACTACGCATTCTTGCATATATTCACCGAGCTTAAATTAGTCCATCTTGTGAGGTTGAGACTTAATCAAGAGAGGAGTTTCTACTAAACTTTTAACTAATAATTGAGTGATAAAAAGAATACTCCCTCTATTTTAATCTATGCGAACATATTTAACTGAGAACGAAGTTTACGAAAAGAGAAAAGCCTTTTGAACTTGTGTAAAATGAGACACTTATATTTTGTGTGGTTGTAAATCATTACACAAAGGTAAATTATTTTTAAATAAGAAAAGAGGTCAATTTTTTTTGGACGGACTAAAAAAATATTCATATAAATTGAAATGAAGGGAATAATAGTTTATGGGGATTTAGGGTATTAACTCTAAAAAATAGAGAAAAGGTAAACTACTAACTATATCCATTTATAAGTAGCTCATTATAAAAATTAGACAATTCATAAAATAATACTAATATTAGCCAATTAGCTATTTGTAGCAAAAACTATCAAAATTTTGTCTCTTCTTTGAGTAGGTGTTATTAGAATAGATTGAGTACATCTTAAGGAGCTTGAATCTCAGTTTTGAGATGATTTGGTGAAGTTTTGATGGATGGTTTGGATTGAAAATTCGAAGCAAAAACTAAACATGAAAAAAATGATATGTGTATCACATATATATCATGTTTATATCAATTATGTATCATATGTATATCCATGTATACATGGGTGTGAGATACATGTGTGATACATTTTTTATACATGTGTCACGTAAGAATTTTTTGAACTTGATTTAATTATAAATTTTGATACAAAATTAGTCCAAATCACCTTGAGTCTTTCTCAAATTTTGTATATTGACTTATCTATATGTTTTTAATGAATTTTAACTATACCCATTGAAAAAGTTTCTTTTTTGCTATAGATATATTTTATCACTTTATTTGCTACCTCATCCATAAAATTTCCTTTTCCTTTATATCTAATGTTGCTATTTTATTCCTTTTCCATAAAATATGTAGGGTGATTTTTGCATGCGATTCTTTGAGAGAAAGAACCTTTTTTTTTGTTTTTCAAATTTTATATGTACTTGACTAGTTTTGGTAAGTTTATGACTAATAACTAAAAATTGGTAAATTAAAATTTATTTGGAACATTTGCGTAAGTTTTCCTAGAAAAAAACGATATTAGTACTGCAGCCTACAACACATAAAAGACTGGATCACATGAAGAAAACTGGGCCAAGTGAAAATTGGGCCTATGTCAAAATCCAATTTGGATTTTGAAAGTGGATAACTTTGGATATTGTCATTTCCTCATAGGTCGGTTTTTAAACCCGCCATTTTCTCCCTTTCGAGACTCTCACTACCCGTTTTCTATAAATTCTCGAATTCAAGTCTTCACGAGAAATTTCATCACTATCCCCAAAATCCTCTCAAATTCAAATTTCCGTTCCGGATCCGTTATCGCTGAGATTTTTCAATTTTCGTGGAATGCCTGTGAACTTGACTGCAAACGCGATCCCGGCGATAATCGCCGGCGACGTGAACTCAAAGCCAGTGGTTCAGGTATTGGACATCAAGCTAATCGGCGCCGCAGCGGATCGGTACGGACTCTTAATCTCAGATTCTGAGTCGAGTCAGCAGGCTATGCTGGCTGCTCAGCTTAATGACCGAGTCAAAACTGGCCGCGTTCGCAAAACCTCCGTCATTCAGTTGATTGAGTACATCTGTACCACTGTTAAAAATCGCAAGTATGAATTTATTATTATTTTCTTCAAGCTTCAGTAATAAATATTACATGTACAGTGTTTATGAATGTGCTTCTACTTTTGATTGCATATAAAGCTTTGTGATACTTGCTTTATTGTGTGTTCTCCTTATTCTGCTGTGCGCATGTTTGTGTGATTGTTCTTTTTACACTATCAGTGATTTTTAGTTACTTATTTTAATTGATTACTAATTAATGCTTATTAAGAGATACTCGTAATAAGTGACTTGATTGTGTAAATTTATTTTATACCATCAGTGAATAGAACTTAAATGTTTTTTATCCATGTACAAAGTATTTCAAATGTATAAAATGATAAATTTAGCTTTGCTTTTGTTGTTTGAGCTTTAATTAGTATGTCGATGCCTTGGTAGATAATTAGTGCATGTTTGGATTGGCTTATTGTAAGTGCTTTTAAGCCAAAATAACTTTTAAGCTATTTTGTAGTGTTTGGATAGAGTAAAAAAGTGCTTTTAAGCCCTTGTTTTTAAGCTGAAATGACAAAAACAAGTCAAAAGCTTAAAGTTAGAATTCCTAACTTATGACTTAAAAGCCACTTAAAATAAGCCCATCCAAACGGGCTCTTACTCCTCACTGTTTTGGATGGGCAAGTACACACACACAAAAAAAAAATACAATTATATTAGTTCATTATGGTTTCTGCTATTTCTCTTGTGGTTACGTTTGTGTTTATCATCCATACATTGGTCATTCCAATTTTAACTTTGATAAATTTGGCTTGGATTTTGTTGTTTCGAGCTTTAACTAGAATGTTAATGAAGTGATAAGGGATTATCCTTTAATCATATTGATAAGCACTTCTTTTTATATGCCAAAGGCAATACACATATATAACTTCATTATGTTTTCTCCAAGTTTTCTGGTATGCGCATGTCATTTCGATCATAAAGTTAGATTTGGCTTTGATTTGTTGTTTGAGCTTTAACTAGAAGGTTAATGTCATGGAAGGAAACTATTTTCTGGCCGGCTCGATGGTGGAAAATTACTCCTTAATAATTTGAGTATGAGAAATAGTGCAACATAACAAAACACATGTTTCTTGTCAATAATTGGTAATTTTGTTTTACTTTTTGATTTGGTTGTGTTCCTCGACGATTGTTGTGTCATCTTTGCCTTTGTGTCATCTTGAATTGGGAGCTGAAAATGCTGTCCCATAAATTAGAAGAGTGTGGCACTTCTGTGCATTGAGCAGTGTATTAGGGAATCAAGCGTCTCTTTTAGCTAATAAGAAGTAAAGAATCGTATATCAACCTGGTTTATACCTTTGAATGAAACATGGGCTGGATGTGTTGATTTTGTTTTCCTTTTGCAGAATTATTGTTGTCATCAACATGGAAACTATTATACCAGAATGTGAAATAATTGGGAATCCTAAAGTGCTTGTAGAATCTAATTTTGGAGTTCATAAAGCTATATCTAATGGCATTTCTGGGTCTGCAATCTTTAACAATGGTAACTTGAGTGCTCAAGGATCTGGCCAAACAAGCTTTGCTAACAGCAACAATTTGAGCTCCCTAAATTCAGGTAATAGCATGCAGAACTACCCACCTGCAATTCAGCCTGCATATCAACCTCCTCCAAATTACAAAAGCCATGGGACAATAATGAAGAATGAAGCACCTGCCCGCATTATTCCAATTGCTGCTTTGAACCCCTATCAGGGTCGGTGGGCTATTAAGGCTAGAGTGACTGCAAAGGGGGATCTACGTCGCTATAATAATTCCAGAGGAGATGGAAAGGTCTTCTCATTCGATCTCCTTGACTCTGATGGGGGTGAAATACGTGTCACTTGCTTTAATGCGGTTGTTGATCGCTTTTATGATAAAATTGAAGCTGGAAAAGTGTACATGATATCAAAAGGAAGCTTGAAACCTGCTCAAAAGAACTTCAACCATCTGAAGAATGAATGGGAAATATTCTTGGAGATAACTTCAACTGTAGATCTCTGTCCAGATGAAGATACCACTATACCAAGACAGCAGTTCTCATTTAGACCTATTAGTGACATTGAAAGTGCAGAAAGCAATTCAATCGTAGATGTGATTGGAATTGTAATAGGTGTCAATCCTTCTGTTCCGATCGTGAGAAAGAATGGAATGGAAACTCAAAGAAGAATCTTGAATCTGAAGGATCAAACTGGACGAAGTGTTGAGCTGACGCTATGGGGAGACTTCTGCAACAGGGAAGGTCTAAAGCTGCAAGAAATGGCAGAAGCTGGGTTTTCCCCTGTTTTAGCTGTCAAAGCTGCAAAAGTTAGTGACTTCACTGGGAAATCCATTGGAACCATTTCTTCCACTCAACTGTTCGTAGATCCAGATTTTGCAGAGGCTCAGACTCTAAGAGAATGGTTTGATCAGGGAGGAAAAGATGTTGCTTCTCAAACTATATCTAGGGAAAACATGCCTGTAGGATCAAAAAGTGAGATACGCAAGACCGTGTCTCAGATCAAGGATGAAGGGCTTGGTAGGTCATATAAACCAGACTGGATTACAGTTAAGGCAACTATAACATTCATCAAAACAGACAGCTTCTATTACACTGCTTGCCCTCTGATGATTGGAGATAGACAATGTAATAAGAAAGTTGCCAGGTCAGGAAACTCGAGATGGCAATGTGATAGGTGCAATCAAGAGTTTGAGGAATGTGATTACAGATACCTTCTTCAAGCTCAAATTCAAGATCATACTGGGTTGACATGGGTGACAACTTTCCAGGAATCTGGGGAAGAGATTTTGGGCTGTCCGGCAAAGGAGCTACACATGATGAATGAAGAGGCTGATGATACCAGATTTTCTGAAGTTATTAGAAATTGTCTCTTTACACAATTTCTATTCAGGCTTAAAATCAAAGAGGAACTTTATGGTGATGAGCAGAAGGTCAAGATTACAGTTATCAAGGCAGAGAAAGTGAAACATGCTGCAGAAAGCAGATATCTCCTTGATTTAATTTCAAAATTCCGTCCTTCTTGAACAGAGGAAGCCAGATGAGAGATTCTTATTGCATCCATTTTTAGGAAACCCATTGGCCCTCTTTCTCAGAGAGATATACGCAAAAAGTCATTGTTGTAGTCTTGATTATTTTTCTCTTCGCCATAGGAAGGTGCATTATTTGCATTCTTGCTTTGAAATCCCACTTACTGGTCTAATGTAGCTTTAGTATCCAATTGATTTAGAAGGACATATCTTCATTTTTCTTGTCCCGTGAGTTGAATAGTTGAATTTACAATATTACTCTTATTTGTCTTCATCACAAGAACATTTTTTTTAATTTGGTAAACCCCCCTCCCTTTAATCTGTTTTCTCCACGGTCCAGCCTGTGGTGTTTCTCACTTATTCCCTTCTTGAAGTGAACGCTCAACTTGGATGGAATAATCTTTCAATGTATAAATGGAATAATCTTTCAGCTGTTCTTATTTTATATGTATAAATTTTGGATGCTGAGTCGGGAGAAGCTCACAAGGCATGTTATCATTTGCATTGGTGGATTTCTTCAGTTATTAGTAAATAAACGAGTCATCACAGGTTTGCTGAGTCTTAGCTATTGCTATGCTCAGCCCCCAGAAAATCATTTGATTGGTGAAAAGGCAGAGATTTTAGCGTATTAACCGAAATTAATTGTATTGTGAATTGCAGTTGTATGTTTCCTTTAATAAGATGGATTTCTTCATGCGAAGAAAGAAGGCAAAGTAGAGATGGTAAATTGATTGGTTATGTAAACATTATATAAATCATCAGGGGAAACATTAGACATATACAAAAAGAGAGTGGAGATATATCAGAATTTTGTTTCTCAAGTCCGCTTGACAGGATCAAAGTTGGAAACACCAATTACAGCGCCAACAATTGCAGTAAGCACAACTCCTCCTGAAACAATGCTGAGCAAGAAGTTCTTGAGGGATGGCGAAAAACTGTCAGCTGCTTCGGCTACGTCGGGAATCACCATGGAAGCAGTCAGTGCAGCTGCTGTCAATCCTGTCACAACCTTCTCCTTAAGTGAAGCCTTGACTTCAAACCTTGCAACTGGTTTTGATGCTGCACTACTCTTTGAGGGCTTTAATGACAATGGCTTCAAGAAAGCCCCAGCACTTGGTTGCCTCTTCTGACTTGTGTAAGTCAGTGGCATGGCTATGGAAACTGCAGAAGAAGAAGCCATAATTTGCCTTTCTTTTTTGGTCTTTGCTCTGCGGTTTCCTTTTATCCCAAACTGTGCTGAATGAGAAATATGGTATTAGTAAGGATTGGTTTTGAGAGGAGAAAATTTTGAAGTTAGATTGAGAGGATGGAGAAAGGCTTTTCTATGAGAGGTGGAAATAAGCAATGGCCTACTCTGTCCTATGTGGCGCATTCTACTTGGTTATCCTGGATAAGGTTATCTGATTGTAAGTTTATTGTTTTAATTTCATCTTCACAAAATCCGAGAGTAAGCCCACTCTAATTTGTGATTGTAGCGGGGAGAGTGGAGCAAAATAAGTTGAACAGAGACATATTCAAAATTACAGTTAATAGATTCAAAGTGAATTAGAACTGAACATTAGGTCATATCCTCTAATAGCCTAGATTGGCTGAGGGAGAGTAAACTCGACCAGGGGGTTTATTTGGAGGGCTTGGCAGTCACAGTGACAAAAGGAAAAGAAAAACGAATTTACTTTAGAGCTGAAATTTTAAATGAGATCACTATAAAAAAATAATACAAAAGACAAATAAGAATAATAACTACAAATGGAAACGAGCTATTTGGCAGTCCTATGTAAACCATCCTCTGTTTGCAAGATCTGAAACTGGAAGACGCAGAGCCTCCATTTACATGGGTACTGTGTTCCGACAAAGGCCAAAATCTTAGATAGTCCCTTAAACTTGGCTCGTTCTGTAAAATAGAAATAAAAACTTATGGGTGACCAAACAGACACTTGAACTCGTCCAAAGTTTAGTCCATATTTTATAAGGCTTGTAATAATAAGATTAAGTTATGGAAGTAATTAACTTAGGGAATAGATGTTTATATGATTCTGAAAGATGTTTATAAAAAAGTGATTATAAATGTGCCTTGATTTAAAAGTCTGAAAAGGAGCGATCTTTGAAAATTCATTTGAGGTGAAAGTACCTTACTTGTTTTATGAAAAAAAATCTTATTTCATTCCTAGTTAGTAAACCAATAATTCTTTTCTGATTTTCTTTCTGAAAACGGGACTACTGTTTTTTACTAGAGTCTGGGCTTCAAAAAATCTTTGAGAAAAAGCAAGTGAGAGAGATCATGGTATTGATATGAAAAATTATAACTAGCCAAGTGAAGGTTAATTATTAACTATTTTCCTTTAAGCCCTATATTATTAAACCTTGTCTATTTTTCATGTAATATTAAAGCATGAAGGTAAATTACATGTTGTAATAAATGAGTATTAAATAAATGACAATAAAATATGACAAAACGACAAGGCAGTAGGTAAAATAACAAAGCATTAAAACTAGATTAAAGATGCAATAACTAATAACGAATGAAATGAGAGAAAGAAGACTGGACTCTGATGGTTGGGCCTCAAGAAAGTAGGCCTAGCAATTGAAAGATACGGCCACAGCTGACATGGATCTTCCAGAAAATGCAACAATGCTGGTTTGGGCCTGAATTCTTTTGAAACTCAGCAGGCCTTAATGTGTACATGCCCCCAAAAAAGGGTCATTATATGTATATTTCACATTCTTAGTGTAGAATGTATGAAATTTATATAGACGAGCTACTGGAACGAGAAATTTGTCAATATTCGAATACTATGGGAAATTATATTAAAGTGGTAGTTATACTCAACAAATAATTTGTTAGACAATACGCTTAACGCTAGATGGGGGTGAATAGCATTATAATAAAATTTAGCGTAAACTTGCGGAAATTAAAATTTGCAGGAAATAATTAAGTGTTTTAAATAAACAAAAGGAAAGAACGCACCGATGTATTCTGGTTCACCACAACACGTGGCTAGTCCAGTCCCCGAGAGACTCTCTCGAGATTTTCCACTAACTTGTCAAGCTTACGGGTGCTCAACAAACCTTTACAACTTAAGGACACAAGCCTTAACACCTTTGCTCGGAGATACAACACTCCAAGACTTCAACCAAGGAAACACAAGTTCCTTACAACAAGAGAATCACAATTCTCTTACAAGTGTACAAAACACTAAACACTCAAACAAAACAATCCTTAATGAGTAGATATGAGTAAAAGAAGTAAGCTCAAGATTACAACAACTTTGGACAAGACTTTGGCTCTCAAAAGCTTTATGAAATGAATATAAAATGATAAATAATAGTATGCAAGCTTATAGCAATAGAATGATCAGTTGTTGTGTATTGTTGTGTTTAAAACACTGAAATGAAGCTGTATTTATAGTTGAAAAACTTGGCATTACCGTTGCCTAATTGCCAATTAAGAGTTGCTGATTTTACTCTGTGACAATCGATTGTCAGGAAGCTACAATCGATTGTTTGCCAATCGTTCCAAAAATCAATCCCAGATTTTACGCTTAACAATCGATTGTCCAAGATCAACAATCGATTATTGGCAACGTTCAAAAAATCATTTCCAGATTTTACGTAAAATAATCGATTATACCAAATCAATAATCGATTATTCAGCAACGTTTAAAAATCCTTTCCAGATTTTAATTTCAACAATCGATTGTACAAAATCAACAATCGATTATTCAGCAACGTTCAAAAAATCTTTTCCAGATTTTAATATCAACAATCGATTGTACAGAATCAACAATCGATTACCTGAAGGTATTTGAAAACTTTACGACAACGGTTAGCTTCACAATCGATTGTGCAATGTTAACAATCGATTATTTATCAGACTTTGTCATTTTAGACACTGCCTCGTGACAATCGATTGTTATATACTCACAATCGATTATTTAATAATTTTGAAAAAGTCTGGAAGTCACTGCCTCAACACAATCGATTGTCATAAGTTCACAATCGATTATTTTGTGACTTTGAAAAATCTGAAAGACACTGTCTCTTCACAATCGATTATTCTGAGTTTTGAAAAACTTTGATGGACACTGCCTCATCACAATCGATTGTCACAAGGTTCACAATCGATTGTCATGCAGGTTTAAAAAATCTGATGCTCACTGCCTTAACACAATTGATTGTTATTAGTTCACAATCGATTGTCATGCAGTCTTGGCTTAACATAATCGATTATCATAAGTCTAATCGATTATCTTAGTCCAGATTTTAGAGGCATGATTAAAAATCATTTTGACTGAAGTAAATATGCATGATTTTGTAAAAATAGTTTTACGAGAGAAGTCATGTCAAGAGTCAAGTTGTAGAATCAAGAACACAATTAAGAATGACTCATTTAAACTATAAAACTTTGTCTTGTGCTTGAATCTCGTTATGCACCAATTGTGCGCTTGTACTTGAAGTTCGTCACGTATCAATTTGCGCTTGTTTGTCATTCATCAAAACCTACACATAAGAACACACGTTTTAGTATAAAGTCTTGAGAACGTGTTTCCAACAATTTCCCCCTTTTTGATAATGGCAAACTTTAAGCGGGATATGCAAATTGAACAATTTATAATGACGATTCAAGACAAGTATATGCATCAACAAGTATGCAGTTTGTTCCCCCTCAATATAAGAATTCCCCCTCAATTTAAGCTTATAAATATTGAGAGTGCATACCCGTTGTCTTCCCCCTTTTGCCATTAGCAAAAATAATATAAGAAGATGCCAAAGATGTAAAGATGGGTAAGAAGTAAGAAGTCAAGAAGTTGACAATTTTTGAGTATATTTGCAGCAGGGCCATAGGATTCAAGATACTTGTTGGTTGAAAAGCGGGGAGGAAGAATGTCGCGCTTTTCAAATTTTGTTAAAAATCGAGTAAGCTCGATGTCAGAATTAAAGTAAAGAACGGAACCATCTTGGTAAGGATAGTTTGGGGTAGCAGAGGAGGATGCACCATGCCTAGCAGAACGGGAACGTTTAGACTGACGACCCGACATTTTAACTAAGTATTGCTGGAATTTGTAAGAGTCTTGAAAGAGTTTTGATAGTTTGAGAGCTAAAATTGATGCTTGAGTGAGTAAAAATGAACATATATGGAGCCTATTTATAGAGAGGAGAAAGGCATTTCATTAATGGAAGAGATCTGCAGAAAATTGAAAGCTGAAACAGTCAGAAACGGTAAAAATAAATCTTACTGACCGTTAGACAATCGATTGTTGAGATGAAATAATCGATTGTCATTAAGATTTGACTGAATCTCGGAACTGACACAAATCGATTGCAGAACCAAACGGTAACAATTTTGAATTTCTGACATGAAATAATCGATTGTCAAAATATGGTAATCGATTGTTTTGTTCCAGTGAGCGCAGTGAATTTCTGACTTCGGAAAATAATCGATTATATATATGGAACAATCGATTGTTGTAGAAAAGCAGTACTGAATGGCTGAGACGGTAATCGATTAAACAGCTAAAAAATCGATTGTTAAACAAAACTTCATAATAAGCATAAACCATAAATGATCGATTAGTGATACTTGCTAATCGATTTTCTGCACAGTAAAATAATCGATTATTTGCTGTAACAATCGATTGTTTTATGCCATTTCTTTATAGTTCCCCCTACCTTTTGGGCGATACCTGCAAAATAGAATTAGACACCTCCGACGCTCAAGTCAGTAATTTGTAAAGAAATAGTAACTTAAACTAGTGTGGCCGAGTGAGAGCGTGATCTCTTAAGAAGTGTGTCCTAGGTGTTCTTAAGAGTGTTTCGGGTACTTACCTTTTCTCCGACGTCGCCAATTACCTGTTCGAGAGGGTGATCTTTCATTGTCCTCTGTTGGAAATAACGCTTTACGCTAGAGGGGGGGGTGAATAGCGTTTTAAAAATATTAAGCGTTTTAGTGCGGAATTTAAAAACTTTGCAGAAATTAAAACAAGTGCAGTAAAATAAACTTACACAATGATGTATCCTGGTTGGCCACAAACGTGGTTAGTCCAGTCCCCGAGAGACTCTCTCGAGATTTCCACTAAACTTGTCAAGCTTACGGGTGCTTAACAAACCGTTACAGCTGAGGACACAAGCCTCACCTAGGTGCTCGGGGATCACAATCCCAAAGACTTCAATTGCTCGGGGATACCAATCCCAAAGACTTCAATTGCTCGGGGATAACAATCCCAAAGACTTCAATTGCTCGGGGATAACAATCCCAAAGACTTCAACTGCTCGGGGATAACAATCCCAAAGACTTCAACTGCTCGGGGATAACAATCCCAAAGACTTCAACTGCTCGGGGATAACAATCCCAAAGACTTCAACTGAGGAATCACAAGTTCCTCAACAAACGAGAATCGCAATTCTCTTACAAACACAAAACAAACTCACTTTACAAAGTACTCCTCAATGAGTAGATATGAGTAGAAATAGTACGCTCAAGATCACAACAACTTAGCTCAATAGAATGGCTCTTCAAAAAGCTTTATGGATGAATGAAAATGATGATCAATGTAAGAAAGCTTTTAGCAATGAAAATACTTAAATTGTATATGCTGTTGTTGTGAAAACACTGAGTTAAGCCTGTATTTATAGGTGAAAAACTCAGTCTTACCGTTGTCTAATTGCCAATTAAGGATTGCTGAAATTACTCAGTGACAATCGATTGTCAAGACTAAACAATCGATTGTTTGCCTATCAGATCAAAAATTCAATCCCAGATTTTACGTCAACAATCGATTACTTCAAATCAATAATCGATTATTTATAACGTTAAAAAATCCTTTCCAATTTTTGGCATAAAACATCGATTATCAGGAAATCAACAATCGATTATTTTAACAACGTTTAGAAAATCTTTTCCAGATTTTACGCAAAAACATCGATTGTTAAATATCAACAATCGATTACCTGAAGGTAATTTGAAAATGTATGACAACGGTTAGTTCCAACAATCGATTATCAAATAGAACAATCGATTATAAATTAATTTCAAAACTTACTGTCTCATATATAATCGATTATCAAAAGCCATAATCGATTATTAATTAATTTCAAAACTTTCTGTCTCATATATAATCGATTATCAAAAGCCACAATCGATTATTAATTTATTTAAAAACACTGGGAGACATTTTTCTCATTCTAATCGATTACCATTAGTTCATAATCGATTTTTCTGAGTTTTGAAAACTTTGCCTCAGTTAACAATCGATTATCAAAAGTACACAATCGATTGTTATGCAGTTTGCAAAAACCTGATGTTAACTGACTTACTCACAATCGATTATCATTAATTCACAATCGATTGTCATGCAGTCTTGGCTTAGAGATACTCGATTATCATAAGTACATAATCGATTATCTTAGCCCAGATTTTTGAGGCATGTTTGAAAAACATTTTAACAAATATAAATATGCATAGTTTAAAATCATTTGACACTTAAGTTAGATATGCATGATTTTGGAAAAATAATTTTAGTAGAGAAGCCATGTTATGAGCCAAGATTGAGGAATCAAGATCACAATTAATATTGACTCAATTCTAACATTTCTAAACTTTGTCTTGAGCTTCTTGTAATGCATCCATTTTGTGCTTGTCCTTGAGCACTGCTATATATCGCTTATTGCTTTGTTTGACATTCATCAAAACCTACAAAAGAACACACGTTTAGTATATTGCATTTGAAACGTGTTTCCAACATCCTCCACTCGTTAGGTGTTTTCGTTTCATTCTCCAATTGTGGCGCTTCCTCCATTGGTTGTTCCAAGATTTCATCTTTATTTTCCTTAGGCGTTTCCACTTGTATTTTGTCTTTCAAGCTATCTAAAATACTTGCAAGATCAAAACCGGAATCCTTTCTCGCCAAGCGAGCATTATTTTCGGCAAATATAACATGAGGGAGTTCCTCCACAATTTCGGTTCTTTTATTAAAAACCCTATATGCTTTGCTACGTGAGGAATAACCAATGAAAATTCCCTCATCGGACTTAGCATCAAACTTTCCCAATTGATCTTTGCCATTGTTATGAATAAAACATTTACAACCGAATACTCTAAAATGGGAGATATTTGGTTTCCTTCCCTTGTAGAGTTCATAAGGGGTCTTCATGAGTATTGGCCTTATGACTACTCTATTTAAGATGTAGCATGCGGTACTCACGGCATCCACCCAAAAATGTTTGGGAATCTTAGCCTCTTCGAGCATGGTTCTAGCCATCTCTTCGAGACACCTATTTTTCCTTTCCACCACCCCATTTTGTTGTGGTGTACGTGGAGCGGAAAAGGTATGCTCGATACCGAGTTCGTCACAAAAGTTCGCAAAGAGATTGTGATCAAACTCTCCCCCATGATCACTTCTAATTGAAGTGACGGTTGTTTCCTTCTCGTTTTGAACACGCTTAAGAAAATATTTAAAATTCTGAAAAGCATCACTTTTATTGGCAAGAAATAAAGTCCAAGTAAATCGAGAATAATCATCAACAATCACAAAAGCATAACGATTTCTTCCTAGACTTTCAATGCGAGATGGTCCAAATAAATCCATGTGAAGCAATTGCAATGGTCTAGAAGTTGAAACAATATTTTTCGATTTGAAAGATGCTTTTGTTTGCTTCCCTTTTTGACAAGAATCACAAATAGAGTCATTTTCAAATTTCAAATTGGGAAGACCAATAACTAAGTTTTGTGAAATCAATTTGTTCAAAAGATGAATGTTTATATGAGAAACTCTATGATGCCATAGCCAAGTATCATCCTCTTTGCTCATAAGGCAATCCACATATTCGGGTGAGGAATTAGCAAGATCAACCATGTGAATATTATCCACTCTAAAACCACGAAGGATAATTTTAAAATCACTACGTCTAAACACTAAGCATTCATCCG
The DNA here is from genome assembly GCA_034376525.1 of Nicotiana benthamiana. Taxonomy (NCBI): domain Eukaryota; kingdom Viridiplantae; phylum Streptophyta; class Magnoliopsida; order Solanales; family Solanaceae; genus Nicotiana; species Nicotiana benthamiana. The sequence goes on along the minus strand of CM067334.1, from coordinate 122,204,128 downwards.
AATCAAATAGGGCAAGATTTCCCTTGTCACATAATTGACTTATGCTCAAGAGATTATGCTTTAAACCTTTCACAAGTAATATATGCTTAATAGAGGAATTTTCATCCTTACCGACCGATCCGATGCCGATAATCTTTCCTTTATTGTTGTCACCAAAAATAACACTTCCTCCTTCTTTGTGTTCTAGTTGAAGGAAATTGGATTCGTCTCCCGTCATATGTTTGGAGCATCCACTATCAAGGTACCATAGTACACTTGATCCCTTCAAACACACCTACAAAACAAATTAATGCGTTTTAGGTACCCATACCATTTTGGGTCCTTGAGGGTTAGGCATATCATAATGATGCGATTGAGTGATATGTCTATGTCGTGTAAAGCATGCAGGGGCAATATGACCAATGCGTCTACAATAATGACAAGTCACATTGGGGTTATGCATCCTTCTAGGTTCATAGTAACTTGATGGACGAAAATGAATTACTCTATTTCTATTGCACATTTCATGAGAACCATTTCTCCTACTATTAGTTCTAAAATGAGCAGCGTTTCTAGAGTAATGGTCATGTCTAGATGTTCTAAGAGGTTCAAAACTCCTTCTAGTGTTTGGCCTAGAATATGCATCATTTCTAGGGTAGTCATTTCTAGGTGGTAAGTCATGTCTAGGTCTTCTAAAATGTTCAACATTGGGTCTAGCATGCATATTTGTTCTAGGATTGCTATTTCTACGATAAGCATTTGTTTTATTAATCCTAGGTTGAGCCTTAGGTGGTTGGGGTTTGGCGTCAACCTTTTCTTTAGGCTCATTCTTAAAGCCTATGCCATGCTTGGTTGATTTCAAATTAACAAGGACCTCATTCAAGTTTTTGTGGGAAGAATTAAACTTATCTAAGGTACCTTTAAGTCTATCTACCTCATTTTCGAGATGCATGCAAGAAGAGCAATTATTAATAGAACTTTCGGGCTTGTCAGTGCTTCTTTTTCCAAAAAACTTGTTTTCCTGTTTCAGCTTCTCATTTTCTAAAACCAGTTTTTCTAAATCCTTTTCTTTTAAAGAAAGCTGTTTTTGAAAATCTTTTTCTTTTAGAGAAGCATTTTCTTTTATGCTCTTGACAATTTTTAAAGCTTTAATAAATTCAGTATATAGCTCATCAAAAGCAGTTCGCATTTCTTTAAGAGTAAAGAAGTTTTTAGAAGAGATTTGACATACCTCATCTTGCTTGTCTTCTTGTGCCATAAGACAAAGGTTTGCGGCTTCGTTTTCTTCTTCTTCGCTTGACTCATCTCCGGAGTCTCCTCCCCAAGAAATGTATGCACGTTGCTTCTTAAAAGGTTTCTTCTCCTTTTTGATGTTTGGGCAATTTGATTTGATGTGCCCGGTTTCACCGCATTCATAGCACTTTATTTGCTTGCCTTGCTTTTTGCCCTTTCGTTCATACTCCTTTCGCATGAACTTTTGAAATCTTTTGATAACGAGTCCAAACTCGTTGTCTCCGTCCTCATCAACTTGAGGTTGGCTTGTGCTTGCCTTAAGCGCTATTCTTTGCCTCCTTTGATCATCAACAAGAGGGTTAAGTATTGTAGATTCATAAGTCTTAAGGTTACCTCTTAATGCATCGATTGTGACATTTGAGACGCCAATGGATTCTTGAATTGCGTCGGCCTTTGATCGCCATGCCGGAGTGAGACTTCTAAGAATTTTTCGAACCAGTTCTCTATCCGTGAATGTCTTCTTGAGGGCATGTAGGTCATTTACGATTATTGAAAATCGTTCGAACATTTCATCCACCTTTTCACCTTCCTTCATGTGAAATAATTCATAAGCATGGGTTAGGAAATCAATTTTAGCTTCCCTTACCTGGTCCGTCCCTTCGTACGTAATTTCCAGCTTGTCCCACATTTTCTTTGCCGTTGTGCAACACGATATTTTCCTGTAATCGTCAGCATTTACAGCACAATATAATAAATTAATTGCTTTAGCATTATTTTGAACTTTTCGGATATCATCCGCGTCATATTCTTCTTCGGACTTGGGAACCCATTCGTTTTCAACCTTTTTGGTTGGAATTTGATTTCCCTTCGTTATCACCTTCCAGAGATGAAAGTTGTTTGCTTGAACGAAAATTTTCATCCTCTCCTTCCAGTACGTGTAGTTTGTACCGTTGAATAGAGGTGGTCGTGTGGAGCATTGTCCTTCATCAATTCCGGCAAAAGAGTCACGAGTAGAAGCCATGGATGGTTCTCTCAAACTGTTAAGTCTTCAGAGAGTTGGGCTCTGATACCAATTGTTAGACAATACGCTTAACGCTAGAGGGGGGGGGGTGAATAGCGTTATAATAAAATTTAGCGTAAACTTGCGGAAATTAAAATTAGCAGGAAATAATTAAGTGCGTTAAATAAACAAAAGGAAAGAACGCACCGATGTATTCTGGTTCACCACAACACGTGGCTAGTCCAGTCCCCGAGAGACTCTCTCGAGATTTTCCACTAACTTGTCAAGCTTACGGGTGCTCAACAAACCTTTACAACTTAAGGACACAAGCCTTAACACCTTTGCTCGGAGATACAACACTCCAAGACTTCAACCAAGGAAACACAAGTTCCTTACAACAAGAGAATCACAATTCTCTTACAAGTGTACAAAACACTAAACACTCAAACAAAACACTCCTTAATGAGTAGATATGAGTAAAAGAAGTAAGCTCAAGATTACAACAACTTTGGACAAGACTTTGGCTCTCAAAAGCTTTATGAAATGAATATAAAATGATAAACAATAGTATGCAAGCTTATAGCAATAGAATGATCAGTTGTTGTGTATTGTTGTGTTTAAAACACTGAAATGAAGTTGTATTTATAGTTGAAAAACTTGGCATTACCGTTGCCTAATTGCCAATTAAGAGTTGCTGATTTTACTCTGTGACAATCGATTGTCAGGAAGCTACAATCGTTTGCTTGCCAATCGTTCCAAAAATCAATCCTAGATTTTATGCTTAACAATCGATTGTCCAAGATCAACAATCGATTATTGGCAACGTTCAAAAAATCATTTCCAGATTTTACGTAAAACAATCGATTATACCAAATCAATAATCGATTATTCAGCAACGTTTAAAAATCCTTTCCAGATTTTAATTTCAACAATCGATTGTACAAAATCAACAATCGATTATTCAGCAACGTTCAAAAAATCTTTTCCAGATTTTAATATCAACAATCGATTGTACAGAATCAACAATCGATTACCTGACGGTATTTGAAAACTTTACGACAACGGTCAGCTTCACAATCGATTGTGCAATGTTAACAATCGATTATTTATCAGACTTTGGCAATCATTTTAGACACTACCTCGTGACAATCGATTGTTATATACTCACAATTGATTATTTAATAGTTTTGAAAAAGTCTGGAAGTCACTGCCTCAACACAATCGATTGTCATAAGTTCACAATCGATTATTTTGTGACTTTGAAAAATCTGAAAGACACTGTCTCTTCACAATCGATTATCATTAGCTTCAAAATCGATTATTCTGAGTTTTGAAAAACTGTGATGGACACTGCCTCATCACAATCGATTGTCATAAGGTTCACAATCGATTGTCATGCAGGTTTGAAAAACCTGATGCTCACTGCCTTAACACAATCGATTGTCATTAGTTCACAATTGATTGTCATGCAGTCTTGGCTTAACATAATCGATTATCATAAGTACATAATCGATTATCTTAGTCCAGATTTTAGAGGCATGATTAAAAATCATTTTGACTGAAGTAAATATGCATGATTTTGTAAAAACAGTTTTACGAGAGAAGCCATGTCAAGAGTCAAGTTGTAGAATCAAGGACACAATTAAGAATGACTCATTTAAACTATAAAACTTTGTCTTGTGCTTGAATCTCGTTATGCACCAATTGTGCGCTTGTACTTGAACTTCGTCACGTATCAATTTGGGCTTGTTTGTCATTCATCAAAACCTACACATAAGAACACACGTTTTAGTATAAAGTCTTGAGAACGTGTTTCCAACATAATTTATATTGAAAACCTTTCGTTGTCATTAAACACTAAACCCCTAAAGAACTTAAATGTGGTGGTGAATTAAGTGCTAAGAAGGAAGTTCTACTCAAGGTCGACGCCCCCTTTGAATCCCTGACACTTCAAAGCTCCCAAGGGACTCAAGGCTCAGGACATTGCTTGTGCCGGGGAAGGTAGCCTAACCTAGAGTTAAATTCCATTCTTAAATACCCTTAAACACTAACAACGTGTTTTTCTTATAAGTTTAAATGCCAATGAGACCCTTCCAATGTGAACTAAATGCTATAGCATTACCTACCACAAAATATACTTTCCCTCCTAATATAAGAACATATAATCTACATTTGATATCAAACAAAAATACATATCAGGTGAAATTAAGGATCGGACTTTTGAATGTACACAGGAAAGGAGCAGAAACATCACAAGCATGTTGTAACAGTCTGAACGCTAGAGAATAGCACACTCAAATGAAAGGCAAGCTATACAGGGTCATATATGCAACAATACAACACATACATATGTTCATGTCTCTGGCAAACCAACTGTGAACTGATTGGTTTACTTCTCGCGCATACATGGGTTGATAATACTACTTAACACTTTTAAAGTCATCTAGGAAGAATTAGACAAAGCAGTCATGGCTACATGACTACAAGTTCAAAGATTTTAACATGGAATCCCTGAGGGTGCAACAGAGTCATACTCCTAACAGTATTAGCACTAATCAAGTCATCATGTTCATATAGTATCAACAAGGACCTCATAAGGTTTAACGATCAGATTTTGTTTCAAATTATCATTAGGGAAAATTGGGATGGTTCAGGTCAGAGCATGAAATCAGGAATCAAACATGAACATACAATATTTGGAGTTACATGAACACTTCAAGTGAAGTTATGTTTACCATAAAATTGATAATAACAATTAAATTTGTTGATGAGATTCTAAAAATACGTGATCTATTTTTATGCTAGTTGTTAGAGCAGTTCATGCTAGATATATGAAGATAAAATATAAAACGCGAACTAGAATAGAGTTGTGATCAAATCGAGGGGTTAGTTATCCGGGCCTCATACTATTCGATAAGGGCCTCGAGGTCAATGCCTGGGCTCGGGCTCAAGCAATCGAGGATAGCCGAGGAAGGGCTAATAGTCAGAGTAAATCGTTAGAGGCTCTTTATGACCTTTGGGGAGCAATAAATGAAAGAGGTAGTCTCGAGCGAGTAAGTTAGAAAGAGAAGAGAGAGATGTTATTGATCTTATGTAGAATAGTTGGAGCAACAGGGTTTACAAAGTACCAAGGACCCTCATTATATAGGAGGGGATATCCAAACATAGTACAAGAGTGCATTAATTGTAAAGGCATGGAGATGGGACGGCCAGACGCGATACCAGGTTCTGGCATTGCTATCCGTTCATCTTGGGAACTCCCCTTTCTCGTACTGTAACTGTTGGTACGTAATACCCCCCCGGGGCCAGTACCCGATGATCGCTGAGGGTGGGTCTCGACCTTGGCTTCGAGCCTCGAGAAACATGCCCGCGAGGCAACCTAATGACGGGGAAATTGGGCCTCCAATTTTACCGCATACAGATAGTCTCCACGTTTCTTAGACTGAAAGCGGTAAGGAACAATAAGAAACAACCTTGAATTTCTTCCTCCTTCGATGTTCTTGAAATTGGCGACGACTACGAGGTGCCAAGATGTAACACGCACGTTGCTCCTGCAGGTTTCCACATTGACTGTGCTAGTTGGCTGCCTCTTGGGCTCCTTCAATGTGCATACGGTGCTTTTACAAATACTTTCCTTATTTCTTTCTATAACCCATTGAGTGCCCAAGCTCCTAATAAGGTTCTTTCTTCCTTTGCTTCGGTTCTCTCTCAGGAACGCACTATTTTTCTTCCTTCAGAATCGTCTAAGGATAGCGAAAACGTCCACCTATGCTTTCTAGGAAGTTGCGGGCTCATTCCGGACTCTCCTTGTGCAATTTTGAATATGTCAGTCTTTTGGGAATGTACCTTCCAATCCCCGACATGGACCTTGATAAAATAATACGCGAGCATCTCGAATGGATCTATTGAGTGCTCGGGCAAAAGTGAATACCACATCAGGGCCCTTTTTTTTAGGGTCTCCCCAAACTTCTTCCACAAGAATGATTCAGTCTCGTGTGGAGCTAAGTCTTTTCCTTTTACCCCCTTGTATATATGGTGATGTGCTCCTGAGGATCCGAAGTCCGATCATAATTGGAACACTTAGCATCTTGAACCGCTTCGGGATCAATTCCACTGTCGTGCTTGGTTTGAACAACAACCTGTATTTCTTTGAGTTTGGTTGTTTCAACACTGGTAGTGCACCCGAGATTTGATCAATTCGGGTGTTTACTTCCCTCATAAACCGCATGAGTTCAGTTTTAAAAGGAACATTCTCATTGTTGTTACCGGGTCCACCGTCATTCCCCCCGCCATATAAAAGCCGACCTCACCCCCATGGATGTTTTTATCAACCCTTTGTGCTATTTGGTTTGCCGCAGCACTAGGAGAAATGGACATCTTCCATTTCCGTTGTTTGAAGCACCTGACAATGCCTACTTCAGCTCTATCATGTCCTGATCTTGTCGTGAGAGGTAGCCCATATAGCCCTTTGTTGCTCCCAAAATATTTTCACTGTTTTCACCACATGCTCGTCTTCAGCATCATCACGAGTTTCCTCCTGAACGTGATGTGGATACTATCGGCCATGGACCAGTGTGGCTAAACCCTCGTCGTTGTCGGTATCGCTGATTGAATCTTTGTGTTGGGCTGATTTCCTTGGGCCTCAACGTAATGGATGTTTTTTAAACTATTATCTGCCATTTTTTAATGATTTTTCGCTAAAAGACAAATTTAAACATGTTAGTAACATATGTAAGGATCAACACAATTACGTAATTGTCTAAGCCCCAAGGTAGATGCCAAGCTATTTACCCATACAACGGTACATTCGAATTTATACGTGGTTCATAGACAAGCGAATCGATTTGATATTAAATCAAATGTAGGACTTAGCAATAAAATCGAGATGAGATACCAGATAGCTTGGTTCCGGAAATAGAGCTTCAGAAGGCAGTAGTAATAATAGTAAACGAGAAATAGAATATTATTGAGCTTAGAATAATGTGTATATCATAAGTTTTTCAGAAAATTTGTGTCCCTATAATGATTGTTGTAATCCTTATTTATAGTGGCATGTAGGGAACAAGGTCCTAGGATCAAACCCCTCTTAGATAATAATTATGGGAACCATTAAAGAATGTGTAACGGCAGAATATGAATGTCATATTCTCTAGAGCGGACTATGTATTTAATACTACAAAATATTCTTCATTGAATGCTATCGAGTGACATGCATTCATTTGTATTCATGAGCAACATTCCCTTGGGGGGCCTTCCCATTGCCAACCGAGACTATTGCCCCCGGTCTTGACTTCCACCTGTCTCGTTTTACATGTGTCTATGGTTCCACGTGTCACTCTATTATACTAGCATTTAATATGAACCAATTTTATCATATACACCCGTCCTTGGGGTAGTTGTATTAATTTCTGCATTCTTATTTTATTATTTTTTGATGATTTTTCTTCAAATTGTATTATATGTTGTTTGGATTACCTAGTTGGTTAAGTGTCAACACGACATTGGTGGCATTTGAATCGCCGTAGATTTTGAAATTGCATTGAAGCGATATAAGAACTTCAAATCCCTAGATTCAATTACGAAGTTACATTTTGAAGTGATAGAAGAACTTTAGTTCTTACAAAATCATAAGAGCCCGTTTGGACATACAATTTTTTCCTTTTTTTCAATTTTTTTTTGAAAATAATATTTGGCTATCCCATTCTTACCAATTTTTCTCTTTCACTTGAAAATTTATTTTCAAATTTGAAAAACTAGTTTTCACCACTTTATCAATTCAGAATGAGAATTTACTAGTTTTTAGTTTTACAAATTTACCTTATATTTTTAAAATTTATAAAACAATCACATCAAATTTTCATCTTTGGCAGATACATCTTTGGCGACTGATGGTGGAACATCAGTCTTAGTTGATACTTGAACTTTGCCTATTAGAAGTTTGATTATATAGTTATGAGAAATATGTGGTTATGCCTGCTTTTGCACCTTGTATGTGTTAGTAGAATTAGAAAATGTGAGATTGATTTTGCATCTTCTGTGTGTTGCAGTAAAATAGAATATGATAACAGTTAAACACTAATATTTTGATATTTTATTTCAAGTAGGATAATCAAATTGAGATGATTTTGATATTTTTTACAAATTATGAGGTATAAATCATATTTCATGGTTTTGAGAATAAAGACATCCTAATATTTTATAGACAATATTTTATTTTCAATTCAAATTTTAGTGAAATTTGAAATTTGAATAAAGAATTTGGAATTCATGTCCAAACACCTGCTAAATTGGTAAGCTCATATGCGAATTCTGAAATGTTCTCCGAAGTGAATAAATTTTGCAAGTTTTGTGTAATACGAGTATGAATTCATTTTCCATCTTTGACCGACCGAAATTATCCTTGAAGGCCATCAAATTTACGACAGTGCCCCTGTCTTTCCAACTGGGAGTAGTACCTTTATTTATATTCTTTTCGTACCCTTTAAAAGTCGTTGAAAATACTGTAGTTTTAGCAGAGCAAAATAGCAGCGGCAGCGAGTGAGGAAATCGGGCAATGGAAGGAGGCGCACAGTATAATCCTCGCACTGTGGAGGAAGTTTTTAGGGATCTCAAAGGCCGTCGTACAGGCTTAATCAAAGCCCTCACCGCTGGTATACCTTTTCTCTCTCTCTCACACACACATTTCCTTATCTGCAAACTGCATGTATATCATTATTTTTGTTTTTGCTGTCCAAAATTCTTCTTTTTCTGAGTTTTTTCTTCTTCTTTTTTGGGTTTTAGCATGTATTATTATTGTACTCTGTGGGACTTTAATTTTGGGCAATTCTTTTTGCAGATGTGGAGGAATTTTATCAGCAGTGTGACCCTGGTGAGTTTTAGGGATCCTTACTTTTGTTTTCAATTCCCATTAGCTCGCGGTAAAGTGTTATTCGCATTTACTATTTATTTATTTGGTAAGTTTTCGCTCACTGCAATAAATATATTCTTAAAAAAAGATTTTCAATTGAATAAATTTGCAGTGGGTTCTGATTCCTATTGTTAAGAAATATTTGCTAATTTTCTGCTGTTAAATATTACTGCATTATTGTTGTTTTAATCTCCATTTCTTTTCAGTTTTCCGGGGTTTTTTATGTAATTGCTTTTATGCGTTCATGAGTTCTGGAATATAAGATAGAATTATGTCCTGTTCACTTATTAGATGGGGCTCCATTTGTTGACATTTTCTCTTTGCTATGATTTCCCGAATTACACCTTTTTATTTGATGTCCCCCAGGGACAAGCCTAATACACGGTTGGGTCTTTCCGCTCCTTCAAAACTATTGGGAAAAAAATCATTCTTTGAGTTCTTGAAAATGGCGAAAGTGGAGAGAGGAGAGCGAGGGAGATATGGAATTAGGGTTTTTCCGAAGTGTCTATATAGGTCATAGTTCATTGGTTCCAGACCAGCATATTTGCTTCACTTTTTTGAAGAATAGTAATGCAGTTGTTGGGCCATTACTCTGAGGAAGGAGTACCATGTGCTCACTATTTACTTCAATGTACCTTACTGTATTTTGAGTTGTGTCAGTAGGTTTTTTCTCAGTAAGTTGCCAGTTTAATTTTAAGGGGTCGTTCAAGCCACCCCCCCCCCCCCCCCCCCCCACACACACACACACAAAACCCACAAATTTGTTTTCTTAGAATTGGGACCTTCTCTTGCCTTAGGTTGAATGCAATATGAATAATTTGACAATTACTAGTATGATGAGGGAAATAAATAATACAGCAACCTATCAGAAAACAAACAAAGCAGAGTATAATTGAAAATGCAAGTTTGGAAAAATATATTTTTTAAAACTAGCTGGTCCTTATATGTTGTTTGAGCTAGTCTGAAAGTGTAGCAAATGTTTCCTTGTTCATCACTCAGTTGTTGTCTCAAAACTGACTTCAGCTTCCAATATTTGGGCATTTTAAGCAGGAATATCTTGGAAGACTTGGGTTCAATATATTGGTCCTGTTTATGGCTTGAACTGTGGATTGGTCCATAAATATAGGGCTCAAAGTCTGTCTAATACATTTGACTTGACAGCTTAGCTTTGTGCTTTATTTATCATCTTTTGGGTCAAACAAATTGCAAATCCTTTGTTTTATATGCCTCGTGATAGTTTATGATTAGGGGTGTTGAGTTGTCGCACATCGGAGGAATTTGAGGTCCTTGGTCTCCTTATATGGCTTGGACAATCCTCACCTCATAAGCTAGCTTTTGGGGTTGAGTTAGGCCCAAGGTCCATTCTTATCATGGTATCAGAGCAGGCCCATCCCAATTATTGTTACCGATGTTGGGCCCCCATTTATGTTGTCCACGCTCCAAAGATCTGGGCATGAGGTGTTGAGTTGTCCCACATCGGAGGGATTTGAGGTCCTTGGTCTCCTTATATGGCTTGGACAATCCTCACCTCATAAGCTAGCTTTTGGGGTTGAGTTAGGGCCAAGGTCCATTCTTATCAAGGGGAAATCTTATAGTTCTTCATAATCCTGACATATGAACTCCATGAAAAGAATGCAACATTACTCCTGAGCATAAAGCCTGATATATCTTTTAGCTCAACAAAACTTCTGATCTTGTAATGTGAATGTCTACCTTACACATTAAAACAGATATTCAAGTACTTTTATGGTTTCTTCTTTTGATAAGGACTTTTATGGTTTCGTTGACATATTATTTTATTCAATAGGTGGTTTCTGAAAAATTGATTAGCTCATCTGAAACTTTTTGATGAGATCACAATCTCAAAATTTTCTGTTCCTCTCTCTTTTTCTCTCATGCAAACTTTGCAGAAAAGGAAAATCTTTGCCTCTATGGATTTCCAAGCGAGCAATGGGAAGTCAATTTGCCAGCTGAGGAGGTGCCTCCTGAGCTTCCAGAGCCAGCACTGGGTATAAACTTTGCCAGAGATGGGATGCAAGAAAAGGACTGGTTGGCTCTAGTTGCTGTTCACAGTGATGCATGGCTACTCTCTGTTGCCTTTTACTTTGGTGCCAGATTTGGCTTTGACAAAGCTGATAGGTACACTTGCTTTTTGCCTTCCCTTTTTGTGTTTATCCGATCTGCCTTTGATGAATTTTTTTTGCATTATCTTTTTATGTTTGATTTTATTGTAGACATATAACCTACTAGAAGTTGCTTATTCTGTTAAGTAACTAAACAGTGTCACTCTGTAAAGCCATTGTATGTGAATGGTCCCAAGCGATGCATGTGCTTGGTCATGAATGCAGAAGAGCCGTTACCTACTCCTTTTGCTAAATTGAAAAGTTTCTTCTTTTTGCTAAACGTTTGTGGTATCTGTGGTTCAGGAAACGCCTGTTCAATATGATAAATGATCTGCCAACAATATATGAGGTTGTCACTGGAGCTGCCAAGAAGCAAGTAAAGGAGAGATCATCAGTCTCTAACCATAGCAGCACCAAATCCAAGTCAAGCTCTAAAGTAGTACGACACTACCACTCTTCAACCCTCTCCCAAATACAAATGTTGATTCTTTGATAACCTGTTGCTATGCAGTATTCATAACAAACATAGCAGTGGATAGTTTCTGACATTATCCTTGGACTCTTGGAACATAGAACATTAAATAGTAATGAAACAACTATTCCAATGAAACAACGCATCTCTATTTGCTTATATGTCTGTAAATTCCTTGCATCGGCATTAGGCTAAGGTGCGTGGACTCTTTGTTTTTGGTGCTGCACCCATCGCGACACGGGACGGGAGTAGGTGCGGGAGCGGGATACGTCCCAGATTCGGTCAACTAACTTCGGATACTTTGACCTGAGTCCATCGACAAATTTGGGGGGAATTGATTTTGATTTCTCAAAATTAAAAATAAAACAGATTTAAGGCATGCGAAATGGCATACCTTCAATATTGTAGTACTTTTGTCTCATATTGTTGCTTTGCGTTCTAGGAAACCAAGAATTCAAGGGGTCATGTTTCGGGTTTATAGCTGTATTTTTTATAATTTTGAATTTTTTAGCCGAATCCCCGCACCCGTATCCATACATGGAACCCCACCCCCAATCTTAAAATTTAGATTTTGCCGAATCCGACACTCGGATCCATGCCGTATCGAATGCCTGCACCCGAGTCCGAGTAACTTAGGCATTGGGGACTTGTACTGTCTATGATGACTGATAACTCGTATACATAGTAAGCGGTGCAAAGAGAACCATTATAGTGACTAGAACAATTTAATCATAACAGATAATTAACATGAAAGAAATGAACGAGACAAGAATATGTGCATTTTCTCCTATAGTGTATTGGTGAAGTGGGGTCAAATAGAGCTCACCCCAACTAGTTTGAGATTGATGTTGGTTGATTAGTGAATTCAGAAAAACAGAACTGAATTTGTGAATTTTGTATTCCTAATGGGACAAATCTAGAAAAAATCTATTGGAATAAAAGAAATTGTAATACCTCGCTGGTCATTTGACTTAATTACCAAATTGGAAAACAGTCAGGTGAATATCATGAGGAGACACCACTGACTCATCAGTTTCGTTCTAGAAACCCCAAATCTGTAGTGATTTTTACTAGACAACAGATTGGAATAATGATCCTGATGATTAATCAGTGACAAAACCATCTCTACCTGTTATATTATATGTTACATGGGTACGGGTTCACATATTTTATACAGTTATGAATCTAAAAATTGAATTTGTCATAACCTAAATCCTTGATCTTGGAGGATATGAGTAATAGTACAAGTACGCTGTTGAGGTAAGACTATTAAATTGTATTATAATGTTAACTCACCCTTGGTGACTTGACCAGGATCGGGGTGCATCCAACTCTCACAACCAAATTGTGTTGGATCGACACGATTGCAACGAGTGATTTTGAAGGATTTGTGTACCATGTGGTAACCAGCTATAGATTATGTAGTCCCAGAATTCTACACAAGCCTCTCAAGTTGATAAACGCTGAGTTTTCTTTCTATTTGAAGTATGGAGGCTTATTTGATGTACTACATCTTAATATCTAAAGGGCTTAGGTTTATATGTTGCTATGTGAGTTGTGACTTGTGGGAGTTAGTTAGGCTTCAGGTTTTGGTGATGTAGTAGCAGTAAGTGAATAATGAAGTTATTTTGAGTTATGAACTAATGGAGTGACATTTCTGGGTGTATGCCCGTTGTTTGAAGAGGTGCCTAATTAGAGGCAATGCGGAAATTTTCAACAGTTGAGCTGTTTGATACTGACCTATAGTTTCCAATTGATTTTAATGTCTTGTTTACACAATTGTACTTAGCATCTCATGTTGCTGAATCTTCTCAACTGAATTTGGTCTTCATTAATTTTTGGGTCAAGATGCCTTGTAAATTGAGGTTTGTGCCTACTTTCAGTTTGCTTTACATATTCTGTAAGTTCACTACTTTCTTATAGTCCTCATTTTTTGTTGCCATCACTTCTTCACTGTATGCATCAGGGTTTTGTTTATCTTATTTGAAACTAGACCATGTCTCCTGCCATACATTTTCCAGATTATCATATAGAAATCTTTAAAAGCAATTCCATGATTTGAGTGTGTGGAACTTAACAATTAGGTGTATGAAAATAGTTTCATGTTGAAATCCAGGGTAAATACTCAAAGGTCGAAGTAAAAGATGAGGATGATGGATTAGATGAAGAGGAGGAAGAGCATGGCGATACCCTGTGTGGGGCATGTGGTGAGAACTATGCTTCAGATGAATTCTGGATTTGTTGTGACATATGCGAGAGGTGGTTCCATGGTAAGTGCGTGAAGATCACACCTGCGAAGGCTGAGCATATAAAGCAGTACAAATGCCCAACATGCAGCAACAAGAGGCCACGCCCTTGACATCCTGTTGAATTTGCTAAAGTTCCACCCTTGTATTTGTCTCCTGTAGGACACTGCCATCTTACGTAGATCAGCATGGCATGTTCATTCAAAGTTCTCGTCCTACTCTTTGTTTTTCTGGATAATCTACTAGTTAAAATTGCGGAGGTGCCCCTCTGTTTGACTTTAAATTTGGACATATAGGACTCTTGTAGGAAAGCATCTTCCTGTGGTATACTCTAACTTGTAAAACTTAGCTGGAGTGTGGTTTCGCAGGTGTAGTTTAGTTGAAGCGTCTGCAGCCTGATGTTTTATTGAAATTTGTGTTAAATGTTGCTGGTGTCAATCAATTGAATGATTCTATGAGCGTGTGTTCTGCTATTCTACAGTGCCCTTTGTGGCGCTAAAGGCGTGTAGTGAGGCGAGGCTTTAGCGCCACAAAGGGCACTGTTGCGTTGCGAGGCAGAATAGCGTGCGCCACTGCTTCTGTTGCGAGTGGCGAGGCGAGTGGCGATGCGAGGCGTCGCTATTTTGATTATACAGAAAAATTAAAACACAGCAGCTTCCTTCAGTTGCTCCGGTCGACGAAAATTAGGGTTTCACTCCATCTTCTTCTTCTTCCATTGTCTGCGACAGCACCAGCCAGGTATGTTCTTCACTTCTTTCTTCTTTCTTCTTTTCTCTTTCTCGACTCGACCAGACTCTGTTTTTCTTTCTTTCTTCTTTCTTCTTTTCTCTTTCGCGACCAGACTCTGTTTTTCTTTCTTTCTTCTTTTTTCTTTCTTCTTTCTTCTTTTCTCTTTCGCGACCAGCACTGTGTCCAGGCTGCAACAACTCTGTTTTTCTTTCTTTCTTCTTTCTTCTTTCTTCTTTCTTCTTTTCTCTTTCGCGACCAGCACTGTGTCCAGGCAGCAACAACTCTGTTTTTCGCGACCAGAGCCAGACTATGCTCTGTTTTTCGCGACCAGACTCTGTTTTTCTTTCTTTATTCTTTCTTCTTTCTTCTTTCTTCTTTTCTCTTTCGCGACCAGCACTGTCCAGGCAGCAGCAACAACAGCTCTGTTTTTCGCGACCAGACTATGCTCTGTTTTTCTTCTTCTTTCAAATATATTTCATCACGACTTTTGCTTGAAATTTTGCTAAGTCTATCCTGTAAAGAATGTCGAAGAGCACCTGCACAGATAAAACAAGAAATGTTAATCTGCAATTCTGCTAAGTTGCTTAAATTTATTTGATTTATTGCTCTATTTTTCTATAAAACAGCGCTGAAAATTGATATGATTTATTGCTCTATTTTCTTTAAATTCTTTATTTGATTATTGCTCTATTTTTCTATAAAACAGCGCTGAAAATTGAAATGGCATCATCCGATAATAGTAAACGAAGTGATATAGCTTGGAATTATGCTATACAAGGCCCGCCAAGAACTGCAATTAAATGTTTGTTCTGTGGAAAAACATATAATGGTGGGATAACTCGTCACAAGTGACATTTGATCGGTGGATTTAAAAATGTAATACAATGTCTCCTTTGTCCCCCCGAGGTTAGGGAGGAAATAAAAGCTTTTGTTGAAAAGAAAAATTTAGTAAGAACTCAAATGAGTTATGAAGCATCGGTGAATTTTGTGAATCTAATTGATGAAGATGATGAGATGGATGAAGAAGGTGAAATGGGACCCCCCCCCCCCCCCCCCCAAAAGGCACTCTCAATCTAGTGGGTAATCCACGGCACGTTCGGTGGCAAAAGGCCCTATCAATTTTTATTACTCGGCAAAACAACAAGAAAGGGGAAAAGGTGGAAAAGGTTCGGGTAAAGATGTCAAGAAGACTTTAATGGATCGCGCCGTCAGTGCCTTTGCATCATGGATGTACGATGCAGGCCTTCCTTTCAACTGTGTCAGCTACAAAACTTTTGATAAGTTCATTGAGGTTGTAGGACAATATGGCCCGGGGATGAAGCCTCCTAGCTATCATGAAGTTAGAGTAACTCATCTTAAAAATGAGGTGAAGAAGGTAGACCAAATTATTGAGGAGCATAAAGTGGAATGGACCAAGTTTGGTTGTTCCATTATGATGGATAAGTGGACAGCACGGAATGGGAAATTATCATAAATGTGTTGGTGAACTCTCCAAGAGGAAGTGTTTTTCTTGAATCTCACGATGCTAGCAACTCTTCTACGGATGGAAGCAAAATGTACAACTTGTTTAGAAATACTATTGATAAAATTGGAAAGGAAAATGTTGTACAAGTTGTTACAGATAATGCTAGTGAGAATGTTAGTGCGAGGAAGATGATGGAAGCTATCTATCCAAACATTTATTGGACTCCATGTGCTCCCCATTGTATCAACTTGATGTTTGGTGACATATAGGAACACTCATATGCTTCAGGTAACTTTAATATAATTATCTTTCAAGCCTTTTACTTTATTTATACTTGTACCCTAGCCTTTAGTATTAAACTATTAATTTAAAAATTGCTATTGTTGCTTTTACATTTTTCGCTAAGGCCGTCAAGATATATGCTTACATCAGTCAGAGCCGTTGTTTTTGAATTTGATGAGAAAATTCACACAAGAAAGAAATTTGGTGAGACCGGCCAAGACTAGATTTGCAACAGTTTTTTTAACTTTGCATAGTTTTTACTTGCAAAAGGAAAATTTGAGAAAGCTAGTTCTTTCGACTGATTGGAAAGATAATAAATATGCAAATGAAGCTGCGGGGAGAGAGGTTGCCAAAATTCTTATTGCTCCATCATTCTGGAATGATGTCGTTCGGGCTCTTAAAGTTGGTGGGCCTTTGATTCGGGTGCTCCGTATGGTGGATGGGGAGAAAAAACCACCAGTGTGCTATCTTTATGAAGCTATGGATAGAGCGAAAGAGAGTATTGCAGCATCATTTGATGGAGATGTTAGGAAATATGAGAAAGTTTTTGAGATAATTGATAGCAGGTGGGACAAGCAACTCCATCGACCTTTGCATGCAGCAGGCCATCTTCTGAACCCGGGATTATTTTACAAGAACACTAGTCAGGAAACTTTGGCTCCAGAGGTGTGTGTTGGATACCATGCATGTCTTGAGAAGTTGATCCGTAATTCAGCGACGATAGATCTAATAGGGGAGGAGTTTGGTAAGTACGAATAAGCAGATGGCCTATTTGGTTTACCGGCTGCCATTAGAGCCAGAGATAAAAGGTCGCCAGGTAACTAACTTTAATATAGATCTCCTTATAACTTTAATTTAATTTATTTGATTTATACTTATTAACTTTTAAAATATTTTACTATAGTTGAATGGTGGAAGCAATTTGGAAGTCAAACTCCAAACTTGCAAAAGTTTGCCATCAAAGCATTAAGCCTAACTTGTAATGCATCTGGATGCGAGAGAAATTGGAGCGTATTTGAGCATGTAAGAAGTAGATTTGTTATATTAATATATTCTATATTGTATTATTATTAGTACTTACTAATTAATCTAAATAACTTAATGTGCAGATTTACTCCAAGAAAAGGAATAGGCTTGAGCTATCGCGTCTCAATGATCTAGTGTATATTAAATACAATAGAATATTGAGGCGACGTTATGAAGCTCGCGATACTATTGATCCAATTTTGTTGGACAATATTGATGAGGCAAATGAATGGTTAACTGGAGCCCCCCAAAATCATGAAGATGAACAAGTGTATGAAGGAGATGATCTTGATTGGGGTACCGTTTCTATGACCGTTGGAGTTGAGGAGAACATTTATGGACTAAGAGCGAGTTTTTCAAGTTCAACGTACAAGGGAAAGGGGGTAGCAAGTTCAAGCCGGTCCACCCTAATTGATGAAGTGTCCGAGGATGAAGAAGATGATAGCCAATATAATGCTATCAATTATGATGTTGTAGAATTTGAAAAATCTTGAAAAAGAATAGATGTTGCTTATTTTAGAGTTTAGACTATTAGACTTTAATTTATGAATCTATTATGAGTTTATGACTATCTATTGAGTTTTTAATTTTTAAATTGATATATTTATTAACATATTATTGTTATTGAGTTTTTAGTTATATATATATATATATATATATATATATATATATATATATATATATATATATATATAGTTTTTTTAATAAATTGTCGCCTCACATCAAAAAGGCGAGCGCTTCGCTGCGCGCCTCTCGCCTCATTGAAGCGAGCCCTCGTCGCTATTTGTCGGCGCGCGCTATCAAAAACACTGATCTCTACCTGTTATATTATATGTTACATGGGTACGGGTTCACATATTTTATACAGTTATGAATCTAAAAATTGAATTTGTCATAACCTAAATCCTTGATCTTGGAGGATATGAGTAATAGTACAAGTACGCTGTTGAGGTAAGACTATTAAATTGTATTATAATGTTAACTCACCCTTGGTGACTTGACCAGGATCGGGGTGCATCCAACTCTCACAACCAAATTGTGTTGGATCGACACGATTGCAACGAGTGATTTTGAAGGATTTGTGTACCATGTGGTAACCAGCTATAGATTATGTAGTCCCAGAATTCTACACAAGCCTCTCAAGTTGATAAACGCTGAGTTTTCTTTCTATTTGAAGTATGGAGGCTTATTTGATGTACTACATCTTAATATCTAAAGGGCTTAGGTTTATATGTTGCTATGTGAGTTGTGACTTGTGGGAGTTAGTTAGGCTTCAGGTTTTGGTGATGTAGTAGCAGTAAGTGAATAATGAAGTTATTTTGAGTTATGAACTAATGGAGTGACATTTCTGGGTGTATGCCCGTTGTTTGAAGAGGTGCCTAATTAGAGGCAATGCGGAAATTTTCAACAGTTGAGCTGTTTGATACTGACCTATAGTTTCCAATTGATTTTAATGTCTTGTTTACACAATTGTACTTAGCATCTCATGTTGCTGAATCTTCTCAACTGAATTTGGTCTTCATTAATTTTTGGGTCAAGATGCCTTGTAAATTGAGGTTTGTGCCTACTTTCAGTTTGCTTTACATATTCTGTAAGTTCACTACTTTCTTATAGTCCTCATTTTTTGTTGCCATCACTTCTTCACTGTATGCATCAGGGTTTTGTTTATCTTATTTGAAACTAGACCATGTCTCCTGCCATACATTTTCCAGATTATCATATATTTTTTTTTTAGTAAAAAAAAAAAAAAAAAAAAAAAAAAAAAATATATATATATATATGATAATCTGGAAAATGTATGGCAGGAGACATGGTCTAGTTTCAAATAAGATAAACAAAACCCTGATGCATACAGTGAAGAAGTGATGGCAACAAAAAATGAGGACTATAGAAATCTTTAAAAGCAATTCCATGATTTGAGTGTGTGGAACTTAACAATTAGGTGTATGAAAATAGTTTCATGTTGAAATCCAGGGTAAATACTCAAAGGTCGAAGTAAAAGATGAGGATGATGGATTAGATGAAGAGGAGGAAGAGCATGGCGATACCCTGTGTGGGGCATGTGGTGAGAACTATGCTTCAGATGAATTCTGGATTT
This sequence comes from Nicotiana benthamiana, assembly GCA_034376525.1. Taxonomy (NCBI): domain Eukaryota; kingdom Viridiplantae; phylum Streptophyta; class Magnoliopsida; order Solanales; family Solanaceae; genus Nicotiana; species Nicotiana benthamiana. Next base: position 122,184,568 of record CM067334.1, on the reverse strand, counting down.
GTTGTGACATATGCGAGAGGTGGTTCCATGGTAAGTGCGTGAAGATCACACCTGCGAAGGCTGAGCATATAAAGCAGTACAAATGCCCAACATGCAGCAACAAGAGGCCACGCCCTTGACATCCTGTTGAATTTGCTAAAGTTCCACCCTTGTATTTGTCTCCTGTAGGAAACTGCCATGGCATGTTCATTCAAAGTTCTCGTCCTAGTATTCGTTAGCAGCTTTTTATATTGCAAAACAGGCGTCTTTCTGTTATCTCTATCTGCTAACTTCTCTCTTGTGGGGTATCGCTACTTATTTAGATCCCTGAGACTTTCATGTATGCAGCAAGCCAGCAACTTCCTTTAAAGTTGTCATTTGAAGGTAGTGTAATAAGTACCCCTAACCCCTTTATTTTACTTCTGTTTCCTCAAAAACACCCTTTCGCCAAACTTACAACGCATTTTCTTATAGTTTTAGTGGTTGGAGTCTCAGATGAAAAGCTCAAAGATTGGTATTTCCTTCAAACGAATATTTAGATTATTCAGATCAACCAGAAAAGTTCAGTAATAGGAAATTTTGCATCTAGATGGAGGGAAGGAGATGGCTCTTGACAGAGAAATAAAGCACCAACTTTTAATATCCAAAAATGGGTATTCTTGAGATACGACCCTTCCCCATACCCTGGGAGATCTTTGTGCACCGAGTTGCCCTTTTTAGGAACAAATTTTCTGTTATTGCAACAAACACAAGGCGTCACAAGAGTCGGTACATTTCTTTCATGAAGTTATGAAGAGGAAAACAATGTTTCCCATGACAACCACACTAACGATTGCCAAACATTGTACAAATAAAGCACATTTACAGAAGAGAATACTTCAAGAACAGAAGAGCACATCCCTTGACATGCCATTGACATTGCACAAAAATACTGGTTCAGCACGTTCACCCATTCTTTGACCTTTAATATAACTTGAAGCTGTATTGCCCAGTTTTTTCACCATAAATTGGTGGCTGCTTCCAAAATTTCATTGCCCAGTGAATCACCCAGTTTGAACCACTACTTCAATCTGATTGTTTCATTCGGCAATATAACATTTGGATTTCGGATATGTGGATTTAGTGCTGCTATTTCCTTCCATTTAGCGCCTGTACCATGAACCCTAGAAGATATACTCCATAGTGTATCACCAGGCTGCACTGTAGTTGTTGCTGATGAAGCAGCTGCCTTTGAAGATTTGTTAGCAGCCTTTGACTTCATCAATGGATGTTTATTTTTCTTTCCCATTCCATTAGCAAGCAACCAACGAGAGCCAGACTGTTCTTAAGTTGTGGAACCCCATAATTTCTTTTTACCTTGATCTGTCTTCAAACCTGCAACATGCACTTCGGTTATTTTGTACTGTGGTATTTGTTCAACCTCGGTGGTGATATTCTCTTCTTTGATGTCCACATTATGGTCCTTAGGAGGCTCAGATTCATCATCATCATCGTCATTGTTGTTTTTAACTTCAGAAACTGTGCTGTATATCTTAGGTTTAGGTGGTACAAACACTCTCTCTACCTGAACAAGTGCGAGCAGAGGTGTACCAACCGGCTCATAATTCCGTAAAGGATCACGGAGCTGCACCATTAGTGCCACTGTAAAGGTGTTTCCCAATAAACCACACTTCTTACCTTTTCCACGTCTCTTCTCTCCCTTCGACCTTCCCCGAAACATTTCTGTGCTGATAGCATGATGAGCTGTTAGCAGTTTAGAGGTTCGCTCGCTAATCTCATCTTCGTCATATATTTCTCCCGAGTCCAACCTCATCCATTCATCAAGTGTTAGAGATAAGCCCATAAGCCCATCAACTTCATCACCATTGTCTTTAATGTCCAGAAGCTGCAATCCACCTGTCCCTTCCAAACCTACAGCTCCACCAAAATTGATCTTTTGTCCCTCAAAGGCTGAAAACTCACCGATGGATTGAGTGCTGATGTTTGAAGGTGCATCCTCATCTGACATGCCCGACTGTATTCTCAAACCCTCAATTGAAAGGGCTTCAATTTTATCCATTGCCAAAGGAGCAAGGTCTTCTAAGGATACATATTCAGCGTCCATGTGAGTCCCAGTAGAACTTGATTCCAACTTACTTGGCATTGGTCCGTGCGACTTTCCTTTTTTACTCCGACCGCTGGCCATGTTTTGCCCAAACTCAAATTCATGAAGCAACAGATGCTGTCTGCAAAACAATTTCAAATGAGATATAAGTAGGTGCATGTATATTTGAGGTACACTAACTGCAATCCAACTCTACAAAAAATAAGGTGAACAAAACGACAAACCTTTCAGGTCCTTCTAAGCTCGGTGCAGTTCTCAGGCTATTTGTTCCATTGTCTGACCAGTTATATCTTCCAAAGGCATTAATTTACTTGCCTGCATGGAGAGCTTTTCCATTCCGATGGAGGCCAAATGCTGCAGTATGTCCATTACACCAGAACCCATTTCCGCAGGCACCACCACTGGACTGGATACCTGCATAATTAAATTCCCTCCACCCTTAGCATTCTTGAAAATTGCAGGATTCATTGACCTTAAAAATCCTCCATTTTCAGTCTGTACCAAGGGTCCTAAGCCTTCTCCAAGAGGAGGCAATTGGTGAGGGTCTTCAGGAGGCATATGAATTGGGCTGCCAAAACCACTTGAACTTTTGGGAGAAGAATATTGAAATGACTTCTCGTTCAAGCCCCATTCACGCATCAAAGCCTCCGTCTCCAAGTCCTCCAATGTGGAAGCCCTTATTTTGTTACTCATTGCCTCAATTTCTATCCTGGGCATCTCTTCGTACGACCGTTCGGCAGATGAATAACCAAATTCCTCGGAGATGCTTGTCCATTGAGATCCACTTGGCGCATCAGAAGCAAATTCTTCAATGCCCATATCAAGGTTAAACAAAGAACAAGCATTAGCCAGAGTGTCCTTCTCAAATTGCCTCAATAATCGTTCTCTTGGGGATTCAGGCTCGCTCTCGGAACTTGGGCCAAAGGGACTATGCTCAATCCCTAGCATATCCAGGAAATCACTTGCCACGGATTCAGTAACGTAATCCATGCTGAGGGATTTTCCCTTCCTAAGCTCTTTATAATTCGCTTTAGCATCCAAGTAACTATCATGATTTATAACTTCATTGTCATGTTCTTGAGAATCTAATCCCTCGTTTGCTAAGTCAGAGACATTGTTTAATGCAGACTCCAATTCTTTCATAATTAATTCTTCTGTCTCAAAATTGCTTGCACTCACCGGAAGTAGTTCATTTGCACTGTCAAGACCCTTGTCCAATAGTTCAGGTTGTGCCCCTTCTTCAATGGGCATCTTCACAGTACTAGCAGGTACAAGCCTCTCCAACACAGGGTAATCAATAGTTTTCACAGAATCATCTTCTTTTTGCTCCAGTTCCTTCAAGGGCAGTTCTATGCCTTGCTCAATCACAGAAAACTCACACTCGTTTTCAACACTTCCCTTCCCAGATTCTGATAGCAAAGATAGTTCTCACTTGAGGTTCACAACAGTATTAGAGGAAACATCAATCTCTGAAACTTCAAGCTTCTCTTCCTTGAGCTTCTGGTACAGAACTTCTACTGATTTGGAGAGGTCAGAACTACGCATTGGTAAAACCTCATGAAGATCTTTTACTTCTTCTACATACTGCTGTGAAGTAGAAGACCGAGGAGGAAGGCTTCCAGCTCGCCTTATTATGCTCAGCTCATCATTTTGCTCAGATTGTGCAAGAAGTTATGCAGCACTTGAACTGCTCTGCCTCAAGTTTTGAACGTCCCTATTACTCGGAAGCATGGCAGAAGTGTTCATATTCCCAACTATGTGATACCCAAAACTAATATTCATGGTTGCACCTTTAGCCTTGCCTGACAACCGGTAACTAGTTGTCCACTTACCCGAGCTCCTCTCATCCTCCAATTCTTCTAATGTAAGAGGAAGCAACCTGGTAAGGTTAACCCGATGCTTCCCCAAGTCAAGTTCAGGAGTGCCATAAACTGCAGCATACAACAAGCAATGTTTTGCCTCATACTTTGCTGAATGATGGGGGCCATTCCTACTGCCATATATAGAACAGGTATAACTCAACTGTTCCTTAAACTCAGCTACACCTTCAGAAACCACAACCGGACATGTCATCAACTCACCTTCTCGCCTCCTCCAGCGGACGACAAGGCTAAGGTCATCAAAAAATGGCGGCAGCCCTTCAATGCAATGGACTTGAAGCGAAAAACAGCAATTGAACCTTCTGTTTTTAACATGAGTTGAGGAGGTCATGGGGGCTTTGCGTAGGATGAGTAGGGGTCGAGCGACCGGGCCTGACGAGATCCCGGTGGAGTTCTGGAAGTGCATGGGTAGGTCAGGAGTGGAGTGGCTCTCCAAATTGTTCAATGCGATCTTCAGGACCAAAAGGATGCCGGATGAGTGGAGGTGGAGTACAGTGGTGCCCTAGTACAAGAACAAATGGGACATCCAGTGCTGCAACACTATAGAAGTATCAAATTAATAAGTCACACCATGAAGGTTTGGGAGCGGGTGATTGAGGCGAGGGTGAGGGAGATGACATCTATATCTGGGAACCAGTTCGGTTTTATGCCGGGTCGCTCCACTACAGAGCCTATCCACCTTGTCAGGCGGCTGGCGGAGCAATTCAGGGATAAGAAGAAGGACCTACACATGGTGCTTATCGACTTGGAGAAGGCGTATGACAAGGTCCCAAGGGAGGTGCTATGGAGGTGCTTGGAGGCGAAGAGCGTGCCGGAAGCCTACATCAGAGTAATCAAGGACATGTACAATGGAGCTAAGACTAGGGTTAGGACGGTGGGTGGCGAATCAGACCATTTTCCAGTGGTTATGGGGCTCCATCAAGGATCGGCGCTGAGCCCCCTCTTGTTTGCCTTAGTGATGGATGCTCTAACCCGACATATTCAAGGGGATGTGCCTTGGTGTATGCTATTTGCTGATGATATAGTATTGATAGATGAGACGAGGGTCGGTGTTATTGAGAGGTTAGAGGTTTGGAGACAGACTCTCGAGTCTAAAGGTTTCAAAATAAGCAGATCTAAGACAGAATACCTGGAGTGCAAGTTTAGCCGAGCCGAGCGAAGTAGGCAGGGACGTGATGATTGAATCTCAGGTCATCGCCAAGAGGGACAGTGTCCGATATCTTGGGTCTGTGATTCAGGGGGACGGAGAGATCGACGGGGACGTCACTCATCGTATAGGAGCGGGGTGGTCAAAGTGGAGGCTTGCATCAGGAGTCCTGTGTGACAAGAAAGTTCCACATAAACTCAAGGGAAAATTCTACAGAGCCGTGGTTAGACCTGCGATGTAGTATGGGGCGGAGTGCTGGCCCGTGAAGAACTCTCATGTTCAGAGAATGAAGGTTGCGGAGATGAGGATGCTCAGGTGGATGTGCGGGCACACCAGGTTAGATAAGATTAAAAATGAAGTTATTCGAGAGAAGGTGGGGGTGGCCCCGGTGGATGAGAAGATGCGAGAAGCGAGGCTGAGGTGGTTCGAGCATGTGCGGAGGAGAAGTCCCGATGCCCCGGTGAGGAGTTGTGCGCGGCTGGAGATTGTTGGCGGTCGGCGAGGCAGAGAGAGGCCTAAGAAGTATTGTGGAGAGGTGATTAGGCATGATATGACTAAAATGCAGGTTTCCGAGGACATGACCCTTGATAGGAAAGTCTGGAGGTCTAGTATCAGGGTTATAGATAGGGGCTCCTAGAGTTTTCGTACTCCTCACCCGGGGTTGGGTGTGGGTCGGCAGGGTTACCCATAGATGATTTGTGTTTTAGCTTATGTCTCCCTTATGGCTGTTAGTTACGGTAGTTACTGTATGATATTATTGCATGCTATTTTATTTATGTTTCTTATGTTTAGATAATTATTTACGCTATTTCCGCTGGAGTTACTAATGCTCTATTGTTTTTGTCTTTGTTTTTGTTTTATTGTTGTTTCTCCTTTTATCCACTGAGCTGAGGGTCGATTGGAAACAGCCTCTCTGCCCTTTCGGGTAGGGGTAAGGCTCGTCTACATATTACCCTCCCCAAACCCCACCTGGTGGGAATAGACTGGGTAGTTGTTGTTGTTGTTGTTGTTATTGTTGCAAAGTAGAAAAAACTTGGTCAAAGAAATTGAGTAAGAAGAAAAAGACTGAAATTCTTACAAGAGGAGTAAGCAAATATTTAGCTGAAAACAAATATTTAGGCAGATTTTAATTTATTTTTTTTTAAATCAGGTTTAATTGCCTCTGAATCAAAATCTACTCCAGATTCATATTTCATGTATAAATTAAAATTTTAAAAAATAAATAAATTACTGTTTGTTATTATTGCATGCGATTGTATTTATGTTTCTTATGTTTACATAATTATTTACGTTATTTCTGCGGGATTTACTAATGCTTTATTGTTTTGTTTTGTTTGTTTTGTTTTTGTTTCTAATTTTGTCTCTGTTTTTGTTTCAATGCTGCTTTCCATTTTATCCTATGCGCCGAGGGTCGACTGGAAACGGCCTCTTTGCCCTTTCGGGTAGGGGTAAGGCTCGTCTACATACTACCCTCCCCAAACCCCACCTGGTAGGAATAGACTGGATAGTTGTTGTTGTTGTTGTAAAGTAGAAAAAACTTGGTCAAAGAAATTGAGTAAGAAGAAAAAGACTGAAATTCTTACAAGAGGAGTAAGCAATGTTTACGAGAGTCTTTGACAGTTTGATTGTCAAGAAAACTTCGTGTTTCTCTCTCTAAGTCTAATCTTCTCTCTCTATGTTTTGGCGTGACGAAGTTTCATTGGAAGTTTCAAATTATAAATTATAGGAAGTGGAGAGTATTTGTCACACTCACTCTTCTTCTTATATTTGCATCTACGTATAATATGTTTTTGGCTATTTTGTATTTAGTCCCTTATGTTATATACACTGACACTGTTGCTCAAATTGTAGTCCTTGGAGTTATTTTTGTTTTCCATTCGATTTTCGATATTCGCATTAGAGTTCGATTATATTTTAATTCGCACCACATAACTCATTCGGAGGGAAGCGCTCCCTACCAAGGATTCTTCAGGATACAATTTTACTTGTATAGAATTAATTGCTATTGGAGTATATGATATGTAGAATAATCTTTTTAGTATTGTCCAAACATATGGACAACCATAATGTATAATTTATATGTACTTTAAGTAACACACATGTAATTATATAAGACTATCAAGTTTTAAATTTCAAAGCAATCAAAATATAATGTAAGTACTTCTCTATTTTGAGAGATTAAAAAGAAACTTCCCTTTTTCACCTTTAAATACTTTTGGTTTTTCGGTTTTCCCATTGGTGAATCTTTTTTGTTAATCCAATCATAAAGCCTTCTTTGTGTCGCATTCAATATGACATGTCACTATTTTGTATAAGTGATTGACCTTACTTTAAGTAAATTATCTTATGGTGGAAATTGCGAAGAAATCATTCAAATCAAGGGAGAAAAGTGACAGTGTACTTCATATAAAGTTACTTTTCTCAATTTTCCACGAAAATGAGGATAAATGAAATCAGTAATGTTACTTCTAACTATGATGACTGAATATTCAACTTTTCATGATGTAATCATTATATGTATGCAGGCTCTATATTTGCAAGATGTTTTATTTCCCAAATCACTTAAGTTGTTTCTGCCTCATGACAAAGAGCATGCAAAATGTAAGGATAATACATAATTATCTCTATAGAGTTGTCCCACTTTACTGTCACGGTCCAAATCCTAACTCATCGTGATGACACCTATCGTGATAAGGCAAAATCAACATTTCCTAAATACTTCCAACATTAAACAAAAAATAAATCAAAAAATTTTGAATAACCATATTTTTCATAATAAAAAATCGGGGTAACAGCCCAAACATAAGTGCGGAAACATAACTCCCAAATCAGGGTGTCACTGAACTCATGCGCATCTATACAACCAGTCTAGAAAGAAATGTCTACGAGAATCTATAACCAAGTACAAATAAAGAGAGCATAAACAAGGACTGCGGATGCCGGGCAACTACCTCGTAAATTTCCAAAGATCAACCGTGCACGATATCAACACCCACCGTATCCGAAGTGCAGGGTATAACGTGAGTACAACTAACTCAGTAAATAACAATAATAAATAAGAAACTGAAAGATAGTGATGAGATACATAGTTATAGTTCATTTTCAGTAATCCCAAAAAGAAAGTAGACGTGCTTTCAAATCCAGCAATTTAATTCAAATCAGTTTATACATTACCAGGTTGAAGTGAAATCGGATACAATATCTTCCAGAAATTTCAAAACAGTGACATATAGCAGCTAAGTGCAACAAAAAATGAAAACAAGTACAGCCTCTCAGGTTAACAGTCACTCAATCTTCCTCAATAGCTTAAACACTCGGCTCTCAGCCCTCATCACTCACACTCAATAGGTACCTACGCTCAATGGGAGTGTAGAGATTTCGAAGGGGCTTCTTCAGCCCAAGCGCTATCTTACTGTGGCATGCATCCCGATCGATAATATATAAATATCCATAAGGCTCGTTGCGGCGTTGACCCGATCCACACACACACACACACACACACACACATACACACACACACACACACACACACACATATATATATATATATATATAACCCTAAGACTCGTTGAGGCGTGCAACACGGTTCATATATACACATATAGCTCACAGCTCGGCACTCAGGCCCTAACTCAGTCACCAACCTCTCCAGTCTCTCGAGCTCTCAAAAATCATACAAATTAGCCCAAATAGAGATAATAACATGTATCAACAAGAAACAAAAAAAGATGGATATCTGATATACAAGTAAAATTGAAACTGAGTATAAGATAGCAAATAACATATGATTCAACAAGTACACGACCTATGCAGGTCTCAACGGTGTCATCACATAGCCTAAGAATGATTTCTATATGTTGCAGTCAAATTTCTATAACACAGGGAGAGCGTTATTCAACTTTACAGTTCCACAGAGTGGTCCAAGTCCCAATTCCTATAATGCACCCTCATGCCTGTCACCTACAAACCAATCACATAACGCATAATTCGGAGTTTCATACCCTCAAGACCAGATTTAAAATTGTTACTTACCTCAATCCGAGCAAAAACTCTACTCCAATATGTCTTTACCTCGCAAATCGGCCTCCAAATGTCCCGAATCTAGCCACAAGCAGTACAATACAATCAATATAGGCTAAAAAAATTAATTCCATAAGAAAAATATGAAATTATAACCAAAATTCAAAATCGTTTCAAACCCTGTCCCCCGGGCCCATGTCTCGAAATCTACAAAATTCACAATACACGAAATCCCATTCACTAACGAGTCTTACCATACAAAAATACCAAAATCTGACACCAAATTATCATTCAAATCCCCAAAATTCACTCTCCAAATACCTAGTCTCAAACTCTCAAATTTCACCAAAAAACATACAAACTAGGTGGAAAATCAGTGGAAAAACATCATTATTTAAGTAAAATGAACAAAAGGATCTTACCTCAATAATCTCTTCAAAAACCTCTAAAATCCGAGCTCAAAATGATGGAAATGGTAAAAAATCTCGGAACCCTCGTATTTATATGTTCTGCCTAGGTCTTCTGCACGTGCGGCCAAAATCCTGCTTCTGAGGTCTGGCTTTTCCAGTGGAAAGTCCGCTTCTGCGAAAATCACTAACTTCTCCAGCTACCGCTTCTGCGCAACATGCCCGCATATGCGGCTTTGTAGGTGCGGAAAGAACCTCGCACCCACTTCCAAGCCTCCTCATTTTTGCTTCTGCAGGCTTGTACATGCAATGAGACTTCTGCAGGTGCGATTACACAAGCTGAGTCCAAACTTTAGGAGTCCCACAAAGTCCATTAACCACCCGTAATCAATCCAAGCCCCCCGAGACCTCAACCAAACATACCAAAAAGTCTTATAATTTAATACGAACTTATTCGAATTCTCAAATCACCTCAAACAATATCAAAACACGAATTGCACTCGGATTCAAGGCCTAATGAACTTTGAAATTTTCAACTTCTACAAACAACATCAAAACCTATTAAATTACGTCTGATTTGACCTCAAATTTTCCACACAAGTCATAAATGATCCCACAAACCTACTCCAACTTTCGAAAATTCAATCCGACCCCAATATTAAAAAGTCCACTCCCAGTCAAATTTTCTAAAATTTCAACTTTCACCATTTCAAGTCTAATTCTACTACATACCTCCAAATCACAATCCGGACACGCTCCTGAGTCTAGAATCACCCAGCCGAGCTAACGGAATAACTAAAATTCAAATCCAAGGTCGATTACACATAAGTCAATATCCTATCAACTTTTCCAACTTAAGCTTTCAATTAAGAGACTAAGTATCTCAATTCACTGTGAAATCTCTCGGGACTCGAACCACCTAACCCAATAAGTCATATAACAAATGTAGTGTACAAAAGTAGTAGAAAATGGGGAACGAGGCTACAACTCTCAAAATGACCGGTGGGATTGTTACATCCTCCCCTTTTTAAACAAATGTTCGTCCTCAAACGGGTCTAGAAACATACCTTGGAGTCACAAATAGGTGTGGATATCTGCTCCGTATCTCTTGCTCGGTCTCCCAAGTGGCCTCCTCCTTGACATGACCTCTCCACTGCACCTTCAATGAAGCTATATCATTTGACCTCAACTTACGAATCTGTCGATCCAAAATGGCCACCGACTCTGCATCATAAGTCAAATCACCATCTAACTGAACCGTGCTGAAATCTAAAATATAAGCAGATCGTTGATATACATCCGGAGCACAGAAACATGAAATACAAATTGCACACTCGATAAACTAGGTAGAAAGGCAAGTTTTTAAGCCACCTCTCCGATCCTTTGAAGTACCTCAAATGGACTGATAAACCGAGGGCTCAACTTGCCTTTCTTCCCGAACCTTATAACACCCTTCATGGGTGAAACCTTCAGCAGAACCTTCTCCCCAACCATGTAAGAGACATCACGGACCTTCATGTCTGCATAGCTTTTTTTCCTAGACGGGGTCGTGCGAAGCCACTACTGAATCAATTTAACCTTTTCCAAAGCATCCTAAACTAAGTTGTACCCAATAGCCCAGCCTCACCCAGCTCAAACAAACCCACCCGAGATCTACATTATCTCCTATATAAAGCCTCATACATTGCCATCTGAATGCTCGACTGATAATTGTTGCTGTAGAAAAACTCCCATGCGGTAGAACTGGTCAGATGAACCCCCCGAAATCAATGACACAAACACTTAACATGTCCTCCAATATTTGAATAGTGTGTCGTACTATCCGTCCGTCTGAAGGTGAAATGTTATGCTCAACTCAACATGAGTGCCCAACTCTTGCTGCACGACCCTCCAAAACTGCAATGTAAACTGCGCGCCTCTATTTGAAATTATGGAAACTGGCGCTTCGTGAAGTCAAAGAATCACACTAATAGCATCGAACTTCCTCGAAGCCCATGGGAGCCCAACAACGAAATCCACGGTGATCTACTCCCACTTCCACTCTGGAATCTCTAACCTTTGAAGCAAGCACCCGGTCTCTGATGCTCATATTTTACCTCATGACAATTAAGACACCGAGCTACAAACCCAACTATATCCTTCTTTACTCTCCTCCACCAATAGTGTTGTCTCAGGTCCTGGTACACTTTTGTGGAACCCGGATGGTTGGAATAACTCGAGTTTTGGGCCTTCTAAAGAATCAACTCCCGTAGCCCATCCACATTGGGCACACAAATCCGGACCTACATCCTCAACACCCCATTATCTCCAATAGTGACATCTCTGGAATTACCATGCTGAACATTGTCCTTGAGGACAAGCAAATGAGGATCATCATAGTGGTGCTCTGTGATGCGATGAAATAAGGAAACCGCGATACCATTCAAGCTAGGATCCAACTGAGCTCTAAAATATCTAATCTCACGAATGGTTGGCTAAGGCCTGAGCATTAACTACAAGAGGTATCTCACCAACATGAACGAATGCAAGACTACCCATACTTACTGCCTTCCTATTCAAGGCATCAACCATCACATTGGCCTTCCTCGGATGATACAGAATAGAAATATCGTAGTCCTTTAGCTGCTCTAACCATTTCCGATGCCTCAAGTAAAATCGGATACAATATCTTCCAGAAAATTCAAAAAAGTGACATATAGCAGCTAAGTGCAGCAACAAATGAAAGCAGGTACTACCTCCCAGGGAAATAATAACACAATCTTTCTTAATAGCTCAATCACTCGGCTCTTAGCCCTCAACACTCACACTCAATAGGTACATGTGCTCACTGGGGGTGTACAGACTCCACAGGGGATCCTTCATCCCAAGCGTTATATCGTCGCTGCATGCAAGCCGATCCATAATATATAAATATCCGTAAGGCTTATTGTGGCATGCAACCCGATCCATATATACACATATAGCTCACAGCTCGACACTCGGGCCTTAACTCAATCACCAACCTTTCCAATCTCTCGGGCTCTCAAAAATCATACAAATCAGCCCAAATAGAGATAATAACATGTATCGACAAGATATAAAAAGAGACGGGGATATGATTCGCAAGTAAAATGGGGACTGAGTATAAGACAACAAATATCAGATAATTCAACAAGTACACGACATCTGTGGGTCCTAACAGTGTCATCATATAGCCTAAGCATGATTTCTAATATGATTTTGCAGTCAAATTTCTTTAACATAGGGAGAACATATAGCTTACAACAAGTTATTCAGCTTTGCAGTTCCACGGACCAAATCCCAATTCCTCGGTGCACGCACACACGCCCATCAGCAAACATGTGAGCCACCTCCAAACCAATCACATAATGCATAATCTAGGGTTTCATACTCTCAGGGCTAGATTTAAAACTGTTACTTACCTCAATCGGAGCAAAACTCTACTCCTATATGCCTTTGCCTTACGAATCGGCCTCCAAATGTCCTGAATCTAGCCAGAAACAGTACAATACAATCAATATAGGCTAAAGGAATCATTTCCACAAGAAAAATACGAAAATATAACCAAAATTCAAAATCGGCTAAAACCCGCCCCCCAACCCACATCTCGGAATTCGATAAAAGTTACAAAATCGAAAGCTTATTCACTCACGAGTCTATCTATACCAAATTTATCAAATTTCGATACCAAATGGTCATTCAAATCCATAAAATTCACTCTCAAAATCCCTAGTCTCAAACCCCCAAATTTTATCTCAACAACAAACCAACTAGGTGGAAAATTCGTGGGGAAACATTGTTAGTGAAGAAAAATGAGCCGAAGGAGCTTACCTCAATAATCTCTTTAAAAACCCTCTCAAAAACCTCCAAAATCCAAGCTCAAAATGATGAAAATAGTGAAAGATCTTGGAACATTCGTATTTATATATTTTGCCCAAGTCTTCCGCACATGCGGCCAAAATTCCGCTTCTGCAGTCCCACTTTTGTGGTAGAAAGTCCGTTTTTGTGAAAATCACTTACTTCTCCAAGTACCTCACCTGTGCACTCATTTTCTCTTTTGCGGAAGCAGTTATGCACAGCAGGACCGCATCTACAACCTCGCAGGTGAGAAAAGGACCTCGCACATGCGGCTACTGCCAAGCCTCTTCCTTTTCGCTTCTGCGGGCTCCTTCCCACTTATGCAGGCTTGCACCTGCGATGAGACTTTGGCAGGTGAGATTACACAAGCGAAGTCCAAACTTCAGTTGTCCCACAAATCAAACTTCAAGTCCGTTAACCATCCGAAATCATCCCGAGGCCCCGGGACCTCAACCAAATATACCTACAAGTCTGATAACCCAATACGAACTTACTCGAATCCTCAAATCACCTTAAACAACATCAAAAATATGAATTGCACTCAGATTCAAGCTTAATGAACTTTGAAAGTTTTAACTTCTACAAACGATATCAAACCTATCAAATCACGTCTGATTGACCTCAAATTTTCTACACAAGTCATAAATGACCCACGAACCTACTCCAACTTTCAGAAAACCCAATGCGACCCTTATATCAAAAAGTCAACTCCCGATCAAACTTTCCAAAATTTTAACTTTCGCCATTTCAAGAATAATTCTATTATGACTCTCCAAATCACAATCCATACATGCTTCTAAGTCCAGAATCACCCAAAAAAGCTAGCGGAACCATTAAAATTCATATTCCAGGTCGCTTACACATAAGTCAATATCCGCTCAATTTTTCCAACTTAAGGTTTCAATTAAGAGACTAAGTATCTCAATTCACTCTAAAATATCTCCGAACCCGTACCAACTAACCCGATAAGTCATATAACAAATGTGGAGTACAACAGGAGCAGAAAATGGGGGAATAGGGCTATAACTCTTCAAATGACCAGTCGAATCGTGACATCATCCCCCTCTTAAACAAATGTTTTTCCATGAACAGGTCTAGAAACATACCTTGGAGTCACAAATAGGTGTAGATATCTGCTATGCATCTTCGCTCTGTCTCCCAAGTGGCCTCATCCACGGGATGACCTCTTCCTCACCACTTCATCGCCTCTATCTCTAGCAACCCCACTAGATTTTTTTTTGGCAAAATGGCTTCTTGACCACTCAAACTTGCAGCCTATTTTAAATCTTATACACCAACTTACAAGTTTCTCATTTGAACACTCAAAATTGACAAAATGAGTACTAATAAACACTTTTGACCGTTGACCATGCATATGTGGAAGCACTATAGCTGACATGGCAAACTGTGTGCAAATCACGCTGCCAAAGGCGCGTGAATGATATTTTTTTTAACTAAGAAAATTAGTATTAGAATATAATATAAATAAAACAATAAAAAAAAAATTTCCCTTCGTTTATGGCTGAAGCTGAAGTAGAAACTTGAGGGTGGCGAGCTGGAAGTGGCGTGATTATGGTGTTTGGACGTGAAGCTGGTGAGGTCAATGCTGGAACCGTGAGGGACGACGGAAGGTGGTGCTATTTTACACGCCTGTAACCTCGCCGCTGCCATTTTTCCGGAGAAATCTCTCCGGAGTAATTTTGCGGGGCCATTTTTCCGGTCACTTTGATTTTTTTGATATTTTAATGAGTATTAAAATGCCCCATCAAATCAAATACATTAGTAATAATATAATTACAGCACAGATTTAGAGAGAGAAAGCAAAATAGATAGTGTGCAGACGAAGGAGAAGAGATCACATCATATGTGGTGAAGAGTAATTGTACAAAGAACATTCTTTTCTTTTTTTGGGTCAACCATTTTTTCCGGCAGAAATCTCGCCGGAGTAATTTTGCGGGGTCATTTGCTATAGACGTTGCTCAACGACCTCTCACCATAGCTCAATCCCAAAATCACCACACACATAAACAATTTCTTCTTCTTCTTCTTAAAAAAATCAGATTCTAAAAATGGCATCCCAAATCAAAAAAATCAGAAGCTAAAAATGGAAAGAAACTTGGATTTTCAATGGAGATTTGAAGAAGGATTGACGTGTAATATTTTAATTGGCTCAGTGCTGACTAGGTGGACACGTTAGCAGAAGTGTGATATACGTGTAGATGCTCAAGGGTCCAACGTGTTTATTAGTCAAGGGTATTGCTAGTTTGAGTGTTCAAAATGGGAAACTTGTAAGTTGGTGTATCGATTTTAAAATCGGCTGCAAGTTTGAGTGGTCAGAAAACTATTTCTCCTTTTTTTTAAAAAGAAAGTCGCACTCCGCATATTCAATCATTTAATCTCACCCATCACTACATTGGTTTCAACCATCTCCACCATATCAATTTCAAGCAAAAAAAGCTTAAAAAGCTTCAAAAAAGAATGAGCTTATAAAAATCCCACGATTTTGTTGCCAAAGAAACTAGTTGTCAAAGCGAGATAAAGTTGTTGGAACTCTAGTTCAAAATCTTTGTGGGTCCTCTTCGATTACAAATTTTAGGAGATGAAACGAATATAGGTGAAATTGAAAACTTTCTCTAATTGGGATTTTTTTTCTTTGATGAAACGAATTATCAGTGAGACAAGCCATGGAATTCCTTGTCTCTTTCATAAGTTGATGTCACGATCCGATTTAGGACTGTGACCGGCGCTTAGGAGCAAGTGCTCCCAAGTAAGCATAATTGAAAATTTTACAGAAAATCGGACAAAGTTTCCCCTATTTTTGGACCATCCCAAAAATTTTCTCTGTCTCAAATCAGCAACCGAATATCCTAACAGCAATTCAAACAATCTATAACTTATCAATTAACCAAAATAGCCTTCGCCACTACTAATCAATTCACTAACAACCGAAAATACTAATTCATCTCTAACTTTGATAATAAAGAACGATACTCGACATAAGACTAATAGCAAAATAATACTCATGACACTAAACGAATGACTATGGAGCGACTGTAAGAATTAAAAGGAAAGATCATAACAATTGATGAAAATCTCCGCCCACGTGAACAAGTGCGAGGCTCACCAAGAATTCTCAACCTGCACGCTCTAATTAATAAAATCCTCGCATGCTTCAGCTGCTGTCTCTGTAAAAAAATTAGCGAGGAATGAGTCTCTAGCTCAGTGAATAATAACACTTAACCACAACCGTTTTTATTTGGGGACAAGTCAGAAAATATGCTTGCATAATAATCACAAAATCAAATGCCCTTTCTAAAACGGCAATAATAATCAATCTTATCATGTATTTCCTGTTACAAAATCAATTTACAATTCACTAATAAATTCGGTAAATACTGTGTCATAGAAAATCTTTATATTTGGGAGATTTCAGAAAAGGATCATGTAATCTGTATCACTGTGTGGACCCCTTCATAAAAGGAGTCAAATATAACTGTAGGTCCCTACTCGAGTGAAAAATGTAACTATATGCTAGTTCTACCTTCGCACTAGCGAGGGCTATAACTATAATCGGTAATCTGTAAATACAAGATGCACCAGGTCTAACGAACCCGCCGTTAGCTACGGGATCCTTCAAAGTCTCCTTCCATTTATACTCTTTCTTGTAAATAGTAAATACTCGTACAAAAGAATTTTCAAAATAATAAAGGGCATATCATTCCTTATCCAATCTTGTAATCTTATTTCGGTAACAGTAATCATGTCTCAAGTAACGGTAAAACATATCTAGTAACAGTGAAAATATTTTGATTAATCGATAAACATCTCAAGTAAATTGTTCGGTATCATATCAAGTAAAGGACTTGTCCCACATGCAATTTCAAAGCATCGGCAATACATTAATTTTCTTAAATCATATAAAAACCATGCAAGTTATGAAAACACAAATTGCGGTAAGATTATTACTTACAATACTCGTGCCAAAATATCAAATGCTTCACCTCGAGCAATTCGTACAACTTTCTCCAATCAATCTATTATTACATAATATTGATCTCATGTTAATTTTCATGTTTAGGCTAATTCATAGCTATTTTAGAATACCCGACCCTCGAGGTTTCATGTTTGACTCTTAATTTGCCTAGAATAATTCTTATTGGAATTTAATTTCTTATACCTTGTGAAACCCTTCAAATGTATGAAATGAGATGAAAAGAATTACCAAAAGAAAAGAACCCAGATGAGGAATAGACATCTTCTTTTTCTCATGTAGCTTCTTCAACAGTATGATTTCTCCATAATACTTTCATGAAAAGGATTTCTTTTGATCGTAGTTTTCTTATTTGTCTGTCAACAATAGCCATTGGTTCCTTCTCGTAAGACAACCTCTCATCGAGTGGTATAGTCGGCTCTTCAATCACCTGAGATGAGTCTGATATACAATTTCTTAGCATTGAGACGTAAAATACTGTATGAATAAAGGACAACTTAGGAGGAAGTTCCAAACGATAATCCACCGCTCCCACTCGGTCTAATATCTCATACGGTCATATAAACATGGGGCTCAACTTGCCTTTTTTCCCAAACCGCATCACATCTTTCATAGGGGAGACTCATATTTACATAGTCGTTCATCCTCATATTGGGTGGCCTAATGTGCTCAACTAATGAAGACTTAGCTTGAGCACAAGCCAATAATGCCTCTAAATTTCCCATACTAAATCTGATACCTGTATTTTCTAGTCTCTGAATATCTCTAGCCAAAAATCTCTTTGCAGGGACTATATGTGCCAAACTCCCCATATATATTTTCTAATCAATGCATCGGCCACTACATTGGCTTTACCAAGATGATACAAAATATAACAATCATAGTGTTTGAGTAGTTCAATCCAACGATGTTGCCGAAGATTCAGATCTCTCTGCTGAATGATATACTTCAGACTTTTATGGTCAGTATAAATCTCACAAGTTTTGCCATATAGATAATGTCTCCAAATTTTTAGAGCAAATACCACTACATCCATCTCCAAATCATGTGTAGGATAGTCTTGTTCGTGCTTTTTCAATTGTCTCGAAGCATAAGCAATAACACGACTATTTTGCATGAGGACACATCCTAATCCCACCCTTGAAGCGTCACAGAATACAGTAAATCTTTCGGAATCTGATGGTAAGGCTAATATTGGTGCAGTTGTCAAACATGTTTTGAGTTTTTGAAAGCTCTGCTCACATTCCTCCGTCCACTAAAACTTTGCATTTTTCTGTGTTAGCTTGGTCAGCAGTGCTGCTATTTTGGAGAAATCCTGCACAAACGCCTGTAATAGCCTGCTAAGCCTAAAAAGCTGCGAATCTCTGTAGGAGAAGTAGATCTGTGCCATTTCTGCACAACTTCAGTCTTCTTAGGATCTACCATAATTCCATCTTTGGATACAACATGCCCCAAAAATCCTACCGAGCCTAGCCAGAATTCACACTTCGAGAACTTAGCATAAAGCCGATGTTCTCCCAATGTCTGCAACACAGTCCTGAGATGATTCTCATATTCTCCTTAGCTACGAGAATATATCAGGATATCATCAATAAATACTATTACAAATCTATCCAGAAACGGCTTGAACACCCTATTCATTAAATCCATGAATTTTGCTGGAGCATTTGTCAGTCCGAAAGGCATCACAAGAAACTCATAGTGCCAATATCGAGTCCTGAAAGCAGTCTTAGAAATATCTTCATCTTTTATTCTAAGTTGATGATAACCAGAACGAAGGTCAATATTTGAAAAATGGGCAGCTCCTTGTAACTGATCAAACATATCATCTATACGAGGAAAAGGATATTTATTACGTATTATTATCTTGTTCAACTATCTGTAGTCAATGCACATTCTCAGGGTTCTGTCTTTCTTCTTTAGAAATAGTACTGGTGCACCCCATGGTGATACACTAGGTCTAATAAAACCCTTGTCTAACAAATCTTGTAGATGTTGCTTTAGCTCCCTTAACTCTGCTGGTGCCATTCGATATGGGGGTATCGATATAGGCTGCGTCCCCGGTAGCAAATCAATACCAAAGTCTATTTCCCGTACTAGAGGTAATCCTGGTAAATCCTCAGGAAATACATCAGAAAATTCTCTCACTACTGGTACATTCTCTATTCTAACTGTTTCCTTTCTTGTATCATTTACAATAGCTAAGAGATCCAAGCAACCTTTCTTCAGAAGTCGTTGAGCCTTCATAAAAGATATAATTTTGCAAGTCTTTGGAACCTGATTCCTTCTTAAAATAAAACTATGTTCATTTGGTATCTCAAACCTTACTATATTTGCATGACAATCGACTATGGCATAGCAAGAAGATAACCAATCCATTCCTATCAGCATGTCAATGTCAATCATATCAAGTACAATAAGGTCAGCTAGAGTATCTCTACCCTCAACCCGAATCTGACAAGCACGATACACGTATTCAGCTAATAGAGACTCTACAACAGGGGTATCAACTAGAAAAGGATCATTCAATAGCTCGGGCTGTCTACTAAATCTCAAAGCAAAGTACGAGGACACATAGGAGTGGGTAGATCCCATATCAATCAATGCAAGTGCATCAAATGAACAGACAGAAAGCATACTTGTAACCACTGCATTCGAGGCCTGAGAATCCTGTCTAGTAAATGCAAAAACTCTCGCTTGACCTTTACCAGCATTGCCTTGTCCTTGATTCACAGTAGCACGGTCTCCAGCACCTCGACCTCTATTTCCTATACCTCTAGCACCTGAAATATTACGAGTAGTTTGAGTCGGTGTAGCTGACTGAATAGAAGCCTGATTGAAATTTCTTGGAGGCTGAGGGCAATCCCTCATGTGATGTCCCATCTGGCCACACGGAAAGCACTCTCCAGTTAGAACACGACATTGGCCCAAATGTGATCTACCACAAGTCTGGCAGACTGGAGTAGTGGCATATATCTGCCTCGAATTACGATGTCCAGAAGATGATGGTCCCCTATTACCCTGTCTGTAAGGTGGTCTATATGTGGACTGTGAAGACATGTGTGTCCCTGTCTGAGGACCCTGTTGTTGTTGTCGTCCCTAATTTCCCACTCTTCTATTTTCACTAAAACCACCATTGAAAGCCCCTCCTATCTTGGCCTTCTTACGTAAATCACTAGCTGCACGCTCTTTACGCCCTTTATTTTCAATCTTTCTAGCAAGGTCGTCTTATTAAAGTAGGATAAAGTCTTCATCTGTGGGGCTACTGCAGTGTATAAACGACCAAGCAATCCATCAACAAACCTCTAAACTCGAGCTTCTTCAGTAGACACTAAGTGAGGAGCATATACAACCAGCTTACAGAACTTAGTGTTATATGTTGAAACATCTATATCTGGAGTTTGAACCAATCTCTCAAAGTCTCTGGCATATTGTTGCATCAGACTGTCTGGAAGAAAGTGATTCTTGAACAACTTAGTGAACTCGTCCCATGTCAGTGGTGCTGCTCCTGATAGCCTTCCTAGCAATACAGTTTCATACCATATGTTGTCCATATCCTCTAGCTTATATGCTGCGAGCTCCACGGCTCTCTCGCTAGAACATCTAAGAGCACATAATGCCTTGAGTGTCCCATCCAAGAAACCTTGAGGATCTGCTGAATTATCGGAACCTGTGAATCTTGGTGATTTCAATTTCAGAAACTCTTGTAGGGATACTTCCTTATTTCCGAAAGTCTGACTCTGCGCTGGTGCTTGTGTCTGTAAAGTAGCGTGAGGAGCTGAACTTCCTCCCGAGTAGGTACCCATGCTTCTAACACATTTAATAACCTTGCCACTGCATCTGCATGTAAGGCAATGATAGGTACAACAGTTGGCACTGGTGGAGCGTTCTGAACTCCCTGCTCTTGCACTTGATCTGGCATAACATCTTGGGTTTGACCCATGTTACCAACTTGAGGTTGAGAAGCAGTATGTCTTCTAGTTTGATGAACCCCAACTTGGCCTCCACCCCGGGTAGTACCACGTCCAGCACCACGTCCAGCAGATGAGGGTTTACGTGTCCTAGCCATCTGCGAAACAAATATTCCAAAGTCAATCTCAAGTTATCTCAGCGCACGATCAAAGAATGAAAGAAGGGAAAGCATTCATAGATGTTCAGTAGCCTTAAGCTCATAAGTATGGGCGCTTACATACTCATGAACAAGACTCTACTAAACATTGCTCCATGACTCGGGACTTAAAGCCTAAGCTCTGAAAAAAGAACCAACTTTGTCACGACCCGATTTAGGATTGTGACCGGCGCTTAGGAGCAAGTGCTCCTAAGTAAGCATAATTGAAAATTTTACAAAAAATCGGACATAGTTTCCCCTGTTTTTGGACCATTCCAAAAATTTTCTCTGTCTCAAATCAGCAACCAAATATCCTAATAGCAATTCAAACAATCAATAACTTATCAATTAACCAAAATAGACTTCGCCACTACTAATCAATTCACTAACAACCGGAAATACTAATTCATTTCTAACTTTGATAATAAAGAACGATACTCGACATAAGACTAATAGCAAAATAATACTCATGACACTAAACGAATGACTATGGAGCGACTGTAAGAATTAAAAGGAAAGATCATAACAATTGATGAAAATCTCCGCCCACGCGAACAAGTGCGAGGCTCACCAAGAATTCTCAACCTGCACGCTCTAGTTAATAAAATCCAATGTGTCAGCTGCTGTCTCTGTAAAAAAATTAGCGAGGAATGAGTCGCTAGCTCAGTGAATAATAACACTTAACCACAACCATTTTTATTTGGGGACAAGTCAGAAAATATGCCTGCATAATAATCACAAAATCAAATGCCCTTTCTAAAACGGCAATAATAATCAGTCTTATTATGTATGTCCTGTTACAAAATCAATTTACTATTCAATAATAAATTCGGTAAATACTGTATCATAGAAAATCTTTATATTTGGGAGATTTCAGAAAAGGATCATGTAATCTGTATCACTGTGTGGACCCCTTCATAAAAGGAGTCAAATATAACTGTAGGTCCCTACTCGAGGAAAAACTGTAACTGTATGCTAGTTCTACCTTCCTACTAGCGAGAGCTATAACTGTAATCGGTAATCTGTAAATACAAGGTGCACCAGGTCTAACGAACCCGCCGTTAGCTACGGGATCCTTCAAAGTCTCCTCTTATTTGTACTCTTTCTTGTAAATAGTAAATACTCGTAAAGAAGAATTTTCAAAATAATAAAGGACATATCATTCCTTATCCAATCTTGTAATCTTATATCGGTAACAGTAATCATGTCTCAAGTAACGGTAAAACATATCTAGTAACAGTGAAAATATTTTGATTAATCGATAAACATCTCAAGTAAACTGTTCGGTATCATATCAAGTAAAGGACTTGTCCCACATGCAATTTCAAAGCATCGGTAATACATTAATTTTCAAAAATCATATAAAAACCATGCAAGTTATGAAAACATAAATTGCGGTAAGATTACTACTCATAGTACTCGTGCAGAAATACCAAATGCTTCACCTCGAGAAATTCGTACAACTTTCTCCAATCAATCTATTATTACATAATATAGATCTCATGTTAATTTTCATGTTTAGGCTAATTCATAGCTATTTTAGAATACCCAACCCTCGAGGTTTCATGTTTGACTCTTAATTTCCCTAGAATAATTCTTATTGGAATTTAATTTCTAATACCTTGTAAAACCCTTCAAATATATGAACTGAGATGAAAAGAATTACCGAAAGAAAAGAATCCAGATGAGGAATTCGAGTATTACCCGTAAAAACCAATGGGTATTTAAAATTTTTCAAGATTTGGTTCTAGCCTCTTTCTTCTCCTCCCTTTCTTTCTTTCTCCGTTTTTTTTTCCTTGCAGCGTCTGCTTAGTCTTCTGTTTGCCGGGGAATACAAGTTTTGGCCTTCTCCCTTTGGTTTTTTTTTTTCCGTTTATGTTTGTGCGTTTTTTCTACAAATGGGCTTTAGCCCTATTTTAATCCTTATCCTTTTTTTTTTTAACTTTGTTTTTTTTGGTTAGTTTCTTATTATGATTATTAATATTATTATTATTATTATTTTGCTACTTACCAATACACCCTTAGTAAAATATAGGGTATTACAGTTGATTCCATTTGTTAATTGGAGAATCTAGGAATGAGATATATTCCTTTTCCGTCGTGATATGGATTTGTTGAATGAGTTCAAATATTATTTTAGCTGGTGGTTGACAACGGTAAGAGAGAAAGCAAGGGAGACGTCAATGGGGTGGTTAAACGGGAAGCATTTTTTTGGTCGATAGAAAGCACTACGACAACTTCAAAGATGACTTGGTAGTAGGGGTGTACAAAGAAAACCGATAAACCGCACTAATTCGATAATCCGAGTCAAACCGAGAAAAAAAAACTCGACTATGGTTTGGTTTGACTTGGTTTGGTGTTGGAAAAAAAAACCCGACCATAATTGGTTTGGTTTGGTTTTAACTAAAGAAAGTCAAACCGAAACCAAACCAACCCGATATTACATATATAGCAATTTTAGATATATTTAATATATAAATATAACTTATTGTAATGTAATATATAAATATTTCTTAAAAAATTTCATAATTTTATCTTTTAAGGTATTATTTCAAGGTTTGATTTAGAACTTTTGAATGCTCCAATAAGTTTTATAGCCATTAATATTAGTAAATTAAATAATGCTAGCAATCAATACTAATGCTAACAAAAGACATTCAGTTCAATATTATGAACGAGAATGTATTAAATGTCTATTTTTTATTTTGCAATAATTTATATAAAAATACATAACCTATTTTTATTTTTCTTTAGCTTTTAGGCATATAATTAATACCCCCTCATTAGTCTATCAAATTTAGCATGAATTAGTGCTTTTAGATTATGTTTATTTTTATTATGACTTTTTAATTAGCAATATTTATAGTACATAATTTTATTATTTTTTATTGTTAAATATTTTAGGATAATGTCATGAGTCATGACGTATCTCTAATTTTGTATTATTTTCTTGAAAAATACTTTATATAGGTGTATCTTACTAGGATTAAAGAAATATATTGAGCATACATTATATATTTTGTTCTACGAAGATTTTAGCGGAAAAAAATTCAAAAAAACCCGAATAACCCGAAAAAACCCGAGAAAATCCGATATTGAAAAATCCGAATTTATTGGTTTGGTTTGGTCTTTAAATTTAATAACCCGACACAATTTGTTTGGTTTGATAATTGTAAAATCCGAACCAACTCGGTCTATGTACACCCCTACTTGATAGTATGAAGGGACAGTGGTCTTGAGTTGACTGTCTGGTAATTATCGATAATGGTACGAAATAGAAAACAAATAGTTGATTTTGCCACATCACATGCGTGCAGTTCACTTGCCTAGGTTTATTTTCCCTTATGAGAGGTGTGCAATAGATACACTTCTATTAGTTAGAGTGTTTAGTATGTATAAGTCTTAATTGGAGTGTTCAAATGAAATTTGGAATTAAATTTAAGGAGATGTCCATGTATTTTTCTGTTTTATCCCCTTTTTATTATAGCTTCTAGGCAAAATAAATAAATACCCATTAAACTTGTCCAGAAAATAGGTTTGAACATTTAAACTAAAGGAGTGACTTTTTACACCCCCTCCAAACATATTGTGAGTGAATTTTATTCTACCCTTCATAGCACCAGATCAGTTAAAGAGTAACATGTTGAGATACAAGATGTCACGTGATATGAAGTGTATATACTCAGTGTATATTTATTGTATTTTTGGTATACAACAAATTGGGCAGTGATGAATGTCTGGTTTGGGCCTCTCCGAGCCCAATCCTTGAGAGTCATATCTGAGCCCATCCGAGACCCATTTATTTTGGGTCCTTGACCCGACCCATTGTATTAAATATATATTGGGGTCCCTAGATATTTTGGGACCCCCGGACTTCATTTGTACATTTCTCTTTCTCGGTTGAATAAACTTCTCTCTGAAGTTCCAGAGACTTCTCACCTACTCGTCCTTCTCTCTACTTTCTCTCTCTATAACTTTCATGATTCATCGGCTTAATCTCGATGTTAACATGGTATCAGAGCCTCGACGACGATCCGATCATGTTTCTGTGTGATTCGTGGTCTTGGATGAAGTCCGTTTCGAGGTTTTGGGGGTGATTTATGAGACCGTTTCGTCGATGATGATTTCAATCTATCGGAGACCTTTTTGAGTGTCTCTTCGTGATATCCAAGTGTGTTTTCCTCTCCTGAACACTCTGGAAAGATTTTGTGATGATTTTGGTTGGTTGATTTTGGGTGACTTATCGGCTTCTAGGGTTTCTGACGGTTTAACCTGAGGTTTTACCGTATTCTGGTGGCTCGATTATCATTTTGTGGACGCTTTGAGTGCATTTCCGACGTTCCTGACCAGATTTCCGGTAAAGTTTCTTTTTTCAAAACTATACCTAGGGTTTCTGTTATTTGAAGGCCGATCTTCTCCGGTTGCGAAGAAGGAGGGTAACTCTGTCCTTATCTCCGATATTATATGTGATTATTTGACTCTGTTCTTGTGAGCATCTGGTGTTGTTTGTGAATAGTTGACCTGACTGTAGTCCGTTTGTTGGTTGTTGTGTTTGAATACTTGTTTTGGTAGTATTCAGTTGTTGAAAAGTTATTCATTTAAGCCAGTTCATTAACTATGGCTTCTAGCACAAACAGTGGTGCCTCCCCAACTGTAGACTCCTCTAGTCCCCTTTTTGTGTACTCGTCTGATGTCCCTGGGGTATCACTTGTTCCCACTCCCTTCTCGGGTAGTGGTTATAGGGGTTGGAGACGCAAAATGCTTGTTGCCTTAACGGCCAAAAATAAAATCAGCTTTGTTGATGGCACATACACCCGACCTGCCACCAATGTGGCTCAACAAAGGTTGTGGGATAGGTGCAACAGTATGGTGCTCTCTTGGTTGATTGCTTCCCTTTCCCCTGCAATTGCTGAATCTGTGCAGTATGATGACACTGCACAAAGCATCTGGTCTCAACTCCAGACCAGATATGGGACTGCAAATAGGACCAAAATATATGAACTGAAAAAGAGAGATGTCCCACACCTCTCGAGGTTCCTCCGATGTAGCTTCTTATTTCAACAAACTGAAAAGTGTGTGGGATGAACTTGATTCTATGTGTGTTAATCATGGTCTAAGGTGTGCATGTGCTGCAAAAGATGGTATAATTCAGGAATGTGATGATAATAAGGTGTTTCAGTTTTTAATGGGTCTGAATGAGGTGTATATGGGAGTCAGGAGTAATATTTTGATGATGCAGCCCCCTCCTTCCCTTGACAATGTCTATAATATTGTCCTCAATGATGAGAAGCAAAGACAAGTTCAGTCTTCTTCTCAATTTGATCCAACCTCTGTCTCTTTCAATGTGCATACAAACAGGCAGCCTGTTGGATTTAACAAGGCCACAGTGTCTGTTCCCCCTCCTCCTTTTAAACAGAGAGTCAGTTTTGATCAAACTAGGGGACCTCTATTTTATCGATACTGTAAAAAGTCTGGACACTTAATTGATAAGTGCTTCAAGCTACATAGGTATCCACAAAGTCCCACATTCAACAAGGGAAGGAGACCTGCTGCTGCCCATCTGAGTACTGGTATGGACTCTCCTATTTCTGATGGACTGTTGTCTGTTCCTCATGGGAATCCTTCTGCTAACCATCAGTCTGCTACGAGCTTAGATGGTCAAAGCTCTGTGATTCCAAGGTTGAGAAAATATGATTATGAACAGCTGATGAACCTGTTACACCAGACCAAGTTGGGAGAATCCACTGCTCAAACTCCTCCTCCCATATATGCTGCAAACTTTGCTGGTACTTTGTTAACTGAGAACCCTATTTCTGATTCCAAACTTTGCTTGCTTACTCACATTAATTCTGTCACCTGGATAATAGATTCAGGTGCCTCTAATCACATGACACATGATAAAAATCTACTCTTTAATATTATACCTCTAACTCTGCCATACCTTGTTACTCTTCCAAATGGCTACAAAGTGAAGGTTACTTGCACTGGCTCCTTTGCCTTAACTCCTTCCATTACTCTTCACAATGTGCTGCTAGTTCCTTCTTTCAAACACAACTTGATTTCTGTTCACAAGTTAGTGACACAGTTACATTGTATAGTTATGTTCACTGAATATTCCTGCTTCCTACACATGATACAGGACCCTTCTCTGAGGAGTCCACTGGATCTTGGTAGACAAGCTGCTGGGCTGTATAAACTAGCTTGGGTTCCTTCTTCCCCTTCTCCCTCTATTACTTGCTTTTTTTAATTCTGTTTGTCTTGTTTCTGTTTCTTGTAATGATAACCAAGTTGTTGCATTGCCTTCTGTGTCTTCTTGTAATGATGACTTTTTGTCTGATCACAAGGCTGTTTCTATGCATTCTCATGTAAATAGTTCCACTTGTAATAATGATTTTACTTCTGATATGAATTACACTTGGCACTTAAGACTTGCACATATTCCTTTTGCCAACATGAAATGCATTTCTGGTCTGCCTTTTCTGTTTGCTTCCAAACAATCCTTTCCCTGTACAGTCTGTCCCATGGCCAGACAAACCAGGCTCCCTTTCCCTGATAGCTCCATTAGAACCTCTAAACCTTTCCAATTGATTCATGTGGACACTTGGGGACCTTATCATACTCCAACCTCATCTGGTTGCAAATACTTCCTTACAATTGTTGATGATTTTTCAAGGGCAACCTGGACACACTTATTGGGATCCAAGAGTAATGCCTTTTCTATGCTTAAGTCCTTCCTTGCCATGGTCAGAACCCAATTTAATGCTGTGGTTCTGACTGTTAAAAGTGACAATGCCTTAGAATTGGGCTCTAGTAATGAGGGCATTTCTTTCTTTAGCAGTCAGGGGATAATCCATCAAACCTCATGCCCTCACACCCCTCAACAAAATGGTGTAGTTGAGAGAAAGCATAGAACTCTTCTTGAGGCCTGTAGAGCATTGCTCTTTCAATCTGGCTTGCCAGTATCCTTCTGGGGGGACTGCTTATTGACTGCCACTTATCTCCTTAACAGAATACCAACAAGATTGCTTAATAACAAGTCTCCTCATGAGATTTTGTATGGCCAAATTCCTTCCTATGCTCACTTGAGGGTTTTTTGTTGCCTGGCCTATGCCACTGTTCCCATTCCTCAAAGGGACAAGTTGAAGCCAAGAGCTATTCCCTGTGTTTTTCTGGGTTATCCTTTTGGCAAAAAGGGTTATATGCTTTATGATTTTGCATCCAAGAAGTATTTGGTCTCCAGGGATGTTCTATTTCATGAATCAGTTTTTCCTTTTAAACATGCCTCTCCCTCTGCTCCTCCCTCTGCTTCTTCTTTTCCTTTTCTTCTCTCTGGAGAACATGATGATATCTCTGATTCTCCCATTCCACTTTCTCCTCCCTCTTCTGACACTCCTGTCCAGATGCCTTTTCCTGCTCCACTCAGTCCTGCTGTTTCCCCTCCTGTTTTGGATCCTCCTCCTTCTGTACCTGCTCCCAGAAAGTCTAACAGACACCATAATCCTCCTTCCTATCTTAAAGATTATGTGTGTCAACTCCCTGAGGGGGGGTGTTGAGATACAAGATGTCCGTGATATGAAGTGTATATACTCAGTGTATATTTATTGTATTTTTGGTATACAATGGTATACAACAAATTGGGCAGTGATGAATGTCTGGTTTGGGCCTCTCCGAGCCCAATCCTTGAGAGTCATATCTGAGCCCATCCGAGACCCATTTATTTTGGGTCCTTGACCCGACCCATTGTATTAAATATATATTAGGGTCCCCAGATATTTTGGGACCCCCGGACTTCATTTGTACATTTCTCTTTCTCGGTTGAATAAACTTCTCTCTGAAGTTCCAGAGACTTCTCACCTACTCCTCCTTCTCTTTACTTTCTCTCTCTATAACTTTCATGATTCATCGGCTTAATCTCGATGTTAACATAACAAGCGTGAGCCACGTTCTTTCTGGTTATGCCACATCAGTGATGAAGTTTGCCATTTTAATGACCCCATCCATCGCTAATAAACCCACTCGATTAAAATACTTGACCCACTTTGTTTAATTTTTACCCTACTTTTCTAACCCCGACCTCGTTTCTTTCTAAACACAACGAGAAATGATCTGATGAACTCAAAACCTAGTGTAATTTTGCCCCAAATCTCGTCGATTAGAGTGTTGATACTCAAGATTGTTGGTTTCTCTTGTATAATCATCGTCTTCCATGCAAAGCCTAATCAAGTTAGTTGACCGCATTATTTGCAAAACAGAAAATTGAAGAAAATCCCTCAAATAAGAAGAAATTCGAACTACTCAAAAAAAGCCCCAAAATCAGATGAACCAAAAGATTATAGAGAAAAATAAGGCTTTGATTCAGATGAAAAGATTTAATTTTGTTCAAAATTTCATATGTTGGCTAGAAATTGTGACTGATCGAAGAAGACAGAGATTTAGAGTTCTTGAAAAAGAGAAGAAGAATTGGATCTAGTAATTCAATTTCGTTGATGGGGCCTCTTTATATATTAAATGTAGTTTTAAATTAATTTCATTTTTTTTAAAAATTCATTTTATCCTTTAAATTTTGTTCAAAACGCGCTCATAAAAGATATGATGTCACGCACTGGGTATGATATAAAAAAGTGTGGAACAAAATTTATTCACAATGTACAAATTTTATGGGGTTTATATGTATTTTGTCTAGTTTCTAGCATTTTGACATGTGCCAAACAAAGATTGATGCGTGTCGATTACTTCCTACGTTGAAAGTAGAGTTGGCCTAAAAAAGATGTAATAATACTAGTTCATAGTTGTACAGGAGAGTCATAGGACCCTTTGCGAAGCATGAGTGTTCATCGTAAATGCGATAACTTTAATGGAGTAGTTATGTAGTATCTCTAAATTGTAACATAACATTATGTTAGGCATTGTAAATCATAAAAGAGAAGAATGATTTTTACACTATTTCACCCTATACATTAAGGTGTTTTCTTGTAGAGTTCATGGATAACATGATGAACAAATATAATGAAAATAAGGCATAAGCTCCTAACGTGTGGAATTTTTTTTTTTTTAATAATCGTGATGTTCAGACCAGTTTACGTATGAAATATACCTTTATTAGTACATGTAGAGCCTTATCGAATATTTCTATCTACTAAAGCCTGAACAAATAAAAAAATTATTAGTACGTGGAGTTTTCTTTGACACACACTTCTCATTTATTATTCACCTATTTTTGTAGAGAGAGAGGTCAAGATAGGGATCAATTTAGGAAATTATGTTACATTTAGGAGGCATAATGTGAATTAACGCAAAATACCGAATTTGTCTTTCTCCAAAATGCTTTAGTGGTTGGGGAAAAAGCGTGTGCGGCTTAACTGTCCACCTCCTTATTGCTAGTTTGTCGCTAATGTTTCATTAAATTATGATATAATCCACATTGAACACATTGTGCTAGGGACTTGCATAAGCAAAAATACTGTTATCAATTTTGTATGGCAATATTTAATTGGAGACCAACGTTTAATATAATTAATTTGTCTCTTAAAATACTAAATTAATAGTTGAAAAGTTACTTACTTCCATTAAGAAAATATCACATAAAATAATAAAAAGCACCTAAACTAATAAATATTTGAACACACTGTAGAATAATACTACGAAACCACATAATTTTTTATAATTATGGATTAAGACATCATGATAGGATTCAAATAGCTGACTCTAATTTTTTTGAGATTGAGACATATATACTCATTGTTTTTATTATGTTATTTGTAAAATCATACCACGTACTTTGAGATGTTCCAAAATAATAAGTGTACGCCAGTATGGTATAAAATTTACTATTTCAATTAATTAACGTATTAAAAAACATATTGTTGGCCAATATTATCAATGCTGCTCTTTGCTGTGCAGCTTCAAATCCAGCTTGTACGTAGATTAATTAGGTGAACAATTTATTAGGTGCGTTTGCTGTTATGTATTATCTTCAATCCACCATATATAATTGCTCACTAACTGCTCTTGTTTCCTCGGTATATCGCTTGTGAATACATTGCATGCTTTTATATCTGAACTATTTAAACCGTTCAAATTATAGAATAATCGATAAAAATATTGATTTAATTGAAAATGTATTTCACACATCAGACAAATATTATTAATATCATTACTAGTAAATAAATTTAGCAAATTAAAATTCCATACAAAATCATGTTACATGTTGCACGAATGAGAGAGTGAGTAAGAGGGTCAAAGCACATTTTCTCCTTAAGAGTTCTGAAAGTGAAGAATGCATACCAATTTATGAGTACATAAGATCGAGATATAGAACAATATTTTCTTGATAGAGTTTCCAATAATTATATTTGTCATTCCCGCATGAAATCCGATTCAAATGATAAAATTTTGAAGTAATTTAATTTGGCCAATAAATCATGAGTTCTCAACTCTCACTAGTTTCAAGTAAAGGTGACCAACGGGTGGGCCGGGCCGGGTCCGGGTCCAAATTTTATGACCCGTCCGGGTCCGGGCCGGTTCGGTCCGGGTTCAATTGGGGGTGGGTTGCAATTGGGCTGGGTTGATCCGGGTCGGGCCGGGTCGGGCCGGGCCGGATTTATTTATTTATTTTTTTTTTGAATTACGTATAGTATAAATATTAAGTTATATTAATACTTTGTAATAATTGAATGAACACAACAAAAGATGGGGAAAAAATTGCACTTATTGCAAGTGCTACTTTATTTCTTAAATTCAAAATTTCAAACTGAAAAACTAAAATGTATCATAATTAGTTTACAATTTACATCAAATGGCTTGCATTGCAATAGCAAGTTCTTCCATATTAATATGAACCTCTGGACCTTCTTCTGGAGTGTTAAATTCGGATGGGTTTCCGTGCGTTAATATATCTCCAAGTTCTTCGTCTTCCGGGCTATCAAGATCTTCCTTTCCTTGATTTCTTCGTTCAGATCTTATCCAATCTCTTAGACACACTAAGACTTCCAAAGCATTGCTTCCCAATGAGTGCCGCGTGTCTCCAAGTTGTTGTCTTGCTTGGCTAAATGCACTCTCGGATGCAACAGTGGAAATTGGGACATTCAGGACATCCCGCGCCATAGCGTAAAGAACGGGAAATTGCTTTGAATTTTCCTGCCACCAGCCTAACGGTGAAAATTCCTTGGTGCGAATTTTCCTGCCACCAGCAGTTGAAGCACGAGCATTATCACATTGAGTTGCATAATAAGTATATAGATATTGTAAATGTTTATTTAGTTGGTTCATAGATTCATACAAATTTGGGCTTTCAGTGGGCCCAATCTCCATATAATTGTATAAAGCATTCATTAATTGTTGACAATCAGACATTTTAATTGAAGGATTTAAAACTGCACCAATTAAGTAAACAGGAGGAATTGGAAAGAAATATTTTTTAAATTTTGCTTGCATACTTGCAACAGCATCCGTATATCTATCTTTCTTCTTAAATTCAAATAGTAGCAAAGAAATTTCAGCTATATGTACTAAAGCCACAGTAATAGTTGGGTAATATGCCCCAGAAAACACAACAGTAACTTTTCTACACGCTCTTTTAGCAGCATTCAACATATTGGAAAATTTAATATATAAGCTAAAATCAAATATGCAATTAAAATATTAAATAAGAGAAAGAGTTGGAGAGAGTGCACCGAATTCGACAATAAATTGAGCACTTGAACAGTTAAACTTCAAGAATGTTGAACACTTGAACTTCAAGAATCAAGCTTCGAATGCCGATTTCCAAATAAGAAATTACGATAAATTAAATTCGGGAAAATAAAGACAATAAAATTATGAAAGTAGAATATGAATTCTTGAAAATTGAAGAGAAGAGAGTGATTGATATTTGCTAATTTGAGAATTGAGAGAGAGATAGATAATTTTGAGTGAGGAAATGAAGAAGAGGGGAGGGTATTTATAGATTTTTAGAAGGGTTATTAATGTAATTTAATAAAAACAAAAAAAAAAACAAAAAAGGGCCAAAAATGCAAAAACACCCGTTGGCCAACGGTTCTGGACCGTTGCCAACGGGCAAGTGGGCCCCAGCAGTTAAAAAAATTTTTTTTTTTTTTAAAAAAAAATTTTTACTGTTATAACCGGTCCGGGTTGGCCGGTTCGCCCGGTATTTCTCTTCCCGGGCCGGTCCGGTCCGGGTTAATTGCCCGGTAAGGCCTTACGTCCCAACCCCCTTCCCCCCCTAACCCAGCCCGGCCCCCCCGCACTAAACCGGTCCGGTCCGGGCCAGTTTTGACCGGGCCGGTCCGTGCCGGTCCCGGGTCAACCCGGCCCGGTTGACACCTATAGTTTCAAGTTTAATTACTAATTGTCATTTATTTTATTATTGTGTTGTGAACAGTCGACAGTATATTAGAATTTCACGATTTTCTGTAAAAATAGATACGATAGAACATACTATTGGACTTTAAAGTAATGGGCTTAAAACACATTAAGCATTGTGGTTTAAAGTTTAAGAGTGTGAATTGAAAATGGTGGGAAATAAAGTGAAGGGAAATAAAAATTTGAATGAAGTGAGCTGTTGTCTTGAACTTTGTCCCTCATTGGTGAGGGACAATTACATTTGTGTGTATGTATGTATGTGTGTGCGTATATATATATATATATATTTGGCTCGGCTTTGGCCTTTTTTTTATTTGCATTTGGATTTGTCAAATGATCGATCGATAAGTTTATTTTTGGACAAAATTTATTTAATTAATTATTTAATAATTAATTAAATATTAGTTAGTTAGCCGCTGTCCGGGCGTGACCTCGCCAGAACACTGGTGCAGATTATTCTGAAGGCCACTCTGGGCGCGGTCCTGGCATAACCGCCGCAGGACGCATAAACTTCTAAACAGACGCTTTTTTCAGAACAAACAACACACCTCTTCCAATAATTGCCAAAAATTCTGAGGCATGACTTCGTTTTTAACACATTGAAAAATTACAGAACTTCCTTCTTTCTGAAAATACTACATTCTAATTCGCAATCTCTCTATCTCAATTGTAAGTGCAATTTTGCTACGTTCTTTGAGTTCGTTGGTATCCTGCAGTTTGTATTGCGACTGTTGCAAGAAAGTTTATTCCGTTTCTTCCTGGGAGGATTTAATCTATTACCTTGGCAGCGTGTGAGGGGGTTAAAATTCCTTAAGGGTGCACAAGCAAATTGTGGACTCAAAATCTTTCTTATTCTTTACTGTTTTCCAGTTTTTTATTCTTCTAACAGTTTTCTGATTTTGTTTTTTAACACAGTAGCGTTCACAAGCATAAGGAATTTTATACTATCGTTTCTATATTGAAATATATATTAAACTTTTATCTATATTTTGTATACTGCTTTGGAGACTAAAGCCTTCGTGCTTTCTACTCCAATAATTGTAGTATCCGGTTTAAAGTATATAAAAACTTTGCCGGAATAATAAACGTACGAGTTTGAAGTATATACTAATTTCATCATTATTACGTATTGTATGTTTGGTTTTGTATTCATTTTGAAGATATCAAAACTTCATTGATTTAACAAAGTTCTATTATGTTTCCAACTCTACAGAAATATGACGATTGAAAACCAAATTAATGGAAATGTTGCGGGAATGGGTGCTACTATTGCGAGAGTTGTTGCCTCGTCAAGCCGTTCAACTCCTGCTCATGCTATGGCTTCAGCAGAAAAATCCGGAAAGTTTTCCGGTATTGACTTCAAACGTTGGTAAATGAAGATGCTATTCTATCTTACTACATTGAGTTTCCAGCGTTTCATCAAGGATGATCCCCCGGTCCTGCCAGAAGGCACTCCGGATGATGAACGATTTTTTATAACTGAAGCATGGAAACATTATGATTTCTTATGCAAAAACTACATTTTGAGTAGTTTGGAAGATAGCTTGTACAATGTCTATAGAGAATTATGGAATGCACTTGAGAAGAAGTACAAGACTGAGGATGCCGGAATTAAGAAGTTCGTGGCTGCAAAGTTTTTGGATTTCAAGATGACTGAAACTAGGTCGGTCATAACTCCAGTCCAAGAATTACAAGTCATTGTCCATGATCTCCTTGCTGAAGGTATGGTAAAAAATGAGGCCTTTCAAGTCGTTGCTTTCATTGAGAAGTTACCTCCATTGTGGAAGGATTTTAAGAACTATCTTAATTACAAGCGGAAGGAAATGACACTAGAAGACTTGATTGTTTGTTTGAGGATAGAAGAAAATAAAAATCTTGAAAAGAAGTCATGTGGAAACTCGACAATAATAAAGGCAAACGTTGTTGAGGAGGCGCCACAAATAAGAAGAGAAAGAAGGCTTCTGGACCAAAGAATTACCCAAGCAAGAAAAAGTTCAAGAGTAATTGATACAACTGTGGAAAATCTGGACATAAGGCCGTGGATTATCGTGCACCAAATAATGATAAGAAGAAAAAGAATCAAGCTACAATGATTGAAAATGCTGAAGAAATGGAGGACTTGTGTGCCATGTTATCTGAATGCAACTTGGTAGAAAATCCTAAAGAATGATGGATAGATTATGGAGCTACCCGCCATGTTTGTGCTAACAAGGAGTTATTTTCTTCTTATGCCCCCGCAGGACCCGACGAGACAATCTTTATGGAAAATTCATCTACAGCCAAAATTGAAGAAGTTGGAAAGATTGCATTGAAGATGACGTCGGAAAAAATAGTGACTCTAAACCAAGTTCTCCATGTTCCAGAAATTCGCAAGAATCTTGTTTCTACCTCATTTCTTGTCAAGAATAGATTTAAATGTATTTTTGTTCTAATAATGTTGTAGTAAGTAAAAATGACGTGTATGTAGGAAAATATTACCTGAATGAGGGCTTTTTAAAGCTAAGTGTAATAGCAGTTCCTATCAATAAAGTTAATGTTTCCTCTTACTTATTTGAGTCAAACACTTTAAGGCATTCACGTTTAGGTCACGTAAACTTCAAAGTATTGCGAAAATGATAAATTTAGAAGTATTTCCAAGATTTGATTGCATTAATTCCAAATGTCAAATATGTGTGGAATCAAAGTATGTTAAGCATCCTTATAAGTCTGTTGAAAGGAATTCAAGTTTTTTAGACTTAATTCACACAGATATTTGCGACATGAAGTCAACACCATCTAGCGGTGGAAAAAATATTTTATTACTTTTATTGATGATAGCACGAGATATTGCTATGTTTATTTACTTAATAGTAAAGATGGGGCAATTGATGAATTCAAGCAATACAAGAGTGAAGTTGAAACACAACTAAATAAAAGGATCAAAATAATAAGAAGTGATAGGGATGACGAATATGAATCTCCTCTTGAATAAATATTTTTGGAAAATGGCATTATTCACCAAACAGCTGCCCCTTACTCTCCACAATCTAATGGAATTGTGGAGAGAAAGAATCGAACGTTGAAGGAGATGATGAATGTGTTGCTGATAAGTTCTGGCTTACCACAGAACTTGTGAGCTGAAGCTATACTTATAGCTAACCGAATAATCAACCGTATAACTCATAGTAACACACAGTCCATTCCTTATGAAAATTGGAAAGGAAGGAAGCCCATCTTGAAATACTTCAAAGTGTGGGGGTGTTTAGCTAAGGTACAAGTTCCTAACCTAAAAGGGTTAAGATAGGTACAAAAATGATTGATTGTGTATTTATGGGATATGTAACCAATAGCAAGGTAAATCTTTTTCTGGTTCATAAATCAGAAAATCCTGAGATTTACGTTAATACAATAATAGAATCAGATAATACTGAATTCGTTGAAACTATTTATCCGTATAAAAAGGAAAGTGAAGTGATCTACCAAAGTCAAAACGACCTCAGGAGGAAATAACAGATAGTATGCCTAATGAGGAAAATTCGAGAAGAAGTAAATGTTAAAGGACATCTACTTCATTCGGTCCAGATTTTCTGACTTTGAGCCTCGTACCTTCAAGGAAGTAATGTCTTCCTCAGAAGCACAATATTGGAAATAAGTTGTCAATAGTGAAATAGAATCCATATTGAGCAATCATACATGGGAATTGGTTGATATTCTTTTAGGTAACAAAACATTGGGTTCTAAATGGATTTTCAAGAAGAAAATGAATGACGGTGGTACTATTGACAAATACAAGGCAATACTTGTTGTCAAAGGATTTAGACAACGAGAAGGTCTTGATTATTTTGACACATACTCGCCGGTAACAAGAATTATATCTATTCGAATGCTAATAGCGTTAGCTGCCCTATATGGTCTTCAAATCCATCAAATGGATATAAAGACAACCTTCTTAAATGGTGAGCTAGAGGAAAAAATTTACATGAATCAACCTGAAGGATTTGTAGTTCCGAAAAAAGAAAAGAAGGTGTGTCGACTTGTTAAGTCCCTTTATAGACCAAAACAAGCACTCAAGTAATGGCATGCGAAATTTGACCAAAGAATGTTGTCAAATGGCTTTAAGATTAATGAATGTGATAAATGTGTTTACATTAAGAACGTTCCAAATCATATAGTCATTGTTTGCTTATATGTTGATGATATGCTAATAATGAGCAAAGACATTGCCGAAATTCAAGCTACTAAGCGTATACTTGCTAGTAAGTTTGATATGAAAGACTTAGGAGTTGCCGATGTAATTCTAGGAATTAAAATCCAGAGGACTCCTCAAGGTGTAGCTTTGTCTCAATCACATTATGTGAAAATGGTACTTAAAAATTCAAACACTTGGAATTTATAAGTGCAAGAACTCCAATTGACTTAAACTATCATCTTATAAAGAATAAAGGTGAAATTACGTCTCAATTGGAGTATGCTCGTGTATTGGGAAGCTTAATGCACATCATGAACTGTACACGACCTGATATAGCTTGTGCAATAAGTAAACTTAATCGATTCACAAGTAATCCCAACAAACATCACTGGGTGGCAATAAAACGAGTTCTGGGATATTTGGATCATACCCAAGACTACGCTTTGAACTACAATAAATATCATGCAGTTATCGAAGGATATAGTGATGCAAATTGGATAACTGGCTCAATAGAAACAAAGTCCACAAGTGGATATATTTTTACTGTTGATGGAGGAGCAGTATCTTGGAAGTCCAAACAGACGTGTATCGCTCACTCTACAATGTAATCGGAGTTTATATAAAGCCGGTAAAGAAGCTGAATGACTTCGAAATTCTTAGAAG
The DNA here is from genome assembly GCA_034376525.1 of Nicotiana benthamiana. Taxonomy (NCBI): domain Eukaryota; kingdom Viridiplantae; phylum Streptophyta; class Magnoliopsida; order Solanales; family Solanaceae; genus Nicotiana; species Nicotiana benthamiana. The sequence goes on along the minus strand of CM067334.1, from coordinate 122,145,883 downwards.
ACATTCCGTTCTGGACAAAACCTTTGGCTCATATTTGCATACATTGCAATAGTGAGGCTGAAATAGGACGGGCAGGGAGCGTTATGTATAACGAAAAGTCTCTCCATATAAGACGAAGACATAACACCGTAGACAACTACTTTCTAGTGGAATTATCACTATTGATTATGTATGATCAAAGGATAATGTGGCAGATCCGCTTACAAAAGGCTTAACTAGAGAGGGAGTTGAGAAATCATCTAAGAGAATGGGACTATGGCCGAGGACAAGTCAACATAGCGGTAACTCTACCTAGAATTTTGGATGTTTTGAGATCTAGGTTCAAGGAGCTCAAACAAAGTTGTGATTGACCGGTTCAACATTGTTAAAGTAAAATCTTTGGTCCCTTCTCGTGATGAAGACAATGTTCAGTAACAAGGATATAATTTTACACATTCTTTAATGATTACCTAAGTTTGATGTGGTATTTATCAAATAGTGTCAATCTAAAGGTTTACACGTTTAGGAATCACCTATGTAAGTGTGAAGTGGACGCCGCTTCAATGAGAATTCTGTAAGGCTAATTTTCTACGCACTTATGAAACCAGGCGGTGTCATGGCTGAAACGAACACAACAATGAGAACCAAAAGACGGTTAACGGTTGGTTGTGCGCCATATGATTGTTTAGGTATACACTAAAGTTTGACGGTTCAACGATATCAAATCTACCAATTGACTGAGTATATCCGACATATATTTACTACGGAAAGTTCAAAGGAAAACTTACTTATCCAGATACAATTAATTCTTAATTGCAAATCACACAGCTGTAATCTATGATCATTCTTGTTACAGCCATTCCCATTCATGTGGGGGATTGTTGGACTTTAAAGCATTCGGCTTCAAAGACTTTAAGTATTGGGCTTTAAAGTCTAAGAGTGTGAATTGAAAATGGTCGGAAATAAAATGGAGGGAAATAAAAATTTGAATGAAGTGAGATTTTTTCTTGAACTTTATCCCTTATTGTGAGGGAAAACTACATTTGTGTGTATATGTAGAATCACTTCTTCGGCTTGGGCTTGGGCTTCAAATTTGAATTTGGATTTGAATTTGCCAAATGATCGATCGATAAGATTATTTTTTGAAAAAATTTAGTCAGTTAGTTAGCCGCTGTCCGGGCGTGACCGTGCCAGAACACTGTTGCATATTATTCTGAAGGCCACTCTGGTCGCGGTCCTGGCGTAACCGCGGTAGGACCGCGGCAGGACGCGTAAACTTTTGAACAGACACCTTTTCCAAAACAAATATCACACCTCTTCCAATAATTGCCTATAAATTATGAGGCGTGGTTTCGTTTTTAACACACTGAAAAATTACAGAACTTTCTTCTTTATGAAAATACTGCATTCTAATTTGCAGTCTCTTTCTCTCAAATTAGTAAGTGCGATTTTGCTCCGTTCTTTGAGTTCGCTGGTATCCTGCAGTTTGTATTACCGCTATTGTAGGAAGGTTTATTCCGTTTCATCCTGGGAGGATTTAATCCATTACCTTGGCAACGTGTGAGAGGGTTAAAATTCCTTAAGGATGCACAAGCAAATTGTGTTCTCGGAATATTTCTAATTCTTTAATTTACTTTTTTTTAATATTTTATTCTTCTAACAATTTTCTGATTTTGTGTTTTAACACACTTGCGTTCACGCATACCTTAGAAGTTAGAATATTAGATATATTAAATATGTAATTTGATCAATGAATCTGTAATGACAGGACTTTTACTTGTAATTAAATAAGCTTAATGTGTGCTGAGAATTTAATATATTGTTAATTAGAAGCATCTTTTAGGAATATAAATTGATCCTTGTGGAACAGTTAGGTTCCTTAAGACCACTAAAATAAAATATACTAATAACATATAGATATGACTTTGATTTTCATCTTTCATCTAGTTTATATCTATATTTATGTCTCTACTATATTAAAAGTACGAAGGTCTTTAACGATTGTTCGTCTTTTTTATTTTAAAATTCAAATTTAACATGGGACAAAGTAGTAATTTAATTATTTTTTAAAATTTATTAAATATTTCTTATTTGAACTATATAAAAACTCCTAAATATATGGGAATCTAAAAAAGAATAAATTTTACTTATAGAAATCCTCTCCATAGAAGTCTTCTATAAATATACCACATTGACTTTGTTAGATTATTTTTACTTTAATAAACAAAGAAAAGCTTAATCTATAGGTAAGAATCTTTCGAATAACAATTTGTTTCCAACATAAGACGTGAGGTTGTCACACTTCGAGGAGGAGTAAAATTGTATATATATCCTTTTCAAAACCAAAGAAATCTTTAGGACTATTGTAGTTTCGTTATTACAAGACGACTAGATAACGTTTCCTTTTTTATTTAACTTTATAGATCTATTTCATTGCTTTGTATATTTATAATTTCCTGGTGTAAGTTTTGCAATGTGCAAGTCAAAAACTTTTCTTGTGTGTGATTTATATATTTAATATTCTGGTCGTATTTTTTTTGGAGTAGATCAAATCTTATTCCTTCATCAATGATATTCTCAACTTTATACGGAGGTAAATTTATATAGCTTTAGATTTAAATTGATATGTATTACATATGTTTCACGCTCCAAAAATATCAGTGATGTCTTAATTTGTGGCTCTCAGGCAGATTTAATATAAGTATATTAGAATCTTTAAAACGCAAGCATATGTTTCCATAAAGAGGTAATAAATTTAGTCTTTTATTTAATTTATATTGGTATATGTTAGTTAACTACTGATCATTTTATATTTGGAAAAGGGTCAGAACTGCTCTTAACGTATTGACGCCAGGTTAAAAATGCCATTCGTTAATCTATTTTGAAGAAAATGCCCCTACCGTTAAAATTCTGGCATATTTGTGCCCCTAACGTATTGACTCCAGTTTAAAAATGCCCCTAGCGTTAACCTATTTTGAAAAAAATGCCCCTACCGTTTTAAATATAAGTACAGTCAGTTGTTACACTTAGGGGCACAAATATGCCACATTTTTAACGGTAGGGGCATTTTCTTCAAAATAGGTTAACAGAGGGCATTTTTAACCTGGAGTCAATACGTTAGGGACAGTTCTGACCCTTTTTCCTTTTATATTCTGTGTGTTTGTTCTCTTTGAATGCGAATACGCAATATGCAGTACGTCATCACATGACACAAGGACTTAAACATTTGAATCCTTGAGATTTCTTAAGTTATTTTGAACCCAAACAATCATTTGAGCATTCTGTACCAAACAAGATTTCTTTCTTTTATTGAGTTTGCTAAATGAGATAAACATTCGTTACTTTCAGGAATTTACACTTTTTCCTTTATTTTTTTATGTTATAACTCAAATATGATAGTTTAATAATATTTATGTAATTTCTTAAAATTATTTATTCATCTATACTATATTAAAAACACGAATTCCTTAGTGAAATGTCATTCGCCTTTTATTCTTTAAAAATAGTTTTTACATTGGATATAATTGTAATTTAAGTTATTTTTGTAGGATATTAAAATCAACTAAAATTTTGATAATTAAATCTTTCTTTATTTGAGCTATGTAGACATTTCTAATGTTCGGACTTTCAAATTCATTAAAATTTACCTTATATAATTATCTATTTCTTAATTAAATTATGTAACAAAACTACAATTCCTTACATCTTTTTGTTTTAATGTGATATGTCCTACGTACCTAATATAATTTCAAAATACACTTACTACATGTATTTGTTTGTGGTAAAATACATTTGTTTTTGTGAAAAATCATAATTGTCGAAATACAAAACTTTAGCATGTTTTCATTTAGAAGATCGGTTCATCACAAAAGTATCCCATCAGTTAATGTAATGTTATGTTTAAAATTCTTTTAGCTAGCTAAATTGTCCTAGATTGACAACTTATTCTTTAATTTAATCTTGAACTTTAAAACTAAAATCATGCAAAATAAGGAGGACTTGAACATTTTTTATATAAAAAGAAGAGTATTTCATGTTCTTCATCATCAACTTTTTGATAGTGTCACTTAGAAGGAAGTAAATTTGCTTGTGATTCAAGGTGAATTTTCTACCATTTAAGTTATTCTTGAAGTTATGCAATGATAAACGGTGATGTATTCTTCACACACAATTGCAAATTAAAATGCTTTCAGTTATGATTTTTATTAACAATGTTCCTTGTATGATTATCAATCTGAAATTTGTTTATTTATAATTTTAGTATCGTTTGGGTCATGTATTCCGTAACAGAGGGGCTTCAAGTTCTTAGGAAGAGCCGTACAAGACAACTCAAGACAGATTCAATCTAGAGCACCGCCGGGTTCATCAAAAAATGAAAGAGAGCAAGTAGTCTGAATTTCGCGAACAACAGTGACAAAGGTGATTAGGCATTATAATTCATACCAACCAAAAATCTTATTGTCACTATCCGTATTTTTCCACCATCGAAAATTGTGATGGCGCCTACTATCAGAGTTAGGCACAAATATTCAAAAGGTTTTTCTAATGACATTTTACAATATAAATAATCGGAAGCAATTAAATGAATGCGGAAGACATTTAAGCTTATACAACTGAAATCAAAATGCGGAAGTTGAAATACATTTCTACCTAGAGTTTGGTGTCACTAGCTCACGGACAGCTATAGAGTACTAAAAACAAGTCTGAAATGAAATTTCATAATATTTGTCTCGATACAAAGAAAACATTATGAAAACATATAAGGGACTTCGGCCTACGAATGCCAGCTAGGCTACCTCATAAGTCCTTAGACTGAAAACAGCTCCCGCTCAATACTGCTACTGCAGTCCAAAAGCTGCTCCCTGATCTGTGCAAAAAGATGCACATAGTGTAGTATCAACATAACCGACCCCATATGCTGGTAAGTGCCTGGCCTAACCCTGGCGAAGTAGTGACGAGACTATACAGGACCTACCAAAAACAACATGTGCAGATATATATGCAATAGCAGAAAATATACAGAATTTAAACAACAAAGAGGGAGAGGGGCATACTATGGGGTGTAACAATTCATATATATAATCAACGAGCAAAGAAATGGAACTGTACAATAACATCAACTAAAGAAAAGAGGTAAATCAACAACCGCGAGACACCAACCTTCGTCCTTTTACTCTCATCCTTACTAATACAGTCAAATAAAGTGCACGACATTATTCTTCGTGCTTTTCCTCACATAACTCTCATATCAAGGCACATAATAACCCTTCGTGCATAATTATTCAAAACATGGCACGAAATGACCATTCATGCATAAGTATCAAAACATGGCACGGAATGACCCTTCGTGCACACTCACTTTTCCTCACCCAATCAACAGTCAAAACCAATTGAGGTGAGGGGATAGACAGCAATATATAAAATCCCGGCAAGGGATAACAAAACAACAATTAGGTCCCGGCAAGGGTACAACAAACGGCTCAAATATCCCAGCAAGGGAGAATACATATAATAATAAACTACACGTCCCGGCAAGGGAAATAATTACCACACTTTCTCTTTTGGTCACTTCTTTCTCAATCACCTTATTCACCTTCGAGCCAACGCTCCAAAAGTGCACAAATCATAATTCTTCCTCAAACTCTTCACATTATATGAAAATTATAAATTTAACAAGGAAGAAGTATCACAAAATTCGAATAACACAATTAAGACTCACGGTCATGCTAGACTCCGGTGTATAAATACTCATCACCATGCCTATACACCGTACACAACAATTAGCAAATAGCAACCAACACCCTAATCCTATTCCCTCAAATCAAAGTTAGAACAAACACTTACCTTGGTCCAAGAATAGAAATCAACTCTCTAATACCGTCGTTCCTCTACAATCCGACTCTGAAACAACGTTATCTAGGCATAATTAGTTTAATAATATCAATAAGGACTCAAAAACATAATCCCATCCTAGGAATGCAATTCTTAGCATTCTTCCACAAATATCAAAATTCGATGTCGGGCCCACATGGTCCAAACTCGAGGCTCGGACCAGAATCCACTCACCCATAACCCCACGATTTAAAATATATAATTTATTTTAAGAAAATTGAGGTTGACTCACCTAAAATTCCCAAAAACCTAACTCTACCCAAAACCTCTAATTTCTACTTTGATTTCATATTTTTAGGTCTAGGATTTCAATAATTAATGAAGGAGAGTGAAGGAATTAGGTGAAAAATTACTTACCCAAAAGGCTTTGGTGAAGGAGAGCTTCAAATTTCGTCCTAGAGCTTTGGAGAAGACAAGTTTTGAGTAAAATGGGAGAGTTCACGAAATGGCTACTGTTTTGGAGTTTTAAAATTAACTGGGTAGAAATTTCCTTATGCGATCGCAGGAGAAGGGATGCGATCGCATAGGGTAAGTTAGGCTGGTTACTACGATCACGTAAAAGCGGATGCGACCACATATAAGAGAGGGAAGGGGGGGGGGGGGGGCTGGTTCTCATTCAATGTGATCGTGTAAAGGGGAGTGTGATCGTGTAAGGAGACGGATCTGGGCATCGCAATCGCGGACAGAATATTTGCGATCGCGTAGAGGAAAGTAGGGCTCCACATCCTAACATTATGCGATCGCAAAAGTACTATTGCGATCACATAGAGCAATTACTTGGGCTGCAACAAATCAGATTTTTCTGCAGCATTTCCTAAGTTTAAAACCCCCGAACCACCTCCAAAATCACTCCCGAGCCCTCGGGGCTCCAAACAAGACAAACACACTAACTCAACAACATCATACGAACTTACTCGAGCAATCAAATCGCTAAAATAATATCAAAATCAACGAATCATGCCCAAAATCATCATTTTCATTTCAAACTTCTTAAACTTCTAACTTTAGATATTTATGTTTGAAACACGTCAAAGACGTTCAAGTTCGACCAAATTTTACAGGAAGTGCTTGACACATATTTAAGACCAGTACCGGGCGCCGGAACCAAAATAAGGGCCCTATACCAATATTTTCTAACTCATTGTCATTTCAAAATTCCGTTTCATTTTCAGAAAACAGTTTCGTTCAAAAATTCATTACTCGGGCTCGGGACATCGGATTTTGATTCCGGGAATACGTCCTAGTCCTCTATTTTCCTATGGACCCTCCGAGACTGCCACATCTCGGGTCTGGGTCCGTTTACCTAAATGTTTACCAAGTCAACTTTAACAATATTAATATCAGAATTAATCAAATTTTTCATAGAATTCATATTTTTCAGCATAAGAGCTTTCCATCTACGCGCCCGGACTGTGCATGCAAATTGAGGAAACCAAAAGTGAGGTTTTCAAGGCCTCGGAAGCATGGAAAAAGGGAGAAATCTGGTAATGACCCTTTGGGTCGTCACACTCTCCACCTCTAAAGCAACCGTTTGTGCTTGAACGGACAAAAGAAAGAAGTAGATGAGTCGGAAAATAGACGAGGATAACGGCTTCGCATATCTGACTCGGACTTCAGGTCGATGCCTTTGGAGGCTGACCTCTCCATATAAACACGCACTGAAGGAAAGCTCTTCCACCTCAACTATCGAACCTGCAAGTCTAGGATAGCCAGTGGCTCCTCCTCATAAGACATATCCTTGTCCAACTGGACTGTGTAAATCTAACACGTAGGGTAGATCACCGTGATACCTCTGAAGCATGGATACGTGAAGAAATGGATGCACGGCTGACATGCTAGGTGACAAGGCAAGTTTATAAGCCATCTCTCCCACACAATCAATCTCAAATAGTCCAATGAACCTAGTGCTAAGCTTGCCCTTCTTCGCGAACCATTTCACATCCTTCATAGGAGACACTCGGAGCAATACTCGCTAACCAACCATGAAAGCCACATCCCAAACATGGCGATCTGCATAACTCTTCTGCCTAGAATGAGCTGTCCGAAGTCTATCCTGAATGATCTTGAACTTATCCAAGGCCTCTTGGACTAAATCTGTACCCAATAATCGAGATTCTCCGGGCTCAAGCCATACAACTAGAGACCGACATCGCCTACCATATAACACCTCATACGGAGCCGTCTGAATGCTAGATTGGTAGCTGCTGTTGTAGGCGAATTCTCCAAAAGATAAAAACTAGTCCCACGAGCCTCCAAAATCAATAACACAGGCCGGAGCATATCCTCCAATATACGAATTGTCCGCTCGGACCGTCCGTCCGTCTGAGGATGAAATGCTATGCTCCATGTAACCTGTGTGCCCAACTCCTGCTGGAGTGCTCTCTAGAAGTGCGAGGTAAATTATGTACCCCGGTCCAACATGATAGATTCCGGCACCCTATGAAGGCGAACAATCTCTCTGATGTCGAGCTCAGCTAACCTCTCTTATGAATAAGTGGTTGCAACAGGAATAAAATGCACTGACTTGGTCAGCCTATCAACAATGACCCAAATCGCATCAAACTTCTTCCGAGTCATCGGATGTCTAGTAACGAAATCCATATTAATCCTCTCCCACTTCCACTCGCGGAGCTCAATTCTTTGAAATAAACCACCGGGCCTCTGATGCTTGTACTTAACCAGCTGACAGTTCAAATAACGAGACACATATGCAACAATATATTTCTTCATTCTGCGCCACCAATAGTGCAGCCTCAAATCCTGATACATCTTCGCGGCGCCCGGATGAATAGAATAGCGAGAACTATGGGCCTCCGCTAAGATCATCTCTCGAATACCATCAACATTGGGCACACGAACTTGCCCATGCAATCTCAGTACACCATCATCACCCAAGGTCAGCTTCTTGGAACCTCCACGCTGCACCGTGTCTCTCAAGACACACAAATGTGGATCATGAAACTGCCGCTCACGTATACGCTATAATAACGAAGATCGAGCAACTATGCAAGCTAAAACCCCGCTAGGCTTAGAAATATCCAACCTCACAAATCGATTGGCCAAGGCCTGAACATCCAAAGCAAGCGGTCTCTGGCTGACCGGAATATAAGCAAGACTACATATGTTGGCGAACTTCCTACTCAATGCATCGGCCACCACATTGGCCTTCCCCGGGTAGTATAAGATAGTAACATCATAGTCTTTCAAAAATTCCAACCACCTCTTATGTCTCAAATTTAACTCTTTCTGCTTGAATAGATATTGAAGACTCTTGTGATCAGTGTAAACCTCACACGTCACACCATATAGATAATGCCTCCAAATCTTCAAGGCATGAACAATGGCTTCCAACTCAAAATCGTGAACTATATAATTCTTCTTGTGGATCTTCAACTGTATCGAAGCATAGGCAATAACTATGCCATCCTGCATCAATACTATTCTAACTCTAATACAGGAAGCATCACAATAAACTGTATAAGGCCCTGAACCCGTGGGCATAACCAATACCGGTGCCGTAGTCAGAGCTGTCTTGAGCCTTTGGAAGCTCGCCTCACACTCCTATGACCATCTAAACTAGGCACCCTCCTGGTTAAATCTTGTCATCGGAGCCGCAATAGATGAAAAATCCTCTAAGAACTAACGGTAGTAACCTGCTAACCCCAAGAAACTCCAAATCTCTGTAGCTGAAGCTGGTCGAGGCCAGTTATTGACTGCCTCAATCTTCTTCGGGTCCACCTGAATACCCTATGCTGAAACAATGTGACCCAGAAATGCAACTGAGATCAACCAGAACTCGCACTTCGAAAACTTGGCATACAACTAACTATATTTTAGAGTCTGAAGAATCACTTCGAGGTGCTGCTCATGCTCCTCCTAACTGCAGGAGTATATCAGAATATCGTCAATGAAGTCAATCACGAACAAGTCCAAATACGGCCTGAACACCCGGTTCATCAACTCCATGAACATTGTTGGGGTATTAGTCAACCCAAATGACATGACTAAAAACTCATAGTGCCCATACCGAGTGCGAAATGCTATCTTAGGGACATCAGACGCCCTAATCCTAAGCTGATGGTAACCAGGTCTCAAATCTATCTTTGAAAACACCCTAGCCCCCTGAAGCTGGTCGAATAAATTGTTGATCCTCGGTAGTTGATACTTGTTCTTTATCATCACCTTGTTCAATTGCCGGTAATTAATGCACATCCTCATAGACACATCCTTTTTCTTTACAAATAACACGGCGCACCCCAAAGCATTACATTGGGTCTATGAAACCCTTAGCAAATCCTAGAGTTGCTCCTTTAACTCTTCGAACTCTGGCGGGGCCATGAGATATGGCAGAATGGAAATGGGCTGAGTGCCCGGAGCCAATCAATATAGAAATCAATATTCATGTCGGGCGGCATACCCGACAGGTCTGAAGGGAAAACCACGGGGAACTCCTGAACAATATGAACAAAATCAATAGATGGGATCTCTGTGCTGGAGTCGCGAATATACACCATATAAGCTAGACACCCCTTCTCGTCCATGCGTCGAGCCTTAACATATGAAATAACACTGCGGGTGGCATGACCTGGGGTCCCTCTCCTCTCTAATCAGGGCAAATCTAGCAAAAGCAAGGTCATAGTCTTGGCGTGAAAAACCAAGATAGCATGATACGGAGAGAACCAATCCATCCCCAATATGACGTCGAAGTCCACCATATCTAAGAGCAATAAGTCAACACGGGTCTCAAGACCCTCAAATGCTATCACACAGGAGCGATGCACTTGGTCGACCACTACAGAATTACCACCGGTGTAGATACATAAACAGGAACACTCAAGGCATCCCTAGGCATAACCAAGTATGGTACAAAATAAGATGACACATATGAATACGTAGACCCATGGTGAAATAGCACGGAAGCATCTCTATCACAGACTAGAATATTACCTGTAATCACATCTCTGATGGCTCGGCCTCTGGCATGGCTGGCAAAGCATAACACCAGGGGCTGGGCCCCACATCCCTGAACTATGTCTCTAGGATGATTGACTACTGGCTGACCCCTACCTCTAGTAGTTCGATATCCACCTCTACGGTCCCTACCTCCACCTCTATGATCCCTACCCCCTCCTCTAGCTGGCTGGGCAAGCTGTGGATCACCTGGTGCCTAAATCACGGTGCGAGGACCTTGCTGCTGAGAATTACCTGAGGCTCAAGGGCAAAATCTGACAATATGACTCGAGTTACCACAACCATAACATGCCCTCAGCTGCTGAGACTGCTGGCCCTGTCGACATGTATGTCCTCCCCAAAAGCTCTGAAGTGGTGGTGCACTAATGAGGGCTGGTGGTGCACTGAAGGACTGTTGATCCGAATAATGCCGCTGAGAACCACCACCACTTGGAGTACCATGAGAGACCTCGAGTGCTGACTTAAAGGGCCTCGGAGGATGGCCTCTACCATAAAAATCTCTACCTCCAGATGAGGTACCACTGAACCTACAAGAATGACGAGACCTCTTATCATACCCCTAACCACCTCCCCGTGTAAGTGCCATCTCTATCCTACGGACCACATTGGCCGCCTCCTGAAACAAATATCACTCCTGGCTCCATAGCCATCTGGAGACAGATCGGCTTAATCAACCCATCAATAAATCTCCGCACCCTCTTGTGACGACCCGACACGTCGTCTTTTGTATCTCTGTCCTGTTATCCCCGTAATATGTTTCCGCGTGTGTTATTATATGTGTTTGGCGAGTTTGAAGTGTTTCAGATTGAATTTGGATAGAAATGAGACAAATAGTTTCTTTAAGGAATTTTTGAGTTGGAAAAGTCAACAGGACGTTGACTTGTGAGTTAGAGGGCTCAGAATGGATTTCCGATGGTCCGGCTAGCTTCGGGAGATGATTTCTCACTTAGAAGAGCAATCAGAATTGAATTTGGAGGTCCGGTGTAGAATAAGGCTTGAATTGACGAAGTTTGAATTTTTGCGGATTCCGGTTGATAGGTGAGATTTTGATCCGAGGTTCAGAAAGGAATTCCGAGAGTTGTAGTAGCTTCGTTAGGAGATTTTGTATATGTCCGCAATTTTTCAGGTCAATCGGACGTCGTTTGGTGATGTTTTGGATTGAAAGAAAATTTTGAAAAGTTCTTACGAAATTTGGGCTTGGATTTGAAGAATATTGTGATTTTTGATGTTAATGATAGTGTTCTTACGGCTCAAACAAGTTTGAATGAGGTATTTGGTCATAGTTGTGTTTTTGGTTTGGACCCCGGGGGCCTCGGGGTGATTCCGGATGGTTAAACGAGGGATTTTTGGAGTTAAGCATAAAAAGGACCTGCTTCTTCTGGTATTTCTGCGGAAGCGGGCTAGGGACCGCTTAAGCGGTGTCCGTGGAAGCGGACAAGTAGCCGCAAAAGCGGCCAAGGGGAAGGTCAGAGACCGCATAAGCGATCAGGTGCACCGCGTATACGGGAGTTGCAAAAGCGGTGTAGCGACTGCAGAAGCGCCCGCTGAGGAAAGGGCCATACCGCAAAAGTGGTCAGATTGTCGCAAAAGCTAGGTCGCAGGAGCAGTCAGTGGACCGCGTAAGCAGAAGTCGAGCTGGGCAAAAGGGTTTAAGTTATCATTTTTCATCCGCGAGTTTAAGTCATCTTTCCACAATTTTTGAGGATTTTGAGAGATTTTGAGGGCAAATAAAGAGGGTTTCATAGGGAATCAAAGGGACGTAAGTTCCTTGGCCTAATTATTCAAGTTTATGGAAGAATTAATATGGAAATTGATTGAAATTCATTAAAAGGGGCTAAAGTTAGGGTTTGAGTTTTGATATTTCAAATTGGGATTTGATAGGTCATTTGAGCTTGGATTTGGGAGTTCTTGGTATGTATGAACTCGTGGAAAGACGAGGATTCCAAAAATATAAGTTTTGTAATTTTTTGAGAAGCGGGCTCGGAGCTCGGGTTTTGCTAGTTTCGAGTTTTTTGCTATTTCTCGATTTCTTTCGATTGGGTATTGCCCCATTTGCATATTTGATGTATTCGCTCTAATTTTTTGCTAGATTCGACGCGCATGGAGGTTGATTCTCGAGGCAAAGGCGTGGCGAGCTTGAGATTTTGCCGATTCGAGCTGAGTAATATTTGAGAATGATATCCTGAGGGTTTGAAACCCCGGATTTGCACATCATAGTGCTTTATTGAGGTGACTTGCACGCCAGATATGAGTGTGGGGTAGAGGACCGTTGGGGACTGTGACTTGGTCCGTCCCGGTTATTTATTTTACCGCAAATTTGACTGAAATTTGTTGTTATCATTATAATTTGGGCTGATTGTTATGTTTGGGCTTCGTGCCAACCATGTGAATTCTTTGGGAATTGAGATTACCATTTTTAGCATATGTTTCATATCATTTTATTCCAGTTCAAGATTTTAATACTGTTTTGCAAACTCAGCCAAGCTTCTAAGTTTTGAAAACTCAAATGATATTTTAAATGTTATTTTGGGCTGAGACTACTATTTTATAAATGCCCAAGGGCCTTATGAGATTTTTTGGTGGCTCGGGCTGCGCTCAAAAGCAAGGACTTGAAATAGTGGTAACAATGGCACAGTGTGATGTGACTTGAAATATTATGGGTGGCTTGGGCTGCGCGCTGCAGCGGTGATTGGAAACAGTGGTAACTTGGGCACTGTATGATATGAGCGGTCAGGTAACTTGGTCTGACCTGGTTTGATTGTTTGCCACTAGATGGCTGGTTATTGCGCTTGGACTGTAGGAGCCCCTCCGGAGTTTTTACACACCCCCTGTGAGCGCCGCTGATGTTAAATCGTATGCATGGTTGGCTCGGGCTGCACGCCGCAGCGTGTTCATGTGCATTGCATTGCATTCATGAATTTACTCCTGTTGTACTACGTGGCACGACATTTAGCACTCATATATCATTGGCATACATACTGTTACTTTCCTTGATGATCAGATACCTTGGTGTTATATGTTGAGGAGTGCGGAGCCCGAGAGGCTGATGTTGGATATTGTGATTGATATTGAGCCCGAGGGATAGGTTTATGATTATTTTCGACTTGTTGAAAGTTCCTTTGCAATCGCTGAAAAAGCATATTTTCAAAAGTGATTTTTGAACTGAACTTGAGATTTTTCTAAAAGGATTTTCACAGTATTTCGGTTTTTCTTAAAAAGGGATTGTTCTATTCTTTTTAGCAATTTGGTGTGCTTATACGTGTTTTCTTATCTCTCAGATATTATTCGCTCTTATTACCACTGAGTTGGAAGTACTCACTTTACTCCCTGCACCTTGCGTGCAGATTCAAGTATTTGGAAGCTTAGCCGAGCTTTGTGCTGATCCAGAGTTTCATTTGAGATCGTCTAGGTAGCTTCCTGGCGTCCTCAGGTCCCGACACTCTCCCCTTATTACTCTATTGTTTGTTATTTCCACATACATGCAGACTTGTAGATTTATTTTTCAGTATTGTCTTGATATTCTGATAGAGGCTCTTGACTCATGACCCCAGGTCTTTGGGAAGTTATGTTTTTCTGTGAGATTTTCGGGATACTTTTATAACTGTAGTTTATTTTGGTTTCCTTCTCTATTAATGGCTTAAAATAAATGGCTTATGAGCTCTAAGCTCGGGTTGAGAGTACATTTGGTCGGGCTTGCCTAGCCGTTGGGTTGGGCGCCATCACGACCGTGTTTGGGGTCGTGACACGTTGGTATCAGAGCCTAGGTTACTAAGCCTCACGAGTCATGAGCCAGTTGGTAGAGTCTCGGGGATCGGTATGAGGACGCCTGTGCTTATCCTCGAGAGGCTGCTGAACCTTTAGGAAAACTTCCCATTCTTGGAATTCTTATCGTGTGTACTTGATTCATCTTGAGATATAACCTTTGAAATCCCTTCCACACGTCTGTATGCACACGCGAGAGCTCATAGTATGTGTGTCTGGATGGATGGTGATTCCCCGATCGAGGGGCGAAAGGTCATCTCCGTGAGTTCATGTTGGGCCAGTCTGGGGACTTGAGGCCGGATATTTGCCTATGGCTTTAGCACCGAGGTGCGGATTTTGTGAGTAAGTGTTGAACTTATATGTTCAGTATTGTTCTTATTAGCCGGGATGACGGCTGGATATCCATGTGATGAATATGTTAGTACCGTGGGGTGTATCTACGTGATCTTGGTAGTGACGAAAGAGTCTGGTGAGTAATAGATAAGCTGTTGATTGTTCGACTCCTATTGTGCTTTAATGTGTACTTCGAGTTATGGGCGCGTGAAGAATTTTTTTTACGTCTCTTAGTTGGCAAGTAAAGTTCGTTCCATATGGCAGTATGAGTATAGACTCAGAAAGACTAAATGGCCTTGTATTACGTATATGATAGTGGAAGGTATGTGGAAACATTGGAATGAGGCGAAGCAGGTGGGTTATCTCCTGCGGAGGATTTTGAACGGTATGATCCTTACGTGTATGTGAAATATCTCATGTGTAATTGAAGGGTATGTGTTGTATTTTGAAGAATTGGGATGCTTAAGAAGGTGGACTTAGCTAATGTGGAAATGAATGTGAGGTTTGCAGAGAATGTCAGAGCTAGATGATGTGTGTATTCACAAAATTGTAAATGACTTAAGTTTAATTCTCTCTATAAGGTTGTGATTTCATTAGAGTAAAAGTATTAGGATTATTGAGCGTGTCCTGGTATATGGCTTCGAGCCTAGTTGGGGAGATTGCTATGGATTAGTGAATTTCACTGTTGTATGCTATGATTGGTTCTGTTTCACGGTATGTTGGCGGATCAGGTAGGGTCGCAGAAATTGAGCTGAGGATGACACGTGTGAAGGAAAACTTTGATAAGGGATACTAGGATGTTGAAACTACTGTTGATAAAGAATGCTCAGTGTATAAGGAAGGAAAATGGATGTCTATATCTGTATGAGAGCATATTCTGCGGTATCAGAGTTCTAATAAGGCACGAGTGGTTCTGTCCGTTAAGACAGGTAAATTTTAGTTGTTCAAGAGTGAATGACTCTCGAGATTGGTTTTCTTGTGTCCAAGATTTTGCATGTAACAATCAGGTTTCTTAAGTTTGTGTATGTGGCTAGAGACTGTCTTTTCATTAGAAAAGATCAAGACTTGTGGTATGTTATGTTAATTATGGGATTCTATGTATCAATATATGGGAAATAATTGTAATGAATTCAAATTCGCAGGAAGTTCTTCAAGGTAAAGCATTCTGGAATATTATATTTCTAAGAAGCGTCGAGAGGAAATTCAGTGGCCTATGGGTCTTAGATAGTGGGGTCTTATGTGCGAGTCTCGTGTGGTAACCTCTGTTGAGGTATTGGAGTGCTACAACAATGGAGAAAATCAAATTAATGATGAATCATGAAGGAAATGAGATAAGTGGAATAGCTTGATAATAAACCAAATCGTTATGGTAAGGATATGATTAATTCTTGTATGTGTTTGAGGTAATGAGTCTTGCAGGGATTGTGCGGCAAATCTTGTAAGTGTTGGCAGTTTAGTTTGTGCAACGGAATTGGGAGAAAGTGTTCTTGATATGTTCCACCGTGGTTAGAAGATGGGCATGTTATCCTAGTGTGGTATGGTGTTAGTGGTATGATATGAAGAATTGAGAATTGCATGTTCAAGGCTTTGGTTCAGTTAGTAATGGGAAATCATTAAATTCTTGAGCAGCACGGACAACTTCAGGTGATTAAAGAAGCGATCTTCAGAGGATTAAGGTGATGTAAATTGATGATACGTCAGTAGTATTGCGACATTTTCTGGTTGGATCGACTGCGGATTTTTGAGTTTGTTGACGACAAAGGAAATTTTGAAATATCTATCGTGGTATGAATGGATACTTGATGTGTGTTATGTATTCGTACGACGGAGTGTGGGATCAGGCATAGTGATTCATGCGTTATATGTGTTGGAGACTAGAAGTTCTCGTGATCCGACCATGCGGTGGTTGTGGGTCGTGTGTATCGACATCGTCTAGCGGTTGTTGGAAACTGAAGGTCTGAGTGGATTTTTCTTTGCTTGGTATGTCAAATTTGGATTGTGATATTAGATTGCAGTCTGGTTGTCCCAATGTCAGGTTGTCTAGACTAATGTGTTATGGGCTGTGTTGAAACAAAGGGCCACAGGTTGCGTGGTAAGGTGCATCGAATTATTGTTCTAGCAGAGTAGTTATATTCCAGAGGCCAGCGGACGCTCGGCAAGTACTGCTTGTTTAATTAGGCCTTCGTGGCGGATGTTAGTGCAGAGGTTATTACCGCTTATTCAATTCCGGTATTGAGGGACTTTTCGGATGCGTTTCTTGCGGCCGTGCATGAGTCCATATGTGCTTATTGTAATAAGCAAATTTTACTCAATGTGCATCTCCTTTTTTGAGGTATATGTGTGGATTGGGTGGCACGCCGCCACGGGTATGATTACTTGGACTTGTTGCATGCTGCATCAGTGTGATGTGAAGAATAGTTTTCCTATATGTTACTTTGTATGCCTTGTTTCTTGGTTTATGAGGAAAATGCGTATTGGGTGTTGCTCGGCGAATAGCATATTGATTGTGTCCTTCCAGGACTGAATAGTGTATATGACTTGCTTCACCGTGAGTGTGATGGATTGTTTGGTTTTAGACCTCAATTTGTGCGTTGCTGTGTGTTGAGCCTGGTGGCTTGAGGTGCTTCATGAGTAATAGTGTTTGGATAGAATCGCGCGACGTGGCAAGGCCACGTGATATTATGACCTTTCGAGGAGGACTCAGGTACTGTATTTCTATGTGATATGTGATATAAGTTCTGTGTTGTGATCGTACGGAGGAATATGAATTACAGTGTCACTAGAGGGGGGGGGGGTGAATAGTGCGGCACGAGAATATTGATAAATATTGCGGAATTAAAAATTGCAGGAATAAAGTAAATTCGGTAATTAAAATAGTAAGGAAAGAACACACCGAATTTATCCTGGTTCACCACAACTTGTGGTTAGTCCAGTCCCCGAGAGACTCTCTTGAGATTCCACTAACTCCGTTAAGCTTACGGGTGCCTAACAAACCGTTACACTTGCTCGTAGATGTACACTCTACAAGACTTCAACTTGCTCGAGGATACCGCACCTCAAGACTTCACCTTGCTCGTGGATACCGCACCACAAGACTTCAACCACTAAGATTGAGGGTACTTAACAAACCCGACAATCAATGAGAAGATATGATCTTCTCAAACACCTTTCTCTTTTACAACAATAACTCTCTCAAAAGAGTAGATAAAGAGATACAATATTAGCTCTATGAACAACTCAAAGTTGTCTCTCAAATGGCTCAACAAAAGCTCTATAATGATGCACAAATGATATCAATATGTATATGAATAATGAGAGGTGTTGTGTGTTTCAATTCAGCTCAAAAGACCTCTATTTATAGGTGGTAGAAGTAGTATGTCCGTTGCTTAATTGGCAATCAATTATGCTGATTTTATGCCAAGATAATCGATTATCAGATTTGGATAATCGATTATCAGCTTATCGTTACAAAATCTGGAAGCTGATTTTATGCAACATAATCGATTATCAGATATGCATAATCGATTATGTTGTTACAGTGTTCAAACACTTAGCAACGGATACAAGATAATCGATTATGCACTTCTGATAATCGATTATTTTCCTGTTTTGTAAATTCCGGTTTAAACTGTCTTATCATAATCGATTATCAACATAAGCAAAATCGATTATTGCTGTCCAGCTTTGAAAGACATGTTTAAATTCATTTTGGCTGAAACGAAAATGTTTGAAATCATTTTTTTTGAAGTATTTGAAATATGATTTGATAAAATGATTTTATGCATATTTATGATGACCTATGTTGAGCCAAAAGACGAGAGAACTTTAAACGTTGCTCTTACATTTATTCTACCTAACGACCTATGCCTTGGGTCTTCGGTCTTGAACTTTTGAGCTCGTCTTTGGCTTGTCTATGCAATTCCGTCATCAATATGCTTCTCGGCATTCAATCTTGATTGTTTGTCATCTAATAACATTGTTTGACACTTGACTTCATTGTTTGTCATTCATCGACTTCGTTGTTTGTCATTCATCAAAACCTATACCTGAAAATCATTCTAATACAACCAAAGAACACATATCATAGATAGAATGATTTTCTACAATTCTCCCTTTTTGATAATGACAAACAATAGGAGATATGCATATCGGATTCCCCCTAAATTCATGCTATATGTCAGCATACAATTCATGCAAACAATTCCCCTTAATGATAATTTCCCCTCAAATAATGCATACTATAACGTAGATACATTCCCCCTTATTTGATGCATATCGCCTAAACTCTTCCCCCTTTTGGCATTAGCAAAAAGAGAGTATACAAAGGCTATTATCCCTTTTCGACACTTCCCCCTTTTGGGTATATCAATTGTTAGTGTCACATATAAGATAGGAAATATAATGAGGAATATCTCAACATCGATATTTAAAAAATCATACCAACATGAAATAATACCAAATGTTAGTAAAAATATAACAACCATATCAAGGGTTATTTTCAGCGAATATACCAACTGTTAGAAAAATATATCATCAATAATTTTCAAAAAGATACCAATTGTTATAGAAACATGATAAAATCAATTGGTTACCAACTGTTAGGAAAAACAAAATAAACATTTGTTTTTGAACAATATACCAACATTAAAAAATATCAACTGTTATTCAAACTAGAGAATATTCATCAAAACATCAATCATTATTTTTAACAAAAATAATGATACCAATTGTTATTCAAAATAAAAGTTATCGAAACATGAATCAACAAAAATAATTAATATCAATTGTTAACAAAGATATATTAATTGTTAACACATATCAACTATCACGTTTTTATAAAAAAATGATAACTAACCGAAATTCCCCCTCGATGCAATAAGGTTTCGTGCTTGGTGCATCTACTACGATATTGTTGTCTTCAAGCACACCTGCAAACGTACCTAAAAATAGGTTTTCGGTACCCAATTGCTTTTGGGTCCTTGGGGTTTAGGCAAATAATAATCATAGTCAAAAGATTAATCTCTATATTTTGCCAAACATACGGGTGCTATGTGTCCTACCTGGTTGGAATAATGACATATAACATTCGGGTTGTGCATATGTCTTGGTTAAGCAAAAAACGTTCTAGGTGATCTAAAGTCGTTATTCCTAGACGTATTGCGTTTCCTAGAGTTATTTCTAGGTGGTCTAAAATGATTCATTTTAGACTTATTAGTGAAGTTCCTAGAATTATTTCTAGGTGGTCTAACTTCATTTCTATCATCCTTTCTAATTTCTTCAATTGTTTTAGGATCATCAACACTACGTTTTTCTAGTGTGTTCCTAAGTTCTATGTTCTCTATTTTCAAAGACTTACAAGAAGAACAATTTGAACTTTGATCAATTGAAGAGGCTTCATTCATCTCCTTAATTTTATTTCTAAGATCAATATTGTCATTTTCCAAAAAATTATTTCTCTCTTCTAAAACTTTAATTTTAGCCTTGGCCTCTTTGGAGATTTTTGAAGTCTTTTTCAATTCACCATATAAGTCATGAAAAGCTTCTTGTAATTCTTCAAAAGAATAAGAGTTAGAATTACTTACCTCTTCTTCCTCGTTGGCCATGAGGCATAATGCGGCAATTTCATCGCCCGAGCTGTCCGAATCCCATGTCACACGCCTTTGGTGTTTGTTCTTATTCTTGTCCTTGGATTTTGGATAATGTGATTTGGTGTGGCCAAGTTTTCCACATTTTTGGCATGAAGGACTTGGTTCTTCCTTCTTTATTTCCTTTTTCATAAGCTTATAAAACTTTTCAATTATATCATTGGAAATAATGTCATCATCGCTATCCGTATCACTTACCTCTTCTCTTTTAGAGGATGAGGCTTTGAAGGCAATATTCTGCTTTTTCTTGTTTCCAAGAGAAGGATTAAGAATCGTACTTTCATAAGTTTTGAGGTTACCTCGTAGTCCATAAATTGTGACGTCCGTGATTCCTATCGGCTCTTGGATGGCATTGGCTTTGGATCGCCATTCGGGAGTGAGACTCCGCAAGATTTTTCGAACTAGATCTTTGTTCGAATATACTTTTCCAAGAGCATGGAGATCGTTGATGATCATTGAGAACCGTTCGAACATAATGTCGATGCTTTCATTCTCCCTCATTCTAAAGAGTTCATATTCATGTGTTAGAAAATCAACTTTAGATTCTCGGACTTGAGGCGTACCTTCATAAGTGATCTCGAGTTTATCCCACATCTCCTTGGTGGTTGTGCAGCAAGAAATCTTCCGATAGTCATCCGGGTTTACCGCACAATATAGCACGTTGATGGCTTTTGCATTTCTTTCAACCTTCTTGATGTCCACGGCATCATATTCATTTTCCTCCTTTGGAACCATGATTTCCCCAACTTTCTTTGTTTGCATTTGTTCACCGTTCTTGATGATTTGCCATAGTCGAAAGTTATTTGATTGGATGAAGATTCTCATCCGCTCTTTCCAATATGTGTAATTTGTTCCATCAAATAGCGGAGGCCTATAGGGGGAGTGTCCTTCGCTCATCATTCCTGCGTTCAATATTCTCAACGAAAAAGTTATATATCGTTCTCTCAACCGGTTAAGGCTTTCAGAGAGTTAGGCTCTGATTTGAGTTGTTAGGATTTATGCCCGTCACTAGAGGGGGGGTGAATAGTGCGGCACGAGAATATTGATAAATATTGCGGAATTAAAAATTGCAGGAATAAAGTAAATTTGGTAATTAAAATAGTAAGGAAAGAACACACCGAATTTATGCTAGTTCACCACAACTTGTGGTTAGTCCAGTCCCCGAGAGACTCTCTCGAGATTCCACTAACTCCGTTAAGCTTACGGGTGCCTAACAAACCGTTACACTTGCTCGTAGATGTACACTCTACAAGACTTCAACTTGCTCGAGGATACCGCACCTCAAGACTTCACCTTGATCGTGGATACCGCACCACAAGACTTCAACCACTAAGATTGAGGGTACTTAACAAACCTGACAATCAATGAGAAGATATGATCTTCTCAAACACCTTTCTCTTTTACAACAATAACTCTCTCAAAAGAGTAGATAAAGAGATACAATATTAGCTCTATGAACAACTCAAAGTTGTCTCTCAAATGGCTCAACAAAAGCTCTATAATGATGCACAAATGATATCAATATGTATATGAATAATGAGAGGTGTTGTGTGTTTCAATTCAGCTCAAAAGACCTCTATTTATAGGTGGTAGAAGTAGTATGTCCGTTGCTTAATTGGCAATCAATTATGCTGATTTTATGCCAAGATAATCGATTATCAGATTTGGATAATCGATTATCAGCTTACCGTTACAAAATCTGGAAGCTGATTTTATGCAACATAATCGATTATCAGATATGCATAATCGATTATGTTGTTACAGTGTTCAAACACTTAGCAACGGATACAAGATAATCGATTATGCACTTCTGATAATCGATTATTTTGCTGTTTTGTAAATTCCGGTTTACACTGTCTTATCATAATCGATTATCAACATAAGCATAATCGATTATTGCTGTCCAGCTTTGAAAGACATGATTAAAATTCATTTTGGCTGAAACGAAAATGTTTGAAATCATTTTGTTTGAAGTATTTGAAATATGATTTGATAAAATGATTTTTATGCATATATATGATGACCTATGTTGAGCCAAAAGACGAGATAACTTTAAACGTTGCTCTTACATTTGTTCTACCTAAAGACCTATGCCTTGGGTCTTCGGTCTTGAACTTTTGAGCTCGTCTTTGGCTTGTCTATGCAATTCCGTCATCAATATGCTTCTCGGCATTCAATCTTGATTGTTTGTCATCTAATAACATTGTTTGACACTTGACTTCATTGTTTGTCATTCATCGACTTCGTTGTTTGTCATTCATCAAAACCTATACCTGAAAATCATTCTAATACAACCGAAGAACACATATCATAGATAGAATGATTTTCTACATTCCCCCTTTTTGATAATGACAAACAATAGGAGATATGCATATCGGATTCCCCCTAAATTCATGCTATATGTCAGCATACAATTCATGCAAACAATTCCCCTTAATGATAATTCCCCCTCAAATAATGCATACTATAACGTAGATACATTCCCCCTTATTTGATGCATATCGCCTAAACTCTTCCCCCTTTTGGCATTAGCAAAAAGAGAGTATACAAAGGCTATTATCCCTTTTCGACACTTCCCCCTTTTGGGTATATCAATTGTTAGTGTCACATATAAGATAGGAAATATAATGAGGAATATCTCAACATCGATATTTAAAAAATCATACCAACATGAAATAATACCAAATGTTAGTAAAAATAAAACAACCATATCAAGGGTTATTTTCAGCGAATATACCAACTGTTAGAAAAATATATCATCAATATTTTTCAAAAAGATACCAATTGTTATAGAAACATGATAAAATCAATTGGTTACCAACTGTTAGGAAAAACAAAATAAACATTTGTTTTTGAACAATATACCAACATTAAAAAATATCAACTATTATTCAAACTAGAGAGATATTCATCAAAACATCAATCATTATTTTTAACAAAAATAATTGATACCAATTGTTATTCAAAATAAAAGTTATCGAAACATGAATCAACAAAAATAATTAATATCAATTGTTAACAAAGATATATTAATTGTTAACACATATCAACTATCACGTTTTTATAAAAAAATGATAACTAACCGAAATTTCCCCTCGATGCAATAAGGTTTCGTGCTTGGTGCATCTACTACGATATTGTAGTCTTCAAGCACACCTGCAAACGTACCTAAAAATATGTTTTCGGTACCCAACTGCTTTTGGGTCCTTGGGGTTTAGGCAAATAATAATCATAGTCAAAAGATAAATCTCTATGTTTTGCAAAACATACGGGTGCTATGTGTCCTACCCGGGTGCAATAATGACATATAACATTCGGGTTGTGCTATGTCTTGGTTGAGCCAAAAACGTTCTAGGTGATCTAAAGTCGTTATTCCTAGACGTATTGCGATTCCTAGAGTTATTTCTAGGTGGTCTAAAATGATTCATTTTCGACTTATTAGTGAAGTTCCTAGAATTATTTCTAGGTGGTCTAACTTCATTTCTATCATCCTAGAATTAAGCATACAAAGGACCTGCTTCTTCTGGTATTTCCGCGGAAGCGGGTTAGGGACCACTTATGCGGTGTCCGCGGAAGCGGACAAGTAGCCGCAGAAGCGGCCAAGGGGAAGGTCAGAGACCGAGGGGAAGGTCAGAGACCGCAGAAGCGGTCAGGTGGACCACGTATGCGGGAGTCGCGGAAGCGGTGAAGCGGGCGCTGAGGAAAGGGCCAGACCACAGAAGCGGTCAGATTGTCGCATAAGCGGAGGTCGCATGAGTGGTAAGTGGACAGCGTAAGCGGAAGTCGAGCTGGGCAGAAGGGTTTAAATTATCATTTTTCATCCGCGAGTTTATGTCATCTTTCCACCATTGTTGAGGATTTTGAGAGCTTTTGGGGGAAAATGAAGAGGGTTTCGAAGGTAATCAAAGGGAGGTTAGTTCCTTCACCTAATTATTCATGTTTATGGAACAATTAACATGGAAATTGATTGAAATTTATTAAAAGAGGCTAAAGTTAGGGTTTGAGTTTGATATTTCAAATTGGGATTTGATAGGTCATTTGAGCTCGGATTTGAGAGTTCTTGGTATCTACGAACTCATAGCGAGACGAGGATTCCAATAAGTTTTGTAATTCTTCGAGAAGCAGGCCCAAGGCTTGGGTTTTTCTAGTTTCGAGATTTTTGCTATTTCTCGAATGTTTTCGATTGGGTATTTCCCCATTTGCATATTGTGATGTATTCGCTTTGTTTTTGCTAGATTCGACGCGCGTAGAGGTTGATTATCGAGGCAAAGGCATTGTGAGCTTGAGATTTTTCCGGTTCGAGGTGAGTAATATTTGGGAATGATATTATGAGGGTTTGAAACCCCGGATTTGCACATCATAGTGATGTATTGAGGTGACATGCACGCCGGATATGAGCGTGGGGTAGAGCACTATTGGGGACTGTAACTTGGTCCGTCCCAGTTACCACAAATTTGACTTAAATTTGTTGTTATCATCATATTTTCGGCTGATTGTCATGTTTGGGCTTCGTGCCAACTATGTGAATCCTTCGGGGATTCAGATTACCATATTTAGCATATGTTGCATATCATTTGATTCCAGTCCAAGATTTTACTACTGTTTTGCAAACTCAGCCAAGCTTCTAAGTTTTGAAAACTCAAATGATATTTTAAATGTTATTTTGGGCTGAGACTACTATTTTATAAATGCCCAAGGGGCTTATGAGATTTTTTATATATTATGGGTGGCTCGAGCTGCGCACCGCAGCAAGGACTTGAAACAGTGGTAAGAATGGAACTGTGTGATGTGACTTGAAATATTATGGGTGGCTCAGGCTGTGCGCCGCAGCGGTGATTGGAAACAGTCGTAACTTGGACACTGTATGATATGAGCGGTCATGTAACTTGGTCGGACCTGGTTTAATTGGTTGTGACTAGATGGCTGGTTATTGCGCTTGGGCTGTAGGAGCCCCTCCGGAGTCAGTACACACCCCTAGTGAGAGCCGTCGACCTTAAATCGTATGCATGGTTGGCTCGGGCTGCACACTGCAGCGTATTCATGTGCATTGCATTCATTCATGCATTTACTCTTATTGTACTACGTGGCACGATATTTAGAACTCATATATCATTGGCATACATACTGCTACTTGCTTTGATGACCAGATACCCTGGTGTTATATGTTGAGGAGTGCGGAGCCCGAGAGGCTGATGTTGGATATTGTGATTGATATTGAGCCCGAGGGATAGGTTTCTGATTATTTCTGACTTGTTGAAAGTTCCTTTTCAACCGCTGAAAAAGCATATTTTCAAAAGTGATTTTTGAACTGAACTTGAGATTTTTCTAAAAGGATTTTCAGAGTATTTCAGTTTTTCTTAAAAAGGGGTTGTTCTATCTTTTATAGCAGTTTGGTGTGCTCATATGCGTTTTCTTATCGCTCAGATATTGTTCTCTCTTATTACCACTGAGTTGGAAGTACTCACTTTCCTGCCTACACTTTGCGTGCAGATTCAGGTATTTGGAAGCTTAACTGAGCTTTGTGCTGATCCCGAGTTCCATTTGAGATCATCGAGGTAGCCGCCTAGCGCCCGCAGGGCCCGACACTCTCCCTTTATTACTCTATTGTTTGTTCTTTCCACGTACATGCAGACTTGTAGATTTTTAGTGTTGTCCTGATATTCTGGTAGAGGGTCTTGACTCGTGAACCCATGTCTTTGGGAAGTTATGTTGTTCTGTGAGATTTTCGGGATACTTTTATAACTATCAGTTTATTTTGGTTTCCTTCTCTATTAATGGCTTAAAATAAATGGCTTATGAGCTCTAAGCTCGGGTTGAGAGTACATTTGGTCGGGCTTGCTTAGCTTTTGAGTTGGGCACCATCACGATCGGGTTTGGGGTCATGACACCTCTCCCTCTCAGTGAGGAGTATAACAATAGCATGGCATGCAAGATCAATAAAACGGGTCTCATGCTGCGCGATTGCCCTAGTACCCTAATGGAGGCGCTCGAACTACCTGCGTAGAGCCTCTCGCTCAGTCACTGGGAGAAACTTCTCCAAAAATAACTCTACAAACTAATCCCAAGTCAATGATGGCGACCCTGATGGTCTGGATAAACAATAGTCCATCCACCAAGTCTTGGCGGATCCTACTAATCGAAATGTGGCAAAGCCGACCCCATTGGTCTCCATAATACCATAGTTCGGAGAACCTCATGGCAACTGAATAAGAAATCCTGGGGGTACTCTGTAGAAGCACCGCTTAGTGTGGTGGTGAAAAGCTTGGTGAACCTATCAAGCCTCCACAAAGCATCTACAGCATCGCCACACCATCGCCGCTCTGAGCTGAATACCCGTTTTGGCTGCCACAGCTAGCTGAACTGCTGGAACTTGAGCCCGAGGAGCTACTTGCTTCGAAATACGTGTAGCGGGAGTCTGAACTCCTCCTCCAGCCTGAGAAGTGGCTGGTTCTACTGGAAGCAAACCCGCTTTAGTGATGCTCTCCATAAGGCCCATCAATCTGACCAAAGCATCCTGAAGAACAGGGGTAGCTATGAACCCCTCTAGGACCTGAGCTGGGCCCACCGGAGCTGCTGGAGCTGGAACATCCTCATCATAATCAACATGAGGCTCGACCTCTGGGACTACTGCTCGGGGCTGAGCTCTGCCCCGACCTTGGCTTCTGGCACGGCCTCGGTCTCGCCCTCTCTCTACCCTTCGTAGAAGCTACTGCAGGGGGCTCGGGCTGATGCATGGCAGAAGAGGAAGCACGTGTTCTTTCCATCTGTGAAAGAACAAAGTACAACGACAATCAGTATTTGAGAAACAGAATCGCACGACAAGAAAGAAAAAAACTGAAATTTTCCTAATTCTGTAGCCTCTGGGGATAAATAGAGACGTCTTCGTACCGATCCCTCATACTCTACCAAGTTTGTCTGTGAGTTGTGAGACCTATGTAACCTAGTGCGCTGATACCAACTTGTCACGATCCGGATGTTTTCACCATTGGGAGTCGTGAAGGAGCCTACAATCAAAGCTAGGAAAGCCAAACATACAAAATATTTTTCTGATGACATTTTACAATATAAATAATCGGGAGCAATTAATGGAAAGCGGAAGACATTTAAGCTTATACAACTGAAATCCATATGCGGAAGTTGAAATACACTTCTACCCAGAGTTTGGTGTCACTAGCTCGCGGACTGCTATAGAGTACTGAAAACAAGTCTGAAATGAAGTTTCATAATGTTTGTCTCGATACAAAGAAAACAAACTAAAAACATATAAGGGACTTCATCCTGCGAATGCCAGCTAGGATACCTCGTAAGTCCCTAGCCAGAAGACAGCTCCCGCTCAACACTGCCGCTGCGGTCCAAATGCTGCTCCCTGATCTGCAAAAAAAGATGCACAAAGTGTAGCATCAGCACAACCGACCCCATATGCTTGTAAGTGCCTGGCCTAACCCCGGCGAAGTAGTGATGAGGCTTGACAGGACCTACCAAAAACAACCTGTGTAGATATATATGCAATAGCAGGAAATATACAGAATTTAAACAGCTAAGAGGGAGGGGGGCATGCTATGGGGTGTAACAATTCAGATATAGAATCAACGAGCAAAGAAATGGAACTATACAATAATATCAGCCAAAGAGAACAGGTAAAACAACAACCGCACGGCACCAACCTTCCTGGTTTTACTCTCATCTTCACCAAAATAGTCAAATAAAGTGCACGTCATTACCATTCCTGCTTTTCCTCAAATAACTCTCATATCAAGGCATGGAATGATCCTTCGTGCATAATTATTCAAAACATGGCACGGAATGACCCTTCGTGCATAAATATCAAAACATAGCATGGAATGACCCTTCGTGCACACTCACTTTTCCTTAATGGTGCAGTGTGGCCCGGGCCTGAACCAGACCGGACCGGGTCCGTAGTCCTGGTTGGCCTGGTGGGCCGGTCCTGGGCC
Organism: Nicotiana benthamiana; assembly: GCA_034376525.1. Taxonomy (NCBI): domain Eukaryota; kingdom Viridiplantae; phylum Streptophyta; class Magnoliopsida; order Solanales; family Solanaceae; genus Nicotiana; species Nicotiana benthamiana. The sequence continues at coordinate 122,117,349 of CM067334.1, read as the reverse complement.
TGGTTAGGCCCGTGACAGGCTGGTACGCGTTCATTAGCCCGTTAGCCCGGGACCGTCAGCCGGGCCGGTCCTGGCGGGCCTAAACGGGCACAACGGCTATATTTAAAAAAATAACAATTGTGTTTTAAAAATTAGCAACGGTCATATTTAAAATATAGCCGTTTGGGCTGAAAATATGGCCGTTTGGAAGTTTACAAAATGGCCATTTGGCCCCCAAACTTTAATTTAACCCCAAACTTTATATAATAATACTTTTTCCTATTTCTCAACTATAAATACCCCCCTTCTTTCATTTTTATTCACCAATTCATCAATATCTCTCAATCTCTCTCAATCTTTCTACTACAATTGCTTAATTTATTGTTGAAAATTCGTGAAAAATTGTGAAGTTGTTGAATTGAAGTTTTCAAGTGTTCAACGATATTCAATTTTCAAGAAGTTGTTCGGCAATCAGGTAAACTCATTTCAACTCTTACGTTTTAATATATTTTTGTGTGGTTTAGTTTACATAATTATAATTAATATGACATTTTCTTTGAATAAAATATTTGGTAAAGGAAAAGGTAAAACCGGTGAAAGTAGTGGCCATAATACTACCCTTCCCCCGGCTCCCCGACCTAGAAAAGATAAGCATGTAGAAAGTAGTCGCCAACCAAGACGTCCTCCTCCTCCCGTAATGCTTGATAGTGATCACCCTTGTTTTCAATTTACCGATAGTGAATTTCTACATCATGTTGCAGTAGGTGATAGATTAGATGATGAAATTATGAATGTTCTTTATCCTAATGAACCTATCTTAGAGGAAAATGAGGATGATGATGATGATGATGAAACCCAAGCACCAGATTTAGATGATACACCTACTAGTCCTGTTCATAACTCAAGTAATGCATAGGCCGACCCACCTGTAGAAACTCCAACTTTTAATAGACAACCTGCTAAACGTCAAGAAACATCATTAGTTTGGAATTTTATTACTCAAGTAAGAGAACTAAATAAGGCTAAGTGTAAAACTTGTGGGAAATTACTGGTTCATAAATTTACTGGAGACCGTAGCGGCACGACTAGTTTGACTAGCCACATAAAAACACACCCCAGAGATAAGGCTAGATTTTTTCAAATGCAAGCACAGCAAGAGGGGACAAGGGTAGATTCTGCGGTTAACACTAGTACAGGTTCAAATCTAGTTCAATCAGGAATTAACACTGTTACCGGAGGTATTTTATAATACGATCCAAATAGAGATCGTGAAGAATTAGCAAATATGATTACTGTTATGCGCTTACCTTATACTTATGCTTCTAATCCTAATTGGGTTCATTATATTAGAAGATTTTTTAATCCTACTTATAAAGGTTGGCCTCGCGTTACAGTTAAGGCCGATATTTATAAATTCAAACACGAATATGAACAATATTTGCGCTATTTATTTACTCATATACCTAATCGGATTTCTATTACTACTGATATTGGTAGAAGTGGTAATGATTTTGATTATCTAACCGTTACAAGTCATTGGATAGATGAGGACTGGACGTATAATTGCGTATAGAATAATTAATTCACGTCACACAGGTAAGTTTATAGCTAACACTGTTTCAGATATTTGTAGATTTTTATGCTTTAGCGATAAAATAATGGCAATTTCTATGGATAATGCTTCTTGTAACACTAGTGCTATGAGGGATAGCTTGGAAAAATCGGTACTTTTTAGAGATTGGATCCGCGCGGAAAGAAGAAACTTTGGAATTGCTGAATCACAACCGGCGATAGATGAAGCTTTTAAAGAAATGATAGCGGAACTTGCGGAGGATTCGGTTTCGCCTGGAAGTGGTGATGAAAAAGCTTCGTTTCCACACCACCAACAGAACCTCCTCCCAACCTTGACGGATTTATGAGATTTGTTAGAGATACAATGTAGATTATGATGTAACATGTACTTTGGCACATCTTCTTTTAATTTTTTTTTCTTTCAATGCTGGTATTAGTAATTTGTTGTGCTCATTCCATTGGGGGAAGGAAGACTAAGATAGATATGCCATTTTGGGTAATAAAAATTATAAGACATACGCTTGAATATCTTTTTTCTCAATATTTCTTTGTCTTTACTTCGAATTATTTATAAGCTACAATATATATATATATATATATATATATATATATATATATATATATATATATATATATATATATATATATATATATATATATATATATATATATATATATATATACATAAGATACAATATATATAAGAGAATATATATACATTAGAGATACAATATATATACTATAACAAAATATATAACTATATAAGTTATAATATGTATTCATAGCATACAATATACTACAAGAAAATATATAAGGGAATATATATATACATAACATACAATATATACTAATTACTACAATACAATATACAGTGAAATATATATTATATATATTATACTAATAACTAGTATACTATATAAATATATTCTATACTAGTATATTATATACTATACTAATAACTACTATACAAGATATTGCCTTAAACAAAAAAAAAAAAAATTACGAAAGAAGCTCGCTAGGCCTGCCAAGCCAGGTCCGCTAAGCCCAGGACCACATGGGCTTAGGCCCGTCAGGGGCTGGTCTCACCCATTGAGCCCACGAAGCCCGGGACTGCTAGGCCTGGGACCGCCATAGCCCAGGCCCACGAAGCCAGGCCCGCGAAGCCCGTTTAGGCCCGGGCCCAGGACAAAATACAACACTACTTTTCCTCACCCAATTAACAGTCACAACCAATCGGGGTAAGGGGATAGGCAACAATATAAAACATCCCCGCAAAGGAGAACAAAACAACCAATAGGTCCCGACAAGGGTACAACTAACAACTCAAATATTCCGGCAAGGGAGAATACATATAATAATAAACTACACGTCCCGACAAGGAAAATAAGAACCACACTTTATCTTTTGGTCGCTTCTTTCTCAATCACCTCATTCGCGTTCGAGCCAACGCTCCAATAGTGCACAAAAAATAATTCTTCCTCAAACTCTTCACATTATATGAAACTTATCAATTTAACAAGAAAGAAGTATCACAGATTCGAATAACACAATTAAGACTCACGGTCATGCTAGACTTCGGTGTATTGGTACTCGTCACCATGCATATACGCCGTACTCAACAATTAGCAAATAGCAACCAACGCCCTAATCCTATTCCCTCAAACCAAAGTTAGAACAAACACTTAGCTCGGTCCAAGAATAGCAATCAACTCTCTAATACCGCCTTTCGTCTACAATTCGACTCCGAAATAACGTTATCTAGGCATAAATAGTTCAATGATATCAATAAGGACTCAAAAACATAATCCCATAGCCTAGAAATGAATTCCTAGCGTTCTTCCACAAATACCATAAATCGACCTCGAGCCCACATGGTCCAAACTCGAGGCTGAGACCAAAACCCATTCACCCATAACTCTACGAGTTAAAATATATAATTTATTTTAAGATTCGACCCAAATTGAGGTTAAATCACCCAAAATTTCCAAAAACCTAACTCTACCCAAAACCCCTAATTTCTACTTTGATTTCATGTTTTTAGGTCTAGAATTTCAGTAATTAATGAAGGAAAGTAAAGGAATTAGGTGGAAAATTACTTACCCAAAAGGCTTTTGTGAAGGAGAGCTTCAAAAATCATCTTAGAGCTTTGGAGAAGACAAGTTTTGAGTAAAATGGGAGAGTTCCCGAAATGGCTTATGTTTTGGAGTTTTCAAAATAAACTGGGCAGAAATGGCCCTGCGATCGCGGGAGAAGGGATGCAATCGCATAGGGTAAGTTGGGCTGGTCACTGCGATCGCGTACAAGCAGATGTGACCGCATAGAAGAGAGGGAAGAGGGGGGGGGGGGGCTAGTTCTCATTCAATGGGATTGCGTAAAGGGGAGTGCGATCGCGTAAGGGGAAGGATCTAGGCATCGCGATCACAGACAGAATATTGTGATCGCGTAGAGGAAAGTAGGGCCCCACATCCTAACACTATGCGATCGCAAAAGGAGTATTGCGATCGCATAGAGCAATTACTTGGGCTGCAACAGATAAGATTTTTCTGTAACATTTCCTAAGTTTAAAACCCCCGAACCACCTTCGAAATCAGTCTCGATCCCTCGCGGCTCCAAACCAAACACACACTAACGCAACAACATCCTACAAATTTACTCAAGCGATCAAATCGCTAAAATAACATCAAAATCAACGAATCAAGCCCCTAAATACATTAAATATTTAGGTCTGAAACACGTCAAACGACGTCCGAGTTCGACCAAATTTTACAAGAAGCACTTAACACATATTTAAGACATGTACCGGACGCCGGATCCAAAATACAGGCTTGATACGATATTTTCTACCTCATATTCATTTCAAAATTCTATATCATTTTCAAAAAGTAATTTCTTTCAAAAATTCTTCACTCGGGCTCAGGACCTCGAATTTCGATTTCGAGAATACTCCCTTGTCTCAAATTTTCCTACGGACCATCCCGGACCGTCACATCACAGGTCCGGATCCTTTTACCAAAATATTTACCAAAGTCAACTTTAACAATATTAATATCAAAATTAATCAAAATTTTCACTGAATTCATATTTTTCAACATGAGAGCTTTTCGGCTATGCGCCCGGACTGCCCACGCAAATTGAGGCAATTAAAAGCAAGGTTTTCAAGGCCTCGGGAAAATGGAAAAAAGGAAAGATCTTGTGATGATCCTTTGGGTTGTCCCACTCATTAATTCAATAATGTTTGAACTATGTTTTATCTTTATATTACTAATTATTATGTCAGCTCAAGTTGCTCATATTTTATTAAAAAAATTCCGCTTTTAATTTAATGTATTATATATATTACATGATTTTTAAATTGTGTTATTTAAGAATTTATACTAGAAATTGTCGTCCTTGTATCATGTCAGAATTTTATTAATTTCATTAATTCAGGTAAATAATTCTCCTTATATCATAAAAGATAATCATTGTAATTTTGGTACTATTTCACATTCTTCATATACAAAATTTAAGGAAGTATAATTTTAAAGGATGGTACATGATTTTTTAATCTCACCTTATCTTTTCCTCCTATTAATTTTAGTTCTTAAGAAATTACAAAGTTCATAAAATTAGGAATTTTAGTTTTAAGGTGTGCTCTAAGTTTTTTTTATTGAGTTAGATAAATAAGACCTCTAATTATTATCAATTTTAGGAATTTATGCTTTTCAAACACATTATTAAATATAATATTTATGTTAATTTTTAAAGTTTATTACTCATTAATATAGGGTACACGCGTAACACGCGTATCCTAAGACTAGTAATATTAAGTATGAGAGCGACATTGTTGCACTTGCACCCATATACACCTCGTGTCCCAACCATGAAGTGATGTGGTGCAATGGATGAGGTTACTCTTCCCTTAACCAGAGGTCTCGAGTTCGAGCCTAGGTATGCAAAAATCCTTGGTAGGAAGTACTAACCCTCGAATGGCGCCTTACCCGGCACAAATTCGGATATAGTCGAACTCCAATACGGATACCGAACACCGGATGAAAAACCAAGAAAGAAAACCTCGTGTCTCCTTCACATTTCACAGTTTAAGGGGGCGTTTGGACATAAGAATAGTAAATTTTTTTTAAAAAAAGTGAAAAAAATTTCAAGTAAAAATGATATATGAAAAATAGAGTTGTGTTTGGACATGAATATAATTTTGGGTTATTTATTAATTTTGTGGGTGATCTGAGTAAATTTTGAAAAACAGACTTTTGGAATTTTTACAAAATTTATTTTAATATGAAAATTAAAAATATTATGGTCAAACACTGATTTCGAAAAAAAAATATATTTTAAAAAAAAAGTGAAATTTTTTTAATGCCCAAACGGGCTCTAAATTCTCAAAAAGAAATTCATTTAACTATTGATTAAGCTTTTCAGCGTTCTCATTGAAACCTGTATGCATACTGGAGGTTTTAATTGGGCTGGGCTGACCCGCTACCAGCCCCGTTCAATTCGGGTCAATCCGGTCCAGCCCGTTACTGTAGATTGTAGGGCAGGTTGGGACTGGTTGGGCGGGGGATGGACTTGTAACGTCCATTTTTTACGCTACAACCCGTTAAGCCCTTAACGGGCTCTTAACGGGCTACAATCCGGTTTAACCCGTTAACCCGAATATATATATATATATATATATATATATAGAGAGAGAGAGAGAGAGAGAGAGAGAAAAAGAGAGAGAGAGCCCGACCCATCTGAGTCCATTAAGCCGAACTCGTACGGGCCTTATAGAATCTGAAAAATCCCAGCTCGCCACCAGCCCGCCCCGAAATCGAATGGGTTGATATTTTTTGTGTCCAGCCCCCGCCCGACAAACAGATATAATGCATACTCTTGCTTTTGGACATTGACTCAAAATTTGAGTACAATTTGCCTGCTTTTTCCTCCCTTCTCTACCATGAAAAATTTATCAATTGAGTTAATTGATGCATCAATCCTTCCACTTTCCTATGTCCCTCCCCTTAATTTTGCCCCAGTACTAATGATTCCTGCAGGTACTAACCGCTCTACTATATATCCCTTTCTGATTAACTTCGTTGATCCAATTTTGTTTCATCCATTGAATCATATAATTGGTAGAAGTGAATGACAGTTCATCGAAACTGTTATAGTTTGAGTTTTTATGTGATGTTTGTCTACAACCTAATTATTCAAGTACCAAGAAAATAATTCTGTGATCAAATTAAAGACCGCAATTCAAATCGTATATCCACTGTTATCCAGTTGGACCTACTCAATTTACTAATAATGTATAAAAAGACAACCACTGCTTTAACATTCTCTTCTATATTTCATGTAAATGACGCATAATTCAGATTAACATTGTTTTGGCCTAATAATATTATATAGAATGGGATGAAAAGTAGCACATGAAGTATTCATAAAAGAGTAAGCAATGATTAAAGAATGATTTAATGCATTCTATTTGTAGATATGTGCCGCCCCAAGGATCTCGTGATAGCTTTAATTTTAAAGAATGAATAGACCCTCCTCCTCTTTTTTACATAAAATAAAATAATAATAATAATAATAAATGAAGTTCTGCATGTTACGTAGATACTAGATACTTAGTATGTTTTTTTTCATATGCGGGAAGCCCAATTTTTTTAAAATTTAAATGCCAGCAATTTTGGAAACTACACCATGTTTTCAATAATATCATTACTACATAAATTATTTGAAGTTATTCAATAAAGTTATGCCAACAAAATGGCAGACAATTTAATTAAATTTAAGAATATTAAAATATTAAGTCCCCGAGCTTTTATGTCAAACTTTTTGGTTCCCATTTGGGGGTATTTCTTTTTAAATTTATGAGTTCAAACTTACTATTTATTGTAATTTCATTAAATTTTTACATATACATTTATATTTTACAAAGTATTGAATTCAATCCAATCCGGTGTTACAACTTTACGTCCGCCTCTGATTTTAATATGTTTTTGTACTAATTAAGATACTGTGACGACCTGACCGGTCGTTTTTGAAATTTATGCCCCGTTCCCCGATTAACTGTTTACCCTAAGTTCATTATTAGTATTTTGGTTTGTCGGAATGTTCGGTGCTAAGATTCGAAGTGTTTTCGGACACTAAGTCCCTAAATGAGAGCTTTAGTGTTGGAAAGTGGTCTGTAATCGGAACAGTGTGAAGACAAACTCAGAATAAAAATCCGATGGTTCTGTTAGCTTCGTTAGGTGATTTCGAGGTCGGGAGCGTGTTCAGAATATAATTTGGATGCCTGTAGCTCATTTAGGCTAGAAATGCCGTAAGTTAGAATTTGGAGGTTTTCGGTCTGATAGTGAAATTTTGATCCGAGGGTCAGAACGGGATTCCGGAAGTTGGTGTAGCACCGTCATGCCATTTGGGGCATGCTGCAAAATTTCAGGTCAATCGGACGAGTGTTGGTTAGGTTTTAGATCGAAAGCATATTTCGGATGAACTTGAAGTTCTTAGGCTTGAATCTTTGATTTAATCGAGTTTTCGGTGTTGTTTTAGACGTTTTAAGGATTGGTGCAAGTTTTAATAAAGTATTTGGTGGTATTAGTGCTTTTGGTTGGGTCGCGGTGGCCTCGGGATGATTTCAGATCGTCGACGGGTGGAATTTCTAAAGTGTGTAGCATCAGATCTTCAGCCTTCTCGTATTTTTGCTTCTGCGGTTTGGGAACCGTAGAAGCGGCCTGGCCCACCCAGAAGCGAGTTTGGCTTTTCCTCATAAACCGTAGAAGGGGTCTGGCCTCCGCAAAGGCGGAATCGCAGAAGCGATTCTTGTGTCCGCAAAAGCGAAAACCGGGGTTTAATGAAAAGTCGCAGAAGCGGCTCGTGGTCCGCAAACCGCAGAAGTGGAAAGCACTGTTCAGAAATAGGAAAAATCCGAGGGTTTATTTCAAAAGTTAGAAAATCAATTGAGAGCTTGGGAGAAGGCGATTTTGAGTGGGTTTTGAGGAGAAGACCATTGGGTAACGTTGCTTTGACCGTTTAGTTATATTTCATCAATATCTAGTTAAATACACCATTAAAATTCGAATTCAAGGTCTAAAATTGGGAAAAAATGGGTGAAACTTCTTAGACTTAATTGTTTGATTTTAGTGGGAATTTGACCTCCGAATTTTGAGATTTTAAATGGTTAGACCCGTGAGAGTACGAGTGTTCTGAAAATGTGAAAATTATTCGATTTTGAGCCGTTGGCCTGAGGGGCATTTTGGTTATTTTACCTATTTTCGTGCCTTAGCTTTGATTTTAATAATGAAATCAGTTGTTTGCAATGTTATTTACATTACTTAATTGGATCGAATAGAATTGGGCCATTTGGAGTCGGATACTCGTGGCAAGGGTATTGTTTCGTAGTTGGTTTGCACTGGTTCGAGGTAAGTGGCTTGTCTAACTTTGTGCGGGGGATCTCTCCTCTTAGGATATATTACTTGTTATTTTAAATGCCTGGTAGGTGAGGTGACGAGCGTGTACTTGAGCTAATTATTGAAAATTTTGTTTTACATAGAATATTTAACTGTATTTTCTTACGTATTTGCCTATTCTAAATGCATATTAACCTGTGTTAGCGTATGAAAAGCATGTTTAGCTGTCTTACTTGCTTATTTGCCTAAATTATATTATCTGTCCTCCGTGAAGCATGATAGACTATAAATTCAATTAATTTTTCTTACTTAGCTTTATACATTATTTGAATTGTTGTGGTGTTTGCAATTTGGGACTGCGGAACGGTATCCCGAAAACTCCCCTTGTACGCGTTACGTTATGAGATTGAGAGTGTGGGATACCAAGAGATCCCTGGCACAAATATGATTATAAAAAATGGAGGATACCAGGAGATCCTCGGGATACTAATAGATCCCTCGGGTATAAATGGAGGATTCCAGGAGATCCTGAGGATACTTAGAGATCCCTCGTGTATATGATGAGGATACCAAGAGATCCCCGATGATAAATATCCGGTGGTGGTTTGTACTTCTAGTTATTTACTGTGTTGGTTCTCGGTTACTGTTTTATTTATTATCTTGCCAGGTTCTCACAGTAGCTTATATCCATGTTATCTTTTCCTTATCATGTTGATTATTATGTTTTAACTCAGTAGGGCCTCGACCTTCCTCGTCACTACCCGCTCGAGGTTAGGCTTGGTACTTACTGAGTACCGCTGTGGTGTACTCACACCTCTTCTGTGCATGTTTTTTATGTGCAGACCCAGGTACTTCTTCCCAGGCATATCATCCTTGCAGCGGAGAGTATTAGTGGAGACTCGAGGTATATCTGCTACTTCTGCAGATCAGAAGTCTCTATTTCATTCCAGCTGTAGCACATAGCACCTTTTTCCTTCTATTATGTTGCTTTAGATACTCTGGTGTAGAACGTATGATGCTACTTTTTTAGCCTATGTTGCCCGTGGGATTCCGGGTCTTTGGAATGATTTCAGAATTCAAAGTGTTAAAGTGTATGTGCCAGGCGGCAAGTGTATACATTACTCGTGTTATTTAGCTTTTGATTATGAATTCCGTAAATGTTACTGCCGCAATGTGTTAGGCTTACCTAGTCGTAAAGACTAGGTGCTGTCATGATATGTTCACAATTGATGAATTAGGATCATGACAGATACAATTATTATTGTTGAACGCCTCAATAAACTATTGTTTTCTCTAGCCCCTTTTGTTTTTCTTGCTCTTATTATTTGAGCTTCATCCACAACCTATTGTAGCTGCAAAGACAGTATAAAAGAATCTTTTCATATTCTTTGGCTTTTAGGACAAGTTATACTTTCTCCATTTTAGTATGGAATGATCGATTAGCGACCATATGATTGTAGGTTAGAGTTATGCAGATATTAGTAATGTAAGAATTAGTTATGCAGGGATTAGTTATGCAAAATTTAGTTATATTAAGAGTAATTATGTACGATTTAATTAGTTATGATGAAATTAATTATGCAGAAATTAGCTATGTGAGGATTAGTTATACAATAATTATATAAGGATTAGTAATATAAAAATATAATGTGAATATTATTATTATTATTATTTATAGTTGGTGTTATTCTATAAATTTTTTTAGTATATTTGTTATATATTCTGTTTTTAAAAATACAAGTTTGAATAGAGGGTATTCTTGTTACTTTGTGTTCTAATACAAGTATTACTAATATATGTATAAGTTATTCCACCTTCTAGTTTGCATAAATAATATATAAATTCCGGCATAACTTATACATGTATTAGTTATGCGAAAAAGAAAAACATGAACCCGTATTAGCTATGCTATTTATGTTGAAAAGAGAAAAACCAACCAAACATTGTATAATTTATGCTAGATTATATGTGGAGATCATTTTTTCCTATATTTTTAACAAAAAAATGTACAAAATTATCCTAATTTTAATACATGGATAACTCTATAGACATTGAAATTTTAAGGGATAAAGTCAAATCCTAAATTAAAGATACTACAGGACTTTTAAAATTATAGGACTCTATTAGGATTTTTTTGGAGGTTACTATACCCTAAACCCTAACTCACACCTATATAAAGTGATACATATTTCCTTGAAGAGGTGTCTAAACAATCCCATAAACTCTTGGAATATTCACAAAGAGATCAAAATATGACCAGATACTTCTTGACAATCAAATAGTTCAAGAAGCCGGAGATCAAATACATCCCCATGAGGCCTACATCATCCAACATTCGAGAAATATGCGGCTTCAGTACTCGGATCACGGAGATAATCATCAAAGAGGAATCAAGGGAGAAACAAAACTGTACTCATAATTGATTAGTAAATATATTTTTTTCTTATTTTGTGTGGTTGTAGTTTATTTTAGTTTATTTTTCATATGTTGAAAATTTATTGCAAACAAATTATTGTAGACATCAAAGTTTTAAGGGATCAAGCCAAATCCTAAATTAAAGATACTACAGGACTTTTGAAATCCTTGAAGTCTATCAGGCTTTCTTGGAGGTTACTCTATCCTAAACCTTAACTCACACCTATATAAAGGGATACATATTCCCTTGAAGAGGTGTCTCAAAAATCCCATAAACTCTCTTGATATTCACAAAGAGATCAAAATATGGCTGGATAATTCTTGACATCAAATAGTTCAAGAAGTTGGAGATCAAATATATCCCCAGGAGGTCGGCATCATCCTACATTTGAGAATTATGCAGCTTCAACCCTCGAGTCACGGAGGTAATCAGGACACAGGAATAAAGGGAGAAACAAAATTGTACTTACAATTGATTAGTAAATATATTTTTATCTTTTTTTGTGGTTGCAGTTTATTTTTCATATGTTTAAAATTATTGCAAACAAATTGGAACACCTAGTGGGATCGGTTCTGCTCTTCATCGTTTGCTCCTGTAAATCGAAAACTCCAAGTTTAAAAATCGTTTATTGCGGTGGTCGAGTACTTCAAGTCTCGTCATATAGTTTCGGCAAGCCTACATCCCAACAAAACTTGAAGTAAGGGGCATTTGTCGACATTGTAATTTTAAGGGATCAAGCCAAAACCTAAATTAAAGATACTACGGGACTTTTGAGTCTACTAGGGTTTATTGGAGGGTACTCTACCCTAAACCATAACTCACACCTATATAAAGTGATACATATTCCATTAAAAAGGTGTCTCAAAAATCCCATATACTCTTAGGATATTCACGAAGAGATGAAAATATGACCAAATAATTCTTGACAATCAAATAGTTCAAGAAGCTAGAGATCAAATACATCCCCAGGAGGTATTACATCATTCTACTTTCGAGAAATATGGGGCTTCAATCCTCGAATCACGGAGAAAATCAGGAAAGAGGAATCAAGGGAGAAACAGAATTGTACTCACAATTGATTAGTCAATATATTTTTCTCTTATTTTGTGGTTGTAGTTTATTTTTCATATGTTGAAAATTTATTGCAATCAAATTATTTTAGGCATCAAAATTTAAAGGGATCAAGCCAAATCCTAAATGAAAGATACTAGAGGACTTTTGAAATCATTAGAGTATACTAGGGTTTTTGGGGTTACTCTACCGTAAACCCTAACTCACACATATATAAAAGGATACATATTCCCTTCAAGAGATATCTCAAAAATCCCATAACGGCTATTCACATAGAGATCAAAATATAGCTGGATACTTATTGACAATTAAATGGTTCAAGAAGCTGGAGATCAAATACATCCCTAGGAGGTCTGCATCATACTACATTCGAGAAATATAGGGCTTCAACCCTCGAATCAGGGAGATAATCAAGAGAGAGGAATCATGAGAGAAACAGAATTGCACTCATAATTGATTAGTAAATATTATTTCTCTTATGTGGTTGCAATATATTTTTCATATATTGAAAATTTATTGCAAACAAATTGGCACGCTCAGTGGGAACAATTCTTCCCTTCATCTCTTCCTCATGTAAATTTAAAACTCCAAGTTTCAAAACTATTTGTTGTGGTTGTTGAGTATTTCAAGTCTCGTCTTAAAGTTTCGGCAAGCCTACACCTTAACAAACCTTGAAGTAGGGGCATTTATAGACATCAAAATTTTAAGGGATAATCCAAATCCTAAATTAAAGATACTATAGGACTTTTAAAATCCTAGGAGTTTGCTAGGGTTTCTTGGAGTACTCTACCCTAAACCTAACTCAAACATATAAAAAAGGATACATATTCTATTGAAGAGGTGTCTCAAAAATCCATAAACTCTTGGGATATTTACAAAGAGATCAAAATATGCCCGAATACTTCTTGACAGTCAAATAGTTCAAAAAGCTGGAGATCAAATACATCCCTAGGAGGTCCTCATCATCCTACATTCGAGGAATATGCGGCTTCAACCCTCGAATCCTGAAGATAATTAGGAGAGAGGAATCAAAGGAAAAACAGAATTGTACTCACAATTGATTAGTAAATATATTTTTCTCTTTTTTTGTGGTTGCAGTTTATTTTTGTGATAACCCAAAAGATCATCTCTTATTTTATAAGTCAAATCTGTGTTTCGACGCCATAAAAACCTCCTTTTGTCTCACCTTGATTTACGTGCGCAGTCCAGACGTATATTCGTAAAGCCTTTATGAGAACATTCGAGAAAAATGTAAATTTAGCCTTTAAAATTGAATTAAGTTGACTTCGGTCAACATATTGGGTAAATGGACCTGGACTCGGACCCGTGATTTGATGGTCCCAGAGGGTCCGTAATAAAACATGGGACTTAGGTGTAGGCCTGAAATCAAATTTTGCGGTCCCTAGCCCGAGAAATAAATTTTTGAAAAAAATTCTTTGCTTGAAAATATAAGGACTTTTAGAAATTTAATACTGTTTGAATTTGATGGTATCGTGTTCGTATTTTGGTTCCATAGCCAGGTACATGATTAATATGGTATTTAAGTTATTTTTGTAAAATTTGGTGTGAAACAAAGTTTATATGACGTGATTCGGAACATCGGTTGTGAAGAATTTTATTGATTTTGATGCTAAGTTTGTTGTTTATGATGTTATTTTGGCGATTTAATTGCACGAACAAGTCCGTATGTTGTTTTTAAACTTGTGTGCATGTTTGGTATGGAGCTCCGAGGGCTCGGGTGAGGTTTGGATAGGCCATGAAGTGCTTTGAACCTTAAGAAAAAATTACCGCTATTGCAGGTCGGCAGACTTCGCATTTGCAAAGTCTGGCTCGCAAATGCAAGCACCACAGTTGTGAAGGACCATCGCATTTGCGATGACTGAGCTGGGCAGGGACCTTTGTATTTGCAAAGTTCATAGTCACAAATGCGACAAGAGCAGAAGCTGCAATTGCGAATATTTGTTTGCATTTGCGAAGGTAGCAAGTCAGGGCAAGCTTCACATTTGCGAGTTCGCAATTACGAACCTATGATCGCAAATGCAATACCTGTAATGGCTCAAAAATAGGTTTTGACAAGATTTCAACTCATTCTTTCAAGTTTTCAAACCCTAAGCTCCTATAGGTGATTTTACGAAGACAAGTTCTTCCCCAAATCATAGGTAAACAATGACCAAGCAGACTAGTGGTCAATTTTTGATTTTTTGGGAAAAATATTGGGAAACATATATTTAAGCATTGGATTTGAGCTCTTTAGCATTTATTGATATATCAAGTTAATTATGACTAGATACAAGTAAATTGGAGGTGAAATCTAGAGGGAAAGTGAAATTTGAGGCTTGATTTTGGTCGTGGAATCGAGTGAGGACCTAATTGTCAGAATTATACATATGTTATGGATCGGGCTGCACGCAGTAGTGATATTTATATTTGTGATAGAGATATTTATATTTATTTTAGTTCCCTGATTTTACTAAAATGCCTGAGGCTATGAGGTTAATGACAGAGATAGAGATAGGTCGAGGACCTAAAGGTGAGAATTACATATATGTTATGGATCAGGCTGCACGCTGCAATGATATATATATATATATATATATATATATATATATATATATATACAGGCTGGACTCCGCATTGACATATATTGGATCGGGCTGCGCGCCGTAGTGATATGATGCTTGGGCTGTAGGAGCCCCTCTGGAGTCTGTACACCCTAGGGAGCGTAGTCAACTATATATTATGGATTGGGCTGCACGCCGCAGTGATTACTGTTTGGCCTAACCTTAACTTGAGGGAATAATTGTTGTTTTCTTATTTGCTATGTGTTAGTGTTGAGTACGACGTATAGGTGTGGTGATGAGTATCTATAAGTTGGTGTCGAGCATGCCCGTGAGTCTTGTACTGTGACGGTTGTGACTCTTATTAATTATTGTCCATGCTTAAATTGATGATTATCCATAAGACTTAGGATAATTTCTTGGTAATTGACCATTGTTGAGTATTGACTCAAGTTGAGATTTATTTTGTGAAATTAACTGTTGCAACGAGAATGGCTATAGCCGATTCCCTAGCCGGGATGTATTTGTTTCTATTGTTAATTTTCTTGTCGGGATATTATTGTTTCTACTGTTTGGGTGGGGAAAGAGTGATAAAGCACAAAGGGTGATGCCGTGCACATTCATACTTATGTATATAGTGAGGAAGAGTGATAAAGCACGAAGGGTGATGCAGTGCGCATTTACATTTATATTGATGCATATGGTGAGGAAGAGAGATAAAGCATAAAAGTTGTACCGTGCACATTTATATTATTCTTATGTTGAGAAAGAGTGATAAAGCATGAACGGTAATGCCGTGCGCATTTCTAATATTGATTGCATGGTGAGGATTGAGAGTAAAATCACGAAGGGCGATGTCGTGCATTTTCTACTTGCTTTGTTCATTTGCTGTTATCAGTTCAAGTTTTTTAACTATTTAAATTCCTTTACTGCTATAATTCATTATGTTGTACCCCCATAGAATGTTGCCCCCTACAGTACATTTCTTCTTAGTTTTTATTACTTGTTACTCTGTTATTATGCCGATTAATTGCACATGTTAATGATATATATCGTGTCCTAGCCTCGTCACAACTTCGTCGAGGTTAGGCTAGACACTTACCAGTACATGCGCGCCGTTGTAATGATACTTCACTCTACATTTTCTGTGCAGATCTTGATGCCGGACTGTGTGAGTAGAGTTGGGTCGCTTCCTTCAGTCCAGTGGAGACTCAAGATAGTCGTGCAGGCATCCGCAGGCCTTGGCATCTTATTCTATCCTGTTTCTTTTTCGTTTTATCTATTTTCGAGAGAGATGCGTATTTCGTTGTTAAGACCATCGTTTGTAGTATTCGTAGACTGTTTGTGAGTAGTGACACCAGCTCTAGGTGGAGTTTTATTACAGTTTTTTTAATTTGTATCAAGATACTTTTTTAAATTCTATTTTTCTGCATTTATTCCCTGATTTACTTTTGTTAACTTGTAAGCTGTTAAGAGATAAAGGAAAAAGGTAAAATAATCGTTAATGTTGGCTTACCTAGCGAGTAAAATATTAGGCATTATCATGGTCCTGACGGTAGGAAATTTGGGTTGTGACAAGTTGGTATCAGAGCTCTAGATTTCTTTGGTCTCAAAATTCACGGACAACGTTAGTAAAGTCTGAGGGATCGATACAGAGACTTCTGTGTTTATCCCCCAAAGGCTATGGAGTCAGGAACATTTTCACTTCTATTTATCTCTGTCCTGCGGTTTGAATTCTCAATGCTAATTGAATTTCTACTTTGTTCTTTCGGAGATGGCGAGAACACGAACCACTTGATCAACTGATTAGCAGCTCGAGCCCCTAGCAGTAGCTCCTACGAGTGGCAGAGGCCGAGGTCGATGCTGTGCTAGAGGCTGAGGTAGGGGCAGAGCTCAGCCTAGAGCAACAACACCAACGATGGAGCCTTAGGTAGAGTTTGATGATGAGGTTTAAAGAATGAGGTCGAGGTCGTACTACAAAGGGCAGAGGACGAGGATGAGGTTATGATAGGGGCTGAGGACGCGGCAAATCTTAGCACAGAGCAGCAGCACCAACAGCGGAGCCTCAGGTGGAGTTTGATGAAGAGGTTCCGGCCTACACAATTCCAGCGGGCCCAGCTCAGGTCCATGAGGGGTTCATCGCTACCCCGGTACTCCAGGATGCTCTGGTCCGTCTAGTGGGCCGTATGGAGAGTGTTACAAAGGAAGGCATACCTATTCTAGCACCAATCATCTCTCAAGCTGGGGGAGGAGCACAGACTCCCGCTACTCGCACACCAGAGCAGATGGATCCCTAGTTTCAAACTCTAGTAGCTCAGCCAATTGTGGTAGTTCCACCGGGTGTTACAGCTCAGATCGGTGATGGATCAACTATATCTTCAGATGTGTTGTGGAGATTAGAAAGGTTCACTTTCAGTACTACCTCTGGTGGTACATCTTCATAGGATCCCCAAGACTATTCGAACAACTGTCATGAGGTTCTATTAAACATGGGGATAATGGAGAGTAATGGGGTGGACTTTGCTAATTTTTGCCTGTCAGGTTCTGCGAAGAAATGGCGGAGAGATTACTATTTGGCCAGATCAGCTGGGTCACCAGATATCACTTGGGACCAGTTCTCGTAGCTATTCCTCGAGAATTTCCTTCTTCTCACTCAGAGAGAGGAGTGCCGTAGGCAGTTCAAGCATCTTCAGCAGGGTTCTATGATCTAACATAGTACGAGATAAGGTTTATTGATTTGGCCCATCATGATCTTCTTATACTCCCCATCGAGAGAGAGAGAGAGAGAGAGAGAGAGAGGGTGAGGAGGTTTATTGAGGAACTCACTCAGCCTATTAGATTGCAGATGGCTAAGGAGATAAGGAGCGAGGTTTCTTTTCAAGATGCGGCCAATGTAGCCAGGCGGTTTGGGATGGTTCTAGCTCAGGGGAGCGGTCAGGGATCTAACAAGAGGCCTTGTAGTTCTTGCAGATTTAGTGGCGCCACGTCTGGAGGTAGGGATTCTTTTGGTAAAAGCCATCTTCCCAGGCCGTTTCATTCAGCACTTTGGGCTTCTCACGATGCTCTAAGTGGACGTGGTTATCACATGTAGTATTCCGATCAACTACCCTACAATGCACCTTCGCTACAGAGTTTTCAGGGTGTTAACCACGTCGTAAGGGTCAGTTTCAGGGTCATCAGTCTCCGCAGCCGAAGTCTTATTATACTTGTAGTGATATGATGCTTACTGCTAGAGTTTTCCCTCGAGCCTCGAGCATTTCTCAGTATCAGTGTTCTCATGCCATCGTTCTAGAATCGAATGTTTCACCATTCGTCAGCCATCTAAAGGTAGGGTTCAAGGTGTTAGAGGTAGAGGTCAGGCTGTTATAGGTGGAGGTCAGACAGTTAGAGGTGTAGGCCAGCCAGGAGGCCATCCCAGCCAGGCCTGAGGGTGAGACCTCCGATGTTGTTATCACAAGTACGATTTCAGTTTGCAGTAGTGTTGCTTCAGTTCTATTTGATCCAGGGTCTACATACTACTATGTGTCATCTTATTTTGTTGAGTATTTGGCTGTGCCTCGCGATTCTTTGAGTGCTCCTGTATATGTGACTACACTGGTGGGTCATTTTATTATGGTAGATAGTGTCTATCATTCATGTGTGGTTTTCATTGGGGGTCTTGAGACCAGTGTAGATCTCCTACTTCTCGATATGGTAGACTTCGATATCATTGTGGATGGATTGGTTGTCGCCTTATCATGCTATACTGGACTGTCATGCCAAGTCCATGAACTTAGCATTGCCGGGGTTGCCTCGTTTGGAGTGGAGAGGGACTCTTGGTCACTCTACCAGCAAGGTTATATCTTATATGAATGTTGTATGGTCGAGAAGGGGTGTTTGGCTTATTTGGCTTATGTTCGTGATTCTAGTGCTGAGGTTCCTTCGATGGATTCTCTCCCAGTTGTTTGGGATATTGACTTTTGCATTGATTTGGATCCGGGCACTTAGCCCATTTTTATTTCGCCATATCATAGGCCCTACCAGAGTTGAAAGAATTGAAAGAATAGTTGCAACACTTGCTTGGAAAGGGCTTTATCAGGCCTAATATCTCACGTTGAGGTGCGCCTGTATTGTTTGTTAAGAAGATGGATGGGTCGATGAGGATGTGCATAGACTATTTGTCAGTTGAACAAAGTCACCATCAAGAACAAGTATCCATTGCCGAGGATTGATGATTTTTTGATCGGCTTCAGGGTGCAAAGGTATTTTCGAAAAATTGATTTGAGATTTGGCTTCCATCAATTGAGGATTAGGGCATCCGATGTCCCTAAGATAGCTTTTCGCACTCGGTATGTGCATTATGAGTTTCTAGTGATGTCATTTGGGTTGAGAAATGCCCCAACAACTTTTGTGGATTTGATGTACCGAGTGTTCAAGCCATATTTGGATTCCTTTGTGATTGTTTTCATTGATGATATCTTGATCTACTCCCGCAACCGAGAGGAGCACGAGCAGCATCTTTGAGTTCTTCTCCAGACTTTGAGAGATAGCCAGTTGTGTGCAAAGTTTTCAAAATGTGAGTTTTGATTTTGTTCATTAGCGTTCCTGGGTCATGTCTTATTACCAGAGGGTATTCAGGTGGCACCGAAGAAGATTGATGCAGTCAAGGACTGGCCTAGACCCATATCAGCTACATAAATTAGGAGTTTCTTGGGTTTGGCGGGTTATTACGTCAGTTTGTGGAGGGATTTTCATCTATAGCACCCCGATAAATAGGTTGACCAAGAAGGGTGCCCAATTTAGGTGGTCAGACGAGTGTGAGGAGAGCTTTCAGAAGCTTGAGACTGCTTTGACTATGGCACCGGTATTGGTGTTGCCTAAAGGTTTAGGGCCGTATAGAGTATATTGTGATGCATCTCGTATTGGACTTGGTGTGATGATGATGCTGTGTGTCAAGGTTATTGCATATGCTTCGTGGTAGTTGAAAATCCATGAGAAGAATTATCTAATTCATGATTTGGAACTAGCAGCCATTGTACGTGCGCTGAAGATTTGGAGGTATTATTATGGCGTATCATGTGAGGTGTTCACGGATCAGAAGAGTTTGCCGTACTTGTTCAAGAATAAGAAGCAAAATTAGAGGCAGATGAGGTGGTTGGAGCTATTGAAAGACTATGATATCACCATCTTCTATCATCCTGGGAAGGCCAATGTAGTGGCCGATGCTTTGAACAAGGAGTCAGCCAGTATGGGCAGCCATATGTATATTCCAGTTGGTGAGATACCGCTTGCTTTGGATGTTTAGGCATTGGCCAATCAATTCGTGAGGTTAGATGTTTCTGAGCCCAATCATTTTCTAGCTTCTAAAATCGCTTTTTATTCACTATTTGAGCATATCAGAGATCGGCAATATGATGATCCTTATTTGCTTGTCCTTAGAGACAGTACGACACGGAGGTGCCAAGCAGGTCACAGTTGGAGATCATGGAGATTTGAGGATTCATGGTTGAGTTTCTGTACCTAATATGGGTGGACTTTGCGAGTTTATTCTAGAGGAGGCCCATAGTTACCGGTATTCAATTAATTCGAGCGCCGATAAGATGTATCAGGACTTGCGGCAACATTATTGGTGGAAGATAATGATGAAGGATATAATTGCGTATGTAGCTCGCTGTTTGATTTGTTAGAAGGTAAAGTACGAGCATCAAAAACCTGGTCGTTTGCTTCAAAAGATTGAGATTCCTGAGTGAAAGTGGGAGCGTATCACTATAGACTTCATTGTTGGACTCCCACGGACTCAGAGAAAGTTCGATTTAGTGTGGGTTATTGTGGATAGGCTGACTAAGTCATCCCATTTCATTCATATGGCAGTTTCCTATTCTTCTGACCGGTTGGCAGAGATTTATATGTGTGAGATCGTTCGTCTTCGTGGTGTGCCCGTGTTTATCATTTCTGACTGAGGTATACAGTTTACCTTCCACTTCAGGAGGGCAGTAAAACGTGAGTTTGGTATGTGGGTTGAGTTGAGCACAACATTTCATCCTCAGACAAACAAACGGATAGTCCGAGCATACTATTAAGATTTTGGAGGACATGTTCCGAGCAAGTGTAATATCTTTGTAGGTTCTTGGTATCAGTTCTTGCCATTAGTAGAGTTTGCCTATAACAACAGTTATCAGTCGAAAATTCAGGTGGCTCCCTATGAGGCATTATATGGTAGGTGGTGTCGGTCACCGGTTGGGTGGTTTGAGCCAGTAGAGGCTCGATTTTTGGGTACAGATTTAGTTAAGGATGCCGTGGAGAAGCTAAGATCATTCAGGATAGGCTTCGTACAACTCAGTCCACGCAGAAGAGTTATGCCGACCTTAAGGTTCATGATGTGGCATTCATGGTTGGAGAACGAGTGTTGCTTCGAGTGTCGCCCATGAAAGGCGTGATGAGATTTGGGAAGAAGAGCAATCTAAGCCCTAGGTTCATCATTACTTTTGAGATCCTTGATCGGGTGGGAGATGTGGCTTATAGACTGTCCTTGTCATCGGGTTTTTTAGTTATGCATCCATTGTTTCATGTGTCCATGCTTCGGAAGTATCACGGCGATCCATCCCACGTGTTAGACTTCCGCATTGTCCATTTGGATAAGGACTTGACCTATGAGGATGAGCCGGTAGCTATACTAGACCGGCAGGTTTGTCAGTTGAGATCAAGAGTTACCCTTCGGCTCGTGTTCAGTGGAGAGGTCAGCCTGTCGAGACAGCTACCTGGGAGTCTAAGTCTGATTTACGGAGCCTATATCCACATCTTTTCCCCGACTCAGGTATTTCCTATGCCCGTTCGGGGGCGAACTATTGTTTTAGATGTGAAGAATGTGATAACCCAAAAGGTCATCTCTTGTTTTAGAAGTCAAATCTGTGTTCCGAGGCCTTAAAAACTTTCTTTTGTGTCACCTCAATTTGTGTGCATAGTCCGGACGTATATCCGCAAAGCCTTTATGTGAAAATTTGAAAAAATGCTAAATTTTACCTTTAAAATTGAATTATGTTGACTTTGATCAATATTTTTGGTAAATGAACCTGGAACCATGATTTAACGGTCCGTAGTAAAATATAGGACTTGGGCGTAAGCCCAGAATGTATTCTGAGATACCTAGCCCGAGAAATAAATTTTTGAAGAAAATTATATGCTGGAAAATATAAGGAGTTTTAGAAATGTAATAATGTTTGAATTTGATGGTATTGGGCCTGTATTTTATGGTTTCGGAGCTCGGTACAAGTTTAATATGGTACTTATGGTATGTTTGTTAAATATTGGTGAGAAACAAAGTTTAGATGACGTGATTCAGACCCTCGGTTGTAAAAATAGAGACTTCAAGTGTTCTTGAGAATTACATTGATTTTGATGCTAAATTCGTTGTTTAACATGTTATTTTGGTGATTTGATTGCCCAGACAGGTCCATATGATATTTTTTGACGTGTGTGCATGTTTGGTTTGGAGCCTAGAGGGATCAGGTGAGTTTTGGATAGGCCATAGAGTATTTTGAACATTAACAAAAAATTATTGGTATTACAGCTCTACCGACTTCGCATTTGCAAAGTGTGGCTTGCAAATGCGAGCACCCCTATTGCGAAAGACCATCGCATTTGCGATGACTGGGCTGGGCATGGGACCTTCGCATTTTCGAAGTTCATTGTCGCAAATGCGACAAGAGAATAGGGCGCAATTGCGAACATTTATTCGTATTCGTGAAGGAAGCAAGTCAGGCCAAGCTTTGCATTTGCGAAGCATTGGTCGCATTTGTCAATTCGCAATTACAAACCTGTGATCGCAAATGCGATACCTACAATTGCTCAAAAATAGGTTTTGACGGGATTTCAGCTCATTTTTTCAAATTTCCTAGCCCTAAGCTCCCATAAGCGATTTTTCAAAGGCTAGTTCTTCCCCGAATTATGGGTAAATAATTTCTAACTCATTTCTTTCAATCTACTTTATCTTTTTAGAAGATTTCATCACAAAATCTAGGGATTTTCATGGGAAATTGGGTGTTTTGGGTGAAATTTGGGAATTTCAAAATTTGGGGATTTAGACCTCAAATTGAGATGTGATTCCAAAACCAATTGCATATCCAGGCTCGGAGGTGAATGGGTAATTGGATTTTGGTCCGAACTTTGGGTTTTGACGAAGCAAACCCAGGGTCAATTTTTGACTTTTTGAAAAAAATGTTGGCAAACCTATAATGAAGCATTGGATTTAAGTTCTTTAACATTTATTGATGTTATTAAGTTAATTATGACTAGACACAAGTGAATTGGAGGTGAAATCTAGAGGGAAAGGCGAAATTTGAGGCTTGATTTTGGCCATAGAATCGAGGTAAGTGTTTGGCCTATCTTTAGCTTGAAGGAATAGGTGTTGTTGTCTTATTTGCTACGTGTTTGTGTTGAGTATGACATATAGGTGTTGTGACCGGTATCTATACGTTGGTATCGAGCATGCCCCTGAGTCTTATATTGTGACTGTTGTGACTCTTATTATGTACTGTCCCAGCTTAATTTGATGATTATCCATATTTAGCAATGCTTATGATAATATCTTGGTAATTGACCATTGCTGAGCATTAGCTAAAGTTGAGATATATTTTGTGAAGTTAACTATTGGAACGAGATTGGTTTAGCTGATGCCCTTACCGGGATGTATTTATTTCTATTGTTGATTTTCTTGCCGGGATGTTATTTTTTCTACTGTCTGGGTAAGGAAAGAGTGATAAAGCACGAAGGGTGATGCCGTGCACATTCATACTACGCATATGGTGAGGAAGAGTGATAAAGCACGAAGTGTGGTATTTTGCACATTTACATTTATATTGATGCATATGGTAAGGAAGAGAGATAAAGCACAAAGGGTGATGTCTTGCACATTTATATTATTCAGATGGTTCGGGCATGTTCAGAGGAGAAGCCCATATGCTCCGGTAATGAGGTGCGAATGGCTGGTTGTGGATGACACGAGAAGAGGTATAGGGCGACCAAAGAAGTACTGGGGGGAGGTGATTAGGCAGGATATGGCGAGGTTGCAGATTTCCGAGGAAATGGAACTCGATAGGAATGTATGGAGGTCGAGTATTAAGGTTGTAGGTTAGGAGGTAGTTGAGTCTTGTATTATACCATACTTCTGTGAGACTAGTTTGGTAAGGATACTATTTTGCTTCTTGTGTGCGTTGTGTCTTTCTTCTTGATTTCATATCGTTCCTATTTGTCATATTTATCATTTTTTTCATATTTGTTTCATATTATTTTGGTGGTCTTACTAATATTGTCTTCTTTGTCCTTTTTTCTTCTTGAGCCGAGGGTCTCCCAGAAACAACCTCTCTACTCCTTCGGGGTTGGGGTAAGGTCTGCGTACAGTCTACCTTTCCCAGACCTTATTAATGTGATTTCACTGGGTCGTTGTTGTTGTTCGTTGTTTATGGTGAGGAAGACTGATAAAGCACGAAGGTTGATTCTGGGCACATTTCTAATATTGATTGCATGGTGATGATTGAGAGTAAAAGCATGAAGGGTGATGCCGTGCATTTTTTGTTTGCTGTGTTTATTTGCTCTTATCTGTTCAAGTGTTTTAACTGTATAAATTCCATTACTGTTGTAATTCATTATGTTGAAACCGCCATAGCATGTTGCTCCTTCATATACATTTCTGCTTAGTTTTTATTACTTGCTACTCTGTTATTATACTGATTTATTACACAGGTTTATGTATTTGTCGTGTCCTAGCCTCGTCACTACTTCACCGAGGTTAGGTTCGACATCTACCAATACATGGGGTCGGTTGTACTGATACTGCACTCTGCACTTTCAGTGTAGATCTTAGTATCAGACCATGTGAGTAGAGTTGGGTGGGCGCCTTCAGTCCAGTGGAGATCCAAGGCAGTCCTGCAGCTGTCTACAGGCTTTGGCGTCCCCTTCTATCCGGTTGCTTTTTTGTTTTATCTATTTTTGAGACAGATGTGTATTTTTTATTCAGATCATTGTTTGTAGTACTCGTAGACTGTCCATGAGAAGTGACACCAGTTCTGGTGGGGTTTTATTACGATTTTGCTATTTTTATCAAGATAATCTGTTAAATTCTATACTTCTGCATTTATTCCGTTGATTTACTTTTGTTAACTTGTAAGTTGTTAAGAGATAAAGGAAAAAGGTAAAATAATTGGTAACGTTGGCTTGCCTAGAAGGTATAATATTAGGCACCATCACGGTCCTAACGGTAGAAAATTCGGGTCGTGATAATTTTTCATATGTTGAAAATTTATTGCAAACAAACTGGCTAGCCCAGTGGGAACAGTTCTACCCTTCATCTCTTGCTCCTTTAAATCGAAAACTTCAAGTCTCAAAATCATTTGTTATGATAGTCGAGTACTTAAGTCTCGTTTTAAAGTTTCGGCACGGCTACACCCTGACAAAATTTGAAGTAGGGGACATTTGTAGACATTAAAATTTTAAGTGATCAAGCCAAATCCTAAATTAACGATACTACATGACTTGTGAAATCATTGGAGTCTATTCGGATTTCTTGGAGGTTACTCTACCTTGCACCCTAACTCACACCTATATAAAAGGATACATATTTCCTTGAAGAGGTATCTCAAAAATCCCATAAACTCTTAAGATATTCACAAAGAGATTAAAATATTGTTGGATACTTCTTGACAATCAAATAATCAAGAAGTTGGAGACCAAATATATCCCCAGGAAGTCTGCATCATCCTACATTCGAGAAATATGCGGCTTCAGCCCTCGAATTGGATATAATCAGGAGAGATGAATCAAGGAAGAAACAGAATTGTACTCACAATTGATTAGTAAATATATTTTTCTCTTATTTTGTGGTTGCAGTTTATTTTTCATATGTTGAAAATTCATTGCAAACAAACTCCTCTCTCAATGGAATGTGTTAATTTTGAAAACATAGAAGATAAATAAATTAAGATACCCCTTATACAGTCATAAGAAATTAAAAATCAATAAAACATTACATGTATGATAGAAGGCGTATAGTTTATTGTAACGCCTTAGCATAAATGCATTTGTTGCTGGTTAAAACTATAAGAAGTAGTTTAGGGGATTAATTTGACATAATAGCCTAAATGACCTCTATACTTGTCCCACTTTGTTATGTTGGTCCCCAAACTTAATAATTTACCAATTAAATATTTACATTTCTTCAAATCGTATATAATAAACGCTTATAACACGACACTGTCAGTGCATGTAACACAATCTCACAAAACATAAGATGCCACGTCAAGAAATTAAACTACATAGGCTCCACGTCATTTATTAAGGCGACATAAGAAACTAAAATTGAAAAATATTATTAATCCCCCAAACCCAAATTTACCCCTCATTTTATACTTACCCACTTAGGTTTAGTCCCTGATGAAGGCGGCGACTTGGGTCCGCGACGGAAGTTTTTCTGCTCAGCACCTTGCCTTTCTTGAATATTCTTCTACGCATCTGCTTACAACACCACCATCTTTTGCAACTTCTCATTTTCTCCAAATTATTCTTTTCTTTTTCTTTTACTCTCTTCATTTTTGCTTCTATAGGAGCTGTGGCTGATATAAAAATTCATTTTAATTTCTTCTCTTCCCCCTGCTCATTGCCTGCTGACTTGTTTTTGCTTACTGGGTCACTCAAATTATAACAACTGATTCAATTTCTTTAAGTTTCTTGAAGTTTTAATCACTTTATTTGGGTCAAAGGACATTTTTTTTCAATCCTTGACTCTGCGACAATGGTTCGGATAAAAAGATGTTCATTTTTAAAAAGACATAACCTTATATCCCTCTTAGCTATGGTTCCAGCTCCCCAATGTGATCTTCCTCTGAATGAGAATGACTCACGGGAGATAATATGAAGCCCTTAATGAAGTTAATGATCTTAACATCCTATATTTACCACAAAGAAACCAACTTCTTCCAAAAAATGTCCACCGTCCATCACAGACCATAGAAAAGAAGTACAGAGGCGTAAAATGGAGACCATGGGAAAAATAACATTGGATATTAAATCAAAATAAGGAGAATGAGAAAATAGGGTATGGGGAAGACCAGATTATTTATTTGGATCCACCCGCTTTCTTCAGTTATTTGGATCCACCCGTTTGCGTTTTTCTTTTTCTTTTTTAACTTATTTAATTTTTCATTCTTAGTTTAATGGTCTCTTTTATTTTAGTTATTTCTGGTTCAAAATGCTTATATTCACGCTCATTATCCGTGTGAATTACACTCATTTTGTCCAGCTCAACTATTATTTTACTACATGTGCTTGTTCAACGGTCAGAGGGGTTTGAATAATAAAATTTGATCATTATCTGGATGAAAAGAAGTGAAGTTTCAGAACTGACATAATAAAGTGAGACAAATATATATGCCATTTAGATTATTCTGCCGATTAATTTTGCTGTAAGTTGTAATATCAATTGCATATACAACACTAATAAATACTTGTGTATGTACTTTCTAATGATTGTCACCAAATAAAAGTGGACTGAATTCATGTGCATTATCTGCTCATCTGATAGTCAAAAAAGAAGTTAGCTTTGAAAGGACTTTTAAATGCACTTTTGTGGAGAAAATAACTACCAGGAAAATGGTTGTAGATAGCAAAAAGTTGCGATTCCTCTAAAGAATTACCAATCAGCCAAATGATATTAAACTGCAATGTATGTGCATTATTTCTTGGCATACGTGACAACTTGTTGAAAAAAGTTTGTTTCTACATCTATCTCGATATTAAACTTTGGTTTGTTTGTGAAACAGAAAATCAATCTAGTAAAATTCCCTTTGCACTATGCAAAAGTCAAGAAAATCAATTTTGGGTGTGAAAGAAATTGAATTTATGAAATGTAACTGGCGGGAGATTTATAAGTTTCAGGTACCAGGAGCATCAGTTGTACTTAATATATTATCAGCCAACTTAGCAGTTGACCAATTTATTTCATTTATTTAGGCATTTCACATATGCCTAATGAGTACATATAGTACGGTATAGCCAGTTTTTAGATTGGTCAATCAAAAATAGTCAGCATTTATCAAATCAAAGAAAAATAGTCACTATTTTGCTGCAATAGAGACCGGCCCAACATAATATACTTGAGTTTGGTACACTTGTGTATGAACTCCAGCATAGTATGCTGGACCGGTATACTTTGCTGGCTCCTGTATAATATAGTGGATACTGGAGCACCGGTGTTCCAAACTCCAGTATATTATGCTGGACCAATACTTGCTGGAACTCCAGCATATTATACCGGAGTTCCGGGATTAGTATGCTGGAACTCCATTACTTATCCTGGAACTCCAATATAATATGCTGGAGTTCAAGTATACTTATGTTGGAACTCTAGAAAAATATAGTGGTGTATTTTCTGAATTTTGAACAATGTTTAAGCTCAGATTTATCTTTAAATAAAAGTAACTAAATTTCGATTACTTTTGAAACTTGTATATTTTTGAATGGCCAGTTGTCAATCTGATTATTTTTAAATTTCTCCCGCCTAATGATATTGGTTTTCTGGAGTATAGTTTTTGTATGGGGTAAAATCCAGCTCGCCCCACTCCCGTCTAAGCAGACACGTCATTCATGACAATGCCGTCCTCAAATCGCGTCGCCTTAGTTAAGGACGACCCAAACAAGGGCGTATCAGTAAATTAGGTAGAAGAACGACATCGTTTAAGGCCTGGCTTCCTTTGTACAAGGAAGCCACCAACGTTGTTACTTTCTTTGGATTATTTCGAGGAATGTCCCCTAATATATAAAGGGGACCCTCACCTTTGTAACGGACATGTGCTTTACTCTGAATAATATTATCTCTCTGTTCTCTCTCTCTCTCTCTCTCTCTCTCTCTCTCTCTCTCTCTCTCTCTCTCCCTACTGCTACCAAGCAAACTATCTCTTCATTTTTTCTTTGGTACTAAAGCTTTCTATAACCTTATATACTTTCAGATCTATCACATTCTTGGCTAAGTAATATCTTCTAGCACTCATTATACTTGATTACGATTTACCCAAATACTTTTTTTTGATTGTTTTCTAGCTTATAAGGTGTGTGAATCTTTTGAGCATAATAATTTGGCGCCGTCTGTGGTGGTTTCGAGAATCAAAGTTATAGTTTTTGCCTAGAAAACCACTGACAACCATCTCCTACATCGCACAAGAAAACATAGATGACAGCTATGCAAAAAAAAGAAAGCGATAGACGAGGTTGGAGTCAACCTCATGGATTCACTCAACGAGGTAGGTGAAGATAATATCATGAACACAACTTCCAACACCACGATGAGTGGAGGAACCCTACCTCCTCCACCCAATGATCAGATGCATCCGCAAGAAAGGGAGCTTCGACTTCTACATCTAAGGAAGCACCCCTAGAAATCACGGAGCTACTAAAAGGGTGGCTCACAAACACTTCGAGTGACTTGGTCAAAAAAATCACCACAACGTGGCATAAGACGCACGCCGATAATGAACCTCACTGCAGCCGAAGATGAACCCGAGATCGCGTGAGCCAATATGCTCACCGACACTCCAACCAACAATGAAGCGCTCACAGTCATCCTCAGAAATATAGAGGAAATGGCGCACAAAAACAAATCGCTCCGTAAACAAATTAAGTAACATCAAGAAAGGGTAGACAAGATTCCAGGTGCTTCTAAACTGCTGCTGAAGTGCGACGTGAGTAGGTTTGTAGAGCAGCCCTACACAAAGGAGGATGCACCATACTGTATCCTAAAAACTTTCAAGATGCCTCCCTATCTGAGGGTATACGATGGGAATACGGACCCTGAAACGATCTGATCCATTATGTCACAGCCGTGAAAGGTAACAATTTGACAAAAGAATAGGTATCGTCTGTGTTGCTGAAGAAGTTCGGCGAAACATTGACAGGTGGAGCTTTGACGTGGTACTCCCAGCTACCGACTAGGGGCATCTCCACGTTCGAGGAAATGGTGGACAAATTCGTCACAGCACATGAAGGAGCAAAGAAAGCGGAGGCAAGAGTCAACGACATCTTTTCTATCCGGCAAACCGTGGGAGAAGGGCTCGGGGAATTCCTAGCCAGATTCAATAGGGTGAGAATGAGCCTACCGAATTTATCGGAAGGTTATGGCAGTCGCCAGTTTCCAAAATGGGCTAAGCAGGGATGGCTCAAGCGCCTCATGAAATACCCTCCCACCACTTGGGAGGAATCCATAATGCCTACTGCAACGACGTACGCAGAAGAAGACGACCTCAATGGTCCTACTAGGAGGCTAACCAATATACTCCCAGAGATTAGGAGGGACGGGCGCAGTGAAGGGCGACAGGAACAAACCCCGCATCCCAATAGGAAAGACATCAACCATATGTCTGATCATCTTATCTGCCGCCACCAAGGCACGCAGACGCACTACAGCAACATGTCGCCCCCTACGAAATGGATGAGTTATGCCTCCTTTATTATCTGCACATAACTTTAGTGTTTCTTCTTCAGAGATAGTGTATGCACTAGAGAAGCTGAGCAACAAGGTACAATGGCGAACAAAGATAAGTCGGACCCTGCCACCCGAAAGTCAAACGGCCTATGCGAGTCACCAGGAGCGAGGCCATAGAATCGAAGACTGCATAGGTCTACGGCAGGAGGTGGTTAGGATCCTGAACCAGGGGTTCCTGAGAGAACTACTCAGCGAAAAAGGGAAACTCAACTTTGCACGAGGACGGGAACAACCCAACGGGCCGCCAAAGCCACCCTCACCGACACGCACCATCGACATGATCATCAGGGACGACAACAACTTGACGATCAATCACGTCAAGTTCATCACCACTCACAAGTTAAAGCGAACGATCGCCCACGAACGGTATGAAGACTTCGAAGATAGTAATACTTTCGATAAGTCCAATGCCGATGGTTTGTCTTTTCCTCATTAAAACGTTTTGGTTATTACTTTACGCATTTTGGATACAGATGTTAGGAGAATTATGATTGATGATGGTAGAGACGCCTTTATTATCCACCCGAGGGTCCTTGCACATATGGGACTCGAGGACAAGATAATACTTCGTTGCATAACGCTGATTGGTTTTAATAATGCAGTGGAAAGGACCTCCAGAGAAATAACAATGCCTATCCTGGCAGGAGGAGTAACGGTGGAAACCACTTTCCACATGTTGAACCAGGAAATAACATACAACGCCATCATCGAATGTCCATAGATACATACCATGAGAGCAGTTCCCTCCAGCTTTTGTCAACTGATCAAATTTTTCTACCCCATGGGGTATGTTCAGCATACGGGGAAAACCCCACACCGCCCAAGAATGCTACAAAATAGCCCAAGACTACACCCACACCAGACAACTCCAAGGGGCGAGCGCAGAAGCATAGCAATCAGTTCTGTAGGGGACTAAGTTTCACCCGGCAAAAGACGCCATCAAAGACCCGGATATCATAGAAGCCAGCAAAGCCACGATCAAGGACCTCGACCCCGTGAAGCTAGATGACAACCACCTCATGAAGAAGGCCTACTTCGGGCACAACCTTTTGAACCCAAGTAAGTATCATAAATTTTTATCTAACCATGTAGACTTGTTCGCTTTTTCCCATTCAAATATGCCAGGGATACCACGGGAAATTGCTACCTACAAGCTGCACGTTGATCCGCTACACCCGCTCGTGCGACAACTAAGGGAAAAATTCAATGCCGCCATCAACAAAGCTGTGAGTCAAGAGGTAAACAAACTACTATAAAATGGTTCCATCAGGGAATCCAAATACCCTGAGTGGGTCGGCAACGTCGTTATGGTCAAAAGAAAATTTTGAAGTGGAGGATGTGTGTGGATTTCATCAGCCTGAACAAAGCATGCCCAAACAATTCGTTGACGTTACCCCACATCGATCAGCTAATAGACGCAATGGCCGGACACGAGCTATTGAGCTTCCTAGACACATATTGGCTACAATCAAATCATGATGATCGAAGAAGATTAGGAGAAGAGGACCTTCATCACTCACCGAGGAACATACAACTACAAAGTGATGCCATTTGGGCTCAAAAACGCGGGATCGACGTATAAAAGGTTGGTGACCAAGATGTTCAAGGAGAAACTTGGCAAAACAATGGAAGTCTATATCGACGACATGCTAGTAAAGTCGTCTAGAAAGTAAGACCACCTCGACCATCTGAAGGAGGCCTTCAAAATATTGAGAAGATACGGGAGGAAGCTAAATCCCGAGAAATGCGCCTTCGGCGTGGCCGCGTGAAAGTTCTTGGGATTCCTTGTATCGTAGAGGGCTATCGCAGTCAATCCAGATTAGATAAAAGCAATAGACGCAATCCCGCAAGTACTAAGCAGCAAAAACTAGGTACAAAAGGTGACTGGTCGGATAGGCATCCTCTCTAGGTTCATCTCACGATCCTCCGACAGGTGCCATAAGTTCTTTAGTGTGTTAAAGAAAGACTAGGGGCTTCAATGGAATGAGGAATGCGTTTAGGCCCTAAAAAATCTGAAGGCGTACCTATCCTCGTCGCCCCTGCTAGTCATAGTGAACCCAGGTGAACCATTTCTGGTGTATATAGCCGCGGCTACCAAAAACATCAACAAGGAAAGCGTGGTCACCCTCTTTCATTCAGCCATCGACCACACTGAGGTATTTTCTTTAATTCTAACCTGGGACTGCGCAATAAGTTCGTGTCCTACTTGCAGGACAGAACACTGCTGCACGACAAGAAAGAGGTGAAGAAACTCCGCGTGCAAGCCGCCCAATACTACCTGATCAACAACGACCTCGACAAGAGGATGTTTGGCGGATCCCTGGCCAAATGCGTAGGCCCGCACCAAAAAAGGCCAGTACTTGAAGAGGTACATGAGGGTCACTGTGGCGCTCACACAGGTAACTGCACCCTTTTACGATGCGTCATACGTGCCGGCTACTACTGGCCCACCATGAAGAAAGAAGCGGCATAATACATTCGCTGATGTGAGCAATGCCACAAATATGCCCCAATGATACACTAGTCGAGAGAGGCCCTACACTTAGTTGTCTCTCCCTAGCACTTCATCAAATGGGAAATGGACATAGTCGGCCCCCTACCCGCAGGATGGGTAAAGGTACGATTTTTACTTATTTTAACTGACTATTTCTCTAAGTGGGTGGAAGCAGGTGCGTACGCACAAATACGCGAACAGGAGGTCATCGCCTTCATATGGAAGAACATTATATGCCGCTTCGGCATTCCCAAAGAAATAAACTATGATAACAGATGACAGTTCATCGATCAAAAAACAACTGAATTCTTTGAAAAATGGCGCATCAAGAGGATACTCTCCACACCATACCACCTCGACGCCAACGGCCAAGCAGAATCCTCCAATAAAATAATACTCAACATACTGAAGAACAAGCTTGAGTACGCCAAAGGGCTATGTCCTGAAATGCTACCTGAAGTGTTGTGGGTGCACAAGACCACACCCAAATCCAGCACAGGGGAAACTCCATACTCATTGGTTTATGGAACCGATGCGGTCATACCCGTCATAGTCGGTGAGCCAAGCATGAGGTATTCGCACGCTAGTGGATCGGTAAACGGCGCAAATAGGCTCCAAGACCTTGACGAAACTGAGGAAAGAAGAGAAATGGCCCACATAAAAAATGGTGGCCCAAAAACAAAAAGTCGAAAGGTACTATAACAAGAGGGAGAAAGTAAGGCCAATCAAAGTAGGGGACTACGTCCTCAAAGCCAAGGCATTCGCCTCCAAAGACCTAAGTGAAGGAAAACTGTGCACAAACTGGGAAGGGCCCTACAAAATCACAGCAGCAGGTGGAAAAAAGGCATTTCTGTTGGAAATAATGGAAGGAAAAACACTCCAGAACAACTGGAACGTCGCCCACCTCAAATATTTCCATTTCTAAAAGGCGTCCCCCAAGTCGCACTCTTTTTCCCTAACTCAAGTTTTGTCCCAATTGAATTTTCTCGAGGAAGTTTTTAACGAGACGACGAAGGGAACACTTGGAGATATTTGTGGAACAAGTGTATCACGTCAGCCTCTCCATACGCTCTCAAGCCCGACATGATGCAGGAAGTGGACCAGTGACATCTCCAATGTGTAAAAGGCTACGACCATACCTACATCTCCAATGTGTAAAAGGCTACGGCCACACCTATAACTCCAATGTGTAAAAGACTAAGGCCGCATCTTCATCTCCAATGTGTAAAATGCTACGGCCACATTTTCATCTCCAATATGTAAAAGGCTACGGCCACCTCCATTTCTAGTGATTGAAAAGGCTACGACCATCTCTAGTGAAAGAAAAGGCTACGACCATCTAAAGTGAATGAAAAGGCTACGGCCATCTCCAGCGAATGAAAAGGCCACGACCATCTCCAATAAACGGAAAGGCTACTGCCATCCCCAATGAATGAAATGGCTAAGGCCATCGCCACTAACAGTCGACTCAATGTCGACTATGATAGAATGAAAGACTCGACGACATTCGAAGTCAATCACATGGATAAGGCCATTCGAATCGATTACATGGCTAAGTCCATTGACATCGTCATGGCTAGGGCCATTCAATTCAACATGTCTAAGGCCATAGCCACTAACAGTCGACCCAATGTCAACTACGGCAGAATGAATGAATCGACAAAAATCAAAGTCAATCACATGGATAAGGGCATTCGAGTCGATTACATGGCTAAGGCCATCGACATCTTCATGGCTAAGGCCATTTGATTCAATATGGCTAAGGCCATCACCATTAACAGTCGACCAAATTTCAACTACGGCAGAATGAAAGCCTCGCCAACAGTCGAAGTCAATCACATGGCTAAGGCTATTCAAGTTGATTACATGGCTAAGGCCATCGACATGTTCATGGCTAAGGCCAATCTATTCAACATGGCTAAGGCCATCGCCGCTAACAGTCGACCCAATGTCGCCTACGGCAGAAAGAAAGACTCGACAACAATCGAAGTCAATCATATGGCTAAGGCCATACGAT
This sequence comes from Nicotiana benthamiana, assembly GCA_034376525.1. Lineage (NCBI taxonomy): Eukaryota > Viridiplantae > Streptophyta > Magnoliopsida > Solanales > Solanaceae > Nicotiana > Nicotiana benthamiana. Next base: position 122,082,352 of record CM067334.1, on the reverse strand, counting down.
TCTATTTCATGGCTAAGGCCATCGACATCTTCATGGCTAAGGCCATTCGATTAAACATGGCTAAGGCTATCACCGCTAACAGTCAACCTAATATCGACTACGGCACAACGAAAGACTCGACGACAGTCAAAGTCAATCACATAGCTAAAGCCATTCAAATCAATTACATGGCTAAGGCCATCGACATCTTCATGGTTAAGGCCATTCGATTCAACATGGCAAAGGATATCGCCGCTAACATTCGACCCGATATCGACTACGACAAAACAAAAGACTCGACGACAGTCGAATTCAATCACATGGCTAAAGTCATTTTAGTCAATTACATGGCTAAGGCCATCGACATCTTCATGGCTAGGCCACTCGATTAGACATGGCTAAGGCCATCGCCGCTAACAGTCGACCCAATGTCGACTACGGCAGAACGAAAGACTCGACGACAATCAAAGTCAATCACATGGATAAGGCCATTCGAGCCAATTTCATAGCTAAGGCCATCGACATCTTCATGGCTAAGGCCATTCGATTCAACATGGCTAAGTCCATCGGTGATAAACAGTCAACCCATGTTGACTACACCAGAACGAAAGGCTCGACGACAGTCGAAGTCAATTATGTGGCTAAGGCCATCAATATCACCTTGGCGATTCAACATGGCTCAGGCCATCGCCGTCAGCAGTCGACCAGATGTAGACTAACTCCTGCTCATCATCCTTCGTTTGAATGAGAGCCTCCAACTCAGTATTTCAAGCAACCACGACCACAAACTACTAATAAGCACTTTCCAGTTCGCCCAGCCTCTTCTTCAATTGCTCCTCCGTCTGGGTAAGGCCCTCACAGAACAACCTGAATTCAGGGACCTACTTGTACACATCAGCCAACGTCTGATGTTCCTCGCGGACCCTCTTGTACCTCAACAAAAGTTTCATATGAGCATCCGACCTCTTCACCAGGCATCACCATCTCTCCACCTCCAAAATAAGAACCTGAAAAACATCAAAGGATGGATCACTATGCAGATAGACTACCCCGGCGAACACCAATGGGAAAGAGAGTCAAATTTACCTGAAAGGCATGCCCGCTACTCTTCGGGACAGGCCCTTGTCGCTGACCTCTGCCAACGCCTCGCCCTCGGCACCTGCACAAAGGAGGGTCATGTTCGCGTCCGCCTCCTCGCAGTTCTACACAAGGTTATAGCCGCTTGGAATCACAATGCGGCGAGTAGGCCTACCGGCTGTCATCTTAACAAGAGCCGGAGAGCTCATTTCTCTGTCCATCCTCTCCACGGGTGCACTAGTCCCTACTGCTGCAGCAGACGAACCATCCTCCCTAGCAGAAAGCGGTCCAGCCTCAACATCAGCCCCCCTTCGATGGAGGTCCTCTTCGAGCGGATCGCATCAGACATAAACCGCCGCCCCGACTCACAACGAGGTAATTTTACCCTCTCCTATTCAGTAGCTACCCTCTTGCAGGTGATCAGGCGGCGCCTCCTACGTTCAAGTGTCTCCTCATATTCAGGAGCCGCCTCCACGGGCTGCGATGGAAACCCTAAAGGAAGCGCCTCATCGCCGGACTCAACCTCTGTCCCCCTCGCGAGTACGACCTCAGGTGCCACCACCTGAACCTCCTCCAGTGCCACTTCTGCTGTTATTTCGGCGGCCACCTCGGATATTGCTCCTAGCGTGACTTCCTGCTGGTGGGCCGAGAGGGCGCTACTTTTAGGTGAACTTCCCGCAAGCACATCTTCCTCACCAGAGCCCGGTCCACCACAGACGGGCCGACATAAGTTCTCTTCCTCTTGATCCTCTAAAAAGTACCCTGACCTATCAGGAAAAAGATATATCAAATAGAAGAACCCTCGAATCAAGACAAAGAAAAAGGTAGGAACAAGGGAAGATCATTACTATTCGGGAGGTACATTCTAAAGAATTGAACCCAGGTGTGGCTCTCCTCTACACGCAGTATCATCCTCTCTACCCACGACCTAATGTCATCCGCACAGGAAAGGGATGAGGAATCTGCAGGCATATAAGCCGCCACTGCAAACAATAGATAAAGGTGTCGCGAGAGGTTAATCCGCCATAACAAAAAGAAATGAAGAAAACACAAAGGGATACCTACACTCCGGGTTCCACAAAGGGATACCTACACTCCGGGTTCCACACCTCCGGAAACCCTTCAGGGTTAACTACCAGATGCTCCATCCAGACGTAAAAGAACCTCTTCCAATAGCCACGGTTGGCCTTGTCATCAGACTGTACTACGAAGCTCTTCTTGCCATGGCGCATAAGATGCAACATCGAACCCCTCAGGTAACTTGCATTGAACATTTGCAAAAGGTGGTATATTATGACCACACACTCGATCTTCTCTTTGTGTTTGGTATGTATTATATACACTTTCAGCATGTAAGGAGTGAGTTAAGCCGGGCACGCTCTAAAGAAGCGGGAAAACCAAACGTCATGTCAGGCTCTCATCCATCTCAGGAGAAAAATTATAGACGACGCACGTGACCAGTGACGTCACTTTAGAAAGGTGCCAAGCGTCAACGGCTTTATATTGCCATATGAGCATACATATCCGTCCATTGATGACGTCCATCGAGCATGCCTCCAACGGACGGAGGGACTAAGTGTATGGGGTAAAATCCGACTCACCCCACTCACGTCTAAGAAGACACGTCCTTCATGACAATGTCGTCCTCAAATCGCGTCGCCTTTGGTAAGGACGACCCAAACAAGGGCGTCTCAGTCAATTAGGTAGAAGAACCACACCGTTTAAGGCCTGGCTTCCTTCGTAGAAAGAAGCCACCAACTTTTGTACTTTTCTTTTGATTATTTTGAGAAGGCCTCCTAATATATAAAGGGGACCTTCCCCTTTGTAACAGAAATGTGCATTACTCTGAATAATATTATCTCTCTGTTTTCTCTCTGTCTCTCTCTCTGTGTACTGCAATCAAGCAAACTATCTCTCCATTTTTCCTTTGGCACTTAAAGCTTTCTATTACCTTATATACATTCAGATCTATCACGTTCTTGGCTAACAATTTTACAAAAGAAAAGGTACCGTCTGTGTTGCTGAAGAAGTTCTGTAAAACGTTGACAGGTGGAGCTTTGACGTGGTACTCCCAACTACCAACTAGGGGCAACTCCATGTTCGAGGAAATGGCGGAAAAATTCATCACAACACATGAAGGAGAAAAGAAAGTGGAGGCAATAGTAAACGACATCTTTGCTATCCGGCAAACCGTGGGAGAAGGGCTTGGGGAATTCCTAGTCAGATTCAATAGGGTGAGAATGAGCCTACCGAATGTATCAGAAGGTATGACAGTCGCCAGTTTCCAAAACGGGCGAAGCAGGGATGGCTCAAGGGCGATAAACAAATTGCTGAGTCGCCTCATGAAATACCCTCCCACCACTTGGGAGGAATCCATAATGCCTATTGCAACGAGGTACGCAGATGAAGACGACCTTAACGGTCCTACTAGGAGGCTAACCAAAATACTCCAAGAGATTAGGAGGGTCCGGTGCAGCGAAAGGGAGACATGAACAAATCCCGCATCCCAATAGGAAAGACCTCAACCATACGTCTGATCATCTTATCCGCCGCCACCAAGGCACGCAGACGCACTGCAGCGACATGTTGCCCCCCTACGAAATGGATGTGGTATGCCTCCTTTATTATCTGCACATAAGTTTTGTGTTTCTTCTTTAGAGGTAGTGTATGCACTAGAGAAGCTAAGCAACAAGGTACAATGGCGAACATAGATGAAGTCGGACCCTGCCACCCGAAAGTCAAACGCCCTATGCGAGTTCCACCAGGAGTGAGGCCATAGAATCGAAGACTGCATAGGTCTACGGCAGGAGGTGGTTAGGATGCTGAACCAGGGGTTCATGAGAGAACTACTCAGCGACAAAGGGAAACTCAACTTTGCACGAGGACGGGAACAACCCAACAGGCCGCCAAAGCCACCCTCACCGACACGTACCATCAACATGATCATCAGGGACGACAACAACTCGACGATCAACCATATCAAGTTCACCACCACTCACAAGTTAAAGCGAACTATTGCACACGAACAGTATGAAGACTTCGAAGATAGTATCACCTTTGATAAGTCCGATGCCGACGGTTTGTCTTTTCCTCATTAAAATGCTTTGGTTATTACTTTATGCATTGTGGATACAAAATTTAGGAGAATTATGATTGACGATGGTAGCGACGCCTGTATTATCCACCCGAGGGTCCTTGCACATATGGGACTCGAGCATAAGATAATACTGCGCCGCATAATGCTGACTGGTTTTAACAATGCAGTGGAAAGGACCTCCAGAGAAATAACAATGCCTATCCTAGCAGAAGGAGTAACGCTAGAAACCACTTTCCACATGATGAACCAGGAAACAACGTACAACTCCATCATCGAACGTCAATAGATACATACCATGAGAGCAGTTCCCTCCAACTATCATCAAGTGATCAAATTTACTACCCCATGGGGGATGTTCAGCATACGGGGCGAACCCTACACCGCCCAAGAATGCTACAAAATAGCCTAAGACTACATCCACACCAGACAACTCCAAGGGGCTAGCACAGAAGCATAGCAATCAGCTCTGTAGGGGACTAAGGTTCACCCGGCAGAAGACGCCATCAAAGACCCAGATATCATAGAAGCCATCAAAGCCACGGTCAAGGACCTCGACCCCGCGCAGCTAGATGACAACGACCTCATGAAGAAGGCCTTCATCGGGCACAACCTTTCGAACCCAAGTAAGTATCGTAAATTATTATCTAACCATGTAGACTTGTTCGCTTTTTCCCATTTAGATATGCCAGGGATACCATGAGAAATCGCTACCCACAAGCTGCACGTTGATCCGCTACACCCGCTCGTGCGGCAAATAACGGGAAAATTCAACGCTGCCATCAACGAAGCTGTGAGTGAAGAGGTTGACAAACTACTGGCAATTGGTTCCATCAGAGAATCCAAATACCCTAAGTGGGTCGCCAATGTCGTTATGGTCAAGAAGAAAAACTGGAATTGGAGGATATGTGTGGATTTCATCAACCTGAAAAAAGCATGCCCAAACGATTCGTTCCCGTTACCCCACATCGATAAGCTAATAGACGCAACGGTCGGACACGAGCTATGGAGATTCCTAGACTCATATTCCAGCTACAAATCAAATCATGATGGCCGAAGAAGATCAGAGGAAGAGGACCTTCATCACTCACCGAGGAACATACTGCTACAAAGTGATGCCCTTTGGGTTCAAAAACGCGGGATCCACGTATCAAAGGTTGGTAACCGAGATGTTCAAGGAGCAACTTTGGAAAACAATGGAAGTCTATATCGACGACATGCTAGTAAAGTCGTCCAGAAAGGAAGACCACCTCGACCATCTGAAGGAGGCCTTCGAAATATTGAGAAGATACGGGATGAAGCTAAATCCCGAGAAATGTGCCTTCGGCGTGGCCTTGGGAAATTTCTTGGGATTCCACGTAACACAGAGGGCTATCGAAGTCAATCCAGATTAGATCAAAGCAATAGATGCAATCCCGCAAGTACTAAGCAGCAAAAAATAGTTACAAAAGCTGACTGGTCGGATAGCCATCCTCTCTAGGTTCATCTCACGATCCTCTGACAGGGGCCATAAGTTCTCTAGTGTGTTGAAGAAAGACCAGGGGCTTCAATGGAATGAGGAATGCGTTTAGGCCCTAAAATATCTGAAGGCGTACCTATCCTCGTCGCCTCTGCTAGTCAAAGTGAACCCAGGTGAACCATTTTTGGTGTATATAGCTGTGCCTAAGGTCGCCGTCAGTGCCGTCCTGGTGCGCGAGAACAAAGGTACGCAGTCTCACATCTATTACATTAGCAAAATACTGGAAGATGCCGAAACTCTGTACCCACGCCTTGAGAAATTGGTGCTAGCACTGGTAGTAGCTTCGCGAAAGCTACGACCCTATTTCCAATGCCATCCTATAAAAGTGGTAACAACCTTCCCGCTGAGAAGTGTCTTACGTAGGCCTGAACTATCGGGCTGGCTCGCAAGATGGTCCATAGAGCTCAGCGAGCACGATATCTCCTGCCTTCCAAGAAACGCCATCAAGTCTCAAGTCCTAGCTGACTTCGTAGCTGACTTCAGCGCGGATATCCTACCGAAGGTAGAACTCGAAGCCCAACGGGCCTCCCCCAATAATGACCTATGGGTCCTCCACATTGATGGCGTTGCCAACACATCGGGAACGGGACTGTGACTCGTCCTCAAGGTCTCCAAGGGCGAAAAAATTTGCCAGTCCATACGATGCCCCGAAATGACTAGCAACGAGGCCGAGTTTGAGGCTGTTATTGCAGATATAAAATTCGCCGCCAAATATGGAGCCCGGCAGATCCTTCTCCATTGCGAATCTAAACTCGTGGTAAACCAGGTTGCTGGGACTTACCACATTAAAGTACAAAGGCTACAAAATACCTGACAGAAATCCATAGGTTAATGGCCGCCGACGAATTTTGCTTCGAACAAATCCCAAGGGCGGGAAACATTAATGAGGACAGCCTGGCAAAATTAGCCACAGCTACCAAAAACATCAACAAGAAAGCGTGGCCACCCTCCTTCATTTAGCCATCGACCACACTGAGGTATTTTCTTTATGTCTAACCTAGGACTGGCACAACAAGTTCGTGTCTTACTTGCAGGGCAGAACACTGCCGCACGACAAGAAAGAGGTGAAGAAACTCGCGTGCAAGCCGCCCAATACTACCTAATCAACAACGACCTCTACAAGAGGATGTTTGGCGGATCCCTGGCCAAATGCGTAGATCCGCACTAAAAAAGGCCAGTAATCGAAGAGGTACATGAGGGTCACTGTGGCGACCACACATGTAACCGCACCCTTGAACGGTGCGTCATACGTGCCGGCTACTAGTGGCCCACCAATAAGAAAGAAGCGACAGAATACATTTGCCGATGTGAGCAATGCCAGAATATGCCCCAATGATACAGCAGCCGGGAGAGGCCCTACACTTAGTTGCCTCTCCCTGGCCCTTCATCAAATGGGAAATGGACATAGTCGCCCCCTACCCGTAAGATGGGGAAAGGTACAATTTTTACTTATTTTAACTAACTATTTCTCTAAGTGGGTGGAAGCAGGTGCATACGCACAAATACGCAAACAGGAGGTCATCTCCTTCATATGGAAGAACATTATATGCCGCTTCGGCATTCCCAAAGAAATCAGCTATGATAACGGATGACACTTCATCGGTCAAAAAACAACTGAATTCTTTGAAAAATGGCCTAACTCTAGCTCATCATCCTTCGTCTGAATGAGAGCCTCCAACTCAGTATTTCGAGCAACAACGACCACAAACTGCTAATAAGCACTTTCTAGTTCGCCCAGCCTCTTCTTCAATTGCTCCTCCGTCTGGGTAAGGCCCTCACAGAACAACCTGAATTCAGGGACCTGCTTGTACACATCAGCCAACGTCTGATGTTCCTCGCGGACCCTCTTGTACCTCAACAAAAGTTTCATATGAGCATCCGACCTCTTCACCAGGCATTACCATCTCTCCACCTCCAAAATAAGAACCTGAAAAACATCAAAGGATGGATCACTATGCAGATGGACTACCCCGGCGAACACCAATGGGATAGAGAGTCAAATTTACCTGAAAGGCATGCCTGCTACTCTTCGGGACAGGCCCTTGTCGCTGACCTCTGCCAACGCCTCGCCCTCGGCACCTGCACAAAGGAGGGTCATGTTCGCGTCCGCCTCCTCGCAGTTCTCCAAATGGTTATAGCCGCTTGGAATCACAATGCGGCGAGTAGGCCTACCGGCCGTCATCTTAACACGAGCCGGAGAGCTCATTTCTCTGTCCATCCTCTCCGCGGGCGCACTAGTCCCTACTGCTACAAAAGACGAACCATCCTCCCTAGCAGAAGGCGGTCCAGCCTCGACATCAGCCCCCCTTCGATGGAGGTCCTCTTCGAGCGGATCGCATCAGACATAAACCGCTGCCCCGACTCACAACGAGGTAATTTTACCCTCTCCTATTCAGTAGCTACCCTCTTGCCGGTGATCAGCCGGCGCCTCCTACGTTCAAGAGTATCCTCATCTTCAGGAGCCGCCTCCACGGGCTGCGAAGGAAACCCTAAAGGAAGCGCCTCATCGCTGGACTCAACCTCTGTCCCCCTCGCGAGTACGACCTCAGGTGCCACCACCTGAACCTCCTCCGGCGCCACTTCTGCCGTTATGTCGGCCGCCACCTCGGATATTGCTCCTACCGTGACTTTCTGCTGGGGGGCGGAGAGGGCGCTACTTATAGGTGAACTTCCTGCTGGCACATCTTCCTCACCAGAGCCCGGCTCCACCCCAGACGGGCCGACATATGTTTTCTTCCTCTTGATCCTCATAAAAGTACCCTGACCTATCAGGAAAAAAAATATATCAAATAGAAGAACCCTCGAATCAAGACAAAGAAAAAGGTAGGAACAAGGGAAGATCATTACTATTCGGGAGGTACATTCTAAAGAATTGAACCCAGGTGTGGCTCTCCTCTACACGCAGTATCATCCTCTCTACCCACGACCTAATGTCATCCGCACAGGAAAGGGATGAGGGAAATGCAGGCATATAAGCCGCCACTGCAAACAATAGATAAAGGTGTCGCGAGAGGTTAATCCGCCATAACAAAAAGAAATGAAGAAAACACAAAGGGATACCTACACTCCGGGTTCCATACCTCCGGAAACCCTTCAGGGTTAACTACCAGATGCTCCATCCGGACGTAAAAGAACCGCTTCCAATAGACACGGTTGGGCTTGTCATCAGACTATACTACGAAGCTCTTCTTGCCATGGCGCATAAGATGCAACATCGAACCCCTCAGGTAACTCGCATTGAACATTTGCAAAAGGTGGTATATCGTGACCACACACTCGATCTTCTCTGTGTGTTTGGTATGTATCATATACACTTTCAGCATGTAAGGAGTGAGTTAAGCCGGGCACGCTCAAAAGAAGCGGGAAACCCAAACATCATGTTAGGCTCTCATCCATCCCGGGAGAAAAATTAAAGACGACGCACGTGACCAGTGACGTCACTCTAGAAAGGTGCCAAGCGTCAACGGCTTTATATTGCCATATGAGCGTACATATCCGTCCATTGATGACGTCTATCGAGCATGCCTCCAACGAACGGAGGGACTAACTGTATGGGGTAAAATCCGACTCACCCCACTCACGTCTAAGCAGACACGTCCTTCATGACAATGTCGTCCTCAAATCGCGTCGCCTTAGGTAAGGACGACCAAAACAAGGGCGTCTCAGTCAATTAGGTAGAAGAACCACACCGTTTAAGGCCTGGCTTCCTTCGTAGAAAGAAGCCACCGACTTTTGTACTTTTCTTTTGATTATTTTGAGGAAGGTCTGCAAATATATAAAGGGGACCTTCCCCTTTGTAACGGACATGTGCATTACTCTGAATAATATTATCTGTCTATTTTCTCTCTCTCTCTCTCTCTGTGTACTGCTATCAAGCAAACTATCTCTCCATTTTTCCCTTGGTACTTAAAGCTTTCTATTACCTTATATACATTCAGATCTATCACGTTCTTGGCTAACAATTTTACAAAAGAATAGGTACCGTCTGTGTTGCTGAAGAAGTTCGGTAAAACGTTGACAGGTGGAGCTTTGACGTGGTACTCCCAACTACCGACTAGGGGCAACTCCATGTTCGAGGAAATGGCGGACAAATTCATCACAACACATGAAGGAGCAAGGAAAGTGGAGGCAATAGTCAACGACATCTTTGCTATCCGGCAAACCGAGGGAGAAGGGCTTGGGGAATTCCTAGTCAGATTCAATGGGGTGAGAATGAGCCTACCGAATGTATAAGAAGGTATGACAGTCGCCAGTTTCCAAAACGGGCGAAGCAGGGATGGCTCAAGGGCGATAAACAAATTGCTGAGTCGCGTCATGAATACCCTTCCACCACTTGGGAGGAATCCATAATGCCTATTGCAACGAGGTACGCAGATGAAGACGACCTTAACGGTCCTACTAGGAGGCTAACCACAATACTCCAAGAGATTAGGAGGGACCGGCGCAGCGAAAGGGCGACAGGAACAAATGCCGCATTCCAATAGGAAAGACCTCAACCATACGTCTGATCATCTCATCCGCCGCCACCAAGGCACGCAGACGCACTACAGCGACATGTCGCCCCCCTATGAAATGGATGTGGTATGCCTCCTTTATTATCTGCACATAAGTTTTATGTTTCTTCTTTAGAGGTAGGGTATGCACTAGAGAAGCTGAGCAACAAGGTACAATGGCGAACATAGATGAAGTCGTACCCTGCCACCCGAAAGTCAAACGCCGTATGTGAGTTCCACCAGGAGTGAGGCCATAGAATCGAAGACTGCATAGGTCTACGGCAGGAGGTGGTTAGGATGCTGAACCAGGGGTTCATGAGAGAACTACTCAGCGACAAAGGGAAACTCAACTTTGCACGAGGACGGGAACAACCCAACAGGCCGCCAAAGCCACCCTCACCGACACGCACCCATCAACATGATCATCAGGGACGGCAACAACTCGACGATCATCCTTCGTCTGAATGAGAGCCTCCAACTGAGTATTTCGAGCAACCACGACCACAAACTGCTAATAAGCACTTTCCAGTTTGCCTAGCCTCTTCTTCAATTGCTCCTCCGTCTGGGTAAGGCCCTCACAGAACAACCTGAATTCAGGGACCTGCTTGTACACATCAGCCAACGTCTGATGTTCCTCGCAGACCCTCTTGTACCTCAACAAAAGTTTCATATGAGCATCCGACCTCTTCACCAGGCATCACCATTTCTCCACCTCCAAAATAAGAACCTGAAAAACATCAAAGGATGGATCACTATGCAGATGGACTACCCCGGCGAACACCAATGGGATAGAGAGTCAAATTTACCTGAAAGGCATGCCCGCTACTCTTCGGGACAGGCCCTTGTCGCTGACCTCTGCCAACGCCTCGCCCTCGGCACCTGCACAAAGGAAGGTCATGTTCGCGTCCGCCTTCTCGTAGTTCTCCAAAAGGTTATAGCCGCTTGGAATCACAATGCGGCGAGTAGGCCTACCGGCCGTCATCTTAATACGAGCCGGAGAGCTCATTTATCTATCCATCCTCTTCGCGGGCGCACTAGTCCCTACTGCTGCAGCAGACGAACCATCCTCCCTAGCAGAAGGCGGTCCAGCCTCGAGGATACTCTCCACACCATACCACCCCGACGCCAACAGCCAAGCAGAATCCTCCAACAAAACAATACTGAACATACTGAAGAACAAGCTTGAGGACGTCAATGGGTTATGTCCTGAAATGCTACCCGAAGTGTTGTGGGAGCACAAGACCACACCCAAATCTAGCACAGGGGAAACTCCATACTCATTGGTTTATGTAACCGATTCGGTCATACCCGTCAAAGTCGGTGAGCCAAGCCTGAGGTATTCGCACTCTAGTGGAGCGGTAAACGGCGCAAATAGGCTCCATGATCTTTTTCGAAACTGAGGAAAGAAGAAAAATGGCCCACATATAAATGTGGCCCAAAAACAAAAAGTCGAATGGTACTATAACAAGAGGGAGAGAGTAAGCCCGCTCAAAGTAGGGGACTACGTCCTCAAAGCCAAGACATTGGCCTCCAAAGACCTAAGTGAAGGAAAAATGTGCACGAACTGGGAAGGGCCCTACAAAATCACAGAAGCAGCTGGCAAAAAGGCATATCAGTTGGAAACAATGGAAGGAAAAACACTCCAGAACAACTGGAACGTCGCCCACCTCAAATATTTCCATTTCTAAAAGGCGTCCCCCAAGTCACACTCTTTTTCCCTCACTCATGTTTTGTCCCAATTGGGTTTTCTCGGGGAGGTTTTTAATGAGACGACGAAGGGAACACCTGGAGATATTTGCGGAACAAGTGTATCACGTCAGCCTCTCCATACGCTCTCAAGCCCGACATGATAGAGGAAGTGGACCAGTGACATCTCCAATGTGTAAAAGGCTACGACCATACTTACATCTCCAATGTGTAAAAGGCTACGATCACACCTATAACTCCAATGTGTAAAAGGCTAAGGCCACTTCTTCATCTCCAATGTGTAAAATGCTACGGCCACACTTTCATCTCCAATATGTAAAAGTCTACGACCACCTCCATCTCCAGTGATTGAAAAGGCTACGGCCATCTCTAGTGAAAGAAAAGGCTACGGCCATCTCCAGTGAATGAAAAGGCTACGGCCATCTCCAGTGAATGAAAAGGCCACGACAATCTCCAACAAATGGAAAGGCTACTTCCATCCCCAATGAATGCAATGGATAAGGCCATCGCCACAAACAGTCGACTCAATGTCGACTACGACAGAACGAAAGACTCGACGACATTCGAAGCCAATCACATGGATAAGGCCATTCGAATCGATTACATGGCTAAGGCCATCGACATCTTCATGGCTAAGGCCATTCGATTCAACATGGCTAAGGCCATAGCCACTAAAAGTCGACCCAATGTAGACTACGGCAGAACGAAAGAATCGACAAAAATCAAATTCAATCACATGGCTAAGGCCATTCGAGTCGATTACATGGCTAAGGCCATCGACATCTTCATGGCTAAGGCCATTCGATTCAATATGGCTAAGGCCATCACATCTAACAGTTGACCCAATTTTGACTACGGCAGAATGAAAGCCTCGACAACAGTCGAAGTCAATCACATGGCTAAGGCTATTCGAGTCAATTACATGGCTAAGGCCATCGACCTGTTCATGGATAAGGCCATTCTATTCAACATGGCTAAGGCCATCGCCGCTAACAGTCGACCCAATGTCGACTACGGTAGAACGAAAGACTCGACGACAATCGAAGTCAATCACATGGCTAAGGCCATACGATTCTATTACATGGCTAAGGCCATCGACATCTTCCTGGCTAAGGCCATTTGATTCAACATGGCTAAGGCTATCGCCGCTAACGGTCGACCTAATATCGACTACGGCACAACGCAAGACTCGACGACAGTCAAAGTCAATCACATAGCTAAAACCATTCAAATAAATTACATGGCTAATTCCATCGACATCTTCATGGTTAAGGCCAATCGATTCAACATGGCTAAGGCCATCGCCGCTAGCGTTCGACCCAATATCGACTACGATAGAACAAAAGACTCGACGACAGTCGAAGTTAATCACATGGCTAAAGTCATTCGAGTAAATTACATGGCTAAGGCCATCGACATCTTCATGGCTAAGGCCATTCGATTCAACATGGCTAAGCCATCGCCGTTAACAGTCGACCTAATGTCAACTACGGCAGAATGAAAGACTCGACGACAATCAAAGTCAATCAGATGGATAAGGCCATTCGAGCCAATTACATAGCTAAGGCCATCGACTTCTTCATGGTTAAGTCAATTCGATTCAACATGGCTAAGGCCATCGACGATAAACTATCAACCCAATATTGACTACGGCATAACGAAAGGCTCGACGACAGTCGTAGTCAATTATGTGGATAAGGCCATCAATATCACCTTGGCTAAGACCAGTGATTCAACATGGCTCAGGCCATCGCCGTCAACAGTCGACCAGATGTAGACTAGGCAAAATGGAAGACACGGCGACAGTCGAGCTAAGCTCAAACTACAAGTTGCAAACACGACCAAAGTTCTAAGGAACAAAGGAAGAATAACAACGGGAAAAATGTATGTACTATTATATCCAAAAAGTATATACACTTGTCTGGCCTCAAAGAGTGGCCCCATTTACAATAAAAAGGGTACAAATACAAAACCAAAGGAACCCCTGTCGCCCAGACTAGCACAACCAGCACTCGGGCCATCACCACCTCCTGGCGGGTAGTCCCTAGAAATCCAAGAGGCGGACTCCAAGTGGTTAATATCTTCGGAGTTATATCCTTCTCTAGTGGATGAGTCAGAAAGATAGCCAGCAGCTTCACGAGCAACCCATGTTAGACTCCACTACCTATCTACTTTTGCCACGGAGACCCGCCCAGTTGCCAAGAGCTCATCAAACACGACTAGCCAGGTATCATGGTACACCACATCTCATCGCATCCCGACGTTCAGCTTCCTATGGGGACACCCGCGCGAGAGTCTCGATCTCGGCCTCCTTAGCCCTGAGCTAAGAAGTCAAGGACGCAACCTGCGCCCGAATTTCAGCAGCCTTTGCCGCCACCGCACGGCCTAACTCCAGCTCATCATCCTTCATCTGAATGAGAGCCTCCAACTCAGTATTTCGAGCAACCACGACCACAAACCGCTAATAAGCACTTTCCTGTTCGGCCAGCATCTTCTTCAATTGCTCCTCCATCCGGGTAAGGCCCTCGCAGAACAACCTGAATTCAGGGTCCTGCTTGTACACATCAGCCAACGTCTGATGTGCCTTGCGGACCCTCTTGTACCTCTACAAAAGTTTTATATGAGCATCCGACCTCTTCACCAGGCATCACCATCTCTCCACCTCCAAAATAAGAACCTGAAAAACACCAAAGGATGGATCACTATGCAGATGGACTACCTCGGCGAACACCAATGGGAAAGAGAGTCAAATTTGCCTGTAAGGCCGCACCCGCTACCCTTCGGGACAGGCCCTTGTCGCTGACCTCTCCCAACGCCTCGCCCTCGGCACCTACACAAAGGAGGGTCATGCTCGCGTCCGCATCCTCGCAATTCTACAAAAGGTTATAGCCACTTGGAATCACAATGAGGCGAGTACGCCTACTAGCCGTCATCTAAACACGAGACGGAGAGCTCATTCCTCTGTCCATCCTCTCCGCGGGCGCACTTGTCCCTACTGCTGCAGCGGACGAACCATCCTCCCTAGCAGAAGGCGGTCCAGCCTTGGCATCAGCCCACCTTCGAGGGAGTTCCTCTTCGAGCAGATCGCATCAGACATAAACCGCCTCCCCGACTCGCGACGAGGTAATTTTACCCTCTCCTCTTCGGTAGCTACCCCCTTGCCGGTGATCAACTGGTGCCTCCTACGTTCAAGAGTCTCCTCATCTTCAGGAGTCGCCTCTACGGGCTGCGAAGGCAACCCTAAAGGAAGCGCTTCATCGTTGGATGCGACCTTGGTCCCCCTCGCGAGTACGACCATAGATGCCACAACCTGAACCTCCTCCGGTGCCACTTCTGCCGTTATTTCGGCCGCCACCTTGGATATTGCTCCTAGCGTGACTTCCTGCTGGGGGCCGAGAGGGCGCTACTTTTAGGTGAACCTTCCGCAGGCACATCGTCCTCACCAGAGCCCGGATCCTCCCCAGACGGGCCGACATATGTTCTCCTCCTCTTGATCCTCTTAAAAGTACCCCGACCTATCAGGAAAAAAGATATATCAAATAGGGGAACCCTCGAATCAAGACAAAGAAAAAGGTAGGAACTAGGAAGATCACTAGTCGGGAGGTATATGCTAAAGAATTGAACCCAGGTATGGCTCTCCTCTACACGCGGTATCATCCTCTCCACCCACGAACTAATGTCGTCCGCACAGGAAAGGGATGAGGAATCTGCAGGCATATAAGCCGCCACTGCAAACAATAGATAAAGGTGTCGCGAGAGGTTAAGCCGCCATAACGAAAAGAAATGAAGAAAACACAAAGGGATACGTACACTCCGGGTTCCTTACGGAAACCCTTCAGGGTTAACTACCAGATGCTCCGTTCGGACGTAAAAGAATCTCTTCCAATAGCCACGGTTGGCCTTGTCATCAGACTGTACTACGAAGCACTTCTTGCCATGGCGCATCAGATGCTACATCGAACCCCTCAGGTAACTCGCATTGAATATTTGCAAAAGGTTGTAGATCATGACCACACACTCGATCTTCTCCGTATGTGTGGTAAGTATCATACACACTTTCAGCATGTAAGGAATGAGTTAAGCCGGGCACGCTCTAAAGAAGCGGCAAAGTTCCTCCGCTAGAGGGTTGAGCGGGAAACTGTAGCCGATCCGGAATGCATACTCGTAGAATGTGCAAAACCCGGGCTTGTGCACGTTGGTGTAATCCTCTCTAACAGGAACTATATCAATGTGATTAGGAAACCCATACGCCATCCTGAGGGCATCCAAGTGGGAGAGCGCCAATTCACTGCTTTCCGAGGGTGGAGGTGAGATTCTGTGACTAAAGTCATTCCTTTTGCTCATATGTTTTAGGAGAACGTTAGCCGCCGACTGAGGAACGAGGGCTTCTCCAACCTCCTCTACCTGACCATTGGAGGAAGGTGATACCTTAGGAGGAGCATTATATGTGGACCGCTTGCTGCCTTGCGCATGTTTCACCATTGTATAGTTTGCAGAAAAGATGTTTTTAATGATACAAGGTTTGGTCTCTAGAAACAGCAGTTCTCAGGTTAAAGCAGTTATTGCCGGAAAACAAGATGAAAACAAGAGAGAAAATGTACTTCGAAGGTTCGATTGGTGCACAATTAGGCTTTGATCCATCTCGGGAGCAAAATTAAAGATGACGCACGTGACCGGTGATGTCACTCTACAAAGTTGCCAAGCGTCAATGACTTTATATTGCCATATGAGCATACATATCCGTCCATTGATGACGTCCATCGAGCATGCATCCAACAGATGGAGGGACTAACTGTATGGGGTAAAATCCGACTCAACCCACT
This sequence comes from Nicotiana benthamiana, assembly GCA_034376525.1. Lineage (NCBI taxonomy): Eukaryota > Viridiplantae > Streptophyta > Magnoliopsida > Solanales > Solanaceae > Nicotiana > Nicotiana benthamiana. The sequence continues at coordinate 122,065,660 of CM067334.1, read as the reverse complement.
CACATCTAAGCAGACACGTCCTTCATGTCAATCTCGTCCTCAAATCGCGTCGCCTTAGGTAAGGACGACCCAAAAAAGGGCGTCTCAGTCAATTAGGTAGAAGAACAACATTGTTTAAGGCCTGGCTTCCTTCATACAAAGAAGCCACCAACTTTTGTACTTTTCTTTTGATTATTTTGAGGAAGGTCTCCTAATATATAAAGGGGACCTTCCCCTTTGTAACAGACATGTGCTTTACTCTGAATAATATTATCTCTCTATTTTCTCTCTCTCTCTCTCTCTCTCTCTCTCTCTCTACTGCTATCAAGCAAAATATCTCTCCATTTTTCCTTTGGTACTTAAGCTTTCTATAACCTTTTATACTTTAAGATCTATCGCGTTCTTGGCTAACAATTTGACAAAAGAATAGGTACCGTCTGTGTTGCTGAAGAAGTTCGGCAAAACATTGACAGGTGGAGCTTTGACGTGGTACTCCCACCTACCGATTAGGGGCATCTCCACGTTCGAGGAAATGGCGGACAAATTCGTCACAACACATGAAGGAGCAAAGAAAGCGGAGGCAAGAGTCAACGACATCTTTGCTATCCGGCAAACCGTGGGAGAAGGGCTCGGGAATTCCTAGCCAGATTCAATTGGGTGAGAATGAGCCTACTGAATGTATCGGAAGGTATGGCAGTCGCCAGTTTCCAAAACGGGTTATGCAGGGACGGCGCAAGGGCGAAAAATAAATTTCTGAGTCTCCACATGAAATACCCTCCCACCACTTGGGAGGAATCCATAATTCCTACTACAACGAGCTACGCAGATGAAAAAGACCTTAACGGTCCTACTAGGAGGCTAACCACAATACTCCTAGATATTAGGAGGGACCGGCGTAGCGAAGGGCGACAGGAACAAATCCCTCATCCCAGTAGGAAAGACCTCAACCATACGTCTGATCATATTATCCGCCGCCACCAAGGCACGCAGACGCACTACAGCGACATGTCGCCCCCCTACGAAATGGATGCGGTATACCTCCTTTATTATCTGCACATATCTTTTGTGTTTCTTCTTTAGAGGTAGTGTATGCACTAGAGAAGCTGAGCAACAAGGTACAATGGCGAACAAAGATGAAGTCGGAACCTGCCACCCGAAAGTCAAACGCCCTATGCGAGTTCCACCAGGAGCGAGGTCATAGAATCGAAGACTGCATAGGTCTACAGCATGAGGTGGTTAGGATGCTGAACCAGGGGTTCCTCAGATAACTACTCAGCGACAAAGGAAAACTCAACTTTGCACGACGACGGGAACAACCCAACGGGCCGCCAAAGCCACCCTCACCAACACGCACCATCCACATGATCATCAGGGACGGCAACAACTCAATGATCAATCACGTCAAGTTCACCACCACTCACAAGTTAAAGCGAACTATTGCCCACGAACTATATAAAGACTTCGAAGATAGTATCACCTTCGATAAGCCGATGCTGACGGTTTGTCTTTTCCTCATTAAAATGCTTTGGTTATTACTTTACGCATTATGGATACAGATGCTAGGAGAATTATGATTGACAATGGTAGCGACGCCTGTATTATCCACCCGAGGGTCCTTGCACTTTTGGGACTCGAGGATATGATAATACTGCGCTGCATAACGCTGACTGGTTTTAACAATGCAGTGGAAAGGACCTCCAGAGAAATAACAATGCCTATCCTGGTAGGAGGAGTAACGCTAGAAACCACTTTCCACATGATGAACCAGGAAACAACATACAACGCCGTCATGGAACGTCCATAGATACATACCATGAGAGCAGTTCCCTCCAGCTTTTATCAAGTGATCAAATTCCCACCCCATGGGGGATGTTCAGCATACGGGGTGAACCCCACACCGTCCAAGAATGCTACAAAATAGCCCAAGACTACACCCACACCAGACAACTCCAAGGGGCTAGCGCAGAAGCATAGCAATCAGCTCTGTAGGGGACTAAGGTTCACCCGGCAGAAGACGCCATCAAAGACCCAGATATCATAGAAGCCAGCAAAGCCACGGTCAAGGACCTCGACCCCGCGCAGCTAGATGACAACGACCTCATGAAGAAGGCCTACATCGGGCACAACCTTTCAAACCTAAGTAAGTATCGTAAATTTTTATCTAACCATGCAGACTTGTTCACTTTTTCCCATTTAGATATGCCAGGGATACCACGAGAAATCGCTACCCACAAGCTGCACATTGATCCGCTACACCCGCTCGTGCAGCAAATAACGGGAAAATTCAACGCTGCCACTAACGAAGCTGTGAGTAAAGAGGTAGACAAACTACTGGCAATTGGTTCCATAAGGGAATCCAAATACCCTGAGTGGGTCTCCAACGTCGTTATGGTCAAGAAGAAAATTTGGAAGTGGAGGATGTGTGTGGATTTCATTAACCTGAACAAGGCATGCCCAAACGATTCGTTCCCGTTACCCCACATCGATCAACTAATAGACACAACGGTCGGACACGAGCTATTGAGCTTCCTAGATGCATATTCCGGCAACAATCAAATCATGATGGCCAAAGAAGATTGGGAGAAGAGGATCTTGATCACTCACCGAGGAACATACTGCTACAAAGTGATGCCCTTTGGGCTCAAAAACATGGGATCCACGTATCAAAGGTTGGTGACTAAGATGTTCAAGGAGCAACTTGGCAAAACAATGGAAGTCTATATCGACGACACGCTAGTAAAGTCGTCCAAAAAGGAAGACCACCTCGACCGTCTGAATGAGGCCTTCGAAATATTAAGAAGATACGGGATGAAGCTAAATCCCGAGAAATGCGCCTTCGGCGTGGCCTTGGGCAAGTTCTTGGGATTCCTCGTGTCGCAGAGGGATATTGAAGTCAATCCAGATTAGATCAAAGAAATGGACGCAATCCCGTAAGTACTAAGCAGCAAAAAATAGGTACAAAAGCTGACTGGTCGGATAGCAATCCTCTCTAGGTTCATCTCACGATCCTCTGACAGGTGCCATAAGTTCTTTAGTGTGTTGAAGAAAGACCAGGGGCTTCAATGGAATGAGGAATGCGTTTAGGCCCTACAAAATCTGAAGGCGTACCTATCCTCGTCGCCCCTGGTAGTCAAAGTGAACCCAGGTGAACCATTTATGGTGTATATAGCCGTGCCTGAGGTCGCCGTCAGTGCCGTCCTAGTGCGCGAGAACAAAAGTACCCAGTCTCCCATCTATTACATTAGCAATATACTGGAAGACGCCGAAACTCGGTACCCACACCTTGAGAAATTGGCGCTAGCACTGGTAGTAGCTTCACGAAAGCTAAGACCCTATTTCCAATTCCATCCTATAAAAGTGGTAACAACCTTCCCGCTGAGAAGCGTCTTACATAGGTATGAACTATCGGGTCGGCTCGCAAGATGGTCCATCAAGCTCAGCGAGCACGACATCTCCTGCCTTCCGAGAAACGTCATCAAGTCTCAAGTCCTAGCTGACTTCGTAGCTGACTTCAGCACGGATATCCTACCGAAGGCAGAACTCGAAGCCCAATATAATGACATATGGGTCCTGCACACTGATGATGTCACCAACACATCGTCACCGGGACTGCGTCTCGTCCTCAAGGTCCCCAGGGGCGAAACAATTCGCCAGTCCATACGATGCCCCGAAATGACTAACAACGAGGCCGAGTTTGAGGCTGTTATTGCATGTATAAAATTAGCCGCCAAATATGTAGCCCGACGGATCCTTCTCCATTGCGAATCTCAACTCGTGGTAAACCAGGTTGCTGGGACTTACCAAATTAAAGAACAAAGGCTACAAAAATACCAGACGGAAATCCATAGGTTAATGGCCGCCTTTGACGAATGTCGCTTTGAATAAATCCCAAGGGCGCGAATCATCAAAGAGGACGGCCTGGAAAAATTAGTCGCGGCTACCAGAAATATCAACAAGGAAAGCGTGGTCACCCTTCTTCAATCAGCCATCGACCACACTGAGGTATTTTCTTTAGGTCTAACCTGGGACTGGCGCAACAAGTTCTTGTCCTACTTGCAGGAAAGAGCACTGCCGCACGACAAGAAAGAGGTGAAAAAACTCCGCGTGCAAGTGGCCCAATACTACCTGATCAACAACGACCTCTACAAGAGGATGTTTGGCGGATCCCTGGCCAAATGCGTAGTCCCGCACCAAAAAAGGCCAGTACTCGAAGAGGTACATGAGGGTCACTGTGGCGCCCACGCAAGTAACCGCGCCCTTGTACGGTGCGTCATACGTGCCGGCTACTACTGGCCCACCATAAAGAAAGAAGCGGCAGAATACATTCGCCGATGTGAGCAATGCCAGAAGTATGCCCAATGATACACCAGCCGGGAGAGGCCCTACACTTAGTTGCATCTCCCTGGCCCTTCATCAAATGGGAAATGGACATAGTCGGCCCCCTACTCGTAGGATGGGGAAAGGTACGATTTTTACTTATTTTAACTGACTATTTCTCTAAGTGGGTGGAAGCAGGTCCGTACGCACAAATACGTGAACAGGAGGTCATTGCCTTCATATGGAAGAACATTATATGCCGCTTCGGCATTCCCAAAGAAATCAGCTATGATAACGGATGATAGTTCCTCGGTAAAAAAACAACAAAATTCTTTGAAAAATGGCGCATCAAGAGGATACTCTCCACACCATATCACCTCGACGCCAACGGCAAAGCAGAATCCTCCAACAAAACAATACTGAACATACTGAAGAACAAGCTTGAGGACGCCAAAGGGCTATGTCCTGAATTGCTACCCGAAGTGTTGTGGGTGCACAAGACCACACCCAAATCCAGCACAGGGAAACTCCATACTTATTGGTTTATCGAAATGATGCGGTCATACCCTTTAAAGTCGGTGAGCCAAGCCTTAGGTATTCGCACTCTAGTGGAGCTGTAAACGGTGAAAATTGGCTCTAAGACCTTGACGAAACTGAGGAAAGAAGACAAATGGCCCACATAAAAATGGTGTCCCAAAAACAAAAAGTCGAAAGGTACTATAACAAGAGGGAGAAAGTAAGGCCGCTCAAACTAGGGGATTACGTCCTCAAAGCCAAGACATTGGCCTCCAAAGACCCAAGTGAAAGAAAACTGTGCACAAACTCGGAAGGGCCCTACAAAATCACAGCAGCAGCTGGCAAAAAGGCATTTTAGTTGGAAACAATGGAAGGAAAAACATTCCAGAACAAGTAGAACATCGCCCACCTCAAATATTTCCATTTCTAAATGGCGTCCCCCAAGTCGCACTCTTTTTCCCTCACTCAAGTTTTGTCCCAATTGGGTTTTCTCGGGGAGTTTTTTAACGAGATGACAAAGGGAACACTTGGAGATATTTTCGGAATAAGTGTATCACGTAAGCCTCTCCATACGCTCTCAAGCCCGACATGATACAAGAAGTGGACCAGTGACATCTCCAAATGTGTAAAAGGCTACGACCATACCTATATCTCCAATGTGTAAAAGGCTACGGCCACACCTATAACTCCAATGTGTAAAAGGCTAAGGCCACATCTTCATCTCCAATGTGTAAAACGCTACGGCCACATTTTCATCTCCAATATGTTAAAGGCTACGCCCACCTACATCTCCAGTGATTGAAAAGGCTACGACCATCTCTAGTCAAAGAAAAGGCTACAACCATCTCCAGTGAATAAAAAGGCTATGGCCATCTCCAGTGAATGAAAATGCCACGACCATCTCCAATAAACGCAAAGGCTACTACCTCGCCAATGAATGAAATGGCTAAGGCCATTGCCACTAATAGTCGACTCAATGTCGACTACGACAGAACGAAAGACTCGACGACATTCGAAGCCAATCACATGGATAAGGACATTCAAATCGACTACATGGCTAAGGCCATCGACATCTTCATGGCTAAGGCCATCGACACCTTCATGGCTAAGGCCATTCGATTCAACATGGCCAAGGCCATCGCCACTAACAGTCGACCCAATGTCTACTACGGCAGAACGAAAGACTTGACAAAAATCAAAGTCAATCACATGGCTAAGGCCATTCGAGTCGATTACTTGGCTAAGGCTATCGACATCTTCATGGCTAAGGCCATTCGATTCAATATGGCTAAGGCCATCACCACTAACAGACGACCCAATTTCGAATACGACAGAATGAAAGCCTGAAAAACAGTCAAAGTCAATCACATGGCTAAGGCTATTCAAGTCGATTACATGGCTAAGGCCATCGACATGTTCATGGCTAAGGCCTTTCTATTCAACATGGCTAAGGCCATCGCCGCTAACAGTCGACCCAATGTCGACTACGGCAGAACGAAATACTCGACGATAGTCGAAGTCAATCACATAGCTAAGGCCATACGATTTGATTACATGGCTAAGGCCATCGACATCTTCATGGCTAAGGCCATTCGATTCAACATGGCTAAGGCTATCGCCGCTAACAGTCGACCCAATGTCGACTACGGCACAACGAAAGAGTCGACGACAGTCAAAGTCATTCACATAGCTAAAGCCATTCAAATCAATTACATGGCTAAGGCCATTGACATCTTCATGGTTAAGGCCATTCGATTCAACATGGCTAAGGCCATCGCCGCTAACATTTTACCTAATATCGACTACGACAGAACAAAAGACTCGACGACAGTCGAAGTTAATCACATGGCTAAAGTAATTCGAGTTAATTACATGGCTAAGGCCATCGACATCTTCATGGCTAAGGCCATTCGATTCAACATGGCAAAGGCCATCGCCACTAACAGTCGACCCAATGTCGACTACGGCGTAACGAAAGACTCGACGACAATCAAAGTCAATCACATGGATAAGGCCATTCGAGCCAATTACATAGCTAAGGCCATCGACATCTTCATAGCTAAGGCCATTCGATTCAACATGGCTAAGGCCATCGGCAATAAACAGTCGACCCAATGTTGACTACGGCAGAACGAAAGGGTCGACGACAGTCGAAGTTAATTATGTGGCAAAGGCCATCAATATCACCTTAGCTAAGACCAGTGATTCAACATGGCTCAGGCCATTGCCGTCAACCGTCGACCAGATGTAGACTTCGCAAAATGGAAGACGTGGTGACAGTCGAGTTAAGCTCAAACTACACGTTGCAAACACGACCAAAGTTCGAAGGAACAAAGGAAGAATAACAACGGGAAAAAGCTATGCACTATTATATCCAAAAAGTATATACACATGTGTGGACTCAAAAAGAGGCCCCATTTACAATAAAAAGGGTATAAATACAAAACCCTAGGAACCCCTGTCGCCCTGACTAGCACAACCAGCACTCGGGCCATCACCACCTCCTGGCGGGTAGTCCCTAGAAATCCAAGAGGCGGACTCCAGGCGGTTAATATCTTGGGAGTTATATCCTTCTCTAGCAAGTGAGTTAGAGAGATAGCCAGCTGCCTCACGAGCAACCCAGGTTAGACTCCACTGCCTATCTATATTCGCCACGGAGACCCGACCAGCTTCCACGAGCTCATCAAACATGACTAGCCAGATATTCTGGTACACCACATGTCATCGCATCCCAACGTTCAGCTTCCTATGAGGCGACCCGCGCGAGAGTCTTGATCTCGGCCTACTTAGCCCTGAGCTAAGCAGTCAAGGCCGCAACCTGCGCCCGAAGTTCAGCAGCCTCTTCCGCCACCGGAAGGCCTAACTCCAACTCATCATCCTTCGTCTCAATGAGAGCCTCCAACTCAGTATTTTGAGCAACCACGACCACAAACTGCAAATAAGCACTTTCCAGTTCGCCCAGCCACTTCTTCAATTGCTCCTCCATCTAGGTAAGGACCTCGCAGAACAACCTGAATACAGGGTCCTGCTTGTACACATCAGCCAACGTCTGATGTGCCTCGCGAACCCTCTTGTACCTCTACAAAAGTTTTATATGAGCATCCGACCTCTTCACCAGGCATCACCATCTCTCCACCTCCAAAATAAGAACCTGAAAAACATCAAAGGATGGATCACTATGTAGATGGACTACCCCGGCGAACACCAATGGGAAAGAGAGTCAAATTTACCTGAAAGGCCGTGCCCGCTACCCTTCGTGACAGGCCCTTGTCACTGACCTATGCCAACGCCTCACCCTCGGCACCTGCACAAAGGAGGGTCATGTCCGCTTCCGCCTCCTCACGGTTCTCCAAAAGGTTATAGCCAATTGGAATCACAATGCGACGAGTAGGCCTACCGGTCGTCATCTCAAGACAAGTCGGATAGCTCATTCCTCTGTCCATCGTCTTTGCTGGCGCACTTGTCCCTACTGCTGTAGCGGATGAACCATCCTCCCTAGCAGAAGTCGGTCCATCCTCGACATAAGACCCCATTCGAGGGAGGTCCTCTTCGAGCGGATCGCATCAGACATAAACCGCCGCCCCGACTCGCAACGAGGTAATTTTACCCTCTCCTATTCAGTAGCTACCCCCTTGCCGGTGATTAGCCGGCGCCTACTACGTTCAAGAGTCTCCTCATCTTCAGGAGCCGCCTCCATGGGCTGCAAAGGCAACTCCAAAGGAAGCGCCTCATCGCTGAACGCGACCTCGGACCCCCTCGCGATTACGACCTGATGTGCCACCACCTGAACCTCCTCCGGCACCACTTCTGCCATTATTTCGGCCGCCACCTTGGATATTCTCCTAGCGTGACTTCCTGCTAGGGTGCCGAAAGGGCGCTACTTTTAGGTGAATCTCCCGTAGGCACATCTTCCTCACCAGAGCCCGGCTACTCCCTAGACGGGCCGACATAAGTTCTTCTCCTCTTGATCCTCTTAAAAGTACCCCGACCTATCAGGAAAAAAGATATATCTAATAGAAGAACCCTCGAATCAAGACATAGAAAAAGGTAGGAATAAGGGAAGATCATTACTAGTCGGGAGGTACATGCTAATGAATTGAACCCAGGTATGGCTCTCCTCTTCATGCGATATCATCCTCTCCTCCCAGAACCTAATGTCGCCCGCACAGGAAAGGGATGAGGAATCTGCACGCATATACGCTGCCACTGCAAACAACAGATAAAGGTGCGCGAGAGGCTAAGCCGCCATAACGAAAAGAAATGAAGAAAACACAAAGGGATACTTACACTCCAGGTCCCATAGCTCCGGAAACCCTTCAGGGTTAACTACCAGATGCTCCGTAGACGTAAAGGAACCTCTTCCATAGCTACGGTTGGCCTTGTCATCAGACTATACTACGAAGCTCTTCTTGCCATGGCGCATAAGATGCAACATCGAACCCCTCAGGTAACTCGCATTGAACATTTGCAAAAGGTGGTAGATCGTGACCACACACTCGATCTTCTCCATGTGTGTCGTAAGTATCATACACACTTTCAGCATGAAAGGAGTGAGTTAAGCCGGGCACGCTCTTAAAAAGCGACAAAGTTCCTCCGCTAAAGGGTTGAGCAGGAAATTATAGCCGATCCGGAATGCATACTCGTAGAATGTGCAAAACTCGGGCCTGTGCACGTTGGTGTAATCCTCTCTGGCAGGAACTATATCAATGTGATCAGGAAACCCATGCACCATCCTGAGGGCAACCGAGTGGAAGAGCGCCCATTCACTGCTTTCCTAGGGTGGAGGTGAGATTCTGTGACTAAAGTCATTCCTTTTGCTCATATTTTTTAGGAGAACGTTAGCCACCGATAGAGGAACGAGGGCTTCTCCAACCTCCTCTGCCTCACTATCGGAGGAAGGTGAAACCTTAGGAGGAGCATTATCTGTGGAATGTTTGCTGCCTTGTGCATGCTTCACCATAATATAGTTTGCAGAAAAGATGTTTTTTAATTATACAAGGTTTGGTCTCTAAAACAACAGTTCTCAGGTAAAAGCAGTGATTGCCGGAAAACAAGATGAAAACAACAGATACTTTGAAGGTTAAAGTGGTGCATAATTTAAACCGCTCTGTTGTTTATAGAGGCGAGATACACGGAAATCAAAGTGACATCTATCAAAAGTTAGAACGGGAAGCCCAAACGTCATGTCAGGCTCTGATCCATCTCGGGAGCAAAATTAAAGATGACGCACGTGACCGGTGACGTCACTCTAAAAGGAGCCAGGCGTCAACGGCTATATATTGCCATATGAGCATACATATCCGTCCATTGATGACGTCCATCGAGCATGCCTCCAACGGATGGAGGGACTAACTGTATGGGGTAAAATCCGACTCATCCCACTCACGTCTAAGCAGACACGTCCTTCATGACAATGTCGTCCTCAAATCGCATCGCCTTAGGTAAGGACGACCCAAACAAGGGCGTCTCAGTCAATTAGGTAGGAGAACGACATCGTATAAGGCCTGACTTCCTTTGTACAAAGAAGCCACCAACTTTTGTACTTTTCTTTTGATTATTTTGAGGAAGGTCTCCTAATATATAAAGGGGACCTTCCCCTTTGTAACGGACATGTGCTTTACTCTGAATAATATTATCTCTCTATTTTCTCTCTCTCTCTCTCTCTCTCTATCTCTCTCTCTCTCTACTGCTATCAAGCAAACTATCTCTCCATTTTTCCTTTGGTACTTAGGCTTTCTATAACCTTATATACTTTCAGATCTATCACGTTCTTGGCTAAGTAATCTCTTCTACCACTCATTATACTTGATTACGATTTACCTAAACACTTTTTTTATATTTTTCTAGCTTATATGGTGTGTGAATCTTATGAGCAAAACAGTTTTATCAAATTCAACACTTTCTTCATTACAACAACAACAACTACCCAGTATAGTCCCACAGAGTGGGGGTCTGGGGAGGGTAATATGTAGACAGGCCTTACCCCTGCCCGAAAGGGCAGATAGGCTGTTTCCAATCGACCCTCGGCTCAGGAAAATTGGGAGCTTTTAATTGTCATTGGACTTTGGAGAAAGACAGTAAGAGGACTTGTCATTGGCGTGTTTTTAATACCACCAAATGAGTATATTTGTCCTTCGAAAGCGGGAAACTTGAATTCTCTACATTTGAACTTTTCCCAGGTGAATGTAATCTGACATTTGCAGTTTTGTCAGAATATATGGTTACAAAATAAAAATAAATCTCGAGTAGTATATTATAATTGAGTGTTTCATTGACGGATCTGAATACTAGTATTAGATTTTTCTGAAGGGCTATTATGGGAATTTAAAATTTTAGGAATTCTAATCAGTGTTTAGGTTCTCGATTGGGATTTACTTATTCGTCATTTCTATTCCAATTTATTTAAGGGAAAATTTCATATTAAAACAACTAGGATGCCTCCTTTTCAACTTTATAGCCCATATTTCAATTTACAATTGAGTAGCCAAAAAGTAAAGGCCCATATCTGAAAAAGGGACAGTGTTATTTCCGTTTATTGGGATTCAAAAGCGGGATTTTCTCTTATTCTTTCCATTCTTCTTCCCCAAATCTACAAAAACAAGATCTTGCGATTAGTTCACCTCCAAAAACCTTAGAATTTCTTCTTAATCTTGAATTTCTTCAAATTTTTTTGCTACAAATTAGCGCAATACTCATTTTTGCTGCAATTTTGATTTCAATTTTTTTTTTGATGGAGCTTTTTCCAGTTTACGTTCTTCATAGTGGTGAATGGGAAGAAAACAAATTTATCAATTTCGTCAGCGATTGTGTAATAATCGAGTCGACATTCAGCTGCAGCAATTTAGTTGTAGCTAATTTTGAAACATAATAGGATCGACAGTGAGTTAAACACAATAGAGATTAACTTTCTCCTAAATGATGGTTTGACACCGATAGTGATTTACAACTTTACATGTGTTAAGGTGTATATCGAATTAAAGAACAAAAAAATTGAATTTCACTGAATATCCATTATTTGTGACAGTGAATAAGATTTATAATAATCGTTTGGTTGCTACAAGTTCCGATTGTTTGGTTGCTAAAAGTTCATGTTGTTTGGTTGCTACAAATTCCAATTCTATAGATGTATCCACAATTGTTTGGTTGCTACAAGTTCAAGTTGTTTGGTTGTTACAAATTCCAATTTTGTTGATGTATCCACATGGGATTGAAGTGAGCTACATGAAAACATGGAGAGCTAAAGAGATAGTATTGGAAATGATAAGAGGGAGTACGAGTGATTCATATAAGGAGTTGCTGAAGTATTTTTATATGTTGGAGCATACAAATCCAAGAATGGTTACAAAGTTGCGCAAATGAGAAGATGGATGTTTTCTTTATACATATGTTTCGCTATATGCATCAATCAAGGGCTGGGAGCATTGCAGACCGATAATGGTTGTTGACAGAAGTTTTTTTAGAGCAGGATATAAGGGTTCCATATTAACTGCTTGCACACAGGATGGAGCGGATGAGTTGACTACATCTACCTTATTTGTGCAGTTTATATAATGTTATAGTTTCATGTATAAAAATGTATAGGATTTCACAGCTGATGTTTATAGGGAAAATTTGCAGTTGGTATAAAGTTTTATAATTGTGTATAACTGTGTATAAGATTTGTATAATTGTCTGAATCCTAATATCTATTTTGTATAAATAGAAAAAATTCTAGCACTTGCATATGCAATTGTAGATTCAAAGAATAACAAATCTTGGGAGTGGTTATTTGTCCAGATAAAAGGTACTTTTGGAGTTAAGGAAGGTATGTGTACAATTTCAGAAAGAAATGAAAGTATCTTCAATGCAACAAAAGTTGTGTACCCAGTAGTACCACATTGTATTTGCATGTTTCACTTGTGGCAGAATGTAAAGCGCACATTCAAGAAATATCAAAAACAATTGAAGGATATCTTCTTTGCTTTGGCTAGAGCTTACACGATAGACAAGTTTGAGTACCATATGACAGAGATGTCTAAAATTGATCCGAGGGTGCAGCCTTACTTGTCTGAAATTGGCTACGAAAGGTGGTCTAGGACATATTCCCAAGTGAAAAGGTTGATGGTAATGACTTCCATTATTGCAGAGTCTATTAATGTAGCAAACAAGGATGCTAGAAAGTTACCAGTAATGCGATTGCTAGAGTACATGAATTTTCTACAACAGTGCAACAACAAAAACTAAAAAAAGTGCAATGGAGACATCTACAGAGTTTGGCAAAAAGTACGACAAACTCCTCCGGGAAAATCTAATTGCATCGGAGCAAATGGCGGTAAAATGAATCAAATATAGTGATGCTTGGCACTGTTGACTTGCGCTTTACTGCTTGTATAAGGATGTATTACTCTGTATAATAATGTATAATGTTCTTTAAATTAAAAAAACTTTTGCAGGTGAGGCCTGATACGTAGAAATTATATACTATGTTTGAAGGGGTAAGGCGTAACATAGTGTGCCTTAAAGAGAGATCATGCAATTGCGGAAATTTCAAATGGATAAGCTTTCATGTCCGCATGCTTGGGTGGTTTTGAAGAACCAACAGCTAAAACTTGGCAAGTATTGCTCTTTTTATTACAAGAAGGATAAACTTCCTACAATTTGTGAATTTCCTGTGAATCCGATACCAGACGAGAGATTATGGGTAATCCTAACAGAGGTGCTGCAAGATGTGGTCCTACCACCTAAAGGAAGAAGCAATACAGAAAGGTCAAGAAAGGAAACACTCAAACATGTTTAAGAGAAAGAGTCTAAGAGAGCGTTTTCATGTTTTGTATATGGACAATGTGGTAATTATAGAAAAACATGAAGGAATCGATCAAAATAAATAGTTGGAAACATAACACTACCTATTACATTTGTTGTCATGTTTGGTAGTTAAGTTTCACAAGCAATTGAGTTACAAATGCTGAGTTGTTAAGTTTCACAAGCAATTGAGATGTTTTATGATACATGTTTAGATATCCAATAATAATGTCTTGCTTTTTTTAACGGTGCTAAATATATTGATAGATTGTAGAAACATAAAATAGAACTGCAAACAATCAATAATATTATATGTTTACAGATGTATAAATGAGAGTATAAGTTTGTATAAATTTGCATAACTATGTATATTACTGCATAGATATGTATAACCCCTGCTACATTAATAAAATTGCAACTATAATAAATATACATACTTTGTTAAAGGACAAAAGCAACTGAAATATTCATTAAAATATAATTCATTCAAAGCCACAATATGTAATGACTACCTTAAATTATACAAAAATAAAAATATCTATAATATCCATTAAGGTTATTTCACAAGTAGCAGAATAGTACATAGACAAAACTAGGCAACGTCTCCTGAAACATACTGATATAGTAAAATGGAAAAACAGAACTAGTTTCTCGGTCGTCCCCTCTTCCTCTTCCTGAAAAGTCTCCATGTGATTTCATCACCACTAATTGCACATGGCTGTTATTCTTTCCTTCCATAATCGCACAACAGAGATCCCCACTTGGTGTGAAGTTTCTCAATGTCAAAATTATCTTTTCGAATTTTCTTACCAAGGATGAAATACTTAGCAAAGCCATCAACAAAAGCACCACATCACTGTAATTAAAAAGAAACAAATCAGATTCAAATAGGCACACCAATAGTAAAACAATTGAGATTAACCTACCCTTTGATCTTTGGGGCACATTATTAACCAGATTAATCTGCAAAATATCATAATGGGATTTATCGATATGTACCATTGTTCCAATTAATGCTCTTCTTCTCGATATAAAAGTTAGAACTCTTTATCAGAATTGTATAAGGTATGCAGCATCCAAATCAAGTCTATCCTTAATAGCTCCACGGTTAGATTCGTAGATGTGGATGCACCTATCTATGAATGTAAACAACCAAAACCCAATGACCCAATTTTGTTCTTCCGTGCTTTACATAGATAGGGAATAAGACGTGGTCAATAGTTTGCCATGGTACATTTGCATCATAATAATATCCTCTAATGTACTCTTCTATCTCATGCCCTTCAGAAATCACTGAAGGATCTTGATTCACTTTGAAATCTTTATACATGAGTTGATTTTGTTACCAAAGGCAAAGTCGGTTGTAGTAAACCGCATAACAACACTCAGCCCATATTTTTCCCTCTTCCTCAAATAATAAAAGAGGGCATCCAAGTGCTGAGAAAGGAAATAAAATAGAACAACCATCACTACCAGATTTTTTAAAAATAGAAATTTTGTACACTATTATACAGAGGTATACATATTTATACAAGGTTATACAATCTTATACAATCTTATATTTTGATTATACAAAGCTATGTATACACTATGGGGGTCTCAAACAATAAAGATATGCAACAATAAAGAAAGACATTAGAACAAAAAGTAATTAAATATCGTCTCAATCAAAGGTCGACCACAATACGCAAGTGAGTAGAACCAATCCTTCGTGGTCACATGACACGAGCCAAAAGTAAAAGCTTCCGCAAGCTTATTTACTTCATCGGGATATATATTTTTGGCACTTCAAATCACAAAAAATAAGAAGTAACCAGAACTACATTCATTGACAAGTATAAAATCAGAACATGAAAGACTAAAGAAAGTGAAGATACCTCTGCCTCGTATCCGTCCTATTATCAAAAAGCGCACAAACTCTTTAGCCAATGGCGACAATAGATCAAAATCATCAATTTCGATTTTGAAATGATGTTTGATATAAAAATGAGCTTGTGCACTGATCCTGATGCCCACGAATCAAACACTGACAAATATGGAGATTTGGCATATTTTCCTGGTATTTTCTGTCAAACTAACTGTTCAAGAGAAATGTAATCATATTCTACGTCTATGATGGATGGTTTGTGAAGCACAATTTGGGATATCTGTAGCATATCTTAATCTTCATCGCGAATGTCATCCCAAAATGTGCCACCCTTGACATCACCTATTTCCCCTTAGACATAGAAAATAAATAATAAAAAGCTTTCAAAATAAAGAAAAGAAAAATCAGACAAAAGAGATCAAATGCAGAACAAATACGATGATCAACACCATCAGTAAATCCCTCGTCAGCTGGTACGTTATCTTTATTCACTTGAACGACAAAGTTAGGAATAACATCATATGATATCCATCAAATTTGCCAAGAGCAGATGTATTGTCATTAGACACACGCTGACGAATCTAATAATAAACAATAGAAAATGAATTCATGTTGAGTGATAATTCAGATAAGGCATAACCGTTGAGTGATTTGTTTTTATCAGTAAAAAATTACCTTAGAATCAGTAATATCCTCCCTCGTTTGCTTGGTTTCCTTCATATTCAGAAAAGTGAACACTTTTTCAAAGGAAGAAACTACATAATTGTTGAGTGTCATAACTGTATCAGTCAACTACAACAAAAAAAATAACAAAACTAAATAAACAAACATGTTTATAACAAAAAAACTACGCATATATAAAAAGGACCGATAAACTACATAAATATAAAGGTCTAGCACCTTTCCAACAACACTCCTCAACTTCTCAACTTGAGCATTCAACAGATCAATGCGCACCAGAGGATCATAACTCGGATTAGGCTGTCGATCCGTATTCTGAGGAAAAGATTGTTTATTACTGTTGCTCTGTATTCTGAGGATAAGGTCGTTCTTGCTCCATATTCTGACGATAAGGTGGAGATGCAGCGACAGAGACATCAGTGTGAAAGGCAATCACCTCCCATGATCCAACATCATCTGTATTAACTTCAAACCCGTATTGATGTTCAGAGTTGATATCCCTTCACGAGTAGGGAAAATATTCCTATAGTTCAACTACAAGAAGAAAAATTGGATTACAATAGTAGAAAAAGGAAATTGTGACATATTCATAAATATACGTACAGAAAAACTGAAATCATATATGAAGAAGTATTACGGCACAAAATGTTTACCTTATCGAAACTACACATGATCACCCCGCCTGTCAAATCCGCATATGTTGGAGTTTCAATCACTTTCCAATTACGAATCTGTGGCACATTTGTTCAAATGCAAACAGCTAGATGCTTGTCAAACATAGATCAACACTCAAAAAACTATATTTGTAATGCAAGTGGCAAACCTCCAAGCATACATTGTCAAATAGTCACAATGTCTGTCCCTCATTATCTTTAAAATAACTTCAAATAATTTTTTCCCCAAACGTACATCTAATATTGACCACTTTCAATTATATCAAAATCATCTTTGTTGATACCATGATTATTGGCATTTGAGAATATGAAATGATAGAAAAACACCATCAAGGTCATCTTGAACGCATCTTCGTCCGACTTCCAGTTCTTTTTCTTGAAGCGATCAAGAAGCTGCCCCCTCTTTATAGCCTTTTTTCCATCTACTGGAAAATACTCATGTAGAAACCTATTAACATCTGGTTTATCATAGAAAGCGGCGTCTTCTTTCTACACACTTCAAACCAGTGATAATAGATTACTCTCTAATGCGAAAACGCAACAAACAACCATTAATTTTCACCCACAATTCCCTTTCTCGTCCTGGGGAGACTTCCCTCAATAATATACAATTAATAAGTTGATTTTGAATTTTCAATTGAGGGAGGTCCAAGATGTACCCAAAACAACTAGCACAGAATATTTGAAGCTACGTGTCAGTCAAAAATTGCTTCAAAATGCTCACAATGTCACTCTCGGTATGGGAATAATCTTGTTATAGAAATGATAAACTAGTTGTATATAGAAGTATCCAACCTTGCATA
The DNA here is from genome assembly GCA_034376525.1 of Nicotiana benthamiana. Taxonomy (NCBI): domain Eukaryota; kingdom Viridiplantae; phylum Streptophyta; class Magnoliopsida; order Solanales; family Solanaceae; genus Nicotiana; species Nicotiana benthamiana. The sequence goes on along the minus strand of CM067334.1, from coordinate 122,048,042 downwards.
TGGAAAAATAACAAGAAATAGATCAGGAATAAAAACTATACTAAAACATTTTATTAAAAATGTATAATTCAATGTAGCAGTACTTGTATAAAGATGCATAAAAAATTGCATAACTTTGTATGAAATTGTATAAGCATGTATAAAATTAATAGCAACACGGGGAATACCTTCAACTTAGCTTTTCTCTCATTCAATTTGCAGCGAATAACAAACCTTTGTTCTTTCGCTATGCAATCAAGACCACTCTCACTATCGTCCTCGATCTTTCTTCTTTTCGGTTTAATATTGGGACCTACACCATCTTCATTAACCAAATCAAATTTCAGCTTGTCTTTTGATTTTTCAGGTCCCCCATATTTCTTAGCCCTTTTTCTAATGATGTTAACCGGAGAAGGAGTATTACTTGTTTGCGAACAAGTCATTCAAGTGCTCTCTTGTTGGAACCTTTTTGTAGGAGCAGGAGACTCAAAATCATCATTATCGGGAGCTTGGACATGCGTATTCGCTTAAGAAGCAGGGGTTGAGGGCAATTCCCTCGATGATTTAACTAGAGTGAGAGTATTCCTCATTTGCAAACGAGTCATTCGACTGCTCTCTTGTTGCGAGTTTTTAGGCGGAGTAGGAGACTCAAAATTATCAACATCTAGCGCTTGGACATTTACATTAGCTTTAGAATCAGGGTTTAAGGGCAATTCCCTCAATCTTTTTGCATAATCAAACTTAACGCGTTTTCTAGCAACCTTCAGTTTGCTTTTAGAAGCAGTTATTTTTGAACGCATTTTCTACAATAAACCAAACAAACAAAGATTTAACAAAACTGAAGACGACTGAAGGATAACATAAAAATCAAACTGTAACAAAACTCAAAAGGGAACCAAAAATAAAGGCCTTGAAAACAAAGCGGAGGCCAATTTTTTCAAAATTGTAACAAAACTCAAAAAACAAAAAATTCTACCCTAAAAGTCAAAATAACAAAGCATGCAATCTGAAAGATCAAGTCTAACCTACAACGAAGATAGAAGGAATACAAAATGAAACGAAAAATACAACAACATTATAAAGAAAATTGGCATAATCAAAAAAGAAAAAAATTAAAGTTAAAACAAAATTTAAAACTAAAACTGTGGTAAAAGTATAAAATGAAACGAAAATTACCTGAAAATAAGATTAAAAGTTCGAACAAATACTTGAACCCAACAATGAAGGTCGGTTACCTTCATCTCTGAGAAAAGCGCGAGGAAGAGAGAGAAAGAGAAACAGAGAAATTGAATTTTGAAATATTAAAACCGTTGTTTTAAGTTGTGGGTTACAGGGTGAAACTAAATTTCATAACATATACAACCTGGGCTAAGCCAGGTAAGGGCTTCAAATATGGGCTATTTTCTAATACTGTATAGCCCAAGATATATGATGTACTTGTTTCTTTACTTAAAGTCCTTGAACTAATATACTTCAGAAAGAAATATTAGGATCCAAATAATCAGGTGTCATGCAGAAACTAATTTACAAGCAAAAAATGTGCATTCCACTATACAAAAGAGAGTATAAAATATCGAGGGAAGAACCTCTTAAAGATGTAAACACAAATAGCAGACTGACACTTGTCCCAAATTCTCCCCATAAACAAGACCTTCAAATTCCTTAAGGCTACATCGTGATGCTACTAAATGAGAAGAAAAGATCCTTAATATATAGAAATTCAAATATTCTTCCAAGAAAAGGACTAGTCATATATGAAAAATTTATAATTTTCTGCTAGAAAAAAAAAATCTAATTATGATAAATAATTTGTCTTTTCCTTCAAGAAAATAAAACCTAAATATAAAAAGAATATCACGTCAAACACCTAATAAAAAGACTTAATTTTTTACCAAAAATAGTTAGTGCACTATCTTGTACACATTCTCATCCCTCTTTCTTGCAACAAGACTTGTATTTGGGTGGAAAAAGGAAACATGTCTCTTCGCCAACTATTTTGCTAGGGCAGCAATTGGGAAGTGGGAGGCAGAGCAAACTTTAAATGGGACATGGTAGGGGAAGATTTTAATGGGACAAGGCAGGGTAAGGTTGGGCAAAATGTTATTTCTAATTTTTTTAATAGGATAAGGCAGGGGAAAGTGTTATTTCTGAAAATTTTTAATAGGATAGGACAAGGCAGGGTAGGGCAAATTACGGGTTAATAATTGCAACGGGTAAAAAATACGTTGACCCAAGCATACTTTTGTTCTTTTCTCTACTATTCAAAGTTTTTACTACTGTTCATTAATTCTTCATTATTGCGAGCCCGTGATCAAAGCGGGTTCACTCCCGACAACTGGTTTGACAATTTATCAATTCCTTTATCTGTTTAATCTAACGCAAATTTATCATTTGGATATTAAATTAATCCGCATATTCTTAAAACCACTTATAAATTTAATTGTTATCGTCTTTGAGGGTGAACACCTCCGATTTCCGTGGTTTGTTTTTATGCATGGAAGGTTTCTTGATTTGGTGGCAACTCATGTTTGGTTTTTGTGTAGAAAATGGCTCAAACAAAGGAGAAGACGAAGCAGATATTGTCCAAACACGCCGTTAAGATCGCAAAACGTGCCGAGGGACATGAACGATTTATTAACAAGGTGAGTAATTTACTTCATTCCTAACACTCACACACCCTTCAACTGTACGGAGTTCGGTGGTCCTAATCAAGATTATATTAAATTACGGATTGCTTGTTCCTTTCTGGCTAACTAAATTATGTTTTTGACGTTATAGTGGTTGTACAAATTTGCAGGTTACTCATCTCATGGTTATGGTCCTAATCAAGATTATTCGATATGTTTACTGTTTTTTCTACGTCACCTTTGTTCCTCTTCGATGGATCTACTACAGATTCAAGAAATGGCATTACTATCTTCTGGTAATCCAATCATCAATCTGCCAATTTTTTTTATTGGACAAAAGTGTAAGCGCCATAACAAGTAGGGAAGCCCACAGTGTGGTTGATTTCTTTTCACTTATTTAAGAAGATTTCCCTAGTTATGGTTTGCAATTTAAACCTTCGTTGTTCCATGTGATAATTGCATATGCTTTTGCGTAGTTTTATTGAAGAACATACTAATGCAATGTCTCAAATGAAACATAATGGTTCCAACGGGGAGAAATGACAATAACTATATATGACAATTTCAGTTTGGTTTTGTTCTTGCTGAACTTTATGCTATTGATTTCTTCTCTACATTTGTTCGGACAGGCATATATGATACATGCGTTATGCTTATATAATCTAATATATGGTAAATCCTGCCGTAAACGATTTTTCCTTTCAGGTTAAATTTTGCTTTGGTTTAAAACTCTGAAAAAAAGAATAACGATGGAGCATAGTTGACTATTCTTACCTAGGTCTTTAACTTATTTTCTAGTGCTAACCTATAATTACCTAATTATGTAACTTTCCACCTCTCCTACTGCTAGAAAGATTGAGGATTCTCTAAGAACACTATGCAAATTTGGTTTCTTAATCAAGATGTGATTCGGAAAGCCCTAATTTAATGTTTAGATATAGTATAATAACTTCAAATTACAGAAATATCTAGTCAGACATTTTCTACTATCATGTTATCCATGTGAAAGGAAAAAACATATTTCTCCTTTCCGTTCAATTTTTACCCTCGTTTCTCCTATTAAACTTCACATAGTTTACAGTCTCAAGCACAATTCAGTATCAAAAAATGTCACAATTCAAATGTGTTCGTTTGTTCGAATACACAAGCCCAATAGAAAGCCCTCCTGCATAATATACGTTCCTAGTAAAGGGTTTATCATTGCGATATGTGTTCATTCTTCTATTTATCATTAACCATAGAAACTAGTCGCTTTGATATATGCACCCACCCGAATGGAGAAAATTTTGATATATGAGATTTGTTACCGGTGTCGGGTTGATTATCGAGCAACTATTCAGTCGGAAGTTATTGTCATGAGTATTTGAGTTATATAGTATATCATGTGATTAATTATGTCTTGAGATATGGTTATAGATTGATACAACTTGTTCAGAGTTATATGGTGCATAGATGCAAGAATCGGGTCATATAATGAGTTCTAGATGTTGGCTGGGGAATTGGGCTTTAAGGTTTATGGACAAAGGTTGAAGTAAGGATCCTCTGTTAGGTGGTGTTTGTCGGGCTTATACACATTGGGGTGACATGAAATCACCCATGATTATGTATATGGTCAGGGTATATGACGATTTGATGGCTTTGGAACAACTCTTGGCGTGTGCAAGGACAAACATATGTTTAAGTGTGGGAGAAAGTAACGACCTGACCGATCGTTTCGAGATTTAGCGTTCCATTCGATGGCTTAAGACTTTGAGTAGCTTCATATTGGATTATGACTTGCGTGTATGGATGACTTTAGTTTTTGCATGGTTCGGGATTGATTTGGAAAATGATTCTTGTTTTAGAAGCTTTAAGTTGGAAGAGTTTGCTAAGGCTTGACTTTTACGTAACCGGACTCAGAATCAGATTTTAATTGTTCCAATAAGTTCTTATGATGATTTTGGACATGCCCACAAAGTTCGGTTAAATTCTGATAAGTTTCGGATAAGTTTGGGTTGTATGGTGATTGTTTTCGGTTTAGACGTTGCTTTAAACATAAAGGTTACCATATTGAGCAAAACGACATTTGATTCGTGTTTCGACTAAACCATTATAGCAATTGAAATCATCAAGTTTTGACATCCTATGAGGAATTTGTGACCATTTTACTAAGATTTTGGGTTGCCAAATTTTTCAGATTAATTATGAAATTGCCACTAAATTCGTATTTAAAAATCTATACTATTTTCAAATATTAAAACCAACATATCTCCTTCATTATAAGGTCAAATAGAGTGATTTAAAAGCCTAACTTGACTGAAATCTTACTAGAAATTCATTGGAGGCATCAAAAGCAAGTTCAGGATCGTTTGGCATAAGAAACGAGGCAGAATAGCTGGACAATTTTGGCTATTAATGTTGTTGGAGTTTTTCTCATCTTGAAAGTTTGGGATTCAAAGAATTCAAGGATGTTCTTCAAGTTTATTCCATGTGGTAAGGTCTAAAACCATAACGTATGTATTTTCCTTTGATTTATTCCCTTGGTTTAAGCTATAATCCATGATTTTAATTGAAAATTTATTTAATCCTTTAAATCAAGACCTAGAGTTATGTCCTAAATTTTAAAAATAGAAAATGAGTTAGAGGCATTTATTTCCCGATTCCTTTTGGGGTTTTGTTCTCCTATATTAGGAAAGCATCATACTCAAATTTGGCGAGTTTGGGAGAAGTATTTCGAGATTTCTGGAACCCAACTAGTGTGGGTTGGATTCTTGGGTTATAAACACCCAAGAGTGATGTTTTGGTGAATTGGTTGAGGTATCAGACTCCGATTGAGTCGGTTTTTGTTTGTTTGAGCTTGTATTGGTTCGGGCTTTGTTTGGATAAGCTTGGATTTAAGGTGGTCCCGGCATTGATTTGTGTTGACATTTTGGGGAAAATATAATAATTATAGTTTTATTTATTGTAATTAATTTTTCTTGCATTGTTTGATATTATCAAGTCATTTTATGTTAGATTTGAGTCGTGTGGAGGCTAATTTTAGGGGAAACACTATTTCGGAGGGTTCAATTGACCTAGTTGAAGTAAACAACTTACCTAACTTTGTGTGGGAAAAACTACCCCTTAGGATTTGGGTTGATTGTGATATTTGTGTTATGTGAAAGCCATATACACAAGGTGAAGAGTGGGTATATGGGGTACATGTGGCATTCGACCGTGTTAGATTATGTAGGCTCTATCCATGCCTTTAATTGAATTGTCATAACATGTTATATCTCTCGTTGTTAATTTACTCTTACATGGTATATTTAACGTTGTTAGCACTTGTTCTACCTCTTACATGATATTTTGCTCTTATATGCTTTAGTTGAAGTTATTACCTTCCTTATTATCTTGTTACCTCTTAATTGTTGAATCAGTTTTAATTGAAGTTGTTATTTCGTGGAATATCATCTTGTTGAGTTATTAGTGTTGACGGTGACATTGTTATATCCGTCACATTGGGATGAAGTTGTTAATTGTTTCATTGTTGATATTTCTCATTCATTTGTTATTGTTTGAAATTTTTGTGCACATTGTGGTTGAGATATGGCGTATTTGCTGAGGAAATATTGGTATTGTTAAATTTGTGGCATGTTGTGGCATATAGTTACTTGTAGTGTGAGTTATGATTGTATTGTGATATTGATACTGTCACAACCAGTATTCCAAACCCGGTCGTGATGGCGCCTCTCGTGAAGACAAGGCCAACCAACAAAACAAATGCTTTCTTGTAACAGTTGTTTAACATTTATAATGCTAAAACATGATTCGCATAATCATAGGTGTGGAAAACAATGATAACACCTGGGAACCATCATGTCACAGCCCGACATCATGGTGTCACTAGTTATGAGCTACTACATAATTCGCTAAAGAACTACAAGTCCGAAAATGGGAAACAAAGTCTGAAATTAATATGAACAAAATAAAATAAGGGAGAAGATCCAGTGCCGCGGACACTAGCGGTCACCTGGCTCAGCTATGATAACAAATCTTCAAGCCACTAATAACCCGCTACCGGGCGAACAATACATGCAACTGCACGCGTGGTGCAAGGAGTAAAGTGAGTACTTCCAACCCAGTGGTAATAAGAGTCAATAATAACTGAGAAAAAAATCACGTAAGAGCAGACCAGCATACAATATGGGACAACACAACTCTTTTAGAAAAACAGTAAGTTCGGAAAAGAAATCCTTTAGAAAATATCCAGCTTAGTTTAAAACATTTTTCAGAAATGATCTTTTCAACGGTTGCAAATATACTTTCAAAACAAGTTTATGGCACTATGCACAGAAATCCACCTCTCGGGCATTATCCTTGTTCCTGGTCAGCCACTCGTGCCCCAACATTCAATGATCAGATAATACTAGCACAACAGATAAATATCTCAAGAAATATCACAACAACAACAAACAATGAACAAATGCATGAAAGCAAAGCAACGCATATGATGGTACATTCCAGTACCTGCTGCAGCATGCAGCCCAAGCCATCCATATTTATTTAACGTCGATGGCGCTCACTAGGGGTGCGTACAGACTCCGGAGGGGCTCCTATAGCCCAAGCGCAATATCTTTGTCAGTCATTGTTACCTGACTGGTTAGCTATTGTTACCTGACCAATTTACAACATACAATGCTATTGTTACCACTATTTCAAGTCACATCATACAGTGTCATTCTTACCACTGTTTCAAGTTACATCATACAGTGTCACTGTTACCACTGTTTCAAGTTACATCATACAGTGTCACTGTTACCACTGTTCCAAGTTACATCATATAGTATCATTGTTACCACTATTTCAAGTTACATCATAAAATGTCAGTGTTATCACTGTATCAAATTTCTGCTCGTTCTAGAAAATAATATAAGCCCCTTGAGCATTTATAAAATAATAGTCCTCAGCTCGAAATAACACTTAAAGTATCATTTGAGTTTTTACAACTTAGAAATATGGCTGAGTTTGCAAAATATTATTCAAAACCTTGGTGTGAGACTGTATGATATGCAAATTATGCTAAAACAGTAATATCAATCCCCGAAGGATTCTACAGGTCGGCACAAGGACCCAAACATGGAAATTAGCCTAAATTATGATGATAATGAGTAATTTCAGTTAAATACGCAGTAAAATTAACAACTGGGATGGACCAAGTCACAATCCCCAATTGTGTTCTACCATACGCTCATATTCGGCGTGCAAGTCACCTCAATATAACACTATGATGTGGAAATCCGGGGTTTCAAACCCTCAGAATATCATTTACAAGTATTACTCACCTCAAGACGGCCAAAAGTTAGCTCGCTATGTCCTTTTCTCTCGAATTGGCCTCCTTGTGCGACGACCAAAATCACACAAATATCGATGAAGCTCGATTTCTAAAAGATAGGGTTTTAGCCATACATATCTTAAATTCGCCCCTTAATGATACTACAATGATCTAATACAGTTAAGTAACTTCAATCTACAATACAACATCCAATTGGGCCAATTTTACCACTAGATCCCATAAATTATGCCATTTAGGTATATTATCAAACATCTTGTAGGCATAAATATTTACAACTCATAACTATAGTATTGCTTTATCCAACTATCACCATTAACCAACAATTCATCACACCATTATTCTTTGACAATTTATACTCTTAACATCACATGTATGATCAACCATTCACACCCAACCACAAATATTCCATCATCTAATCACCTTTAAATCTCTACCATGTTCCTATATTTAAATTGGGAATTTATGGTTTCTAATCACCATACTATAAGTTGTAATACTTGATTCATACTCATAATTCCATAATAAGTCTAAGGTGTAGGATTTACCTTTTGGAAGAAATCTTGTAAAATACTTCTTTGGGTTCTTGAAGGAATTTCTTGAAAAATCTATGTGTTTATGCAAACATTTCATCAGTATTAGTGTACAAATAAAGTTGTTTCACACGAAGATGATGGATAGTACATACCTTGAAGAATGGGGGAGTTGAAGGTCTTGAGAGGGTGAAGAAACCCCAAAATTTCAAGCTTGGATGATAAAATGAAGGAAAGGTGATACCCAGACCAGGGGTATTTTAGACATTTTACGGGTTCCCCGCGGCTCGCGGTGTTCCTCCGTGGTCCAAACTCCGGTTAGGGGCAGTAAGCCCCGTGGTCCACCCCGCAGCCGCGCGCCTGAGCGCACCGGTGATGCGTGTCCAGTAAAATGGGCATAACTTTTTGTATACACCTCCAAATGACGAACAATGTTTTGTGTTGGAAACTAAACTTAAAGGGATTTAATTTAATAGGTTATAAATCACACAAATCCTTATAAAACTAGAGATATGATCGTTGAAAGTGACGTTTAGTGCGCACTCATTTACAACTTTCGTCCATTATGAAAATTTTAAACTTTAAAGTTCCCGTTAGCTGTCCGAAATCACTCCGAGGCCCTTTGGACCTTGACCAAAAGCACATATATGTTCTTATATCTCATTCAAACTTGCTCGAGCCATAAAAATACTATCATTAACATCAAAAATTTCAAGTTTCATCAAATCAAAGCTTGAGTTGAACTAAAACTTTCAAAATTCTCATTCAATCAAAAACCCGACCTAAAACCTCCGAATCAACTGAAATTTTGCACACAAGTCCAAAATCACCTAACGAGGTTATTGGAATTGTCGGAATTCCGTTCCGACATCTGGATCAAAGTTTCACATATCAACCGAAAATCGCCAAAATACTAACCTTGCCAAAATTGGCTAATTTCTTCATCGGCCCTCCAAAATAAATTCCGTTTGCGCTCCTTAGAAATAAATCATCACCTGGAGCTAAACGAATCATCGGAACTCAATCCCGAGCCCTCCAACTCATAAGTCAATATCTGGTTGACTATTGCAAATTAGTTCTTCCTAAAAGAGACTAATTGTCTCATTTCTTATCAAAATCACTCCAAATCAATTCTAACTCACCCAATACCGATAATGAAATATCTGATTGAATGAAATGGGAAGAATGGGGTAGTAATTAGGCGAGACAACGGGTCGGGTCGTCACAGATATGCATGTTGTAGTATAAGGCTAGAGATTGATACACATGCAGTGAAATAAGGTGAGCTTGATATACATGTTGCTAGTAGGGGAACTACTTGAAGCCATGCGTGGTATAAAACAAGTGTAGCTATTTCGAAATAAAATTTAAAAACTAAATGTAAGGTTCACGTGGTGATATAAGGAAAGATTGTGATTGAAATTTTGAAATTTGAATACAAGGCAGTACCTCGGTTTTGATGTTCATTGTACATTTCATAGAACAACTTGTTGATTGAACGGTCATTATTCTTCCTTCAACCATTCATCCACATTTTGATTGTGTTTGGTTATTCGTTGTTATCTTGGTGTTGGAACGATTATGGTTTCTTTTGTAAGTCATGCATTCTACGTGATTTGTTGTGTTGCTTTAACATCCCAATATGTGCCTCTGTTATAACTTTGTCAATGTGAATTTAATTGTGTGGAGTCACTATATCATATTCTATTGAGTTGTTGACAACATAATAGTTTAAATAAAAGGATTAGTAACATATTTTGTTTTATGTGCCTCTTGAGAGAACTCATTATCTCACTCGATGCCTTATTATTCTAAATGATTATTGAACTTTCATTATAATTGGATTCTCAAATTATACGCATCACCATGCTAGATGTTTAACTTACTTAAAATTATTATCATACTTTTTCTTAACAAATTCTATATTTAATTCATTAATTTAACTTATGTTTTACTTTGTTTAAAAATAATAGTTTTAATCAATTTTATTGATTTCTAAACTAAAACCATCTTATCCTCTGTTTCGTACAAATTGTATATTATTTTACTTTACTTGATTTCTAAATAAAACTCATTATTTCATTTAACACCCTACTTTATTCAAGATATTTATTATTATTTAATGGTGGTTAAATATATCGTTCGCTCATCTAAACTATTATTTATCACGATTTCAAAGTACATGGTAGTATGTGGGCTTTATCGTATGAAGGTGACTGTTATTGTGGGCAAGAGGTGCCATTTATGTAAGATTTTAAAATTGTGATCTATAACTTGTAGTTTATGAGGTGTGGTGACTCGGGGTAATTTTTGTGAAAGTCCATGTGTTGGAAGTGATTTGATTAAGTACTAGGAAAAGGTCCTCTCAATGCTCTAACGCCTATATCGGATATGGACCGAATTGTCTCACGGCGTTCTGAACCCATTGAGTTGTTATCAATTTTTTCTTATTTGAGTTTATTTACATGTTCCCGGTGTTTTGATTATGTTGTTTCTTTTTTTCTCGTTTACTACATACTGTCATTTATGTTTCTATTACTTCATTTTTGGTTATAAATCAATAATTTTTCATTCATTGGTCTTACATTGATGTTCTTTTAATTGTTAGCTTATGTATATCTTGAACAGGTTTTTATGTATAGTAGGTATCTTGTCCTGGCCTTATCACTACTCTACCGAGTTTAGGCTTGATACTTATCGATTTTTGTGCAGATTCATGTATTTTGATTATGTTGTTGAGAGTTGCGTGAGGAGAGTTCAACGTATACCTACTTGACATTCGCAGACCTCGAAGCCACCATCTTACTTCATTATGATTAAGGTTGGCATGCCGAGACTGCTGTCTAAATGGACTTAACGGGCTAAACATGCTTGAACAATTTGGATCGTGATAGGTGGTCTTGTGCCGGTCACGTGGGCTGGTTTTTAGCTTTGGAACCATTAGTCCTGGACCCTTTTGGCCTACCAAGGGACCGGACGAGTCCCTTGTCCAGCCAAACTGGCCCAACGATTTTTTTTTAAAAAGAGTCGTTTGACTTTTGAAATAAGTAGTCATTGAGTGCATAAAAAATGGTCGTTGGGTATTAAAAAATAGTTATTTAATCCCCCCTCCCCCTCCCCCCTCTGACTAACTTTTTATTGTTATATTTTTCTCCTATTTGTTACTATATATACCCTCTCATTCTTTCATTTTCCTTATAAAATCAATATCAATCTATCAAACTCTCTCTCTCTCTCTCATTTTCTTCTATACTTTCTACATTGTTTACTCTATTAAAAAAAATTGTGAAAGAATTTCGAGGTTGCTACTATTGCTTATTATTTCTTCTATCCTAAACTTGATGAGGATGCTGCTTCGTCCGAAAATGGAAGCGGCAATGAACAAACTACTTTTCTACCACCACCAACGGAACTTCTTCCGAACCTTGAAGGATTTATAAAGTTTGTGTTAGATAGCATGTAACTTGTATGAACAAAAATAGTATGTAACTTGCATTTTTGCACTTCTTGATTAGCTCCTTTTTCTTCTGAATTGTTGTATTAGCACCTTGTTGTTCTCTTTCCATAGGGGGTAAGATATTGTTATATTTTTATTGCTACAAGAAAATTATAAGGCACTGCTTTGAATAATTTTTTACAATATTTTTATCTTTAAATTTGAATTAAAAAATTAGATTACAATAGCATAATAAAATTATAAGGCATTGGCTTAGATATTTTTAATTATATTTTTGTTTCTAAGTTCTATTAATTAAAAAAATTACTACATAGTTGTTGGGCTCATATAGCTTGGGAACATGAGTTAGTGGGTCCGGTCCTGATCTGGTTCCTGCAAAGCACATTTAGCCCAGGTCCCCGTTAATTTTTGGACCAGAACATGCCCGGGACTGCAAGATCAGCCCGTTTGGATTATTTTAGGCTCGGCCCACTTTCCTCCCCTAATTATGATACTATTAAATTGTAACTCAAAATAATATTCTATTTAGAAATTTTAGTGTATTTTTGTAGTGCTTATGACTTCGTGCTACCGGTTTTGGAATATGCATGACTATTAGCCGCTTGCGGCTATGTATGTCATTTAATGATTTATGAAAAATGATTAAATCTTTCAATTCTGCATCAAACCAGCATGTGTTTAGCTTACATAGTCTAAGAGACTAGGTGCCAGAATAACATCCTAAGGTTAAAATTCGGTTCGTGATATTTTTATATTATTTCTCCTATTATAAATATTTAAATAATTATTCATTTACTGTTTAATCTGATAATAGAAAAGTAAAATTTTATATGCTCTACTTTATACTTTACCAAAATCTCAACATTTTTCTTTATCATTGAAGTTTGTTTTTCTATTGAAAAGCTTAAATAAAACTTGAGTTTTTTTGTTGTTGTTGCATATATTTTCTTTAATAATATTTATTTTTATAATAGTTACAATTTTTTTACAGAATACTTTCAAATTAAGCTTGAAGGAGTTCTTTCAAAGCTAGCCAATTGATGATCATGGTAGGTCAATCCAACCATCCCAAGAAGAGATTAATACATATGAGATCAAAAGTAGTATGTGCTAATAATACCTTTTATTTTATCTTTATAATTACAACTATTAATTGTAGCTGTAGTAGTAAGTGCTGACACTACTAGACATACAGTCTATTTTTTCTGGAAGAATCGGTGGAAATTTGTGTGAAATTTATATATTCCATGACACTCCCAGGAGAGACGCTCGGTGCAATAATGGCTGGTGAGAAAATAATTTCTCAGGAGATTCGTGGGTAATTCCTATAAATTTCCTAACAAAATTTCACGAGAACTTGGTAAGGTCGCGAGTGTATTTTTCCATGTCCGTCGCGGGAAAAATAAGACAATATAATAATTTTTTTGTTAAGTTTTCCGCTGAGTATGTGATAATTACTAAAAGTAATTTAGATATATTTTATTTTACCCGTGAAAGCAGTTGGAAATATGCATAACTTGAAAATAAATATATGAACGTTCCCAAAAAACTCAGTGGGTAATATTGAAATTCTTAAAAAAATATGGACAAAATTTCCATGGAGTCGGTGGGAAACCTGTTATTAGAACTACACCATCTGCCAAATAGAAAGTGCCTACCAACAATACAAGAATAAATTAAATTAAGCATTCACATATCAAATTCAACATTCAATCCAATTTATTTCATAAACAATATCTAATTCAATCCATTTCATAAACAATATCTAACTAACTAGAGAGTAGAACAAAAACTCAAAATATCCAGCATTTAATATTCATCATCCAAGTATCATCCAAGACAAACTATTAAAAGAATCTACTCCTTGTTTATCATCATATGTTTCTAGAGAACGGGGCCCAGCTCCGATGTTATGATTTTCTAGCCAGGCCTGAGGTTGAGTTTTCTGGCGCCGTCATCACAAGTACGATTTCAGAGATGCTTCAGTTCTATTTGATCTGCGTTCTACTTATTCGTATGTGTACTCCTATTTTGCTTCATATATATTTGTTCACCATGATTCTTTGAGTTCCCCAGTGTATGTGTCCTTACCGGTGGGAGATGCTATTATAGTAGATCACATTTAGCGTTTGTGGTGGTTACCATTGGGTGTCTTGAGACTAGTGTGGACCTTTTTCTTCTTGATATGGTAGACTTTGATGTTATTATGGGTATGGATTGGTTGTCACCTTATTACACTGTTTTCGATTATCACGCAAAGATAGTGACCTTAGCTTTCCCGGGGTTGCCTCGATTAGAGTGGATAAGGACTCTAGGTCATTCAACCACCAGGGTTATCTCTTATATGAAGGATCGACGTATGACTGAGAAGAGGTATCTAGCTTATTTGGCTTATGTTCGCGATATTAGAGTGGAGGTTCCTTCCATGGATTATTTACCAGTTGTCCAAAAGTTTCCAATGGTATTTCCTGCAGGCCTGCCGGAGACCACCGAACATGAATATTGATTTCTGTGTTGACTTGGTTTCGGGCACTCAACCCATATCTATTCCGCCATACCGTATGGCCTCGCTAGAGTTGAAAGAATTGAAAGAGCAGTTACAAGATTTTCTATATAAGGGCTTTATTAAACCTAGTGTCTCGCCCTTAGGTGCGCCCGTGTTGTTTGTGTAGAGGAAAGATTGATCGATGAGAATGTGCATAGATCATCGATAATTGAATAAAGTCACTATCAAGAACAAGTATCCATTGCAGGTGATTGGTGACTTATTTGATCAGCTTCTGGGTGCCAAAGTGTTATAGAAGATCAATTTATATTTTGGCTACCATCAATTGAGAATTAGGGAATCTGATGTCCCTATGATAGCTTTCCGGACGCGGTAGGAGCATTATGAGTTTCTAGTGATGTCATTTGGTCTGAAAAATGCCCCAAAAACATTTATTTATTTGATGAACTGGGTGTTCAAGCTTTATCTAGATTCCTTTGTGATTATGTTCACTGATGATATCTTGATCTACTCCAGCAGCTGAGAGGAGCACGAGCAGCATCTTCGGATCGTACTTCAAATGCAGAGAGACAACCAGTTATATGCTAAGTTTTCAAAATGCGAGTTTTGGTTGGACTTAATCTCCTTCTTAGGGCACGTTGTATCAACATAGGGTATTCAGGTTGATCCTAAGAAGATTGAGGTCGTTCGGAATTTTCCTAGGCCTACTTCAGCCATAGAGATCCGTAGTTTTTGGGTTTGGTGGGTTATTACTATCAGTTTGTGGAGGGGGTAGCATCTATCAAAGCCCTGTTGACCAGGTTGACCCAAAACAGTGCCCATTCAGATGGTCAGACGAGTGTGAGGCGAGCTTTCATATGCTCAAGACAGCTTTGACTACAACGCCAGGTGTTTCCCATAGATTCAAGAACTTATGAAACATATTGTGATACATCTCATATTGGTCTAGGTATATGCAGGGTGGCAAGGTTATTGCACATGCTTCGCGAAAGCGGAAGGTTCAAGAGAAGAACTACCCCAATCATAATCTAGAGTAGGCAGCCATTGTTCATGCGCTGAAGATTTGGTGGCACTATCTTTACTGCGTGCCATGTGAGGCATACACGACCCTACATCCTCCTGGGCAGCCTTGCGTACATTCCAGTAGATGAGGTACCGCTTGCATTAGATGTTTAGGCCTTAGCCAATCATTTCATGAGGTTGGATATTTTTGAGCTCATTAATGTTCTAGCTTGTAAAAATGCTCGTGCTTCTCTATTTTAGCGTATCTAAGATCGACAGTATGATGACCCTTATTTTCTTGTCCTTAGGGACACATTGCGGCACGGTGGTTCCAAGAATGGTACAATTGGGGATGATGGAGTTTTGAGGATGCAATGTCGTTTTTGTGTGCCTAATGTGGATGGACTTCGAGAGTTCATTCTAGAGGAGGTCCATGATGACCCACACAAACAAATATAGATAGTGAGGCAGTCGAAGCAATAAGAAAAACCCTACAGGATTCGAGGTCGAATCCTTAGGATGTTACAATTGGGATTAGGTATATATTTTGTGAAATTTACTCTTCCACATTCTTGTTTGTTGTTTCTATGAAGACAATATTCTTAGTTTTGATTGTTTTCAAATAATAAAAGATCTAGGGTCGTGACTTCCACCTAGCTTATTACCTAACGGGTTGCAAACTCTAGGGAAAGATTGATTAGTCGGGTTTGAAAATAGCAATCACACGCAAATACAAACATTATACATCTCGGTAGTTGGAGTGAGTTTTCCAAATTTGGCTTTCTCAAGTCCAAATGGGTATTGCACAAAACAAGTGATATATTCTGAAGGAGGGTCTTACTATCACTATATTTGACCTTTTAGTAGGGGATATCAATTTCTTGAGTTCACCCCAATTTCTTGTTAGCCAAGTATTCCTAAACTTAATCTCTCTTTCTCAAGTAGAGACTAAGTCAAATAGGCATGGATCAATATTTGCAGCTATTACTTCTTGAATTCAAGCGTGAACTTGGCTAAATATCACTAACTCAATCACAAATAAGTCCTAAATCAAACACTCATTAAGTATCCATAGTAGGATTGGGCTACAACCCTAGCTGGAAATTTAGCTACTCATGAAAATTGAATACACTAAAGAAGAAATTAAGATAGAATGCACAATAATTGATTAGAGAAAGAAAATATAATGTTTAAAAAATAAAGAAAATGGCTCAAGTTCTCTCCCCAAAACAAAAATTCACCTAAAAATAACAAAAAGTTATTATTATTCTAAGCTGAAAATATCTGACAACAATACCCCTGCAGAGGTTGTGCGGCCGCACAATACTGTGTGCGGTCCGTATTCCTTGAACTTGGGACTTTGGATGAGAGAGACTTAAGCGGACCGCATAAAATAAGTGAGTCCACACGAAAGCACATTTCATTAGTTCTTGGGAATACCGTTGAACATTTTTGAGCTAATATGCAAGTAAAAGAGAGAAAATAAGCCGTCAAAATCCCTACTTATCAACTCCATCCAAACATTAGCTTTTGCTTGTCCTCAAGAAATTAAGAAAATTACCACCTCCACTTGAAAAAGAGGTATTTCAGCTGGCCTAAGGTGAATAAATCACACATCAATTGGGACCAATAATTACCCACACCACATATGAATTGTCAACAATCCAATAGTTTGACTTTTTGAGTACAATAGTTTTAATGTGATACTAGAGCATCAAGAGTTGACTTTATTAATCAAGCAATCTCGCTCTTTCACGTAGGTCATTGTGGATCCCAAAATCCTTCTCCATTACTCCCCGTTAGCAAATCCTACTTTAGAATGTAACATTCGAAACAATGATTGTGAAAAGTTTACTCATCTCTCTAAAAAGAATATCACTAGTCCGAATCTAAGTAACATATGCTTGCCCCTCATGTAAATCACCATTAATGTAAGCTCACTCAACTTGGAACATGTAGGGCTTTTTGGATCAAGGTAGGTCTTGATGAGATAGAATGGGTTCATCTTGCCTTAAGCACTCAATTTTCCCATTTTGGCTCATACTTTGTCGACTATTTGAGTAAATTTATTATTCCTTGGGGGAACTAGAGAGACGTAGTGTCACTCTTTATTGGTCATGAAATTCGTTTTTCTCCTTTTCTGTTTACTTCATTCTTTTTATCATTGTTTTCTTTAAATCCCTTCAACTTCCTACCTTATTCACATTCTTTTTGGACTTTTTCTTTGTGTTCTTTCTTTCTTTTCTTTGCCTTTCCTTTTCTTCATTTATTTCTCTTCTTTGTATCTTTTTGTCACTTTAAAACTCCTCATCTCTCCCCCAAACTTATATTTTTGCCAATTGTTTCTCAAGAATGATAAGGAAATATGGGGTGCCAACAGAGGATCATTACAAAGCAGATAAACTCTTGTAACATAGTTATTGAAAAAAAAATGGCTCAAGCTCAAATGGGTTAATTAGGGATATCTATTTTTAGGCTACAAATGATTTCAAACTTCAAATTAGACTAAGGAGAGCCTATATTCATTTCTTAAGCCAAGCTACACGTAGAATTTCGCCTAGAAAAACATTTAGGGCAAGTCTTAGACTATAAGCACGAGTACTTGGACTTGCAATTCAATACCTAACCTCTCAAGCTGTTGGATTGCTAAAGGGAAGAGACTCGAGGGCCCATAACTACCCTAGTTAAGATTGAGAATCACAAAAGGCTTGATTTAACCACTTGATGGAAGCGTAAGTCAACACAATAGTCAAAAGGCCACAGCTAGAGCTATTTTCTACCAATAACTTTGTTTTTAACCATAAGGTTGTAGGTAAATGCATTGATACCACGCGAAGCATGCTTGGGACCCCTTTTATTCATTACAACTATGTTTTCCAAAACATATAAGATTATAGACTCAATCCCTTATAAAAATTGTCATGCCATCCGTCGTTGGCAATAGCCACTCGGTTCACACAAAATTCACCTTTGGAAAGAACCGTGACATTAAGAAAACCAAACGCTTATTGTTCACTCAAAACAAAAAAAGAAGATAACAAATAAAAAAAGCTACTAGAGTAATTAAAAAGTTGTACTACAAAGGTAAACACATTGAACAAGCTATGAAGTAAACTACGGAAAGCGATATAAATGAATATACAAACCGAAGTAAATGAATATATACATCAGAGAAATTGAATATATACATCAAACTAAAGGGAAGAATATACACATACCAAAGGGAAAATAAAGATAAAATAAAATAGTTTAAGAGTTATTACAAGCCAAATTTCTATGTCAATCAAACAAAATAGACCACCCATAATGAAAATAAGCATGGTCCCCAATGCTTGACAAAAATACGAACAAGGAAAGGATAGAGGGTTGAGAGAACTTCCTATTTAGTGTCAGTCTGCATGGGATTCGCAGTACCCTCGGTCTCCTCTAGCTGTATCTCATCATCACCTAGCTGAGGGACAACATGGTTTTTGAGCATCTGGATCATCTCCTCAGCAGTGTAGGCAATCGCAACCGGCTCCTCAGGATGGCATGCTGCTGTCTCTGCTACCTCGAGTAATGCTAGTGCTGCTTATGTTGCTGGGGTTGTTGTCTCCTTGAGCAGGTCCAATGGTACATCTTCGGCAGGTGTGGATCCTCGAATAGCATAAATCTCAGCTAGCCAGGGACGAGCTGCATCACCCAAAGCCACCTTTACCAAGTATTGCACTGGCTCCACTTCATCAAAATCCACATATGAGTTTAAGGCATAGGAGTCTAAATATATTTTCAGGTTACTCACATTGGTTATCTTGGTACCCTTCTTAATGCGAGCTACATTGGCGTAAAAGTCCTTAACCAAGTGTTCTTTTGCATCGAGGACCCTTTGAATAAACCGTTATCCTTTTCTCTCCAAGAACTATCTGAGGACCTTGGGGTTGTGCTTGTATAAATCCTTCATAAAAAATTGGCACTCAAGAGTGAGTGGTCTATAGGACTACCTCTCTCCAAATCTGTTGAAGGTAGTGAAATTAACAAACATGTCTTCCCACATCTCCCTTCTCCTCGACCTTTCTAAACCTCCTACTATAGTATCTCCTCCTCTACCATTTTCTTGGACATCATCGCGTCGTCAACATTGATTGGAGTAGCTGGGGCATGTGAGGAGAGGTCTTAGAGTTTTGGCTACCCTCTTCCAAACCTTCAAAAGAGCTCGTATAAGAAGATTACTCATCTACTCGGGACTTGTTGTGATTAGGCTTCTGGTTGTTCTTGCACGGAGTTACCTTTCGAAGCTTCCCTATATGGGAGATACTCACTGGTCTCGGAGGGTTCAGGAGCTCTGTTGGTTGTATCTTTCTTTATTATTTATCTTTGATGGTAAGTAGCAGGTTACTCTTGCCTCGACCACGGCCTTTGGAAGGTTCTGCTCTCCCTTTGGATGTATCTCCTGTGCCCGGTGATCTAACAATGTCTGCAACACATAAGTAATAGAAAGATATTAGAATTGAAGCTCGGATACTTGCTTGATAGTTGCAGTAAAATAGACTCATATGAGGCATTGCGGACCGCCGCAGACTGCCAAGTGAGGACCTCAAAATTTTGAGTGCAGCCGCCCAACTCCAAGTTCAGAATATTGAGGTCTCTGATCGTTTATTGGTGTGGAATGCACAATTTTGTTCCTGACCACACAATTTCACCACGGACCACATATTTTTGAAGGCGGTCCCCACAATTCAAATAAATAGATTCCCTAACTTAGAGACTGCGTACCATAGAGAAATGTGTGCGGCCATATAATTTGAAGTAATGCGGACTGCTCTCCGATTCAAACAATTTTTTTGAAGAATTAGACATGGCTCTAACAACTAAGTATGATTAGCTACTTTCCCATGCTCCAATCAACATTTATAATAATACCCACACGATTCTAAGAAAAAATGATGAACAATTCACATTATTAGGCATGAAATTAACCCTAGACGAAAGAATAAAACTACGAAAAGATGAAGAATCCAAAGATGAAATTAACATATCAGTAATGAAAGATGCAGGTGAGAATATACAAATATGAAATGCTTGAAGGTTGATAATTAGCAGGGGATGTATTGTGCTTACTTAGCGTTTGAGTGCTCAGAAAAGTGTATAAAGTATTGAAAAAACCCCTATTTATAGGTTGACCCGCTGGGCCTAGTAGTTACTTGAGTGCGGCCATACAATTTTGAGTGCGGTACGTACTCCTTATTTGTTCCTTAATAAAACTTCTGAAGTCCGCACTTAAGTGAGCGCCGCCACAAAATTTGCGTGAACTGCACAATTTTGTGTGCTACCGCAAATTACTAAGGAACTATGACAGGCCAAACTTCAAAGAACATGAATTTTTGATCTTCTAGTTGTGCGACCGCACACAAAATTATGTAGCCGCAAAGTAATTCTTGTGCAGTCCGCACTTTTGTGATACTTAGCCAACGTTTTCATACACATTCCTTGCAATACACACTCGTTCCTGCATAGACTTCAAAACTAGTTAGCATAAAACAATGCCTCTCTAATCTAAAGAAGAAAACCATGGAAAAAAGGTGCATGGCTTGCCTCCCAAGAAGCGACTCATTTAATATCGCGGCACGACACATATTACCTATCACTTGAAATGAAGAACTGTCACAGTGTGACCATCATCAACCTTGCCAAGATAATATTCAATATAGTGCCAATTGACTCTAAACATCTTATCATTCTTATTTTTCAAATCTAGAACACCAAAGGGGTTTACAATTACAACTTTAAAGGGGCCACTCCATTTTGACTTCAACTTGCCCAAAAACATTTGTAACCGGGAATGGAACATTAAAACAAGATCACCTTCTTTAAACTACTTGTTGTGGATGAACTTATCATGGAGGTACCCCATCTTCTACTTGTAAAGGGAGGAACTTGTGTAGGCATGATACCAGGATACATCAAGCTCATTTAAATGTGTCACTCTTAGATTTTCGGCGACATCCCACTCGAGGTCCAACTTTTTCAAATCCCATATGGCCTTATGCTCAAGTTCTACTGGAATAGTACATGTTTTTCCAAACACCAATCGATATGGAGACATCCTAATCGGCATCTTGTAGGCCGTCCTATAAGACTAAAAAACATCATCAAGTTTTCTTGGCTAATCCGTATGGTTGGCATTCACAGTCATTGACAGAATACTCTTGTTCTCTCGGTTAGAGACTTCAACTTGTCCGCTTGCTTGAGGCTAGTTGGGGTTTGAGACTATGTGCGTGACACCATACTTGGTGAGTAAGATATCAAAAACACGGTTGCAAAAATGCAAAGTCCAATCACTAATAAGGGCCCTTGGAGTACCAAAACCTGTAAAGATGTTATTAAAAAATACCACAACACTTCGAGCTTTGTTGTTGGGTAAATCCATGGCTAGGTGTAGAATTAGGCTTGAATTGGCTAAGTTAGTATTTTGGTGATATCCGGTTGATAGGTGAGATTTTTGTCCAAGGGGCGGAATGGTATTCCAAGAGTTGGAGTAGCTTCGTTAGGTGATTTATGAGGTCTATGCAAAATTTCAGTTGAATCAGAGGGTTTAGGTCGAGTTTTTGATCGAATGTGAGTAATAGATGTAAATGCTGCTCCGAGGGTTTGAAATCCCAGACTTTCACATCGTAATGCTATATTGAGGCGTGACACACATTCCACAATGAGTGCGGGATCGTTTACTGTTGGGGATTGAGACTTAGTCCATCCCGAGTGTTAATTTCTACTGTATTGGCTATTGAAACGCATACTTTATCATTGTAAATTAGGCTTATTGCCGTGTTCGGGGCCTTGTGCCGACCTGTAGAATCCTTAGGGATCCTTATGTGTCTTCCTCACTTGTGTACGTAACATATATTCTCACTCATATTTTCAAATATTTAAAATATAATAACTATGTTTTATACATGAATATTAAATTAAAAAGGATATGAGGGTTGAGATCCCTATAGCATGCCACACCCGATTGGCTATGAACTCATTTGACTGAGATGGATTAGGGACCCAATAGTGAGGATGATTCCTTGATATGGATTGGGATGCACACCCCAACGATTATATATATTGATATTGAGGCCGAGAGCCTATTTTATGCCAATACTTGGCTGATATTGTGCTTGGGCTGTAGGATCCCTTCTAGAGTCTGTACACACTCCAGTTAGCGTTGTCGTCGTTAAATAAGTGGAGCGGCCTGTACGCTGCTGCAGGTACTAGTGTGAACTATTATATCTGTTGCAATCTTTCATACATTAGTTCTTAACTGTATTACTTGTTGTATACTGTTTCCACCATTTTGGATATGAAATGCTAGATAGAGAATACTTTGTGCCTTTTCTTACCAATACGGAAAATCTAACAAAATAACCCCATCTAGATAGAGATTTTCTTACCAAACGTTTAACGTAAATGATATTTATCTTCATCTGTTTAATTAATGGGGTTATTGTTATAAATGGTCGGGCTTGTCTAGTAGAGTGTTGGGTGTCATTACAATCGGGATTGGGGTTGTGACAAGTTGGTATCAGAGCCTAGGTTACTTGGTCTCGCGAGTCATGAGCCGTTTAGTAGAGTCTCGTGGATCAGTATGAAGATGTCTGTACTTATCCTCGAGAGACTGTAGAACCTTTAGGAAACTTCACATTCTTGGAATTCTTATCGTGCGACTTTGTTTATCCGAGAAATAAATTCTATTATTCTATTCACTCCCAGATGGTGAGAACCCATGCTACCGGATGTGGTGGACGAACACATGTACCACCTACTCAGGCCACTAGAGGCCATGGATGCGGTCAAGGTCGTGGTCAAGGCAGAGCCGAGGGGCTAGTACCTATTGACCCACCAGTTGCCCCAGCTCAAGAGTAGGCTCCAGCTATAGAGACTGCAGCAGCACCTGTTCAGGAACCAACTGTGCGTATTGTGATTCCAGGTCTTCAGGAGGCCCTGTCTCAGATTCAATCAGTTTGCACTGGCTTAGCTCAGGCTGTCTCAGCCACTACTGCAGCTGCTACTTCGCAGGCTGGGGGAGGCGATCATACCCCCGCTGCTCGCATGCCTGAGCAGGTAGTGCAGGGTTTGCAGATACCAAAGGCACCACCAGTTCAGCAGGTTGCCCCAGTTCAGGATGATGTGATTCCAGTTATGCCATACAATGAGCAGCATCGTCTTGAGAGGTTTAGTAGGCTCTCACCTCCTACTTTTGGTGGTGTTCCATGCGAGGATGCCCAGGGTTTTGTCGACAAGTGTCGTTGTATGCTTTGGACCGCAGAGATCTTGGAGTCGAACGGGGTATCATTTACTACTTTTCAGTTCTTAGGAGCATCCTTCGCTTGGAGGGAGGTTATGAGCGACGTAGGCCGAGCAGTGTAGCGCCTTTGTAATGGAAGGATTTCTCCACTCTCTTCCTGGAGAAGTGGATATCGTAGTCTCAAAGGGAGGAGATGTGGAGGCAGTTTGAGTGGCTTCGTCAGGGAGATATGACTGTGTCACAGTATGAGGTGAGATTTTTCGAAGTTGGCTCGTTATGATACATAGATGGTTCCGATTGATCGGGAGAGGATTAGGAGGTTTGTGGATAGACTTATCTATCCCGTTCATATTCTGATGACCCGAGAGAGGATTTTGAGTCATACCTTTAAGGGTGCCGTGGATATTGCTTGTGATATTGAGACGGTTTGCCATCAGGAGATAGAGGAGAGGGAGGCAAAGAGTCCTCGAGGATCGGGTAGCTTTAGTGGTGCTCTGTCTACGGGCCGAGTTTAGTAGATCAGAGGTCGTTCTCTCAAGCCGTATCAATCAGATCATCCCGAGTATCTTGGGGCATCTTCATGCCATGGTCATAGGGGTTCCAGCAGGGCTAGTCTTCACTTAGTGCCCTCCCAGCTCAGAGCTCATCATATGCCCCTTCATCTCAGGGTTTTTCTGCGCAGGGCGCATCGGCTGGTCATTCTTCTGCGCAGTCCCCTTCTCCAGCATCTGGTATTTTCTTTGAGTGTGGCGAGTTTGGCCATTTGAGGAGGCATTGTCCTCGATATTGTGGTAGATAATCTCAGCAAATGGATCAGCCCTCGTCTTCTGCTCCGGTTTTTCAACACAACCCAGTTAGAGAGGGGCAGAGGCCAGGCATCTAGGGGTTGCTCTAGGGGCGGAGGCCGATCAGGCGCCGATGGATAGTCTGGATCTTATGCTATCCTAGGCAAGATAGATGCTCTTGCATCCGATTTTGTTATCACAGGTATTATTTCAGTCTGCCATAGAGATAACTCTTTCTTTTTTGCTCTCGGTTTGACCTATTCTTATGTGTCATCATATTTTTCTCATCATTTGGGTACGACCAAGGTATCTACCTTTACATTGCACATTTCTACCTCGGTCGGTGATACTATTATTGTGGAACATGTCTATCAGTCCTATCTTGTTACTATTGGGGGTCTCGAGACCGAGGTTATTTATTGCTTTTGAGCATGGTAAACTTTAATGTTATTCTGGGCATGGGCTGGTTATCTCCGTGTCATGCTATTCTAGACTGTCATGCAAAGACAGTCACCTTGGCTATGCCGGGTGTTCCGAGGATTGAAAGGCGTGGTATGACTAATTATGTCCCTAGCAGGGTTATATCTTTCTTAAAAGCCCATCGCATGGTTGGGAAGGGTTGTTTATCATATTTGGCCTTCGTGCATGATGTTGGAGCTGAGGCTCCCAGTATAGATTATGTTCCCATTGTGAGGGACTTCCCTGATGTATATCCTGCAGACCCGTCGGGTATGCCCCCAGATAGGGACATTGATTTATGCATTGACCTGGTGCCGGGCACCAAGCCCATTTCCATTCTGCTGTATCATATGGCACAAGCGGAGTTAAAAAAAGTGAAAAATCAGCTTCAAGAGCTCCTAGAAAAGGGGTTTATTCGGCCGAGTGTGTCCCCGTGGGGTGCACATGTGTTATTTGTGAAGAAAAAGAAGGCACAATGAGTACGTGTATTAATTACAAGCAGTTGAACAAAGTAATAGTAAAGAACAAGTATCCCCTACCTCGTATCGATGATATTCAACCAACTTAAGGGAGCGAGGGTGTTTTCTGGGATTGGTCTCCGTTCGGGTTATCACCAGTTGAAGATCAAGGAGCCAGATATTCTTAAGACTACCTTCACGACTAGATATGGTCACTATGAGTTTCAGTTTATGTCTTTCGGGCTTACCAATGCCCTAGCAGTGTTCATGCATCTTATAAACATTGTATTTTAGCCATATCTGGATTAATGTTATTGTATTCATTTATGATATCTTGGTATACTCGCGTAGTCAGGAGGAGCATGCAGAGCATTTGCGAGTGGTATTGCAGAGATTGAGGGATGAGAAGTAGTATGCCAAGTTCTCCAAGTGCGAGTTTTGGATTAGTACCGTGGCCAACTTGGGACACGGGGTTCCAGTGATGGTATTCAGGTTGATCCAAAGAAGACTGATGCGATTCAGAGTTGTCCTAGACCGTCTTCGGCCACAGAGATTCATAGTTTCCTCGGTTTGGCGGGTTATTATCGCCATTTCGTTCAGGGTTTCTCATCTATTGCCTTGTCCTTGACCAAGTTGACGCAGAAGGGTTCTCCATTTGTATGGTGGGATGAGTGGAAGGAGAGCTTTCATAAGCTCAAGACAGCTTTGACCACAATTCCAGTATTGGTCTTGTCATCAACTTTAGGTTCTTACACCGTTTATTGTAATGCTTCCAGAATCGGGATTGGCTCTTTGTTAGTGCAGGAGGGTAGAGTGATTTCTTATGCTTCTCGGCAGTTGAAGCCCCATGAGAATAACTACCTTGTTCATGACTTAGAGTTGGGTACATAAGTTCATTCCTTGAAGATTTGGAGGCACTATTTTTATGGAGTATCTTGTGAGGTGTTCACCGATCATTGCAGTCTTCAGCATTTGTTCAGTAGAAAGATCTTAATTTGAGGTAGAGGAGGTGGTTGAGTTGCTTAAGGACTATGATATTACCATTTTGTATCATCTGGGAAAGGCCAATGTAGTGGCTGATGCTTTGAGCCGAAATGCATTCAGTATGAGGGGTTTGGCGTACATTTTAGTTGGGGAGAGACCCCTTGCAGTTGAATTCAGGCTTTGGCCATCGTTTGATGCGGTTAGATATTTTGGAGCCTAGCTGAGTGTTGGCAAGCATGGTTTCTTGGTCTTCCTTGTATGATCGCATCAGAGAGCCCCAATATTATAATTCGCGTTTGCTTGTCCTCAAGGACAGAGTTCAGCACGGAGATGCTAGAGATGTGACTATAGGTGATGATGGTGTGTTGAGGATGCATGTTGGGATTTGTGTGCCCAATGTAGATGGGCTTAGATATTTAATTCTTGAGGAGGCCCACAGTTCACGGTATTCCATCCATCCGGGTGCCACGAAGATGTACTAGGACTTGAGACGGAATTATTGGTGGAGGAGATTGAAGAAGGATATTGTGGATTATGTAGCTCGGTGTCTCAATTTTCAGTAGGTAAAATATGAGCATCAGAGACTAGGTGGTTTGCTTCAGCAGATGGTTATTCCCGAATGGAAATAGGAGAGAGTTACTATGGATTTTGTGATTGGTCTTCATCGGACTTTGAAGAAGTTTGATTCGATTTGGGTCATTGTGGATAGGCTGACCAAGTCCGTGCATTTCGTTCTAGTGTGTACCACATATTCTTCAGAGTGGATGGCAAGGATCTTTATTCGTGAGATTGTTTGATTACATGGTGTTCCAGTTTCTACTATATCGGATAGAGGTACTTAGTTCAATTCTCAATTTCGGAGGACTTTTCAGCACGAGTTGGGTACTCAGGTGGAGCCGAGTTCACCAATTCATCCTTAGATAGACTGAGAGTCTGCGAATACCATTTAGATATTGGAGGATATGTTGTGTGCCTGTCTGATTGACTTTGGAGGTTCTTGAGATGAGTTTCTACCTATTGTAGAGTTTGCCTACAACAACAACTATCGATCTAGAACTAAGATGGCACCTTATCAGTCCTTGTATTATAGGCAGTGTAGATTTCCAGTCGATTAGTTTGAGCTCGGCCAGGCTAGGTTGTTGGGGAAAGATCGGTCCAGGATGCCTTAGAGAAGGTGAAGGTGTTTCCAAAGAGACTTCGTATAGATCAGTCGCGTCAGAAGAGTTATGCGGACCGGAAGGTTTGAGATGTATCTTACTTGATGGGTGAGAAGGTATTGCTGAAGGTTTTATCCATGAGGGTGTGATGAGGTTTGGAAAGTAACGGAAGCTGAGTCTGTGGTTCATTCGACCTTTTGAGGTGCTTAGGTAGATTGGGAGGTGGCCTATATGCTTTCTTTGCCACCTAGTTTGTCGAGCGTTCATCCGGTATTCCATGTTTCCATGCTCCAGAAGTATGTTGGAGACCTGTCTCATGTTTTGAACTTCAGCACGATTCCGTTGGATGAGGATTTGACTTGTGTTGTGGAGCCAGTGGCTATTTTGGGTCGACAGGTTCGGAAATTGAGATCAAAGGATATCGCTTCAGTGAAGGTACGGTGGAGAGGTCGGCCCGTGGAGGAGGACACTTGGGAGACCGAGCAGGAGATGCGAAGCAGATACCTGCACCAAATTTGAGACTTCAGATATGTTTCTTGACCCGCTTATGGAGTTGATGAACCGAGTGTTTAGGCCTTATTTGGATTTGTTTGTGATTGTATTCATTGACGACATTTTGATATACTCTAGCAGTGAGGAGGAGCATGAGCATCGCCTTAGAGTGGTTCTTCAGACTTTGAAGGATAGTCAGCTGTACGCCAAGTTCTCGAAGTGCAAGATTTGGTTGAGTTCAGTCGTATTCCTGGATCATGTCGTATCCGCAGAGGGTCTTCAGGTGGATCTGAAGAAGATAGAGGCAGTCAAGAACTGGCCTCGACTAGCTTCAGCTACAGAGATCCACAGCTTCTTGGGGTCAGCTGGTTACTACCGATGTTTCGTTGTGGGGTTTTCATCTATTGCAGCCTCGATGACTAGATTGACCCAGAAGGGTGCCAAGTTCAGGCGGTCAGATCAATGCGAGGCGATCTTTTAGAAGCTCAAGACAGCTCTGACTATGACACCGGTATTGGCTTTGCCCACGGGATAAGGGCCTTATACTATTTATTGTGATGCTTCCTGTATCGGGCTTGGTGCACTATTGATGCAAAATGGCAGACTCATAGCATATGCTTCGTGGCAGTTGAAGATCCACGAGAAGCATAATCCAGTTCCTAACCTAGAGTTGGAAGCCATTGTTCATGCCTTGAAAATTTGGAGGCATTATTTATATGGTGTGACATGTGAGGTGTATACGGATCACAATAGCCTTCACTACTTGTTCAAACAGAAGGAGTTGAATTTGAGGCACTGGAGGTGGTTGGAGTTGTTGAAAGACTATGATGTTCCTATCTTATACCACCCGGGGAAGGCCAATGTGGTGGCCGATGCATTGAGTACGAAGTCCACCAGCATGGGTAGTCGTGCTTATATTCCGGTCAGCCAGAGACTGATTGCTTTGGATGTTCAGTCCTTGGCCAATCAATTCGTGAGGTTGGATATTTTTTAGCCTAGAAGGGTGTTAGCTTGCACAGTTGCCCATTCGTCGTTGATGGAGAATATTCGGGAGCAGCCGTTTGATGATCCCCATTTGTGTGTCCAGAGAGACACGGTACAGCGGGGAGGTGCCGGGAAAATGACCTTGAGAGATGATGGTGTATTAAGGCTGCAGGGGTGAGTTTGTGTGCCCAATGTTGACGGTATTCAGGAATCGATCTTAGCGGAAGCCTGCAATTCTCGGTATTCTACCCATCCAGGCACCGCGAAGATGTATCAGGATTTGAGGCAGCATTATTGGTGGCGCAGAATGAAGAAAGACATTGTTCCATATGTGGCTCGTTGTCTGAAATGTCAGCATGTTAAGTACGAGCGTCAGAGGCCTGGTGGTTTATTTCAGATGATTGAGCTTCCCGAGTGAAAGTAGGAGAGGATTACCATAGATTTTGTTACTGGCCTTCCGATGACTCGGAAGAAGTTTGATGCTCTATGGGTTATTGTTGACATGCTGACAAAGTCATCACATTTTATTCCAGTTGCCACCACCTATTCATTGGAGAGATATGCTGAGATTTATATCAGAGAGATCGTTTGCCTTCATGGGGTGCCCATATATATTATTTCGGATCGGGGTCCAAAGTTTACCTCGTGTTTCTGGAGAGCGGTACATCAGGAGTTGGGAACCCAGGTTCAATTGAGTACAACATTTCACCCCTAGAGGGACGGTCAATCCGAGAGGACCATTCAGGTTCTTGAGGATATGCATCGAGCCTGTGTGATTTATTTTGGAGGCTCGCGGGACCAGTTCTTTCCTTTTGCAGAGTTTGCCTACAACAACAACTACTAGTTCAGCATTCAGATAGCTCCGTATGAGACATTGTATGGTAGGCGCCTACAAGTCCCTAATCGGATGGTTTGAGCGCGGAGAGGCTCGGTTATTAGGTACAGATATAGTACAGAAGGCCTTGGATAAGGTCAAGATCATTTAGGACAGACTTCGATCAGCTCAGTCTAGACAGAAGAGTTATGCGGATCGCAAAGTCAGGGATGTTGCTTTTATGGTTGGTGAGCGAGTATTGCTCAGTGTATCACCAATGAAAGGTGTGATGAGATTCGGGAAGAAGGGCAAGCTTAGATATAGGTCTATTGGCCCATTTGAGATTCTCGATCGCGTGGGGAAGGTGGCTTATAGACTTGCCTTGCCTCCTAGCTTGTCAGCCGTGCATCCGGTTTTTTATGTATCCATGCTTCTAAGGTACCACGACGATCCCACTCACATGTTAGATTTCAGCACTGTCCAATTAGACAAGGATCTGTCATATGAGGAGGATCCGATGGCTATTTTAGACCGGCAAGTTCGACAGTTGAGGTCGAGGAGTTTTCCTTCAATGCGTATTCAGTGGAGAGTTCACCTTCCTAAGGCATCGACTTGGGAGTCCGAGTCTGATATGCGGAGCCGTTATCCCCATCAATTCCCGACTCAGGTACTTCCTCGAACGGTTGTTTTCATAGGTGGAGGATGTGACGACCCAAAGGGTCATCACAATAATTTTGCCTTTCTTTGTGCTTCTTAGGCCTTGAAAACCTTTTATTTGGTCGCCTCGATTTGCATGCCCTGTCCGAGCGCTAAGCCTAAATTTTTTTATGTGGAAATATATCAATTTTTTGTTAAAATTATAAATTGATAATAATATTAATTTAGTTAACTTTGGTCAATTTTTTTGTTAAACGAACTCGGTCCCGTGATATGACAGTCTAGGAGGGTCCGTAGGAAAATATGGGACTCGGGCGTATTCCCGGAATCGAAATTCGAGGTCCCAGGCTCGAGTACGGAATTTTTGAAAGAAATTGTTTATCTGAAAATGATACGAAAAATTGAAATGAAAATGAGCTAGAAAATATAGGTATCAGACTCGTATTTTGGTTCCGACGTCCGATACATGTCTTAAATGAGCTTTAAGCGCCTTCTGAAAAGTTTGGTTGAAAAAGTTGATTGAAAAATCGGACGTCGTATGACATGTTTCGGACTATGAGTTCCAAGCTTGAAAGTTTATGAAAATTAGAAGAAAAATTAATGAGTTTGACGTTTGATTCTATGCTTATGATGTTATTATGGCGATTTGATCGCACGAGTAGGTCCGCAGGACATTTTTTAAAGTCGTGTGCATAATTGGTTTGGAGCCTCGAGGGCTCGGGAGAGTTTTGGATATGCATCAGATTGCATTTAACATTGTTGAAAGATTTGGTGTGCTTCAGTTGCAGGCTTCGCAAATGCGAAGCCAGTGTTCGCAATTGTAAAATAACCCTGGGATGCTATCTTCGGAAAAATGAAGAATTTCATCGCAATTGCGATGCCCCTCCCCCCTTAAGCCCAATCTTCGCAAATGCGAAGACTTCATAGCAAATGTGATCCCCCAACCTTAGGCGCTGGGTTCGCAAATGCGAACACCCACTTCGCAAATGCGAAGTCTGCCTTTCCTGCGTGGGTTCGCAAATGCGAACCATTATCTCGTAATTCCCATATCTGCTGGTTTCTCAATTGTGAGCCCACTTTTGCAAATGCGATACCTGCACCTGCATATTTCACACATAAACTATTTCAAAGCTCATTTGTCATATTTTCAAAATCCAAACACCCATTGGCGATTTCTCACGAACTCTTTCCTTCCCAAATTATTTGTAAGTCAACTTTTACTCAATTTCTTAAATCTTTAACATCTTTTATCATGTTCATATCTCAAATCAAGGTTTTCCATGGGCAAAAATGGGGATTTGGGGAAGAACCTAGGATTTCTGAAAATTGGGGATTTGGACCTCAATTTAAGGTCCGATTTCAAAATAAAATATAGATATGAACTCGTGGGGGAATGGGTAACCCAGTTTTGGTTCGAACCTCGGGTTTTGACCACGTGGGCTCAAAGGCGTTTTGGGAATTTTTGGGCAGAACTTTGGGAAATTCATTCTCATGCATTCAAATTGATTTAATTAGCATTTGTTGATACATTTGAGTAACTTGTGACTAGGTTTGAGTGGTTTGGTGGCGAATTCGAGGGTTAAAGCTATCCTAGAGGTGTGAGTTGAGTTTGGAGATTTCGAGGTAAGTGTTTGATCCAACTTTTGCTTTAGGGAATAGGATTAGGACATTATTTGATATTTGCTAAGTGGAGTCGATGTATAGGTATGGTTACGGTTACCTATGCACCCGAGTCTAGCATGACCGTGGGTCTTAAATTGCTTCAATTCGAATAATATGGCATGACTGTTTCATAATTTGATTGAGTTTACATGATATGATTGGTTCAGGAGAAATGGATACTTGTAAAGATTATTGGAGCATTTGATCGATTTAGAGTTGTTGTAGTTACGTGTTAGAAGTGGGAGTCTTCTGATTATTTCCCTTGCCGGGATTTTTGTATAAATTGAACCCTCCCTTGCCGGGATAACTGAGCTGTTAGTTGTATTCCCTCGTCGGGACTCTTGTATTTTGATGTTACTCCCCTCGCACTTGAGTTGCAAATGATGTTGGGTGACTTTTGTTGGTACTAAATATTGAGGATCGGGTTGCACGCCGCAACGGTATTAAATGTTGAGGATCGGGTTGCACGCCGCAACGGATTAATTGTCGAGGATCGAGTTGCATGCCGTAACGGTATTAAATGTTGAGGATTGGGTTGCACGCTGCAACGATAATAAATACTGAGGATCGGGTTGCACGCTGCAACAGAAATATGAACTGAGTATATGGTTCTATTTTGTTAAGCTTTCCGGTATTTCTTTATCAGTTGTTATCCGCTCGGTTTCCATCCTTCTTAGTTGATTTCTGTATTTGAAATGTTGTACCCCACAACATGTTTCCCTCCTCTTTTAACTGTATAGATTAGCGTATTCTCCTGTTATTGCATATATCTGTACAGGTTATTTGTGGTAGGTTCTGTCTAGCCCCGTCACTACATCGCCAGGGTTAGGCCAGGCACTTACCTACACATGGGGTTGGTTGTGCTGATGCTACACGTCTATGCCTTTTTGTGCACAGATCAGGGAGCAGCTTATGGACCGCCGCAACAGTTCTAGACCGGGAGCCTACCTTCAGTCCAGAGACCCTAAATTAGCTTAGCTGACGTCCGCGAACTCAGAGTCTCATCTATGTTATTTAAGTTTGTTTATTTGTATCGAGATAGGCTCTGGTGTATTTTCTTTCAGACTGATATTTTTAGTACTCCTTAGTAGTCTTTGATGGGTGACACCTAATACTTGGTAGAGATATGTTTAAAACTTCCGCACTATGATATCGTTTTTTGTCAAAAGTCTTTCGTATATTTTAAGTATTTATTTAAGTTTATCATATTGTTTTAAATAAAATGTTTTGTGAAATGTTTAAATAGTTGGCTTGCCTAGATCCGATAGTAGGCGCCATCTTGACCCCTGATGATGGGAAATTCGGGTGGTGACACTAGTAGCTCCATCACTCGTCGTCCAACCATCTTTTCCCAAATGTGTCCTCCGATCACATCCAATATTCTCGACAAACAACACCTACCCAGAGCTCATGATACCCAATATTACACCTTCGAGGATACTCATAAGGTTCCCAACTCGTACAAGCAAGGCCTGCAAGATGAGCCTCAGGCTTGAAATGAAAGGTTCACAGAAAGAGAAGGGACAAACAGGGAACCTAGGAAACTGAAAGAACCGTCCGTGTCTTGTGACATTCGTCGACCCATGGGGTTTAATGTACCGAAATTCATATTGTATGATGGGTTTGGAGATCCAGTAGCCAACTTGAAGGGTTATAGTAGTGAAATGAAAAGTGTAGGTAGGGAAGATGAGCTACTGATGGCATATTTCAGGGAGAGCCTAACCGGGGCAGCTTTGGAATGGCATATTCATCAGGGTGTCGGTAAGCTGCATACTTGGGATGACATGGCCCGAGATTTTGTTCGATACTTTCAATATAAATTAGGCACTACTCCATACCATTCCTCCCTATCTAGAATAGAGAAGAAGACAGAGGAAAGCTTTAGAGTGTTTGGGCTCACATGGAGGGAGCAGGCTGCTCGAATCAATACCCCGATTGGTGAAGAAGAGATGGTTAAGTTTTCATGCAAGCTTAGGGGTCTGCCTACTTCAGTCATTTGATCCCGACCTTGCGAAAGCCTTTCAATGATGTGTTAAAAATGGAGGAGCTGGTGGAAGCGAAAATCAAGTCCGACAAAATCATGAGTTGCTCAAAAGACATTCAGGACATATCGGTAAGCTCTGAAGGGAGAAAAAGAAACAGAAAAAATGTCTAGAGGGCTCTCTTGATCAATATTTCCAACCTCGACATCGTACCTGTGAATATACTCGTGCACCGGATGACCCTACCTAAAGTTACTTCTCTCTATGAGACTCCCAAAGACATACCTCACTGTCCATGTATCCAGCTTCACAAAATGCCTATCCACTCCCACGAGCATACCGCAAACCCCCTGGGTCAAGTTTTAGGTCAACTCAGGCATTTAGGAATGAGAGGTTGCTGAAACGAGAAAAGGCTCTCACCTCTATTAGATAATCATATGCCAGTTTGTTCCAGAAGTTGAAGGAATCGGGCATGCTGAAGCCGATTCAGATAAAAAGGCCAAACCCTCTATCAAAGAACTGTGATTTTTCTCTAAAGTGTGCATATTGCTCAGATGCTCCAGGGCATGACACAGAAAAGTGCTGAAAGCTGAAGAAAGCAATTCATAAGCTTATTGATGCATGTGACATTGTCATACGAAATCCGGATGCAGCGGAAACCAGCCAAAATCCATCGCCTGCTCATAATGATATAGACATGGTGGGCATGGTTTATTTTGAAAAGGAATGTGAGATTTATCTGAGAGCCTGGGAGACCCAAAAACAACTTGTTGAGGATGATGTCATGAACACCTGTGAAGTTCCTAGTGTTGGTGATACGGAATTCAGTGGCTAACATACCGTGTTTGGTAATTGGAAAGACGCTCCTTTCCTAGGTCAGCCGGGGAGGAGCTTTGCTGGTCCATTTTATTATCATTTTTGTTGTCCGGGTTATTTGCAGGGTTGTGATCCAGATATTGTCTTGCGATTCAAACTCTCTTATCCTTTCATATTGTCTAACTTGTTTAGTCGTGGTGGTTTGTTTAGTGTTGTCCATGTTTGTTTCAGGTTCATTCTAGGGTTGTACTCCAGTTTGTTTTGCTTGTTCTGTTATTCGAACTGTTTTCATCATTTGTCTAGTGCAAATTCCTGTCTTTTGTTAATTCCAATCATTTTTGTTTATTTCATTTCTATATTTTTTTTTCTTGTGTCTAATCCTGATTCTAGCATGCACACATAATTCTCATTCGGATCTTTAAAAGTTAGTCCGGAAGCAATAAAACTATTTTTGAAGACGATAGGGACACTTGAGGGAAATAAGAACAGATTTGGACAATTTGAGATCGTTTGACGCCCGAACTATGTGAAACTGGGGCAGATAGAATATAAAGAAACCCAAAAGGTAGGTTTGCCAAATTGACAGAGGTCGTTCGCGGTAATGAGAGTTAAAGTGTTGTCCAACAGATGTTGAAGGAAAATATGTAGAAATAGCCATCAATTCTGATGCGGTCTAGAGATACTATGTATAATTTTTGTGTTTAAATGTGTTTGTTTGTATTTGGAATATTCTGTGGATTGAGATGACGAAGGCGTTTTGTTCTGATATCCTAAACACTTTATCCTTTGTCACCCCTTTGAGCCATGTTTATTTTCTTTCATACCCCTCTTTCGGAATCAATAGCACAAATAAGAAACACAAGTACCGAATATGATTACATAAAAAGAAAAGAAGGATGAAAAGAAAATAAAAGAAAAGAAGAAAAGGAAAGAAAAAAAGAAAAGAAAAAGAAAAGGAAGGAAAAAAAGAAGAAAAAAGAAAAGAAAAGGAAAAGAAAAAAAGAAAAAAAAGAAAGGAAACAATAATGAAAAGAGAAGAGAAGAACATAAAAAGAAAAGAATGAAAATCACAACAAAGTAATGACGTGAACTAGATTTGACTTGATCCCGAAATGGTACGTAGGCAGCCTCCCTGAGGTTCAGTCTCATCAAAGTAAAAATTCAAAAATCCCCAAGCAAGAAACTGGGGCAGAAGTTGTGGTTGTTGTGAAAGATCTGATTTCGAAAGTTGTAGTTTTTAACCCCATTATGAATTGTATTTGAGTGTTTATACTCTTTCTTTCTAAACCCTATCCAAAAGCCCACATTACGGTCAAAAGAAAGACCTTCTTATCAGTCTTTGAGAAATGCCAAGTCAAGAAGGTAAAGGTGATTTGTGTCAAGGGCAACACTCTGGTCCAAACAAGGTAAATAAGAATGAAAGAATCTTAGTGATGAAAACCCTCACGGGTACCGCAAGGCAATGAAAGTTGAGAAAAATAAAAGTGACAGAATCATATGAGTAAAATCCTTCACAGGCACCTTGAGGCGACAATAAGTTGTGAGAAAAGAAAAAATGAGAGAGTCTTATTGGTGAAAACCCACATGGGCACCTTGAGGCGACAGTATGTTGAGAGAAAAGAAAAAATGAGAGAGTCTTATTGGTGAAAACCCTCATGGGCACCTTGAGGCGACGATAAGTTTGAGGAAAGGAACAAAATGAGAAAGGCATGATGGTGAAAAACCTTTGGGCACTACAAGTCAAACAAGGAATGTGAATCAACAATATACTAATTAGACTCTCTCTCGGCGCACGTAATTAGACTCTCTCTGCGCACAATAGCAGGATCACCATTGTCGCCGGAACAATGGCTTGTCGCCGACGAAATGCACCGATCGCTACTGCGCAAATAGTTACTCCTGATCATGGCATTATAAAGGAGCTCGAACCATTAACATTTGGCAATTTTTTGCCCCAAAAATTCCAATCGAGAGAGGTGATGCATGCAGAGGGTGATATGAATGAATTGCCACCTCCGATGAATGAAGCACCTACTAACCTTGCTGTAAGACGACTACAGTTCTCTGATGCCAGTGGATCGGAAAAATCAACTCCGACTGCAGCTGAGGTTGTGTGAGGCAACTGTAATACTCAAATGGGTAAGACACTCTTGTTCGTTCCCCCCACTGACCGAGATGGTAAGAAGGTTGTTAAAACCAGTGAGGACGATTTGAAATCTCAAGTGGATTACTGGAAAAATGCTTTAATTGGTTATATAATTGGTGATTATCCGAATGAGAAAACTATGGATAATTTCGTCATGCATGTGTGGAATTTTGTGGATAAACCCCAGGTCCTGATTCATACTGAAGGCTATTGTATTTTTCGATTCAATAGTATCGAGGATAGGGATTTAGTCATGCAATTTGGACCTTATTACTATAGGAATAAACCAATGGTTTTGAAGCCCTGGGAAGTTGATTTCTCTTTCCAAAGTGATATTCTCAGCACTGTCCCTGTATGGATTCATTTTCCTGGACTTCCGGTGGGCTACTGGTCTATTGAGGTATTGAGCAAAATGGCAAGTGCAGTGGGTAAGCCATTATACACTGACAAATTTACAGCATTCTATGAGAAAATATCATTTTCCCGAGTCCTAGTGGAGGTTGATGCTGCCCATCCACTCCCTGCCTTGAAACTCCTTATGGCCCTAGGATTCAGGTAATTGAGTATGATTGGAAGCCTAGATTCTGTACATTGTCTGAAATTTGGGCATGATTCTTTGTATTGCTGGTACAGTGTTGATAACAATGCAGAGAAGGATATGGAGGAGCATGGTAAACCAAGGAGGCAGAGAGGCAAATAGAAGAAGCAGGAAAAAATACTAAACAAGAATGGCTTGTCAAGTAGCCTGTGGCTGATGCAAAAGTACAGGAAAGCCTTGAGAGTGCAGTCAATGGAGAAGTACAGGAAGTACAAGAAGTATAGGAATCTAACAAGGAGAATGAGAACCTCTCTTATATAGCTATTGTTCAGCAGAATGCACAAACTGGACCTGATGTCCAAGAGAGGCTTGAGATTGCAGTCAATGCACCCAATGGTAACAGTGGAGTAATGGTTGATAATTGCAATAAAGGGAAGGCTACTATTGTTGTGGCTGGCAACAGGGATCAACAGATTCACCCGGGGCCTTCTACAGATCACCCCCTAATCTCCTATGATTATTGTCACTTGGAACATTAGTGGGCTTAATCAAGCCCATAAACAGAAGGAGTTGAAAAAATTTCTTGCTGTTAATAAAGTAGATGTTATGGGATGTCTTGAGACTAGAGTAAAGGAGCATAAAGCTAAGAAGATACTTGATAAGGTTGCTAAGGATTGGAAGGTTCAATGCAATTACTTAAAGGATGCAAACGGTAGAATATGGTTGCTTTGGAAACCCCATATCCAGATCCAAATATCCTATGTGACTTATCAGCTGATTCAATGCTTCTTAGAAGATACTATTAGCCAAGCCAGAACTCATTTAAGTGTTATATATTCCCATAATACTGCAAACCTCAGGAATCAACTGTGGAGTGACTTAAGGTCAATCTATGTTCCCAGTCAAGACGCTTGGCTGCTCAGTGGAGATTTTAACTGTGTCATATGTACTGATGACAGAATTAGCTCTCCAGTTACTGATGTTGAAGTCAAAGACTTCAAAGGTGCTATCACTGACCTTCAACTCATTGCTCTTAGAGTTAAAGGTTGGCACTACACTTGGACCAATAAGCAAGGTACTTCCACTAGAGTTTATAGTAAAATTGACTGGGCTCTGGGCAATTTTCAGTGGTTACAACAGTATGTGCACCTGGAAGCTGACTTCATGAATCCTTCAGTCTCTGATCATTCCCCTATTCTTATCAAATTTGGAGATAAAAACCACTGCACCCTAAACCTTTCAGACTATACCTAGCTATTATGGAACAACCTCAGTTTCATAGCATTTTACAACAGGTTTGGAGATAGGATTGTGATGGGACACCTATGCAGCAGATATGGAAAAAATTGAAGGCCATGAAACAGCATTTAAAGAAGACAAATGTTCATATGGCCTCATACAAGGAGAAACTTATTCAGGCAAGAGAAAAATTGGGTATTATTCAAACTCAACTGCAGAATAGCCCACTAATCACAGTCATTATTTACTGAGGAAAAAGCAGCACTTGAAGAAATTGAGAAGTGGAGTTGTGTGTAGAACAAATTCTGAGGCAGAAATCCAAGGCTTGCTGGATTGAGTGTGGGGATGCTAACATAAAGTATTTCCATGCTTAGTGGAAGATCAAAACAGGCCAGAACAACATCACATCCATCTATAATGATACAGGTTTGAAACTTACTGACCCTTTAACTGTGGAACATGAGTTCGTAAAGGTATCTCAATCATTAATAGGGGAGTGTGCTGCTGAACTCCCTTGTGTCAATTCTAAAATAATAAAAGAGGTACAGTGCTTAAATCTAGCACAGCAAAGAATGCTAATTAGAGAGGTTACATTGGAAAAGATCACTGAAGCTGTAAAAGAGATGCCTAAAGATAAAGCCCCAGGAGTAGATGGCTTTCTAGTGGAATTCTTTACTAAAAACTGGGAGATGGTGAAGGGTGATATTCTAGCTGCTACTAAGGAATTCTTTTCTACATGCAAAATGCCTCATGCGAACAACACCACTGCCATAGCACTTGTTCCTAAAGTCAAAGCACCTGCTACTGTTAAAGACTATAGACCTATTGCTTGCTGTACAATTGTCTATAAAATTATCTCCAAAGTTATTACCAGGAGGATGAAAGCTTTCATTGGAGAATTAGTTGGTCCTGCTAAATCTGCTTTTATTGAAGGGAGAAGTATTGTTGATAATATCTTGCTAAGCCATGAAATCTTCAAGGGTTACTCAAGAAAAGGTGTATCCCATATATGTATACTAAAGGTGGATTTGAGGAAGGCATATGACACCTTTGAATGGAGCTTTCTTAAGCAGATTCTTATTGACTTGGGCTTCCCAGCAAAGTTTATTTACTGGATCATGGCTTGTGTCACCTCTGTCTCCTACTCCTTAGTAATGAATGGTGGATTAACTAAGCCATTCACTGCTAAGAGAGGTATAAGACAGGGTGACCCTATGTCACCATATTTGTTTGTATTGGCTATGGAATACCTAAGCAGAATCCTGAAACAGTTACACAAGGATGGGAACTTCAACTTCCATCCCAAATGCAGGAAACTCAATTGTTCTCATGTCTGTTTTGCTGATGACCTTCGTATGTTCTGTCGAGCTGATATTATATCTATCCAGATCTTGCAGAAAGTTTTCCTTCAGTTTTCAGAAGCATCTGGTCTTCAGGCAAATATCAGCAAGAGTGCAGTTTACCTGGCTGGTGTGCAGCAGAGTACCAGAGAAGAAATAATTGAAACTTTGGGATTCACTGAAGGCCAACTTCCATTCAAGTACTTGGGGATACCTCTTGATTCAAATAAACTGGCTATCCGTCATTATCTGCCCCTAATTGAAAAGATAACAGATAAAATTACTTGCTGGTCAGCTAAGTTGCTATCATATGCAGGGAGAAGCCAATTGATCAAAAGCTGTGGTGTTTGGTATTTAGACTTATTGGGCACAAGTATTCGTTTTACCCAAGAAAGTACAAAAAGCCATTGAAGAAATATGCCGAACTTTCCTTTGGACGGGCACTGCTAATCTGTCCAAAAGGGCACTGTTGCTTGGGACAAGATGTGCCGACCAATCTCAGCTGGAGGTCTTAACATTCTAGACTTGACTGTGTGGAACAAAGCAGCCATTACTAAATTGCTATGGGACTTATCCAGGAATAAAAATTGCCTTTGGGTTAGATGGGTTCACTCTTACTACATCAAACAGGGTGACATTGCCATAGTAAACATTCCAAAATCAGCTTCTTGGGTTGTCAGGAAGATACTGGAAAGCAGAACTATGATACTAGAGAGCCAGAAGCTTCAGGGAGATCTATTTGGCAGATTGCAAAGTATATGTAGACTGGATAAATTTCATATTCAGAAACTATACCTCACAATGCTCCCTAGTTTCAATAGGGTTGAATGGAAGAAATTGATGCTGATCACTAATATCCAACCTCGACATAAGTTCACTGTATGGCTAGCTGCTCAACATAGACTTCCTACAGTTGAAAGACTGCAGAACATTGGCATACAAGTCCCAGCAACTTGTGTGTTTTGCAATCAAAATGTTGAAGAATTTAATCACCTATTCTTTGAGTGCCCAATTACTAACAGACTGTGGACCAGAATCTGTTGCTGGCTGGGGCATTCCAGAACAGTTGTAGCTGGGAAACAGAACTTCACTGGATTTGTAGCAAAGCAAAAAGCAGATTGTGGCAAAATGCTATTACAGCTTCTGCTTTTGTCACTACTGTTGCCCTCATCTGGAGAGTAAGGAATAGCATTCAATTTGAAGGGACTCCTTTTGTGGAGGAACTGATTTGCAGAGAATTTGCATTACTTATACATATTCGAGGCAGGAAATGCAAACATTGGCAGACTGGCTTGCGGCAGCTTAATTGCTTTCCTTAGCTATAGCATTTAGATATCCTTTTACTGTAATGACATTTGTGTTTAGATAGCTACGATAGTATAGATGATAGTTTGTAAATGAGTAGTAGCTAGTCCAAACTACTACTACAGAGATCTATGATGTAGATATTCTTTGAGATCAATGAAACATAACAGTTACATAAAAAAAAGGAATGTGAATCAAATTGGATAAGCGGAGCATTGAAGCCCAGTTTCACAACGAAAGGTTACTGCAAGAGCTGAACATCATGTTTGATTGGTAGAATATCTACAGGTTCATGTCATGGTCATTAGAGTTTGTATCTACATTTGATAGGTTTATACTTCATAGTTTTCTCCTTAGGACTCATCTCTTTCTTTTTCCTTCACTCCGTTCCTTTATTTTATTCACTTCCTCTTTCCGAGTCTGTTTGATCATAACAAGTGATAAATGACGTCAAAATTTTCCACCAGTTTTCCAATTGCACAAACTGGGGTCTGGCTAGCATATCAAAGTGTTACCAGTCAAGAAAAACAACAAAAACGCCAAACTGGTAACAATCAACATGATTTGGGGGATCTTGATGAAACATAAAGTGTGGTAGATGTTGGATCATGAGCAATGCAACAGATAGACAGTATTGAATTTGAACAGAGAAGAGGTATTTCCTGTGATAAGGATAACAGAGAAAGTGGTTAGTCAATAAGCAAACAATGTCTTTTAAGGTGAAATCAAAGTGATCATGGAAAGCGAATGAGCAATAGATCTTAAAGTCGAGGGGATGAGGGGTAATTTAAGAAACAACAGCTTATTGTGGGGGGGAAATGGACGTGCTTTGGGATTCATGTGAGACACAGAGGGCTGGAAGATTCTAGTTCATGCCATACGACAAATAAAGGATATTGAGTCTGAATAGAGAAAATGTATTTTATGTGATAAGGGAGACAGAAAAGGGGTTGGTCCATAAACAAGCAAGGCTTTCGAGTGGAAATCAGTCATCATGGCAAGTGAAGGAGAAATCACCGAAAAGTTCAAGCCACAAACCAACCATCACATTTTAAACTGATAAAATTTTCTTTGATTGCAAAAACGGCAGAAAATTTGGTTGTTCCGGAGGAACTCTCCATAAGGGGAAAACAAGCAGTAATCAAGTTTGACCGGAGGTTTCATTAAAATAAAAGCTTCTAAGGAATAACATGGGGGAATGTATGTTGGTATCAAAGTTGGCATGTTTAGGTTTAAATTCAAGTAGACGTTTTCAGGACATTCCCAGATAATAGGATGTAGTTTAAAATACTTGTAGATGATGTGATGTAGTGAGAGTAATACTTAAAAGATATAACTTAGGTTCGTAATTGTTTGAAGTTGTCAGGACCTCTCTGGATAATAGGATTTAGCTTTCAAATTCTTAGTAATAGTTGGTATATAATTCAGTAACACTCACCTGTGTGCCCAACTGCGAAAAGGGCAGAAAAGTTTCTTTGTTTTTGTATGATTTGTTGTAGTCAGAAGCCCTCCTGGAGAGCATGTGAATACTTTCAAGTTCATAAGTCAGGAGCCCGCCTGAAGAGAATGGGAATACATTCCAGCTTGGAAGTTAGGAGTCCGCATGGAGAGCATGGGAATACATTCAAGCGTAGCAATCAGGAGCCCTCCTGGAGAACAGAGGTATTACAATTCAAATTCTTATGTTTTCAATTAATTTCTTTGTCTATTTTGAAGTCAGTAGCCCGCCTAGAGAATAGAGGAATAAATGTCAAGCTTTGAAGTCAGGAGCCTGCCTGGAGAATAGAGGTATTACAATTCAAGCTTTATTTTTTCAAACTCTTGTTAATATTTGGTAACATAACAGCCAGTTTACCAAACTGGGGCAGAAGGTTTTCTTTGTTTTGTCTATTTTGTGAAGTCAGGAGCCCGCCTGGAGAACAGAAGAATACATTCAAGTTGCTGAAGTCAAGAGCACGCATGGAGAACAGAGGTATTACAATTCAAATTTTCATTTTTGTTAATATCCGATAGCATGTCCCAGTTTTCCAAACTGGGGCATAGGGTTTTCCTTTTTTTGTTTATTTTTGTGAAGTCAGGAGCCCGCCTGAAGAATAGAGGAATACAGTTCAAATTTTGAAGTCAGGAGCTCACCTGAAGAATAGAGGTATTACAATTCAAGTTTTAGTTTTTAAATTCTCATCCAGTAACATGTACCCAGTTTCCAAACTGGGGAAGAAAGTTTATTTGTTTTGTCTATTTTTGTGAAGTCACGAGCCCGCCCGTAGAACAGAAGAAT
Organism: Nicotiana benthamiana; assembly: GCA_034376525.1. Lineage (NCBI taxonomy): Eukaryota > Viridiplantae > Streptophyta > Magnoliopsida > Solanales > Solanaceae > Nicotiana > Nicotiana benthamiana. The sequence goes on along the minus strand of CM067334.1, from coordinate 122,004,265 downwards.
ACATTCAAGTTCAAGCTCATTAGTCAGGAGCCCGCTTGGAGAACAGATGAATATATTTATGTTCAAGTTCAGCAGTCGGGATCCCGCCCGTACAATAGTGGAATGCATTCAAGTTCAGCACTTTAAAGGAAAGGAATAAAATCTTGGTTTACAATTCGAAGAGGCAACAATAGATTTCACCATGAAAACACAATATAACAAGGCAACAAGAAGCACAAAAGCAAGTTTGAAGAATTTAGATAGCACTTTTGTAATTCATAACATAGCTAGTTTAGCTTCTTTTTATTTGACACAGAGTAATAAGGGAGGTCAGCAAGCAGCAGCAGTAGCAATCACAGTGAAATCACAGTTCCTGGTAGTCCCAGCTACCAGACACTCCCGAACTACACTGACCTGATTCTTTTTTAGCCAAAGATATGTAGCCAGCCTTTGAGGCAAGATGTGGTCAGATCTTTCAAAAATACTTCACCTGGAATATTCAAACAGGAAAAATTCGCTCGTATTTTCTCACTTATCTTTGCCCAAAAACTTTTTATGTTACCAAGTAAAGAGGGGTAGTTGTGAGCACATGATTTTTATCCTATATATGAATTATTCCCAAAAATTCAAACAGAATGATTCTTTCATTATTTTGCAATTTTGCGAATTTTGTGTTATTTTCTATTAATTGTTTGCATTTTATTGGTGCATTTTTATTCATATAAAAATACAAAAAAATACTTGGAACTTGAATTTAGGGTTTTATTTCACATTTTAGGATTAATTAGTGATTAGGTTATTTTACAAAAATAAAAAAAAATATAACAAAAATTGGCTCTTTTTGTATTTTTAGTTTAAATTTGTCTTAGTTTGCATTTTAATTAGAAATTGATAGATAGGGAATTAGGAAATCTAATTATTAGTGTTATTTTGTATTTATCATTTTAATAAAATCGTAAAAATAATACAAAAATTCAAAATAAAAAGAAAAATAAATAAAAACAATAAAAGAAATAAAAGGAATAAAAGAAAAAATAATTAAAAAGAATGGTCTTGATAAGGTACAAGAGTTGGGCCAAAATTGCCCAGCCCCAAACAAAAACAACTCCATACAATCCAATTTAATCTCATACCCGACCCAGTCCCATATCTCCCTAAACGACCTTGTTTAAGGGACAGTTCAATCTGAGTCATCGATGTAGTTAATCAGACGGTTCTTATGCGTGGGTCTATTAAATATAAAAGTGTCGAATTCCCCCCTGATATCATCTTTCTCATAAACCTCAGAACCCTCACCACCTCCATCGTCCACCGCCGGCCGGAAATCGTCGCTGCCGGCGGCAAGTCTCCAAACGACCTGAAATTTACACCATATATTCCCCGTGAACTCCTCTTTTCAAGCCCCACACTTCCATGGCTCAAATCATAACAGACCTTCTCGAATATGCAATTTTGTTACTGCCATCTCCGCCGCCCATGGCGGCACCGTCACCAATCATTGCCAAATTTAAACCAAGTGTTTACATTTCCCCTACAGCACAGATCCACTCTCCTTTTACTTCAAATATCCCTCAAATTGCTCGAATCCCAGATCAAATCCTAGTCCAAAGCCCTAATATTCACCAAACAAGTTAAAGTCATAATTACATATTATATGCCCTCCCTCGTTCCCAATCTGCCACTAACAGACCTCAAGTCTCAGTCAAGGCCATCGAAGTTCAGGTTCAGAGCTGTTGAAGTCTTAGAGCTTTACAAGTAAGAGTCCCTTGTTGTTTTCTCTTCATGATAGCATAAGTCGAGCTGTATTAGTAATTGTTTGATTTCTTCTTTGCTGATTTGTTTTGTTCCAATAAATGATGGTATGCATTTGTTTAAATCATTCAATGATAATCCATAGTCCGGGATTATAGGTTTTAGGTTTAAGTTTTCTTTTTCGTTTTAGTCATCAAGGTCTTTTCTCATCTGAATGGTTGTTCTTCATGATCAAGCAATCCTGTTTTACCTTAGGTTTAATTTGTGTTTTGTTGCAATTTTTAGTTGGTTTAGTTCGCTTTTTTATTGGTAATTAGACTGGTATTGAGCTTAACTTTAGGAACTGTTTGGATTGAGTTAAATCTTAGTTCTATTGAATAATTAACAGTGGTTAAGGTGAAGGATTGGATTAATTTTGTTAGAGTTTCAGATTAGATCAGGGGTAGTTTAGGTATATGGGGATAAGGGAATCTTTATAAAACTGAATTGGAAGCTACTAGAACATTCTAGATAAGTTTCAAATCAGATTTTTAGTAAACTAAGGGTGTAACTTGGGTAACAAGTTAGGGAATAAAGGACCAAAGATGAAAATAAATAAGGAGTAAAGTGTAAACAGAAATTAAGGGGGGTACCCTCACCCTTGCCTATAAAAGGGTATGCCCTTTCCCTTGAACAATAAGTTTGAAGCCTAAAAATCTTACCCCCCCCCCCCCCAGAAAATCCCTCTTCAAGTTTCTGATCTAAGAATTCAAATCTGAAATCTAATGTTAAAACAAAAATCAAAAAAGAAAACAAAAATGCAGTAAAAAAATCAACATAAAATACTGTTCCATTGAACTTTTCGTTCAATTTCGAGTTTCAATGTTTGCTTTTGGTCTTATAGCTTTATTTCAATTTTCTGAAGTTATCCTGAGATCCATTGGGTCCAGTTCTGGATTAAATCGAGTTCAATTGGGTCAATTTTGGTTGTTTATTATTTCTGTTGGCTTTCTACTATTTTCTGGGTTGTTGTATACGTGTGTTTATGGGTTGAAACTGATCTCCCAGCTGATTTGGATCCTATTTGTTGCTGCTGTGATACTCTTATTTGTTCCTGGTTGCTGACCTCTCCTTTTCTTATTATATTTCAATCTCTAGGTACACACTCGAATTTACCGCTGATGTAACCACGAATTGGATCGGAATGAATTGATGTTCAGATCTATGCTCACGTATTCATTGTTAAACAAATAGTGTGTATTCATGTAGTTTTAGTTTGTTCAAACTCTAATGAAGAGAAATTGTCTAATTATGATCAATCTCTACTGTTTTGGATGTTGTACTTAAACTAGGATTGTTTTAAATCTCCATGGACTGTTAATTTACGAGGGTATGGACTGTAGCGAGTTTAGTTTGTTGTTTAAATGTGATATTCATTTGTATAGTGACTGAGTTTCGAACTGTTAACTTCAAGTAGTGAGCTATGTGAATCATGTCTGTATAATTCTTTCAGTTCTGGTGTGTTAAGTTGAGCATTAGTTAAACAAATGAGCATGAACTTTCAATTAAATCTGGATTTCGGTGCTACCTTATGGTTATCATGAAATTAGCTGTAAACAAGTTGTTAGTTAAAATTTTTATGCATGTGCAATTTCCGTTAATAGTTCTCCATGTCAATTGTCACTATTAAGAATGCATTCTAATTGGTTAAATGAAATAAATATAAAAACAAACAAAAACAAAACCACTACTTGACTCACTGACGCACTTGTAAGATTCTCCAGTACATACAAATTGTATTAGGATACTGGGAGTAATTTGGATTCGTTTGAAGAACTGAATTGGATAGCCTGCTGGTTTGATAAAGTTTGGGCCTGTTTCTCATGGCGTAGGTTCAATATTAAGGCCCAAATGCTGAAGCCCCAATGAAGTTTTGGACTGTGAATTCAATCCTTATTTGGAAATCGTAGTAAGGATACATGAACTTGTTAAATTAATTAAGACCTTTTCTTCATTTTTAGAGACAAATGAAAATAAAAATATAGTTCACTTTAGGATTGGCCTTTAAATAAAAATTAATGAGGAGAGCCTCGCCAAATAAAACACAAATTGCGGGGCTCTTATTCAATGCTTTATTAAAATACTTAGAATCCGGGATGGGCCGTTAAGTGAATTTCACGGCCCTCCCAAAATATAATAACGCGTTAGACGCATTAGGCGCGCTTTTAATAATTTACCTTCCTAAACTCGGTTGCGCATTTATGCAGCCTAAATTCAAATCTCAACAAAGTCGAAATGTGTCGACAACTACAGGTGCATTGATGTGATGTGGTTCGAGACGTGTTTTCATGACGTTGCACTTCTCATAAAAAGAATAATAATAATAAAAGCGGTTCTGAATTAAAAATTCACATAAGCTAAAGCATGTTTTAAAATCAGATAAATCCAAATATGACAATTGTGCGACTGTTCTAGAACCACGTAACCAGGGAATGCCTAACACCTTTTCTCGGGTTAACAGAATTTCTTACTCGAATTTCTGGTTTGCGGACTATTAACAGAGTCATATTTTCCTTGGTTTAGGATTCAACCTGTGACTGGGACACCATTAAGCTCCCAAGTGGTGACTCTGAATAATAATAATAACAATAAATCTCGTTCGGATTGTCCTTTAATTGGAAAAACTCATTTGTTCCCTTGCGGGTGTAGTGAAAAAGGAGGTGTAACATCAATTCTTTGCTCGCTTGTATTTTGGCCTTGAGAACATTGTCTCCGAGTTTGAGTGGTCATATTTTGGCTTTTTTGTTGTAGTACCTTTCTTCTTCTTGTTTTTGGGCTAGCATTCTTACGTAGGCCATGTCTCTTCGCTCATCTACCTCGTTGAGGTCTTGCTTTCAGTTCTCGTCATTGTTTTGTCCGCTTTCATTGGATTATCTTAGGCTATGTTCCCCGACCTTGACAAGTATCATGGTGTCAGTCCTGCAGAATAGTGAATATGGCAGTTCGTCTGTGCTCATTTTCGGAATAGTGCGGTAGGTCCGTAGTACCTCTGGTAGCACTTTTAGCCATAATCCTTTTGCATCCTCGAGCTTTTTCATCAAAATAATCAATATTTTTTTGTTGGAGGATTCAACTTGACCGTTACTAGAGGGGTGATATGGCATGGAGAGCATTTGCTTGATGTGCTATTTTTGAAGAACTCGACGGTCTTCTTTCCGGTGAATTGGGGCCCATTGTCACAACTAATTTCTTTGGGGATGCAAAAATAACATATGATGTTTCTCTATAAGAATGTGATGAGTTCCTTCTCACGTATTTAGGTGAACTCATCTGCTTCTACCCATTTGGAAAAGTAGTCAGTTAAAACCAAAAGAAAACGTACATTACCATGCCCTGCTGGGAGGGGTCCGACGATGTCCATTCCCCATTTTAAGAATGGCCATGTCGAAGTGACAGAGTGGAGGCGATTGCCCACTTGATGTATCATAGGTGCATACTTTTTGCGTTGTTCGCACTTCATGACGTAATCAGTGACTTCCTTCTTTATAATGGGCCAATAATAACTTGCTCAAATGAGGCATCTGACGAGGGCTCAATTGCCTGCATGGGCACCACAGTGGCACTCGTATACTTCCTCGAGCACACACCTTGTTTGATTCGGCCCTAAGCATTTTGCCAAGAGGCCTCCAAACGTTCTCTTGTACATATTATGATTTATGATGTTGTACCTGGCCGCCTATATTCGAACCTTTTTTGGCTTCCTTTTTTTTAGTTGGAAGCCAGTCCCAAGTCAAATTTACAGAGTGTACCTCAAGTTTATCTATTGAGGAGTGGAAAACGGTGACTACATTCACTTTTGTAATTTTTTGGTGGCTGCTGCTAACTTGGCGAGGCCATCTGCCTCGACATTTTGTGCTTGAGGTATCTAGTCGAGTCGACATTCGTCAAATTCTGGAAGCAGTTTTTGAATTTGTAGCTGGTATTTTGTAGTTTCTACACTTTGATTTGGAAAGTCTCTATGACTTGGTTGACAACGAGTTGTGGTCGCGTATGAGGATGACTCATCGTGCTTCGTATTTGAGAGCCAGCTTAAGCCCGGCAATTATGGCCTTATTGTTAGTTATATCGAGGCACCGTATGGATTGGCGGATAATTTCTCCTGTTGGGACCTCGAATACGAGTCTCAGTCTAAATCTTGACGTGTTAGATGCTCTGTCGGTGTATAAGACCCATAGGTCGGGTTGTCCAAGAGGGGTACGAGAAGCTTCCTGCTCGACCTCATGCATTATCTTGGCACTGAAATAGATGATGAAGTTGGAGAGTACCTGTAATTTTATCATTGTTCACGGCTGATATGTTATAACCTGCTCACACAATTCTATTTACCATTTGGCCAATCTTCCCGACAATTCGGGTTTATGTAGGATGCTCTGTAGGGGGGAAGGTTGTCACCACCGATATGGGATGGCATTTCGTGAAGCTATAACCAATGCCAATGCAAACTTTTTGAGGTGATGGTACCTCATTTCGGTGTCAACAAAGGTTTTGCTAATGTAATAAATTGGATATTGTGTACATTTGTTTTCGCGGACCAACACCGCGCTTACCACGATATCTGATAAGGCCAAGTATGTTTGGAAGTTCTTCTCAGGTTCTTCTTTGGCGAGTAATGGGGACGAGGACAAGTATGCGTTTAGTTCTCTTAAGGCATTTACGCATTCTGAATTCCAATGGATCTCATTGTCTTTCTCTAACACGTCGAAGAATTTACGGCACCTGTGGGATGACCGTGAGATGAACCTCGACAGGGCAACTATGTGGCTAGATAGTTTTTGCACCTATTTCTTGCTGGTTACTACTTCAGGTATCCCTTCAATGGCTTTGATTTGATCGGGGTTTACCTCGATTCCTCTTTTTGATACCAGGAAACAGAGAAATTTACCTGAAGTTATGCTGAAGGCACGTTTTTTATGTCGCGACCCAAATCGGATGGCCGCAACGGGCACCCAATGCCTTACAAAATTGAGTACTAACATAACGTATCTTTCTTATCATACCATCATGGGTAAATGAGACGAAAGAGCCGTCATGATATAACCATAATAAAACATAAGGGAACACTTGACATAAGGCGACCCAACATGTAATACAAACTTATACATGTGACATACGGTCCTATAAGACCAAAATGAACACTCATACACTGAACATAGACCGCAAAGGCCATATAATCTTTCACATACATGACATCCATCTACAAGCCTCAAAGAATACATACACATCATAAAGGTTGGGACAGGGCCCCGCTATACCAATCAATACATGTCCAAATCATACTCACCAAATAGGCAACTCTGAAGAAAGTGGAGTGCACCAACACCTTCCGCTGAGCTGATAGACTACTAGGACGAATGTCAATCTGTCTATCGGTACATGCCTTCATAAATGCAGTGTTCCCAGGAAAAAGGGACATCAGTGCGAATAAACTACTGAGTATATAAGGCAGGAAAGCATAAACAAGAACAGTAATATATGTGAGAGATAGAGGATATACGACATGTGATATCTGAGTGCCTCTGGGGGCTACTGAGATGAAATGCATAATACATATATATACATAAACTTTTAAAAACATATGCCTCTGGGGGCATTATTATCATATCGTACTCGGCCTCAAAGAGGACTCGGTAAAAGCATATACGGTCATCATAAGGCTCGATAGAATCATACCAGGTCATATGGAGCTCGCTAAACCTAGCTTATCAGTGGTTGCACAATAAGTTTTGTGCCCGGACGACTATAGCGCGGCTCAATAGTGTAAAATAGATACTACATATAATGCATGCTAGACTTATGGAATCACGTTCTAAACCATTCGGAGTGACTTAAGTTCGTTGCACATTCGATTAATATTATGAACATCCATACCTTCAATATGAACCTCAGTAGGATTCAAGGATCATACACATTTTCTCAGAATAATTTTATAGGGAAAGAACAACATGGACAACCTTAGTTTCTAGGAGTAAATCCGTTATGAAATAGTGTATTCATTTCAATCGTCAAGCAAGCTCAATATGATCTTCTTACGTGTCTACATTGAGTAAACTGAATCCGTTGTTATCACATAAGCATTGTAACTCTGATATTTATAAACCAATATTCCACAAGAAAATGGAAAACACCTTCCCTGTTTGTAGTACATCCATATGTTACCAAAAGTCTCCAAACAGCCCAAAAATAACAATATAATTCACAATAAGCTCTACGATTAGTTCAACAACAATTTTGAGTGGAAAACTCGATTTACGATTAACAAGATATGGTTTGAATACAATTCCTTTTACATGAAGCTATCTAAAACATATATAACATCATAATTATGCTTACCATACCATTTTGAATCCAAAATATCATAAGCATAATCGTCAAATATAGTCCACACACGCAGCACCTTAACCTTTATCGTCAACATCTTATTTTTGATGTTATCTTCTTCAATCCACTGAATTAGCACAAAAATAAGATTAAAAACAGAATCCACAACATAATAAAATTATTTATTACAATTTCTAGCCACAACAAACCATATATATATAGCCTCAACACAGCCCGTAAAAAAAGATAACGATTCCTTAAGTTATATCAATTATTATCTAGCAGATTGTCACTCAAAAAACTCGACTAACAGATGATTGTTGTTAAGAAAGAAAAATAACATGATTTACTTATCTTAGACAATAGATACAACTTAAAATCCCTGTGGTTATAGCTTACAACAACCCTCAATTACACCACAACACTATAGGAGTTGTATTCTATTTTTTGTATTCAAGTTGGTGTGTAAATATTGTATTTTGCCTTGAAACTTTAATGTATATGATGGTGGGATTGATTATTATCTTAATAATGAATAACAACATGAAATATGAGGTTACTCACCTTTGAATAACCCTCCGAAACAGCCACAAGATGAAGAATTACGATCTAGCAAGCACCACTGGATTTCTAGCGTTGGATTCATGTTTTTATCTTAGGTTTTCACCATAAAATAATGGAGGAACCCCTGGAGAGAATTTATGAGGGTTTTGGAACTGTTTTTAATGAGAAAATTAAGTTAAAACGACATGTAATTGACTTAAATACAAGCTGATATTTTACACCGACTTTGTAGGTCCCATGGGAGCTGCTTGTGCAGTCTCGCAAAAATGTGAATATCTCTCTACTCTCATGTCGTATCGATAAATGGTTAAATGTGTTAGAAACTAGACTTGTATATATTCAAATTGATATGTAGATCATCCTACAATTCTGAGTATATTTGGAGAAAAGATCAGCTACATTTGACCTAATTTTGCAGCACAATTATGAATGTAACTTGTGATGTCCTTTGCCAACTTTTGTTCCACAACTTGCTTGCCTTCAAAACGTAGCAAATAACTATCTTACTATGAAAATAGCTCATATAATAACCTCATTATCATGTTAATAACCCTACTCTCACCCCCAAAGTATATGTTATAACATTCCAAACTTGTCGACTGTCGACAAAACTTATTTTCTTCAATTGGTTTAGCATCGAAGCATTCCACCCTCTATGCACTGGTTATTCATTATCATAAGTATTTGTAACCTCCAAGGTAACATGATTAACTTGCTTTATTTGTTTCCAAATATAATATTATTTCTGAGTTTACATAAATTGACTTACGATGTACTTTCACGTATAAAAAGATGGGGCATAACATTATTCCCCCCTTTGGAATATTCGTCTTCAAATGTTGACTGATGCACTTATCCGTCTCTCAAGAAATAGCTCGTAAAAATACATTAATATTTTCCTTTCCATCTAGGGAGCTATTAGGAAAATAAATCCAATGGTTAGGGCATTCCCCCCCCCCCCCCTTTAGGCCTCATTCTCACACAAAGACTTGTGGTTAAAATTCTTCCAATCTCGTCAACGTTTCTACCTTTTTTCATGCAGATTGTACGATTCTGATCTTACATGTGAGCCTATGTGACTCTTCTCTTCCCCCCCCCCCCCCCCCCCCAGCTTTTAGCCAATATTTAGGCCTCACTTTGTGAACATATATAGTACTATGACAAGTTGTCCCTGTAGCCATCTACAGGTGTACTAAGGTTCTTCGTTCGGTAATTTTTTGAACTTACGAATTTTGCTATATCTTGTTTTATAGCCTCAGTTATCTGTGCTTATGGATTTACTACAACTATGTAGGTCATAATATACCATTACTATAGGTATGCCACCCAGCTCCAGATTACTCTCTCACCGCTTATCCTATATGTGTAAATCTAAGCCATTTAATGCTTCCTTATTACTGTTCATCTATTGTTGATTCACCTTATTTTGATCTATAATCCACCATTAATAACTTGAAACCTCTTACTTAATACATTGTCACTAGGGCTTACGTGTTATTGGGGAACATTACAAGTGCTTTTCCTGATCCACCTAGGGACAATACTATACTTCAATAACTGCATTTGATCGCATCCCAATGTAATCTATCTTACGGGGGTATTCTAATCCCATGCAATTCATGAAATACCTTTCTCGTTAAATCATTGCTCAATCAAGTCCTAAATGTCATCCACTCTATCTATCAAAATTACACCCTTATTCTACTACCAGGGCAACATTTCATCTCTTCTAAATGCACCTAGTCTCAGAATCTTCTGAGTTTATTCAAGCTATACCGAGCTTTTAATAACTTACTGAAGCCATCGACTCTCTTGTTTTGATGGATTTAACCCCGAGGACTTAGTTATTCTTTTCATCTTCTCACTCATATTTTGTTATCCTTACTCCTATCTACCTAATACCTTGTATGATACTTTAGCTTCCGATCTACATATATCTATTTATACTATTCACGACCTTCCTTAACTTGCTAGCACCATATATTTCTTTTCATGCTTTCTCAGTTGCCTTTAAACATAAGCAATTACTTTTTCTGGTCGTTCTACCACTTGCTGCATGAATGCTTGGCTTATCTTAGTACCCGCGAGTACTATAATTTCCTGTAACTCATATAATCTCAAATATCAGATATTGATTTTTACTTCCCATTTATTAGCAATGATAGGTACCACTTTTTTATGGAGTGTATACAATGTTGTAGTGAGACTATTGTTACAAGACAATTTCTTCTTCAAGTTATTATGCTTAGGTTGAAGCCTTCTTCCTTTTTCCTCAGCTAGTCTTTTGTTTTAGTACTTAAGGGAGATCCTCTGACTCTTATAAATCTATGAGCAGATTATGTGGTATACCCCAAGGAATTTCTAATGTTCTTACTCGCATATAATTATCCTTAGTGACCTACCTCCACGCTCTTGTGCTCTTAGGGTTACTTCTGAACTAAAATTTTGGTTATCTCCCTGGTGGCACTTTCTTTTATCTCCATAACACTTATACAGTATTTTTAACTACCCCAAATCCTATCAAAATATTTCTCAAGGACTACTATGTCATTATATCTGCGAGACTGAATTCACTATGTTGGGGTTTACTACGTTTACCTTGCACAATCTGCATGATTTGTCTGTAAACTCTTGTCTAGCCATAACTAGGATCTTCCCGAATCAACTATTAACTACTCGTTGGTCCATTCTCCTATTTATATTCTACGTAATCTCTCTTGAGTTATTTTCTTTATCTTAACTTACCATGTGTACTAGCTCCTTATACATCAAGTGTTCATTCACACTTATTTATCAATAACATCATGTATCAAGTGTTCATTCACACTTATTTATCATTAACATCTGGTGTAGGAACCCTTACTGCGTTTCCCCTGGCAGCATGCTTGTATAATGTTCTAGAGTGGTAACATATCTGTCGTGTCTGAATAAATGCAATCTCGTTCCTTTCGCCTTTCTACCACATTCTTCCTTTATTATTCTATATTTACCTGAACTAATAACTCCGACTTAATACCATATCACACATCTTCCCCCCCCCCCCCCCCTTTATGAGAGTACTAAGACTTAGTGCTATGAAGATCTACCTATTGATGTTTTACCTCTTCATCTTTGGCGTCTTTTTGCATCATCAATGAACCTTACTCGTCTTATGGTAACCCTTCTGTACCCGGGATAACTCAATTTCTTATGCACGAAGGTGACACCTAGTGTAATTGGTATTCTTAGTCCCTTAAGATTAACTCTGCTCAAAGTGCTTGATTTAGGGAACCGTAATCCTAAATGGCCTTTAAATGTTATTCGTCTATTGTCTATTCTATTATTATTAAGACACGATCTCTAAATTTCTCACAATAACGACTATTACAAATTCCTTTGATCCCTAATTCATGTTCGATTTTTTAGTCTTATTTTACTATCCCATACAAATTTCTATTACAATGGGGGTCTACTTTTTTTCTTCTGGTAATCACGTTCGAGTCACCAACTCAATTTTTGAATGAGGATATGGCCTTTGGCCTATACTCTTTTATCGTCTCAAAGCCTGTAACCTCTTGTCTTTTCCTTGACTATACACTTTCTCATTCTGCCATAATTTGATTTACCATTATCATCTATTTATCTCATCTTACTCATAATGCTTCAATTACTCTCTTCTTATTGTCCGACTAATATTTTTGTCTATCACTCTATTCTGATAACTTCAACAAAATATTCTTTCACTTTTAGCTCCCCTTTCTTCATCTCATTGGCTCTTCAGGTCACCTAGAATTCTCTCTTTTCTAGGAACGGGAGCCATACAAAGGTAAATATTTATCTCTTCTAGGATTCCAGTGCCAATCTCATAAATTTATCTAGAAATTCTAGTATTCATATCTAAATTTACTATTCTAGATTGCACTATCGGGGTGTCTCACAGGGAGAACTGTTGCAACATTTGCATTGTCCTTCGGAAATGTTAGCTAATGATACTAATCCATCTACCATTTTGGGTTACCCCAATTGTATCTTGCTATCCCCATATTCTCTTAAACTATATTTGTCAACTCCCATAGGGCTTAACTAAGATGGGTGTGGCCAATTGTGCATACTTCTGTTATTGTTGAAGGTAACTCAAAATGCTTATATTTCTCTTCCTAAATTGCAAATAATGATAATCTTCATTAGTTGGGTACCTCGTACTTTTTTCCAAGTTGTTTCTTTTACTTATTGAAACTTGTATCCACGTCTTAATTCTCTCGTCGCTCTTTACCATATGGGTGGATAGATATTTATGCCTTGAGGATCCTTATCAAGAAGCTCATACATTTTAGTACACACATGATCTGCTGAAGACCTAACATTTACGCATCATAAGCATGACGCTAAATCGAGTTCCTCTAATCAACTCTTCCACAGCCACATCCAACCTCTTACCAACTGTCATTGTGGATGTAGGTATTCTTTTATTATGAATAAAATAGAATCTATGAGCTTGAATCTATACTAGTGAGCTCTACCACATGATCTAGAGTAAGAAAAAATAGTGATAGACCTAAATTCCATGTAGCCTCCTGCTTATAAGTTTGTGCACAACACGCCCATAAACAAGACTCTACTAGACACAACTTGTTGACTCCTTAGGAAAGAACTGCTCTGTTACCACTTTTTTCACGACCCAAATCGGACAGCCGCAAGGGGAACCTGATGCCTTATCAAACCGAGTAACAATGCATATCTTTCTTACCATACAATCATGGGTAAATGGGCCAGACGGGTTGTCAAGATTTAACTTGAATAAATTATAAGGGAATACTTTACATACAACAAGCCAACATGTAGTGCAAACTAATACATGTGACGTACGGTCCTATAAGACCAAAATGAACACTCGTACAAAGAACATAGGCCGACAAGGCCATAAAATCTTTCATATACATGACATTCATCTACAAGCCTCTAAGAGTACATACATATCATAAAGATCGGGACAGTGCCCCGCCATACCAATCAATACATGTCCAAATCATACTGACCAAATAGGCAACTCTGAAGAAAGTGGAGTGCACCAACACCTTCCGCTGAGCTGATAGACTACTAGGACGAATGTCAATCTGTCTATCGGTACATGCGGTCATAAAACGCAATGTTCCCAGGAAAAAGGGACATCAGTGCGAATAAACTACCGAGTATATAAGGCAGGAAATCATAAACAAGAAAAGTAATAAATGAGAGATAGAGGATATACAACCTTTAACATCTGAGTGCCTTTGGGGCTACTAACATGAAATGCATAATACATATATTTATCTAAAAATATAGATTTATGATTAAGAAGATATGGTTTGAATCCTATTCCTTTTCCATGAATCTATCGACAATATATATAATATCATACTTATGCTTACCATACCATTTTCAACCCAAAACATCAAAAGCATAATCTTCAAATATAGTCCACACGCGTAGCACCTTAACTTTATTGTCAACATCTTATTTTCCATGTTATCTTCTTCAATATACTGAATTAGCACAAAGATAAGCTTAAAAAAACAATCCACAACATAATAAAACTATTTATAACAAGCCACAAGAAACCATATATAATCTCAACGCAGCCTACAAAAAAAGATAACTATTCCTTAAGCTATGTCAATTACTATCTTGTAGATTTTCACTCAAACAACTTAACTAACATATGATTGACCTTAAGCACAACCAAGAACATAATTTACTTATCTTAGACATTAGATACAACTTAAAATCCCTAGCTGGTGTAGCTTACAACAACTCTCAATCACACTACAACACTGTAGGAGTTGTATTCTATTCTTGAATCATCTTTTGTGTTCAAGTTGGTGTATAAACACTTATATTTTTCCTTGAAACTCTAATATATATGAAATAGGGACTGATTATTAGCTTAAAAATAAAGAACAACACGAAATCTGAGGTTACTTACCTTTGAAGAACGCTCTAAGACAACCACAAGATGAAGAACTATGATTTAGCAAGCACCATGAGATTTCTAGCATTGGATTCATGTTTTTATCTTAGGTTTTCACCCTAGAATCATGGAGGAACCCTTTGAGAGCATTTAACATGGTTTAGAAACTGCTATGAATGAGAGTTAAAACGACACTTAATTGACTTAAATGGAATATGATGTTTTACATCGACTTTGTGGGTCCCATGGGAGGTGCTTGCGCAGTCTAGAAAAAATGTGAATATCCCTACTCCAATGTCATATCAACAAATGGTTGAATGTGTTATAATTAGACTCATTGATTTTTAAATTGATAGGTATATCACCCAATAATTCCAATTATATTTGGAGAAAAGCTCAACTACATATGATCTAGTATTCAGAACAATTATGAATGTAACTTGTGATGACCTTTGCCAACTTTTGTTACAACTTGCTTGCTTTCAAAATGTAACAAATGGCTAAATAACTCATATAATAACCTCCTTATCATTTTAATAACCCTAGTCTCACCCCTAAAGAACATTTTATAACATTCCAAATTTGTCGACTTTCGAAGAAACTCATTTTCTTCAATTGGTTTAGCTTCGAAGCTTTTCAACCCTCTTAGTACTCATTATTCATGATCTTAAATATTTGTAACCTCCAAGTTAATATGATTGACTTAATTTATTTGCTTTCACATATAATCTTATTTTGAGCTTACATCAATTGACTTATGATGTATTTTTACGTATGAAAAAATGGGGTGTAACATTTCAGGGTTCAATTTCATATCGTATTGCCTTAGTATTCTGAAGGCCTCTTTCAGGTGGTCGATGTGATCTTCTTTCCCTTTTTATTTGACCAACATGTCATCGATGTAAACTTCTATTATTTTTCTGAGTTTCTCCTTGAAAATCTTGGTGACCAGCTTTTGATACATTGCCCGTGTGTTCTTCAACCTGAATGGCATGACCCTGCAACAGTACATTCCTTCATGGGTGATGAAAGTAGTCTTTTCCTGGTCCTCCTCCATGAGGATCTGGTTGTAACATGAGTAGGCATCCAAGAAGCTTACAAATGTATGCTCCATTGTTACATCGATGAGCTGATAAATATGAGGCAACAGAAAGGATTCTTTCGGGTAGGCCTTGTTTAGGCCCTTGAAATCTACGCACATCCACCATTTCTTTTTTTTTTACTATGATCACATTGGCGACCTATTGGGGATATTTTGATTCTCAGGTAAAGCTGTTAGCCAGTAGTTTTTTTGCTTCCTCACTGATGGCCTCGTTGATTGTGGCCCTAAATTTTCTTCTCCTTTGTCATACTAGGGTGTAGAAGGGGTTGACGTTCAACTTATGTGTGGCAACTTCTTTCAGGATACCTGGCATATCTGTGAGGGAAAAGGCAAACAGATTAGCATTACTAATTAAAAACTTGTGAAATTTACCTAGCTCAGAGAGACTATATATGACTTTTTGTTGTTGTTGTTGTTGTTGTTATCCAGTTGGAAAGGATCGAGATCCTCTATTGTTGATCCCATGGATTCCACGACATCGGGGTCTTTGGTGATGTCCTTTTGATCATTGAGTTTGGACCTTGACTTTGATAATTGTTATGCTTTTGAGTGTGTTCCCTTTAGTTGTTGAGTAAATGTGTAGTCTTGGGCTATGCGGTAGCATTCTTGGGGTGTGCGTTGTTCGCCTCGAATGCTGAATGTGCCCCACAGGGTAAGGAATTTGATCACTTAATACAAACTGGACGGGATATCCCTCAGGGTATGTATCCATGGTCGTTCTATGATTGAGTTGTAGGTTGTGTCCTTGTTCTTGACGTGGAATGTCGTTTCTACGGTGATGCCCCCATCCAGAATAAGTAGCGTTGTCTCTCCTGAGGTTTGTTCGACTGCATTGTTAATACCTTTTAGTGTTATATAGCGCGATCCTATCTTGTCCTCGAGTGGCATTTGTGCAAGCATTCAAGGGTGAATAATACATGCTCCAGTTTTTTCGTTTACCATTATTCTTTTAACATCACTTTATGAAATACGTAAAGCAATGACAAGAGCATCGGAATAAGGAAAATTCAAACTGTTGGTATAAGGAAATTCAAACTGTTGGTATCTGAATTATCGAAGATGATACTTTCTCTGAGGTTATCATACCGATCGTGGGTGATTGACCGCTTTAACTTGTGTTTGGTGGTAAAATTTATGTGGTTGATTGCTATTTCGTCACGTCCACCGATGATCATTTGAATGGTGAGGGAAAAAGAGGGCAGATTTGGGAGGCCTTGGTGTTGTTCTTGTCCGCGGAAAAAGTTGGCTCATCCTCGGTCACTCATCAGCTCCTTAAGGTGCCCGTGGTTCAGCATGTTTACTACTTCCTGCTATAGGGCTATGCAGTACTCGGTTTTGTGACCCTGCTTCTGGTGAATTTGCAAAGGACGTTTGACTTTCGGGTACTTTGGTCGGACTTCTTTTTTTGCAGCCACTTCACTTTTATGCCAAGCTTCTCTAGTGCGTACACTACTTCTAAAGGGGAAACACAAAAACTATGAGCAGATAAGAGTGGGGGCATACCTTTCTCGTTTCACTGAGTCACTGTATATGGCCTGGACAACCCTTCCTTGTGTCGAAAGAATGGTGGAATGGCTATTTTGACATAGGGTTGATGCCTATCTCGGTGGAGGCATGGGCCTGACTTGTCTCTTTGACAATCATTACGAGGATCTTTCCTCGGATCTATTTGGGTCAACATTAAATTTTGGGTTGGACTATTGAGTTCATCGTCATATGCTCTCACCTCAACACAATAGGCATTGTGAATTTCTTCCCAAGTTATGGGAGGATATTTTATAAGCCTGCTTAAAAACTTCCTGTTCGCCCTTGACCCATTCCTGTTCAACCCGTTATGGAAGGATGCTACCTCCATCCCTTCTGATATGTTTGGGAAGCTCATTCTACCCTGTTAAACGGAGCGACGAATCCCCTGAGTCCCTCGCCAGGAGATTGCTTCATGATGAATATGTCGTTCACTCTGGCCTCCCCTTTCTTAGCTACGGTCAATGACGAACTTGTCATCCATTTCCTCGAACGTTGTTATAGACCATGCCGGTAGTTGCAACTACCACGTTAAGTCTCCTCCATTTAAGGTTTCGCAAAATGTTTTTAGTAGCACTGGCATTACTTGCTCATTTGATAGGTCGTTTCCCTTTACCACTGTGACATAGTGAATGATGTGATATTGCGGGTCTGTGGTGCCATCATATATATTCAAATATAATGGCATTTTGAAGGTCTTGGGTATGCCGTGTGGTGCTGCTTCCTCACTATACGGTTGCTCGATGAAGCGGTTGATATCCCGCTTTGGCAGTCGTTTTGGGGTGCTCGGTATCTTATCTACCATTTATTGATGTTATTTTATCTGATCGCGAAGTGCTTTATTCTTGTTTTTCATTTCTTCCATTTTCTTTAGAATGGATGAAAGTGTGTCATTACCTGCATCAACAGTGATATGAGTGTTACCTATTTGGGGGGGTGGGCCTTTCCCCCGTGGTCGTTGTGGTATTTGCTTGTGCAATATTTCTATTCTCCCTTTGAACGAGTTTGTTGAGTATGTTGTTTAGAGTACTTGTCAACCACTCCAATAATTATTTCACGGCAGGCGGTGCCTTCTTAACTGTGGACATTGACGCTCCTCTCTCGTGTGAAGCGGTTACACTTTCATTAAAGGGGAAGTGAATCACTCCGTCTGGGCGTAGCGCTTGGTGTCACATTCTCATTGTCTTCCTGGTCATACTCGTTGATGGTTTCAAAATCTTGGTAGTGACACATGTTATTGCTTTCTTTCTAGCATATCCTTTTCCTTCCATCGTTAGTTTGTGCAACCGAAGAAGAGATGGCTGTCCATTTTTATGATCTAGAAGGAACTAAATTTCAACTAAAACCTCCCCATAGATGGCACCAAATTGTTTGACCAAAAAAATATTAAACCTTTTAGTTAAACCAATTAATGATGAATTAAAGGGTGAATCTTAGTTGAACTTAATAAATTCTAAACCAAATATAACAATATATTCAGAAGATGAAAAAAAGTTCAAGAGCATTAATTAACGGATTCAGTGATCAATAATTGTCCACGAATATAATAACATGAACATGAGTGTTCATGTTATTAGAAAGGATAATGGAAATAAGTGTAATAAGAAAGGATCTACCACACAATTATTGTATGATTGGGATGTTCCTTCCTCATGTCATTATTGTGGAAGGATGAGAAGTGAAGGCGGATATGGAATCATTAGATCTTGTGAATAAGTATTGAACAACATGTGCTTGAATAACGCAATTAGTGAACAAGACAACTTTTGAATATTCTCTTTATTCAACCTTTACAATGTGTTCTTATCGAAAAGTCCAGATCCTTTTTAATCTCTATCTCTTACTACTTATAAGGGGTATTCCCAAGAAGCCCTAAAGCTATAATATAAAGAATATTCGAGGGAATATTCTTGGTGCCCTTTTCTAAGCCAGTCCTACAGTTACTGTTGAAACTTCGGTTACTCGTCCTCGACAATGATCCTCACAAGAGTGATCCCTTCGTTATAATTCCATGGTCGACCCGTTCTTGGCATGACTTATCTTCAGTTACAAAGTTGCTAAATTTTGACCAATATAGTTGATATATTCAAAATTATCTTCTAACTACTTGAATAAGTTGGAATAATAGTTTATAACGTGCTGGAAATATTTGGGTTGAGAACCCTAGAGCCTCAAGTGAGATTTGAATGACTTTACCAACACTGTAGTGCTATGCTGGTTACCAGTATGTGATGAAGGGAAGAAAGAAAATTCCAAATTTTGTGATGGCGAAGGCCTAGCTGCAACAGTGATAAATGACCAAATGTGCATGCTTATGAGTGTCTTTTTATCTTATATATTGTGTTCCTTGCGTGAGATTACAAGGTTTTTAAAGTAAACTATGTTCATTATGTATTTCTTGTATGTAGGAGTAAGTTTGGAAGACATGTGATCAAAATATGACAATTTGTAATGTGAAAACTTAGGGTCCACCAAACTTTATAGAGAATAATTGCCACAACACACACACAATCAGAGATAAGTAAAAGACACAACAGAGTTTTATGTGAAAAACTCTTAGTTCACGGGATTAAAAACAATGACCTACACTCGTATGATTTCAATTTCACTAACTGAGCAAAATTTATATTACAATTATTGTAACCTAGGAATTAACCTCTTAATCCCTCACTTACTTGTAACAACTCTATTACAAGCCTACTTATAATACCTATATTACAAAGCTCACAACTCGACTAACTCTAGCCAAGTCACAAACAGAAGGTTTATTGTTTTACAGATAGTTTCCTACACAATGCTTCTATTTACGCTAAGTAGAAATTATAAGTAGATCACTCTAAAATGGTACAATACAACTAAGGGCATATGGTAACACAATACTGGAAACCGGTCCTTCGTTCTGTTGTTCTTCGTTCTTGAATCCTTGAAGTCACTTGGAAGATGGGAGCACATTTTTGAGAGAGAGAGAGAGAGAGACTTGATGATTTAAAAATTGTTCAATTTTTGTTTTTCTCTTGCTTCATGTTGATAATGCATACGTGATGTCACTTGGATGATGCAAGCAATTATCCGGTACAAGGCATGCTCGATAAAGTGATTGTTGCACTGTTTGCACTGTTGAATGTCTGCAGAGAAATAGTGCAGCAACTTTACAGTTGTGAGGAGTTGTTTGTATTGTCACCAAGGGGACTGCTACTCATCTGTTGCCTCTGTTCGTCTCTTTGACTCAAGTTTTTCGAACATGTGCCAGACTTGAGACTTGTTGTTCTTGAGAACTTTGAGGATGTGTAACATATTCCTGATATGGTTTTTATTATGAAGTTTGTCAGATCACTAAAATACAAAAAGGCACATAATTTATTAATTTTTCCCTTTTGGATGATGACAAACTTATAATTAAAGTTCCCCATGAGAACCAGATTTCTATACAATTTTGGCTGCAAAAAGGACCTTTATTCCCCCTGAGAACTTGTTCCCCTCTATTCCCCCTCCCAATAATTTCAAATTCTTTCTCCCCCCTTTTGGTATCATAAAAAGATTTAATACAAGCAACAACAAAAAGACATCTACCAAAATTTAACTTGCCACATGTGTGCACACAACATGGCTAAAAACAAAGCATACAAGTATAAAAATCATAGAAAAAGATGAAATGTACATTGATTTGAAAGAGAAGAGAACATGAATAATATTACCATTGTTACACAATGATCCACAAAAACTAGAAAAAAATATAGGGCTACAACAGTTCAACTGGACACTGGAAGGAGGAAGAATGGATGGGAAGGCAAGGAATCTGAGAAAGATGTCCATTCGAGCATTTGCAGATAGTTGCTTGTTCATCAGTCGCTCCTTTAGGTCCTCGACCTGTTTCCTTATGTCTGCATTCTTAGTGGGCAACCTCTGCGCCTTATCCACTGTTGGAAATAGGTGCCTCTTTGGTTTGATAGAGTGCCCTTCAAGAGTGGCATTCTTGGCCTTCAATTTCCTTATATCCTCAGCATTCTGAGCATCAACCAATTGAGATATAGTGGAACTGTTGTCAACATCCCCTTTCTTTTCGATACACACATTCCTCCAAGGATGTCTTTGAGAAAGTTTACTTTGGAGCTTTGAAGAAGTAGAACACCTTAGTGAGCAAGAACACACAAGGCAAGCCATGATTGTCGTCCTCGAAGTATTTCCCTTTCTTCATATGCTTTATAATAAGACCAGGCAGATTGATGGTGGTGTAGGCATCCAGTTCTTCCACGAGGAACATGTCTACTTTTGAAGTAATAGAATTCTTTTCTGTGCGTGGAAGCAAGACCTTATTCACCATCTCAAACAAAACTTGATACATTGGAAAGAGTGCCTTCTTGTGCACCCGTTCCCTCTGCTGCACAACATCTTCCTTTAGAATGTCTCTTCTGAAGTTTGGAAAACATGTCCCTTCAATAGATGAGATCCCCTCAGTATGCAATTCAAAAATCTTTCCTAGAACAGCTTTATCTATCAGAAAATCTACAACATTTACCTTCAAACAAATGTTGTCATCTTCCACTGTAAACACATATGCGTAAAAGCTATGCACCTCTTCCTCATACACCTTGGAATCTCAATGGTGAACAAAAGAGTCCACTTTTGAAACTCAAAAATGACAAACACCTGCCTCATTCCTAACATCTCGAGAATGTTAGTTTCAGAAATTCTACCCCACAACATCTTCTGCTTCCTAAGGTTTTCTCTACCTTTATCCTTTGACATATTCACTTTGACCTTCTTAGAGGAACCAGATTCCTCTTTGTCACTAGCCTTCCTCTTTGCTGACTTCCTTACATTTTCTCCTTCTTTTAAGACTTCTCATTGGACTTCTCTCCTTCCACAATCTTTACTTCATCAAATGTCACAGCTTTTTCATATGAACCTCTCATGGGCTTGCGGATTAACGAAGCAGATTCCTTAGCCATCATTTCATCTTCGACATTTACTATATGTGTTGAAGACACATCCCCTTCATTCACCGGTTTTCCCCCTTTCAACTGCCTACTTCTTTTCTTTTCCTCTTTCTTTCTCTTTAGAGAACTCTCAAAAGCTTCTTTCTTTTGACTCCTGGTACTAGGTCTTTTAAGAGTGGATTCCTTGGGAGCTGCCATACCACTACTAGTAGCGATGAAACTAGCTACAGTCACGTTATCAAAATCTTTCTCAGTGTTTCATCAAAGTGAGGGTAAGCAATAGGATCAGATCTGACCTAGGGATCTTTTGAGGAACAAGGGGTTTCATTCCAAGTAGGAGCAGAGTACTCTTGATGGGCAGAGGGTTCAGGTCCCTCTGTTGTTACCCTAGTAGTATTGACTAGTGCCAAATTCTCAAAAGGCACCAGTTCCCTACCTTGTGCTCTGTGACTTTCATCGTCCCCCTGAGACCCAATGGTCTTATCATCACACTCATATCCTCCAACTACCCCCCTATAGCAAGAAGTAATATGTTCTCAATGGTATGTTTCTCATTTATCCCCAAAATTGAATCAAAAGATGCAAAAGAACAGTTTTTGTAAGTGTGGCAATATTTAGGTCAAAGCTTAGAACCGACACTACTGAAACTTCATCAGTACGAACCACATATTATTGGGTTTCAGAACTTTCCAAAACTTTTTGACTAGAAACTTCTTGTCCCTTATCTCTGCCTACTATTTTGTCTTCTGCCATTTTTTCGGCAAGGTAATAGAAAAGGTTACAGCAACGAATCTTGTGGGGTTCTGAGTACTACGGCGAGAACCCAAGCTTGATTGGGTTGGTGAAGAGCTAGTAGGTGGTTCTTGGTCTAGTGTGGGGTTTTGATTGGGTTATGGTTGCGACCCATACATACACTCATTTGCTTTGATAGACGAAGACATAGTAGGGATAACACTAATAGCACTGGAAAGTTATTGATTCTGAGACATAATGGAGGGTGGAAGTAGAGATACAAGAAAGAGAGGTTTTGCTTTTGAAAGAGAAGAGTATTGTGTCTTTGATGTGGATGGTTGGGAGAGAGACACCTTTTGGGGTTATTTAGAGGGAGTTAGGGACTGATTATAAACGGATGTAATGTATTGGGTAGAGAGGTTTGTTACAGATGGGTTTGATGCTTGAGTTTTAAAGGGATGAGACAGAAACGAAAACATTTAATGATATGGCACTTTTATAGTAATTTAAAATGTACATGAAAGTAAAAAAGAACTACTAACATGAATCAAGGGAACCATGTTCCCTGACTTAGTTTTGTAAATGTGAGCCTTATCCTTTTACCAAGATGCGACATTATTAGCTGCTTGTTTACTATGTAATTGACATAAGCTTTTACCTGTAAAGATATAGAGATGAGTTAGAATTTTTCAAAATACACTTTTTAGCAGTTTTACCTGTTCATTCTTTCACAGCCAATCATTGAGGGACCTGGTGCTCAGTTTAATTTTATTACCCCCAATGTCAATCGATTCTTTCCAAAGAGCTATCCGCTTAGTGCTTTGGTAAATATATATGCTACTTGGTCCTCTATTTTAAAATCATTCATGCATATAATACCTTTTTCAACATTATCTTTGAGAAATGGTCACACATAAATGTGTATTATTCTTTTATGTTGAACTGGGTTCTTTGCCATATTGAGAGCACTAGTGTTATCTTATAGTTATGGCACACAATAAGAAAATATACCAAAACCCTCCAGTTGTTTCTTGATCCACATCAGTTGAGCACAACAAAATGCAACTGCCACATACTCAGCTTCTACAGTTGAGAACCATAAAGTTTTATTTCTTTGTACCTCGTGAAACCAAACATGACCCAAAAAATGTGCCATGACAGAACTGCTCTTTCTATCCACTAGATAACCAGTATAGTCAGCATCAGCATACCCAATTAAGTTGAAATTATCTCCTGAAGGATAGTAAACAATCAGGTCGTGTGTTTCTTTAAGATACCTTAGAATCTGCAGCTTTCACATCAGATTCTGTTGAACTGTATTGGAATCAATCATATAATCTCAAACTAAATACGATATCTGGTCTACTAGCTATCAGATAAAATAATGTACCAATGATACCTCTATACATGCTTTCATTAATAGGAGAAACCAGGTTCATCCATGTCTAGATGAGTGTCAGTGGCAATAGGAGTATTAATGGTCTTTGAAGTTTTCATCTCAAATCTTTTCAGGAGCTCTTTCATATACTTTTGCTGAATTATTATCGTTCCCTTAGGGGTTTTCTTAACTTGAAACCTTAGGAAAATATTCAATGCTCCCATCATTCCCATTTCAAACTTGCTTCCCATAAACTTTGCAAACTCCTCACACAAGGAATCATTTGTTGCACTAAAAATGATGTTGTCAACATAGACTTGCACAGTGAGCATGCCTCCCCCATTTTTTCAGAAATAGGGTGTTGTCGATTTTTCCTCTTGCAAAATCATTTTCAAGAAGGAACTTGGACAACCTTTCATATCATGCATGAGGGTCCTTCTTCAGCCCATAAAATGCCTTGTCAAGTGTGAATACATGTTCAGGATGCTCATGACACTCAAAATCAGGTAGTTGTTTTACAAATGCTTCTTCCTTTAACTATCCATTCATAAATGCACATTTTACATCCATTTGGAATAATTTGAATTCTATATTAGATGAAACCCACTGAGGATTCTGATTTCTTCCATTCGAGCAATTGGGGAAAAGGTCTCATCATAGTCGATCCCTTCTTATTGATTATAGACTTGCACTATTAACCTTGCCTTATTTCTTGTTGTATTCCCAAATTCGTCAATCTTATTTCCGAACACCCACCTAGTTCGTATAATTGTTCTGTCTGAGGGCCGAGGAACTAGGTTTCATACACTATTTCTCTCAAATTAATAGAGTTATCTTGCATAGAATTCATCCAGTCACCATCTTTTAAAGCTTCCTCGATATTTTTAGGCTCCATTTGAGAAAGGAAAACTAAGAAGGCAAGTGAACTTCTTGTCCTTTATCTATTTTGAATCCCTGAGTCAAGAGGAGTGATCACAATTTGAAGAGGATGTGAAATTTTGTGCTTCCAGTTAGACACATGGATCTCATTATGCGAGAAGACCCAGGTTCCCCAGAATGGGATCCATTGTTGGCATTAATGCAGGAGTGAGTTCCACTTCTCAACTTCGCATTAGGAGTTCCTTGAACGACATAAACAACTCTATTTTCTGCTTTTGTTGTTGTGATAGAGAAACCAAGTTCCTTTGTATCACCTGGAGATGCTGCTGCACATTCTTTGTTGGATTCATTGACTTGATTCATCAAGTCAGCCTTTTCATTTGTAATATCAATGACTTCTCCATGAACCTTTGACTGCTCTCCGTCTTGGTCAACCATATAATGTGAATATTTCCCACATAAGTAGTGTGATTCATCAAACATCACATGTATGATTTCTTCAACAAATTGAGTCATTTTTGTTGTAAACCTTGTACGCTTTGCTTTGTGATAAATAACCAAGAAATATTTCTTCATCTCTCTTGGAATAAAATTTTTCCAGCGCTTCCTTACCATTATTGAGAATGAAACATTTGTAGAAAACATCCTCAAGTGAGTTAGCTTTGTTTTCCTCCCGTTCAACAATTCATACAGGGTTTTATTCAAGAGGGATCTGATCATGCACCAATTCACCAAGTAGCACGCATTGTTGACTGCCTCTGCCCAGAAACCTTTTGCAATACCACTTTCATTCAACATAGTCCTTGCCATGTCTTCACGAGTCCTATTTTTCCTCTCCACAATATCATTTTGTTGGGGTGTTCTTGGAGCTAAAGAATTATGAATTATGCTATTTTTAGCACTTTATTGTTGTATTTTTTTACATGCCACTGATTGTATCAGAGGACCAGGTCCATTTAAGAGATTTTTCTAGGTCATTCTCAACTCTGTCTAGATCTTCCTTAAGTTGTCTGTTTCTTTCAGTTCAGCATACAGACTAGATTTTACCATTTTTATCTCATTTTCAAGCTTAATTTGTGCCTTGCTAGAAACTTCCTTTTCCTTTTAAGTGTTCCCAAAATTTTTTTTCCCTTTTTAGTTCCTCAATTGTTTCTTTTGGATCCACAACTACTAGCAGCAAGTCATCTCTCTCATGCTCTACATTTTAAATTTTTTCAGTTAAATCATCCTTTTCCATTTTTCAATCCTCAATGGTTTCTTTAAATCAACAATTACGACTACCGGGTTATCTCTCTCATGTCAACCTCTCCTAGTTATATAGTTAAACCATTTTTATCATTATGAGATTATGATAAGCATCAATTAAGACATTTACCAAAGATATAAGCTTCTTTTGAGAATAAGACTTCAAATTTCTTTGAACTTCTAGGAAGTTTACCTCATTGTCATCATCCATCTTCATCCCCCTCGGATTTTTCCATCAAGCCAAAGATATAGTCATATTCAGCTACTTTTCTTTCAACGGCCGTCATGAAGGTGTCACCTTTTTCATCATCTCCTTCGGATTCACTGGAGCAATCTCCCCATACATCAAGATCTTGTTTAACAACATTGTCAATGATGTCTTTTCTCTTGAATCTCCTGTCAAGAATCGTGTTCCTCTTGGATGTTTTATCTGTATTGCGCTTGTATTGATCTTGCATTTGCAGAGGACTGTATTTGATAGAATGTCCTAGCTTCCCACATTTATGACATTATTTATATTCTTTTGGTCTGTTGGAGCTACCTTATTTCGGAATGCCTCCATTTCTGCACACCATTTTCTGAAATATTTTTATCAAATAAGCCATGTCAGCATCTTCACCACTTGAATCATTGTTGTCGACCTTGAGGTCTAGATTCTTCTCCTTCTTGGTTTCTCTTCTTTCACAGTCCCTTTTTTCTTCATTTCATTGTTCTTCAGATTTCCAATGAGTTCATCAATGATCAGATTTTGTGGATCCTTTGCCAATGTGATAGCATTGACCTTGCTTTCCTAGGAACCAAGTAATACATTAAGTAATTTACAGACAAGTTTGTTCCTTGGAATGATCTCTCATTGAGAGTGAAGGTCGTTGATGATTGAGGTGAACCGAGTGTGCGTGTCCTGAATGGACTCATCATCATTCATCCTGAGGAGTTCATACTCAGTGGGGAGCATGTCGATCTTTGACTGCTTGACTTGAGTTGCTCCTTCATGTGCTGTTTGGAGGGCCTCCCAAATCTTCTTGGCAGATTGACAGGCACAAATTCTGTTATACCCATCTGGTCCAACACCACAGATGAAGATATTTTTTGCTCAAAAATATTTTACTATATCTTTGCAGTCAGCATCGTTGTACTCCTTCCTCGTCTTTGGAACTATCACTGTTAGGTTGCCAATGGTCTTCATGGGACGAAGTGTCCATCACAGATGAAATCCCAGAGCTGTAAATCTTCAGCCATAATAAAATCATGCCTCCTTATCTTCCACCATCTGTAGTATTATCCATTGAATCTTAGTGGTACGTATGTTGATTGACCTTTTTTAAAGTTTGTTGGAGCAGCCATGTGCATCCTTTTTAGGTGTTAGCCTTATAGAAAGAACTTGCTCTAATATCGATAAATGGAAACTTAGGTTAACTGTATAGAGAACCTGGTTCTCTATCCATTCCCACAGAACACAATTAGAGATAAGCAAATGACATAGCAGAGTTTACGTGGAAAACTCCAGCTCACCGGATTAAAACCACGACCTATACTCATAGGACTTCAACTTCACTAACTGAGCAAACTTCATATTACAAACTATTGTAACCTAGAAATTAGGTCTCATTTATTTGCACTTAATGGAGGTATGAATCTTAATCGTTCATATCCAGCCCATTAAGTGCATTATTTTTTTTAGATCTTAACCATACTTATTCAAATCCATCCCATTAAGTCTATTTGTTTTTTCTCTTTTAAAACCTCTTAATAAGTCTGAAAACATCTGACCGAAACAGACCCACAACAAAGTCCTACTGGCACTCAGACTCTTAAAAACATAATACACTTTATTTTCCTAATTATTCCCGCAACAAATTTCGCAATTATTCACTCAACGATAAGGCTATATTTTAGCAAATTCCGTGCTTTCTTCTTCAACTTTCGTGCATAAATTTTCATGCCTCTCTCTTTTAGTCCGCATTTATCATCGGCTATCCGATTCTTTTTTCTCTTGAACAGGTAAGATTCTAACCTTTAGAAATTATTTTACTATTACTTTATGAACTTCGCAATACGCTTGCCTATTATTTTGTAAAAAATTACCTACATGTGATCTCATATAATAACCCTGCCATATACTTGTACAAAAAGATGTACTTTCAATGTGTAAGGAGGTTACCTGCCTTTTATTTAATTAACGGTCAGCATTATGATGCGTACTTGTTAATTAACGGTCAGCATTATGGTCGCTCTCCTTGCTCACCTTTGTAAATGCAGTTATCCCTTTTCCCTGAACTCACTTGCTCAGAGATTCTCTTCCTTTATTGACCAATATGATTGATATATTTGTCACATGAGATAATAATCCTGGTAGAGAGAGCATTTATCATGGTTTTTCCCAAAGGTTCAAAAGAGTGTAGGTGGTGAAACCTTATCATCTTTTCGGGAATAAAGATATGTAGTGTCCTTGAGGATGGCTTGTTATTCACAGTTTTCAGTACAATATCTAGGCTATAGAAGAGGACTTCAGTCAGAGAATTCTGTAGAAGGGACATTGAGCTAATCTGCTATTGCAAGCTCATGGACCGCTATCTTTTCCAATTTGTCCAATTTTATATTGAGAGTTTAATATGCTTTGTGGCTGCTTTGTGAATTTAAACTTGAAAAAATGGGAAACCCTGGTAGAACTAACTCTATTTATCTTAAACTTTCCTCTACTTTGGCACTGTGCTTTGTTTGACTCAGTTTCAGTTAGGAAGAACACTCTTACACTTTTTCGAGGTGGGCAGTCAGCTTCATGCATGTATTAGTGGGAACTCCCTATATTAAAAGAGCATTGAACATGTGAAATATGAATTTTACTTGTATGGGTTTCAAGATCTCAAGTATAATTTTTTGGCTCTAAATTTCTAAATTGTCTCGTAGATGGTTATCCAATCTTTAAGCCAAGTTTGGCCGTATTTACTGCTAGCTTTTGTAGAAGTACTTTTTTGTTGGATCTCCTGAAATTATTTGTAAAACAAATATATACGTATAACTTATTCACTTGTTTTGTAGAATAAATTTGTAATGTATTTTTATAGTGCAATTCAGAAAGCTAACGTCATGTAGACCTGAAAAAGTGTCTAACTTTTAGGCCTAGAGGAATTTTAGAAGCTCCGTTTGAGCTAAAACTTGTTCAGCTTAAACTCTTGATGAAGTGTTATTCATATTGAAAAATTGCGTGTATAAACTGAATTAGTGAATTAATATTTAGTAGAATTTAATTATCATGTATGTTATAATTTGAATTGGTGAATAAATATTTAGCAAAATTTGGTTATCATGTTCTGTGGAGTTTCCGATAATAGATTTTCAGCTTTTATCCCGTCAAAATATGAATTTTTTCATTTTCTCCAACTACATTAGATGAAATTAGGTTATAAGATGAATGGGGTATTTGAGATATCTAATAAATGAATAACATAAAGGATATGAATGAGGGGAAATACCACGTATGAGAAGTGTAGGAGGACATACGAATGAGTTCTCCATATTTGTTCGTTTGCACTAGAACTACATAATAATTTACATCATCGTATTGCCTAGTTTTCTTATGTTTATCATTTGGTACTGTGATTCTGTGAGTGAGTTATATGGTTAATTCATCTTAGGCCGATAACTCAAATTTGGTCAAATAAACATATATATGGATTCCATTTCTTTATCATACTGCTATGACCATGCATAACATGAATATGTAATAGTCTAAAAGTGCATTCTTGCCTCATCAGTTCATTTTCAATAATCATTATTATTTTATATTTCAGCTATGGAACAATCCAGTGAATATTCAAGAGCGAGTTGGAAAAATATGGATGTAGTAAAAACCTTTTTAGAAAGTTGTATTCAAGAAATATCCTTAAACGGAAGACTTGAAAGTAGTTTAAAGGCAGATTCATGGAACAAAGTTAAACTAGTTTTGGAGTCACTCATGGCTTTCGTGTCACACAAAAGCAGATGAAGAATCATTATGATTATCTAAAAAAAAAGTATCAAACTTGGTTGCCAAAAACCAAAAAGACTAGCAATATTTATGACCCATCAACCAATACCATTCTAATGTCTAATAGTGAGTGTGATGAGTACATAAAGTTTAGTTCATTATCAAGTAATTTAACTTTTCCTTTTTTTCTAAAGGAAAAAGTTTGACGTGCATATTAAAAATCTTTTTATTATAGGCTCATTCAAAAGCAAAGGCATTGAAGACTTCGCCTCTACTATTCCCAGATCTTTGTACAAAACTTTTTGAGGGTTCTACAGCAACAGGAATTCATGGTTGGAGTCCAAGCTGTACATATTCCGGCCTGGTGTATCTTCAGTATCAACTCCTATAGATGTTGATACACTTGATAGCGTCGAAGAAATAGTTGGTAATAAGAATGATGGAGCTCCTACTGATTATCCATCTCAGTCTTCAATTCCAATTGTAAAGAAATCTTTGGGAAAGAAAAAAATCCGCATCGTCTCAATTAGACATTGAAGAGAAGATGGGTATTGCATTAGAGTTATTGGTTAAAAAAATAGTGGGCCTGACGTTTAAGAGTGTATGGTAAAACTAGAAGAGCTTGGATGGGAAGAACCATTATACAGTGCAACTGTTAGTATACTTTGCCAAGGTGATAGCTACAGGAACGAATGGATGACCATTACCGAGGTCGACAAATTAGAGAATTGGATTAAGGCCATGGGAAAAAATGGGGCTTATTTGATTTTTTTCTAATTAGCTAGATTATTAATTCGGCGTTAATAATATGGAACCTTCTTTGTTTTTTCCAACTATTATCGATTATGCTTATTTAAATTTTTAATAAAATATTATGCTCATGGAATATTTTTAATCTGTGATATACCTATTTGAAATGTCTTATTTGAAGTATGTTTGATGTGCATGGTATTGTTTTACTAATTAATTTATTTTGGTATTGTATCTTTTTATATTTTTCAAATATATAATGTAGTATGCTTATTATTGTGTATTACACATCCTTTTTGTTATAACAGTTTAGACATGGACATTGAGGATCAAGTATTAGCGTTGATGAGCTTGTATTGGTGTAAAAATTATTTTAGACTCAAGAATATCCAAAGAAATAAATATTTAACATCATCTTTATCTGGTGAAAAGTACACACAAGAATTGTTGTCCGGCTCTAGTCGACAGTGTTTGGAATTGATGTGCATGTCTCGTGATGCATATGTTCGGCTATGTCAGCATTTTAGACATAAAGGATGGCTCATAGATAGCAAACATATTTCCTTCG
The DNA here is from genome assembly GCA_034376525.1 of Nicotiana benthamiana. Lineage (NCBI taxonomy): Eukaryota > Viridiplantae > Streptophyta > Magnoliopsida > Solanales > Solanaceae > Nicotiana > Nicotiana benthamiana. Next base: position 121,972,605 of record CM067334.1, on the reverse strand, counting down.
AAGAAAATATAGCAATATTTCTTACCATTATTAGTTACAATGAGCGTATTATGGTTATGAAGAGAAGATTTCAACTTCGCAAACGGTTCACAAATATTTTCATGAGGTTCTTGAAGCAATGATGTTAAAAGAGATGATATCACCTACAATAATTTATTCAAATCCACAAATGTTTGGTGCTCATAAAAAGTTACGAAAAGTTTTTAAGGTAGTATATGCTATAAATTATTATATAACTTCGTAAGGAAAAAAATTCATAACTATTAATATAAAATTATTATTTTTATTTGCAGGGAGCAATAGGTGCACTCGACGGGACATTAGTACATGCAGTTATTCCAGCTAATCAACAAATTATTTATAGAGGAAGAGGAAAGGGTAAATGTTATCAGAATGTTTTAGCTATATCCGATTTTAACATGGTCTTCACGTATGATTATGCTGGATGAGAAGGGATAGCACATGATGACCGTGTTCTAATAGAGATCGCGTCTAATCCAGATTATGGATTTCCATTTCCTCCTTCTAGTAATTGATACAACTTATTTAACTATTCTGAAATAATAAATTAGATGTTTATTATATTCATTTAACCTTTTTTTTAAATGACAGATAAGTACTATCTATGTGATGCGGCATATCCTAATACTCGAGGATCTCTAGCACCATATCGCAATATACAATATTGCTTTATCATCGTAGACGGGTCATAAATAAGGAGGAAAAGTTTAACCATGCTCATGCACAACTCAGAAATGTTATTGAACGTGCTTATAGAGTTTTAAAAGAAACATTCTCAATATTGGACAAGATGGCTCCATATTCTATTGATGTCCAAAGAGATGTTATTATTGCATGTTTTGTAGTTCATAATTTTATCAGAAAAGAGCGACTAAATGATGACTTATTTAATCAATAAGATTTACCTCAAGTAATATTTGAGGAAGAAGAAGAACACAAACAAGTATTGGATGAAACAAATGGACCTAGCTGGACAACTGAAGATTTGCAATTTTTGAACAATATGCGTGAAGAACTTGCACTTCAGCTAATGCAGGGAAGAGGAAATGCTTGATAGTTTATATTTTTGTTATTAGAAATATATTTTTAATGCTTAAACATTAGAATTTGAAATAATATTTACGGAGAAGGGTTATATATGCCCATAAACTATACGTTTTGGATCAATAATGCCCTCCATCCACTTATTGGGCCAAATATGTCCTTCCATTAATGTTTTTGGCTCATAAATGCCATTTGAGTTAACGGAGGACACGTGTCATCGTCACGTTGGGCCATTCTAATATTTATTAATTAATTAAAAAGACTCATTATTCATATCCGAAAAATAATTTTCTAAAGAAATTTTTCTAAGAATTTTTTCCCCACTTTTTAGAAAAAAAGGAGATTTTTTTACTAAAACAATGTTTTTTTAAAAATAAAAATAAAATCTAGAAAGCAATTTTATAAAGAAATATTTTTGTAATAACTGAAGAAAAAGAAAGTAGATGTTTTTTGCTAAAATTTTCAACTTTTTCCAGTTTTTACAAAAGTCTCATTTTTTCCAATTTTATTTAATTCATAAATAAAAAATTTTAGAAAATTAATTGATATTAAAATCTAAAACTTTGGTGACAGAGTTAGTTATTGGTATGGGCTGGAAATTTTTTTCACCCTTTTTTGAAAAAAAAAGCTCAAAAAAATGGGACTTTTGTAAAAGCTGGAAAATATTGAAAATTTTAGCAAAAAATATCTACTTTTTTTTCAGTTCTTACAAAAATATTGCTTTATAATATTTGTTTTTAGATTTTATTTTTTTTTTTACAAAAATATTGTTTTAGTAAAAAAAATTCTCTCTTTTTGTAAAAAGTGGGAAAAATTCCTTCTTTTCTTCAGTTTTTAGTAAAAAAAATAATTTTAGAAAAATTGTTTTAGAAATTTTTTTTTCGGATATTAATAATGAGTCTTTTTAATTAATAAATAAATATTTAGAATGGACCAACATGACGATGACACGTGTCCTCCGTTAACTCGAATGGCATTTTTTAGTCAAAACAATAATGAAAGGACATATTTGGCCTAATAGGTGGATGGAGGGCATTTTTGATCCAAAACGTATAGTTTATGGGCATATGTGACCCTTCTCCATAATATTTATTAACTATTTTATTTGAATTGTATATATGCTATGTTTAAATATAGATAAATTGCACATATTCAGATACTAAAAACAAACGGTCTAAGTCATTCAGTTTCAGATCCAGAGACAACATATTAATTATTCAGTTGTGTATTCATATTCGGACGTTTGAATTTTAATACACACTTTCATATTTAGATGTGTATTCAAATTCTGACGTCTTAATCTTAATAAAAACAAATGAGGTCTTAACCTCTTAATCCCTTACTTACTTTTAATAACTCTATTACAAGCGTCTTTGTAATAACTCTAATACAAAGCTCGTAACTCGACTAATTCTAGCCATGACACAAGGTTTATGGTTTTACATATGATTTCTCATACAATGTTTCTAGCTAAGCTAAGTAGGAATTACAAGTAGATCACTCTAACAAAGGCCAACACAACTAATGACATATGGCAACACAGTGCTGGAAACTGGTCCTTCGTATTGTTGTTCTTCGCTCTTGAAGCCTTGAAGTCACTTGGAAGATGGCAGCACACTTCAGAGAGAGACTTGATGATTTTCAGATTGTTCAAGTATTTGTTTTTAACTTGCTTCATGTTGATAATATACAAGTGATGTCACTTGGATGATGCAATCAATTTCCGGTATAAGGCATGCTCCATAGAGTGACTGCTGTATTGTTTGTACTATTGCGTGTGTGTAGAGAAACAGTGCAACAACTTTACAGTTGTGGTGAGTTGACTTGTACTGTCAGCAAGGGAACTTATGTCCATATGTTCCCTCTGTCGTCTTTTTGACTCAAGTTGTTTGAACTTGTGTCAGACTTGAGACTTGTTACTCTTGAACGCTTTGAGAATATATAGCGGGTTCCTTATCTGGTTCTTATCATGAAGTTTGTTAGATTATCAAAATACAAAGACACATAACTTATCAATTTGACACAAAAAGAATGTGATGAACAGAACTGGAAGCTCGCCCAGTCCCGTGCGTCGCGCAAAGGCGGACGCGCTAAAGGGGATAGCTAAGGTGTAAAACAGTAAAGTGAAGCGCAGTGCAAATCGCTTTGCATAATGAAACTCAAGTGCTGGGAGATTGTCTACGAGCCGCACGACGCGCGAACTTAGATGCGGATTCCTACCGACTGATTAGACTGGTACCAGTACGGATGAGACCGTTTACAGGTAATACCTCCATAGACAGCTCTACTGTTGGGCAAAAAGGCTAATAACTAATACGGTGTGGACTAAGTTGTTAGTAAATTATATTTGTAAAACAATTCTGGAAATATAAAGTAATATAAACAGAAATTATGATAAACAAAAATGACATAAATAGTATGATCATAAACAATTCAAGCCCACTGAATTCATAATGTTTCCTTAGGGAATTTAATCTCATTCTAGCACCCAAGGTTATGCATTATTTCCACACAGGTGTAGTGGTACTTCAAACGCCAGTGTTTCAGCGAACACAAAGATCAGTAATAAATCACACTTACCTTTTGATTTATTTTATTCTAAAAGTATGCAGAAAAATGAGAAGAAATTTGAAAATTCGTAGTAAAATACTGAGCAGAATATTGTTGAATTTATCGCCAAAATTTGGGCCGAAATCTAAAGAGGTGCAACTCTTCAGAATGGTTGTTTCTACAAAACTGCCACATCATAAATGACAGTACATAAATGGCTATTTACTCAGCAATAAAGAGCGAAAATTGATGGGTAGCTAATTTTCTATTATAAAAATAGAAAAACGGATTGGATTTAATATTAATATTCTATTGTTAACAAATATTTAATAACACATTTCTGTTAATATTTTACTATTAACAAATAAATTTGGTCCAAAAAGTTAATCAATCGATCATTTGACCGAAGCCAAAGCCGAGTGATGATGACAACGTGAGGCTTCCTTTCTTCTCAACTCTTTAAGAGCTAAACGAAGAGCAATTGCTTATAAACCCATAAAAATCTCTTCTTTTTCCAATATGGGACAATGTCCATATGCCAAAGGGAAAAACTTGAAATTTCACTCAAACATTTCATTTTCCTCAATTTCGCATTTACCCTCTTTTTAGGAATTTAATATATTAATTAAATACATTAAACCCAATATAAGTAACTTACCAGGTCGGGACTACTCTCTAATTTTGGAGTTTGGACAATAAATTATAGAGCAGACCCTGGGCCTATAGTGCCACCTGCTATTTGTGTAAAAATCGCGATAAAACAGAAAGAACATCTTCAAACCAGGTCAACGAAGGCTTGTTCAAGTGATAAAAGTACCTCTAGCACTCACTGATAAGTTAGAAGGTCGAATCATAATAAAGTTAATCCTCTTAATTAGTCAAAGTGAGTTAAATCATGTGATGTGAATAACTTAATACCAAGCAACGTGAAACACATATACTCCATGTAATAGTTTAAATTGAATAATAAGACCATTTGCATCTGGATTACTGATTTTTACTTTTTATTAAGTAAAATGTTTAGAACTTCTTGCACAAATTTTATTCTAAATAATTCCCCCATGTGGTTTACTTGTCTTAATAGGTGAGCAAGTATTTCTTATCCACAAATATAATCCATACAGCAACCACAAGCACCCTATCTGTCAAGGATATATACGATTTAGAACAATAAAAAAGCAGCATATTCTTGCACACATCAACAACAGCTACAGCTGCTATTTGGCTCTAGATGCCTACATATAATATACATATCACAATATTCATGACATTTCATATGTCATATCTTCAATAATAAACGTGTACTTTATAATACCAAGAAATTGACATACTTAAAACGGGTCTTCGCATATGATACTGAAGTTGAAAACATAGATAAAATAAGTGAAATGTTGGAAATATATGTATTAGCTACTAACAAACTATGACTTGGATTTCAAGTAGTTGTTGAGAACATCCATGACTGATCCAAAATCTGCTTTTACTTGCACAGGTGGATTAGCAAACCGAGAAGCCATATCTTTAATCTCCTTAGAATGATATTCAATCTTGGACTGAGTAAATTTCAATCCATGAGCTGTGCTAACAACCACAGTCCTTTCAGTTGGAGCAATAACCCCACTATTCCTAAGCTTCATTAATGCAGTTAAAGCAACACCAGTATGTGGACATATGAACATTCCAGTTGAATCAGCAAGTGCAGTAGCATCCATTAATTCTTCCTCAGTTGCTTCTTCCACTATCCCATTTGAATTCTTGAGTGCATAAACTGCTCTGTCAATAGAAACAGGATCACCAATCTGTATAGCTGAAGCAAATGTTGTATTTGCCTTAACTGGCTGAAAATTAGTCCACCCTGATTTGTAATACATATATAAAGGATTAGCATTTGCAGCTTGAGCACAAACCAGCCTTGGAATCCTATCAACTAACCCCATTTCTTGACACATTTTGAATCCTTTGTAAAAAGCATAAATGTTACCTAAATTCCCACCAGGAATAATAACCCAATCAGGTACCTCCCAATCAAACTGCTGCAAAATCTCAATTGCTGCAGTTTTTTGCCCTTCAAGCCTCAAACTGTTTAAAGAATTAGCCAAATATATAGGCAACTCTGAAGTAACTTCACGTATCAATTTCATGCATCCATCAAAATCTGTGTCAATGCTTATAACAAAAGCACCATTGGCTATAGGCTGAACCAACTGCGCCATTGAAATCTTATTTGCTGGCAAAAACACAATAGATGGTATGTTTGCAGCAGCACAATAAGCAGATAAAGCAGCAGACGTGTCACCAGTTGAAGCACAGCCAACACCAACCAAAGGGCGTTTCAGTTTTCTTAGCCTATTCACTTGGCTAACCAAAACTGTCATGCCTAAATCTTTAAAACTACCAGTATGACTAATACCACAGTGTTTTACCCACAAGTCGTTCATGCCTAAGAATTTTTTCCCAAATCTTTCAGCCCAAAAAAGATTGGAATTTCCCTCAAAAGCACTTACAATATCATCATCATCAATTTCAGGCAAAACCCATTCTTTCTTGGACCAAACTCCAGAGCCATAAGGCCATGTTGTTTTCCCAACTCTAGAATCAAACAAAGACTTCCAATATTTACCATCATATTGTTTCAACGCCTCTAATTCATGTTGCACATCAAGCAAACCCCCTGAATTACTTCTGTATATTATTTCATCAAGAGAGTAGGATTCATCAGTAGGGGTATTGGTGGAGATAGAGTTGAAAGTTACATACTTTGCTGAAAATTTTAGAGCAGAATTCTTGGTTGTTTGTGGCAGAGTTGTTTGTTGGGTGCTAGCGCTACAAGTTACATTAAAAGGAAGGAATTTTGTGGGGTGGTGGGGTGGGGAGAGAATGGAAGAATGTGAAGAATAAGAAGCCATTGGTAATACACAGTGAGAGCTTTTGCTTTGGGTTTGGGTTTGGGTTTTTATTTATATTTGCAAGAAAACAGAGTAGGGGTTGCTGAATCCAACATGGAGAAGGGTGCAGTCGACTATAAGGATTTGGCAATATTGATTTACACGTGTTGTATGTTTTCTATAGGCAAGTGGATCTTCATTTTTAACCTATTTTTTATATGTGTAATCACGTTAAATGTTCAATTTGTGCGTCATTCCAGTTACTACTCTATTAAAAATGGTAACTTAGTCAATTACTTTCCATAAGCCATACTTAGGCGTCCTTTTATGTGTTTTTATTTTTGTCAATTTCATTATTCTTTTTAGGTCATGAGCTTGTAGATATCGAGAGAAAGTATAAATACGGCTTAATTAAACACCAAACTATTAACCTAAAGGTTTAGAAATAATACTAAAATTATATACTTCCTTACTTATAGTTAAATAATAAAATATCTTTTACAAAAGAAGTGGCAGGTCTAACGTTTATACTTGATAGGTTTATATTTTTTTTTTAAGCTTGGACACATTGTACTTCTGAAGTCAAGGGTTCAAAATTTAATTTTTGTTAAAAGTTTAATGACTGTTTACATATGTTATTGTGCTTCATTTAACCAAAAAGACTTAAAAATAAAAATCAGAGATCACATATTACTCTCGTCGGTCTAGTTTACGTGAGAAACTATTTCTTTATTACTTCGAAAAGAACAACTTTAAGAAGAAATTTTTTTATAGCTACACAAATATACTTAAGAGGTCAAAAAAGTTATAATAACATACAAGTTTAAAATCATAAGATTTTAAAATCTTTCTTTCTTAACCTTCATCGAATCTAACTATGTTATATAAATTGGAGTTGAAGGAGTATTTAACCGTGGTTAACCAATTTAAAAAAAATATACAAGATACAAAACTAGATTCATGATTTAAACTTCAAGAGTTTAGTAACTGAGGCGTATCCAGAATTTGGAGGCTTTGGGTGTCATAAAAATTTGAAAGTAGACATGCTACAATTTACATAGTCTAAATAGGGTATAAAGTTAATCGGTTTGATCTATTTGGATTTTGGTTCAAGTTATTCATCTTTGAAGTTAATATAAAAAAATCGATCGAGCAAAAATATTACGCAATTATTATGATAACATGGAAAAAAAGTATAAAATTCAACTGGATTATGTATTTTGTATAAGAAAAAAAAGAGGCTCGCTATAAATTTATATTTAGAAGCTCAAGGCAAAATATACTAATAAGCACTCTAAATATTAAAACAAAGCCAAGTTTACAGACATTTTTCAATTTACTATTTCTTTTATGAAATAATTCACATAATATTATTTATAATTATCCTACTTTAAAGCAATCTGAGAATAAAATAAATTTTCATCCTTAATTAGAACAATAACTTACTCATGGATTTCTATATTTATTTGTTTCTGTAAATAAATTTATCATAGTTGTATTCCTGGGAAAACAAAAATTATCGTCCATTGATAAATCATGGAGGAGTTGAAAAAACGCAACGTTATTAACTTTTTGAAAGAATTTTTTTTATATTTTATGGTTAAGAAAAAAAGGAGAAACGAACTTTTAAAATAAACTAATAAAGGAAGAAAAAGTCCATAGGAACAACTAATAAACAAAAAAGAGCAATTAAGGAAAGAGAAATGATAAACAAAAGAGTAAACCTCCTTCTTGTTATGAAACATCAAAAAAGGAAAAATATTGCAGAGAAGAGTAGGAGAGAGAATTTTTATTTATATAGGATGAAATACAACCGTCTATTTATAGGTAGAATGTGACTTAGTCACCAAGTAATCAATCATAAAATCTCTCTAAATATAGACATTCAGCATAAATAGAATTTTATTTATAACACTCCCCCTGAATGTTTATTCAACAGATAATGTGCCTCATTAAAACCTTAACTAAAAGAAAACCCAATGGAAAAAAATTTCTAGAGAAGGAAAAAGAGTATACATATCTAACAATACGCCTTTTAGTTGCCTTGTGAAAAAACTTGTAAGGAAAACCCAGTGAGACAAAACCTTGTACCCAGTGAGACAAAACCTTGTAAGAAAAAAGAGTGTAACACGCATTAACTCCCCCTGATGAGAGCATCAATTCACATCTTTAAGCATTTGCATTCCATCTTGTGCACCATCTCCAAAACGATCTTTGGTAGAGATTTGATAAACAAAACAGTCATATTAACTTGAATAAATATGTTGCAGCTTGAAATCATCATACTTGATATATATATACATACATACATATATATATATATATATATATATATATATATATATATATATATATATATATATATATATATATATATATATATATATATATATATATAAAATATTTTTATAAAGTGTCGTGGAATTGCCTTTTCAATATCTTCATAGAGATTCTCGCTATCATATTATCATGCTTATAGTTATAGCAAGATACAAATGTGCACAAATTGCACTGAGAAAGTGGTACTTAAGGATCAAGAATCGTATATGTTTTAAGCAACTTAAATCCTTCATGGTTTGTCATATAAGTCAAGTCATATAAGCCATATAATAGACTTTACCCGCATATCAAGTTTTCATGTCATGCTAGACAAATAAGATATCAGAAACTGATTGCACATACCATTGACTTTGTACTTTCAAGTATTTAAATAATATAGACAAAATTATATGTCTTTCGTATGAAACCAATTTTATCAGAATTGCGTCTCTTCTATTTGGCACATATTTTTGTGTCTATATTCAATAGACTCAAGATCTTCATCTATACTTAGATCTATGATAGATGTCGTCGACGAATATTTTATATCGGTTCCAATATTTTTTTTCATAAAGACATAACATAGAGATCTCTTCGTTCATATATTCAGATTCCTGAATCCCACATGAGATTTTATGAAGTGTTATGTCATGTGACCTTCTAGATCACTTGCCTCCTTTATTATGATTACTTTGATCATTTGCTCATCTTCTTTATCAAGAAGTTTATTTGAGACGATTTGACTATACGTTTTAAGCGTACCATAGACTTTGTCCTTTCAGGACTTAATATGAGCATTTGCAATGAGAATATAGTTACTTTCTTTGGGTCAGCAAATGCGTATGGCATGCTTTACAATATATTGCACACGAATTATCTTTTTATGAACTTCAAGTTCAAGAAGGGTTGCTCTGATTGTAAGCAACCTCCACTTCCAACCGAGAGGTTGTGAGTTCGAGTCTCCCCAAGAACAAGTTGGGAAGTTCTTGGAGGGAAGGATGTCGGGGGTCTATTTGGAAACAACCTCTCTACCCCAGGGTAGGGGTAAGGTCTGCGTACACACTACCATCCCCAGACCTCACTAAGTGGGATTATACTAGGTTGTTGTTGTTGTTGTTGTTGTTGAACTTCAAGTTCATATTATGATATTCGAGGATCTATATATATCAATGATAATCTGATCCACGTAACTTTTTCTCAACTGTTTATCATATCTCCCCCTCATGTTAGAAAAACTAACTTGTTTCCTCAACTTTGGGAATCCATCTTTGTGCAATATCGTGTTAATATACACTGCACATCAATAACAATAAGATTCAATTATTTGGTTCCTGACCCTGAACCACTTGTGAGGGGAGAATATAATATACTCTAGTATATAACGTATATCAAACTGATATACATAACTTTGTTCTCATAAGCAATAGTTTAGCTATTGAGTGGAGGCACTCAATAAATTATTTTGCTAAACCAGCTGTGATGTAAACCAGCTTATCAAGATAAAATGTCTTGAATAGAAAATCAGAAAATTATGCTCGAAATTAAATTAGTGAGTAAGTTACCTTGCAAGCACTGGCCAGGTTGCAGGTTAATAATAATCGCACATGTAACCATGTCATAGATGCATCATATGTGGTATACATGACAGGTGAATGAGCTCATATTCACCTTTGATATTTCCAGCATTCATGGGATTCAATCCCAATTTTAGTTGGTCTATTAATTAATAAGAACAAGCAATGTAAGAGAATTTGTAAATAACTTTCTAGTTCTTTTATATTTACCCATGTAAATTCTCTATTATTTTTGCACATCATACTTAAATTGATATGGCTAACCCAAATGCCAACTGAATAAACTATCAATATTGATAAAGTTCATATTTACATCATGACATGTGTAATTATCAATAAACTCCAAGTTTATTATGATATGAGTTTTTATACCAGTAAACATCCACTTTATTGTGGTATTCGTTTATTTTTGTAGTACAAACTAGAGAATTAAGCGGATAATTTTTCACATACATATTACCTCACTACAAGTTGTAATTTTCTTTATTTATAGTCTCAATATAATCAACCGCTTTCGCGTATACTTTGAAAATTGAATAAGTTTCTTTGATACTTACTACAACACAATACCTTATTGGTAATCAATTGTGCTTTTTCAAAATAGTATAATTGGCGCTTGCAGAGTTCTCAAATAATTTGGTACTACAGCATATTCATCAACATCCATATGGTGAATATCTATTTTAAAGAGAAAAGTATACCACTACGGCCATGGTCAAAATTATATACAAGATATAGTTCTTGCATTATTGTTGTCCTTTAATAATCACATTGTTAAAATATTTTGGCGTACAATAGGTACGTGACCAATGACCATTCACGCCATAATAATGATATTATTTTCTTATATCATCTCAAACCTCCTTCTAGAGGTAAGTGTGGTATATTAATTACCACTAGCACGTTCATATTCTTCCAAGGATGAATATGTATTCATAAACTAGATGTTGTCACATTCACATCATGAATGGACCATAATCATCTATATGTGCTTTATAAAATCTCATGTCAAATAGCTGACAAATATTATTTTCATAAAGTGAAAGATTATTTTGAGAATCCTTATTATTATCATTATCACAATAATGACGATTATAATTTCGTCTATTGCCACGTCCACATCCATTAATACTATCACGATAATAATTTTGTCTTCTTTCAGACTTATCACATACTGATATCACATTCTCCAAAGGGAAAGAGAATTGAGCAAATTCAACGGGACGGGTTTTCAATTATTTTCCCACAGTCATACATGAATTTAATCATGGCAAGGCATAAAAATTGTACCACTTTAGGTGGGTGTAGTTTCTTACAAACTCCATTAGGTTTATAATCGAACTTTATTGTCTTTGCTTGTATATAAAATCAAATTATAGAATTTCAAGAACTTAAAAGAGAAAAATAAAGCAAAATACTTACCTTACATCCAGAATATAATCATGAAGGAAGTTCATAGAACAATTGACAACCATTATGCTCAATCCCAAAGCTTCTACTCAAGTGATTAGAGTCTCGTTCTGATAACGTGTTATGAAACATTAAAGAAGAAGAAGAATATTGCAGAGAAAAGTAGGGAGAGAGAATTCTTATTGATATGGGATGGAATAGAACTCTCTATTTATAGGGAGAAGGTAACTTAGACACAATAATAAACCCTAAAATCTCTCTAAATATAAATATTCACCATAAATAAAATTTTATTTATAACACTTCTATATTTATAACTGTCTTAAAATGCACCAAACAAAACTCTTGCGCCATGTGGAATGATAGTGTACTGCCAGTGGCAACTTAAGTCAGTTTTTTTAGTGAGGGTGCTACTGAAAATATTCGTACCATTTCTTCATTTCTTCATTTCTTCTTTATATACATGCATGTGTACATACTATTACATAGTCTAAACCAAAATTTGCGAATGTCGTACCACCGCATTACTTATACATAGATTTGCCCTTGTTTAGTAGTATGAGATTCTTAGCTTCAAAATATTGTACTTTTGAAATTATATGTTTATAGTTTAATTTCTTTAGAAATTTTAGTGATTTATTGCCCATATATTTACAGTCAAAACTCTTAATAACAACGTTATTTATTTTAATATTTTTTTACTTTTATAATGAATTATTGTTATACACCTATAAAAATATTTGACTTACTAGATATTAGTTGGTTGTTATAGACAAAAATTATCTAAAGATATTTTTTTTCCTATTCTAATGCTACATATAAATGATAAAATTTATTGAAATTTAAAATCTAGAAGATATGCAAATTAAAGAAAATTAATATATTCATGACTGGAGTTAAGTCATGGAATTTTGTGGCTGTTGGTAGCTAGATAACTAGATGTGTTTGACTTAAACTATGATTTTATAAATATTTGCTTGGTGATATTTCGTCTCTTAACCAAAAAAAACACACACACACACGAAACTAATATATTATTAATACATTAAACCTTTGCCAATGAAAAAGATATGTGCACGACGGAAACTTTTGGTCAATGGAATGAAAATCTAGCGGCATATATTTTAATGAAATTGAGTGAAATCTTTAATTATGAAAGTAACATAATAATTTTATCAAATGTATTTCACTAAATTTTTAAAAATATTTGATCAAACATTTTAGACTTATTATTAATAATCTTAAATATTATACATGATTGTTTAGGGGAGTAATTTTACAAAGATACGGTTGTTGATGTTATAGGTAAAGAGTTATAGAAAGGTAAAATATAATATAAAAAATTACTTCCGAAAAAAAGTTTGATTTTTATAGTAAGTAAATATTATATAGGAATGTTGACATATTGTTATAAAGATGTATATTTTGTACATAAATAGTAAATTCTATAGAATCCATAGAAAAAGATGCATCCGATCTAGCAAAAAATAAAAACAATGCCCTTTTTTGTGGTTAAAATCAAAAATTTTATTTAACCAAGTATAATGTTTACATTCTCTTAGCTCTTCTGGACTTTAGAGCTAATTCCTATACATCATTTCCTGTAATCTCTAGATAAAAACATAACAAAACAAACCTTTGTAATCTCTAGATATCACTACCTAGCTTTGCTAAAACAAAACAAATTGACTAGCAAGGATAACTATTGAGTTGTTCTAACTCTTTCTTCCAGTTTTCTATATTCTGTCCTCTTATGTGTAACATTTGAACAATTTCTTTGATTCTCTTGCTGCATATTGTCTCTTTTCCTTCGAATATTCTATTGTTTCTTTCTTGCCATGTATAGTAAATCACCGGTGTAAATAAGAATACTAAGATTTCTCCCTTGCTTCAGCTTACAGCTACTCTTGTTATCCATTATATCTCCTCGTCCCGGCATCCTATTTGATGTTGCACCCCTGTCCATCTCAACATTTTAGCCCACATGGTTCTTGAGTATGCACATTTAAATAGCAGGTGATCCATCATTTCCTCCACGTTGCTTCTATATAGAACACAGTCTTTACTTACCATCATTCCCCATCTTTGGATTCTTTCAACTGTAGCCAATCTTCTATGTAGTGCCAACTAGAGAATAAACTTGTGCCTAAGTATAGCTTTAGAGGCAATAGTTAATCTCTTCCAATTGCACTTCTGAAATTGTGGTCTTGAGGCATTGTACAGCTTCTTAATACAGAACTTCCCACTCTTGCAGAAGTTGTTGAGGGATTCATTGGGATTATTCTGCTTAAACCACTCTACAACAACAATAACTACCCAGTATAGTCCCACAAAGTGGGGTCTGGGAGGGTAATATGTAGATGGGACTTACCCCTACTCGAAAGGGCAGAGAGGCCGTTTCCAATCGACCCTCGGCACAGTAAAGGAAAGGAAAAACAAAAACAAAAATAAAAGAGCATTATTAACTCCAGCAGAAATAGCGTAAATAACTATCTAAACATAAGAACCATAAATAAAATAGCATGCAATAATATCAGACAGTAACTACCGTAAATAATTACCATAAGGGAGACATAATCTAATACACAAATCATCTATGGATAGGCCTGCCAAGCCTCACCAAACCCCAGTGAGGAGTACGAAAAACTCTAGGAGCCCCTATCCTACAACCCTGATACTAGACATCCAGACTTTCCTATCAAGGGCCACGTCCTCGGAAACCCGCATTCTAGCCATGTCATGCCTAATCACCTCTCCCCAATACCTCTTAGGCCTCCCTCTGCCTCGCCGTACACCGACCATCGCCAGCCGCTCACAACTCCTCACCGGGGCATCAGGACTTCTCCTCTGCACATGCCCGAACCACCTCAGCCTCGCTTCTCGCATCTTCTCATCCATCGGGGCCACCCCCACCTTCTCTCGAATAACTTCATTCTTAATCTTATCTAACCTGGTGAGCCCTCACATCCACCTGAGCATCCTCATCTCCACAACCTTCTTTCTATGAACATGAGAGTTCTTCACTGGCTAGCACTCCCCCCCCCCCATACAACATGGCAAGTCTAACCACAACTCTATAAAATTTCCCCTTGAGTTTCTGTGGAACTTTTTTGTCACACAAGACTCCTGATGCAAGCCTCCACTTTGACCACCACGGTCCTATGCGATGAGTGACGTACCCGTCAATCTCTTCGTCCCCCTGAATCACCGACCAAAGATATCTCACACTGTCCCTCTTGGCGATGACCTGAGATCCAATCATCACGTACCTGCCTACTTCGCTCGGCTCGGTGCTAAAACTTGCACTCCAAGTATTCTGTATTAGATCTGCTTATTCTGAAATCAACCGCACTTTGGCTATCTTACGTGGAGCTGAATTAGGTTTTTTCGGTGTTCTCGTTGAAACACGCGGGCATACTCCTTGCTTCTGGGGACATTGATCCAAAGCTCGAGTACGGTCCGTGCGGAAAAATGCCTCCACCTTCTTTTCTCAAAATTAAAAAGTAAACTACCTTAGTAAGCTAGCTTTGGTTGCTAAGCAAGCCAGGCAATACGCTAGGACGTGGATCGATCATGACGAGAATGGACTTCTCCGCCCTTAGACTCGAGAGTCTGTCTCCATACCTCTAACCTCTCAATAACACCGACCCTCGTCTCGTCTATCAAGACTATGTCATCAGCAAATAGCATACACCAAGGCACATCCCCTTGAATATGTCGGGTTAGAGCATCCATCACCAAGGCAAACAAGAGAGGGATAAGCGCCGATCCTTGATGGAGCCCCATAACCACTGGAAAATGGTTTGAGTCGCCACCCATCGTCCTAACCCTAGTCTTAGCTCCATCGTACATGTCCTTCATTACTCTGATGTAGGCTTTTGGCACGCTCTTCGCCTCCAAGCACCTCCATAGAACCTCTATTGGGACCTTATCATACGTCTTCTCCAAGTCGATAATTACCATGTGCAGGTCCTTCTTCTTATCCCTGAATTGCTCCATCAACCTCCTGACAAGGTGGATAGCTTCTATAGTAGAGCAACCCGACATGAAACCGAACTGGTTCATAGATATAAATGTCATCTCCCTCACCCTTTCCTCGATCACCCGCTCCCAAACCTTCATGGTGTGACTTATTAATTTGATACCCCTATAGTTGTTGCAGCACTGGATGTCCCCTTTGTTCTTGTACAAGGGCACCACTGTACTCCACCTCCAATCCTCCGGCATCCTTTTGGTCCTGAAGATCACATTGAACAACCTGGAGAGCCACTCCACTCCTGACCTACCCATGCATTTCCAGAACTCCACCAGGATTTCGTCAAGCCCGGTCGCTTGACCCCTACTCATCATATGCAAAGCCCTCATGACCTCCCCCGCCCTAATGCGCCTGCAGTACCCAAGGTCACTATGTTGATCTGAATGCCCCAACTCCCCTAGCTCTATGTTACGATCCCTCTCCTCGTTAAGTAAGTCTCGAAAGTACGCCTTCCACCTCTTCTTGACTTGAGACTCCCCCATAAAAACTCTACCATCCTCGCCCTTGATGCACCTAACTTGGTCAAGATCATGCACCTTCCTTTCCCTTGCTTTAGCTAACCGGAATAACATTCTATCCCCGCCTTTCTCCCCTAATTCCTCGTACATGCGACCAAACACCACGTTTTTAGCTTCCGTAGCCACCAGCTTTGCTTCTTTCCTCGCCACATCGTAGATCTCCCTGTTCGCTCTCCGTTCTTCCTCGCTTGTGCTCCCTGCCAACTTAGCAAACGCCGCCTTCTTCACCTCCACTTTTTCTTCGACTACATCGTTCCACTACCAGTCACCCTGATGTCTGCCTGAATAGCCCTTGGATACCCCGAGCACATCCCGTGCTACCTCCCTAACCAAGTTTGCCGTCTCTGACTACATAGCGTCCGCTTTCCCAGAACTTCTCCAAGCTCCACCCTCAGCTAACCTCCTCTCCAACTCCTGTGCTTTCTCCTTAGTCAAAACACCCCATCTAATCCGCGGTTGTCCTCGAGCACTCCTCCTCTTCCTCTTCACCCAGAGACTGTCATCCATCACTAAGAGTCTATGAAGAGTCGAAAGAGACTCTCCCGGAATAACCTTGCAGTCCTTGCACATACCCCTATCGGTCCTTCTGAGGAGGAGGTAATCAATCTGAATCCTCGCCGCCGAACTCTTGAAGGTGACCAAATGCTCCTCCCTCTTCTGAAATATCGAGTTCGCAATCAGAAGCTCGAAAGCCTTGGAGAAATCAAGCAGTGACGTGCCTCCTCTGTTCCTAACCCCAAAGCCGAAGCCACTGTGTACCTCACCATAACCACCAGCATCAGCCCCAATATGACCATTAAAGTCCCCTTCAATAACTAACTTCTCAGATTGGGGAATACTACTCACTAGATCATCCAAGCCCTCCCAGAAGCGCCTCTTAACCTCCTCGTCTAATCCCTCTTGCGGCGCGTAAGCGCTGATGACGTTGAGGACGCAACCCCCAATAACAAACTTAATAGACATTAACATATCATTCACTCGCCTAACCTCGACCAAGGGCTCCCTTAGATCCCTATCTACCAAGATGCCCACTGCATTCTTACCTCTCACGACCCCAGAATACCACAGCTTAAACATGTCTGCATTCCTTGCCTTCGAACCTTTCCACCTAGTCTCCTGGACACAGACTATGTTAACCCTCCTCTTCTGAAGAACCTTCGCCAACTAAATGAACTTACCCGTCAGAGTGCCTATGTTCCACGACCCAATCCTTAATCAATGAGCGTCCGCTACCCTCTTCCCACCTATACCTCCCGCCCCACCCGTAGGACCTCTCCCTGCCCCCTACTCACCCCCGCCATCGGCCCCACCCCCCCAGGACATAACCTTACACTATCATCCCCCGCGACGGCCACTATCTCTCCAACCGACTATGGAGAATAGTGACGCACACACGCACTATAAGTAAATACGCAAAAAAGATGCAAACTAGATACGGAATGCTAGCTAGAATACGTAAAAAGGTGTACAGAGTAAATAAGAGAGCGGGAGGTACCAACTCCCGGTGGAAAAACCTGAAAGTAGGCTTTGATGCGCCCGAGGTCAACTGCTACCAACTCTTGCACGTCCCGACCGGTGTTGCTTAGCTCCTCACTCCCAAACGCCGCAAACTGGCCTCGCCGCCGTGACTAGTACCGGGGTCAAGTTTTCCTGAAGCTTATCGGAACGGGTAGTTCTGTTGCGTCCTACCGAAAATCTGAAGGGGAGTCGCCGGAAGTACTGTAGCTTGCCGAAAATCCTCGCCGGAAAAATAAGGCACCTGTCTAAGAAAACAAAATACACCCACACACACCCACAAAAAACAAAAGAACGAATAGGAAGAAAAGAAAAAAAAAGCGAGCGAGAAAAAAGAGAACAGAGCAGGGGTCGCCGGAGAAATCGCCGGAGAATACAGAACGTAAAGAGTCGCCGGCAAATACGTCCCGACCCTAGCAGCGAAAGGAACAAGAAACAAGACTTACATGAAAATGTAGAAATAAAAGGAACAAGAAGCAAAAAAAAATGTAGGAATAAAAAGGAACAAGAAGCAAGGGATCATCACTCCAAGTACAAGAAGCAAGGGATCACGACACCACTCTAAGTACAAAAAATGGGATCACTAAATTTCTAGCCACTCAAAAAAGGGATCAGGGGTCTGCCTAAACCACTCTCTTACATCAAAAATCTTCTTCACTATCCAGCTTGCCTGCTTTGGAGTATTCATATTTTCAACATCTCTGTTTTTTATGTAGAAGCTATGCACCCATTGTATCCACAAAGTCTCTTTTCTTTCAGTTATGGCCCATAGTAATTTGCATAGAGTAATCTTGTTCAAACACTGAAAATCTAGAATATTCAGCCCACCTGCAGATTTTGGCTTGCATATAGTGTCCAAGCTACCAATGCTTTTCTAGAGGGTTCTTTGCTTCCGGTCCACAAAAAGGTTCGACAAACTGGAGTTATCAGCTTGATGATCTTCTTTGGCAATAAAAACAATGTCTTTTATTTATGTTTGGCGGAGGCTAACATCTAATGTGAGAGCAAATTTCTTTTTTAACTGTACTATAACACTCAGCTTGCACACTCATTCTTGCAACCTTAAAGTTTTCCCCTTTTTCCTTTCTACCTCAACACTATAAAAGAGGCGCTCTAATTTTTAGAAAATAATGAAAGAATACACAACAAAAAAACATGCAAAATGGTCACATCAACGAGCTTTTAATTTTCCCTACCTTTTTATATAACTTTTTCTTTCTTTTAAAAATAAAATAAAATTTGTGGTACTTTTTCCGGTCCATAATAAGTAGCCAATTTATTTTTTTATTTTGGTCTAAAATAAGTATTTTAAAGAAATAATTCAATTTGTTTTTTCAAAATTACTCTCTTGTACGTATTCCTAAAAGTCTTTTACTCCTCACATTAACTATGTTGCAATATTTAATTAAAGGTAATTTATCATACTAACTACTTTTGACTAGAATTTAGTATTTGCTTAATGTGTATACTCAAAGCAAATTAATTACTTACTGTGGACCGGAGTGATTACACATTATACCTTGCAATTTTTCAAATATCAAAATTATGAAAGGTAAGGCATCTGAATTAAGAAGTAACTCTGTAGGTGCTATAATAAGTAGCTAGCACATCTGAATTGAGAAATAGCCTGCATTAATTAAAATTATGGAGGCTGTTTTATTCCTCATTACTAAGGATGCCCTACTACGTAGAATTTGGCAGTAATATTTTACACGGAGCAGGTTTTTGTGGTTTCTTTTCGGAGAAAATTTCACTTTATATTTATTAATTTTAAATTATTTATTCTTTAATGTTCATAACAAAAATATTACTAATTCTATCCATACATTCCAAACTATTTACCCGCTTATTCTTTAGCTACTGTTTACCCCATATATATGATGTATGATCTAAAACAGAGCGGCCATCTCATTATGAGATAATTTCACATTTCACTCCCGTCATCTTTTTCTTGTAACATTCTATCGTCACGTAGTATGTCATTTATTTAATTAATTACATTGAAATTTTTATCATGATTCACCAAATGATAAATCAAATTATATTGTTCATGAAATAATTTTTTGTTAAGCTGATATTTAAAAATGAAAATTAATTAAAGCTACCCTAAACAAAAGAAAAAATATTAGAACGGATATTATTTTTCCCATCTCGAACTTTCATATGGTAATTGACTTGTTTTTTTAAAGAACACTAAACTAGAGTATGATATTTGGATTAACTTTTTACCAACAATACTTTTGGCTTATTCAACAAACGTAATTATTTTATTTTATTTTTGCTATTCATAGACTTTTTTATTTTTTCATATCTTATTTACATATTCTACGGTTAATATAATAACATTTAAATATGAATAATTTGGCAACAATATTACCACAACCATAATATTGTTGGCTACTTTCACTAAATGGCAACAACTTAATTCAGTTATTGTTATACTTTGAACCAGAACCTTCTGAAAATGTGATGGGCATTGTTCATTTTAGGTTGCTTCTTTGTATTTTTGACTTAAAGAAGTTCATAGCGATTTATTGTAAGAAAAATTAGATCAATTATTAAAAGACCTTGAAACTTAAAAAATTATAAATTGCATTTGTCGAGTTTGTAATTGTTTGATTAGATTTGATTCGCGTGATTAAAATATCGATTAGCAACTGTAACCAAGTGTTGAGTCTGCTTGGTCGAGACTTGGAGCTAATTTGAGGGGATTGAGATCGAAATTTTCAGTTGAAAATCGAAGAAGAACACAACTACAGTAATAATCGAAGAAGAACACTATTACCTAATAGTATACCACTACAGCATACTAATATACTACATGAGTATATAATTATACTACAACAATATATCATTATAGTATACAAATATATTATTATGGTATACTGTAATAATATGCAAGATATTGTAACAATATGTTGTAATAATATATAATATACTATAATAATATACTTATTACCCATAAATTTAATTGCCTTTTCCCTTTTAATTAGTTTTAAACTTTTACCTAGCGTGAGCGGCAAATTGAAAATAAAAAAAAAAATAAATTATAGTTTGTTATATAATGTAATGGTATACTCTTACAATTAGATCCTTTTCGATTTTTTTAAATTTTTTATTGACAACTGATATTTCAGTTTAATAATTGAATAAAACTTTTTTAACTCATTACGTACAATTGTATACCCTATTGGTATAACTATATACTATACTGGTATCAAATGTTAGTTAATATTTTCTTGGTTGTATTATCTACATTTTATTGGTACAAGATTGATTTTTATTTAGTAATAATATATATAAAAAAAGAATAATAATAAATAGTGAGAATAGTAAATGAAATTTGATTATGAAGAGAAAAAGCATATAAAAAAGAAGTTAAATGAAATTAGAATAGGAAAAAATAAAAAAATTAAGAAGAAAACGAAGGAAAAAAAGAGAAAAAAAGAAAAGAAAAGAAGCATAGGAATTAAAAAGAATTGAAGATTAAAGGAAAAATTCATCACAAAACTTATTATGAATAGAAAATGTAATTATTTTATGGGTAAGAAAAAAAATATGTAGACAAAAATAAATAGTTTTGTTTTTGTAGGTAGCTGTGTCAAAACCTTTTTTTTCTCGAGAAAACATCGTCTCTCTTTTTATTTCTCTTGGTGAGCTTCAGAATTTACCATTTACCTCTAATATGCACAGAAATATAACATATTTACTACTATTAAATTTACATACTCGAAAATGGCCAAAAAATTCCCTAATCTGTTCAATTTGGTTTATAAATATTACGATCCAAATTCTATACCCGATCGTGATGGCGCATCTCGTGAAGACGAGGTCAGCCAACAATCCTAAATCCTCTTTAAGCAGCTATTATACATAAATGCATAGAAATACTACTTATGACATTTAACTATGGAAATTTCATTCAACCCGACCGAGGTGTCACAAGTCACGAGCATCTAATGAGTAGGGATACTACTACTGGACCAACAATGTACATATATACAAGATAAAACCAGAATACAAAGATGGAGTGCGGTGCCATGAACGCTGGCGATCACCGTGCTCAACTACCACAACAAGACCTTCGGTCCTGCTGATAACCCGCTACCGGGTGTACAATACCTGCAACTGCACGCAAGGTGCAGGGAGTAAAGTGAGTACTTCCAACTCAGTGGTAATAAGAGAGAAAAATATCTGAGCGATAAGAAAACACGTATGAGCACACCAAACTGCTATAAAAGCCAGAACAACCCTTTTTGAGAAAAAATCTAAATACTGTGAAAAATCCATTTAGAAAAATCCCAAGTTCAGTTCAAAAAATCTCTTTTGAAAATATGCTTTTTCAACAATTGCGATGGTAATTTCAATAAGTAGGAAATAGTCAGAAACCTGCCCCTCGGGCTCAATATTAACTCACAATATCCAACATCAGTCTCTCGGGCTCAGCACTCCATAACATATAACACCAGGGTATCTGGTCAACAAGGCAAGTAACGGTATGTGTGCCAATGATATATGAGTACTAAATATCGTGCCACATAGTACAAATAGGAGTAAATGCATGAATGCAATGTAATGCACATGAATACGCTGCGGCGTGCATCCCGATCAAACCATGCATATGATTTAACTTCGACGACGCTCACTGGGGGTGTGTACAGACTCCGGAGGGCTCCTTCAGCCCAAGCGCAATATTAGCCAGGTATCGGCTAAGAACAGGCACTCAGCCTCAATATAAATATATAACTGCTGCGGATCATGCAGCCCGAATCATGCAAGTGGTTGCATAATATATATAACTGATGCGGATCGTGCAGCCCGATCCATGCAATATGCTATGGCGTGCAGTCTGATCCATTCAATATGCTACTGCGGTGTGCAGTTCGATCCATGCAATATGCTACTGCGGCGTGCAGTCTGATCCATGCAATATGCTATTGTGGCGTGCAATCCGATCCACGCACGTATATGCACATGCACACATAAAACTCAAGGCTTGTAAGCCTCCTTACATCATCTTCATGCCCTCACATATGGCCCTCAGCCTGAATCAGTCCAAAATAGTCAAAAGCCCATCGGGCATCCGTGTAACAATTATACTCGGCTCAAATGATAGTTCAAATATCGTTTAAAACTCCAAGTTTGAGAAAAATATATGGACTGAGTTCAAATAGTATTTAAGATAGTGAGGAGAATAGTGATGATGGCTCACAAAGAGTTCAAACAATCGGCGATAAGCCCCAAGTATGGCAAGGAACCCAAGTCATAATGATAACAACAATACAATTGCAGATATGTGGTAAACCAATAACTGGGATGGACCAAGTCACGATCCCCAACGATACTCTACCCCACGCTCAGGTCTAGCCTGCAAGTCACAACAATAGAACACTAAGATATGCGAATCCGGGGTTTCAAACACTAAGGATATCATTCCCAAGTATTACTCACCTCGAACCGGCGGAATCTCAAGCTCGCGACGACTTTGCCCCTCAAACCGGCCTCCACGCGCATCGAATCTATCCAAAATAAGAGCGAATACATCGCAATATGCAATTGGAACAATGCCCAATCGAAAACAATTGAATTATAGCAAAAACCTCGAAACTAGCAAAACCCTAGCCCCAGGACACTTCTCGAAAAATTATGAAACTTACATTTACGGAATCCTCGTCCCGCCGCGAGTTCATACATACCAACAACTCCTAGATCCGAGTTCAAATGACCTATCAAATTCCAATTTGAAATATCAAAACTCAAGCCCTAGCTTTAGCCCCTTTTTAATAAATTTCAATCAATTTCCATGCTAATTCTATTATAATCTCGTGCATTTAAGCCAAGGAACTTACCTCTAATCATTCCTCCTTGAATCCCACTTCAAAATCGCCCCAAAGCTCTCAAAGCTCGCTCAAAAATGGAGGAAAATGCATAACTATTGCGGATGAAATGTTCCAATTAAACCCTTCTGCACGGACGCCTTTCCGCTTCAGCGGTCCTCTTACCGCCTATGCGACTTCCACTTACGCATCCCTTTGACCGCTTCAGCGTTCTGACTTGAATCTTCAGCGACCGCTTCTGCGGTCCTTGACCGCTTCCGCGGTCATCTGTCCGCTTCAGTGGTCCCAGCCTTTTTCCCTTGGTCACTTCCGCGGCTCATCTTCCGCTTCAGCGGACACCGCTTAAGCTGTCCTTCGTCCGCAAATGCGGAATTACCAGAAGATAGAATCCCAAACCTGAAGCAAACTCCAAAAATTTTCGTTTAACCATCCGGAATCCCCTGAGGCCACCGGGACCTCAACCAATAGCACCAACATGACCTATTACCTTATGCAAACTTGCTCGAGCCATAAGAACACTATCTTTTGCATCAAAAATCACCAAATTCCTCAAATCCAAGCCTAAATTAACTTAGAATTTTCCAAAATCACATTCGATGCCGAACCCAACTAAACGAAGTCAGAATGACCTGAAATTTAGCACCCATATCCAAATTCGCCTAGCGAAGCTACTGAAACTCTCAGAATTCCATTCCGACCCTCGGATCAAATTCTCGCATGCCAACCGTATTTCTCCGAAATTCAAACTTCGCCAAAATAGGCTAACTTTCACAGCAAACCTCCGAATTCATTTCTGTTTCCTCTCCTGAGTCATAAATCATCCCCCAAAACTAGTCGAACCATTGACACTCACAAGTCAACATTTTCTTGACTTTTCCAACTTAACTTTCCTTAAAGAGACTATTTGTCTCATTTCTATCCAAATTCAATCTGAAACACTTCAAACACACCAGACAATATAATAACACATGAAGAAGCATAAAACTGGGTAAACGGGACGGAGATACAGGAGACGAAGGGTCAGTTCGTCACATACTCCCCAACTTAAACAAACGCTCATTCTCGAGCGTACCCAAAGCTGTACTAGAAGCAACCTAATAGCCAAATGACCTTACCAGGCGCATACTCGGGGTGATCCCATGTCACCCTAACTCACATAGTTACCGATAACATGACACAACTAAAATTTTACAATCCATCTAGCCCATAAACCGTAGAACCACACTTCACTTCCCGAAATCATACATAAGATCAGAACCTCACATCTATACTCAGAGTTAACTTGAACCAGCTGTAGTAACCCCCACCTGCAACCTCATGTGAATTCATAAAATATACCACACATTCCAACACTCAAACGATAGCCTCTATCCACAGCAGTCGCCCACAATACTCAATACCAATAGAGAACCTCTTATTTAGCTAAAGTCTTATTCCAACACTTTCGTATACTGCCAATGACAAGTGAAACACACGATAAAATGAACCCATCTCTCAGATCACCCATTCATGAGTCCATTCTCTTTCTGACTGATACTACAACAGATATCGGAGCCAAACCTCGATATTACCTTTCTAACAAGTTGAAATCAAACATGTTCGTTCGTATTAATGACCCCGACGATTATCTCAACTACATCACGCCACTCTGGTGATACGACACCTCAACTCCGGCCTAAGCCACAACGTGCTCAACACGGGCACTAATACGAATGATCTGAACACACTCGAACCATGACAACTGACTCAAATGAAAGAATAGTAATTCAAATTCCTCCGTACAATCACAACACAGAACTGAGAGCCCATCTCACATCATAGAAATATAGTACCTGAATCCTCCTCGAATGGTCATAACATCACGTGGCCTTGCCACAACGCGTGATTCTATCCAACCACTATTACCCATGAAGCACCTCAAGAAACCATGCTCAACACAGACAATCGCACACAGATTAAGGTCTGAACCCAAGAAATCCATCACACCCACGATGAATCAAGTATTATACACTATTCAATCCTGAAAGGACATAACCGATGCGCTATTTTGCCGAGCAACACCTAATACAGATTTTCCTCAAAAACTAGGAAGTATACATACAAGGTAACATATAGAAAACTATTCTCCACATCACACTATTCCAGTGCGCAATCCGATCCAGATAACATACCCATGGCGGCATGCCACTTGATCCACATATATATTTCACAAAGGAGATGCACATCGAGCCCAATCTGCTCATTACAATAAACACATATAGCATAATGCCAGCCGCAAGAAACGCATCCGAAAAGTCCCTCAATACCGAAACTGAACCAATGGTAGAAACCCCTGCACTGACATCAGCCACGAAGGCGCAATTAACAAAGCAATACATGCCAACCATCCGCTGGTCTTTGGAACATAAACTACTATGCTAGAACAATAATCAGATGCACCTTACCACGCAATCTGTGGCCTTTTCCGACATAGCGCATAACACATTAGTCTAGACAACCTGACATTGGAACAACCAGTCTGCAATATAATATCATAACCCAAATTTAACATACCAAGCAAAGAAAAATCCACTCGGACCTCCAGTTCCAACAACTGCAAGACGATGTCGATACACACGACCCACAACCACCGCATGGTCGGATCACGAGAACTTCCAGTCTCCAACACATATGACGCATAAACCACTATGCCTGATCTCACACTCTGTCGTACGAATACATAACACACATCAAGTATCCGATCATACCACGAAAGATATTCAAAATTTCATGTACCATCAACAACTCAAATATCCGCAGTCGATCCAACAAGAAAGTGCCGCAATACTACTGACGTATCATCGATTTACATCACCTTAATCATCTGAAGATCGATTCTTTACTCACCTGAAGCTGTCCGTGCTACTCAAGAATTTAATGATTTCCCATTATGAACTGAACAAAAGCCTTGAACACGCAATACTCAATTCTCCATATCATAACCCACATACCATACCACACTAGGATAGCATGCCCATCTTCAAACCACGGTAAAACACATCAAAATTCTTTCTCCCAATTCCATTGCACGAGCTATTCCATTTATCTTATTTCCTTCATGAATCATCATAAATTGATATTCTCCCTTGCTATAGCACCACAAATACCTCGACTCAGGTTACCACACAAGACTCGCACGTAAGACCCCTAGGCCACTGAATACCCTCTCGAACGCTTCCCAAAAATACGATATTCCAGAATGCTTTACCTTGAAGAACTTCCTGCGAATCTGAATTCGTTACCATTACCTTCCAAATACGGATATGTAGAATCCCATGATTAACATAAAATACCACAAGTCTTGATCTATTCTAATGAAAACACAGTCTCTAGCCACATACATAAACATAAGACACCTGATTGTTACATGCAAAATCTTGGACACAATAAAACTAATCTCGAGAGTTATTCACTCTTGATCAACTAAGATTTACATGTCTTAACGGACAGAACCACTCGTGCCTTATCAGTACTCTAACGCTGCAGAACATGATCTCATACAGATATAAACAACCATTTTCCTTCCCTATACACTAAGCATTCTTTATCAACAGCAGTTTCAAACATCCTAGTATTTCTTCACATCTACGAAGCACCATATATACCTCCTACCACCGGACCTAATCCGCCAACATACCTTGAAACAGAACCTATCATAGCAAACAACAGTGCAATCAGCTAGTTCCATAGCAACCTCCCCAACTTGGCTCGAAGCCATATACTAGGACACGCTCAATAATCCTAATACTTTTACTCTAATGAAATCACAACATTATAGAGAGAATTAAACTCAAGTCATTTACAATTTTTTGAATACACAGATCATCTAGCACTAACATTCTCTGCAAGCCTCGCATTCATTTCCACATCAGCTGAGTCCACTTTCTTAAGCGTCCCAATACTTCAAAATACAACACATACCTTCCACCATCATATACGTAATACATAGCCACTTAGTCTTTCTGAGTCTATAATCATACTGCCACATGGAATGTACTATACTTGCCAACTAAGAGACATGACATATTCTTCACGCACCCATAACTCGGACTACACATTAAAGCACAATAGGAGTCGAACGCTCGATAACTCAGCTATTATTCAGCAGACTCTTTCGTCGCTACCAAGATCACATAGATACACCCCACGGTACTAACATACTCATCACACGGATATCCAGCTGCCATTCCGGCTAATAAGAACGACATTGAACATATAAGTTCGAAACACTTGCTCACTCAATCAGCACCTCAGTGCTCAAACCATAGGCAAATATCTGGCCTCGAGTCATCCTCACTGGCCCAATATGGACTCATGGTGATTACCTTTCCCCCCCCCCCCCCCCCAATTGGGGAATCACAAGACACCCAGGCACATATACTATTGAGCGCTCATGTGCACATACAGACATGCGAAAAATTTCAAGAGTTATCTCAAGCTTAATCAAGTAAGCACGATATGAATTCCAAGAATGGGAAGTTTTCCTAAAGGTTCTGCAGCCTCTCGAGGATAAATACAGACGTCTGTATACCGATCCGCGAGACTCTACTAACCCTGCTCATGACTCGTGAGACCTAGTAACCTAGGCTCTGATACCAACTTGTCACGGCCCAAATTCCATACCCGGTCGTGATGGTGCCTCTCGTGAAGACGAGGCCACCCAACAACCCTAAATCCTCTTTAAGCAGCTATTATATATAAATGAATAGAAATACTACTTATGGCACTTAACTATGCAAAATTTTATTCCAATACAACACGATCGGAGTGTCACAAGCCATGAGCATCTAATGAGAAGGTACACTACTACTGGACCAACAATATACATATATAGAAGATAAAACCAGAATACAAAGATGGAGTGCGGTGCCGCTAACGCTGGCGATCACCGTGCTCAACTACCACAATAAGGCATTCGGTCCTGCTGATAACCCGCTACCGGGTGGACAATACTTGCAACTGCACGCAAGGTGCAGGGAGTAAAGTGAGTACTTCCAACTTAGTGGTAATAAGATAGAATAATATCTGAGCGATAAGAAAACACGTATGAGCAGACCAAACTGCTATAAAATCCAGAACAACACTTTTTGAGAAAAACCAAAATACTGTGAAATATCCCATTGGAAAAATCCCAAGTTTTGTTCAAAAACTCTCTTTTGAAAATATGCTTTTTCAACAATTGTAAAGGTAATTTCAACAAGTAGGAAATAATCAGAAACCTGCCCCTCGGGCTCAATATCAACTCACAATATCCAACATCAATCTCTCGGGCTCAGCACTCCTTAACATATAACACCAGGGTATCTGGTCAACAAGGCAAGTAACAGTATGTATGCCAATGATATATGAGTGCTAAATGTCGTGCCATGTAGTACAAATAGGAGTAAATGCATGAATGCAATGCAATAAACATGAATACGCTGCGACGTGCAGCCCGAGCCAACAATGCATATGATTTAACGTCGACGGCTCTTACCAGGGGTGTGTACAGACTCCGAAGGGGCTCCTTCAGGCCAAGCGCAATATCAGCCAGGCATCGGCTAAGAACATGTACTCAACCTCAATATCAATATATAACCGCTGCGGATCGTGCAGCCTGAACCATGCAAGTGTATGCATAATATATAACCTCTTCATATTATACAGCCCGATCCATGCAATATGCTACTGCGGCGTGCAGACTGATCCATGCAATATGCTACTGCGGCGTGTAGGCCGATCCATGCAATATGCTACTGCGGCATGCAGTCCGATACATGCAATATGCTACTGCGGGTGCAGTCCGATCCATGCATGTATATGCACATGCATACATAACACTCGAGGCTTGCAAGAATCCTTACATCATCTTCATGCCCTCATATATGACCCTCAGCCTCAATCAGTCCAAAACAATCAAAAGCCCCTCGGGCATCCGCATAAATTATACTCGCTCAAATGATAGTTCAAATATCGTTTAAAACTCCAAGTTTGAGAAAAATATAGTTGAGTTCATAAAATAGTGTAAATCACACGGACTAAGTTCAAATAGTATTTCAGATAGTGAGGAAAACAGTGATGATGGGTCACAAAGAGTTCAAACAATCGGCGATAAGCCCCAAGTATGGCAATGAGACCAAGTTATAATGATAACAACAATAAAATTCCAGATACGTGGTAAAAACAAAAAACTGGGACGGACCAAGTCACGATCCCTAATGGTGCTCTAGCCCACGCTCAGGTCCAGCGTGCAAGTCACCACAATACAGCACTAAGATGTGCAAATCTGTCGTTTCAAACCCTCAGGATATCATTCCCAAGTATTACTCACCTCGAACTGGCTGAATCTCAAGCTCGCGATGCCTTTTCCCCTCAAATCGGCATCCACACGCGTCGAATCTAGCCGCAAATAGAGCGAATAAATCACAATATGCAATTGGGACAATGCCCAATCGAAAACAATCGAATTATGGCAAGAACCTCGAAACTAGCAAAATCCGAGCCCCGCGCCCGCTTCTCAAACTGACGAACTTTACATTTCCAGAATCCTCGTCATACCATGAGTTCATACATACCAACAACTCCTAAATCCGAGTTCAAATGACCTATCAAATTCAAAATTGAAATATCAAAACTAAAGCCCTAGCTTTAGCCCCTTTTAATGAATTTCAATCAATTTTCATGCTAATTCTATCATAAGCTCGTGCATTTAAGCCAAGGAACTTACCTCTAATCATTCCTCCTTGAATCCCTCTTCAAAATCTCACCAAACCTCTCAAAGCTCGCTCAAAAATGGAGGGAAATGCATAACCCTCGCGGATGAAATGTTCCAATTAAACCATTCTTCCCGGACCGCTTTCCGCTTCAGCGGTCCTCTTACCGCCTACGCAACTTCCGATTACGCGTACCTTTGACTGCTTCGGCGGTCTAACTTGAATCTTCAGCGACCGCTTCTGCGGTCCTTGACCGCATCCGCAGCTACCGCTTATGCGGACACTTGTACGCTTCAGCGGTCCCAGCCTTTTTCCCTTGGTCGCTTCCGCGACTCATCTTCCGCTTCAGTGGACACCGCTTAAGCGGTCCTTCATCCGCAAATGCGGAAATACCAGAGGATAGAATCCAAACCTGAAGCAAACTCCAAAAATTCTCGTTTAACCATCTGGAATCCCCTTAGGCCCCGGGACCTCAACCAAAAGCACCAACATGACCTATACCTTATGCAAAGTTGCTCGAGCTATAAGAACACTATCATTAACATCAAAAATCACCAAATTCCTCAAATCCAAGCCTAAATTAACTTAGAATTTTCCAAATAACATTCGATGTCGAACCCAACCAAACGAACTCCGAATGACCTGAAATTTTGCACACATATCCAAATTTGCCTAACAAAGCTATTGCAACTCTCGAAATTTCATTCCGACCATCGGATCAAATTCTTGCATGCCAACCGGATTTCTCCGAAATTCTAACTTCGCCAAAATAAGCTAACTTTCACACCGGACCTCCGAATTCACTTTTGTTTCCTCTTCTAAGTCATAAATCATCCCCCCGAAACTAGTCAACCCATCGAAAATCTATTCCGAGCCCTCTAACTCGTAAGTCAACATCCGGTTGACTTTTCCAACTTAACTTTCCTTAAAGAGACTATTTGTCTCATTTCTATCCAAATTCAATCCGAAACACTTCAAACTCACCAAACACATATAATAACACATGAAGAAGCATAAAACGGGGAAAACGGGACGGTGATACAGGAGACGACGGATCGGGTCATCACATTAAATGTCTCTGTTAACCCATTGGTCCACCATTGCCCTCAATGTTTTCTTTTGACTTCAAAATTTTCCAAAAACAAATAAAAAAGCAGTTCGGTGCACTAAGCTCCTGTTATGCGTGAAGTTTGGAGAAGGGTCGGATCACAAGGGTCTATTATATGAAGTTTTACCCTGCATTTATGCAAGAGATTATTTTTATGGCTCGAACCCATAGCCTTTTGATAACATGACAGTAACGCGCAATTGATCTTGTTGTAACCCAATACGAATAAAATTACCAAATTCATATGTATAAATTCGACCCAGCCATATCATTGAACACGAATCCAATATTAACACCCCCTCCCCACCCCCGAAGATTCTTTCTTTTTTCTCGTACAATATTATAGCTGTTAAAACGGGCTAGCTCAGCCCCACCCAGCCTAAGCCTCGTGGGATTTTAAATTTGGTGGAACCGGTCCTCCATCTATATGAACCTTAGAATGGCCAACCTAGCCAAACCTTAAGAGGGTCGCGGGCCGGCCATTAATTTTTTTTTTAGGAAAAATATTTCTTTAAATCTTTAAGTATTTTTTCGTGACATAATCTCTTAATTATATGAACGACTTCTATCTATTTAGTGTGTACAAGAATCTTGATATTTCTAGCTCTTTTTTTTTAACCTTACATGAATATTTTCTTAGTACTTTTCTTTCACTTCCTTAGGTTCATGAATTGCTTCAATAAGTTTATATGTTAAGATTTTATAATTAAGTTTAACATTATTTGTTGATTTCATCAATATAGTCGATAAACGTTTTAAAATTCATAAAATTTGTAGTATTATCAATTTTCTTTGGGTATTAAAACTTGACCGTTTACGATACTGAACAACAATTTTATAATTAATAATATATTGAAGTAATCAAACTGATCATTGGTCACTTATAGTAATATATTTTCTTTTGAAAAAAATTATTATTGGCCACTTAAAACTTTCTTAGGTCGTTGTTAATTAAACAAAAGAAAAGAAAATCTTGTCATACTACATGCATATCAAAAATATAATTTCTAGTTGATACGGAAGGATAAATGAGCAATTTAAGTTTGGAAAATGGGGATTATAGTTAATATTTTTTTAGATTTTAATTTTTTAAATATTTAAATTTAAATTTAGTTAATGTTTGGCGCACGGGCCAGCCCAGCCCCAGCCTCCGTCAATCCTCAAGGGCTAGGGGATTGACTTGGGCCATGCTTATAAGCCTTACTTTTAAACGGGCTAAAATAATTCCAACCCAACCCTACCCAAATAGCGAGGTGGGTTGGGTAGGCCTCACGAGCCAAGTCCATTATGACAACTCTATATAATATTTATTCGTGAACTTAACAAATTTTCTAAAAAAAATTCAAAATTCAAGAACACAGATGCTATGGTATATCTACGCAAATCTAGCAAACTGGCGGAAGTCGGGCCTAAACGTTTTCCTGCTGAAACTTCAAACTGAAAGAAATACAATATTTGGTAGGCATTTGGACATAAAAATTATAATTTTTTTTTAAAAAAAAGTTGAATTTGGAGTTAAGTTGAAAAATGATATTTGGAATTTGAAATTATATTCGGACATGCATTTCACTTGAAAAAATATTGCAGTTTTATGAGTGAAAATAAATTAAAAAAGCATAAAAATGCCACTCAACTTTCAGTAATGGTCTATCCATGCCATCCGTTAAATAAAATGCTCATTTCATGCCACTGTCGTTACACATTTGGCCTATCCATGCATTATTGACCGACGACAGTGGCATGGATGAGCCAAATAAAAATTGAGCCGTTAGTCAATAATGGCATGGGTGGACCAAATGTGTAACGTCAGTGGCATGAAATGAACATTTTTTAACGGATGTCATGGATAGACCATTTTTGAAAGTTGAATGACATTTTTAGGCCTTTTCCAAAAAAAAATCTAAAATTTTTGAGAAAATGGTCTTTGGAAAACTCATTGTCGAAAAGTTTTAAAAAATTATAAAATTTCATAAACAAACACATTTTTGAAAAATTACAGGGAAATATTCTTGTATAAACCTTGTGGAATAAATTAGAAATTTGACGAAATAATTTTCTATAAGTACTTATTTTTTTGCTGCATAAACAAATAAATGGATAAAGGATTGAGAGCCTGATTAACTAAATTCATTCCTCATTACCTCCATGGAATCCAATGGCACTGCCATAGAGATGGAAATATCCAGAATCCCCCTCAAACCTAAACCATCGGATATTCACAAAGAAATTAACTCTCAGTTACCTGAGATTCCTCCCATCTAGTTCAAAGACAAATTAATCAGGGGAGAGGAAAGAATGGACATCATCATTAACACTACCGACTCAATATCCAATACCATCCATCTACCATCTCATGCATGCCTTGAAAGGACTCTCTGGCTTCTAAAGAAAAGACAATCTCCTTGTCTCAAGAAGATAGAGTCCGCATGTATATGCCTTGAAAATACTCAATAATTATTAAACTTCAACCAAACGAACACTTCACCAAATTCTTTAAAAAAAACTCCAGGACTTGTGGAATGTGAAAGAAAATTTTCCTTTAATTGACTTAGGAGCTGATTAATACATTGCCAAATTCCAAAAACAAGAAAGTATGCAACCAGTTCTACAAAATGGACCATGATTCATATTTGGGCATTTCCTCTCATGTCAAAGATGAGAGCCAAATTTTATGGCATCGGAGGCCAAAAAAACCCTTACTGTTGTATGGCTCCATCTACCACACCTACCTATTCAATTTTATGATTGATCTATCCTTCAAAAAAGGAAACTCAATAGGTAGATTGTTAAAACTTGATGCTTGTACATCAGCTACTTTAAGAGGCCGTTATGCCAAATTATGAGTGGAACTCCAAATGGACCAACCTGTGGCAAAATTCATCTATATAGCGGACCATTAATGAAACATTGAATATAAAGGTGATAAAGCACTTTGCAGATAATGTAGAATGCTAGGCCACAAAACAATAAATTTTCCGAACACATTAACTACTCTGCCTGACAAAATGAAGAATGAGAAGGCAGCCTCAATCCTTAAAGGAGATCAAAAGTTACACATGCTCAACAATGAATATTGTTGGCACACAGTGCCGTTTCAAAAATCAAGGAGACTACAGAAGAAAGGACCAGTAGAAGGCAAAGAGACTTCGTTGGAGGTATGTATAGATTTTAAAGCCTTTAATGCCTCTATAGGTAAGTATATCAACACTCTTAAAGTTAAAATTTATCAACAAAGATACTTCCTCTCCTGCTTCTAGCCTAAGAGTAAAAAACAAGCCTAGAAGTCAAATGCCACTAATACAATTATGCTAGAAAAAAATACTAGTTTTCAACTAGAAATCTGTCTCTCTGTGAGTCCACTATTTTAACAAATTCCTCTCATAAAAATAATTCTTTATTATTAACAAAAACAACTCGCATGATACCAAAGGGCATTTTGACATGGTGAATGATTAAGATCTTAGAGATATTGTTAAACGCAATATCACGTTCGTTAACCCTCCCACTAATACAAACTACCACTAATACAAATCCTAAGACAAAGCAAGATAGAAATCTTGCAATCATCCCTACTACTAATGATATAATTAGTACTATAAATTATATTATTAGAGATACAATTCTCTCCAGTAGTAAGCCATTTGTCTACAAAACCCCCTCACAATAAACAAATAGAACGGCATGCACCACGCGGCCAAAGCCATGCATGCAAGATCTTTTAATATATTCCCAATGCTAAGCCTCACAGATTGAATGCACTTAGAAGCAGTTATTTGTTAGATTATTTTAATCATGCAATTAATATACATGTGCATGAATCAAAAGAAGTAAAGAAGAACTGTTGGAATGGACTGTGTCGAACAAGGAAAGAACTCACTCGCAAAGAAAGCTGCCAGAATAACTCGTGATGTACAAGAAAAGCTATAAAACTGCATCAACAAATCAGGATTAGCTCCGTAAAACTAGGAAATCAAATCAGCAATATCAGTAAATAATGGAGCGGGAATAATCAAGGCACAAGGAGATCAATGATTAGCAAAATCACGGAAGAATAAAAGATGCCAGAAGATCTGGGCAGTGACCCTATTTGGAAGATCCAACAATCAAGGAGAAATCTTGTTAAATCAATCGTCCGCCAAAGGAAAAGATATCAAGAGATGCAATGACTCTCTCCTTATTCTTGGAAAGAATCAATTCTGTCCAAAGATCAAAACCTCTGGGTTGACAAGCTTTCACCATTCATCATAGTATATATTCCCCTTGTTAAACCCTCCTTAGATATATTTTGATCAAATGAAATTACTCTCTTTATTCTACTGCAACCAAGCATAGTAGCTTACATAAATCTATTGTGTAAAAAGTCTGGGATAGAAAGAGGGTACACAACTAGTGAGGCATTGTATCAAACGAGTGCTAGAGAACTTGAGTGATATACATCACACATGTACTCGAAAGAAAACTCATTTACTTGAAGAGAACTTCCTTGCAACCCAAGGGTACTAGACTCGGATTCACATTGAAACCGAACCAGTATAAAAATCCCGATGTCTTTAATTTGCTGCATTTACTTTCTGCACATTACTTCCAGTTGTCATATCTGCAATATTACCACATTCTCTCGACTACTCTAGTTATAAGTCAACTTATAAGTGATTAATTTTAATAATTTATTCACCCCCTCCCACGTGTATTTTCAATTGGTATTAGAGCTTGGCTTACCTCTTTTTTTTTGCTTAAAAGCTTATGAGAAATGATCATGGCAAATCAGGTTATCATAGGAGCTCTCTTTCAGGAAGAAACTTCACAAGTAAGACAACCTTACTTGAATGGACAACATTTCTCCCACTGAAAAATCCGAATGAAAATCTTCACCAAGGCATATGATGTTAATGTATGGAGAGTTATCAAGAAGGAAAACTACTCACTACCTGCCAGCACTCCACCTCTCGCTGATCATGATGACATAGACTCATATTCAAAGGAGCAACCGGAAGGTGTATAAATAAACAACAAGGCAAGAAATTGCTTCACAATTCTAGAAGTGGTGAAGAATATGAAAAACTATCGAGTTGTGATACAACCAAAGAGATGTGAGACAAACTTGAGATCACCTTTGAAGGAACTAGCAAAGTAAAGGAAACTCACATCAACATCTCAATGAAAGAAGGATAATCCATTGAAGAAATATTTTCCAGGTTTAGTAAGATAATGAGTGACTTAAAAGCTTTTAGCAAACCCAACACCAGTGGCGATCAAGTTAGAAAAATTCTCATATGTCTACCAACCACTTGGCAGACCAAACTTGTCATACTGGAATCTCAAGATTTAAAAAAATTATCCTATGATAAACTGCGAGGAGAGCTCTTTGCTTTCGAAAGAATGCCTCTAAAGAAGACAAATCAAGAGGAGAAAAAAATCATTGCAGTCAAAACCACTACTGAATCAATTGAAAATGAGATTCATGATTTTGAAGCTCTACAAGAAGAGATTGCTATGATGTCTAGAAACATGGATAAACTGATGAGAAAATATAGAAACGCAAAGAAAGGAATATTTCCACCAAGACGATCTATTCAATACAATGAACAAGAAAAGAAAAATGGAAAAAACTACGAATGTGGAAAGTTTGGGCACATTCAAGTTGAGTGTCCAGAACTAAAAAGGGGGATATCTAGAGGTTTCAACAAGAATAAATCTTTTGGAAACTGGAGCGATGAGGATGACACAAACCATGAAGAAATAGCAAATCTATGTTTCATGACAATTCTAGAAATGAGATTAACAAAACTTCAGGATGCTGGACAAAAGAAGATGATTCTGAGGACGAAAACTATTTTATGGCACGTGGAAAAACGAGCGAGGTAAGATCTTATGACTGTGAACGATGTAATGAATTGCAGGATATTCTTGATTGAACCTTAAAAGAGTCTCAAAAAATGATGAATGAGATTAAGATACTCACTAAGGAAATCAATGCCTGGAAACTCAAACATGATGTATGTGAAATTAAAAAAAATGTACTTCAAGAAGTGTTTGAGGAATTGCAGATGCAGCTTAACAGCTGGCGCAAATCCATCAGTCATAGTTCTGTCAGGTCAAATCATATGACTTACAAGTAAACTGGAAAAGAATTAATCAGAACCAAATCGACCAGTCGATCAGACTAATCGACTTACAAGTCAATTAGAAAGGAACCAGCTAAATCTATGTTGGCTAGTTCCAATACCTATGGAAGACCTGGAAACATGTTTGGAGCTAAATGGCATTACTGTAACAAAAGTGGGAATAAATATTCTGGTTGTCACTTTTGTAAATCTCATATGTCAGGATGGGTTTGGAAACCAAAAAATTCTGAACCTAGTAACACTAACTCACCAGGACCCAAGCAAGCTTGGGTACCTAAAAGAAAGTGATAATCTTGTCTTGTAGGAACACCAGAGAGTAAGTCGCAAAGGAAATGGTATCTAGACTGTGCGTGTTCCAATCATATGACATGTGACAAGAATCTACTCAATGAAGTTACAAAGATTGATGGAGGAAGTGTAAAGTTTGGAGATGATTCAAGAGGCAAAACAGTTGGCACTAGAACAATTCCCTTCAACAACAACTGTGATATTACTGAAGTATATATTGTTGATGGCTAAACTGCAATCTCATTAGAATCTGTCAACTCTGCGATTCAAGATATGAGGTAAAATTCAACAGAATAGGTTGTGCCATTGAAGATGAATTAGGTAAAATAATTCTCTCGGGAAAAAAGGTATGGAAATGTTTACATACTTGATGGATTCAAAATGATAAATGGTCACATTTGTCTTACCTTTATCTCTGATGATCCCTGGTTTTGGCACAGAAGACTAGGTCACGCTAGCATGCATTTGATTGAAAAATTATCTAAACATGATTTAGCTACTGGCTTACCTAAGCTGCATTTCTCTAGAACTCATATTTGTGATGCATATCAGATGGGTAAGAAAACTAGAAATTCTTTCAAAAATAAAGATATAATGTCCACTTCAATACCTTTGCAATTACTTCATATGGATTTATTTGGACCTACTAGAACTGCTAGCATAAGGGGCAAGAAATATGCTTTTGTTATTGTGGATGATTTTTCACGTTTTACCTATGTAATTTTCTTGTCTCACAAAGATGAAGCTCTAAGAAAATTTGAAGTTTTCTGCAAAAGATTGAAAGAGAAAAGGGATATCTGATCTCAAAAATTAAAAGAGATCATGGAGGCGAATTTGAAAGCAAAGCATTGAAGACTTCTGTAACGATCACGGATACACTCACAATTTCTCTGCACCACGCACACCATACAAAAATGCGATTGTGGAAAGAAAGAAAAAAACTCTTCAAGACATGGAAATAACCATGCTATTAGAACATTCATTGCCAAACTATTTCTGGGTAGAAGGTGTAAGTACCGCATGTCACATCCTCAACCGTTGTCTCATAAGGCCCATTCTGAAAAAGACTCCCTATGAACTCTGTAAAGACAAACGTCCAATTATCAGTTATTTTCATCCATTTGGAAGCAAGTGCTTTATTCGTTAATGGTAAGGACAATCTTAGAAAATTTGATCCAAGAAGCGATGAAGGTATCTTTCTTGGCTATTCATTAAACATCAGATCTTTTAGCTTTTATAATAAATGTACTATATATGTACAAGAATTTGTTCATGTTATATTCGATGAAAATAATCCCTTGGTCGAGAAAGGAACTACTGCAGGTGATGAAGATCAAACTCAAGAAGCTCAGGACAAAGGAAAATCACAAGATTTGATTAATACATCTGGCGTGATCGAGTTGACTAGAGAGAACAACAACAACTTTCAAGATCAACAAGCAGAATCGAGTTTGACTAATTGAATGGAGAAGAGAACCTGAATATCCTAGAAATATATCATAGGGGATCCCAACAAAAGAATGAAAACCAGGGCTTCCCTAAAAAAGAAAACAAATATTGGACTGATTTCTCGAATAGAGCCAAAAAAGGTAGAGGA
The DNA here is from genome assembly GCA_034376525.1 of Nicotiana benthamiana. NCBI lineage: Eukaryota > Viridiplantae > Streptophyta > Magnoliopsida > Solanales > Solanaceae > Nicotiana > Nicotiana benthamiana. The sequence goes on along the minus strand of CM067334.1, from coordinate 121,933,047 downwards.
AGCATTGAAGGATTCAAGCTGGGTGCAAGCCATAAAAAAGGAACTAGATCAATTCTGCAAGAATCAAGCATGGAAATTAATACCCAATCCTGATAACGTATCTGTCATCGAAACAAAATGGTATTTAGAAATAAATTGAACGAAGATGGAAAGGTCATAATAAACAAGGTTAGATTAGTTGCTCAAGGCTATTCACAGCAAGAAGGAGTCAATTATGATGAAACCTTTTCCCTAGTAGCTCGATTGGATTCTATACGATTTTGATAACATACGCATCATTTAAAGGATTAAGGCTATTTGAGATGGATGTCAAAAGCGCTTTTTTGAACGGATTCATCGAAGAGGAAGTTTTTGTAAAACAGTCTCCAGGCTTTGAAGATTAAAAATTTCCATACCATGTATACAAGCTTACTAAGGCATTATATGGACTAAAACATGCTCCACGTGCTTGGCATGACAGGTTAAGTACTTTCCTTATTGAGCTTGGCTTTACCAGAGGTAAAATAGATACTACCCTATTCATAAACGATCAACAAAAGGTAATTTTATTATTCAAGTTTATGTTGATGATATTATCTTTGGTAGTGTTAACCCTCTCATGTTCAATGAATTTGAAAATCTTATGCAGAGCGAGTTTGAAATGAGCATGATGGGTAAACTCACACTCTTCCTTAGGCTGCACATTCAACAAACCGAAGAAGGAGCCTTTATTTGTCAGACTAAATATACAAAAGAACTGATCAAAATATTTGGCATGAGCAATGCAAAATCAATTGGCACTCCGATGAGCCCTGCTAAAAATTTAGACAAAAATGAACAGGGTAATCCAGTGATGAAACCAAATATAGAGGAATGATGGGATCACTACTATATTTGATCGCAAGTCTACCAGATATTATGTTTAGCATATGTAAATGCACCAGGTTTCAGTCGGCTCCCAAGGAGTCACATCTGACTGTTTTAAAAAGAATCATTCGATATCTTATTGGCACAATATCTCATAGTTTATGGTATCCTCATTCTAACTCATTTAAATTAGAGGGTTTTTCAGATGCTGATCTAACAGGTGATAAAGAAGATAGAAAAAGCACAAGTGGCAATTGTCAACTACTAGGAAAGGTTTAATATCTTGGAATAGTAAAAAGAAAGCATCAGTTGCCTTGTCCACAGCTGAAACTGAGTATATTGCCATTCGACAATGCTGTGCACAACTTATGTGGATGTTTCATCAATTGGGTGACTATGAACTTTCTTTTAAACATATACAAATTTTTTGTGATAATTCCAATGCTATTTGTCTTTCAAAAAATCCTGTACATCACTCTAGAGCAAAGCATATAGACATGAAGCATCATTTTATTAGAGATCATATTCTTAAGGGTAATTTAGAAATAGCTTTTGTTGGCACGTGTTCTCAATTAGCTGATATTTATACTAAGCCTTTGTTGGAAGAAAGATTTTGCACCTTGAGAAAATTACTTGGTTTTATTTGCTTTTCAAAAAACTCTTAGGACCTATGTGCTATTTCTGGTCAAAACATGCTATGATTGCACTTCTCCAACGCATTAATTATGCCTCAGTTCTTTCCCCCTATTTTTACTGTTCACATCAGTTCGTAGTTCGAAGATGGAAAGCCAATCATCACGTCTCGTCAACTGACACCCTTCCATTTCTGTACTCAACCGTCAAAATCCATTGTTTAAAACTAAAACCTTTCAGTCACCCTCATCCCCATCCTCTTTCCAACCCTACGAAAATCCTACTCTCTCCCATGGCAAAACCCTCCAAGAACCCCTCTGCATCCACCATAAAAAGCACCCGCTCTAAGGCAAAAGCCCCTTCTGCGCCTCCTGTGCAAGTAGACCTAGGGTCTGATCAATCTGAAGGCTTTGTCTCTTCTCAGGACGAGTTCTCTAAACATTCACAACTCCTAGGAGAGAAAGCTCTAGGTAAACATCCCATGGAAGATCCTCCCATCTTATCTACTCCAAAGAAATTAAAGGTTGATTTCTCTGCCTCCCTCGATTCTGACCTTAATTTCTAGGATACCGCAAATAGGGATTTTTTTATTTCTCTCAAGGATAGGCTCATAGTCCATGAAAGAATTGTGGATCTTGATGATATAGAAGCCCTCAACTGTAAGGTAAAGGATATCTTTTTCTATCAAGGGTGGGAAAAATTTCTCTCTATTCCTCCACACAAGGTGATGAACCCTTAGTTCGAATGTTTTATACCAATCTCCGCTATAGTAAACCAGATAGGCTAGAATCTCTTGTCCTTGGTAAACACAGTGTTCTTGACTATGCCTTGTTTGACTCTATTTTTCACTGTCATTACTCCGGTTTCCTCACTCTCTTTAAAACATTTTGGCCTGAGAACTTTGAAATTTCTTTTGACCAAGCGAAATAATGCATTGTTGAAAATCCATCTAAAACCCTTCTCAACCAATTAGGTCCCAGTGATGTGAGTTTGAAATTCGGGTTCTTGCCCATACTGTTGCAACCACTCTGCTTCCCCGTACTGGTTCCTTCTCCACCTTCTCTCAAAGGGACACCTTATTTGTTTACTATCTCATCACCAAACTCAAACTCAAGCTTTCCTCTTGGGTCATAAATTTTATGATAGAGAGTGCTGAATATCCCACTAGTTTACCCTATAGTATGGAAATTATCCACATTCTGGAAGCCCATCGAATTTCAGTATCTGATTATCCCTTCATTATTCTTTCCAAGTCCTACAATTCAAGAGCCTTCGCCAGTATGGGATATGTGAGTATCCGGGGTTCCTGGTTTAAAAAAGGTGATAGTGAAGCAAAATAGGCTCCTATGCAAACCAAGCCCTCATCCATTGTTCCTCCTCCTCCTCTTGTTAGTTTTGAGTTGAGTGAGAAGTTTAGCTCCATTGACTCCCAACTCTCAAACATTAAGACTCTTCTTTCCACTACTCAGTCCACTGTGGGTGACATTTATGCTATTTCAAAGGAAATAGGGTCTGATGTGTATAAAATCAGAGTGGTTGTTCACAGAGTAAGGGAGAATGCGGTTAAGCCTTTCAAGGAGGTTCATGACAGACTGGATGGCATGAGCGTTGCTGAAAATACCAATTTCGAATAATTGAAAGAGGCCATCTGCAACACTCTTACCTACTTCCTATGTCACTAGTGTAGATGTGTTTAAGACTGTTTTCTTTTAAAACTTGTTTTGGTGGTGTTTTGGGCTATGCCTTGGATAGTTTTTTCTTAACTACAGTGAGTTGTTTCATCAGCTGATGGATGATTCTATTATTTTTGCTCCTTGCTAATCCCTCTTTGCTGATGTCAAAAATGGGGAGAAAGAAATATATCTATGCTTTACGCTATTATGTGCAGGTAGGTCGACTATGATATACATACATAGATTGTATTATATATATACTATACAGGTACAAGTCAAGTCAGCTATGCTACACATGCATAGACGGTATTCTATATAAACTGTACAGGTACAAGTCGACTGCACACTATGAGGGGGATATCAAGTCAAGTCAAGTTTATTGCACATATTGAGGGGGAGCAAAGTCGACTAGTAACACACAGGGAAGTCAACTGTTATTTACTTCTTCACATATAAGTATATTATTCTGCCATCATAAAAAAGGGGGAGATTGTTAGATCATGTTTTAACGATGCAATTACTATATATGTGCAGGAATCAAAAGAAGTCAAGAAGAGCTACTGGAATGGACTGTGTCAAACAAGGGAAGAGCTTACTTACAAAGGAAGCCGCCAGAATAACTCGTGATGTACAAGGAAAGCTATAAAATTGCATCAGCAAATCGGGATTAGGTCCATAAAATTGGGAAATCAAATCACCAGTATCAATAAATAACGGAGCGGGAATAATCAAGGGAACAAGGAGATTAGTGATTAGAGAAATCACGGAATAATAAAAGATGCCAGAAGATCTAGGCAGTGACCGTGTTTGGAAGGTCCAACAATCAAGAGAAATCTCGTTAAATCAATCGTCTGCCAAAGTAAAAGATATCAAGAGATTCAATGACTATCTCCTTATTCATGGAAAGAATCAATTCTTTCCAAGGATCAAAACCCTTGAGTTGACAAGCCTTCACTGTACATCATAGATATATTCCTCTTGTAATATCCTCCTTAGATATACTTTGATCAAACCAAATTACTCTCTTTATTGTACTTCAAACAAACATAGTAGCTTACATAAATATGATGTGTAACAAGTCTGGGATAGAAATAGGGTACGCAACTGGTGAAGCATTGTATCAAACGAGTGCTAGAGAACCTGATAGATATACATCGCATCTGTACTCGAAAGAAAACTCATTTCCTAGAAGATAATTCCCTTGCAATCCAAGGGGACTGGACTAGAATTCACATTGAATCCATACGAGTATAAGAATCCTGGTGTCTTTAATTTCTGTATTTACTTTCTGCACATTACTTTCAGTTATCATATCTGCAATATTACCACATTCAGACGACTACTCTAGTTATAAGTCAACATATATGCTATTAATTTTAATAATTTACAATTCACCCCCACCCCTTTGTATTTCATCATTCACTATTCCTAAATCTTTCTTATTTTAACTAACAAAAACTATATTGAAAATGCCGAGAATTTCACTAAACAGCCGAAGGGGATACCATCTAATTTAAATCCTCTGTCACCAACGTCCCTCCAATATGGAAAACCTTCCACCACTCCCTCAACAACTCCAAAATCCTTCGATAGTTTAAGTCCAACTCCCACAACCACAAGATCACCACCCACTATCCTGGATACAACTAGCGGTAATGAGGAGGGATATGCCATGATCAATGGTCAAAAGAGTGTGATTCTTATCCAAAATCCAAGCTACCTAGACTTGATTGTGGCCGGGCCTTCATCTTGCAAAGAGCAACTACATTAACCATGTTTGGGTGAACAATATCCTACAAACATTAGCTCCACAATTAAATCAAAATCTAGTGCAAGAGATGAGTGCACAATGGAACCTTTCCCCTCATTTCAATCTGTCCCCATGCTTCCACATTATCTAGGCTTGGATCTTCCCTTCTTCCTTCCAGAAGACCTTACTGCTCTCAACCCAATTTGAGGCACCACAACCCCAACCTCATCCACAGAATCCCAACATCCAATTATACATGGAGGATTTGAACCTCAATCCTCCAGCATGGCCAAATATATGCAACTAAATGGAAGAAGAAATGATCGAACAGATAGACTTGGTATGAGAATCAGTGGTAGAATTGTCAATCATAAATGAGGTAAAAATATTCCTATTCAAGGAAACTCAAGAGAAGAGGCATATATCGACATGCCCCCAAAACCTACACAAATGTTCAATGGACATTCCCCCACACGATCCAATGGTGGGAAACATGGCAATGATCCTAGTTCCTTCTCTAAAGAGAAACTAGACTCCTCCTAAGGGATTATGGAGAATGGTCACACAGATGCACAAAATGTTAACATGATTAGTCCCATTAATATTATTATCTAGAACATTAGGGTGGAGGGGGGGAATAATGAAGATTTTAGGAGAAATATTAGAGAGCTCATGTTGCAACACAAGCCACATGTAGTTACACTTCTTAAGACTAGGATGCACTCCCATGTTACTCTTCTAAATGAATTTGGGTTCTCGAAGATGATTGAAGTCCCAACAGATGGTCAAGCTGGTGATATGGTTGTTCTATGGGACCATAAAAGAGTTAATGTCTACAACTTGGCTTGCTGGAATAATGAAATTCATGCAACTATTAAGGTATGCCCTACAAGATCTAAATGGTTATTTTCTTCAATTTATGCTAGCACTAATTCACTTACTAGAGACCAAATGTGGAAATACATTGAAAGTATAGCGGACAATTATAAAGGTGCATGGCAAGTATGGGTATTTTAATCATGTTTTAAGAGCTAATGAAAAGTTAGGAGGTAAAAACAACTATCAAATTTTATACCTTTTAGAGAGAGAAGCTCTTCCTTCTCACTAAGAAAAAAAGAAGAAAAACCCCTCAATAATCAATACAAACAGTCAAAACTTTATTCCTTCTAAACCTCCAGATTTAGTCTCACCTACGAATGCTACCACATGGACAACACCAAGACACAGTTTCAAGGAAAAGCTTGTAGAAGGGATTGAGGAAGGTGAAATTAACATGGCAATTGATGAACAAATACCACATCTAACCCCCTATAATAAACTTCTCTCCTTGTCTCACACCAAGTCTGATCAACAAATTCAATTATCTCCAGAAGACCTTCATCGCATATACTCACCTTGAAAATTCTCTACAATAGTCAAGTTACAAGGATTGAGAATTCAACATCAACTTCTGAAAAGAAAAGTTCAAGACTTGTGGAAGCTAAAAGAGAAATTCTCATTGATTGACCTTGGTCATGATTATTATATTACTAAGTTCAATAATGAATATAGTATGTTCAAAGTGCTACACCAGGGACCTTGGTTCATATTTGGTAATTTTCTCTCTGTCCAAAAATAGGTCCCAAACTTCATAGCATCAAGGACAATGATTTCTGTTACAGCTATTTGGATCCGGTTGCCACAACTACCCACTGAATTCTACGATAGCCAAATACTCACTAAAGTGGGGAATAAAATTGGTAAACTGTTAAAGATTGATGCATGCACCTCTTTTACTCTAAGAGGCCGCTATGCTCAATTATGTGTGGAGGTGACATTGGACACACCAGTGAATCCCTTTTCCTATATTGGATGCCGTAAACAAGAAATATATTATGAAGGCTCCAAAATCATATGTCAAAATTGTGGTAGATTAGGACATTCAGTAGTCTCATGCCGTTGGCCAGAACAGAAATAAGGCCTATAATAAAATGAAAGCCACAATGTGACCTCTTTGCCCAAGGAAGAAATTTGTCACACAGTGACATTCCCTAGACAAAAGAAGTCTATGTATATTCCCAAGCCACCTCCAACCAATAATGGTAAGATACTCAATTCTGCAAGCACCAATCCAGGTGTGTCTTCGAATCTCACTCTTCACAACATTTCTAATGAAGGAACTCCTACTCCCTCAACCTATCCTACCACTAATCATGGTAATCAACTAAACAAAAATATTTAAATAACCAACTCCTTTATTGCCTTGAACACTCCGTCTAATAACCTTGATAATGATCCCAGTCACATAGAAATTAACGGGCATAATTGCATGGCCATTGAGGTGGCAAATAGAGGACCTACAATTGGACACTTGGCATATCTTCAATTAAACCAATTAGACCACATGAAATTCAATCATTCCCCATCCAACCCTAATACCACCCTTAATCAGACTAATCCTACTATGTTGCAAGACTTACACTCACCTAATCTACCCAATAACCCCCTGGTAACCCTACTTCTAACTTAACCCCCTGCATAGTTTTGAACCCTTCAGGAGATGCATGCAAACACGTGGCCATGGAAACTTCTTCCCCTCCCCAACTGACCAATAACCAACACCACTCTTCCTCAACAAAATCTTCCCTAAATCTCAAACACAATACTACAAGTAACCTAGGTGATATCAATTCGAATATCAATACTACCAACATCACACTCCACAGTTCCTCTTCTCCTAACCTAGAAGACTCTCCAAACAGTATTGATATAAATCTCCTCTTCTTATACACAATGCCCCGACTTCCAATAACCCAAAGAAAGAGATCCAGGCTAATATAAATCCTAAGACACCAAAGAGCTCTCAACATATCCAATCCACCATTACCTCTTAATCATGTCCAAAACAACCAGACCTACTTCATCCAACCCCCACTACCATAGGATCACTGGTCTCTCTCTTGGGTGGAGCCCTAAGGAGCCATGCAATAACGTTCATCCTATGACTCAATGGCCAGGATACGATCATTGTCCTTCAAAACTCTCACTTCCTAGCCCAACTTGTCTCAGAGGGGATGAACATGTCCATGAACAACTACTTCAACCATATCTGGTTAAACAACATACTTCATCCACTAGCTCTTTCCCCCTATCTCAACCAAGCTTAGTATATGATGGGTCATTGGAATCTCCCACCTCACTTCAATCCCATACAATCACAACACATTCTAGTGGACCTCCATTTCTTTCCTTCGGGGGAGATCAACAACATGAACCCCATTTTCATCCCATGGACAACCCCGTTCGAATCAGCAGCTCCACAAAACAACCCACCACAACCCCATTCTCCACCACCACAACCTCCCTTACAACAACCATTAAATGTCCAGCTAGAGAATCCACCCATGATCCAATAGATTCAACCCCCTCCCAATGCTCAAGAACAAAACAATGTAGAAATGGAAGAGGAAGAGGAAATAAACCTACTGGGGTCCGGACCAGTCCCTGATTGAACGAGGTAAATGTCTACCTATTTCAGGATCAAAGGAAAAAAAAAGACACGTACTAAGATGTCCAGCTGCGTTTCACATGTTCACAGTAGATGTACACCCCCCACAAGACCCAACAGTGGTCAAGCATGCTATGATATTGGTTCCTCTCTAAGGAGGAACCCAATCCCACCTTCCTATAGAGGTAATGGGAACCCTCCTAACATCCCAAATATGTATAGACCATTCAACATTATAATTTGGAATATCCATGGTGGAAATAATGAAACTTCAGAGTTAACTTCGGGGAAATGCTTGACACACACAAGCAATGAATGGTAGCATTTATAGAAACAAGTATGGAAAGTCACTTATCCCTTCTTAGTGATTTGATTTCTCTCAAATTATAAAAGTACCTAGTGAGCGACAGTCTGGAGGAATGGCTTTTCTTTGGGATGCATACATAGTTAGGGTTCACGATTTTGTTATAAATAACCAATAAAACCATGCTATGATCGAGGTAATTCTTTCTCAAATAACTTGGTTATTCTCTTCTATTTATGCCAGTACTAAATTTTCTAAACGTAGGGAAATGTGGAACAATATTAATAAAGTTAGTAATTCTGTGAATGGACCTTGGCTACTTGGGAGTGATTTTAATGAGGTTCTTAGTTGCAATGATAAATATGGTGGTAATACCATCAATAGTAAATGTAGCAGGCAATTTTGGAATAGTATAAAGAAATGCAATCTATTAGACCTTGGCGTTGAGGGTTACAAGTATACTTGGTCAAACCATAGGAAAAGATCCAAAAGATTAATTTTGGAAAGGCTTGATAGAATTTTTGTCAATAAGGATTGGCTTAAATTATACCCTAAGGCTATAGTTGTTCACTTACCTAAAACACATTCTGACCATAATCCTCTCGTTTTATGTTTGAAACCTAAACAATCTAATGGCTATGATAAGCCCTTTAGACTTGAGACTATTTTGTGTAGACATCCGGACTTTGTTAATGTAGTAAGAAGCAACTGTACTAGCAATGATCTTGTTAATAATCAAGTTGATTTAAAAAAATGTCCTTATTTGGAAAAACAAAACCTTTGGTGATATTTTTAAGGAAAAAAATTTGCTAGCCATATTGAATGGGATCCAAAACTCTCCTCACTACTTTAATAGTGATTTCCTTCAACATCTAGAAACTAATCTAAAACTTGAGTATAATAACATCCTTCACATGGAAAATAATTTCTTGAAATTGAGAGCTAGGAACAATTGGATTAATGATGGGGATGCTAATACCATGTTTTTCCACATTTCTACCTCCAATCGTAAACGTCATAATGCCATTATGTATTTTGTTAATGATGACAGCGATTGGATTACTGAGCCAAACAGAATTCTTGAGCATTCGTATAATTTATTTAGTAGTGTCTTCCAGAGTGCCCAAGTTAGCTCTCCCTAACACATTTTGATAAAACAAAAAGCCCTCAAAGGTGAGCAATGTCAATTTGACTAGCCTGGATAACCCCCTTTCTATTGATGAAATTACAAAGGCAATTTTCTCCTTTAAAAAATTCAAATCTCCTGGACCGGATGGAATACATCCTTTTGTTTACTAAAAATATTGGCATATCATCAAAGACTCTTTCATATCTTATTGTAAACAAGTCTTTGCTACTCAAACCTTACCTAGTGGCATAAATAACACATATTTATGCCTCATCCCTAAATTCCCTAATGCTAATAATCTAAAAATTTAGGCCTATAGGCCTTTGTAATACTGCTTATATAGTTATTACCAAGATTATTGCTAATGGACTTAAACTTTTCCTCCCTAGTCTCATAAGCCCTTTACAATCTAGTTTCATGACAAATAGATGTACCTATGATAATGCCATCATATACAAGAAATAATGGGCATTCTTAAACGTTCAAAAAACTCCAATCTAAACATGATCATCTAATTAGATCTCGATAAGGCATTTGATAGGTTAGAATGGTCTTTTATCTATAAAACTCTTTACTTTTTCAATTTTCCTCCAAAAGTCTCTAAACTTATCATGCATTGCATAACTACTAGCTCAATTGGAGTCCTAGTAAACGTGCTAAATCAAATTACTTCCAACCCAGTAGGGGTATTCGCCAAAGAGACTCTCTCGCCTTACATTTTCATTCTCTGTATTGAACTACTCTCCAGACTCATCAACTATCAAGTTGATATTAATAAATGGGACCCCATCAAAACAAGTCCTAAAAGCCCTGTTTTTTCCCACCTTCTGTTTGCTGATGACATTACGCTTATGGGAAAAGCTAATAAAAAAAATCTCAATGTATTAAGGGGTGTCTTGATCTTTTCTCCATGGAATCTTGTTTAACCATCAACAAGGTAAAATCAAAACTCATTATCCCCCTCCATTTCCCAAAAGAGACTTCAAGCTTCCTCCAATCTCTCTTTGGAATAAAATGTACTACTGAATTTGGTAACTATCTAGGTTTTCCCATCCTTAATAAACATCCATGGGCAAAAGATTTTTAATTCATCATTGATAAGTTAAAAAATAGGCTTTCCCATTGGAAATGTTCTCTACTAAGTATGGTAGGTCGTACCACCCTTGTTACAAGTACCCTCAGTACAATTCCCTCCCATATGATGCAATCCACCTTTCTCCCAAAAAAGACCCTCAACTCTATTGATAGAATTCAGTGTAATTTCATATGGGGCACGACCAGTACCAAGAAAAAACCTCACCTTATTAATTGGGATACAGTTACCAAGGTCAAAAAGGAAGGTGGCTTAGGTATTAGAAAGGCAAAAGATAAGAATATAATTTCCTTAGCAAGCCTTGTATGGAGAAATTTAAGGAACCCTTCTTTGCCATGTATTAATCTAATTACTTCAAGTGTACACACTCAAAAAATTAAATAAACATCTCTTTCAGTTAGAAATTCATTCTCCAAGGTTGGAAGACTTGCAATAAAGGTATCCTTTGGCACCCATCCCACCACTCTAACCTTAATGTTTGGCATAGAAACTGGATTTACAATTTACCCCCCCCCCCCCCTCCCTCCCAAGAAGCATTATAGAGGGTCCCCTTAACCTGCGACCTAAACCTCACACTAGGCAACATCCACATCAACAAGGTTTGGGATGTGGGTAATATTTTCTTCGACCTTCCTCCTCAAATTACTCAAAATATTAGGGTTACGCCTACCCCTCCTACTAACACTAAGGTAGATGATCTCAGCTGGAATTGTAACTCCACGGGTATATTTACCACTAAGTCTTGATATCAATTATTGGGTCAAAATAATCCCCTAAATGATAAATTTATTTGGATCTGGGACCTCCACTGCCCTAGCAAGATAAAAACCTTCTTGTGGAAATGTAGTCATAATCGCCTTCCTCAAAAGAATTGGTATTAATACAGATGAAACTTGCACTACTTGTAGAATGAACGTGGAAGATATTGTCCATATTTTCCTACACTGCATCTCCTCTAAAAATTTCTGGAGAAAAATGGGCATTTGATTTAATATAAGCATGAACAATGGTAATTGGCTTACCATTGTTAGAGATGCTTTCATTGATCAAAATCCCTTTGACATACACTGGAAGACCCTCCTTCCTTTTTGCATCTGAGAAATTTGGAAGAATAGAAATAATAACAATATCAATAATCTCCAAAACCATCTTTATATCAAACCCCTCTTCACCTTGCATGGGAATATCAATTCTTCACGGAAAAGCAACCCTTTAAAAATAATTTAATCACTATTGAAACAAACTGGATTAAGCCCGCAATAAAATCCTTAAAACTTAACTGTGATACTGTATTTTCTATTAGTAACAAATCTGCTGGTCTTGGTAGATGCCTAAGAAATAGCAATGAAGACTGGATTGTTGGATATAAAAAAAAATACCCATGCAATCTCACCTTTACATGCAGAACTTTTATCTCTCCTAGAAGGTCTAAAAATGACAATAGACTTCAGAAATACAACAATGGAGATTGAAACAGACAGCACGGAGGTTATTAAATTATTACATGAAGAAGTTTCAAACTTCCAAAACATAATTATGGCATGCAGGTTGTTAATGCTCCAGCAAAAGCTCCCAGCAGTAAAGCACAATTTAGGGAAGAAAATGAAGTGGCTCATGGACTGGAAAAGGAGGCCCTGAAGTTATCAAGAAAGGATAAATGTGTATACCTAGCTTGTCCACCTATTTTTGTACACAATGAACTGCACAAGGACAAGCTTGGTACTAGTACAAGTTTTAAAACTATTCCTACTAATATTTGTAATATTCTAGCTACATTCGACAATACAAATGCCCTTAAGTCTTTTTTGAATGGTTATAACTCCCTTTGTTAGCTAATATAATATATATCTTTATGTTTAAAAAAAAGGTAGGAGATAGACCTTTGAACCGTAGGAGTGTAATTAAGCTATGGTCTAGCCTTAACTATTATAATTTACTTGACCTTGGCTATAAGGGTAACACATATACTTGGTCTAATCAAAGATTTAGTAATAATAGTCTCTTTACAAAACACCTTAAAGAGGCCTTTGGTAATGGTTAATGGATCCAAACCTTCCCAAATTCTTCAATAATTCACCTTTCTAAAATTCACTCGTATCATAATTCTTTATGCATAATCCTTGTACCCAACAATGCCATCAATTTTCTAAACCATTCTGTCTAGAATACTTTTGATGCAAATACCCCCAATTTAAAGATGTGGTAACTACTACATTTTGTAGCAACCACTATACCATGGATACATTGACCTTTAAAGAAAATGTCATTACTTTAAAAAACAACACATTCAGAGACATTTTTAAGAAAAAAATGAATTCTCTTCAAACTCAATGGCATTCAAAATTCTGTTGTTTATCACTCGAGCACCTTTCTCCAAAACTTAGAAGCAACTCTAAGAATTGATTTCAACAACATTCTGAAAATGGGGGAAGATTACTGGAAACTCCGCTCTAGAATCCATTGGCTCAACGAGGGTGATGCCAATACAAAATTTTACTATAATATGGCTACTATTAGGATAAAAAGAAATAAAATTGTTACATTAAAGATGATAATAACAACTGGATTGACTATCCTGGAGCCATCTACAACCATACTAGAGATTATGTTATTAACATATTGACAATTTCTCGTGTCTCCAGTGATTGGAATGCTATTAAATATGACCGAAAAAGCTGTAACAATATTGATTTATCCTCACTGGATAATCATATCACAACTTCTGAAATTATTAAGGCTTGTGTTTCTTTTAAATTGTACAAAGCTCTAGACCGGGATGGTCTTCATCCTTTTTTTCCAAAAATATTGGAACATATTAAGGAACTCAGTTATTAGCCTATGCTAAGAAGCTTTCATGTGTAGAATAATTCCTGATGGCATAAATGACACCCTCTTATGTCTTATCCCTAAAATTCCTAATGCAAACAACTTAAAGAATTTCAGGCCTATATGATTATGTAACACTATCTACAAAATCATTACTTAAGTCATTACAAATCATTTGAAACCCTTCTTAAACAACCTCTTTAGCCCCTTTCAATCTAGTTTTCTAAAAAATAGAAAAGCTTGTGATAATGCCGTTATTATTCAAGAACTCATTCTCAAAATTAATAAATATTGTTGTAAAAAACATAATATGTTCCTTAAAATTGACCTAGAAAAGGCTTTTGATCGTCCTTAATAGTCCTTCGTCTATAGAGCCTTCACTTTCTTTAAATTTCCCACCAACATCACTAAGCTAATTAGAAATTGTGTTTCATTTAGCAAGATATGTATCCTTGTTAATGGCTCTAGAACTGATTACTTTTCCCCTACTAGGGTATAGACAGGGTGATTTGATGTTTCCATGCTTATTTAACCTTTGTATAAAGATGCTTTCTACACTCATTAATCACAAGGTTGATATGGGATGCTAGGATCTAATAACTATAGGGAAGAACAATTACCAAATTTTCTCACATATTTTTCGCGGATGGCCTTACTCTTATGAACCAAATCAATAAAAAATCTACAAATACGATTAAGCATTGCCTTGATCTATTTTGCTCCCTTTTAGGACGAACAATTAATAGGGCAAAATCAAAAATCATCATCTCCAAACACTGCCCCAAAAATATTTGCCTTGATCTCTCAAATCTTCTTAACGTCAATATTAGTTATACGTTTGGAAAATACTTAGGCTTCCCTATTACTAACTCAAAACCTAGAGCAACTGACTTCCAATTTATACTTGATAAAATGCACGCAAGATTAGCCAATTGGAAACAAGCTGTCTTACCATGGCTATCATGTGCACCATCACTACCTATTGCCTAAATTCCCCCCAAACCACATTATGAAGTATACCTTATTGCCTTCAAGGATTCATAAAAACATAGACAAAATCAAATAAATTTTATAATGGGGTACAAATACCACTTTCAAAAAACTTCACCTTTGTCACAACCAGAAATTTCCACCTTCGGGACCGTGATGACGCCTAATATTTCACTTGCAAGGCAAGCCAATATTAGAGGCTATTAAGACAAATTCTTAAACCTATTGGTGATTAACAAAAAATAAGCCGACCGTAGAAACATTAAAATTTATATACAACTATCCAGAATTTGGTGTCAGAATTCACGAACTTCTAAGATTAACTAGAAGTAACTAGCTAAAAGAAAGTACAACTGTTTTCGAATTAAAAGAAACAATATACTGAAATAGCTAGAAGGAGACTCCAGGGTCTATGGACGCCGGCAGATCTATCTTAGGTCTCATGTGGAATGAAGTCAGCAACTAGTCTCAAGATCAGCTCAGACCGACACCAAAATCTGCACTGGAAGTGCAGAGTGCAACATCAATACAACCGATCCCATGTACTGGTAAGTGTCGAGCCTAACCTAGGGGAAGTAGTGACGAGGCTAAGACAAGATATCCATAAATAACATTACAGTCTAACCGTACACATACCAATAACAGTAATAAAAGAAACAAGACGGGAAATATTGGGAGGGGGGCATGCTGAGGGGATCACAATATAAAGAATCAAAGCAGTGATATAATAGAAACGACACGGCATCACCCTTTATACATTAACTCTATTATAACATGGCGCGCCATCACCCTTCGTGCATTAACACTCACAATCTGGCACGACATCAGCCTTCATGCATAATCACTCACAAAAGATGGCACGGAATCACCCTTCGTGCATTACCAACCCCCCCCCCCCCCCCAATCAAAATAAGGAACAATAATGACATGGAGATAGAAATAACAATAACAAGTCTTAATTCAACATTTGGTTACATAATATCAACCTCAAATTTGAGTCAATATTGAGGTCCGTAAACATGATAAGAGTGCTCAACATAACAAGTAGACAGTCTACACATGGATAATATGATTAAGGGAAGCAGCAATCATAAGAATAGGACCTACTCGCATGCTATGACTCGACAACAATAGATAGGTACTCATCACCTCACATGTACATTGTGCCTAACATTCAAACACGTCACAAAAAGGCAAATAAGACTTGATCCCTCAAGCCAAGGTTAACCAAGGCACTTACCTCGCTCTAACAGCAAACTCAAAGCTCACCTACAGCTTTTTCTATCACACAAGTGTTCAGACCAAAAGAATTACCAACTAAACGATTCAATTTAAACCGTAGGGACTAACCACGATAGTAATGGATTCAAATCATTTTATAAAAAGTCAACAAAAGTCAACATCCGGGACTACTAGGTCCGAACCCAAAATTAGAAACAAAATTGATTACCCATTCACCCCAAGCCCTGATATATAATTGGTATTAGAATCTGGCCTAAATTTGAGGTGTATATCCCCAAATTTTGAAATCCTTAATTTTTACTTGAAAATCCCCAATTCCAACATCAAAACCTTAGATTCTAGGTTAAAATCTTGAAAAATGTAGTGACAGATTGAAAGAAACTAGTTTAGAATCAATTACCTATGATTTTGGGAAGAAAAGATCTTTGGAAAATCGCCTCTTGTATTTTAGGTTTTGAAAATTTGAACAATGGGAGAAAACTCCTGTCTAAATCCCTTTTACACAGCTGCAGATATCACAAATGCGACCTCCCACAGTTCTGCTTCCTTTGTAAATGCGAAGAAATGCTCGCAAATGTTAGCAGAGCTGACCGCAAATGCGATCAATGGTTGCAAATGCTAGATTAGGGTCCTGCAACAAGATCAGATGCACCAACAGTGTTTTTCAAGCCTATTCTCACCCTGTAGCCTATCTGAAACTCACCTACGGACTCAGGGATAAAAATAAAAAGTGCACACTACTCTAAAAACATCATATGAACTTGCTCGCACGATCAAATCACCAAAATAACACCTAGAACTACGAATTTAGGTCCAAACCAAACGAAATTTTCAAGGAAAATTTAAAACTTCTAATTTCCGAACCGAACGTCTGAATCATGTCAAACCAATCCAGTTTCTGACCAAATTTCATAGACAATTCATAATTATGGTATTATACCTATACCGTATTTCAGAACCAAAATACGGACCCGATATGTAAAAAGTCAAATCTTGGTCAAAGATTTCCATTTCATTAAGCGTTTAACTATCAAATTTTGGAGAAATCCGATATCTCAGGAATGCATTCAAGTCCCAAATCTCGATACTGACCCACTGGAACCATAAATATACGAATGTGGGTCCATTTACCAAAAATATTGACATAAGTCAACTCAAAAGAACTTTTTAGGCAAAATATCTTATTTTTAACAACTTTTGGCACAAAATCTTTCCGGAAACACTCGGACTGTGTATGCAAATCGAGGAGGGTAAAAATGAGATTTTAAGGCTTCAAAGTGCAGAATTGGGTTCTAAAATATGAGATGACCTTTTGGATCATCACATTCTCCACCTTAAAATAATCGTTCGTCCTCGAACAAACATAGAAAAGTACCTGAGCTAGTGAAAAGGTGGGAATATCTACTCGCATATCTTACTTGGAGTCCAAGGTAGCTGCTTCAATAGGCTAACATGTCGACTACACTCTAATCGAAGGATAAATCTTTGACCTCAATTGACAAACCTGCCAGTTTAGAATAGATACTGGCTCCTCCTTGTAGGTCAAATCCTTGTCCAGCTCGACAGTGCTGAAGTCTAACACGTGGGATGGATCTCCGTGATAATTACGAATCAAGGACACATGGATCATCGGATGGACTATTGATAAAACCGGTGGCAACGGAAGTCTGTAGGCCACCTCTCCCACTCGCTTAATGATCTCTAAAGTCCCAATATATCTAGTGCTCAACGTGCCATTCATGGGTGATACTCGGAGCAACACTCTCTGATCTCTAAAGTCCCAATATATCTAGTGCTCAACGTGCCATTCATGGGTGATACTCGGAGCAGCACTCTCTCACCAACTATAAATGCAACATCACGAACCCGCCATCACCCTTCGTGCATTAACACTCACAATCTGGCACGGCATCACCCTTCATGAAACTTTAAAACTTCTAATTTTTGAACCGAACGTCTGAATCATGTCAAACCAATCCGGTTTCTCACCAAATTTCATAGACAAGTCATAATTATGGTATTGTACCTATACCATATTTCAGAACCAAAATACGGACCCGATTGTAAAAAGTCAAATCTTGGTCAAATATTTCCATTTCATTAAGCATTTAACTATCAAATTTTGGAGAAATACGATATCTCGGGCTTGCATCCAAGTCCCAAATCTCGATACTGACCCACTGGAACCATAAAAATACGAATCTGGGTCCATTTACCATATATTGACCTAAGTCAACTCAAATGAAGTTTTTAGGCAAAATTTCTTATTTTTAACAATATTTGGCACAAAATCATTCCGGAAACATGCTCGGACTGTGTATGCAAATCGAGGAGGGTAAAAATGAGATTTTAAGGCTTAAAAGTGCATAATTGAGTTATAAAATATGAGATGACCTTTCCAATCATCACATTCTCCACCTTAAAATAATTGTTCGTCCTCGAACAGACATAGAAAGGTACCTGAGCTAGTGAAAGGTGGGAATATCTACTCGCATATCTTACTTGGAGTCCAAGGTAGCTGCTTCAACAGGCTAACCTGTCCACTACACTCTAATCGAGGGATAAATCTTTGACCTCAATTGACAAACCTGCCAGTCTAGAATAGATACTGGCTCCTCCTCGTAGGTCAAATCCTTGTCCAGCTCGACAGTGCTGAAGTCTAACACGTGGGATGGATCTCCGTGATAATTACGAATCAAGGACACATGGAACATCGGATGGACTATTGATAAACCCGGTGGCAACGGAAGTCTGTAGGCCACCTCTCCCACTCGCTTAAGGATCTCTAAAGGCCCAATATATCTTGTGCTCAACGTTCCCTTCAAGGGTGATACTCGGAGCAACACTCTCTCTCCAACTATAAATGCAATATCACGAACTCTGCGGTCGGCATAACTCTTGTGCCTGGACTGAACTATATGAAGTCGATCCTAAATAATCTTGACCTTATCCAAGGTCCTGTACAAACTCTGTACCTAAAAATCGAGCCTCCCTCGACTTAAATTATACGACTGGCAACTGTTCCCGCCTACCATATAATGCCTCATAGGGAGCCATCTAAATGCTTGACTGATAATTGTTACTGTAGGAAAACTCCGCTAGCGGTAACAACCGGTCCCGCAAACCTAAAAAGTCTATGACATAAGCGTGGAGCATATCCTCTAATATATGAATAGTGCGCTCGGACTACCCGTCCGTCTGAGGATGAAATAATGTGCTCAGCACAACCCGCATGCCCAACTCATGCTGCATTGTCCTATAGAAATGTTAGGTGAAGTGCGTACCTCAATTAGAAATAATAGACATGAGCACATCGTGAAGATGAATGATCTCACGGATATAAATCTATGCCAACCACTCTAAAGAATAAGTAATTACCACATGAATGAAATGCGCTAACTTGCTTATCTTGTCCATATATGAAGTTCTCTTAACTCATTATCATTTCCTTGTTATTACTTTGTTAAGCATTGGGGACAGTACCTATTTAAATTTGGGGGTGGTCTATTTTGTTTGATTGACATTGACATTTGCATGTAATAACTCTTATACTATCTTTCTTTTATCTTTATTTTCCCATTTGTATGTTTATATTCTTCCCTTTAATTTGATGCATATTCAGTTTCCTTATGTATATATCCATTTTACTTTGGTTTGTATATTCATTTATCTCAATTTCCGTGCTTTATTTCATAGCTTCTTTAGTGTGTTTTCCTTTGTAGTATAACTTCTAATTTATTCTAGTAGCTTGTTTATGATTTGTTAGCTTCATTTTTTATTTTGAGTGAACAATAAGCCTTTGGTTTTATTAATGTCATGGTTCTTCCCAACGGTGGATTTTGTGTTAACCAGGTAGCTCTCCCTAACGATGGATGGAGTGAAGACCTTCTTTAGGGATTGAGTTCGTTTCCTTTTATGCTTTGAAAAATATAGTAGTAATGAATAAAAGAGGTCTCACACTTGGTACCAACACATTTACCTACGACCTTATGTTTAAAAACAAAGTTGTTGGCAGAAAAGAACTCTAGTTGTGACCTTTTGACTCTTATGTACGTTGACTTAAGATGCCATCAAGTGGTTCGGTCGAGCCATTTGTGATTCTCATTATTAACTAGGGTAATTGAGGACCCTCGACTCTGTTATCTTTAGTAATCCAGAAACCTAAGAGGTGAGGTATGGAATTGCACATTCAAGTACCCGTGTTTATTGACTAGAACATGCCTTGAATGTTTTTTTGAGGAAAAATTCTAAATGTATCTTGACTTGAGAAGTGAATGTAGGATCTCCTTGATCCGATTTGAATTTTAAATCCTCCACAACCTACCAATTTGATATCCCTAGTCAACCCATTTGAGCTTGAGCCCTTTTTCTTTCAATAATCACATTACAAGCCTTTATCTATTTTGTAATGACCCTATCTTGGCACCCAATCATTTATTAGCATTCTTGAGAAATAATTGGAAAAAACATATGTTTGGGGGAGATACAAGAAGTTTGAAAGTGATAAAAGGTACAAAAAAGAGAATGAAATAAAGAAAATGGAAGGCAAAGAAAAGAAAGATAGAACAAAAAGAAAAAGGTCAAAAGAAAGTGAATATGGTAGGAAGTTGAAGGGGTTTCAAAGAAAACAATGATGAAAGGCATAAAGTAAATAGAAATGGACAAAAATAAATGCCATGACCAAGAAAGAGTAATGTTACGTCTCTCTAGGAACACTTGGCTAAAAAGATATTGGGGTGAACACATGAAATCGATAGCCCAAATTAAAGGATCAAATCTAGAGGTAGTAAGACCCGAATTAAGCATATATCACTTGTTTTGTGCAATACCCATTTGGACTTGAGAAAGCTAAATTGGGCAAAATCACTCAAACTACCAAGAGGTATAGAGTGGGTATTTGCGTGTGATTTCTATATTACAAATCCAACTAATCAAAATTGTCTTAAAGTATACAACCAGTTAGGTAGCCACCTAGATGAAGTCATGATCCTAGATCTTTTATCATTTGAAAACAACCAAAACCAAAATATTGTCTTCTAGGTTTATAATTGCACTCAATACCTCAAAGTAAAAATAGAAACAACAAACAAGAATGTGGAAGTGTAATTTGAGGTACATCATGCAATTACACTACATATATACCAAATCCCAATTCTAACTCCATGAGGATTCGACCCGGCGGTTTTTATTATTGCTTTGATCGCCTCACTACCTATAATTTGTGGTGTGAGTTTGGATGACATCAATTTTTGACATCGTTGCCGCGGAGTTAAATAAATTTAGCTATATATCTAGGTTTTTGTGTGATTTGTCTTCTTTTCCTTCCCAGTCACTAATTTTATTTTTGAATTGATTTTAGGTACAAAAATGGCTCTCAACAACGAGCCAATTAGGAATTTTACAATAGGGGAGGATGTGTATGATCATCCAATGGATAAGGTTCCTCCTGAACCTCAAGCAAATAGATGAGGTCGCACGCCTCAAGATAATATTCATGTCCCTCTACCACTTCCACCAAGAGAAGCTGCTCACTAATAATTACCGAACAAGGGCTATGCAAGTGCAATAGTCTCACCGCGCATTAGGGTGGGCAACTTCCGAATCACTAATGTGATGCTTACACTACCTGAGCAATGAGGCTTCCTCACTGAGGCTCCAAGTCAAAATGCCTACAAGCCTTTCAGGGGGTTTGTTGATACTTCGTGGGAAAGCAAGCGAATGAATATCTCCGAGGATGCGTTGCAGTTGAGCCTATTTCCCTTTTTTTTCTATGGGAAATACTTTGGACTAGTCAGATAGATTGCCCAATCATTCCATCCACACTTGGGATGAGTTGGTGAAAATTTTCATTGCCAAATTCTACTCTTCGGGACATATGGCGACACATCGGGATGAGATTCTTGCATTCAAGCAAGAACCCAATGAGATATTGCACGAGATTAGGGAAATATATCGTACCATTGTCAAAGAGTGCCCGATTAATGATATGATCAAGGCCATGATCCAATAAAACTTCTGCAATGGAATCAACATAACAAATAAATGTGTTGTAAATCAACTCACTGGTGGGAACTTCATAGACACACCTTATGTCGATGCTTGTGAAATTACCTCATTGGCATGGCAAAGAGAGCCAATGTTCCGTAAGGTGACCCTTGTGTCATTAACCTACACAAGGAACTACATGATCATGGACAAGCTATATCCGAGTAGACAACTACAATGATCCAATTTTCCAAAGCTCAGCTTCATCAAGTTGAAGGGCCGAAACAAGTGAATGCGATGGAAGGTGTAAATATGATGATGAACAAGAGACGATAACAAGGTCAACCCATGCAAAGCGGTCCAGAACAATTCATGCAAGCTGATAGCGGTTATGATCAAGGTGATTCCTTCAATGAGCAAGAAGAATAAGTTCAATATTTCAATAATTATCAGGGCTAAAGAAACAATGCTCAAGGACAATATCAACAGCAATGGCGGCACAAGGAAATTGGAACAACCAAGGCCACCAGGGCAATTGGAATAGTGGAAAAAATAATCAAAATAGTTAGACTAATCAAGATAACCAAGGCAATCGGGGAGGTAATCATCAAAGCAATTGGGGTGGCAAAAATCAAAAGAAATTAGAATGGCAATAGTCAAGGAGGGTGGAACAACAACAACCAAGGGTCGGGTTTTCAAAGGCCCCCGATGTTCTAACAACCGAACAAGCTACCCTATATCCTTCTCAATGTCTGAGATCATTTAACAATGAGATGGGCAGAATTGAGAATATGTTTAAAATGATGATGGAGAAGAATTCTGACTTCGATTCTCAATTAGCCTCTTACAATACATCAATCCATAGTTTGTAGGTTCAACTAGGCCAAATCTCACAAGCTTTGAACACTCGTGCTTAAGGGGCACTACCTAGTGATATGGTGGTGAATTGGAAGGGTGGGAATAATATGGGACATTCTATGGTCGTGACTACTAGAAGTGGAAAAGGTAGAGATGCAAACACCTCAAATCAATATGGATTATGGATGAGATTTGTGGTTTAAGATAACGAAAAAATGATAATTGATACTGATGAAAGTGTGGAGGAGATGCAAGTAGAAGTGGACCCATCTAGGGAACACATGATTGACATGCCGGAGCCAGTAGTGCCAAAGGCTAAGGCACCAACGCCAAGGCCTCCTCCTTCATATCCTTAAAGGCTTGCAAAGAAAAATAATGAGAACCAATTCAAAAGTATGATGAAGAGTGTGCCGATTAATGTGCCACTGGTTGAGGCATTGGAACAAATATTGGGATATGAAAAATTCAAGAAGGACTCGGTAACAATAATAAATTGTGAAACAATTAAGATGACACATCAAGTGAGTGCAATTGTGCACTCAATGACTCCTAAGTTGGAAAATCCTGGCTCTTTTACAATCCCTTGCACTATTGGCGGTGCCGACTTTTCCAAAGCATTATGTAATCTTGGGGCGAGTATCAACTCAATGCCCTATACAGTGTTCAAAGTTTTTGGAATTTGGCAATCAATACCCACATCCACAAGGTTGCAAATGATGGATCGGAAAATAAAAAGGCTTTTGGGTATTATTGATGATGTGTTGGTGAGTGTTGATAAGTTCATCCTCCTGGTGTACTTTGGTGATTCTTGATTGTGAAGTGGACTATGAGGTGCGTATTATTTTTTATAGACCTTTTCTTGCTAGGGAGAAGGCTCTTGTTGATATGGAAGCCAGTGAGCTCACTTTCCGGGTGGGTGCTGAAAAGGTGGTCTTCCATGTGTGAAAATCTATGAGGCAAACGAATAGTAATGAAGTTTGTTCGTTCTTGGATTTGGTCACCAAAGTGATTATTGATGATGTTAGTGCCATCATGAATGTTGAGGATAATTTGGAAGCCATTTTTCTCAATCAGGATAATGTTGATGAGAAAGAATGCTATGTGGAGTATGTTAATGCATTGCAAGGAATGAGGTCGTACATATATGAGCCCCCCGCAAGCTATCTTTGGATCTTGAAAACCGGAAGACTCCTCCAACAAAGCCCTTAATCGACGAGCCTCCCTCTTTGGAGTTAAAGCCATTGCCTCCACATCTCAAGTATGAATTCCTTGGCCCTTCTTCTACATTACTAGTCATCCTTTCTTCTTGCTTAACTAACATGCAGATAGAGTCCACATTGGAGGGGCTACAAAGGAGGAAAGAGCAATCAGTTGGACATTGGCAGATATTTGAGGCATAAGCCCCTCCTTTTGTATGCACAAGATTATTTTGGAGGAGGGTTCCATACCCTCCGTTTAACATTAAATGAGGCTAAACAAAGCAATGCAAGAGGTAGTAAAGAAGGAGACAATCAAGTGTCAAGATGCCGGGTTGTTCACCCCATTTTTGATAGCTTGTGGACCTCTCCAGAACAATGTGTCCCAAAGAAAGGGGACATGACTATGGTAAAAAATGACAAGAATTAATTGATCCCGACAAAAACCAATAACCGGGTGGAGAGTGTGCATGGACTATAGGAAGCTCAATAAAGTCACTCAAAAAATTCATTTCCTGCTTCTATTTCTTCATCAACTACTAGATAGTTTGGTCGGACATGATTTTTATTGCTTACTTGATGGATACTCAGTCGGAAAAATCATTTCCTACTTCTATTTCTTGATCAAATGCTAGGTAGGTTGGTCGGATGTGCTTTTTATTGCTTACTTGATGGATTATCAGGCTATAATCAAATCCTTATTGCTTCCAAAGACCAAGATAATAATACTTTCACTTGTCCCTATGCTATTTGGTTTGTGTAATACGCCGATGACTTTTCAACAGTCTATGATAGCTATTTTCACCGACATGGTGGAGGACATTCTTGAGGTCCTTATGGTTTCGGTGGTATGGAATTAGTTTGAAGATTTCTTTAACAATTTGGACAGGGTATTAGCCAGATGTGAGGAGACAAATTTTGTGTTGAACTGGTAGAAATGTCACTTTGTGGTCGAGGAAGACATTGTCCTCGGCCACAAAATTTCATAGCATGGTATTGAGGTCGAAAAGGCCAAGATTAAGGTGATCTACAAACTCCCTCCCTTATATCTATGAAGGGAGTGCATAGCTTCTTAGATCATGCAGGTTTCTATAGCTGATTCATCAAGGATTTTTCCAAGGTGGTGATCCCATGGTGCAAACTTTTGGAGAAGGATTCCAAGTTCCATTTCAATGAAAATTGTATGAAGGCATTTGAATTTCTTAAGTTCAAGTTTAATACTAATCCTATTATCACCGCACCGGATTGAAGCTTGCCTTTTGAGCTTATGTATGACGCTAGTGATGTGGCGTTTGGAGCGGTGTTGGGGCGAAGAATCAACAAAATCTTTCATCTGGTCTACTATGCTAGCAAGACCATGAATGATGTCCAAGTCAACTACACAGTGACCGAAAAGGAGCTACTTGCTATTGTTTTTGCTATAGAGAAGTTCATGCCGTATGTGATGGGTACTAAGGTGATTGTTCACGCTGAACATGTGGTGCTTCGGTATCTAATAAGAAATAAAGATTCTAATACATGGTTGATGAGGTGGGTGCTTTTACTGCAAGAGTTTGATCTAGAGATTCAAGACCGCAAGGGTAGTGAAAATAAAGTGGCGGACCACTTGTCACTATTGAAAGAGGAGGGGTGGCCACATGAAGGCCTTGATATCAACGATTCATTTCCCGACGAGCAACTCTGCCACGACCACAACCCGGTCGTGATGGCACCCAGCACACTACTAGGCAAGCCCGACCATTTATAATAATAACCCCATTAGTTAAACAAATGAAGATAAATATCATTTAAGTCAAAAGTCTGAAATAATGATAATAATTCGGAAAAATCTAACAAAATACCAATACAACCCAACTAGAACCCGGTGTCATGAACATGAGCCTCTAAATACAGAGTAAAATCCTACTACAAGGTCTATCTAAAACTGACAAAATGCGTAAATAAGGATAGTGATAGATGGGAGAATCATCGGGTGTGAACGCCCTACAGCTACCTCAAAATACTCCCGGAATTAGAACTCTTAATCAACTGGATCTACTCAGCCTAAGACTACCCTGGATCTGCATGCAAGGTGCAGGGAGTAAAGTGAGCACTCCGACCCAGGAGTAATAAACATAACTACAGTCTGAAAGTAAGAAAATGCACAAAGTACTCTATATCTAGCAGTTCATATCCAAAACAGTGGAAACAGTATACAACAAGTAGAACAGTTAAGAAGTAATGCATGAAAGATTGCAACACATATAACGGAACACACTAGTACCTGCTGCGGCATGCAGCCCGCTCCACTTATTTAACGTCGACGTCGCTCACTATGGGTGTGTACAGACTCTGGAAGGGCTCCTACATCTAGAGCAATATCAGCCAGGTATTGGCATAAAACATGCTCTCGGCCTCAATATCAATTTATATAATTGTTGCGGCGTGCATTCCAATCCATATCAAGGAAACATCCTAACTATCGGGTCCCCGACCCATCTCAGTTAAATGAGTTCACAGCCAATCGGGCGTGACATACTATAGAGATCTCAGACCTCATATCTTTTTTCATTTAATGTTCATGTATACAATACAATTATTATATTATGTTTAACATTTGAAAACATGACTGAGAATCTATGTTATGCACATAAGTGAGGAATACACATACGGATCCGTTAAGGATTCTACAGGTCGGCACAAGGCCCCAAACACGACAATGAGCCCAATTAACAATGATAAAGTATGCGTCTCAATAGCCAATACAGTAGAAATTAACACTCGGGATGGACTAAACGATCTCGCACTCATCGGGGAATGCGTGTCACGCCTCAATATAGCATTACGATGTGAAAGTCTGGGATTTCAAACCCTCGGAGCAGCATTTACATCTATTACTCACATTCGATCAAAAACCCGACCTAAACACCTCCGATTAAACTTAAATTTTGCATAGACCTCATAAATCACCTAACGAAGCTACTGCATCTCTCGGAATACCATTCCGTCCCTTGGATCAAAATCTCATATATCAACCGGATATCGCCAAAATGCTAACTTAGTCAATTCAAGCCTAATTCTACACCTAGCCTCCAAAATTACTTCCAATTGCTCTCCTAAGCCTTAAATCATCTGTCAAAACTAACCGAATCATCGAAAATTCATTTCGAGGCCTCTAACTCACAAGTCAACTTCAAATTGACTTTTTCAAACAAAACCTTCCTTAAAGAGACTAATTGTCTCATTCCTTATCAAACTCTATCTGAATCAATTCAAATTCACCAAGCACATATAATTAATTATGTAAGAAGAAATAAACGGAGGAAAACAGGACGGAAACACATGAGACGATGGGTCGGGCCGTCACATCCTCCCCAACTAAAACAAACGCTAGTCCTCGATGCTGCAGGGGCATTGGTCAATCCAAACGACATGACTAGAAACTCATAATGCCCATACCGAGTGTGAAATGCTGTCTTAGGGACATCAGACACCCTAATCCTCAGCTGATGATAACCAGACTTCAAATTTATCTTCAAAAATACCTTATCACCCTGAAGCTGGTCGAATAAATCATCAATCCATCGGTAGTGGATACTTGTTCTTTATTGTCACCTTGTTCAACTGCCGGTAATCAATGCCCATCCTCATTGACCCATCCTTTTTCTTTACGAATAACAATGGTGCACCCCAAGGCTATACACTGGGTCGAATGAAACATTTATCAAGCAAGTCTTGAAGTTGCTCATTCAACTCTTTCAATTCTGGCGGGGCCATGCGCTACGGCGGAATGGAAATAGGCTGAGTGCCCGGAGCTAGATCAATGCAGAAATCAATATCCCTATCGGGCAGCATACCCGATAGGTCTGAAGGGAAAACCTCGGGGAGCTCCCAAACAATAGAAACAGAGTCAATAGATGGAACCTCTACGCTGGAGTCGCGAACATACACTAGAAATGCTAGACACCCCTTCTCGACCATACGTCGAGCCTTGATATACGAAATAAAACTGCGGGTGGCATGACCTTGGGTCCCTCTCCACTCAAGTAGGGGCACATCTGGCAAGGCCAAGGTCACGGTCTTGGCGTAACAATCCAAAATAGCATGATACGGGACAACCAATCCATACCCAATATAACGTCGAAGTTCACCATATATAAGAGCAATAAGTCGACACGGGTCTTAAGACCCCCAAATACTACCACACATGAACGATGCACTTGCTCGACCACTATGGAATCACCAACCGGTGTTGACACATATACAGGAATACCGAAAGCCTCAATAGTCAAAATAGGACGACCCATAGGAATACGTAGATCCCGAATCAAATAACACAGAAGCACCCCTATCATAGACCAGGATAGTACCTGTAATCACAACGTCTGATGACTCGGCTTCTGGCTTGGCCGGCAAAGCATAACAACTGGGTTGACCCCCACCTCCCTGAATTGTGTCTCTAAGACGATCTACTGCTGGTTGAGCCCTGCCTCTGGCGGTCTGAGCTCCACATCTGTGCTCCCTACCTCACCTCTATGACCTCTACCCCCGCCTCTACCTGGCTGGGCGGCCGGTGGATCACCTGCTGCCTGAATCATGGGATGAGGACCTTGCTGTTGTGACCGAGCACCTCTCATCCTCGGGCAATATCTCTTGATGTGACCGAGATCTCCACACTTATAACACCTAGCAGAATGCAACAACTCAGAAGACTGTGGCTGACCCTAACGCCCTAAATGACCTCCTCGAAGGCTCTAAAGTGGTGGTGCACTGATGGGCTGCTGATCAGAGTAGTGCTGCTGAGAACCGCTACCGCCCGCGGTAGCGTGTGAAACCTGAAGTGCTGACTGAAAGGGCCTTTGAGGGTGGCCTATCTCATATGAATCCCTACTTCCAGATGAGGTACCACTGAACCTACATGAATGACGAGGACTCTTATCTGACCCCTGACCACCTCCTCGAGCGAGTGCCATCTCTACCCGGTGGGCCGCGTTGGCCGCCTCCTGAAAGGAAATATCACTGTACTTTCCATGGCCATCTGAAGACGGATCGACTTAAACAATCCATAAATGAATCTCCAGACCCTCTCTCGCAATGTAGGGAGTATCACAACTGCATGGCATTCTAAATCAATAAATCTAGTCTCATATTGTGTCTCTGTCATTGAGCCCTGCTGGAAGCGCTCAAACTGTCTACGAAGTGCCTCCCGCTGAGTGACCGGGAGAAACTTCTCCTAGAATAACTCCGCAAATTGATCACATGTCGATGCTGAAGACCTTACTGGTCTAGATAAGCAATAATATCTCCACCAAGTCTTGGCAGATCCTGCAAGCCTAAAGGTGCAGAAATCGACCCTGTTGGTCTCCATTATACCCATAGTCCTGAGGATCTCACGACAACTGAATAGAAAATCCTGGGGATCCTCCGATGAAGCACCGCTGAAAGTGGTGGCAAAAAGCTTGGAGAACCGATCAAGTCTCCACAAAGCATCCGAAGACATGGCCGCTCCATCTCCGTCCTGAGTTGTAATACCTGTCTAGGCTGCCACTGCGGGCTGAACCACTGGAATCTAAGTCCAGGGAGCTACCTGCTCCGGAGTACGCGTAGCATGAGTCTGAACCCCTCCTCCAGTCTGAGAAGTGACTGATGCTACTTGCAGCAAATCCACCCTAGTGACACTGTCCATATATCCTGCAAATTGAACTACAACATCCTAGAGATCCGGGGGAAACATAACCCCTCCTGGGACCTGAGCTGGGCCCTTTGGAGCCGTTGGGGCTGGAACCTCCTCATCAAAATTAATATGAGGCTCCACCTCTGGAACTGTTTCCTGGGGATGAGCTCTGCCCCTACCACGGCCATGGCCTCTACCCCTCGCGGGAGCTGCTGCTGGAGGCTCGGGCGGTTGCACAGTAGAAGAAGATGCACGTGTTCTCGCCATCTGCAAAAGAACAGAGTAGCAACAATCAATATTTGAGAAACAAAATCGCATGACAAGAATGAACAAAGTGAAATTTTCCTAACCATGTAGCCTTTTAGGGATAAATACAAACATCTTCTTACCGATCCCTCATACTCTACCGAGTTTGTCAGTGAGTTGTGAGACTCAATAACCTAGTGCACTGATACCAACTTGTCACGACTCGAATTTCCCACCATTGGGAGCCGTGATAGAACCTATTATCGAATCTAGGCAAGCCAACTATTTAGAGATTTCACAAAATTTTTTATTTAAAACAATATGATAAATTTAAATAAATACTTAAAATATGCGAAGACTTTTGACAAAAAGGATATCATAGTGCGGAAGTTATAAACATATATATTCCCAGTATCTGGTGTCACCACTCACGAACTACTAAGGAGTACTAAAAATATCAGTCTGAAAGAAAATACACCATAGTCAGTCTCGATACAAATAAACAAACAGAAATAATATAGATGAGACTTCGAGCCCGCGGACGTCAGCTAAGCTACCTAAGAATCTCTGGACTGAAGGTCGGCTCCCGGTCTAGAACTGCTACAGCGGTCCTTAAGTTGCTCCCTGATCTGTGCACAAAAAGGAACAGAAGTGTAGCTACAGCACAACCGACCCCGTGTGCTGGTAAGTGCCTGGCCTAACCCAGGCGAGGTAGGTGACGGGGCTAAATAGGACCTATCACAAATAACATGTACATATATGCAATAACAGGAGAATACACAAATCTATATAGTTAAAAGGGGAGGGAAACATGTTGTGGGGTACAACAGTTCAAATACAGAAATGAACTAACAAGGATGGAAAGATAACAACTGATAAAGAAATATAGGAAAGCTTAACACGCAGAACCATACACTCAGTTCACATTTCCGTTGCGGCGCGCAACCCGATTCTCAATATTTAATACCATTGTGGCGTGCAACCCGATCCACAGTATTTATTACCGTTGCGGCATGAAACTCCATCCTCAACATTTAATATCGTTGCAGCGTGCAACCCGATCCTTGAAAGTTAATCTGTTGCGGCGTGCAACCCGATCCTCAACATTTTATATCGTTGCGGCGTGCAATTCCATCCTCGACAATTAATCCGTTGCGGAGTGAAACCCGATCCTTAATATTTATTACCAACAAAACTCACTCAACATCATTCGAAACTCAAGTGCAAGGGGAGTAACATCAAAATACAAGAGTCTCGACGAGGGAATATAACTAACAGCTCAATTATCCCGGCAAGGGTGGGTTTATTTATACCAAAATCCCTGCAAGGGAAATAATCACAATACTCCCACTTCTAAAACTTAACTACCAACAACTCTAAATCGAGCAAATGCTCTAAATATATTTACAAGTCTCTATTTGTCCTCAACCGATAATATCATGTGAACTCAATCGAATTAAGCAACAGTCATGCCATATTATTCGAATTGAAGCAATTTATGACCCATGGTCATGCTAGACTTGGGCGCATAGGTAACCGTCACCATACCTATATACCGACTTCACATAGCACATAGCAAATAATGTCCTAGTCCTATTCCCTCAAATCAAAGTTAGATCAAACACTTACCTCAAAAGCTCCAAACTCAACTCACACCAATAGGATAGTTTCATCCCTCGAGTTCTCCACCAAACCGCTCGAATCTAGTCACAAATTACTCAAATGTATCAACAAATGCTAGTTAAATCAATTTGAATGCATGAGAATGAACTTCCCAAAGCTTTGCCCAAAAGTTCCCAAAAACGTCCTCGGGCCCACGTGGGCAAAACCTGAGGTTTGAACCAAAACCGTGTTACCCATTCCTCTATGATTTCATATCTATATTTTATTTTGAAATCAGACCTCAAATTGAAGTCCAAATCCCCAATTTTAAGAAAACCTAGGTTCTACCTCAAATCCCAATTTTTGCCCATGGAAAACCTTGATTTTGAGATGAAAACATGATAAAAGATGTTAAAGATTTAAGAAATTGAGTAAAAGTTTACTTACAAATTATTTGGGAAGGAAAGAGATCGTGAGAAATCGCTAATGGGTGTTTAGGTTATGAAAATATGACAAATGAGCTTTGACATCGTTTAAGTATGAAATATGCAGGTGCAGGTATCACATTTGTGAAACTGGGTTCGCAATTACGAACCCAGCAGACATGGGAATTGCGAGATAATGGTTCGCATTTGCGAACCCATGCGGGAAAGGCAGACTTCGCATTTGCGAAGTGGGTGTTCGCATTTGCGAACCCAGCGCCAAAGGTTGGGGGATCACATTTGCAATGAAGTCTTTGCATTTGCTAAGACTGGGCTTAAGGTGGGGAGGCATCGCAAATGCGATGAAATTCTTCGCTTGTGCGAAGATAGCAGCCCAGGGGTTATTTCGCAATTGCGAGCACTGGCTTTGCATTTGCGAAGCCGGCAGAACTGAAGCACACCAGATCTTTCAACAATGTTAAATGCAATCTGATGCCGATCCAAACTCTCCCAAGCCCTCGGGGCTCCAAACCTATCATGCACACATCTTCAAAAACATCCTACGGACATACACGCGCGATCAAATCACCACAATAACATTATAAACATAGAATCAAACCTCAAACTCATGAATTTTTCTTCTAAGTTTCATAAACTTTCAAACTTGGAACAAATAGTCTAAAACACGTCATACGACGTTCGTTTTCAACCAAACTTTACAGAAAGCGCTTATCGCTCATTTAAGACCTTTACAGGGTGTCGGAACCAAAATACGAGCCTGATACCTATATTTTCTAGCTCATTTTTATTTCAATTTTTCATATCATTTTTAGATAAACAATTTCTTTAAAAAAATCTATACTTGGGCCTAGGACCTCGGATTTCAATTCCAAGAATATCGCTCGGGTCCCATATTTTCCTACGGACCCTCCGGGAGCGTCATATCACCGGTCCAGGTCCGTTTACCCAAAATATTGACCAAAGTTAACTATATCAAAATTATTATCAAAATTCATAGTGTTTAACACAAAATTCATATATTTGCACGTAAATATTTTCTGGCTTCGCGCCCGGACTACACACACAAATCGAGGCAACCAAATAAGAGGTTTTCAAGGTCTCAAAAGTACAAAAAAGGGAAAATATTTGTGATGACCATCTGAGTCGTCACAACTAGGGTGGTTGGGAAAGCTGTTATAAGCAAGTAGACATGGGGAGTATGGAGGATCTTCTGGCATTGTGTTTGTTGTTTGGTTAAGGACAGAGTCCAGGAAGCTAGGAGGTGGCAGGGGTGGTGCTTTCCCAGTCATCCATGCCCAAGACATGTCTGCCACATACTGTCTCAACATTTTTACCCGTTCTACCAACTCGTTGTCCTGTTCAACCAGGGGTTTTCGGGCATCGGTATCAACCCACTCATTTCTGTTATTCCCTGCCATTGTCTTTTACCTTTGTGTTGCAGGAAAAGTTACTGTAAAATCATAAACCAACCACCTTTCTGTAATGACATGCCAAAATAAAACCATCATGTTAGCATTAGGGCATTTGACACATTAGTAATCGCACATTTGAGGAATGAATGCACCTAAGCAGTTGACAATTTCTATTATGCATTTGCTCGACTGGTCGCGTCATCCCAGCCTTTTCCTCAATTTTCAACGGCAAAATTTCTCTCTTTCTTTTGTTTCTTTTTTCTTTTCTTTTTCCTCATTTTCATTTTTCTTATTATATCCCTTTCTTGTTTTTCCGCTCTTTTCTTTTCTCTTTTCTTCCTTTATTTTTTTCTTCTCTTATCTCTTTTCTTTTCCTTTTTTTCTTTCTTTTTTTCTCATTTCATTCTTGCCTTTTATTCCTTTCTTTTTCTTGTTTTTCCGCTCTTTTCTTTTCGCTTTTTGTTTTTGCCTTATTTTCTTTCTTCTCTCTTTTCCTTGTCTTTCAGCTCTTTTCGTTTTCTCTCTCTTTTTTTATTTCGTTATGGTCGAATCCTACGGAGATTGCCTACGTATCATGACCCCGTATGAATCAGACCAAGCATAGTTCTTGCAAATAAATGCGAAAAATAAAGAAACCATTTTTGGGGAATTTTCAATTTTCATTAATAGAAATATTCTATTACAAAACTAGATACATTTTTTTGAAAGTAATAAAACAGACGCGAATATCAAACGACCCACATGCTCTAATCAAAAGAATTTTAAACCAAAGCTGACGACGGATTCCTTCCCTATTTGCCAATTTGAGCTGAATGGCTGTTTTCGCAAATGTGGCCCCTTCCCAATTTCACATGAATTTTGAGGCCGGGGAGGATTATTTCATCACATTTCACAAAGTTGTCCATTCTTGTATGAAAATGGCCTTTCCACAACTAAAAGATACTCTAGGGCTATTTCGGCAAGAACAGTTTAAGACGCCGGCGAAGCTGGATCGGCTTATTTTGACAAAAATTCAAACGGTATTCACTTGACCAATGACTCTTTTTCTTGTTTTTCAAATTAAAATAAAAGACCTAGTTTTGCAAACACGGCCTTTCAGCATCTCGGGGACGAAGATTTTAAGGTTGCATTAGCTAACCGGCCAAAATCGTTATAAAATGACCAAAGGTAGCTGTTCTTGAACAAACAGCCTTTCGACATGCCATTCGGGAGCATTCAGCTATATTAAACAAAAGTGGTATCACCTGACTTATTTATGACGAAAATTAAATTTAGACATTTTTGGCTATTTTTGCAAAGGGGGGGTTGGACCCGATGAGGGTTG
This sequence comes from Nicotiana benthamiana, assembly GCA_034376525.1. NCBI lineage: Eukaryota > Viridiplantae > Streptophyta > Magnoliopsida > Solanales > Solanaceae > Nicotiana > Nicotiana benthamiana. The sequence goes on along the minus strand of CM067334.1, from coordinate 121,898,355 downwards.
CCTACGTATCTCATATCCGATGAGAATCAAACCTGCGTAGTTCGGGCCAATAAAACTAACTATTTTTTAAAACGAGACTCTTTTTCATTGACAAATACAATATTTCGGAAAACAATATTCTTTTTTATTTTCGTTTTCAACAAACTATTTGAAAATAAAACTCTTTAGTTTCTTTTTCTTTTTCTTGACCAACAAACCATTTTTTGAAAATAAATTTTCTTTTCCCTTTTTTTTTTATTTTTCTCAAAAATTCAGCAGAGTTTCGACATTATTTTAACATTGGGTATTTTTCTAAAATAGATAATTAACTCTCTACACTGCTATTACCGGCATGAAGTCACGTTATTCTAGGTTCAAAACCTGGGTATAGGTCCTAGACTGTGTACCCGAGCGGACATCTCAAGTCGAGGAGAGGGCAACATACTAGCAACCAAAAGGCCATCCGTCTTAGTAACTTGTCTGGCCTCTTTCTTATTTCAGGGCATTACACTAACAGAATAGGGAGTCTCAACCAATAAGCACATCCTCGGAGGTGAGAAGATAAGGGTTCGGCACAGCTTATACACAATTCAGATAATATCAAAGCGGTAAATATTTAGCACATATAGCATGAAACATGGAGGAAAATCAGATATAGCCAAATACAATAATTATTCTAAGCTCGAATTCTTAGACCCTGAACCGAAGTTCTGGGTTTGTGTCTCCAGCAACGTCGCCAGAGCTGTCATACCTCCTTTTTTACTACGCCTGCAAAGGCATAACAGATTTTTTCCAATTAAAGGACAATCGGGACCGGATTTATTATTATTATTATTATTATTCAAAGTCGCCACTTGGGAGATTAATGGTGTCCCAAGTCACCGGTTGAATCTCGAACGAGGAAAATATGACTTTGCTAATAGTCCGCGAACCAGATATCTGAGTAAGGAATTCTGTTAACCCGGGAGAAGGTATTAGGCTTTCCCGGGTTTCGTGGTAGTTGCACGGTCGCTCAACTGTCATATTTGGATTTATCTAATTTTAAAATATGTTTTAGCTTATGTGCATTTTTAATTCTGAACCGCTTTTATTACTATTATTATTATTATTAATATTATTCTTTATATGAGAATTGCAACGTCGTAAAAACGCGTCTCGAACCACGTCACATCAATGCACCTGTTGTTGCCGACACATTTGACTTTGTTGAGATTTGAATTTAGGCTGCATAAATGCGCACCCGAGTTTAGGAAGGTAAATTATTAAAAGCGCGCCTAAAGCGTCTAACGCGTTATTATCTTTTGGGAGGGCCGTGAAATTCACTTTACGGCCCATCCCGGATTCTAAGTATTTTAATAAAGCATTGAATAAGGGCCCCGCAATTTGTGTTTTATTTGACGAGGCTCTCCTCATTAATTTTTATTTAAAGGCCAATCCTAAAGTGAACTATATTTTTATTTTCATTTGTCTCTAAAAATGAAGAAAAGGTCTTAATTAATTTAACAAGTTCATGTATCCTTACTACGATTTCCAAATAAGGATTGAATTCACAGTCCAAAACTTCATTGGGGCTTCAGCATTTGGGCCTTAATATTGAACCTACGCCATGAGAAACAGGCCCAAACTTTATCAAACCAGCAGGCTATCCAATTCAGTTCTTCAAACGAATCCAAATTACTCCCAGTATCCTAATACAATTTGTATGTACTGGAGAATCTTACAAGTGCGTCAGTGAGTCAAGTAGTGGTTTTGTTTTTGTTTGTTTTTATATTTATTTCATTTAACCAATTAGAATGCATTCTTAATAGTGACAATTGACATGGAGAACTATTAACGGAAATTGCACATGCATAAAAATTTTAACTAACAACTTGTTTACAGCTAATTTCATGATAACCATAAGGTAGCACCGAAATCCAGATTTAATTGAAAGTTCATGCTCATTTGTTTAACTAATGCTCAACTTAACACACCAGAACTGAAAGAATTATACAGACATGATTCACATAGCTCACTACTTGAAGTTAACAGTTCGAAACTCAGTCACTATACAAATGAATATCACATTTAAACAACAAACTAAACTCGCTACAGTCCATACCCTCGTAAATTAACAGTCCATGGAGATTTAAAACAATCCTAGTTTAAGTACAACATCCAAAACAGTAGAGATTGATCATAATTAGACAATTTCTCTTCATTAGAGTTTGAACAAACTAAAACTACATGAATACACACTATTTGTTTAACAATGAATACGTGAGCATAGATCTGAACATCAATTCATTCCGATCCAATTCGTGGTTACATCAGCGGTAAATTCGAGTGTGTACCTAGAGATTGAAATATAATAAGAAAAGGAGAGGTCAGCAACCAGGAACAAATAAGAGTATCACAGCAGCAACAAATAGGATCCAAATCAGCTGGGAGATCAGTTTCAACCCATAAACACACGTATACAACAACCCAGAAAATAGTAGAAAGCCAACAGAAATAATAAACAACCAAAATTGACCCAATTGAACTCGATTTAATCCAGAACTGGACCCAATGGATCTCAGGATAACTTCAGAAAATTGAAATAAAGCTATAAGACCAAAAGCAAACATTGAAACTCGAAATTGAACGAAAAGTTCAATGGAACAGTATTTTATGTTGATTTTTTTACTGCATTTTTGTTTTCTTTTTTGATTTTTATTTTAACATTAGATTTCAGATTTGAATTCTTAGATCAGAAACTTGAAGAGGGATTTTCTGGGGGGGGGGGGGGGGGGGGTAAGATTTTTAGGCTTCAAACTTATTGTTCAAGGGAAAGGGCATACCCTTTTATAGGCAAGGGTGAGGGTACCCCCCTTAATTTCTGTTTACACTTTACTCCTTATTTATTTTCATCTTTGGTCCTTTATTCCCTGACTTGTTACCCAAGTTACTCCCTTAGTTTACTAAAAATCTGATTTGAAACTTATCTAGAATGTTCTAGTAGCTTCCAATTCAGTTTTTTAAAGATTCCCTTACCCCCATATACCTAAACTACCCCTGATCTAATCTGAAACTCTAACCAAATTAACCTAATCCTTCACCATAACAACAGTTAATTATTCAATAGAACTAAGATTCAACTCAATCCAAACAGTTCCTAAAGTTAAGCTAAATACCAGTCTAATTACCAATAAAAAATCGAACTAAACCAACTAAAAATTGCAACAAACACACAAATTAAACCTAAGGTAAAACAGGATTGCTTGATCTTTAAGAAGAACCATTCGGATGAGAAAATACCTTGATTATTGAAACGAAAAAGAAAACTTAAACCCAAAACCTATAATCACGGACTATGGATTAATCATTGAATGATTTAAACAAATTCATTCCATCATTTATTGGAACAAAACAAATCAGTAAAGAAGAAATTAAACAATTACTAATACAACTCGACTTAAGCTATGATGAAGAGAAAACAGCAAGAGACTCTTACTTGTAATACTCTAAGACTTCAACAGCTCTGAACCTGAACTTCGATGGCCTTGAGTGAGACTTGAGGTATGCTAATGGCAGATTGGGAATGAGGGAGGTGCAGATAACATGTATTTGTGACTTTAACTTGTTTGGTGAACTTTAGGGTTTAGGACCGGGATTTGATCCGGGATTCGAGCAATTTGAAGGATATTTGAAAACAGAGAGTGGATCTGTGATATAGGGGGAAAGGTAAACACCTGGTGTAAATTTGGTAACGATTGGGGACAGCACCGCCGTGGGCGACGGTGATGGTAGTAACAAAATCGCATATTCGAAAAGGTCTGGTATTATTTGAGCCATAGTAATGTGGGGCTTAGAAAGATGAGTTCACGGAAAATCTGTGGTGTAAATTTCAGGTCATATGGAGACTTGCCGCCGGCGGCGGACGGCGGTGAGGGTACTCTGAGGTTTGTGAGAAAGATGAGACGGGGGGTTAGGGAAATCCGACACTTTTATATTTAATACACACACACTTAAGAACCGTCCGATTAATTACATCGACAGCTCAGATTGAACTGTCCCTTAAATGGGGTCGTTTAGGGAGATCTGGGACTAGGTAATTTCTATAAGAAAGGAACTGATGTATACATAGGGAAAGGTATGAGATTAAATTAGGTTGAACGGAGTTGTTTTTGTCTGGACCTGGGCAATTTTGGCCCAAATCTTTTACCTTATCAAGACCATTCTTTTTAACTATTTTTTATTTTATTCCTTTTATTTCTTTTACTGTTTTTATTTATTTTCTTTTTATTTTGTATTTTTCTATTAGTTTTTTATTTTAATAAAATGCTAAACACAAATTAACACTAAAAATTAGATTTTCTAATTCCCTATTCACTAATTTCTAATTAAAATGCAAACTAAGACATATTTAAACTAAAAATGCAAAAAGGGCCATATTTGGTATTTTATTTTTTTGTAAAATAACCTAGTTGTTAATTAATCTTAAAAGGTGAAATAAAACCCTAAATCCTAGTGCCAAGTATTTTTTTTGTATTTTTCATATGAATAAAAATGCACAAGTAAAATGCAAACAATTAACAGAAAATAACACAAAATTCATAAAATTGCAAAATAATGAAAGGAATCATTTTGTTTGAATTTTTGGGAATAATTCATATATAGGGCAAAAATCACGTGCTCACACTCGAGAGAAGGCAAACTGTGAACTAATTGGGACAGGCCATATAAAATCACGGCAGCAACAAGCAGAGGAGCATTTCAACTACAAACAATGGAGGGAAAACTACTAAAAACAGTTGGAACGTTGCTACTTCAAGTACTTCAACTTCTGAAAATGAATGCCCCTCAAGTAGATCACTTTTTTCCTCACCTGGGTTTTATCCCAATTGGGTTTTCTCGGGGAGGTTTTTAACGAGGTGACGAAGAAGACATCTCAAAGTTCAAACGTAGTTTATCGTTACACCTCTAACTTCTTCTCCAGACCGAATGATTAGGGACTAGGTATACTAGAACTTCTCCAGTATGTATATGGAACAAACAGAAACATGTAATACTCTCCAATGAATGAAATAAAGCTGCATATTTGCAGATCTCCACCAAAGTCGTTCTACACTTTACATTCGACCTCGCTCAAATTACATTACATTCTACCTCGCTCGAATTACTTCACATTCGACCTCGCTCGAATTACTTTACATTTGACCTCGCTTGAATTACTTTACATTCGATATCGCTCGAATTACTTTATGATCTATGATCAACTATGCAAAATCACTTCAGGCAAGTAGACGAAAAAGTCAGGAACTTCACCGCATAGCAAATAAAAAGATAACAAAAACTCAATTATTCCATTTCAACTGTTCAAACTACATTTTACAAAGTGGTTCGAAACGCCCTCACAAAAATAGCAAAACAAAACAAAAAACAACTAATTATGACTACTTTATGCCACGGATCCCCATCAGCATACTCGTCATTGTACCAAGAATCAGAGGCAAGCCTGACCGCATCATCATCAGCAAGATTCATGGGTCGCACGTGCTTTAACACAGACACCCTCGAGTTCCAGTATAGAAACTTTCCCATCGGCCTTCAGGGAATTGTACACATCAAGTTGATCCTCAGCATGAACCCACATCTCATACAATTCTCGTGGCACAACGGGGTCGGCTGGAGTATATGATGTAGATGACTCTGACTACCGTCACACTTCCTTAGCCTTCAAAGCAACAACCTGCTTGTTCAATCCGGACAACTCCGCCTCCAAATCTTGGATTCGCTCTTCTAACCTCGCTACCTTGAGCGGTGATGTATCCATATCATTATCCCACTCGCACCTACAAATGCGGAAGGCATCATCTAAGGCCATTGCATTAGATATGGCGACCCTTCTGCCTTTCTCGACACGAGTAAATTCCTCAACCTTAATGCTCAACTTGCCTTAGATCGATATCCTCCGCTTCCCACCTCCCAAGCTTATCAGATAAGGAGGACACCCATGCTTGAAGGTCGGCATTCTCAGCCATCACCCCCTTGCTCACCTTAATCGCATCTTCCTTAGTCTTAAGAGCCATCTCAAGCTTGTTGCACCGACCGATGGCTTTCATTAGCTCATCGTCCCGCTCCTTTAGCTCCTCAAGTTTCCTCATCAACTCATCCTCATTTTGTTTAAGCCCATCACAAAATATCTAAAACTCACTATCTTGGTTAAAGATGTCGGCCAACATTCGGTGCTCGATACGGTACTCTTTGTACTTAGAGGCCACCTTCTTAAAAAATGCCGTCCTCTGCTCCTCCCACCAGTCACGCTTGATCCCCACGATGAGAGAATAACATGCAAAAAAAAAAGTCAGAATAGGCAGATTACGCATGCAAAACAAATCCTAACATTAAAAAGTACAAACTCGCAAAGTTATGCCAGAAATACTGAGCGACAACTTTGTATCGCTCATCACCTGTAGTGTCGTGTTCTCAGAAATTTCTCACAAGGGAGCAAAAGACAGAACCGCTTGTTCAGAATTAGCCAAAAGTTCATAACCCACAAGAATGATTACGTGTCGGTTAGGACTCTCTGCCCTCACCTCCACGTGAGTATTTCTATAAGAATGTCTGTATCTCTTTAGGATCGATGTCCGAGCTAGAGCCATCGTCCCATACAGGTAATTCCCTATCCCTCTCTGCTGCCAATGATGCACTACCTTTTCTGGTCTGTACAAGCTCCTCATCATCATGCACCCTCTCAGCCCTAGAGTGCCTCCCCTCCGCAACAGTATCTGTCAAAAACATGGCCCGTACGTCTGCTATACGTGCAGAAACCACTTTTGGAATAGTGAGTTTCTCCGATTCAATATTAGTGATGAAGGCCTTCTCGAGTTCCATCCTTCACCTTTTCCTAGATGGCGGCTCTTCTCTATTGGAAGAATTATCTACAAGATGATAGACAGGTCGGGAAGAGATCTCATTCCGCATAATAGTCTGAGGGGCGGAATCCCTCATCGACGGAGTTTGAGCATGAACTCTACAAACGGATTTGGCCAAAGTAAACTGCATCCCAGCCGATGAAACAGCATGGAGAAATCCCGGCACTGGAGCCTTCTTCTTAGAGACTCGTTGACCTAGCATGAAAATAAGATCGGGTCAACAAATAACGTTGAACGACAGAAGGATGAATCAAAATAATACTTACTTGATGGGACCTGGGGCCCAAAATGCTTGTAAAACGTTGCCCAGTCGCGAATCCCCACCATGTGAGGCAACACATGAGTCGCCCAATCTTTAATATCGAATATAGGAGAGGGTGCAGGCATTTTAGCTGACGAACGAAGAAGCCACTAGTGAGGTAAAAATGAAAGAACGACAGAAAACAACAAGTGCATAGTAGAAACATTTACGATTGCGATTCCACTGCTCAGGAAACCCAGTCGGGTCCATCACCAAGTGCTCGATCTTAATAAAGAAATATTTGTGCCAAAACTTTCGATTCGTACTATCATCCATTCCGACCACCAACTCTATGGTCCCACAATGTCGCATGTGTATCATGGTACCTCTATAAAAGTTAGGCATAAATAAGATCAGTAAGTGACGAGTATTAACCGCACAACCAGCCAACTTCGTGTACTTCCTGAATATCAAGAAAGCTTTATACAAGTAAGGAGAAAGTTGCCCCGGGCAGAAGCTGTAAAACCTGTAAAATTCCTCATCTAGAAGGATGAAGAGTATAATCAATCAAGAACGGGTAGACATTGAAGGCGCAATAACCGGGTCGATGGACCTCCACGATGTCGCCACCGGCTAGAATTATCTTAACATGGGGAGGGATGCGGTACTTGGACCGAAGCTCGGCTATAAGATATGGTCCAGGCTTAGAGAGTACATGACCAGGGGAAGGAGCAGGCTCCTTTGGAAATTCGTTTCTAGCTAAAGGATTTCTAGGAACTACCTCATCTGCGGTAGGAAATCTATCATCCTCTTCAACCACGAATTGCTCATCGCCGAGAGGATCAGCCACCTATAGTGTGGCATCAGAAACGTCATCATGAATATGGGATGATTGTGACATATTTGGACAGTAACGTACGCTACCAAGCCCAAAAAAGAATATAATTGTTGGGTAAGAAGGAAGAAATGAAATCGGAGTAGCGTAATTTAGTATAGATATTATGGAAGAAGATGGAAGAACAATAGTCTTCATGCAAAGTAGATGATGGTAGAAACTTCTGAAAAATTAAGCCTCCATCTATTTATAAGGTGGCTGGCACCAAAATCAAATCAGCAAACCGACACTAGCACTAAAACCGAAATGACAAAAGCACAGCTTCTGGCGCTGCCTCAAGAAAATGTGTAATGATGATGTGCGTGGCTGTGACGTTACCCCATGCTAGTCACACCAATCGTTGCTTTGCTAGTTACGCCCCCTCTCCTTAACCTCGGTTGCTTCAACCTAATCTTTACGACCAAATTTCTCCTTAAACAAATGATGATCAAGTCCGCTTCTCGAGGACGTGCAAGATCACAACCCCAACAAATAGAGGTACTAATTGTATTGGTAAAAATTCGGCAACTCGGTAAATGAAAATAAGTCGTGCCAAGAATGGAGTCGGCCACAACATTATAACGAAGGGGTCGCTTTCATAAGGGTCACTGCCGAAGACGAGTAACCGAGGTTGCAATTGTAACAGTAGCACTGGCTTAGACAAGGGCACTAGGAATATTCCCTTGGATATTCCTTATATTGTACTTTTTAGGGTTTCTTGGGAATATCTCTTATAAGTAGTAAGAGATAGAGAGCAAAAAGAATATGGACTTTTCGATAAGAACACATTGTAAAGGTTGACTAAAGAGAATAAACAAAAGTTGTCTTGTTCACCGAATACACTATTCAAGCACACGTTGTTCAATCTTTATTCACAAGATCCAAAGATTCCATATCCACCTTCACTTCTCATCCTGCCACGTTACTGACAGGAGGAAGAAAGGAACATCCCAATCATACAATAATTGGATGGTACATCCTTTCTTATTATACTTATCGCCATTATCTACATTTATTACATGTTCATGTTATTATATTTGTGGCCAATCATTGATTACTAAATCCGTTATTTAATGCTCTTGAACATTGTTCATTTTGCGAATATCTTGTTATATTTGGTCTAGAATTTATTAAATTCAACAAAGATTCACTCTTTAATTCATCATTAATTGGTTTAACTAAAAGGTTTAATATTTTTTTGGTCAAACATTAACTGAACAGGATGGGTTGGAATGTTACAGGCAATGCTTTTTATTTTTCATTTTAGGGGTTAGGCTAAAAGGTTTATAATTTTCTAACTGTTTAGCATGCAAAATAGGCACAGCTTTTGCAGGACAAGGTTTACTCCCTGTGCAGTAATAGAGTTTGACGTTGAAGTTGAGTTGTTAATTATTTTGCTCCTAAACTAGAAGTATGTTTATGTGTGTTTCTAGTCCACCATTTGTTCCAATTTTATGCTGTCTTCTTCTACTACTTATTTATCCCAAAGTGGGTTATTCCCAGAAAAGCACTTCAAAAAAGAGATGAATATTCAAATGGTCATGACCTTTGAAATTTTGGTTCTACCCTACCTAAAAATATATCGTCATCTAATCTTGCTTGCATGAGTTAGTTGTCATTTGTCCAAATGGTAGGTCAATACTTAATAATCAAGATAAGAGACAGTAATGGATAGTTGCAGGTCCACGTACAATACGTATTAATATTTTAAATGATTTTGTGATTATATATTTGGTGAATCAAAAGTGGTGAGTGTGAATGTGTTGGATAAATTAATCTACAATTAAACTTGTGGTTGCATCTAACTATGAAAATGTGATGCATATTGCAAATTCATTTTTTCTTTTTGTTATGCTTCAACTTGATTATTTTAAGCGATTATATCAAAATTATTTCATGTCGATTATTGGGAAATACAAAAATATTGAGTAAGAGGTGCATATTTTTAGATTAATTGCCGGTACACATCATTTAGACCAAATCCTAGTTCTAACTTTCTGCTGAATGAGAAGCAATTATATTTCTTCCAGTTGAGTTCAATTTATTGCAATCAGTACAAATTATTGTCCAAAATGATCACCTATTAGTCTAGAGTCTACAACAACAACAACCCAGTATAATCCCACTTAGTAGGGTCTGGGGAGGGTAGTGTGTATGCAGACCTTACCCCTACCTTGGGTAGAGAGGCTGTTTCCAAATAGACCCCCGGTATCCTTCCCTCCAAAAACTTCCCACCTTTCTCTTGGGGAGACTCGAACTCACAACCTCACGGTTGGAGTCTAGAGTCTAGACTAGACAAAAAAAAAAGAGCTTTTGCCTGAACCCAGTTTTCAGCTTTCACAAGCAACTAAGTTCTAAACCAAATGCAGAATTTAAGCAAATTCGTCCGAAACCATACATACGTCTCTAGCTCCGCCTCGCACTGAGATATATATTAATTTAAAAGGAAGATGTATTAACGAATACATAGATAGGTCAATGATCAAAATAATCCAAAACCATGAATGCCTGTCAGTCCAAAACAATCCAATCTACACACAACACAACATTTCACATTCTTGTCTATGGTTTACAGGGCTCCAATTGTGACCAAAAAAACCAATCAGAGCCAAACTCCCAAACAGCCAAACTCATATTTACCTCCATATATTATCTGCAAAATATGCCCTAATACTATGTACTAATAAGATGTATAAAGATCCAAACCAAATGAATAAAGAACAGAAGAAGCCACCCCTACATATGGGCCTGGACAGGATAGCTTATTTGGGCCTTCAATCAGCCCAACTTTTGCTTCTCTCGCAATGAATTCATCTTCTCCAACTTCCACTCATCTCGGAGCCTAGCAATGAAAGTATCAGCTTTCATATTCACATCTGGGCTCGGGCAAAAAACCGCCGTCCCTGTTGAATTTCCGCTGCCCATTGCCTCCGACGATGATTTGGACGATAAAACGTCGACGTTTACCTCTATGTCTTCTAGCTCCGGCGAGCTGCAACGGGAGCTGTGTGCGCTCCGTATCCGAACGAAATCGCCGGCTGGAATGAACTTCACCTTCGGCATATTGAACGGCGGTGGAGGAGGTGGAGGTGGCATCGGTATCAACGGTGATTGCGAACCACTGTTCAAGTTTTCGTCGTAGTAGCTGGTTGCTGTTTTTGTTGGCAACGGAGGTTTGCTAACAGCGGCTGGACATCGATGTGAAGGCTCTGGTAATTCAGCGGCAGAGCGTGTAAAAGTCTTCTGCCTTGATGACATGCGTGTTGTTTGAGGCGGAGGTGGAGGAGGAGGTGGCGTAGGAGACGACCTTGTAGATTTGAATGCCCTTCTTTTGTTTCCGTTTTTGAACAAATTGTTGAGAAATGAAGGTGGAGGCGGTGGCGGAGGAGGCGGTGGCAGATGATTTGACGACGGTGGTTGAAATCGTTTACTCTTAGTGCCTGTTTTGAACAAATTGTTGAAAATTGAATTTGGAGGTGGCGGTGGTGGAGTTGGTGGTGTGGTGGAAGGAACAGAATGTACACGTTTGCTTTTACTACTCGTTTTGAATAGATTCTGGAAAACCTTAGCTGGAGGAGGAGGAGGTGGTGGCGGCGGGGGTGGAGGTGGCGCTTGTGGTGGCATGACTGACTTTGTCGATGATGAAAACTCAGAGCCGCTCTCTTCAATATTTCTCCTCTTTGTTCTCTTCTTTCCCTTTCTTTGATTATACAAGGACGCTATAGATGATGCTATTTCCTTTGCTGCACCGCTCTTTTTCCGTTGAAGTTTTTGCTCTGGCGGTAATATCCTCGTTGGTGGTGCTGCTGGCGGTGGTGGAGGCGGAGGGGGCTGTGCTCGATTTTCAACCTTGTCCTTGTGCGGAACACTATGAAACGATCTTCGCTGTTTTAAATTCGCCTGCGGCCGCGCGTGTGATGTAATCGGAGGTGGAGAAGAACGAGTATCAACTGTATCAACAGGAATTACTGTAACATGTGACTCCTCTTGCTGCTTCTCTATCCGCCGTGCAGGACGAAGATCATTTTGTACATGGAGACGATCATATTCCCCCGCCGTCGAACGGTGAAAATTCACTCCAAAATCATCCATAAACCGGAACTGGTTATCGCCGGTTTCCCATTCGGGCACTTGTCTCAAATCAGGATACGACCTACTGCTCCTCCGTAACCGGTTAACACCAGTACTTTCCGGTAACCCAACATAAGCTTTTCGATCACTGTACTCATACCATTGACCACTCGAAGAAACATTTGCGATATTTCTGTTTCGTTGTTCAACGGAGACACTGCCGTCAGGTGCTGAAGCGTCGTCGTTTTTACGAGCGAAAACCCCACAAATCATGGCAAATATTACAATCAAGATGATAAACGAGTCCCAGCCTTTTTTCACTGAATTGGGCCGAAGAAGTTGTGAAGTATGCGAAAGAAAAGGAGGTATCAAAAAGAATAAGATAAGCAGTGTTAGGATCGGTAGAAGCAGAATGAGCAACACGGGGTTGATGATTGGAGACGGTGGTCCACGGCGTCGTTGATGTAGGAGAACCGTGGAGGAGGGTTGGGACCAGAAAGGTGGAGGGTCTCCATCTTGTTCCATATTTGAGTATTATTATGAGTGTTTATGGTTTCGCTTTAAGGTGGAGAAAGACTTTATTAAAAGGCTTATGAGACAGGTAATGGAAAATGTTTAATGAAAGAAACGTATATGCATTATATTTCTGCACATTTTAATATGTATTGATGTTCTTGGGGCTTACGGTTGAATATTATATAGGATATTCCATCTTTAAAATAGTCTTCTTCATTTCTTATTTTTTTTTGGGTTTCTCGATGTCCGGTACTCGCATATTGGAGTCCGATTATATTTGGATTCACGCTGTATCGGGCCCCATTCGAAAGGAAGCACTCCCTACCAAGAATTTTTTCATGTTAGGGCTCGAACTCGAAATACTTAATTAAGCGAAGAGTAGTCTCATCGAGTGCACCACATCTTTGATGGTTAGTCTTCACCTTCACTAGCTCGGCTTTGGATAACTGATAATGTCCATCTCAGTGAAAAAGTATTAGGCATGTGCCTAATAAAAGTTTCTTTGGTTTGTTAGCCAATCTTGTTGACTTGGTTTGGTTAGGTAGCCAACTTTGTTGAATTAGTTTGGTTTGGTAGCCAACCTTATTGAATTGTGAAAAGTGTGTGTAAATTGTCAAATATTGTATGCTTTAGAGAGTGAAGCTTTGGCTATAAAAGGAGAGCTTCAACTCTCATTTTCACACACCAACAAAGAGAGAAAGAAAGAGTGATGTTTCACAGACAAGGTATAAGAAAATAGTCTGTGAGAAAAATATAGAATGAGCAATATTGTAGTGAGGTGGGAATATCAAAAGAGGGTTATTTCTTTTGAGTGTTGTCTTTGGAGTATTTTACTAGGACCTACAAAATGTGAAATTCCTTACTATAGTAATATCAGATGCTTCTCTCGGGGCCGTGATTTTTTTCCTTATTCAAAAGGGTTTTTCACGTAAAAATTTCGGTGTTGTTGTTACTTTTTTATTCTTGTTAATTACTGTATCTCGGTGCTACATTATTATTTCTTTTTTATTACCGTGAATATTATTTCTGTGGGAGGTTTATTTCCAACAACTGGTATCAAAGGACATGTTCGTCCCGTTCACTGGAATAATATTCACTGTTGGTAGTACTATACTCGGTGAAAATAAAAATATCCGGAGTAAAGTACGAGGTAGCTAAATTCAACGGAGATAATAGTTTCTCAACATGGCAAAGAAGGATGAGGGATCTACTCATCTAACAAGGATTACACAAGGTATTAGATGCTGATGCCAAAAAGCCTGATACCATGAAAGTTGAGGATTGGGCTGACTTGGATGAAAGAGCTGTTAGTGCAATCAGGTTGCACTTATCGGATGATGTGGTAAATAGCATCATTGATGAAGACACTGCACGTGGAATTTTGACAAGGTTAAAAGCTTATACATGTCCAAAACACTGACAAATAAATTGTACCCTAAGAAGCAGTTATACGCCATACACATAGGTAAATGTATGAATTTTTTGTCATATTTAAATGTATTTAACGGACTAATCACAAAACTTGGCAATCTCAGAGTGAAAATCGAGGAAGAAGATAAAGCCATCTTGCTGTAGAACTCGTTGCCATCTCCGTACAATAATTTGGCAACAACCATCCTGCACGGTAAGACTTCTATTGAGTTGAAAGATGTTACATCAGCTCTTTTACTCAATGAGAAGATGAGAAAGAATCCTCAAAATCAAGGACAAGCTATCATCACAGAAGGTAGAGACAGGATTTATCAAAGGACTTCGAACAACTATGGTAGATCCGGAGCTCGTGGGAAGTCAAAGAACCGATCCAAATCAAGAGCCAGAAATTGCTACAACTGTGATCAACTAGGTCACTTCAAAAGAGATTTCCCAAATCCGAGGAAGGGCAAAGGTGAAACCAGTGTCCAGAAAAATAACGACAACACAGCCGTCATGGTACAAAATAATGATAATGTTGTCCTCTTTATAAATGAGGAAGATGAATGCATGCACTTGTTAAGTCCAGAGTCGGAATGGGTGGTTGACACAGCGGCATCTTACCATGCCACATCGGTAAGAGATCTTTTTTGCAGATATGTAGCAGATAATTTCGGCACAGTGAGAATGGGTAACACAAGTTACTCAAAAATTGCGGGGATTGGTGACATTTGTATCAAGACAAATACTGGATGCACATTGGTTCTAAAGGATGTGCGGCATGTACCTGATTTGCGGATGAACTTGATCTCGGGGATTGCTTTAGACCGAGATGGATACGAGAACTATTTTCCAAATCAAAAGTAGAGACTCACTAAGGGATCATTGGTGATTGCAAAGGGAGTTGCTCATGGAATGTTGTACAGGACAAATGCAGAAATATGCCAAGGCAAATTGAACGCGACACAAGATGAGATTTCTGCAGATTTGTGGCACAAAAGAATGGGTCATATGAGCGAGAAGGGATTGCAGATTCTGGCCCAGAAATCACTTATTTCTTATGCCAAAGGTACAACAATAAAACCCTGTGACTATATTGTTTATTTGGTAAGCAGCGTAGAGTCTCATTTAAGACATCCTTTGAAAGAAAATTGAATATAATTGATTTAATATATTTTGATGTTTGTGGCCCAATGGAAATTGAATCAATGGGCGGTAACAAATATTTTGTTACTTTTATTGATGATGCTTCACGATAATTATGGGTTTATATTTTGAAAACCAAAGATTAGGAGTTTCAAGTTTTCCAGAAGTTTCATGCTCTAGTAGAAAAGAAGACAGGTTGAAAGCTAAAACGTCTCCGAAGTGACAATGGAGGTGAGTGCACTTCAAGGGAATTTGAAGAGTACTTTTCAAATCATGGGATCAGACATAAAAAGACAGTTCCAGGAACCCCACAGCACAATAGCGTACCCGAGAGGATGAGCCGCACCATTGTGGAGAGGTGAGAAGCATGCTTAGAATGGCTAAACTGCCTAAGTCATTCTGGGGTCAAGCGGTTTATATAGCATGTTACCTGATCAATAGGAGCCCATAAGTTCCATTGGCATTTGATGTCCCAGAGAGAGTTTAAACCAACAAGGAGGTGTCCTACTCGCATCTGAAGGTGTTCGGTTGTAGAGCTTTTGCACATGTACCAAAAGAGTAGAGAACAAAGCTGGATGACAAATCTTTTTCGTGCATATTTATCGGATATGGAGATGAAGAGTTCGGTTACGGATTATGGGATCCTGCAAAGAAGAAGGTCATCAGAAACAGAGATGAGAAGATCTTCGTAAAGTTGATCATTATGAGTCTTACGACGAAATTGATTGGCAGGTTTTTATATGAGAAAGTGAAGTTGGAATTGCTGCTAATATGTCAGAAAAGGCGAAGAATGGTATAATTCCTAACCTTGTTACTATTCTTTATACTTCTAACAATCCCACAAGTGCATAAAGTACGACCGACGAGGTTGCCGAGCAGGGGGAGAAACCCGGTGAGGTTATTGAGCTGGGGGAGCAACTTGATGAAGGTGTCGAGGAAGTGGAGCACCCCACTCAGGAAGAAGAACAACCTCAACATCTGAGGAGATCAGAGAGGCCAAGGGTGGAGTCATGCAGGTACCCTTCCACAGAGTATGTCCTCATTAATAATTAGGGGAGCCAGAAAGTCTTAAGGAGGTGTTGTCCCATCTAGAAGAGAACCAGTGGAAGAAAGCTATGCAAGAAGAGATGGAATCTCTACAAAAAAAAAATAGCACGTACAAGCATGTTGAACTTTCAAAGGGTAAAAGACCACTCAAATGCAAATGGGTCTTTAAACTCAAAAAAGATGAAAATGGCAAGCTGCTCAGATACAAAACTCGATTGGTGGTTAAAGGCTTCGAACAGAAGAAAGGTATTGATTTTGACAAAATTTTCTCACATGTTGTCAAAATGACTTCTATTTGAACAATTTTGAGCTTAGCAGCTATCCTAAATCTTGAAGTGGAGTAGTTGGATGTGAAAATTGTATTTCTTCATGGAGATTTGGAAGAGGAGATTTATATGGAGCAGCTAGGAGGATTTGAAGTAGCTGGAAAGAAACACATGTTGTGCAGATTGAATAAAGTCTTTATGGATTGAAGCAGACATCAAGGCAGTGGTGCATGAACAAACATACCTAAAGACCTATCCTGATCCATGTGCATACTTTAAAAGATTTTCTAAGAATAACTTTATTATATTGTTGTTATATGTGGATGACATGTTAATTGTAGGAAAAGACAAGGGGTTGATAGCAAAGTTGAAGGGAGATCTGTCCAAGTCATTTGATATGAAGGACTTGGGCCCAGCACAACAAATGTTAGGGATGAAGATAGTTCGAGAGAGAACAAGTAGAAAGTTATGGTTATCTCAGGAGAAGTACGTTGAACGTGTACTAGAACGCTTCAACACGAAGAATGCTAAGCCAGTCAGCACACCTCTTGCTAGTCATCTAAAGTTGAGCAAAAAGATGTGTCCTACAACAGTGGAAGATAAAGGAAAAATGGCTAGAGTTCCTTATTCTTCAGTAGTCGGAAGCTTGATGTATGCACTGGTATGTACTAGACCTGATACTGATCACGCTGTTGGTGTTGTCAGCAGGTTTCTTGACAATCCTGGAAAGGAACATTGGGAAGCAGTCAAGTGGATACTCAGGTACATGAGAGGTAACACGGGAGATTGTTTGTGATTTGGAGGATCTAATCCAATCTTGAAGGGCTATACAGATGTTGATATGGAAGGAGACATTGACAATAGAAAATCCACTACTGGGTATTTGTTTACATTTTCAGGGGGAGCTATATCATGGTAGTCTATGTTGCATAAATGTATTGCACTTTCAACAACTTAAGCATATATATTGCCGCTATAGAAACTGGCAAAGAGATGATATGGCTCAAACGGTTCCTTCATGAGCTTGGATTGCATCAGAAGGAATATGTCGTCTATTGTGACAGTCAAAGTGCAATAGACCTTAGTAAGAACTCTATGTACCATGAAAGGACCAAAAATATTGACGTGAGATATCATTGGATTCGAGAAATGGTAAATGATGAGTCTCTAAAAGTCTTGAAGATTTCTACAAGTGAGAATCCCGCAGATATGCTGACCAAGGTGGTACCAAGGAACAAGTTCGAGCTATGCAAAGAACTTGTCGGCATGCACTCAAACTAGAAGACATTACTACCTCCTCTAGATGAATGAGATTGGAGGGGGAGATTGATGATGTCCATCTCATTGAAGAAGTATTAGGCATGTGCCTAATAAAAGTTTCTTTGGTTTGGTAGCCAACCTTGTTAACTTGGTTTAGTTAGGTAGCCAACTTTGTTGAATTAGTTTTGTTTGGTAGCCAACCTTGTTGAATTTCTTTAGGTTGGTAGTCAACTTTGTTGAATTGTGAAAAATGTGTATAAATTGTCAAATATTGTAGGCTTTAGAGAGGGAAACTTTGAATATAAAAGGAGAACTTCAACTCTCATTTTCACACACCAACAAAGAGAGAAGAAAGAGTGAGGTTTCACAGACAAGGTATAAGAAAATAGTCTGTAAGAAAAATAGAGAGTGAGCGATATTGTAGTGAGGTGGGAATATCAAAAGAGGGTTATTTCTTTTGAGTGTTGTAGTGGTATTTGGAGTATTTTACTAGGATCTACAAAGTGTAAAATTCCTTACTATAGTAATATCATTTCCTTCTCTCGGGACTGTGGTTTTTTCTCTTATTCAAAAGGGATTTCCACGTAAAAATTTTGATATCGTTATTACTTTTTTATTCTTGTTAATTACTGTATCTCGGTGCTATATTATTATTCCGCTTTTATTACCGTGAATATTATTTCTGTGGGGGTTTATTCCCAACATAAATCAATACGTAGAATATAGTACGTTCGAATATGAATACTTGGGAGTAACATTTACTCACATTATTTACCCTATAAAGATAATGGCATATGTTTACACACGGATTTAATTACCAGGAATATTTTCCCTGTTACTGTTTAGTTGTAATGAAAACTTTTTTTAATTTTACCTTTTTTTTTTTTTTGGAAAAAGTTGTTGAAAGTGAATTGAACTTGGAGACGGTGAGAAGATAAAGAAGGGCAGATCTGTGGACTTGAGCAATATAAAGTAAAACTATGATTAGATTGTAATTATGTTTAATCCTCCATTGCAGATAGAGACGTGGAATAATGGATGGAGCTAGGAGGGAGTGGGGTTCGTTGGAAAATTATATATAAAAGATATTTACTATTATATATTGAATTCTCTCCATTGTTTACTTTTTTTTTTTTACCTTTTGAACTTGGTAAAAATTTGATCTTCCTCGCTACATGGAATGGTATATCTCATTGTAAGTGTATGAGTCAAAATTTGACCTCACAATAATAAATGAGATCGACGCATTTATTAAAGTCCATTTATGATTAATAAATGATATGACCATTTATCGACAAGGTTATTGTATAGTTACTCGATTTGAGAACTAAGGCTACGGCCTGGCTGTCCTCATAAGGACGTTCCCTCAATGTGGTCCCGACTCTTGGGCACCAGCTGACAGATTTCCTGGCTATAAATATTAAGAGAAAGAACCCTAATGGAGGGCTGCTTCTTCTTATTCACACATCCTTCTAAAAGAAGAGAGAATACATCAGTAAGGCTCTGAACCTCTCTATGGAGAGGCAGACCCACCCAATGCTATTAATAAAAGATCCTCATCCCCTTCATTTAAATATATAACTATTGTCTCTTACATCTAATCTTTTCGGTGTTTGAATTTATTATGATCTGCTATGAATGACCCTCTATTTATTTTGATTGTTTTGTGCTTATAACGTAAATGAAAACTTCGAGCCAAATAGTAGCTTAAAGTTTCTATTTTTTTTTTAATCTTGCTAAAACCTTAAGAATTATGAACTCCAACAAATCTTGCTAAGTGTCTAGAATACCTGAAATATTGTTAAGCCATTAGTCCTTTTACGTTTTATATTGCTATAATGAACAATATGTGAACCCATTAGTCCTTTTACGTTTTACATTGCTATAATGGACAATATAAGTTCACATAATTAATGATCGAATGCAGTAAATAAAACGAGTCCCGAATCTAGTTTAGCAATGGCAATCGAAACTTATAAAAGTTCCTATTGTTTTAGGTAGGTGTGTTCAAATGGAACCGAAAAATTGTACTAAACTGAAAAATTAACCAAATCGATTTAAAAATTTGAATAGGTTTAACTTGATTTGGTTTGGTATTGATTAAAAAAATCCGAACCAAATCGAATATATATATATATATATATATATATATATATATATATATATATATATATATTTAAAACAAACTTTATATTGAATTTTCTTTATAAAAATATTTGGGATCCTCTCATGTGTTAACTTTGAAAGCGTATATAAATAAGACTTTATATTGAATTTTTTAAAAAAAATACTTGGGATCCTCTCATGTGTTAACATTGAAAGCGTACATTAACGAAAATTATTGTTTGACGACTAAGAAAATAACTATCATGTATTACTAAAAAAAATTCTCTCATTAGAACATTTTAATAGATCATATGTTCGTAAATTTTTTTTATATTTACCAAACATATATTTACCTATCAAAATTTTATTTTGACAAAGTAAGATTGGAATAATATCCATATAACCAAAAAAAAATGAAAAATTCGACAAACCGAACCATTCCAAACCAATATAGTTAGTTTGGCTTACTTTTGACAAAAATCGAACCAACCTGATCCATGTACACCCCTAATTTTAGCATAGTATTGACCCATATGGCCTTTCTTTGGTGGCATTTGGTCTACTAGTGTCCAAAATTTTGCTAACGAAAAGTAGTAATTTGCATTTCAAAAAGAAAGAAAAGGACCCTTCCCCCATTGTCATTTGCTGAAGAGTTGTTAGGTTTGGATCTTGCGTTAGTTGATCACCTCTTCAAGAATGCTCAATGTCTACCTAATATCACTAGACTTAATGCCAGTAAAATAACATGTGTTTTTTTTTCCGCTTAAATATATAAGATGATACAAAGCAAACCGTTCAATATGTTGGTACTGTTACACTCTACAAAAAGAAAGCAGACAGTTCACTGGCTGTAATGATTGTATGTTTCAAACCTTTTCAAAATGAAATCACCAAAGGACATCTTTAAACCAAGTACTCTTATATCAACCTTTGTCAATTGAATAAAGTAAATGACCCACCAGCGTCCCTCGATCCTCTATCACACTGTTGCCAAAACTCCCTAGCATTTTTACGAATTCAAAATTTTAATTGAGCATTAAGTAATTCTTCAATTGTAATGAATATAAACTAAGTATATATATCTTTTTTAAAAAGTTCTTTAATTATATATATATATATATATATATATATATATTTCCTCCGTTTAAATATAATGACATTATTTCCTTATTTAATCATTTCAAAAAGAATAACTTTTTTTAAAATTAAGAAATAATTTAATTTGAGCGTTCTGTTTTAGCCACAAAGACAAGTTTTTATAGTTAGACAGATATTATGGCATGTTTGAAGCTATAAATTTCAAAAACTTATAGTCAGGTAAATGTTATACTATACTCCTACCGAGATAATTCGACCTTACCATGTGGATAACGTAAAAGTTAAAACGTGGCAAGTATGCATAGTGACTTTCAAGTCAGGTCAATTTCGAAACGTCAAACCGGAAGGCCAGTTAAAAAGAGTATATCCGTGATCATCTATACTGAGCAAGGCCGGAGGCACAAGTCAATCTACATGTTCGACTGAATTCAGTAATTTTTATTCGAACAATATATTTTGTATTTTGAATTTATAAATGTGTATAAATGTTAAATCTAAAACCAAGTCACTAACTTGAAGTTGTAGTTTAAAAATTCAGAATTCATAAAATTAAAATCTTACCTCCGTCTCTAATATCGAGATCGGAAAGCGACATTAATATCGTGCATTTCAATTGCCAATTAAGATATCTGAAGAGCTCATCAATAATAATACTCGTTCCGTTGTTTTTACTATTGCTTCACGTTGAAGTTTATAATTAAACTTATTTATTATCTTTTGTTCACTGAAATTGGACGAAAAATTTACCTGTGGCCTCACTTCTACAAATTTAGTTTGGTTAATCTAACAACCCATTTTTAGGTTAAGCAATATTTAAATTACAAGTTTTAAAATTAATTATTTTTAAAAGTTGTGTCCAATAAAATAATGTCTTGCTTTTCTTTTAAATAATATCTTATAGTAAGTTGCTCTAGACAAAAATCTTTTTCGATGGGCGGGGACTTGTGACGCAACGTCGCAATTTGAAGATTAAATGCATTATAAAAAGTCACCATATTTTGTAGCTTTAAGTGATGCATAGAGAATGCAACTAATCAAGCCAACTTCCTTCTATTTTCTTGAGAGATTTATACTTTTCTGTTTTTGTAGATACAAATATTTACTGTATGGGTTAGAATTTGATTGGTTACGGCATGTAGCAAGTGTGAATGGCAACCGAAAACCCCCGAGTCGACACAGGAGTATGACCCCGAGGCGGAAGAAAAGACGCTACCGCATCAGCACTAGATTGACATGATAGATCTTGTTTAATTTACCGTCCCCACTGTAAAGGGAAATCCCTTGGGTTATAAAGGGGGATTTGAGTATTGTAATAGAGAAAAGAGTTTCGAATAGACAGAATTATCATCTCTCTCTCTCTATTATTCTCATCTCTCTACCATTATCAACCTAGGGTTTTATTATCTTTGAGTACGATTTACCCCTTCATCTTTGATTGATTTGCTTAAAAAGAACATAAAATATTTTGAGTCACACAATTTGACTCCGTCTGTGGGGATTTCCATAGCCGAAATCATAGTTCTCATCTAGGTTCTTGAAAGTAACGATTGTTGTTCTTCGAACCCGATAAAAACCAACAATGGCAGAGAAAGAAGCAAGACTGAAAATGATAGCAGATGTCTCAAACAACCTCTTAAGCTCCCTCAACGAAGCCGGCATAAAATACACCGAGAATACGATGCCAGGAGATACACTGGAGGAGGAGATCTCACCCTCTCCACACGAGGATCTGACGGTCTTGTGCGAAAGAGGAGCTTCCACGTCCACGACGAAGGAAACACCACCAGCAATCAAAAGCTGCTAGAGGAGTGGTTGGCAAGTGCTCTGAGCAACATGCTCGAAAAACCACCTCAAGGAAATGTCGAGGACTTGCCAACGACATAAATCACAGCTATTATCGGCGAGCCAGGCGCTATGAGAACGAGCAACACCCACATTGTCATCGACGGAAATGGCGATGCACTCATGACCAACCTAAAGAAAATGGAAGAAATGGAAAACGAGAATAAAGCACTCCGTAATCAAATGATGGAGCACCAGGAAAGGGTTGACAAAATACCTGGCGCCCTTAGGCTGCTACCAAAACGCGATGTGGGCCGATTCGGCGAATAGCCATACAGCGATGGAGCTGCTCCTCACCCCATCCCGAAAACCTTCAAAATGATGCCATACCGGAGAATATACCACGGGACCACAGATCTAAAGGATCATCTAATACATTACATCACTGCGGTAAAGGGAAATGAGTTGTCAAATAACAAGTGCCATATGTGCTGCTAAAAATGTTCGGTGAGACTTTTACAGGAGGAGCATTAATATGGTACTCCCAGCTATCAACACGATTAATATCAACATTTGAGAGATGGCGGATAGATTCTCCACTGTTCTTATAGGGGCAAAGAAGGTTGAAGCTTGGGTCAATGACATCTTCGCCATTAGGAAAACGATGGGGGAGGGACTTCGAGACTTCCTGGCCCCATTCAACAGACTAAGGATGGGCCTGCCGAATGTGTCGGAAGGAATGGCGGTAGCGGCCTTCCAAAATGGGTTAAACAAGAACAAATCAAAAGCAACCAAAAAATTGCTCAACAAACTCATGAAGTACACCCTCCCTCCACCACCACATGGGAAGAGATTAACAACGCCTACTTCCCGAGGTACGGACGGACGAAGACGATCTAAATGGCCCGATTTAGTGACTAACGCTAGTTCAAACCAAGGCAAGGAGAGATCTACGTAACGATAGGCAAAGGGATCAACCCCTGCGTTTCAATCGAGAAAGGCATCAGCTTTATGTCAGACACACCTAACCCACCTCCTTCAAGGCATACGGATGTCGTACCACGACACACCGCACCCTTTCAAAATGAAAGAGGTATGCCTCCACTGTTATCTGCTTATAACTTTTGTATTTTCCCTTCAGAGATAGTGTACGCACTGGAGAAGTTGGGCACGAAGGTGCAATGCCACAAAAAATGAAATCGAACCCAAGCACGAGAAGTTCAAATGTCCTATACGAATTCCATCAGGAAAGAGAACACAAGAGCTAAAATTGAATAGGCCTACTGCAAGAAGTGGTCACGATGTTGAACCAGGGGTACCTAAAAGAACTGCTCAGCGACAAAGGAAGGGCTAACTTCGCTAGAGGACGTGACCCATCTCAAGGGACTCCAAAGCCACCATCACCAGCACGTACCATATAAATGATCATTGGCGGTGGCGACAGCTCGGGAATCAATCATGTGAAGCTCACCACCACGCACAAACACAAATGGACGGTCACCCACGAATGGTATGATGACTTCAAAGACAATATCATCTTTGAAAAGTTAGATGCCGACTGTTTGTCTTTCCCTCATTATGATGCTTTGGTTATAACATTACGCATCGCTGATATAGATATAAAAAGAATCATGGTAGATGATGGAAGCGGAACGTGTATTAGTCACCTGAGAGTTCTCACGCAAATGAGGCTCGAGGATAAAATAATACCGTATTGCATAACACTAACGAGCTTTAACAATGTAGTAGAGCGGACATCTGGGGAAGCGTTGCCAGTCTTAGCAGGGGGAGTCATGCTGGAAACCACATTCCATCTCATGAACCAAGAAACAAACTGTAATGCCTTCATAGGACGCTCATGGATACATTCCATGCGAGCTATCCCCTCAAGCTTCTATCAAGTGATCAAATTTCTCACCTTGTGGGGAATATTCAGCATCTGAGGCAAACCGCGTACTGCCTAAGAATGCTATCAGATCACCCAAGATGCACGCACACCAAACAACTAAAAGGTACAAGTGCAGAGGTATAGCAATCAGCCATGTCGGTAACTAAACCTGACCCACCAATAGAGGCCATCAGGGACCCATATATCATAGAGGCCAGTAAGGAAACTTTAGAGGACCTCGACCCAGTCCAGTTGGACTATGCCGACAATGCAAAAAAGGCTTACATCGGGCACAACCTCTCAGAGCCATGTAAGTACTGTGATTTTTTAACTACCAACGCCGATTTATTTGCCTTTTTCCACTCGGATATACCAGGAATCCCAAAGGACATCGCTACTCGTAGGTTGAATATCAACCCACTATATTCTCCGGTAGGACAGATGAAGAGAAAATTCAACGCTGCAATCAACAAAGTGGTCAGCAAAGAAGTGGACAAATTACTCACCAACGGCTCAATCAGATAGTCAAAATACCCCCAATGGTTCGCAAATGTTGTCATGGTCAAAAAGAAGAACGGGAAATGGCGAATGTGTGTGGACTTCACTGATCTAAACAAAGCATGCCCAAAAAAATCCTTCCCGCTACCCCATATTGACCAACTAATTGATACCACAGCAGGGCACGAACTGCTGAGTTTTTTGGATGCCTACTCTAGTTACAACTAAATTCTAATGGCCGAAGAGGATCAGGAAAAGGCGACTTGCATCACTCACCAAGGTACTTACTTATAAAGTGATATTGTTCAGACTCAAGAATAAAGGAGCCACTTACTTGAGGTTAGTCACCAAAATGTTCAAGGAACAGCTCGGCAAGACAATGGAGGTCTATATCAATGATATGCTGGTAATGTCGGCAAAGAAGGAGGACCACATTAGCCATTTGAATGAAGCCTTTGAGATATTTAGGTAGTAGTGGATGAAGTTGAATCCAGAGAAGTGCGCCTTCGGCGTGGCCTCAGGGAAATTCATAGGTTTCCTCATATCACAATAAGGATAAAAGTCAACCCAGATCAAATCAAAGCCATTGACACAATACCTGAGGTACTGACCAGCAAAAAATAGGTACAAAAGCTAACAGGGCGAATAACTGCCCTGTCGAGGATCATTTCACGATCCTCGGACAGATGTCATAAATTCTTCAACGTACTAAGAAATGACCATGGGTTGCAATGGAAAGAGGAATGCATTGACGCCCTGAGGAAACTAAAGGGATACCTATCCTCACTGCCACTACTCGTCAAAGAGGACCTAGGTGAGTGTCTGCTCGTATACTTGGCAGTATCCCAAGTCGTTGTTAGTGATCAATCTCCTAATTACTATATCAGCAAAACGTTACTAGATGCCGAGACAAGGTACCCTCACCTTTAAAAACTAGCTCTGGCACTAGTCGTAGCTTCACGCAATCTTAAACCATATTTTCGGTGTCACCCCATAAAAGTAATAACAACCTTCCCCCAGAGAGGTATCCTGCATAAACCCGAGTTCTCAGGAAGACTCGCCAAATGTGCAATAGAACTAAGCAAGCACGACATACCTTACCAATCGCGAATTTTCATTAAGTCGCAGGTGCTCGCCAATTTCGTCACCGACTTCAGCGCATAAATATTGCTCGAGGCGGAACAAGAAGCGGTTAGTGCTTTCTCATGTACCGACCTCTAGACCCTCTACACCGACGATGCTTCAAATTCCTTAGGATCGGGACTGGGACTCATCCTCGAAGTCCCTACGAGTGAAGTAATTCGCCAGTCCATACGATTTCTTGAGATGACTATTAACGAGGCCGAGACGAGGCTATGATTGCAGGTTTGAAGTTAGCCCTCAAATACGGCGCTCGACGACTTATCCTCCACTTGGACTCTCAACTCATCGTAAATCAAGTCACCCGAACTTTCCAAATCAAAGAGCAGAGACTACAGAGGTACTAGTCAGAAATTAACAAACTACTGCCGCAGTTTGATGAATGTCGCCTCGATCAGATCCCTAGGGCACAAAACATTGAAGCAGATGGCCTCGCCAAATTAGCTGCGGCCACCAAGAATATTAACAAGGAAAATGTGGTCACCCTCCTTCACTCAGCCATACACCACGTCGAGGTACTCTCTCTGAACTTAACTTGGAACTAGCGTAACTGCCTTGTGTCCTATTTATAGGATAGGACACTCCCTCAAGACAAAAAATAAGCCAAGAAACTCTGGGTGCAGGCAACTTGATACAACCTGGTAAATCATGACCTCTACAAGAGAACATTTGGCGTCCCCCTAGCCAAATGTCTTGGACCGCACCAAACAAGGCAGGTACTAGAGGAAGTACATGAGGGTCATCGCGGTCCCCATACAAGGAATCTGGTCCTCGTTCATTGCTTCATTTTCGCCGGTTATTATTGGCTTACCATGAAAAAAGAAGTCGCAAACTATGTCTGGAGATGCGAGTAATTCCAAAAGTACGCTCTCACGATACATCAAGCAGGACAATTCCTACATTCTGTCACCTCAACATGGCCTTTCGTAAAGTGGGAAATGGACATAGTCGGCCCTCTACCAGCAGGACGAGAAAAGGTACGATTTCTTTTGGTTTTAACTGACTATTTATCCAAATGGGTGGAAGTAGGTGCGTATGCTCAGGTACACGAACAGGAGGCCATCGCCTTTATATAGAAAACTATTATATGTTGTTTCGGCATCCCCAAAGAAATCAGTTGCGATAACGGACCCCGATTCATCGAAAAGAGAAGGACTAAGTTCTTCGAAAAATGGCACATCAAGCAAATGCTCTCCACGCTATATCATCTCGCTACCAACGGCGAAGACGAGACCTCCAAAAATGTGATATCGAGCCTACTGAAAAAGAAGCTCGAGGAAGTTAAAGGGTTATGGCCCGAACTACCTGAAGTATTATGGGCATACCGAACTACACCAAAGTCCAGCACGGGAGAAACGCCATACTCACCGGTCTACGGGACCGACGCAGTCATACCCGTCGAAGTCGGGAAACCCAGTCATAGATACTCCCACATAATATGGGGGGGATAATGACGAAAGCATGTTACAAGACCTAGATGAAGTCGAAGAATGGAGAGACATGGACCACATGAGAATGATAGCCTAGAGGCAACAAATAGATAGATACTACCAAAAATCCAAGGTAAGATCACTCAAAGTTGGCGACTACGTCTTCAAGACCAATATACTAGCATCAAAAGACCCAAATAAGGGAAAGTTAGGAACAAACTGGGACAGACCATACAAAATCATAGCAGCAGCAAACAAAAGAGCATACCAACTGGAAACAATGGAGGAAAAACTATTACAAATCAACTGGAACGTGGCCCATCTCAAGTACTTACACTTCTGAAAGGCATCACCTGAGTCGTACTCTTTTTCCCTCGCCCGAGTTTTGTCCCAATCAAGTTTTCTCGGGGAGGTTTTGAACGAGGCGTTGAAGGAGATACACTATGGATCAGAATGATGTTCATCACTTTGGCCCGTTGATACAATCTCTGGTTTGAAGTATTGAAAGGACTTCACAATTCAATCTCCATTATATGAACAAAATTCAATCTCCATTGTATGAACAGAATCCAATGTCCATTGTATGAATAGAATTCTATCTCCATTGTAAGCCGTAATCTAATCTACATTGTATGAAATGAAAATATCCTGATGGCCAAGGTCATCAACATTAGTTCGATCTCCTTTGAACCGCGATGGGATATTACTTCGACGACAGTCGAAGCAACTTCGTATTGGCCAAGGCCATCGATATTAGTTTGATCTTGTTCAAACCACGACGTATACTACTTCGAAAATAGTCAAAGAAACATCCTAATGGTAAATGCCATCGACATTAGTTCGACCTCGTTTGAATCACGATGAGATACTACTTCGACAACAGTGGAAGAAACATCCTAATGCCAAGGCCATTGACATTAGTTCGACCTCGTTCGAATTACTACAGGATATTACTTTGATGACAGTCGAAGAAATTTCCTAATGGCCAAGGCTATCGACATTAGTCCAATCTCCTTCGAACCACGATGATACTACTTCAATGATAGTCGAAGCAACATCCTAATGTCCAAGGCCATTGACATTAGTTCGACCTCATTTGAATCACAATGGGATATTACTTCAACGATAGTTGAAGCAATATCTGAGGTATCGACATTAGTTTGACCTCGTTTGAGTCACGACGGGAGATTACTTCGATGACAGTCGAAGAAACTTCCTAATAGCCAAGGCTATCGACATTAGTCCGATCTCATTTGAACCAGGACATGATACTACTTCGATGGCAGTAGAAGCAACATCCTAATGGCCAAGGCCATCGACATTAGTACGACCTCGTTCGAATAACGATGGGATATTACTTCGATGATACTCGAAGAAACATCCTAATTGCCGAGGAGATCGACATTAGTTCGACCTCGTTTGAACCACGATGGGATACTACTTCGATGATGTCGAAGCAACATCCTAATGACCAAGGCCATCGATATTAGTTCAACCTCGTTTGAATCACGACGGGATATTATTTTGACGACAGTCGAAGAAACTTGTGAATGGCCAAGGCCATCGATATTAGTTCGACCTTGTTCGAACCATGACAAGATATTACTTAGATGGAAGTCGAAGCAACATTCTAATGGCCAAGGTCATCAACATTACTTCGACCTTATTCGAACCATGACGGGATATTAATTCGACGACAGTCGAAGCAACATCCTAATAGCCAAGGCCATTAGCATTATTTCGATCGTGTTTGAACTACGACGGGATACTACTTCGATGACAGTCAAAGCAACATCCTAGTGGCCAAGGGCATCGACATTGGTTCGACCTCGTTCAAACCACAATGAGATATCTTTTTAACAACAATCGAAAACACATCCCAATAGAGACTAAGTGCCTTGCAATAAAGTACAAGGGAAAGACGACGAATATACAAATTGATAAAAGTAAAGTTTATATTACAACAAAATATTATATACATTCATCCCTACGAACAGGCCCTGGTACGACCCACGTCCAAAAATTCCCAACCAAAAATAAATCTAGAAACTAAAACTACACATCGTCTCCAGGAGGGTAGGAATCTTCATACCACGAATCATAGTCAAGGCAATTCTCGTCATAAGAAGTGACATCCTCTCCATCTGGATTGGTAGGGTAGTACCCACATGACTCGCGAGCTGCACGTGCTTCAGTATGCACTGCCTGAACCTCCGCCTTCGTCGCCCGGCCCTCGGCATTAAAAGCTCTATATAAATCAAGTCGAGCCTCCGCATAGACCTTAAACTCATTCAAGCGATAAGGAGATCCCTGACCGGCCAAAGGGTGAGATGTGGAGGGCCGAGAATGACGATTTGCTTCCTCTGCACTTGGCAGAGCCATTTGCCCTTGCAATGCGTCCAACTCCACCTCTATCACCCCAATACGCCTTTCAAACTCCGCAGTTCGGCGACCAAAGGCCTCTCTTTCCCCCGCAAGTTCTGACCTAGATATGCGGAGGTCATCCTACAAAGAAACCATCTCGAAAATGGTAGCAGCCAACTTGTCGACGTTGGCGTTCAAATCACCCTTAACTCCTTCAACCTCCACCGCCTTAACACTCAGCTCGACGCTTATGCCGGCAACCTTAAGCTGCAAGTCAGCATTCTCCGCCATTACCCCTTGACTCAGCTCAAGATCATCTTCCCTCGCCTTGAGAAGGTTCTCCAATTTACTATTGTGGGCGATAGCCCTCACAAGATCTTCGTCCTTCTCCTCCATCTCTTCTATCCTATGCTCCAATTGGGCCTCTTGCAGCTTTAAGTCCCTCACGGAATGCCTCGAATTCGGGATCTTGCTGATAGATGTCGGATATTGCAAGGTGCTTAGCACGGTACTGATGGTATTTTTATGATATCTTCTTCTAGAGGCACGTCCTTCTTCAGTTGCAGAGATCTCGCTCCACCTCTAGAACGAAGGTCTAACAAAAGAAAAGCAAAGCTAGAAAATAAATACGGCATCACCACACCAACCCCACGACACAAAGAAAGGAAAAATAAACCAACCTGCAAGGCCATACCAGCGACCTTTCGAGACAACTCTGCGTCACTCATCGCCCCAAGCTTCTTGCTTTCAGTAGCGGCACATAAGGGGGCAATGGCCGACGCAATCTGCTCACAATTCAGCAGCAAGTTGTAACATTCAGGAATTACCACCGGACGGTCGGACCTGTCCGTCTTTACTTCCACACTTGTGTGGTGACCCAAAAACTTATCTACATCCTCAGAGACGATATCAGAGCTCGATCTGTCCTCCTCCACACGAGGTCCTCTAGCATTGGACGATGTACCCCCTTTATCAAAACGTACTAAACTAGCTCCCAGGCCAAGTCTCTCTACTCGTGGCGACCTCCCCGACAAAATGACATCAGCCATAAACACGGGCACCCGAGCTGTCCACGATGTGCCACTTCCATCAGCCTCAGTGTCCACGCCCTTTCCCAACTCCAACCTCCTCTTTTTTCTCTCTAACGACTCATCAAGATTAGAAGATTTGTCGACAGGATGTGGGGCCGGTGCAAACAAGGCCATTTCTCTCATGGCCGCTCTTAGATGCGTTACCCTATTGAATAAGAAAAAGAAAGACCTTCCTAGACCGACTCAGACAAAATATAGAAAGTATCTATGGTAGCAACGGGTCTCCTGAAAGCTGGGATTGGTGCCCTCTGCCTGGAAGCTCCCCGACCTGTTATCACAAAGAATCATATGGTAAAGTGGAGTCATATGACCTGTCAGACAGTAAGGCAAAAATTTACTTGAGGGAACCTTAGGGCCATAACATTGTACGAAGGAAGACCAAGTTCGAGTCTTCTCCGCATGGAGTAGCAAGCCAACGAACCAGTTCCCGAGATCGATAATGGGCTAGGGCGAACGACCCATAGCTGCAATACAAGTGACCAAAATTTACAATAAAATTGTGGAAGACGAGGGAACTTAATGAACTGCGATACTTACGGGCTTTATTTCACCATTCTGGAAATATGACTGGGTTAGAGATGGTGTGCTCGGTCTTGATGAAAAAGTACTTGTGCCAAAATTTACTGCTCGCCTGGTCATCTGTCCCAACCACCAGCCCTTTCGTACCACGAAGTCCTAAGTGCACCATAGTTCCCCTAAGGAAACTGGATGAAAATAAATGCAAAAGATAATGAACGGAGACGTCGCACTCTACCAATTCCGTATACTTAGCCAACAGTAGAAGCATCTTGAGTGTATATGACCTAAGCTAAGTCCGGAAAACATGATAGAATTTGCAGAACTCGTCCGCTAGAGGAAATAGAGGAAGGGTGTAGCCGATTACGAAAGGGTATTCATAGAAGGCGCAATACCCAAGCCTGTGGACGTCAACGTGGTCTCTCTCCGCCAAAGTCATCTCTATATGAGCAGGAATACCATATTTCATGCAGAGGGCATCGAGGTGAGTCTGATTCATCTCAAGAGCACATGGTTCGAATTAGAGGGCAGGTCCTTGAGGAAATCACTCCGAGACTACGCCTCCAATGTAGAGGTCTATCACCCTCTTCTGCCTCCCCCTCTCTTTTGTCGGAAAGTGGTGATGCATTCGACGGAGCGGCCTCAGGAACCTCTTCGTTAGTGCGACGAGATCTCAGCATGATTTCTTAGAGGAAGTAAGCTAGACAAATGGAGTGAAAGAAAGGGGAACTTCCGGTCAGGAACGGAAATAAAGAAATATGAAAGCGGAAGAAGACGACTGGAAAATTATCAAAAATGGCCAAAGTTTTTCAAAGAAATCGAACCCTTCACCAATTTATAGGGTTTGGTGGCACCAGAATCGAGGCGATAGGGTTCAAATCAGCGTAGGAAATCAAGTGCCAAACTGTCAGGATTTTACCTTAAAAACTCGCGTAATAATGATGCATGCGAAAGCCGACGTCACCCAGGGTGGCGGGTACCCTTAGGTATCCCGCTATACATGGCTACCATTTCTCACTGATCACGTTGTAATATCTCAAAGGGTCAAATTCCTCCTAAAAGAAGGAATTAAGTCTGCTCACCAAGGACGCATCCCGTTGCGACCTTGACAAGCAGAGGGACTAACTTTATGGGTCTAAATTTGATTGACCACAGCCTGTAGCAAGTATGACTGGCCACCGAAAATCCTCGAGTCGACTGTCATGACCCTAGTTCACCAATCGTGAATTTGTCGTGACGGCACCCATTCTTCGAAACTAGGTAAGCCCGATACATTGCGGAAATGCAACAAAACTTTACGAATACGATAAATAATACTGAATAGCATAAGTAAATGTATAAAATGCCGCCTGGCACATACATGTCGACTCGAATAATGTAAGGAAACCCCCAAGACCCGGAAACCCACGGGCAACACAGGCTAAGCGTAAACATAATATAATGCTTTAGCATCCCGAAGTGTCTATAACAACTGAGTATATGAAAGAAACTATTAACTAAAGGTAAAATAGAAGAAGGCTTTTCGGCTCTGCAGATACGACATATGCATACCTCAAGCCTCCAAATGCAGCTCCAAAATCCCTAATAGCGCGCTTGACCAGATGTACCTGGATCTGCACAACAAAAGTGTGCAGAAGAGTAGCATGAGTACACCACAACGGTACTCAGTAAGTGCCAAGCCTAACCCCGGTGGAGTAGTGACAAGGAAGGTCGAGGCCCCTACTGAGATGAACATAAGAAATAATGTAAGTACAAAAGACAGTAGATTGTGAAGTAAATCCCGAATAATCTACAAGCACAAGGAAAAATCACTGAAAAATCAGGATGCCACATGGAACTCCGGGAATTGAACCCACAGCCCATCGCCACATGGAGCTCCGGGAATTGAACCCGTAGTCCACCTTGCCAATATCCGAGGATCTCCGGGAATCAAACCCGCAGTCCTTCATACCAATATTGGAGGATCTCCCGAGAATCGAACCCGCAGTCCTTCATTCCAATATCAAAGGATCTCCCGGGAATCGAACCCGTAGTCCATCTTATTAACAGCATGGGGTCTACCGGGAATCGAACCCGTAGCCCATCACATCAATAATAGGGGGATCTCCCGGGAATCAAACCCGTAGTCCCAATCATAAACACTTCACAACAAGTCAATATTTAATAGAAGGAAACCAAGTATAGCAACAATGTAAAGGTCTAGGGCCTAGCATGCTCGAAAAGAGGGCAAGTAATTGCAATTTAGATAGATAGAGCAAATAAATTACTAACATACTTTTGATAAGCTAAAGAAGTGAAATCGCATTTCTCACAGTTAAGTACACGAAGAAACTCAGTCTAAATAAGTCGAGTAAGGTGAATTTTAAACAATTAGTACAGGTACACGCCTGTCACCTCCTGCACAAGGCCTTTAAACAGCAATTTAG
Organism: Nicotiana benthamiana; assembly: GCA_034376525.1. Lineage (NCBI taxonomy): Eukaryota > Viridiplantae > Streptophyta > Magnoliopsida > Solanales > Solanaceae > Nicotiana > Nicotiana benthamiana. Next base: position 121,864,307 of record CM067334.1, on the reverse strand, counting down.
ATATCCTAAGGGGAGAGGTCCCCCGCACATGGTTAGACAAGTCACTTACCTTGAATTGGTGCAAAACCGCTAAGAAACAATGCCTTTGCCACGAGTATCCGACTCCGATTGGCCCAAATCTATTCAAACCAATTACATATTGTAAATAACATTGCAAGTAACTAACTACACTGTTAAAATTAAAGCTAAGGCGCGAAAATAGGTAAAATGACCAAACTGCCCCTCAGGCCAATGTTTCGGAATCGCATAATTTTAACATTTTCAGAAACCTCGCACTTTCACGAGTCTAACTATATAAAGATCTCCCAACTCGGAGGTCAAATGCTCCCTCAAATCCCAATTGTTTGGTCAAAGAACTTCTACTCAAATTCCTCCATTTTTGGACCTTAATTTGAATTTCAAAGATGAATTTAACAACTAAATGATGGATTAAAGCTAGGAAGGATTATAGAAACGTTACCCAATAGTCTCTTCTTCAAAACTCACTCGAAATCGCCTTGGAACGAGCTCTCAATTGGTTTTTCAACTTATGAAATTAAACCCTCAGATAAATCTCTTGACACACATCGACTCCAACGCCGCATCTGCAGTAATCGCTTATGCGGCTACCCTTTCGCAGATGCAGAAACAACAGAAGCAGCAGCAAAAATTCATCCAACATACGAAAATCTACCTGTCGAGCATCCGAAACAAACCCGAGGCCACCGGGACCTCAAACAAACCTACAAACCCATCATTTAACATCATCTGAACTTACACCAATCCTTAAATCACCTAAAGCAACGCCAGAAACACCTTTTAATCAAAGATTTGAACCTAAAACTTCCAAAACTTAACCAAACTCACTTCCGATTCAAAACCTAACCAAAATACGTTCGATTGACCTGAAATTTTGCACGCATGTCCCAAATGACATGACGGTGCTACAGCAACTTCTGGAATCCCATTCTGGCCCTCGGATCAAAAATTCACTATCGGACCTGAAACTTCAAAATTCTAACTTCCGGTATTTCTAGCCTAAATGAGCTACGGACATCCAAAATACATTCCGAACATGCTCCCATCCCCGAAATCACCTAACGGAGCTAAAAGAACCATCAGATTTCCATTCCAAGGTCGTCTTCACATTGTTCTGATTATGAACCATTTTCCAACACTTAGCTCTCATTTAGGGACTAAGTGTCCCAAAACACTCCAAATTCTATTACCGAACATCCCATAAAACCAAAATAGAAAAAATGAACTTGGGAAGAACAGTTAATGGGGAAACGGGGCATAAATTCCAAAGACGGCCGGCTGGGTCGTCACATCCTCCCACACTTAAACATTCATTCATCCTCGAACGAGCATAAAGAACATTCCTGAAGTAGCAAAATGATGAGGGTTCCGGCTGTGCATATCCCGCTCGGTCTCCCAAGTCGCCTCGTTTGCCAGCTGACCCCGCCACTGAACCTTTACTGAAACTATATCCTTCGACCTGAGCCTTCGAACCTGCTTGTCTAATATTGCCATTGGCTCCTCAACATAGGACAAGTCATTGTCTAACTGGACTGAAGTGAACACCAACACGTGAGATGGGTCACCATGATACCTCCGAAACATCGAAGCATGAAATACTGGATGAACCCCGACCAAACTGGGAGATAAAGCAAGCTCATAAGCAACATTCCCAATCTGCCTCAAAATCTCAAATGGGCCAATGAACCTCGGGCTCAACTTCCCTTTCTTTCCAAACCTCATAGCGCCTTTCATAGATGAGACCCGAAGCAAAACCCATTCACCAACCATAAAGGAAACATCGCGAACCTTCGAGTCCATATAACTCTTCTTTCTAGACTGTGCCGCACGAAGTCTATCTTGAATCACCTTAGCCTTCTCAACCGCATCCTGAAGCAAATCGGTTGCCAATAATTTGGCCTCGCCCGGATCGAACCAACCCACCGGGGATCTGCATCTCCTACCATATAAGGCCTCATAAGGCGCCATCTGAATACTGAACTGACAACTGTTGTTGTATGCAAACTCAGCCAGTGGCAAGAACTAATCCCAAGACCCTCTAAAGTCGATAGGCACGCACGAGGCATATCCTCAAGAATCTGAATAGTGCACTTAAACTGTCCATCCGTCTGGGGGTGAAAAGTTGTACTCATGGCCACCCGGGTACCCAACCCATGTTGGACGGCTCTCCAAAATCGTGAAGTAAACACTAAACCCCTATCTGAGATGATAGAAACTGGAATGCCATGCAGACGAACTATCTCCCTTATATAAATCCTCTCTAACCACTCCGCTGAATAAGAAGTGCATACTGGAATGAAATTAGAGGACTTGGTCAGCCGATCCACAACAACCCTAATAGAATCAAACTTCCTCGCCACCAGAGGGACACCGGCCACAAAATCCATGGTGATACTATACCATTTCCACTCCATAATATCCATATACTGGAGTAACCCTCTCGGTCTCTGGTGCTCAGCCTTTAGCTGCTGACAGTTGAGGCATCTAGCTACAAACTCTACTATGTCCTTCTTCATCCGCCTCCACCAGTAATGCTTCCTCAGGTCCTGATACATCTTCGCGGCACCCGGATGGATGAAATACCACGAGCTATGGTCCTCAGTCAATATCAACTCCCCAATATCATCAACATCGGGCACACAAATACTACCTTGCATCCTCAATACCCCGTCATCTCCAATAATCACATCCTTAGCATCGCCATGCTGAACTGTGTCCCCGAGGACTAGCAAATGAGGATCATCATACTGTCTCTCCCTGATATGATCAAACAATGAAGACCGAGAAACCACACAGAATAGAACCCGACTGGGCTCCGAAAGGTCCAATCTCACGAACTGACTAGCTAAATCCTGAACATCCATTGCCATGGGTGTCTCTGAAGCTGGTAAATATGCCAAACTCCCCAAACTCTCCGCCCGGCGACTCAAGGCATCTGCTACCACATTGCCCTTGCCCGGGTGATAAAGAATAGTAATATCATAATTCTTCAGTAGCTCTTATCATCTCCTCTGGCGCAAGTTCAGATCCTTCTGCTTGAACAAGTGTTGCAAGCTCCGATGATCCGCATAAATCTAACAAGGCACACCTTACAAATAATAACGCCAGATCTTTATGGCATGAACAATAGGAGCTAACTCAAGGTCATGGACATGATAGTTCTTTTCATGCACCTTCAACTGTCTGGACGCGTAGGCAATCACCCTACTGTCCTGCATCAATACCACTCCATGTCAAACTCGTGAGGCATTACTGTATAAGACCCCAAGCAAGTAGGCAAAATCAGAGTAAGGCCGAAGTCAAAGCCGCCATGAGCTTTTGGAAGCTCGCCTCACACTCGTCTGACCAGTGAAAAGGAGTGGTCTTCTGGGTCAACCTAGTCATAGGGGCTGCAATCGACGAGAACCCCTCCAAAAAATGAAGGTAATACCCCCCAAGCCAAGGAAACTGTGGATCTCTGTAGCTGAGGAGGTCCTGGGCAAACTCTACACGGCCTCCACCTTCTTCGTATCCACCCGAATGCCCTCACTCGATACCACGTGGCCTAGGAATGCCACAGAACTCAACCTTACATTTTGAGAACTTTGCATAGAATTTCTTTTCCCTCAGAGTCTGAAGCACTGTCCTCGGGTGCTGCTCACGATCTTCTCGGATTAGGGAGTATACAAGAATATCATCTATGAAAACAATGAAAAACGAGTCGTAGGGCTTGAATACGCTGTGCATCAGATGCATAAAAGCTGTGGGGGCATTGGTCAGCCCAAATGACATGACAAGGAACTCGTAATGACCATACTGAGTCCTGAAAGCAGTCTTCGGGATATCCGACTCCCGAATCTTTAACTGGTGATAACCTGAGCGCAAATCAATCTTAGAAAACACTTGTGCGCCCTGAAGCTTGTCAAATAGATCATCAATACGAGGCAAAGGATACCGGTTCTTCACTGTAACTTTGTTCAACTGACGATAATCGATACACATGCGCATAGAATCATCTTTTTTCTTTACAAACAAGACAGGAGCACCCAATGGTGAAACACTGGGTCGAATAAAACCCTTATCAAGCAATTCCTGTAACTGATTCTTCAACTCCTTCAACTCAGGAGGATCCATACGGTAAGGAGGATTAGATATGGGCTGAGTTCCCGCCAACAAATCAATACCAAAATTAATGTATTGATTGGGCGGCATGCCCGGATGATCAGTTGGAAACACGTCGGGGAAATCCCATACTACTGGGAGAGAGTCAACAGAAGGGGTATCGGCATTGACATATCTCACATAGGCGAAGTACCCATCGCACCCCTTCTCAATCATAAGCTAAGCTTTAAGAAAGGATATAACTCTACTAGGAGTGTGATCAAAAGTACCACTCCACTCAATATGTGGAATACTTGGCATATCCAGCGTCACGGTCTTAGCGTGACAATCAAGAATAGCATATAGGGGCGACAACCAGTCCATGCCTTAGATAATATCAAAATCCACCATATCAAGTAATAAGAGATCTGGCCTGGTCCCAAAACCACGAATAGTAACCAAACATGATCGATACACACGATCCACAATAAGAGAATCTCCCACAGGAGTAGAAACATAAATAGGAGAGCTCAAGGTCTCTCGGACTATACCCAAATGCGGAGCAAAACAATATGACACATAAGAATAAGTAGATCCTGGATCGAATAGAAGCGATGCCTCTCTGTGACTAACCAAAATAATACATGTGATAACAAAATCAGAGGCGGCAGTCTCGGCACGATCAGGAATGGCATAAAATCTGGATCGACCCCTACCTAGAGGGCGACCTCTATCTCCTCGATCCCCGCCTCTGGCTGACTGGGTAGGTGGGGTGGCAGATGGAGCTGGAACAATAGCATGCTGACCCTGTGGAGCATGCTTGGGCTGTGGAGTCTGAGAAGGCACACCCCTACCACGTATGGGGGGGAACTCTATAACCAAGTGGCGGGTATCCCTGCACTCATATCAAGCTCTACGGGGGCATGGAGGCTATGAGTGACTAGATCCACCCCTGCTAGGATGACCTCTGGAGGTGCTCTGCGCAGGAGGCACACTAGAAACTGGGGGTTGCATAATAAGGCTCCTGAGATCTGGAAAGAGCTGGAGTACTGCTGGATGAAGGAAGGGCTGAGTGAACTGGGCGACCCGTATAGCCCATACCATGACGTCCTGCTCCCGAAGTACGGGTACTAGAGAAATGACCAGACTCTCGAGACCTCTCCGCCTCTCTCTCATCTCGCTCTCTGGCATGCATACCGACTATCCTCCTGGCTATACTCACCACCTGCTGATAGGGTATATCCATCTCCAACTCTCGCGCCATGCTAGACCTGATGGAAGGAATAAGGCCCTCGATAAACCTGTGAACCCTCTCACGAACAGTAGACACCAACGAAGGCGCATGCCTGGCCAATCTAGTGTAACAGATGGCATACTCAGAAACAGTCATAGGGCCCTAGTGCAAGTGCTCAAACTCCGTGCACTATGCATCTCAGAGGCTCTAGGGAACAAACTCCCTCTGAAACATATCTGAAAATTGAGTCCAAGTTAGGGAGGCAGCCTCATCCCGACTGTCTAGCTCAAAGGTGCACCACCAGTCATAGGCAGCTCCCCGAACCTGGAAGGCTGCAAAGGAGACCCCATTCCAAGCAGTAATACCCATGGTACGAAAGATGCGATGACAATCTTCCATAAACCCCAAAGCATCATCTGTAGCCACTCCGTTGGAAATAGGAGGGTCATACTTCTTGAACCGCTCCAATCTACGCTGCTCATCCTCCGAAGAAGGTGCCCGATCCTCGAGCTGAACTGGTACTGCAGGCTGGGCAGGAATAATATTTGGAATCAGTCCCATATGCACCCTCTTCTCTAGGGTGTAGGCTGCGGGAGTCTTGGATCCTCCCCCGGCCTAGGACACAGCTGCAGAAAGTGGAAGTAACCCTGCCTACAACATCGTAGTATACATACTCATAAATTGTGCTAATGCCTCCTAAACAACTGGAGTAGTAGTGGCTGTGGGCGTCTCTAGTGCCTGCGTCCTGACTGGGTCTGCTGGTGGCACCTTGGCGGCTGCTTGCGCATGTTCTCTGGCTGCACCCCACGAACGTCCACGCCCCCTGCCCCGGCCCCTGCCTCTAGCGGTTGTAGGAGGTGGTGTGGGTGACCGATCGTCCAGGGTCGTACGTGTCCTCACCATCTGTGAGAGAATAGAAGAGAGTAGTTTAGAATATCGAGGTATAAAACATAGCACGACATGTATTCAAATGAGGTGAAGATTTTTCATAAACAGTTACATAGCCCCCCGTAGATAAGTACAGACGTCTCCGTACCGATCAGCGAGACTCTAAATAATCGGCATGTGTCCCGTGACCTCTATAAACCTAGAGCTTTGATACTAACTTTTCACGACCCTACACCAATGGTAAACTTGTCATGACGGCCACCTAGTCTTCACGACTAGGTAAGCCCGATACATTGCGAAAATCCAACAAAACTTTACGAATACGATAAGTAATACTGAATAGCATAAGAAAATGTATAAAATGCCTCCTGGCACATATATGTCGACTCAAATAATGTAAGGAAAACCCCAAGACCCGGAAACCCACGGGCAACACAGGCTAAGAGTAAACATAATATAATGCTCTAACATCCCGAAATGTCTATAACAACTGAGTATATGAAAGAAACTATTAACCAAAGGTAGAATAGAAGAAGGCTCTTCGGCTCTGCCGACGCAACAGATGCATACCTCAAAGCTCCAAATGCAGCTCCGAAATCCCTAATAGTGCGCTTGACTAGTGTACCTGGATCTGCACAACAAAAGTGTACAGAAGAGTAGCATGAGTACACCACAGCGGTACTCAGTAAGTTCCAAGCCTAAAAAATGTTTTTAATTAAGTGAATAATGTGTGACTAATATATTAAATCGGTCTACTCAATTGGACTAAGTCCCAAGTGCCCCAAGTGCCCAATCTTGACTATTACTGATATAGCCAAATTCTAGTTTCCCTCCAAAACATCTTCGAAATATTCAAATTATGTAAGACAAAGAAGTGCTTTTAAACACTTCTTCCTTTCTTTCTTTTTCCAATGAGGGACAAAGCAACATCTTCTCAAATAATTCCATCAAAATGCTAACTAATATAACAATCCCCACTTAGTTAGTGATTGATGTTGTTTATAAGATTAATGCGTATAGTAGGTATCTTTGGATTTTAACCTACTACTTGTATACACTATTCAATACCTTGTTGAAACTGATGGTTTGATTAAGTTCTATTAAACCACAATTCCTATATGACAAGACGGAAAATCTTTATACACATAAATCGTACCAACTCGACAACTTGTTCACCATGAGTTTTAGCGCCCGATTATGGCCTTGTGCTACTTCCTGAATTCATAAACACTTATCAAGTTGTGTTCCAAACTTTGATTGAAGCAGTGCCACTTCTTGTGTTTACATAGGTGAAGCTTTAACCAAATCCTTAACACGGATTTCTTTAGTTCCTAAACTGAACTCTTCTTCTTCATTAAGAGTATTTTTTTTATACTCATCCACCTTTTTTAGGTACTAATTTCCTGTACCTGCTATCCGTCACAATTATAACTTGTTGTTGCCTTTTAAACATTTAATATTGTTAAACAATAAGAAAGGTAAGGTTCCCGTTATTAGTGACAAATTTAAGTTACCTTAGAACCATAACACTTGTTCTGCTTATTATCATATTCCTGGCGAGTCCTTTAGTGAATGGGTCAGCAAGGTTGTCCTTAGAATTGATGTACATGACCATAATAATTCCATCAGAAATTAATTGTCTTATGTACTCATGTCTTAAAGCAACATGTCTAGATTTTCCATTGTACATTTTGCTAAATGCCTTAGACCTTTGTTTCACTATCACAGTGCAAGAGAACTGCTGGCGTTGGTTGTGGCCACAACTTTATATCAAACAATAGATTTCTCATCCATTCTGCTTCTCTTTCTGCAGCTGCTAAAGCAATTAACTCAGATTCCATTGTGGAATGAGTAATACACGTCTGTTTCGTAGAAGCCCATGAAATTGCTCTCATCACCAACACCAGTTATCCAACTAGCATCACAATATCCTTCTAACACTAAAGGAAATCTGTTATAATACAAGGCAAAATTTTTAGTCCTTTTTAGATAACCAAGTACCCTTATCATACCTTTCCAGTAATCACAACTTGGATTGTGAGTATATTTTGACAATTTACAAATTGCAAAGGCAATTACACTAGCATAGTCTAATTGACTAACAAATCTTCCTGGATTCTTAACCATCTTGCCAGAAGAATCAAATGCATTATTAAATTCTTTAACACCCAAATGATTAAATTTGGAAAGAATCTTGTCAATATAGTGAGACTGACATAAGGCAAAACCCCCACTATGCCTTTTAACATTAACAAATAAAATAGTATCAACTTCTCCCAAATCTTTTATTTGAAATTGATAAGTTAAATACTTTTTAGTTTCAGTTATGCCTTGCATGTTGGTTGCTATGATTAGCATATCATCAACATAAAGACATACTATCACCTTTGTGAATTTAGAATAGATGCTTTTTTCTGCTTCGTTATGTTTAAAACCATTTGATAATATAACACTATAAAATTTTTCATGCCATTATTTTGGAGCTTGTTTTAATCCATACAAGGACTTGACTAATTTACAGAATTTCTTCTCATTTCAGGAAGCACAAACCCTTCGGGTTGCTCCAGATAAACTTTTTCATCAATATCACCATTTAAGAATGTCGTCTTAACATCCATTTGATGGGCATTTAGATTATATATTGATTCCAAAGCAAACGATACTCTTATTGAGGTAATCCTGGCCACATGAGCATATGCATCAAAATAATCTAATCCTGCCTTTTGTCTAAATCCCGCGGCTACTAGTCTAGCTTTAAATGTTTGTAGAGAACCATCAGTATTGTATTTTCTTCTAAAATTGCATTTACACCCAATAGGTTTAGTATTAAAAGGCAAATCTGCCAATACCCATGTACCATTTGATAAAAGGGAGTCCATTTAATCATTTACAATTTCTTTCCAGAAAGAAAAATCCCGTTAAGCCATTGCTTCACTATAGGTTTTAGGATCCTCTTCTAAATTTAAAATAATGGATATTTTATTTAATAATTCATCTCTACTTCCTTCTATCAAAAAGACTAGTTCTTAAGAAGAAATAAAATCAGAACCTATATTTTTTTCTTTCTAACTCTTTGATTTTTCCTTGGTTCTACAGGAGATTCAATTGCCATTCTTTTATTGTTAGAAGAACTAGGTTCTCCATAAATTTCTTGAGTTACTGCATTATCACCTATGCTTGATGTATTACCATCTTGTTTAGTATTTTCTGTCTCCATATGTGAATTATTATAATCACCAATAAACTTTGTTTCCAAGAACTCAACATATTTAGATTCCACAATATAATTAGAGTCAATGCCCAGTAATCTATATGCCTTCGAGCTCTCAGCATATCCTATAAATATGCTTTTAATTACTCTAGGTCCTAATTTAGTCCTTTTAGGATCTGGAATTCTATAATAGGCTAAACAACCCCATACCCTTAAGAAATTTAAGTTAGGCTTTCTTCCTTTCCATAATTCATATGGTGAAACCTTAAATTTCTTTGAAGGTACTCTATTATGTACAAAATATTAATAAAGCTTTTCCCCACAGATTCGTTGGTAAATTTGCATGTAAAAACATGGCATTAACCATATCTACCAACGTTCTATTTTTTCTTTCAGCAAGATCATTTTGTTGTGGAGTATACAGTGTATTAGCTTGGTGAATCAAACCATTTTCTTCACAAAATACAGAAAATTCATTGGAAATATATTTGCCTCTTCGATCACTACGTAGAATTTTAATCTTCTTTTCCAATTGATTTTCGACTAATGCTTTGTAACTCTTAAACATACCAAATGCTTGATCTTTTATTTTCATTAGGTAAACATACGTATATCTAGAATGATCATCTATAAAAGTAATAAAGTATCTATTTCCACCTCTAGTTAACACATTCAATTCCAATATATCGGAATGCACAAGTTCAAGTAGATTACTTGTTCTTTCATTCTTTGGAAACGATTTCTTAGTCATCTTAGATTGTATGCATATTTCACATTTCTTATCAATATTTTCAGCAGCAGGAATTAATTTACTTTTAGCCATAAACTTAATATATCAAAAATAAACATGTGAAAGTCTAGCATGCCATAAATTTATAGATGACTCAATCATATAAGCAGAAACTTCAAATTTCTTAATACTTACTTTGAACATGCCCTCACAAGAGTAGCCTTGTCCTACAAATACACCATTTTTAGAGAAAATAATATTTTCTGCCTCTATAATATTTTTGAGGCCTATCTTACTTAATAAACTGGAAAAAATTAAATTCTTCTTAACTACATGATGAACATTAATTAAAATCAACTTCTTTCCCAAAGTGAATTGTAGTTCAACTGTTCCTTTTCCAAAGACCTTGGCAGCGTCATGATTACCATTATAACTTTTTCATCACTTGTTGCAACTTCATAATGTTTGAAGAAACTCTTGTCATTGCATACATGAACTGTACCACCGGAATCATACCACAGATCTGTAGATTATGTATTTGCTTCCATGTTTCATTCAGTTACCATACTCAGATTCAAGTTGGTAAAGGCAAAAATTATCGCAACAATATCCGAAGAAGAAGCTTGTTATTGTTCAACATTATTTACCCTCTTCTGTCCAGCATTTTTTTCATTTTTCTATCTCTTTCAAAACCTGCAATCTCTCTTAAAATGATCCATTTTTCAACAAGTATAACAGGACCTTTCTTAATATTAGAATAATTTTCTTCATGAGCATCCTCAAGCTTTCAACCTGAATTGTTTGCCTTACTAGACTCAACATAATTCACCTTTGAAATAGTTTCTGCAACATATTTATTTTCACGTTTCGTGACTCTTCTTCAATCCAGATGTGCTTTATCAACTGGTCAACATTAAAGTCTTTGAAAGAATGTAATAATTTCTTCCTATAGTCATTCCAAGTGGTTGGTAATTTTGCAAGTATAGCAGCCACTTGAAGAGATTCAGAAACATCGACTTTAAAATCTTTGAGCATAGATATCAAAACAAGTAACTCATCAACCTGTTCCATGATAGATTTCCCATCTATCATTTGAAATTCAAAAAATTTCATGCCAAAGAATCTGTCTGCTCCTTGCTTCACAGTAGTATATTTCTGTTCCAAGTCTTTCCAGATTTCTTGTGGTAATTTGTAAGGACGAAACAAATCATATAAACGATCAGAAATAAAGTTTAAAATAAAACCTCTACAGCGCACCCCATTATCTTCACATTTTTTTGTGCCGCCTTAATTTTGTCATAGTCTTCATCTGTAGTTGTGGCATTGCAGTAGATCAGGACTCAGCAGATATGCTATTCCCAACTCCGTGAGGAAGAACAACAATTTGTCTTTCTAGCGAGTGAAATTTAAGCCATCAAATCGATCCATTTTGAACACTTCGAACATCTTATTGAAACCAGAATCACAACCAGAATCCTCCATTGCAGTGTTGACTAAATTCCTTAAGATTATTAGAAAAACTTAACAGAATATGGGGACGAAAATAATTAGGCCTTGATAGTGTAGTCACTGTCCTTATGAAATCTAAGCCTCCCAATTTCGTTGCCGCATGGATTATGGCTGAATTCTTTCTGGATTCTACAAAGCCTTCAAAATCCGAGTTTCAACAATTAACTCCAATTTCCCACAAGAACAGATAGTTGTGAGTTATAGAAAATCAGTAGCAGAGAGGAGATGAAGTTTTCAGATGATTTCGTTTTGGAGGAGATATAGATATTTATAATACCTCTAGGAGTCTGTTGGAATTAACGGACTCATCTCTTCATAAAAGGCACCTTTTAAAACCAATAATCACCTTTTTTTTGAATTTAAAATATTGTAAAAAAAGGTTTTTGAAATTAAATACCAAAATATTTTTAATTAAGTAAATAATGGGTGACTAATATATTAAATCAGGCTACTTAATTGGCCTAAGGCCCAAGTGCCCCATGTGCCAAATCTTGACTATTAATGATATAGCCAAATTCTAGTTCTCCTCCAAAACATCTTCAAAATATTCAAATCATGTAAGACAAAGAAGTGCATTTAAACACTTTTTCCTTTCACTCTTTTTCCAATGAGGGACAAAGCAACCCATTCTAAAATACTTCCATCACAACACTAAGTAATATAACAAGAAGAGAATAGCTAAGAACTAAATCCAGCCTACTTTTATGGACCGGATTTAGAGCCCACCCTTGGATCAAATCACTTAGAATATTCTTTGCCTCAATCAATGGGCAGTCTGCTCAAAACATGCAACAACTCTGATGACAAGAATAACTCAAGACCTACCTATATGAAGAATAGAAGAAAGATACATACAACTTAACATACAAGTTTCTACATCTTTCTAGTTCTTAATACAAATATTATATTCTTGAGTTTACTAGTATCACAAAAGATAGAATTAATCGAGAAGTTGTGTCAAGCATTGATAACAATCCAATCTATATTTTGTTTGTGGTGATCGAAAGAAAATCATGACGTTGTAACAGTTCACTACAAAAAAAAACTGGAACTAGCTACGAACACCGTCGCTAGTCTGTTGCAAAAACGCTCGTAGTTAGCAAAATATTTTGATAATTCATCGCTAAATGAGATTAGTGTCGGTTTTTTCTGTTTAGCTACAGAGTTTTGTCCGTTGCTAAAACCTTATTTTTTTAGTAGTGACATTCACATATTGAAGATCTAAGAAAACCCTTTTGACCCAAGGGAACTGGATGTAGGTACCACAACGGTACTCAAACAAATATTAAAACTCTGAGACTTTACTGCTTTTCATTTTTGCATTTTATGTTTTGCTTTATCCTATGCTTTACGAAAAAAGGAGTCAACTAGTACTCACATTAGTCAACTGATCTTTAATTTGGCACAATTCGCGTCTCTCATCTTACTTTTTAATTAGTATCGAGCAAGGTCTCACACAATATTTCTTAACCACAAGTGAGTAAAAAATCATGGCATCAAACATAGATTGTTATACAGTACTTCCATCTTCCTCACCGGAGAACCTTATTCCTCTCTCTGCAGAAAGTAACTAAGTTAGTTCTGAGTGATGCATCTGCTACTTCAAAGAAGCATCACAGTTAATGCTATTGACCCAGGAAGCTACACCAGGAGATATATAGCAGGATAACACAAAGAAAAGAAGAAAGAGGTCTCGTGTATTCTATGGAGCTATGGTTGTCTGCTTTATAATAGGATGAAGAATATAGCAGTCCAGAAGGTCCAACACCAAACATACTCAGTTTTGCCAGAATATTATTATAAGAGTTCTCTAGCATTTTATGATGGTAAATAAACAAACTGGTGTAATATCGTGATAACACCTAACGCAGCCTGCTAGGTAAGCCTATTAATAATAATCCAATTCAAAATGAGATTTACTGAAAAAATAAACGATGAAATAACTGAATTTTTATACAAAAGTCCTAAGGATTGGTACTACAAATCATGAGCTTCTAAGACTTAGAGAATACAAAGATGGTATGAAATAAATATATCATCTATTCGAGGTCTACATAAACAGATTTATAAATCTAAAGCTGCCTAAAACAAGAGGCAATTATAACTGGAAGCTCCAACCATACACAGCAACATCAGCTCCAAAATCTGCACGCAAGGTGCAGAAGTGTAGTATGAGTAAAATCAAATCTATGTACTCAATAAGTAATAAACCTAATCTTCGATTGAAAGCAATGACGGGCTCGGAGAAACATTCAGTCCAACACTATTAGACGAAAACAACTCATAACCGTATAATGAAAACAATACATGTAATAACTCAAAGATATGATGCTCAGCTCGCTCACAATTACAGAAAATAGGTATGCTTTTCAAGTCTAACGGCAAAACCCAAATATTTTAACGAAATCACCAAAAGATATTATATCATAAAAGGTGTAATTTTTTCAAATCTTTCAACAACAGATATGATATTTTATTAGATGTCGTGACCGCTTAGGCTTGGTTTATTTTGATCAAAAAGTATGAGAAAAGTACATCTCTATGCCTACGTGTCATTATGCATGTCAAGTCATGAGTGTCACAATACCATATAGCATGAGAAAAATGCATCTATATGCCTACACACCAAGTATGCATGTTAAATGAATGATTTCAAGGTGATAATCTCATATACTCACACTCTCGGAGTACTCAATTTGTCTGTTTCAAACTCCCACTCATCACACACAATCACTCAGCACTATACAGTTTCTGCGATCACTGTTGTTATGTCACACTCCAGAGGGGCGAATACTGCCAAAGCGCTAATATTAAGCCAATATGACATGCTGTGCATGCGGTCTGATCCCTTTTAAATAATAATAATAATGCCTATAAGGCCTGCTGTGGCGTGCAGCCTGTTCCATAATAATAATAATAAATGTAAAGCCAATATAGTCAGCTGCGTTGTGCATCCTGATCCCATAAATAATACTCACAACTCGGCTCTTAGGCCCACTTCAGTCATCAATTTCTCAAGTCTCAAGGGCTCACATCTCGAACCACTCAGCCTAAACAATGATAACATATGGTGTAACAATGAATGATGAACAGAGACTAACATATAGTATGAAAATGAAGCATCATGATTGAGTATATAAATACAATTAGATTTGATAACTCAAGACAACAGAAATAATCTCATTAGGTCTTAACCGAATAAGCACATAACCTAAACATGATTTCTAACATGGTTCACAACTTATGCAATCAAACAAGTAGGGAGAACATGGATGTAACAAAATGTAACAACAAAACAAGTATGTTCAAAGTCTAATCACAAGTAGAATCATGATTTCCCCGGTGCACGCGCACACGCTCGTCATCTAACATATGCATCACCTCATTACATCTCTTATAAACTAGTTTCCAGGATTAGATACCCTCAAATACAAGTTTAGATACGTTACTTATCTCGAACAAGCCAAAAGGTTAAACAATACTCTAGAAATGCCATCACACGTGTATCGACCTTCGAATGGCTCGAAACTAATGAAAAGAAACTCAAAAACATCAGATAATACCATAAGAAACAAACACAATCGATAAAGGTTAAATCTTTAATCAAAAGCCCAAAGTCAACCAAAAAGTCAAGTAAGGGCCCGTACCTCAAAACCCGAAAAACTCACAAAATTCGAAAATTCATTAATTACGAGTCCAACCATACTAATTTCATCCAATTTCGACTCAGGATCGATACTTAAAACTCAATTATTCTTTTTAGAAAAGTTTTTAACAACCTCTCCCCCACCCCCCAATTCTCCAATAAAAATATAAATTAATTCAAATATGAACTACTGAAATCATGTCAAAATACAAAGATTAAGATTAGATAATGACCTCCATGAAAATATGAGAAGAATTCCATCAAAATCACCTCAATCGGAGTTTTAGAATTCAATATATGCTCAAAATATCAAAAGAACGTAGTTTGATTTTTTCTATACACATGCATTTCCGCTTTTGCGACCAAAAAGTCGGCATTTCTAATTGTCATTTACATTTTTGCGGATCAATTTTCGCACCTGCGGGGTCGCCAATACGGACCCAACTTCGCATCTCCGAAGCACCAGCACCAGCTCTCTTCTCCGACACTAAATGAGCATAATCCAACATACGATCTCCAAATTCGACGATTCTTTTTTTATATGGCTCTGTAATTATGATACAGATCTAATACTTCAATAAACTTAGAAATTAGAGTTTATTTGCTTAATATGGTACTATTTATGCTTGACGAAACAACGTTGAAACATCAAAAAATACCGCAACACAACCCAATACTATCTGAATCTCACATGAGCTCCTCGGGGCCCCGTCCGATGATACCAAAAAGTCCCATAACATAACATAGACTTACTCGAGGCCTCAAATTGCACATACCAATACCAAAGCCATGAATCGCACCTCAAATCAAACTTAATAAACTTTTAAACTTTTAACTCTAAAACTCGTGCCAAACCATATCTAATCAACTCATAATGACCTCAAATTTTGCAAACAAGTAACATAATGAAGCTATTTCAATTTTCAAAACCAGAATTCGAATTGATATCGTCAACGTACACTTACAGTTCAACTTATGAACATTTCAAACATTCAAATTGCCAATTGCCGCCAATTAATGATGAAACCTTCTATAAACATCTGAATGCAAATTCTGGCATACGCCAAAGTCGGCAATCACCATACAGGCCTATTGAAATCATAAAAACTCTTATTCAGTGTGAAATACATAAAAGTCAAATGGTCAAGTCTTCCAATTTAATGCTTCCTAGTTGAGAATCATTCTTCCAGATCAATCCCGAATCACCTGAAAATCAAAACGAACGATTTATACAATTCATAATATATCATATGAAGACTCAAGACTTTGAACAGCCGAAAGGAACACAAATGCTCAAAACGACCGGTTTGGTCATTACCGCCTCTCATTCCACATGCTTCATTGCTCCAAGACCATTTATTATCTATGTCACTTCTTAATATATTTCCAGGAGATTCCAAATATAGAGCACTACAAGAAATTTTATTATATAAGATATACAAACCCAAGAAAAAAATGAGAATTATGGGCATTCTAAATTAACGTCCTTAAATTATTTTTCAATTATAATCCAAAGAAAAAATATAATCAATCACTTTTTACAACGAAGATGTATTCCTGTTCTTTGTCAAATAAGCAATATTAATGAGCTATGCACTAAATAATTCAAGTGTTCTCCCAAAGTCACACATTTGACCATTATATTAAGAGGACCATGCACTTAATGTCCGAGAGTCGTGTAAACCTCTCTTTGAAATCCTTGTATGATCACTGCCTCATACACAAGAACCTCTGTAACCGATTACACAAAAGAGAAAACAGAAAAATATCCAGATAATGCCTGTCTTTTATTATTCTCTAGAGCACCATAGGTTTATATATCATGTACATTTGATTTATACGGCCAAGAAATATTCCTAATCCAACGGACCTACAAGACCTTAATTAGTTAGAGGGATTCGACTTTCTTAGAGAGACATCTCTAAGAGTCTAAACATAGGGATATTCTTAACACTTCCCTTCAAACGAAAGCATGATATATTCCTAAAGTAGTCGGACTAACTTACACCGTGTTTTGGCTCACATGATTGCCACTACTCTCCTTCTCAGGTATGGGTCCATAAATTCTTTGTCCACTAGAGATATTTTTCTACTCTACTGACAACCCCCCCCCGACGACTCACTTCTCTGGCGATCCCCAAGTAAGTTCTCTCTCCTCTGTCTCTCTCCTCTCTCTCTCCTCTTTCTCCACTACCCCAATCCTCACCCCTATACCCAACCCCTGCCACCCCGAACTCCGGCGATCCCCCCAGTAAGTTACCCCTCTCCTCCCTCTCCCATCTCTCCCTTCACTCTTCTCTCTCTCTCCTCTCTATTCCCCTTCTCTCACGCCCCTTGCCCCCTACCCTACCCCTATTTTGTGATTTTCAGGCAACCCTACCCTCCCTCTTTCCTGAGCTAGGCACCCCCTTGCTTTTTTTGGGGTTTGTTGTGTGTGTGATTTTCAGGTACTAGTCGCGACGGACAAGGCGAGCTTGCGGCGTTTGGACGTGAAGAGCAAAGAAACACCGGAAGAAACGTTCAAAGAGCTAGCGGTAGTTGATATCAGGCGAATCAAAGCATACTTCTAGGTTTTTCCATTGGGAGTTGGTACCCCCCTACCATTTGTTTACTCTGTACACCTTTTTACGTTTTCTATGTAAGCATCTTGTGTGTGGTTTACTCTGTCGATTCCTAGTTTGCATCCTTTTGCGTATTCCGCTATAGTACGTGTGTGCATCGCTGTTCTCCGTAATCGGTTGGAGGGATAGTGGCCGCGGCGTGGATGGTAGTGTAAGGTCATATCCTCGGAGGGGGGGAGGGGTGGCAGGGGTGAGCAGGGGGCTGGGAGCGATTCTATGGGTATGGCGGGAGGCAAGGGTGGGAAGAGGGTATCGGATGCTCAGAGATTAAGGATCGGGTCATGGAACATAGGCACTTTGACAGGTAAGTACATTGAGTTGGAGAAAGTCCTTCAGAAGAGGAGGGTCAACATAGCCTGTGTTCAAAAGACTAGGTGGAAAGGGTCGAAGGCGAGGGATGCAGACGGGTTTAAGCTGTGGTATTCTGGGGTCGTGAGAGGTAAGAACGGAATGGGCATCTTGGCTGATAGGGATCTAAGGAAGTTTTTGGTTGAGGTTAGGCAGGTGAATGACAGGTTAACGTCTGTTAAGCTGGTTATTTGGGGTTGCGTCCTTAATGTCATCAGCGCTTACACGCCGCAAGCGGACTTAGACGAGGAGGTTAAGAGGCGCTTTTGGGAGGGCTTGGATAATTTGGTGAGCAGTATTCCCCAATCTGAGAATTTAGTTATTGGAGGAGACTTTAATGGTCATATCGGGGATGATTCTGGTGGTTATGGTAAGGTGCACGGTGGCTTTGTCCTTGGGGTTAGGAACGGAGGAGGCACGCCACTGCTCGATTTCACTAGGGCTTCCAAGCTCCTGATTGTGAAGTCGACTTTTAAGAAGAGGGAGGAGCATTTGGTCACCTATAAAAGTTCGGCAGCGAGGACTCAGATTTATTACCTCCTTCTCAGAAGGAGTGATAGAGGTTTGTGCAAGGACTGCAAGGTTATTCGCGGAGAGTCCCTTTCGACTCTTCATAGACTCCTAGTGATGGATGTCGGTCTTTGGGTGACGAGGAAGAGGAGGGGTGCTCATGGACGACCGTGAATTAGATGGGGTGCTTTCAATAAGGAGAAATCCTAGGAGTTGGAGAGGAGGTTAGTTGATGGTGGAGCTTGGAGAAGTTCTAGGGAAGCGGACACAATGTGGTCAGAGACGGCGAACATGGTTAGGGAGGTTGCACGTGATTTGCTCGGGGTAGCCAAGGGCTATTTAGGCAGACATCAGGGTGACTGGTGGTGGAACAATGTAGTCCAAGAAAAAGTGGAAGTGAAGACGGCGACATTTGCTAAGTTGGCAGGGAGCACAAGCGAGGAAGAATGGAGAGTGAACAGGGAGATCTACAAGGTGGCAAGGAAGGAAGCGAAGCTGGCGGTTATGGAAGATAAAAATGCGGCGTCTGGACGCATGTACGAGGAATTAGGGGAGAAATGCGGGGACAGGAAGTTATTCCGGTTAGCTAAAGTAAAGGAGAGGAAGGCGTGTGATCTTGACCAAGTTAAGTGTATTAAAGAAGATGATGGTAGAGTTATGATGGGGGAGTCTCAAGTCAAGCAGAGGTGGCAAGCGTACTTTCAAGACCTACTTATCAAGGAAGGGGATTGAAGCATAGAGCTAGGGAACTGGGACATTCAGAGCAACATAGAGACCTTGGCCATGCAGGCGCATTAGGGTGGAGGAGGTCGTGGGGGCTTTGCGTAGGATGAGTAGGGGTCGAGCGACTAGGCCTGACGATATCCCGGTGGAGTTTTGGAAATAAATGGGTAGGTCAGGAGTGGAATGGCTCTCCAGGTTGTTCAATGCGATCTTCAGGACCAAAAGGATGCCGGGGGAGTGGAGGTAGAGTACAGTGGTGCCCTTGTACAAGAACAAAGGGGATGTCCAGTGCTGCAAGAACAATAGGGCTATCAAATTAATAAGTCACACCATGAAGGTCTGGGAGCGGGTGATAGAGGCGAGGGTGAGGGAGATGACATCTATAACTGTGAACTAGTTCGGTTTCATGCCGGGTCGCTCTACTACAGAAGCTATCCACCTTGTCAGGAGATTAGTGGAACAGTTCAGGGATAAGAAAAAGGACCTGCACATGGTGTTTATCGACTTGGAGAAGGCGTATGATAAGGTCCTAAGGGAGGTGCTATGAAGGTGCCTGGAGGCGAAGAGCGTGCCGGAAGCATACATCAGAGTAATCAAAGACATGTACGATCGAGCTAAGACTAGGGTTAGGACGGTGGGTGGTGACTCAGACCATTTTCCGGTGGTTATGGGGCTCCATCAAAGGATCGGCGCTTAGCCCTCTCCTGTTTCCTTGGTAATGGATGCTCTAACCTATCATATTCAAAGGGGTGTGCCTTGGTGTATGCTATTTGCTGATGACATAGTCATGATAGATAAGACGAGGGCCGGTGTTAATGAGAGGCTAGAGGTATGGAGACAGACTCTCGATTCTAAGGGTTTCAGAATAAGAAAATCTAAGACAGGATACCTGGAGTGCAAGTTTAGCGCCGAGCCAAGCGATGTAGGGAGGGACGTGAAAATTGGATCTCAGGCCATCGCCAAGAGGGACAATTTTAGATATCTTGGGTGGCTGATTCAGGAGGACGGGGAGATTGACGGGGATGTCACCCACCGTATATGAGCGGGGTAGTCGAAGTGGAGGCTTGCATCAGGAGTCCTATGTGACAAGAAAGTACCACATAAACTCAAGGGGAACTTTTATAGAGTTGTAGTTAGACCTTCCATGTTGTATGAGGCAGAGTGCTAGCCGGCGAAGAAATCTCATGTTTAAAGAATGAAGGTTCCGGATGAGGATGCTCAGGTGGATGTGCGAGATCACCAGGTTAGATAAGATTAAGAATGAAATTATTCGATAGAAGGTGGGGGTGGTCCCGGTAGAAGAGAAGATGCGATAAGCGAGGCTCAGGTGGTTCGGGCATGTGCGGAGGAGAAGTCCTGATGCCCCGGTGAGGAGTTGTGAGCGGCTGGCGGTGGTCGGTATGAGGCGAGGCAGAGGGAGACCTAAGAGGTATTGGGGAGAAGTGATTAGGCATGACATGGATAAAATGCAGATTTTTGAGGACATGATCCTTGATAGGAAAGTCTGGAGGTCTAGTATCAGGGTGGTAGGATAGGGGCTCCTAGAATTTTTTGTTCTCCTTTTCCGGGGCTGGGGAGGCTTGGCAAGGCTCTCCATAGATGATTCGTGTATTGGATTGTGTCCCCATTATGGTATTTATTTATGGTAGTTATTGTTTGGTATTATTTATGGTAATTACTGTTTAATATTATTGCTTGCCATTTTATTTATGGTTCTTATGTATAGATAATTATTTATGCGATTTCAACTGGAGATACTAATGATCTTTTGTTTTGTTTTTGTTTTTCCTTTCCTTCCCTGAGCCGAGGGTCGATTGGAAACAACCTCTCTGTTCCTCCGGGCAGGGGTAAGGCCTGTCTACATATTACCCTCCCCAGACACCACTTTGTATGACTATATTGAGTAGGTGTTGTTGTTGTTGTTGTCTGGTCAACAACAAACGTCTTGATTGATTTGTATTGATTCGTCCATGTATACTTGAGAGTATCAGGGATATTTCCTCTAATGCTTTTCTGCCTTATGATATTCTTATCTGAAGAAAAAACTCGCTTGGCAAATCAATCTTTCGTCTGATAGAGTGAGTAATTTCTATACATGAACGACGGGATAGGGCGAAATAATCAATATCATCTCCTCCTCACTTCAATTCATGAGGAAGATGCTTTAATTACATAAGTTTACACAGTTCTAAGCCATGGCTGCATACTCTGCTTTGCACTTGATCTGGCCGCCAGATTTTGCTTCTTAATTTTTTATGATATAGGTCACTTCCTATCTGAAAGAAATCATACTCAGTGTGCATAGAATATCGAATAATTTGACTATCACTTGTCCCTATACAAAAGTAAACCTGAGAAACTCTTGATATCTTCATAATCTTAATACTGCATTTCAATGACTGACACATGTAAACTGTAGAAATTAACCTAGCTACCACCTTGACAGAAAAGAATATGTCAGCTGATGTTGTTGTATGATTAAGTATTAACATTATTAACAACATACTCATAACTTATAATATTTTCAACCTATACTTCCTTTAGGAAATACTAATACCATTATGGACATCCAACCCATGAAGAGATTAAAAAAACATACTCATAGATGCAACTTTGGCTTCTGAGTGTACATTTTTTATCACAACCAATTGAACTTACATGCCTCAAGCCTTCCCATCTTGTCTTGCTTTTGACAGCCACAAGTACCATTATCATGTAGATTATTCATTCCTCAACCATAGCACGATGCCAACTAGGATGAGTCATTACTTCTGCCCCAGTATTGTGTATTAGGACAATAGATAAGGTTGTGGCGAAAGCACGATATGAAACTACAAAAATAGTGAAAATTGCAAGTGGACCTAATACCTCTCGAAGGGACAATTGGAAGCATAGTCTAGTTTGTCAAGATCTCAACCAATGCAGAGGATGATGTTGAAGGAAGCAATAACGCACTATAAATAGTCTGCAAATGTATCATTAGGAGAAACATCCAAGGATTAACACGTAAGAGAGTTGATTGAGTTAAACTCAAAGAAGAGGTAATGGGTTTGGGATGGTGGAATGAGCCATGCAGATGCTTGTTTGATTAAGTGATTATGCCAACTGTGAAGAAAATTAGAAGAGGCAGCGGAAGTGAAGGCAACTGGCGTCTCTAAATTGGTACAAGCCCTATGACTTATGTCCTGTTCCAATCACACCTCCCATGCTCCGGTCATGCACAAAAAAGACAGTCATCGAAGAAGGTGATAGGACAATATAGGTTTTGGTCTCCCTCCGTTTCAATTTATGTTAACCTTTTTCACTGAGCACGGAGTTTAAGAAAAAAATAAAAAAATTTGGAATTTGTTGTCCTAAACTAGTAAGAATATTTGTATGGCAATAATTCTTTTGAAACTTGTGGGGGTAAACATACCAGAGTATTTGAAAGTTTAAGGGTAGAATTGAAAGGTTAAACTAAATTATTTCCAAATTTAGAAAGTGGTCCTTCTTTTTGGAACAAACTTTAAATAAAATAGATTCACATAAACTGGAATAAAAGGAATAATAGAGTATTATATTAGGGCATTCGGTGAAAATTTGCAAAATGTGTGTTGATTATAGGATTGGCTTTAAGCCAAGTGTAGAACATAAAAAGTTGAGAAAAAATGTAATAATTTGGAATACAGAGAAACTAATGTGAATAACAATCCTAAACAAAAGAAATCTGAAAAGCACCAAAAGAGATATTAAAAAGCAAAATAAAAAATCGTCTTATATAGAAGGAAATAACTTGCTAGTGTCATTATTACACCCTCTGCAAGTTGGCATCGAGGTCTACGATACCCAAATTGGAAAAAGGTTGATTGAAAACTGCTTGTGGAAGAGGCTTTGTAAGAAGATCTGCAACTTGATCCGCAACATGTAAATGGGTGATTTCAAGTTGTTTATGATCAACCTGCTTACGAACAAAGTGGAGATTATAGCCACATGTATATACACAGTGAATCCATATTTATACAAAATGAAAAGTGAGGAATCATATGGGGATTTAACAAAACCCAAAGTAAGCAGATAATTTTTGATTTTAGTATACCAAGCTCAAGAAGCCGGCTTGAGGTCGTAAATTTCTTTTTGAAGATGACATATATGGTACGATTCTCATAACTTTCAATTCCCAGTGGTTTCCGTATTTAGACATCTTCATCGAGACTACCATGCAAGAAAGTATTGTTAAAATTCAGGTGATGAACAGACCAATCAAGTTGAGTGGTTACAGCTAGGACAAGACGGATAGTAGGAGGCTTGACTACTAGACTGGAGTTGGAACGATAATCAAGTCCCAGACGCTAAGTAAATCCCTTGGAAATCAAACGTGCCTTATACCTCTCAATTGAACCATCAAGTTTATGTTTAATACAGAATAGCCACTTATAATCCATCATGTTTTGGAAGAGTCATGTGGAACCAAATCCAAGTCTGGTTGCACCCAAGAAAATTAAATTCGGCTTACAGTGTTGAATTCTAATGGGGATTAGCTTGGCTTGCTTATGGGTTGTGGGAATTTTTTGAGATGACGTAGGGAATTTGAGAAATTGATAAGTTTTAAGACGATTTGTCTATGATCGGTGATAACTGGTGTATATTGGAATCTGGCTGGTTTGAATGGAGTTGAGTTGGTTGGCCTGACTGGATAGGTGGAGAGGATTGAAGTGAGGAAGAAGCCATTTCTGGCTGATGTAGTGTCTAGGCATATGTAGAGTCGGACGGTCCTGGAGCTTGTCTAGGAGTAGATGGCCTTTCTTGCTTTTGATATGTGATAAGTAGCCATGAGGGTTAAACTTGAGGTGTCAAGATTGAGGGAGGAGAAGTAGTTCTCTACTATCGTGGAGCTTGTGTGGAAGGTTGAGAAGTTGAATTCAAAATATAAGGAGACGGAATATTACCTGATTGTTGAGAGACACCATCAGAATCGGAGGAGGTAGCTTGTGGGCGTTGAGGAATTGTGGACAATGTAGTCACCGGTGGTGGGAGTTGATAAAAGTAATTTGAAGTTAAATTATTATCCTCTTTGGGTGATTGTTCAATAGAAATATTATCCCAAGATACATTATCCTAAAATCTGAAGAAATATTTTAAAAAGAAAAATTCTTTTCTAGAAAAACTATATCCCTGGATATATATGTTTTGAAATTAATTGGATCAAAACACTGATGGCTATAAAACTTTATTACGAAACTCTAAATGAACACATGGTGTAGATTGAGGATCTAGTTTACTACTGAAATAAGGTTTGATCCATTGATAGCGTAATGTCATGACCCGCCACATCATCATACAACGTAGGTATCCCTTAGCATATATTTTTGCCACTTGGAATTGTTACATAAGATAGGGACTAAATCTTGGTGGAATATTCTAGAACTATGGAGAATTTCCTTGGAAATATTCTAGATATTTATGAACTTGCAGGAAGGTTCTAAAGAAATATAGAGGTTTCCTTAAGAAGACCCTAGAACCCTATAGAATTGTTAGGAAAGTCCTTAAAAGATTCTAGCTATGTAGAATATTCTAAAGAAGGGAATTAGTTGTAAATATAGAAGGACTTGTAGAACAATTGTTATTTACATACTAGCCCCTAGGTAATTAGTATAAATATGTGGCGTTCATTTATAATTCATCAACCATACAAACAATTCAAGTTTTCTCTAATACAAAGCTTCCTTTAATAATTCTCTTGCGTTCTTTCTTCGCTTCTCTAAGTGATCTTGAGTGTAGTAAGGCTGACTTGGCACAGCAAGAACGGGATCAGGGTGTGCAAGATCGTGAGCGAGTTGTCAAGTGCCGCACGTGTGCTTAGTTAAGACTAAATACGTGATAATATAGCATCAGAGCAAAGGTTATAACTAAGGAATGTTAGAAACGATACAAGAGATTGCTAGAAGGATGTTTTGTAGGGAACCATGGCCGGAATTACCAAGGTCTTAGTACTTGCAGAATGGATCAATGCAAAGTTCCCTAAGCGAAAGCAGTATCATGGTGCACGGGACGTGTGCAAGGTGGCAAACTGGTGGGATCTAATGGAGCTCCAACAAAGGCCACAATTCGGGAGTATGTGCACGAGTTCACTGCCTTAATGCTGCAAATTCGATCATTGTCCGAGGATTATTCCATATTCTACTTCATGGATGGGTTGCAAAGTTGGGCAAAGCAAAATTTAAGAGGAAATCAAGTAGCCAATGTGAACGGGGCCATCTGAGTAGCCTAGTCGCTTGTTAACTTCAAGATTGAGCCGGCCAAGTCCAAAGAAGTAACTCCAAGAGGGATGAGGGAGATCATGACGAGGACAATGGGAAATGCATAGACGAGGTATACAATGATAATGGTAAAGATCCATCTCATAACGGATAGGGGTCCAAGAGAAATGGCCAGGGGCCGAAATATGGTAGGGAGTATATGCCTAACGGAGGGTACTAATTCTGCAAAGGGTCACCTTGGACAAGTAAATGCCCAGAGTTGGGGAAGCTTGCAGCAATGATAAGGAACTTTGCTCAAGCACATAAGAGTGACATAGGATAAACTGCAAGGATGTCGAGTTATAAAATGATGGCATGCTATCGGACTCAGATGATGCACCAAGAAGAGTGTTCAAGTTTGCCAGTAAGGCTGGACCATGGAGAGCAGCCAAATAGGGAGTGGAAGCATGGACTCGATGCTTGAGAAGCTGGTAGACTTTTTTGAGTCATGGGAAGATTCAGACTAAGAGCAAGGAGGGGTATCCGATGGGCGGAGGATGGTTGTCATCATTGCTAGCTGTCTAAAGTACAAAAGACATAAGAAAAAAGGTAGGCAGTACCTTGTGAAATGGGAAGGAGAATCTCTTCATAGGGAATCATGGCTTATGGACAAAGATCTCTGGCGACGCCAAGGCGAGTGCGTGCATATGTGTCGATGCTTTGTGCCGAGGGTGGCACAAAATTGGGTGGGGGAGAGTGACATGACCCGCCACATCATCATTCCACATAGGTGCCACTTGGCATATATTTTTTCCATATGGAATGGTTACATATGTTAGGGACTAGATCTTGCTGGAATATTCTAGAACTATAGAAAATTTCCTTGGAAATATTCTAGCTATTTATGCACTTGTAGGAAGGTTCTAGAGAAATATAAAAATTTTCTTAGGAATACCCGATAACCCTATGAAATTGTTAGGAAAATCCTTAGAAGATTCTAGCTACATAGAATACTCTAGAGAAGGGACTTAGTTGGGAATATGGAAGAATTTGCAGAACAATTGTCATTTACATACTAACCCCTAGGTAATTAGTATAAATAGGGGGAATTCATTTGTAATTCATCAACCAAGCAAAGATTTCAAGTTCTCTCTAATTCAAAGCTTCCTTTCACAATTGTTTTGTGTTCTTTCTTTCATTCTTTTAGCGATATTGAGTGTAGTAAGGCTGACTTGATATAGCAAAAACGTGAGCTTGCGAAGTGGTGCACATGCGTTTAGTTTAAGACTAAGGATGTGACAATAAGCATCCAAAAACTTTGATGGAATTATATTTAGGCACTATCTGGAACATGATTTCGTAAGATGCTTTATTTTTTAAATTTGGTATAGTCGTCCTTTTGATCAAATAATCTACTTGATGACAATCATAACTACAAAATTGAAGGTAAGGATGCTTTGTGTAACAAGGCATGTGTCATCTCTATGACATGCTGATGTCGGTGTTCAAATAAGGCTACCCGTTGGGGTATATATGGGAACAATAATAAGTGTTCAATTCCATGTATTTTTAAATATGAATCAAATTTTTGAAACTTACTAGCACTATCAGAGTAAAACGATAATATCTTTGTGTGAAAATGTCTTTCAAGTAGGGGATGTAAACAACCACATATATTTCTAAAATTAACCAACTAATAAAATATAGTATCATTTTTGTCAATCGACAATATCAGAGATTGTTTCCATAAATCACTATAAATTTAATGTAAATTTTTATCATTGTTCGATGAAGTTTTTAAGAAAGGCATCATGTGGCTTTTATTAGAAGAACATGGTTATAAATAGCATTAGTTTTTGAATGAGAAACTGGAAAGGAAAAATCAAACAAAAATTTATTTAGAGCGCGATGATTAGGGTGGCCTAATCGTCGATGTCAAATGGGGTATGAGACAACGAAATTGCATTTAGGAGGACCTTCAACATCACCCAGTGGCCGCTCATACAGCCCATTTCTAGTCCATCCGTGAACCAATGACGCCCCCGTAGTTAGATCCTTCACAAAAAATGGAAAAAAATTCAATAGAGGTGTGATAATGGGTGAATATATAGTTTTTTTATGGAAAAAGTTATAATAAAATGCTTTGATTAGTGCTTTTCATGATTTGCAGGATATATCCAATAAAAGAAGTTTGTGGAGTACATTTGGGATCATTTACGGAGAAAAAGAAGCCAATCATACAATATCCACAAAGTACACCAAGCGAAGGGACAAAACCAGAACTGAAGCCCGTCTGTCGCTATCTTAGCGTAATCTCGGTAGGACCGCAGCAAAATGCCACTACAGATTTTGAAGGCCAATATGGCCATGGTCCTGGCG
This sequence comes from Nicotiana benthamiana, assembly GCA_034376525.1. NCBI lineage: Eukaryota > Viridiplantae > Streptophyta > Magnoliopsida > Solanales > Solanaceae > Nicotiana > Nicotiana benthamiana. Next base: position 121,836,195 of record CM067334.1, on the reverse strand, counting down.
TAACCGCGGCAGGACCACGACAGAATGCTGCTGGAGATTCTGAAGGCCACTATGGTTGCGGTCCTGGCGTAACCGCGGAAGGACGCGTAAAGTTTGGGGACTAAAGTACAAAACACGGAATTTTAAGACCTAAAACCCTATATTAAACAAGAAAAATCGCCCAAAAGAGGCATGTTATGTTTTGAGATTACTTTTGCAAGAAGAACAAGTGTGAAATATCACTTAAAACATCATAGTCTTATTTTCTTCTATTTTTTTGGCAATTTTCCATTATGAATATTTTTGTAGTTTATCCCTCTGTTGTTATGAGCAGCTAAATACTTTAATCTAAGGTTTTGGTGAAACCCGTTGGGGATGACTTGGTTGTTATATTAAAATAGTTGCGATTGGTTGTTAATCTCTATTTGTTCATCTATGTTTTGATTGTGGTTAGTTGAAAGGGCCCTCAATTATCTATTCCTATTTAATATGTATCTACTTGTGAGAGAGTGCATATTTAGGTAATTATATGAATAACATCAATCTAGGAGTATAGAAGAGAGTCATAACCGAGGGTTTAGAGGTTGGATTAGATATAACGATACCTCAGGTGCAATCTAAGCGAACTGTATTGTGAATCTAGTTAGCGTAGCTTGAGAGAGTACATATAGTAAATTATCATAATTGCTTGATAAATACTTATGATAGCTGGAGCATTTATGATTGATAGAGACAACTAAATCATAGTTACAAGACATATACAACCAAGGAAATCAACAACCGGGGAAACCATTATCTTAGAATTTATTCCAACTGTTTACACATCAAGCATAGTTAATTTTCATCTGTTAATTACTTTTAGTCTTTAGTTGTTAGAAATATCATCAATTGTAAATCACAAAGTTTGGGGAAATTAATTTTGTGAGTTTAGTAAATCCGACAATAATAATTGATAGATTAATTCTCTGTGGTTCGACTCTGGGCATAAATACTCCGATTATATTTGCAATACTCGCGTAGTCTTTTGCAAGACTCAGTTGAGCGTGATAAAATTTTGATGTCGTTGTCGGGAATTTATGGTGTTATCAATTACAATTGAAAGAAGTACAAAAATTCTAAGTGTAGTCATTTTTCTCTATAGCCAATCTTTCATTGAAATTCTAACGTTTGAACTCCTGTGGAAAGCAGGTGTATGCCTAGAAATTCTTCGAGGACCGGAGAACTACTAGAAGGACTCTCAAACCCCGAACAAACATTCAGGGCATTGAACTGTTCCAACAGAAGACTTCAACAAACACACCAACTCAAATTTGACATGGGTGATGTAGATAACATCTATGAAAACATCGGGAATGAGCCAACTAACTTAAATGTCAGAGGGGTATCACCTCTTGTGCCCGAAGCTACACTTTATGACTGGGTATAACCTGCAGTTCATAATCTGGCCACCGCCATAGTTGTGCCTTCAATTCAAGAGGAGACATTCTAGATCACAAACACCATGCTACATCTGCTGAAGAATAAGGGATTGTTCTCTGGGTCACACGTTGAAGACCCGCAACAACACTTTAAAAACTTTGTGTCAATTTTATGACCCAAAGGCATCCGATGCGACTCCCGAAGCTATGAAACTGCTATTGTTCCCATTCTCGGTAATCGGGGAAGCTCAAACTTGGCTAAATTCGCTCCCTATCAACTCTTTCACCACCTGGAAGGAATTAGTCAGGCAGTTCCTGAACAAGTTCTATCCACCTAACAAGACTGCAAAACAAATTGATGACATATTGTAGTATAGGCAGCAGCCCACTGAGTCATTGTAAGAAAATTGGGAAATAATTAAAGGGATGCTAGTGAAGTGTCCTCATCATGGCAATCCAGACCAGATGCTCGGCTAGAGATTCTAGATGGGTCTAGCTGACAACTTGAAAGCGAATGTGCATGCTTCAGCTGGAGGTGCTTTCTTAAAAAAACATTCACCGAGTGCAAAATCCTTCTCGATAAGATGTCACAAAATTCGGGGTGGATGACTAGAGGTACAAGACTGGCACCCATAGTGCATTCAGTCTCGCTTGATCCCAATAATTTGCATGTAGAGAACATGACTACACTCATGACCGATATGAGCATACTAACATAGAAGATTGATGAGATGGGTACAAAACAGGTGCACATTATTGATACAACAAATGGAGGACTGTGTACACCGTGTATTAATCAGTCTTATGTGTGTTCATCGAGCGGCGATGATAAAAATAAGGGCAAAGGAAGATATGAATTATGTCAACAACTATGAGGGTAAGAGATAGTGAGGACAGTAGTGGAGACCACAGCAAAATTCAGCAGTACATGCCTAATATGCAACAGGCTGGGGTATGCGCCCTCAAAATCAATTGGTGTCAATACCATATCAGAAACCACAGGGCAATATAACAAGTTAACAACATGGTGAAAATCAGGGGTATGCTTCAGCAACTCATTGGGACAAATAATAAAGTGTAGGAAAAATTGACAGTGCATGATCAGCCATAAAGAATATTGAAACGCAGCTGGGTCAGTAGTCCATGGAAATATAACATGGTAAAAATCAGGGGTATGCTTCAGCACCTCATTGGGACAAATAATAAAGTACAGGAAAAATTGGTAGTGCATGATTCAGCCATAAAGAATATTAAAATGCAGTTGGGTCGGCAGTCCATGAATTTAAACAACCATCATCAGGGAACTTTGCCTGCAGACACAAACGTAAACCCCAAGGAGCAAAACCTTAATCAGTTGATGGTAGTAAGTCCCCGAAATGGGAGAGATTTATAAAGAGAGCGGGAAATTACACAAGCCAGCAGGGATACTACACCCGCCACTCCAGTTCAATTAGAGGTAGAGGAACCAACAGAACTTACTGAAGTGGTGGTTGAGCAGAGACAAGTGGAAAAAGGCAAAGAAAAGCTGAACAAGCAAGCGGCAGAATAGGCGGCACCTCTTATGCCAGAAAATTTCAACAGAGGAATCCAGAAAGCAATGCACAAAGGGTGATATGGACCCTTCCCTCAGAGACTGGTTAAACAAAAGAAGGAAGTTCAATACAAGAACTTCATGGAGATGTTGCGGCAAATTCAGTTGAATATTCCTTTGATGGATGCTTTGAGGGAGATACTCGGTTATGCCAAGATGATGAAGTATCTAATGTTAAGGAAGTTTGATTTTCAGGATCTATCCACTGTTACGCTGACCCAGACATGCGGCGCAGTAGCGACAAAAACAATGGCTCAAAAGATATCTGATCCAGGTAGCTTCACTATTCCATGCAAAATTGGGAGATTTGCCTTTGGAAAGGCATTATCTGATCTGGGGCCAGCGTAAATCTGATGTCGATGGATGTGTACAATAAACTGGGTATCAGCAGAGCTAGACCGACTTCTATGCTTCTACAGCTGGTTGATCATACGGTGAAGAGGCCCACTTGTATTCTTGATGATGTGTTGGTGCAAGGTGGGAAGTTCGTGTTCCCTGCAGACTTTGTTATTTTTGATTGTCAGGTGGATGAGGAGACACCCCTTATTCTAGGGAAACCATTTTTGGCCACTGGGAGAGCACTGATCGATTATGAGACTGAGGAATTAAAAATGAGACTGAATGACGAAGAAGTCATCTTGAGTGCTCAGCAATCTATGAGGAGACCCAGTGAGTATGCTAGTTGCTCTCTAGTGGAAGCAGCATATGTGATCCTGCAAGAAGATGTGACCCTAACTGCTAAAGATCCATTAGAGGCAAGTCTGACAAATTTAGAAGAGATGGATGGTGAAGGGTTAGCTGAATGGGTCATGGCACTTGAAGGACGAGGATTTTGGTCAAGGGAACCTCAGTTCGAGTCCCTTGAGCTAGAAAAAAGAGCCACTCCTCCAGCAAAACCATCAATAGAGGTACCACCCAAGCTGGAGCTGAAGCCATTCCAAGACCACCTCCTCAGGTATGTGTTATTAGGCCCTGATTTGACCTTGCATGTTATTATATCATCAGGTTTGCTAGATGTGTAGGTACAACAGCTCTTACAGGTACTGCAAGAAAACAAGACTGTCATTTGTTGGACCATGGAAGACATAAAGTATATCAGCCCATAAAGTCTGAAACCTTCTAGAGAACATCATCAAAGTCTGAACCCAATTATGAAAGAGGTTATAAAGAAGGAAGTGATCAAGTGGTTAGATGCGGGAATCATCTTCCCTATCTATGATAGCAATTGTGTCAGCCCTGTCCGATGTGTGCCGAAAAAGGGGGGATGACTGTTGTGCATAACAAAAATAATGAGTTGATCTCAACTCATACAGTCACGGGGGGCAGATTTGCATGGATTATCAGAAATTGAACACCGCCACCCGAAAGGGCTACTTTCCTTTGCCTTTTTATTGACCAAATGTGTGATAAGCTGTCCGGAAGATCGCACTTTTATTTATTGGATGGATATTTGGTGTACAATCAGATATCAATAGCCCCCGAATATAGAGAGAAGACATCATTCACCTATCCGAATGGAATCTTTGCCTTTCGGATAATGCCCTTTGGGATTTTCAATTTACCAATGACTTTTCAACGGTGAATGTTAGCCATCTTCACAAATATGGTGGAGGGTATTATGGAAGTATTTATAGATGATTTATCCATGGTGGGAGATTCATTCAAAGAGTGTCTTCAAAACTTAAGCAGAGTACATAAAAGATGTGTGGAGACAAACTTAGTGCTAAACTGGGAGAAGTGCCATTTTATGGTACAAGAAGGAATAGTCCTGGGACATCGAGTGTCTAATAAAGGAATTGAGGTCGACCATGCATAGGATGATGTGATTGAGAAGCCACCACCACCCACTTTAGTAAAGGCGGTGAGAAGTTTTCTTGCACACGCCGGGTTCTACCGGCATTTCATAAAAGACTTTTCCAAAATTGCTAACCCATTATGCAAACTCCTTGAAAAGGATTAGCCCTTTGTGTTTTCTAATGATTACAGGTTGGCATTTGAGGAACTAAAGAAGAGGTTGGTAACTGCACCCATCATTGTTGCAACCAACTAGGAGCAACTATTTGAGCTCATCTATGACGCAAGCAATTATGCCATAGGAGCAGTCTTGGGGCAGTGGAAGGATAATTTGATGCATTCGATTTACTACGCAAGCAAAACACTAAGCGGTGCACAACTCAACTACACAGCAACAGAGAAGGAGATGTTGGTTGTGGTGTTTGCTTTTGACAAGTTCTGATCATATCTAATTGGTTCCAAGATAATTATGCATACTGACCATGTAGCTCTCAGGTACCTAATTGAGAAGAAGGAGTCTAAGTCGCGCCTAATTTGTTGGGTGTTGCTGTTGCAAGAATTCAACCTCAAAATTCATAAGGGCACAGAAAATCAAGTCGCTAATCATATATCACGACTGAAAGGAGCTGAATAATTAGTCGATGTCGAAGAGATTTTGGAAACCTTTCCAGATGAGCAGCTGCTCGCAGCTAGCCTTAACGAAGTGCCATGTTATGCAAATTTTGCAAACTATCTAGCGTACGGTGTAGTTCCATATGACCGTTCATCTGTCAAAGAAAAAGTTCTTTCGTGATTGACGCATGTATTATTGAGGCAAACCTCATTTGTTTAGAATATGTTTTAATAATATTATCCGGAGGTGTGTCCCCGAGATAAAACAATCTTCAATTTTGCAGGCTAGTCACGCATCAGCATACGGAGGACATTTTGGAGGGGTCAGGACAGCTGCGAAAGCGCTAGAGGCCGGATTCTTTTGGCCAACTGTGCTTAGAGACGCACATATCTAGGTAAAGGGCTGCAATGAATGACAGAGGATGGGGAAGATTTCCTGTTGCCATGAGATGCCAATGAACCCAATTCAAGAGGTAGAGGTGTTTGATGTATGGGGGACTGACTTTATGGGTCCGTTTGTCAGCTCATTTGCTAATAAGTACATCTTTGCTGTTGTGGAATACGTGTCTAAATGGGTAAAGGTTGCAGCGTTGCCCAATAATGATACAAGAGTAGTAGTCGAATTTCTGAAAAAGAACATATTCACCTTGTTTTGGACACCAAGAGCGATCATCAGTGATGGAAGTACTCCTTTTGCAATAAATACTTCGAGATATTACTTGCTAAATATGATGTACACCACAAGGTGGCGACCCCTTACCACCCGCAAACCAGTGGGCAGGTTGAAGTTTCCAACAAGGAGATAAAGAGTGTACTAACGAAGACTGTGAATGCCACACGAACTGATTGGGAAAGAAGCTTGATGACGCACTCTGGGTCTATAAAATTGCGTTCAAAACACCAATAGGTATGTCACCATACAAGTTGGTATTTGGGAAGGCCTGCCATCTGCCTATGGAGCTAGAACACGTAGCTTGGTGGGCACTGAAGCAATTGAACATGGATCGTGACGCAACTGGACGAAATTGACTGACAGAGTTTCATGAGCTAGAAAAATTTAGATATCAAGCCTTTGAAAGCATGAGACTATACAAGGAAAGAATGAAGAAGTTGCATGACAAACACATTGTGGACAGAGACTTCAAACCCGGTAACAAGGTATTACTGTACAATTCAAGGTTGAGACTGTTTTCGGGTAAGTTAAAGTCTCGATGGTCATGACCAGTTAGAGTAGTGCAAATGTTTGCAAGTGGAGCTGTTGAGATCGAATATGAAGATGGGTCAAACAAGTTCTCAGTGAATGGGCAAAGGTTGAAACTTTACCTTGGAATAGCCGACGAAAAAGGGGATGTAGTGATGATCAAATTGAAAGAACCCCAATACATGAATGAGGAGTGATGGATCAACTATTTACGTCACGCCGCGACATTAAACCCAGTAACAAACACATTGTGGACAGAGACTTCAAACCCGGTAACAAGGTATTACTGTACAATTCAAGGTTGAGACTGTTTCCGGGTAAGTTAACGTCTCGATGGTCAGGACCATTTAGAGTTGTGCAAATGTTCGCAAGTGGAGCTGTTGAGATCGAATCTGAAGATGGGCCAAACAAGTTCTCAATAAATGGGCAAAGGTTGAAATATTACATTGGAATGGCTGACGAAAAAGGGGATGCAGTGATGATCAAATTAAACGAACCCCGATACACGAATGAGGAGTGATGGCTCAAATACTTGGTCATGCCGCGACATTAAATCAGGCGTTGTGCGGGAGGCAACCCACGAATATGTTGTAATTATAGTGTGTAACTTTTATATATATATATATATATATATATATATATATATATATATATATATATATATATATATATATATATATATATATATATATATATGTGTGTGTGTGTGTGTATATATATATATATGCAAGATAATGTTGAGGTTGGGCACAAGCCTAGGCATAACATGGGCAAAGTAGGCATCAAAAGAGGTAAAAATAGTGCCTAAAGGGAAAAACAATAAAAAGAACCCCAAAATTGACACGTAGGAATAGGCTCACGGCGGTCACGGCGTAACCGCGATAGGACTACGGTCAGAGCTCCTATTTGATAAAAGTCCACCACGGTCGCGGCATAACTGCGGTAGGACCGCGATCAGAGCCCCTCTTTGATAAAAGTTCACCGTGGTCAGAGCTCCTCTCTGATAAAAGTTCACCGCGGTCGCGACATAACTGTGGTAGGATCGCGGTCAAGCACCTCTAAAATAAAGGTCTACCGTGGTCACGGCGTAACCGCAGTAGGACAGATCGAGCCCAGGTACGTCTGCAGAAAAATGAATTTTTTTTTATTCCTCCCCCCTCCCCCTTTTTTAATTAATCTAACCTAACCCCACCCTTCCCATAACCCCCGCCTCTCCTATTCTTTCCACTTCTCTCATCTTCTCTCCTCTTTCTTCTCTCTTCTTCTTCCTAAAATCAAAAACCCACATTGTTACTCCTTCTTTTTCTTCCTTTCCTCCAACCAAACCCACCACCTCACTGACCCATACACAAACCCCCTACACTACTGACCATCCCCAACCCTACCTCGCATAAAATTCCCCCCACCCCCCCATCCTCTCCAAAAATCTCCCCTATCTTTGCAAACCCCCCCCCCCCAATCTGTTCTTCTTCTTTTGTGTTTCCCTAGACTCTGCTGTAATTTTCAAGTTATTTTTCTTTTTATTTTATTTTGTGTACTTTGCATTATGTAGTAGTTATTGTGTAGAATACTTGATTTTGGTTGCAATGGGGTCTTAGACTCCTAGTTTGGTATTGTAGCTGGTGTTTGGGGTTGATTTGTGTAGAAGTGGGGGTATGTTCTTTGTTGATAATTTTTGTGGGGTGAAGTGCAGCATGTGGCTTGGGAGTAGTCCATTTCGTCAAATTACTTGACTATGGCAGGCCATGTGGTGGGTGGTGGTAGCACTTAACAGTTATTAATTTGTTGAAGCTTGCGTGGGGGTTTTATAAGGCGGAATTGTAGCATTGATAGTGATGTGGGGGCAATAGTGGATGTTGTCAACTTTGGCACCTTACTAGATGGTTATACTGACCGTGTTTGACAAAAAAGGGAATTATTTGGTGCTAGCGGGTGGAAAAGTCTGAGTACCCACTCGACTGGAACATGTTGGGTTGCACCTGATCGCTATACTGAATTGATTGCAGGTACTATGGCGCTAAATAAGTGTAGGAACACGGAAAGAACTTCCCAAGTTTCGACGAATGATGCCACCTAGTTCCAGCCACAAGAGGCAGAGGACGGGTTTCATGCTAAAGCTACAAAAAGCTTTGTCCCTAAGATTGTTATTGACAAGGTTGCCCTCTGTGTAGAATAACCGAACATATACGAAGAAATCAGACGGAGGGGGATGGAGTTCTTGTTCGAGGAACCTAAAATGCCCAAACCAATGATGGTCCGGGTGTTCTACGCGAACTACCTGGAACATCTTTGTCGTTCTCTGATTGTGCAGGGCAAAGTGGTAGGTGCCTCAGTACTGATGATTCACAAGGTCTTACAGCTGCCTTCGTTCACTGGTGAAACTGATTATTACCACAACTCTCCAGGGGTATATTGGGACACTATGATATAGTCAATATGCTCAGGGGGTGGCCAGTCTGGATACAAGAGTACATGACCCTTCATTCCAAGTCGATCACACATGAGGCTAAGTGCTCGTTCACCATTATTTGCAGTAGGTTATTGCCCACGGGCAGCACATCTGATGTGAACAGCTTACGGGCTCCATTGGTTTGGTGCTTCGTAACCAAGAAGGATGTTCATGTAGTGCAACTCATTGGAGATGAAATGTTTCTTCCGTCACCTCTGATGTCTAAGGGATTTTACTTCCCCTCGCTTGTGACGAGGTTATGTCTGCTGGCTGATATCCCCGCCAATCCTGCGGATGGAACTTTGGCCACAAAAGCACCATTCAGAGCTTCGAAGATCCTAGTGGGCAGCGATGCACCCACACCCATTGAGCTTGAGGATGAGGATGACGAACTAGCACCCATGGCACCACCCAGGAGATCTTATGATGAAGCCAGATCCTCTCACCGACCCCAGACTAGGGATGGAGTCTCTAGATCTCAATCCAACCGACCTAGGTTGTTTTATTTGGAGGAAGAGGTGGCCGATCTCCACACATCAATAGATGGCATGCATGTACGTTTGGATGCCATGTCTAGATGGCAGGACAGGTTTGAGAGATGGATGATGGCTTGGTTCCGCGCTATAGGGAGGTCTTGTAAAATGGACACCAATACTATCTCTAACTCCGAGTGATGACCATGGAAATTTTCTTGCCATTCCACACTTTAATTGTTTTATGACATGGGGACATGCCATATTCCTTTTGTGTGGGGTAGGAGACTTGATTTATTGGTGGTTTATTAGTGTATATATGCATTGAGTATGTTGTAGTTCTGTACCTCTATTTTGTACATAATAGTTTGTACTTATCTTATACGTCACTGACCTGGCCCAACGACGGACAATTGTCAATGGGCTTCTTGAGGGCTAAAGTCAGGTAAAAAACTAGAAAATGTAGGAGACTCTTCCTGATGACAGACCACTTAGACAGTATTCTTGAGGGAAGTAGTCCACTTAAATTTTTTATTTATTTTTTTTCTTTCTAGGTAGTGTAGTAATATCCTCTTGGTTTTTCTTTTGACCACGGTTCTTTTCCAAGGGCTTTTCTTGAACCGGGTTAGGTAGATTTTTCTTTAATATTTTCTGTTAGGGCCCTTACGACTCTCTTGGGCTAAGATAGATGAGGGCAAGAATGCATCCTGTAATGTACATACCTGCAAATAACTAAAACAAATTTGAAGGTGCGACATCTAGGCTCACTTGTGGACTCTCGATCTTATGCCTTAATTTTGCACATCTTGTCTTACTTGAATGCTCATATGAGTGTGTTGACAAACTAATTCGAAATAAGTTACGTGCCAAGTGTATGTGAGGTAATACTTGTATTATGTGCTTGCATGTGATACCTAGAACTTGCCCTCTGTGTGTGCAAAGCTAAATAAAAGTTGTTTGGTCTTAGAGATGATTTAGGCATTTCTTTGTGTAGCCTATATAACTATGAATCCACTTGTACATAGTATCATAGTTAACTCCTTTGAGCCTGAAGCATGTTTCTTTGATAACCTTACAATAACCTACATCTCTCTGTTTGAGTAGCTTGACTCTTTGAACCATTGCCTCCTAGAAGAACTTGAATCGTTAAAGATCATCTAAAAGTCAAAGTGTGGGGTGGTAACTAGGAAAATACTTGAATGGTGCAATGTTTGTTTAAATTAATAATAAGGCGAAATACATAAATAGCCTCTTGAGTTGTCTTCCACGATCAGACAAACACCTTAACTGAACCTACTTTCTGTTAGACACCTCTGCAACGCAAAAGTGTGCTTAGTAGATACCTTAGGAATACATGGAAAATCAAGTTTGTTTCACTTAAAGTTGAGCGCGTGAGCTTATTATGTTTTCCTATTCTCTTTTTTTCTTTCAGATTAAACTTAATTTTATGTTGGCCCCGCTATAACCTTTTATTTTCCCCCACGTTAATTTTATTTTCTTCACCGAAAAATTTATCTCCACTATAATTTTTATGTGGATCCCACTGCCTTTTAAATTTTCCCAAATTAAATTTATCTCCATCACCAAAATTTCTTGACCTAAACACGGGAATATAAGTAGCTCTTTCACAGCTCCATCGTCTACCATTAATTCACCTCTTCTCCTTCAATCTTAAAAAAAAATCTATAACAGCCACCACTCCATAACAATATCATTGATAATACGTTTAATCTCATTTTCGGGAATCGATCCTCTCGACTTCCCTTTTGAGGCTACAATTTAAAAATATTCATGGTCCAATTAACATGTTTAGCAACATGTAGAGACGCTCCACTTGTTCCGCTTGGTGTCATCAGCAACGGCATGATAAAAGCACCAACAAAATTATGTGAAAACCTGATTCAGCCTACCAACAAAGAAAATAATTATATAATTAAGCTATCTTCTCGACTAAAAGATTGTGTATTTTTTATATGTGGTTGGTGGAGAAGAATAGTTGAAGAGGGAAAACGGAGAAGCGGTGAAGACGGGGAGATGGTTCATCAGAGAAGAAAGAAAGAAGTAGGGTACTGGTGGTGGCTAATTTGAAATTTACTAGTATTAGGTTTTCTCATTTTTAATTAATTTTATTTTAATTGTTTAACCACGTGTCAAATATTAATTGGTTCTTAAATTATATTGGAATATGTATCACACGCGATGTGGGCTGATTAGGTCGAGTATTTATTTGATACACTTTATAGCCAGTTGAAGTGTCTAATTGAAAATAGGCTCAGTTGAGGTATTTGCCTGATCGTTGAGGACAACTTAAAAGGTCTATTTATGTATTTCGCCTAATAATAATAATAGAAGAAAGACATTATAAATAAGTGGTCCTAAAATATCGAATGGCGAGAAAAACTCAGTTGCACCTAGGAAAAGTGGAGGGAGGATAGCTTATGAAACAAGTGTGGAAGAATAACTGGGCTGAACATGGAAATTGGAATAAAGGGAACTATTGTATTAAAAGTGCTTAGGGAGGTTAGTCACTATATCCAAATATATCATATCCGTCCTTTAGCCTACATTATAACCAAATAAAGACCTAGTGATCTTGGACTGCACAACTCGTTTAGTAGAGTATTACACTAAGGGAAAGCTTATGGTGTATCTGTGTGGCATGTGAATGTTCTTTACTGAGAGTGAATTCGTTCTATCTATAGTTCCTTATTGTTTGATTTTCTTTTGTGTGGAACTTCTCTCAAAATGTGATATGAAGGCATGTAAAGCAGGAACAAAAAGCAAGTTTTCACCTCTGTTAGAGTACCTAGAGTAAGCATGAGTGTGGCATGGCATTAGAGTCTTCACCTAAGATGTGGCCGTTGCATTGCTTAGGTTATTCTTTCATAAAGGCAGGGGTGATATAAATAGGGTAATGCAACAAACAATTAGGACTAGAAGTTTGGTTCAACTTGCTCGAGGACAAGCAAAAGATTTAGGTGTGGGGTGTTGATAATAGTTGATTAGACTATAATTAGGCTCTAAAGAATCACATTCTTGTATAGTTTTTATGGTAAAACGTGATAACAAAATGCTCTGATTAGTACTTTTCATGCTTTTCAGGCTATATCCAATAAAAGAAGTTTGTGGAGTACTTTTAGGATCAATTACAGAGAAAAAGAGACCAATCATACAATATCCACAAAGTGCACCAAGCGAAGAGACAAAACCAGAACTGAAGCTGGTCTGCCGTTTTCTAGGCGTAACCGTGGTAAGACCGCGGCAGAATGTTGTTGCAGATTCTGAAGGCCACTCTGGCCGCGCTTCTGGTGTAACCGTGGTAGGATGCATAAAGTTCAGGGACTAAAGTTCAAAAAATAGTATTTTAAGCCCTAAAACCCTATATTAAACAGGAAATCGCCCAAGAGAGGCATGTTATGTTTTGAGATTACTTTTTCAAGAATAACAAGTGTGAGAGATCACCCAAAACATCATAGTTCTTGTTTTCTTCTATTTTTCTGGCAATTTTCCATTATGAATATTTTTGTAGTTTATTCCCCTATTTTTATGAGTAGCTAAATACTTTAATCTAATGATTTGGTAGAACCCGTTGGGGATGAATTGGTTGTTATATCAGCGTAGTTAGGATTGGTTGTTAATCTCTATTTGTTCGTCTATATTTTGATTGTGGTTTGTTGAAAGGGACCTCAATTATCCGTTCCTATTTAGTATGTATCTACTTGAGAGAGACTGCATATTTAGGAAATTGTATGAACAACATCAATCCTGGAGTATAGACGAGAGTCATAATCGAGGGTTTAGAGATTGGATTAGGGATAAAGATACCTTGGGTGTAATCTAAGTGAACCGTATTGTGAATCTAGCTAGCATAACTTGAGAGAGTGTGTCTAGTAAATTATCATAATTTTCTGAGAAAAATTTATGATAGCTGGAGTGTTCATGATTGATAGAAACAACTAAATCATAGTTATAAGACATATACAACCAAGGAAATCAACAACGGCGGAAATCATTACCTTAGTCCGTATTCCAATTGTTTACACATCAAGCACGATTTACTTTAAGTTGTTATTACATTCAATCTTTAGTTGTTAGAAATATCATCAATTGTGAATCACAAAGTTTAGGGAAATTTATTGTGTGAATTTAGTAAATCTGACAATAGTAATTGATAGGTTAATTCTCTGTGGTTCGACTCTGGGCGTAAATATTCAGATTATATTTGCAACACCCGCGTAGTCTTTTGCGAGACTCACTTGAGCGTGATCAAGGTGTTAGAAAGGCGAGGTAGACGGTCTCGAAGACCAATGGTACGAGTTCGGGATTTGTTTGCATAAATAGTGTGTGAGGCATCCCAAGGAATTTTAGCATTGGCAGCAGAAGAAACTGTACTGGCAATTGTTGAGTTTACAAATTCCAAGACAACATTTTGTATGAGTTGATCTTGTGCAACTAAACAACAAAATCAGGATTGGGTACTTCTTGGTTTTTTACAGAGATAGTCTGAGAGGGGGTTTGGTTTTGATCCATTAATGTGACCAAAGAGATTGTGCCCACGCATAAGCATTTACACATGGGCCTACGATAGTGAGAAGTTATGCCTAAAAGTAAGTTTGATGGGAAGTTGAGCAACGAGATTGAACTGGACAATAGTCTTTGAACAGAAGGTGTTATTGATATTAACAACACTTGAGAACTTGGGGCCATTTGTGCGTGCGCTGGGGGGACTAAAAAAATAATTAGGATTGAGTTCATTGAAGTAGTAGAGCCCTTGATACCCTAAAGCTTAATAAAGTTATAAGAAAAACGTGTCTTGTATTGATTAGAGGTTGGCTTTATATAGCCAAGTGTAGTACATACAAATTTGAGAAAAAATATAACAGATTATAGAGTATCTTCTAATATGATACAGATAAATATATGTGCATAATAATCCTAAACAAAAAGGAATATGATAAACACCAAAAAGATATTAAAACGCAGAATAATAAAGAGTCATATACAGAAGGAAATAACTTGCTAGTGTCGTTATTCCAAATAAGACAAAAGCTAAAGGCAGGAAGAAAGAGCCTCACATGTTCGTCTAAGTTTTAACTGGAGTTTTTGATCCATCAGATAAGGTAAACATAGAAAAGGTTGCAGATTAACAAGGACAAAGAATGAGTTATTTTACTTGTTGCTCCAAACGCACTCATGAGTATATATGGTCGGCAAGTAATAACGTGATAAGTAGAGTATCATTCCTACAAGTACTTGTGATTAACTATCAACTAAATTAAACTCAATTATTTAATCTATTCAAGTAATTTTCTAAAGTGTGACAATTCAACTGTAGCTAATCTAGAGTAGTAAACTAAGAAAGTTAGTCTGCAAGCTTAGAGGTTGTCACACCTCCTTTTTGCGCACACCGCGAGGGACGAAGGAGTTTTTTTCCAATTAAAGGACAATTGAAATAGAATTTATTATTAAGTTTCAGAGTCGCCACTTGGGAGATTTAGGGTGTCCCAAGTCACCATTTTTAGTCCTGAATCGAGGAAAGGAATTGGCTCTAAATTCATGTATGCGTACCAGATATCCGGATAAGGAATTCTATTAACACGGGAGAAGATATTATGAATTCCCGAGTTCTGTGGTTCTAGCAAGGTCACTCAACTGTTATATTCGGCTTATTTATCTGATTTTTAACAATTATGTACTTAGTGCAAATTATGACTCTTTTACCGCTTTTATTATTATTGTTATCATTTTTAACAAAGAATAGCAATATTGTCAAAACGTATCTCGAACCACGTCACAACCAGTGTACACGTGGTTGTCGACACATTTCGACTCCGTTGATATTTGGATTTGGGTCACATCAATGTACACCCGGGATTAAGAAGGTAATTTTATTAAGGACGCGCCTATAGCGACTAGCGTAGTGTTGTTTTGGGTAAGGCCTTGACATTGGCTAAACGGTCAGTCCTGAAATCTACGTAATTCTACCATTACACATAGAGGGCCCGCAGCTTGTGCAATTTTTGTTCGTCGAGGCTCGTCTTATTTGTTATTTTTTTAAAAAGAATTGCGGCGTCGCAGAAAGGCATCTTGAACCACATCACAACCAGTGTACCTGTGGTTTGTTGACGCACTTCGACTTTGTCAAGATTTAGATTTGGGTTACATCAATGCACACCTGAGTTTAGGAAGATAAAATTAATTAAACGTACCCTAAAGAGACTAACGTATTGTTATTTTTTGGGAAAATGCCACGAAAATTCACTAAGCGGCCAATCCCGAAGTCTATCCAATTATTATCTATTTGTTGAGGGCCCCACAATTGTGATTCATTTGGCGAGGCACGCCTCATTTTCTTTTTAAAGGATCGATCTATAGAGACTATGTTTCTATTTCCATCCGTCTCTTATAAGAAGAAAATTTCTTAATTTATTTACATGCTTACAAGTTTATTATATCTAAGTTCAAACATAACTCGTTATTGCTCAAAAATGGACATGAGTGCGGGAAAAACAGTTTTGGTACCCAGGCCCAGCGAACATGGCATGGAACTGGACCTGGGTCATTCCTATTTAGTGTTGGGCCTGTGGTTTGCTTTTACATTTGCTTTTACACAACTTGTTAATTGAAAGAGTTTAAGCTATTAAGTAGTTACCCTAAGGCCTTATACATATTTGCAGCATGCTTGTAAAGAATAAACTGAAATGTTAAAATGTTACTACTACATCATGGATTATTTAAACTAGCATATGGGAGAAAGAACTCACCTTCTAAATTGTACTGACTTAACTCAGTTAGACACGATAATCACTTTACTTGTTTCTAATGAAGACTAATAACTATCATATACAACTCAGTATACAAACTACAACTAAACTAATTCGAAACTTTAAAACTTCATTTCATTTATGCTTCAAATTTCAGCTACAAGTGTACCAGTATAAGTCGTGTATCTAATAATTGGAACAAAGGAAAGAGGATGATCGGTAAAAGACTAGCAAACGCAGCAGAAACACGCAGCAACTCAGCACCAAGAACAGTAACAGAAAATCCAGGAAAAGCAGGTTCACACCAAGCAGAAAACCTAGCGACAAACCAATGGAACAGTACTTCGAAACAACAGAAAACCCAGGCTACTAATTGAATCCTAGCAGTACACAAAATACACTCACAACCAAAACACAAATAAGGCAGATGCAAGAAAGCTGTATTTCTGGTTTCAAACACTCAATGAAACAAACTGAAACACTTGAAGTAAGGCTCAGCCAAACACTTACTGAAACTCTAGACTTTTTCTCTCTCAGATTGTGTGTTTCTAATTTTCAAGTCTTCTGAAAACTGCCAAATACTCAATTCTAATCTCCAAAATTCAGTGCCCCATTCAGTTCTGCACCCATCCTATTTATAAACTACAACTCGACATTTTTTATTTCCAAAACCCTGACTTTACAGCCTGTATATTCTTCCCATGTTATTCCTCTACCTTTTATCTTAACCCCTCCATGTTTTCTGATCTTCCACCTCTAAAGGGTCTAAAAGAAATGTCATCTTTTTAATACTTTATTAAATACCCCATGTTATTTCTGATTTCCATCTAGCAAACCACTGATTTTATTTTTATCCCCAAAGTATATGGGTAGCATGAATATTAAATTCAGGCGTGCCTGATAACATGTGGCTTTCACTCAACCCCTTAATCCTATGTTTAACTGTCTGAAACTACCTCTATATGAGTTTGGACTTAAAGCTGATTTCACGTTAATCTTACAGATTATTTACAACTATATCCAATTCCTCACTAATTCAACTCAAACAAATCAAAGAATGGGTGTTGATCAAATGGTCTGATTTGGTCATATTGGGAGCTAATCCTGACCAATTCCAACCAAATTGCTCAACAAGCGTTGCTATTACAAGCTAAAATTGAAGCTAGTGAATCAAAGGCATATTGATAAAGAAAAGACACGCGGGCAGTTATACATGGGTAGACAATTTGCATGCTTTCTCTAATTTTTAGTGAGTTTAGTTGACGACATCCATTTAATTGACTATATGAACTACTACAGATAGCTAACAATCAATTAAACAAGATATATCAAGAAGGTTACCAAGCTAGCTTTATGATTTTAATAGGGAACCTAATATGAACTAAAGTATTCTATGACAATAAACTAGCTGAACACAGTACTCAAAAAACAACAAATGATAAACAAACAGAAGTAAAGGAACAAATAAATGGTCTACTGAATATGAGAGATTTGACAGGGAAATGATAGAAAAATCAAATAAATTTGAACAATTATGCAATGATCACAAAAATAAACATAAACCAAAACAGAAAGAAAAGAAAACTTATCCTGGGAAGCTCCTGATTAAAGGACCCAGTCTCGAAGTGGATTCGACCATTATGGATCCAACAAACCTTAATCAGGGTGTTCTCAGTTGAGAACACCTAGATTAAGGTCTATTAGACCTCAATCGCTCATCAATTTGAAAAGCCCCATAGTTTTTGATTTTTAGGGTTCATAGAGATCGATTTTTGGTTACTAGGGAAGTCATGGGAGTGTTTGTTGCAAGTTTGGGAGGGTTTGTTTTGGCTCGAATCTGTGATTAAAGATTCGAGGAATTGTGGGAAGATTCGAGGGACGGGGCTTGTATATTTGGGTTCAGGGTTGGTTGGAGGTTCTATGGGTTGATGATGTGACCGGCGGCGTAGTTGCCGCCGGGTTTCTGGGGTGAATTGTTCAAGGGAGGCTAGGGTTTCGGGGCTCGTCTCTGAATGAGTTGAGAGAGAAGAAGAGTGAAGAGGGTGGGGTGGCTATGGGGGGCGTGGGGTGCGAGGATGAGCTTATATACGAAGTAGGTGAATTGATCCTGGCCATTGGATCAAAAGTTATCAACGGCCTGGATTAATTCCCCTGTAAGGGACGACTTCATTTGGTTAAATGAGACCGGGTTGGTCCTTCGGTGTAACGGGTCAGGGCTGGACCAGGTGAGGATGGGGTGATCTAGTCCGTTGGATCAAGTCAGATCGACGGCCCCGGTCGAGTGTGACTACAACGATATCGTTTGGACGTCTCTGAGGTCAGCTGGCTTGGACCGGGTAGAGAAATTATTTGGGGCCTAATTTCTGGGTCCAATTGATGGCCCCATTTGATTTTGCTTCTTATTTTCCTTTTCTTCTTTTTCTTTCATTTTCTTTTCTTTTAATTTTATTAAATAAAATTCCTAATAAAACTTCACATATATTATTTGACACTTACAACAATTAACACACACATTAAAATATTAAATAAAATAAAATCACCTAATAACAATAAAATATGCATATTTTTTGTGATTTTCCCGTTAGAAACAAAATTATGGGTAATTAACTCTTAAAATGCAAAACTAGTTCCTAATGTATGCAACATGTATATTTTTGTATTTTTAATTAATTTAACAAAATACGCATAGACAAAATGCAAATGCTAAAGAAAAAATAACACAAAAGATCCACAAAAAACCACACGCAACATATAACTTTTTATTTTGAATTTTTGGGAGTAATTGTCGTGAGAGAAAAAATCCCGTGCTCATAGCTGCCCCTCTTTGTCCGAAAACATAAAGAGTTTTCGTGCAAAGATAAAGTGAGCGGATATGAGCGACTTTTGCCCGTTGGAGTACTCCGTGTGAAGCTTTTTTTTTTTTGAAAGATTTGACCGAACCTTTTCTTCGAACGTTTCCTACATATCCTGGGCTAAATAGGAATCAGGTCAATGTAGTTCGAGAAGTTTTGGTAGCCGGGACTACCGGGGAACTGGGATTCTGTTGTTACTCTTGCTGCATGTTGTACGTTGTTACCACTGCTTTACCGATCTCCTTATTACACCGTGCTAAAAGAAAACAAAAGCTAGGATAACCTATGGATCACAAGATCTTGTCTACCTTTAACTAGTTCTTGCTGCCTTGCTTCCTTTCGGCTTGTGTTTCTTACGCAAACTTGAGGATGACACTGGCCTTTTGCTTTTCCGAAAACCAGTTTTCATTGCCTCGTTCGATCCACTGGTGATGTAGTTTCCATCATTAAGCTTTTGGCGGTTCCTCTGGTGATATAGCTTTCTTCATCAGATTTGTTATGCTGGGAACAACTTAGGTTTAAAGGCTGCTTCTTTCAAGATTTGGCTTATCTTACTTTTGACTCATGCGCTTGACTTTGCGTTGGGGCCTCTTATTGTAGCCTTCTACCTTCCGGTGGGTTAGCGGTTTCAAGACCTGAAACGTAAAGATAGAAAAATATTCCTCTTGTTATACCGGTGGGTGCCTAATTGGTAAAGACGTGAAAAGTATTTCCTTTTTATACAGGTGGGCGCCTATTTGGTAAGATATAAAAAAGTATTCCACTTATTATACAGGTGGGCGCCTATTTATCTAAGCACATTAATAGTATTCCCTTGTTATGCAGGTGCTCACATATTTATCTAAAGACATGAACAGTATTCCCTTGTTATACATGTGGGCGCCTAATTGGTAAAGACGTGAAAAGTATTCCCTTGTTATACAGGTGGGCGCCAATTTATCTAAAGACATGGAAAGTATTCCCTTGTTATACAGGTGGGCGTCTAATTGGTAAAGACGTGAAAAGTATTCCCTTGTTATACAGGTGGGCGCCTATTTATCTAAAGACATGAAAAGTATTCCCTTATTATACAGGTCAGCGCCTAATTGGTAAAGACGTGAAAAGTATTCCCTTGTTATACATGTGGGCGCCTATTTGCTAAAGACATGAAAAGTGTTCCCTTGTTATACAGGTGGGCGCCTAATTGGTAATGACATGAAAAGTATTCCCTTGTTATACAGGTGGGCGTCTAATTATCTAAAGACATGAAAATATCTGAATTTGTTTCCTCGTTCCTTCGAGAAATTTTTTTGACAACGGCAGAAAATTTTCTGCCCCAGTTTTGGTGACCTTCCTTGTGGCGTGTCTTTCTGCCATCATCAACCTTTATTTCCTGTAGCAATCAATGAAAATCTTGTCAGTTTAAAACATGATGAGTGATCGTGCCACTCCTGCTGGTATAGTTTTTCCTTTCCCTTTTTCTTGCTCTGTGCTTCCAAACTGGTTGCGGATAATGTTACTTTTTGGGGATGTGATTTCTGCTGGGGATGGACTTTCCATTTATCCCTTCCCCGCTCTTTTGTTTCAAAACACGATGGGGCGGGTCTTTTTTTACCCCAAAACTACTCCCTTCAAAAGTTTTATTTTCCCTCAATACTGCAGGGGATAAAATGTTATCCTCTAGGGACGACATTATCGAGGATAAGACTGCTGGGGTTATTTTGCTGCAAATGAATTCTTCATTTTTACTTCCCCTTTTCTGTGTTGTCCAAAAACCTTGGAACTTGGTCATTGGTCCATCGAAGTTCTGTAGGGGATCCTCTAGGAACTTGATCCATAAGTTCCTCTACCGTTGCTTTCCAGCTTTTCTCCATATTTCCCTTAACTTTCTAGGCTAATTTGTCATTTGTTCTTGCAACAAAAACCTTTTTGTCTTATTGCCTTGTCTTTGGACTGACCTCTTCACATTTCGCTTTGCACCATTTTGGCAACTGGTAGTAGACAATGAAAAATCCTTCTCAAAAACAAATTTCTGGAAAAGGTCTTTCAGACAAAGAAATGAAAAGATAGAAAAAGAGAAAAATCTTTCTTAACAAATGCTGGGGGAAAAGAAAAAAGGAAAGAACTTAGCTGGACGGTATGACTGTCCCAACGATCATGTCGTGCACTCCGAATTAATTGACCCAGTCTATTTATATCAATCAATCTTTCTGATGGCCTCATTTTCCGGGGGATAAACAGATGCCCAGCTCTTTGCCATATGCGGATCCTTTCTGCCAATCGCATCTTATTGCCTCATAGTGCCCTTCGAGGGGTTTTCATTAATAATACTCTCTCATTTCTCTCAGCTTTCGTCGCCTTATGGTGCCTGTGAAGGTTTTCACCACAAGACTCTCTCATTTTATTTCTCTCAGCTTATGTCACCTTATGGTGCATGTGAATATTTTCACCGATAAGACTCTCTCATTTTATTTTTCAGCTAGGGATAGGAGTGTTACCGATAGGATTCTCTCCACTGGGCATTCCTTTGCCTATCAATTTCTTCAGATTATGACCCTTGTCCGGTCGGGGATCAGTGTATTACCTTTGGCTTTCATCTGCCCGACTTGGCACATCTCAAATAATGATCGGGAGGTGTTTTTGGACATAAGATGTAGTTTTGTGTGGGTAAAGAAAAGAAAAGGTTATTAGGAAATTCAAAATAAATTGATGGATAAGAGATTACAACTCTTGGACTCCAATTTTTCAAAATTAAAAAAAGACATAACTTCTGGCCCGGTTTTCTTGCTTGGGGTACTTTTGATTTTTCGTGACACTTTGTCACGTTGCAACCGAGCCGTGAGGCGCCTACGTATCCTCTTGGAGGAATTAGGTCGAACATAGTTCACTTAGACATACGCAATACAACTAGAATGAAACGTGACATTTTTCCACACTATGACCGAGCCGTGAGGCGCCTACGTATCCTTTCTTGATGAATCATGTCAAACGTAGTTCAGGAATATTGTTTTGTTTTCTTGTGATTTTCTTATCGGGGAAAGCAAAGGTTGAAAGTGTTTGGATAGAAGAAAGAATTTCCTCCATCATTTCATTATCTAATAAGTACCAAATACAAACAAATGAACAAACAACTATCATAGTCAAAAAAATTACACATAGTATCTCTTGACTGCATCAGAATTGATAGCCATGTCGATGCATCCTCCTTCGACATCTGTAAGGCATAAAGCATCGTTGGATAACACTCTGGTCACAATATAAGGCCCTTGCCAATTTGGTGTAAATATTCCTTTTGCTTCGACCTGATGTGGGAGGATCTATTTCAATACTTGTTGCCTTACTTCAAATTTTCTGGGGCGAACCTTCTTATTGTATGCTCTTGCCATTCTCTTCTGATACAATTGTCCATGACATACTGCTGCCATTCTCTTTTCATCTATTAAGCTCAACTGCTCCAGTCGAGCTTTGACCCATTCATCATCATCAATCCCTGCTTCAGCGACAATCCGAAGGAACAGAATTCTGACGTCTGCTGGTATTACTGCTTCAGTTCCGTATACCAACAAATAAGGAGTTGCACCAACTGAAGTGTGAACCGTAGTGCGATAACCCAACAATGTAAAGAGTAGTTTTGCGTTCCACTGTCTGGACCCTTCCACCATCTTCCTCAAAATCTTCATTATGTTTTTGTTGGCAAATTCAACTGCACCATTCGCCTTAGGACAATACGGGGTGGAATTACGATGTGTAGTCTTAAACTGTTGACATACTTATTTAATCAAACTGCGGTTAAGATTAGCACCATTGTCTGTGATGATTACCTTTGGGATCCTAAACCTACAAATGATATGGGAATGAACCAAATCCACCACTGCCTTCTTGGTTACTGACTTGAAAGTCTTGGCCTCTACCCATTTGGTGAAATAATGAATGGTTACCAGAATAAACCTATGACCGTTGGAAGCTGCAGCTCAATAGGTCCAATGACATCCATGCCCCATGCAACAAATGGCCAAGGCGCTGACATTGTATGCAATTCTGTTGGTGGAGAATGAATCAGATCTCCGTGTACCTGACATTGATGCCATTTTCGCACGAAGCTGATAAAATCACGCTCCATAGTGATCCCATTAAAAACCCTTCTCGAGGAATCTTTTTTGCCAATACATGTCCACTCATGTGTGGCCCATAAACTCCGGCATGGACCTCTGTCATTACTGTCATGGCTTGACCTACATCAATACATAGCAGCAATCCCAAATCTGGGGTTCTTTTGTATAGCACTCCTCCACTGAGGAAAAACCCATTTCCAATTGCCGAATGTCTCGCTTTTGATCTCCGGTTTCCTGTTCTAGGTATATCCCCATCCGGAGGTATTCCTTGACATCATAAAACCATGGCTCGCCATCCACTCCCTCCTCTATCATGCTACAATAATCATGCTGCTCATGAACTTGAATATGTAATGGGTCAACATGAACCTTATCTGGGTGATGCAACATTGATGCTAAGGTGGCCAATGCATCGGCAACCTCATTGTGAACTCTTGGAATGTGTCTGAACTCCACCGATCGAAATCTCTTGCTCAGATTGTGCAAGCACTGCCGATATGGTATATGCTTCAAATCTCGTGTTTCCCATTCACCTTGATTTGATGTACCAAGAGGTCTGAGTTCCCCAAGACTTTCCTGGACATCCATGTCTGCGGCTAACCGTAACCCCAAAATGCAGGCCTCATATTAAGCCATGTTGTTGGTACAATAGAAACATAGTTGCGCCGTAACAGGATAATGATGTCTTGTTTCTGAAATGAGCACTGCTCCTATTCCAACTCCCTTTGAATTTGCGGCTCCATCAAAGAAAATCTTCCGTCCTGGTTCCTCAATCGATTCTACCTCATCTACATGCATCAATTCTTTATCGGGGAAATACGTCCTCAATGGTTCATACTCTTCATCAACAGGGTTCTCAACCAAATGTCAGCCAACGCTTGGGCCTTCATGGCCTTCCTCATCACATAAGTGATGTTGAATTCTTTGAGTAATATCTTCCATTTCGCTAGCATCCCTGTGGGCATAGGATTATGGAAGATATACTTCAATGGATCCAAGCGTGAAATGAGATAAGTCGTATACGATGACATGTAGTATTTCAACTTTTGTGCTACCCAAGTTAGGGCGCAACAGGTCTTTTCAAGTTGAGTATACTTAAGCTCGTATACTTTAAACTTCTTGCTGAGATAATAAATAGCTTGTTCCTTCCTCCCTGTACTGTCATGTTTCCCCAGTACGCAACCAAACGAATTCTCCAGTACCGCCAGATAGAAAATCAATAGTGTTCCCGGTTTAGGTGGAACCAACACAGGTGGATTAGACAGGTACCCCTTGATTTGGTCAAATGCTTCTTGACATTCTGCCGTCCATTTTGCCGTCCATTCTGCCGCAGCATCTTTCTTCAGTAGTCGAAATATGGGCTCACAAGTCGCTGTGAGTTGAGCGATGAACCTGCTGATATAATTTAATCGTCCCAATAGACTCATCACCTCTATTTTGTTCTTCGTCAGTGGTAAATACTAGATGGATTTGATCTTAGATGGGTCCAACTCAATACCTCGTCGACTGACGATAAATCCTAGCAGCTTTCCTGATGGAACTCCAAAGGCACATTTGGCCGGGTTGAGCTTAATATCATACCTTCAAAGTCTTTGAAAATAACTTCCTTAGGTCTGCTACATGGTCTTCTTGACTTCTTGACTTTATAATCACATCATCCACGTACACTTCAATCTCTTTGTGTATCATGTCATGAAACACAATAGTCATTGCTCTCATGTACGCTTCCCCAGCATTCTTCAAGCGGAATGGCATTACCCGGTAGCAGTAAGTTCCCTATGGCGTAATGAAAGCCGTCTTTTCTGCATCTTCTTCATCCATTAAGATCTGACGATATCCTGCATAGCAGTCCACAAAGGATCCGATCTCGCGCCCAGCACAATTATCGATCAATATATGGATATTCGGCAATGGAAAATTATCCTTAGGGATTTCTTTGTTGAGATTGCGGTAGTCGACACATACCCTGATCTTCCCATATTTCTTCGCACTAGTACCACATTGGCCAAACAATCGGGATATCGAGTAACCCGAATAACATTTGCCCGTAGCTGCTTGGTCACTTCTTCTTTGATCTTCACACTTATATCTGTCTTAAATTTCCTCAGTTTTTGCTTGACAGGAGGGCATGCAGGGTCAGTGGGCAATTCGTGAACCACTAAATTGGTGCTTAATCCCGGCATGTCATCATATGACCATGCAAAATATCTTTGAATTCAATGAGGGTTTTGATTGATGCTGATTTTGGTTTCCTGACATCGTCTGCATTCCTAAATTGATAGCTTCAATGTCATTAATATTAGGCTTTGGGTTCTCTTCGAATTGGCACAATTCTCTGTTTATTTCTTCGAAGGCCTTATCCTCGTCATATTCAGACTCATTATTGTAATCAACCTCTTGTACAATTAAGTCGGATTCAGATTGATTTTTTGGACTAGGTCGAAGACCTGTTGTGCACGCCATGTCATTAGAACCAATAAAAAAGAACTGTTCAGAAAGTAAAGAAGAAACAAAAATTAAAACAGGAAAAGAAAAGGAAACTTTCATTTTTATTAAAAATGCGAAATAACATAGTTTCACACTTTACTGAATACAAATAAAACTAAATCTGAATTACAAGTCTAGAATAATCCAGGAAACAAGAAAGAAAATCCAGAGCCTACTACCAAGACTCCCTCCGGTAGGAAGAGGAGTAGCCGTCCAGTTGTTGATACTGGCCTTAGGCCCACAAACTATATGTTTTCCCTGCTGGAGCCCTCTCCAGATTCTATCATATGGACATCAGCGAACATCCTTTTGAAGCATTGATTCAAATCCCTGTCCATCCCAATCAATGGTTCGAGAATTTTCAGGACCGATGACCTCTTGGCGCTTGCTTTAACAAAATATCTAGAAAGGCATAGAACTGGCTTGGGAAGATCGCAAACTCTCTTCTCATTTTACGCGCTCGCTTTATATCTACCGCAATAGGTTTGAATCCCAATCCAAAGCTCTCTAAATTCTTGGGCAAGGAAACAGGTTGAACAATAGCCTGAAGCTCGGCCCCTAGACCCTTTCCTGGCACGAATCCATTACCCAGCATCTCTGAGGCCATCATGAAGGTTGCGGGAGCTATCCTATGGAGCGGTAGGTCTTCTCCTTCAGAAATTTAATTAAGTGCAACCCTGTCAGAAACTTGGTACACCCATGACCCTTTGTCGTCATCAGTCTCTATGAACGGCACAATATCATCACCCCCAATGCTTGTATCGTTGTTGATACCCAATTTTTTCCTACGTATTTTTGTACCCGAAATACTTTCAAAATAGCTTGTGAATGCATATATAAGCATCCACAAGAGGTTTGGTATTTTTCTATAATTATTTAAGCATTTAAAACCAATTTATAATTTATTTTGTACTATAAAATCCAACGCTTAGCATCAAATCTTGTTGTTTTAATAAATAAATTATTTTATTCCCTCATCCACATAAAAATATAATTATATGTAATTTATTATAGATTTTTACAAAGCCATTAGGTACTTCTAAAAATAAAATTGCATTAAATTGCAACTATAGCCTATTTATCGATTTAACAAGTATTTCAAGTATAATATCGTTCCTAGTATTTTTAATTAATTCCTAATCAAAGTTTATTAGCTCAGTAATTTTATTGGATTTTTACAAAATTGTTTGCTATTATTAAATATTAAATTTTGGAAAATTAGGTCATTTAAATTCTAGCCCATTTGTCTTTCAAACTCAGCCACATATTAAAACTAATTTCCCAATCCAATAACCTAGCCCAATCTTATAACTAACCCGTCCCATTTTCCCCCTTTTTGATCCTGCCGTCGATCTCATAGATCAACGGCCCATGTTGTTTCTTACCATAATTAAACACCCACAACCCCCTAACCTTAATCATTTCTCTCAACCAAGCGCCTTTGAATCCCTAAACACCCTCTAGCCCCCTTCAAACCCTAATCATCTCCAACTCTATTTCGCCGGCATTCATGGCTGCTCAAGCCATGAAGCACCTTCATCCGTCATTTATCACCATCCTTGGCCTTTGTGTTCGAAGATTGAGACCTTTTTTCGAGGGTAACTAGACCAGAGGTCCTTTAATGGGGTTTCACAGCCATGACAGGCTTCTCTCAGTTAAGCTTTTGAAGCCTTGGGTCCTTACCAAGCTCCGATGAGCCGTCCAGGCTTTTCTCGCCATTTCTAAGACCTTTTGTGAAAACCCTAATCGATTTGAGGTTCTTATTCCTGTCTCTCTGCATTATTTTACGATCTTCTCTGAGTTTTGTTTGTTTTCTAAAGTTTTTTAAGTACCTCTTATATCTTCTTCGCCTGGTTGATGTGTCCAAAGACTGTCCGTCTTTTTGAATTCTAAGGTTTCTATGAACTGTTTGATTCTTTGATTTTGTTGTTTATTTCTTGTTGCTATGTGTTCTTCTTCGTGATTTTGAAATCTTCTATTTTAGCTTTAAATATTTTACCTCACTAATTACCTTTCTAGGGTTTTCAACTACTTTGTACTGTGATCTCTTCACAATGTTCTGCTCTTGTTCCTCTCCGTCTATGACATCTTTTGTGTTCTGACTTGTAATGGAAACCCTAATTTCTAAGGGTATTTTTCATTCATCTTTCTCTGCGAGACTCTAACTATCTAATCGTTTTCTCGTATATGTTTTTCTATATGTCTATTCTACTATGCCTAGTTTTGCATGTTCCGACTTATGAATCTTTTATAGTACTGTTTTTCCCTTTTATCCCAGAACCCTAATTGATTTTGGTACAACTGTGTGATTTTTCTAATTGTTCCCTGAACTTTGACTAAGTTAATATGAGTAAAATTTTGACTCCTTTATTTTCTGGGTAATTAATTACATTACATGTTCAACCGTGTGATTTTTTTAATTTTCCTATGTGCATTTACCCTATATTTTGTGATCAGTACTATATTTGCTTTCTAAAATTAGACTTAGGTCTATTGATCTTTCCACCCGGTTCCTTAATTGAAGGGACTCACTTCTCCTTAATTGATGCTAACTGATTTTCTGAATATTTTCCTTGCCTTATTGTTGCTTCTCTTTCAACTATAAATAGGATCTTTCTTTTCCCACTCAACACTGATTCTTGAGTTCTCTCTACTCTCACTCATGAAAACTCGTTGCTTTTGTTTCTTGCTACTTGCTCTCTCTGTTAAAGGCTAGACGGCTGAAAGCCAAGACTAGTGATAGAATTTCTCTTTGTTTTGTCATTCAAGTGAAACTGGTAGGTTCTAATCTCAATTACTAATCTTCCAACTACTTGTTTACTTTCACCATGTCTTTGATTGGCATACTTGCAGTCTAAATTTGTCATGTAATCTCATTCCCTTTCCCCTTGTTTGTTTCCTTCAACGCTTTACTTGAAGTCCTAACATGTTTAAATGCCCTCTCCCTTTCCCTGGGAAGTCATGTTTCAGTTCTAATATGCTTAACCCCCTTCCCTTTTACCACTTTTGTCTGATTATTTTATTTCATATGTGTTTGTAGTATGTCTAAGTCCCTATCCCTTGTCCCCGTGTTTATGCCGTAGAATTCAGTTATGTTAAACACCCCCTTTCCCTTTATCCCTCGCTTGCTTGTGTTAGATTTCAGCATGTTAGTCCTTTTGTTTGTTTATATTCAGTATTTTCAGCATGTGAAATTCCCTTCTTCTGCTTGTGTATTTTCCATATCTATGCCTTATTTCTTCCTAGTCTTTTCTTAATTTTTTCTGTCAAACCTTGTGTGATTTCCCTTTCCCCTTTACCCTTGCTTGCTTCTGAGTTCGTTTTGGATGAAAATGGAATCTCAGTTCCACTTATAATCTAGAACCAAGGATTAATGGCCTATACTCAACATGATCCCCTTCCCTTTTTCCCCTCTTATGTGCTTGAGCCTGGACAAAGGCCTTTTGGTGTCTTAATCACCTTCCAGGCCCTTGTCTGGCTTGTTTACAAGTCTGCTCCTGTTTGTAACCTTTCTAAGGAGTCAGGGGTGTGCCAGTCTCAATCAATAGGCTGGGTATGACCACATCATACATTGGTCCCCTTTAATCATCACTTTGCACTTATTCTTAGACCCTTTAAGTTCCTACCCCCCTTTGGTAAGACATGCTTAGGGACCTTGGAGTCTCATATGAACTTGTATGCCTTAGGGCTGGTAATTCCACACTTGCACTATTCCAACTAGGGTGTAAGAAAGGCCTGGATCTCTATTGAAGAAGGCCCTTGGAACTTTGTAACATTCAAAAATGAGAAAAGCCTCGAATCTTGGGAGCTCGGATTTGGTAGAAGGCATATGTCGGACATTAAAGTTGCTTCGAGACCCCTCATCTCTATTATAGTTGCTGATGTACTTTTAAATTTTTAATTCTTTAAATGTTTTTACTTTTCAGACCAGATTGTAATAATGGGCAATGTAAAACTCGGGGTATAGTGATAGAGACATGGGGGGATTTACATTTCTCATATGCATTAGAAATCATGCCTATATGACCATCTCATCTCATTGCATCAGTTCTTTATGTAGTTACCATGTGCATACGGTTGCATCAGTCATAATTCAAGATGACATGTCTATATTTTATCATTATTGCATCCATGTAGATAACCTTCCTATAAGAGTCTACTTTTCTTGCACCAATAATCATATGGAAACCATGACTATAGGACCCTTTACTTTACCTATATGTACTGTTACCATCCTATTTCCCACGGTGTTACATATCACATAGATACCATGTCTATAGGTTTTTCCCATATTGCATCAATTCACATAAAAACCATGCTATTAGGTTTGCATCTTATAATCTCACCTAGAAAGCATGCCTATTGGAGATATATAAACGCTAGGCAAATAGTTGGACGTCTAATGGTCTAAAAAAGAACAACTCAAAGGTTAACAGATCAAGTTTATGTCGTTAATGTTTTCCAACAACCCAGTTTTCAACATATCCTAAATCTATTTACTTTCAAACCAGCCCAGGTCTGCTTCCCTGCTTTTCGTAAAACTCTGAGTCTATGGGCTGCCTTTTGTACTGAACCTGTAACTATTTGCTGTGTTTCAAAACTTCCTACGGTCTGTTACTGAACTTTTACAACTGATTTGCATACCTCTTTCTCAAAACTCATCCGTAGTTTTTTTTAAAATCTCCGGTCTGAAACTCATGTTTTCCTTTTGTAAAACTTGCCTGCAACTCCAAGTACTTTAAGTCAACTCCTGTCTACAACTATCATCTTTTCCTCTAAAGTCTTACTGATTTTATAAAGCCTGTCAACTTCTAAAACGGGCCCGGGGAGCTCGAAGCAGATTTTCTATCCCAACTCTTATGTGTTAAACTAATCTGCCCACTCTCCTAACTTTTTTGAAAGACCAAATAAGTAATTTAAGTCATACTAAACTACTTGTTGTTTGTTATGGGGTTTACTTGAGCCTTAATTGTTTATGCGCTTTCCTTTTATTTGCTACTTGTTTTCCTTTTGAGTGTCGCTCTAGTATTTTGCCTTTGAATACTCCATATACGTATCCTACTTCCTTCTCCCCCTTTCTTAGGATTAGAAGTCCTAACACCCTGGGACTAACAGGTGGGGACGGGTATTAACATGCAATAAATAAACAATACCAACACACTTTAATACCTTAACAGGGTGGGATGGGTAGAATATGGAGATGATGACGATGCGATAATATCATGAAGCGACCCCTCATTGGGAATATGAGCGAGATATTGCATTGAATGATCCATATTATAGTTAAACCTAGGACTCTTCATTCTTTTCTATGTATTTTATTGTTTTCTCAATGCTTTCCAAACTAATCCTCTTTTATTTCAAACTTATGTCCTTTTCTTTAAAGCTCAAATTATGTGAATATGTGTAC
Organism: Nicotiana benthamiana; assembly: GCA_034376525.1. Classification (NCBI taxonomy): domain Eukaryota; kingdom Viridiplantae; phylum Streptophyta; class Magnoliopsida; order Solanales; family Solanaceae; genus Nicotiana; species Nicotiana benthamiana. The sequence goes on along the minus strand of CM067334.1, from coordinate 121,805,074 downwards.
TTCATTTGTCTACTTGCTTCATCTTCTTTTAAAGACACAATTAGCATGGCTGGGAACCACATTTGTGGATCTTGAGAGGTACCTAACACCTTCACCTCGAGATAATCTCAAGCCCTTACCCAACTCTGGTTTCTCTTTCAAACACACTCTCTTAAAGTGTCCTAATGCACTATAATCATTAGATGGCGACTCTTCCAATCCCATAACCCAATTCCCAAACGGTAAATAGAGTTGTTTTGACCATAATGTCGTGAAACCCGATTTCGCTCTTTGAAAAAGGGGGCGTCGACAGCATGGCGACTCTGCTGGGGAGTTCTTTTTGGCTTTTACCACTATGTATTTTTATGACTTTATTGCTTTATTTATTTATTGCTTCAATTATTTTTCACAATTACTAACTCGTTTCTCCGTATCTTTATTTTTCTTTAACTATTTTACGGCTTTATTGCATTTACCTCATTTCAATTCTATCTTTAATGTCGAGCATTCATTGTAACCATTATTGTATGAACGTGAAAATACATGTACTTATTTCCTTGTTGTAATTGCATCCTTCAACATCATTTTCCACTCGTGCCAAACAAATATTACAATGAGTGGTTGCGCCCTTCAATACTTACAAAGGCATATTTACGGTAAAACTAGTCGATCAACGGTGTAATCGACGGTTCCGCACCTTTCCCTCTTGAGTTATCCGCTCAAGGGTACCTTGTCTAGCACTTAAAAAGTAGAAACTTTAATCTATTTAATTGTTCATGCATCATGGTCAAACTTAGCCGAGTCAATTATGTCATCCGCATAACGGCTTATTAGGATAGCCTAAACCAAAAGTCCTTCGGGTTTCCTCGAAACCCAAACAGACATTCACGTTGTGTGCATTGGTTCGGAGAACTAAATAACTTTTGTTAATTTTTGAATTAAATAGTCGAGTCCCGCGGGGTTGAGGGCCTAACTCTCCGTTTTGCAGGAAATGAGGCAGGAGGTCCCCAGGTTCGGTATGGTATCAAACATTCATCCAAAGTTGCTAAGTTGGTGGGACGATTTGCATGGTAGTGATCGGGTTGTCATCCGCAAACACTTAGGAAATCTTCCTTCACTTCTGGAAGTTAGGCCAGATAAAAAGATTGTGGAAGCTGCTACTATGTTTTGGGATAGTGAACGGTCTGTCTTCCGCTTTGGGGATATTGAAATGATGCCAATGTTGGAGGAAATTGGGGGTTTAGCCGGAATTCCTTGGGATATCCTTGGGTTGCTCATGCCAGAAAACCGTAAAGGTACAGGGTTCTTGAAGATGATGGGGCTCAAAAAGAATCCTAATTTGACCAGCTTGAAGGACTCCTACATATCCTTCGACTTCATGTATGAAAGGTTCGGACATAGCAAATCATACCGCAATCACATGGACGAGTTCGCCCTTACCTCTTTGGGGAACATACATAGGAGGGATTTTGTGTTCATAATTTATTTTTTGGGAATGATAATTTTCCTGATGAAGAAGGCTAGAATTCATACAAGACTAGACATGGTAACCAAAGTCGTAGTGGAGGGTATCGACGGGCAGATGTTCACCATAGCACCCATGATCCTCGTAGAACTGTGCCGAGCCTTAGAGAAATGTCAGCAAGGGGCACCACACTTTGAAGGGTGCAATCTATTACTACAACTCTGGCTCATTGAACATCTTCAAAAGGGAGAGTATAGGCAGGAGATCATACGCCGGGATTGGGATGATCACATTGCTTTCCATCCTCCAAAGCGGATGCACTTCATAGCGGATATGTTTGATCACCCAGAAGACGCCGGTGTATGGGTGGAACTATTAATAAATCTGAGAAAAAAACAGGTATAATGGATGTACGAGTGCTTTCCAACTGGAGAGTTTATCATTCGGTCTAGGGATGCGCCATTCCTTGTACTCATCGGCTTGAGAGGATCTTAACCTTATGTACCTCTCCGAGTCATGAGGCAAGCCGGAAGGAAGCAGATTATACCAAGGGTGAAAAAGATGAGTCATTACAGAGCTGATTTCCAAGATGACGATAACCCACATAGGTGCCGAGCTCAGCATATGTGGCCCTCCAAATCATTCTAGAAAAGGAGTCTATGGAACAAGACAAGTATCAAGCGGGGCATGCGCCACTTTATCCAGGATGGTTAGAAGATGATCATATTGGCTTAGGAAAAATAGGTTTCGTCCATGGTCACGGTGTTACTGATGAGGAGGCTGCAGCAAAGGTCGAGTACAACCAGCTACGCAAACGGATGAGAGAGTGCGAGAGTGAACATCGGGAAGTACTAGAGGCTCAAGAGAAGGAAATCAATGAATGGAAAGACATGGTTGTCTGAGCAAGCAACTGTTTAGGGTACTTGGAACAGGGTATAGTAGAGCTGGAAGGCAAGTTTCTGAAAAGGATCAAAGACTGTCAGGAAGCTGAAGGTAATGAAAGTGGGCGCTTGGCTCAGGCTTATTTGTTGCTGGGACTGCGCGAGCTAATGACGCTGTATGAGGGACGCAAAGATACCGAATCTGGGGAAGGTCCTTCTGGGACAAAGTAGTTAGGGTTTTACTGCTTTCTGTATGTAATAAGGCTCTTGGCCATTAGTGACAATTTTTCTTCATTTCTATTTTGTTTTGACTCGGTTTACTTTTATCAATAAAAAGAGGCATTTGGTATTATGAGTTCTCCAAATCATTATTTGTCGCTAGTCCTACCTCGGGCACAACGAGGCACCCAAATAGGAAACGATTTATTTCATGTAACAACGTGTTTACATACCGCATTATTTTCTTTCTCAAAATCCACAATAACTTTTTACCTTTTGTTTTCCTTTTGATTTTATTCCCCTTCCCAAAAGTTAGTTCCTGCATTCTGGCACCATCATCATATTCTACAAGATCTAAGGGTCCTCCTCCTCCGAGTCCTCCCAGAAACAAGAACAAAGGAAAGATGACAGATAATGAAGCAAGAAAGGAAATTGAAGGAACTTCTCAGGGTACCCCGATCACCAAAGAAACTGCTGCTCTCTTGGAGCAAACTTTGCTAAGGTTTTGAGAAGAATTGGACCAAGTCCGGAGTCAACAATCAAGTCCCTGCACCTCCGCAGAAGATTCTTACCCAGGTTCGCAACAATGCTCCATCGCTCGTCCATGAGCCTCAAAGTGCTCCAAACCACCATAATACCCCTATCTTTGTGGATATTGTGCCCTACTATGCACAACCTATACCAGATCTATCAGAATCAGATTTGCTCATTCCGAACTTGGCTGCTGAACTCAAGAAACTCACTAACAGGGTCCAAGGTGTGGAAGGTGATAGGGGTGTAGAGACTCTGAATTATGAAGAACTTTGTGTTCAACCTGATGTCAAACTCCTAGAGGGGTACAAACCTCCTAAGTTCGAGATGTCTGATGGTACGGGTGATCCCAGGGTTCACCTCAGAATGTATTGTGAAAAATTAGTGGGAGTTGGTAAGGATGAGAAGAGCCGCATGAAGCTATTCATGAGGAGTTTGAAAGGGGATGCTTTATCTTGGTATATCAGCCAAGATGCGAAGAAGTGGACGAGCTGGGTAAACATGGCATCCTATTTCATGGACCATTTCAAGTTTAACACTGAGAATGCGCCAGATATGTTCTACATTCAGGATTTGAAGAAGAAGCCTACCGAAACCTTTTGCGAAAATGCTACTCGTTGGAGGTCAGAAGCTGCCAAAGTCAGGCCGGATTTGGAAGAAGAACAAATGAATAGATTCTTCGTTCGTGCCCAGGACCTACAGTATTACGAGAGATTGATGCTGATAGAGGGGTATAAGTTCGCTGATATCATCAAACTAGGAGAAAGGATTGAAGAGGGAATCAAAAATAGTATGGTTACCAATCTTGAGGCACTTCAGGCCACCAACAAAGCCTTGCAATCTGGAAGTTCATCGAAGAAAAAGGATGTTAACTCCGTAATGGTTGCCCAAAGAAACCATTCCCCCATGAAGTACCAACCCTACCCTCCCACTCCACTCACGTACCAACCCTCCCAAAATTACAAAGTACCTTCGCCTACTTACAAAAATCCGCCGCCCATATTTCCACCACCAACATATCAGCCCACCTCGCCAGTATATTCCTAACCCGCACCCGTATACCAAGCCTAAACACCCAAACTCCTCACTACCCATCACCACCTACCCGTCAAAACTTCCCGCGACCAAGACGAAATTTTGACCGCAAACCACCCGGAACACCACTATTGCTGAACCCATTGACCAACTCCTTGAGAAGCTCAAAGCCACCGGATATGTTACAGCCATCCCAGCCATAACCCCAAAGAAAAAGTCCCAATGGATTAACCCAAATAAAACCTACTTATACCATTCGGGATGAAAGGTCGTACCATCGACGAGTGTCGCTCGTTAAAGGACAATATCCATACCCTAATTAACAACAAGGTCATCATGGTTAAAGAGCATGCTCCTAATGTTCGCAACAACTCCCTGCCAGACCACAAAGGTGGGAGCATCCACATGTTTGAGGTAGAAGATGATTGGAACTCCGAAGGGTCGATTGGTTTGATATCTGAAGGGGAAGAGCCCAAGAAACGGGTGGTCACCCTTAATCTTATTGTTTTACAAGTCCAACCATCTGAGGACAACGTGGTGAATATAGCCAGGCCACTTGAGTTTGAGACGCTTCCTGCAAACGTGCTGAAGCCGATTGACGTTGAATTTGGGACTCCAAAGGCGCCCGCACCAATAGAAGTTACTATGTTTCCCCCAAAGGTGCCCATTTCGCTCGCCATGTCAGATGTAATCACATTTTTGTCCAAAGCCATACCCTGGTACTACACAGCTGAGGCGAGAAGGAAAGGAAAAGCACGCGCGAGTGAAGCAATTGCCGCGCAAGGTATGACTAGAACAGGTAGGGTGTACACACCAGAGCACCTAGCTGAGTCCACCAAGTAGGCCTATGGACATCCTATGGAAACCGGACCTGATGATCTCTGAAGGAAGATACAGGCTAAGGAGTACTCAGTTGTTGAACAGCTAAACAAAACTCCGGCACATATTTCCATCTTAGCATTGTTGCAGAGTTCCAAGGCGCATAAAAATGCCTTGATAAAGATATTGAGTGATACTTATGTCCCGAGCAACATAACGGCAGGAGAGATGGCAAACATGATAGGGCCGATACTGGAAAGTCCCAAAATCACCTTCCGTGAAGATGAACTGCCACCTGAAGAGCTCAGTCATAACAAAGCACTGCACATTACTGTGCAATGTGAGGACCATTTCATCACAAGAATCCTAGTTGACGGAGATTTCAGTGTCAAGGGTTGGACGAGATAAAAGATGGAGCTATTAATGTAAAAGCTTTTGAATGTTCTCATAGGTCCACTCTCGGGGAGATTAGCCTGTGTCTGCAAATGGGCCCCACTTGGTTTGATGTTGAGTTCCAAGTCATCGACATACCGGCCTCTTACAACTTATATCTGGGACGACCCTGGATCCATGCCGCTGGGGTTGTGGCATCAACTTTACATTAGGCAGTGAAGTTCAAATGGAACCATTAGGAAGTAATCATCCATGGCGACGGTAGCAACCCCATATACAGTCCCCATACCATTCCAATGATCGGAGGGAGAAGAAGAATAGGCGGGGAGACATATCATCATATCGAGCGGGTCAACACAGTGGATAAGGGCAAATGGTGGAGTAACAAGGTTGAGAGCATTCTTAATTTGAGTGGGTATGAACCGGGGAAAGGACTTGGTAAGAATCTTCAAGGTATTACCAAACCCATTCAGTTAAAGAATCATGGTACTACCTTTGGAAAGGGGTACGAGTATACTTGGCAAGAATTCAGAAACTGGTTACCACCATGGCGCGGCCCATGTTATCCTTTAGAACACCCCATACCTCAGTTGGAGCATACATTTCAGCCAGCCGACACTCTCTATGGTTCAGAGGAAGATGAGGCTCTTGCAGCAATGAAGAACCTATTTCTTGAGGATGACATGGACTGTTGTGTTCTTTGAAAAGGAATGGGAGGAAGGCCCTTCCATTCAGGCTGTGAACCGAGGAGAGCTCCTCACCAACTGGTCAATTAGGACCACCATCGCCCGGAAAACTTCGGGGTAGCAAGGCTGAACGAGCATCATGCATTTTATTTCTAGTTGTTTTCTTTACTTTTCGCATTTTTCTTTAATTTCCAAAAGAAACCCGATGTTTTGAACATTTATGAATTCAATCTAAAACATTATCAGTTTTCTCAAATATCTCGCTATTCATTACTTTTATCTGCTATTTACTTTATTTTTCACACAGCATTACTATTACGTGTCTTGATGATGAACCAACAACTATAACTTGCAACGAACAACAAACGGACATAGCATCAGAAGAAGATGATATACCAGAAGAGGTTATCAGAGAGGTCAAAAAATTTGAGAATAGGCCCAAGTCCAACTTGGATGAAATCGAAGTCGTCAATTTAGGAGATACAGAGAATGTCAAAGAAATATGCATCAGTGTGCACTTGTCCCAGACAGAGAAAGAGTAATTGTAGAGTTCTTGAAGGAATATGAGGATATCTTTGCATGGTCTTATGATGATATGACAGGCCTCAGCACGTCCATCGTTGCTCACAAACTACCTATAGATCCTGCATGTCCCCCGGTAAAACAGAAGCTTAGAAAATTAAAGCCAGATATGATTCTAAAGATCAAAGAGAAGGTTACCAATCAGGTCAAATCCAGAAATCTTCAAGTGGTAGAATATCCAACTTGGTTAGCTAGCATTGTGTCAGTACCGAAGAAGGATGGGAATGTTAGAGTCAGTGTCGACTACCGGGATCTCAACCAGGCTAGTCCCGGAGACGATTTTCCCTTGCCAAACATACACATTCTGATCGACAACTGTGCGAAGCACGAATTGCAGTCATTCATTGATTGCTTTGCAGGGTATCATCAGATATGGATGGATGAAAGAGATGTAGAGAAAACGGTGTTCATCATGCCTTGGGGAACGTATTGCTACAGAATGATGTTGTTTGGGCTGAAGAATGCAGGGGCTACTTACATGAGGGCCATGAATACCCTCTTTCATGACATGATACATAGGGAGGTTGATGTATATGGAGACGATGTCATCATTAAATCCAAGAAAGCTGCAGATCACATAGAGGACCTCCGAAAGTTTTTCAACTGACTAAGGAGGTACAACCTGAAACTGAATCCCGCCAAATGTGCATTTGGGGTCCCTGCAGGAGAGTTGTTGGGTATCATCGTAAGTCGCCAAGGAATAGAGTTGGATCCATCAAAGGTAAGATCTAATCAGGAGTTTCCACCGCCGAAAAGTAAGAAAAAGGTAATGAGTTTCCTGGGGAGACTTAACTATATCAGCCGGTTCATTGCTCAGTCTACCTTCATCTGCGAACCTATCTTCAAGATGCTGAAGAAGGATGACACCACCAAATGGACCGATGAATGTCAAAAGGCTATCGACAGGATCAAGGAATACTTGTCTACGCCTCCAGTCCTGGTTCCACCTGAGCCTGTGAGGCCTTTATTTCTTTATCTCGCAGTTTTGGATGGGGCATTTTGTTGTGTCTTGGGACAACACGATGAAACAGGGAGGAAGGAGCAGTTATTTACTACCTCAGCAAGAAATTTACCCCGTACGAGGCCCGATATTCCTTGCTAGAACGCACCTACTGTGCTTTAACTTGGATAGCTCAGAAGTTGAGGCATTATTTTGTGCTTACACCATCTACCTTATATCAAGAATGGATCCACTAAAATACATATTTCAGAAGCCTATGCCCACTAGCAAGCTCGCCAAGTGGCAAATGTTGTTGAGTGAATTCGACATTGTCTACGTCACCCAAAAGGCAGTAAAAGGAGAGGCTCTGGAAGTAGGGGTGTTCATTGGGCGGATTGGGCGGCTTTTTACTCTAACGGTTTGGCTTATCGGTTATCGGCTTTTAAATGTATTCATCCGTTAGCCACCCGATAAGATATCGGGCGGATTGGTATCGGGTTAGCTCTTATCGGGCGGTTACTGGGCGGTTTATCGGTTTAATACCTAAGGGCTCAAATATATTCTGTCCGCACACTAGGACATAACTAAAATTTCATGTGCATGACATTCAAAGGCATCTGACCTTGCCATGGATTTTACAATTGACAATGAAACAAAGAAAAAGAGAAGATAAGATACATTGTCAGGTTTACAACAATTGGTCTTAAATTTTTCAAGATACAGTGCGCCCATAGCATAGGCAAGAAAGATAAGAGGTTCTTTCCACTTCTCCTGCAACGAAAACCAAAGTTGACACAAGTTAACTCTCTCATAATAAAATGAAGATGATAAAGTCTCATAATATATTAGTCTGAGAACTACAACCTTGCTAATAACAGAACCTAGTCAAAGCAAAAGATTCATAGAGGCAATACGAACTGGTCGCAAGTAAGACTGGGTGCTGGTAATACACTTGCATCAGGTTAAGAATATATATATATATATATATATATATATATATATAATATTAACGGGTTAACGGATTACCCGTTAAGAAAATTGAATAATCCGTCCCCAATCCGATAAGCCGTTAATAAAAAAATTTTAATCCGTTCCCCGTCCGTTAAGCCGTTAAGCCGTTACCACTAAGCCATTAAGCTTCGGTTTCGGATCGGTTTTCGGTTTCGGATCGGTTTTGAACACCCCTATCTGGAAGATCATCTCACAGAAAACCCTGTGGAAGGGGAGTACGAACCATTAAAGACATATTTTCCCGACGAGGAAATAGCTTTCATAGGAGAAGATATTGCAGAATCCTATGACAGTTGGAGGATGTTTTTCGACGGAGCCGCGAATTTCAAAGGAGTTCGTGTTGGAGCATTCCTGGTATCAGAAACCGGTCAGTATTATCCGGTATCCGCCAAGCTCAGGTTCCCATGCACCAATAACATTGCCGAGTTGAAGCTTGCATCTTACGGCTTAAACTTGCTATTGATATGAACATCCAGGAGCTGCTAGTGATTGGGGATTCAGACCTACTCATACACCAGGTCCGAGAAGAGTGGGCAACTAAGAATTCCAAGATACTCCCTTATTTGAATCACATACAGGAGTTGAGAAAGAGGTTCAGAAAAACAGAATTCCAGCATGTTTCCAGAATACAGAATGAGTTCGCTGACGCCTTATCCACTTTATCATCCATGATTCAGCATCCGGAAACAAATTTCATCGACCATATCCAGGTCATAATTCAGGATCAACTGGCTTATTGTGCACATGTTGAGGAAGAAGCCGACGGAAGACCCCGGTTCTACGACATCAAAAGGTACCTAACAACAAGAGAATATCCAGAGCTTGTTAATGCTACTAAGAAGCGCACGCTTCGAAAGCTATCCAATAATTTCCTTCACGGCGGAGGAATCCTTTATCGGAGGACTCCTGATTTGGGACTATTAAGGTGTGTCGATGCGACAGAAGCAACCAAATTATTGGAAGAAGTGCACTCAGGGACTTGTGGGCCGCACATGAACGGTTTTGTTTTAGCAAATAAAATACTTAGAGAAGGATATGATAAAGGTACCCCAAAACAAGCTCACCGCACGAGCTCTCCATGGTGGTTCTCCGCCTGGGGAATGGATGTTATTGGACCAATCGAGCCTGCCGCATCAAATGGACACATGTTCATTCTAGTGGCAATTGATTACTTCACTAAATGGATTGAAGCAGCTTTATACAAAGCAGCAACCAAGAAAGTCGTGGCAGACTTTGTCCGAGATCGGGTTGTCTGTCGGTTCGGTGTTCCAAATTCAATCATCACTGATAATGTCTCCGATCTCAACAGCGACTTGATGAAAGCAATGTGTGAAACTTTCAAGCTAAGGCACAGGAACTCTACAGCTTACAGACCTCAGATGAATGGAGCCGTGGAAGCAGCCAATAAGAACATCAAGAAAATACTGAGGAAAATTATCAAAAAGCACAAGTAGTGGCATGAGATGTTGTCATACTGGGATATCGTACTACAGTTCGCACATCAACCGACGCAACTCCCTACATGCTGGTTTATGGTACAGAGCCAGTGATTCCCACTGAGCTAGAGATTCCATCCTTGAGAATCATACAAGAAGCTGAGTTAGATGACGCAGAATGGGTCAAGGTTCAATACGAGTATTAGCCCTTATAGATGGGAAAAGAATGAACGCCGTCTGCCATGGACAATTATATCATAACAGGATGAATAAAGCCTTCAACAAGAGATTTTGACCGAGAAAGTTTACACCAGGACAACTGTAATTGAAGAAGATATTTTCGTATCAAGACGAGGCCAAAGGGAAGTTCTCTCCCAGCTGACAAGGTCCGTACATAGTTCACCAGGTCCTAATTGAAGGGGCCCTTACTCTTGTAGAAATGGATGGAGAAATCTGGCCAAAACCAATCAACGCAGATGCGGTGAAGAAATATCACATTTAATCAGTATGTTCTCTCTATGATGTAATTCGAACTACATCTAACCTGATTCCCGTTTAAGATGGGATACGTAGGCAGCCCTATGGGTTCAGTCACATCATTAATAAAATTCCATTTTCCCCACATTTGGAAATGGGGAAGAATTCTGAGGAGGACCCTCAAATTTTCGAAGTCAGTTTGCCAATTTTCGTATCAGCATTGACCTAGTAAACTGGGGCAGAATTTTGAGGAGGACCCTCAAAATTCTAAGATCAATCCGCTTTCAGTCATTCAGCATCGTTGTCAACAGCACCAGCCCAGTAAACTGGCCAGAAGTTTGAGGAGGACCCTCAAAATTCCGGAGCCGGCAAGGTTGTCATGCCTTGGACCACGTTACAGTTGTGGATCATCATAGAACAAAACTATTTTTTGCTATATTCTATATACATACATTTGCATCATATTTGCCAAACCTTGCATAAAATCATTTGGATCACTATCATTTAGCAACACTGCCCCAAGGAGTACAGAGCGCCACGGGTCAAAGAATGCGAACAAACCTCCCCTTTTCAGAACTCACGATTTTTCTTTAGGTGCAGGAACCCAGGATACAAATAGGCGATGTAGGAGCCTTACAGAAACAAAGCCACCTACCTAACAAAGTCTTACTTTCTACATTCAACACTTCCCCATCATTCATCAATAGCACGATCATCTACCAGCTAAGAAAAATAACCATCATCATCTCTTTTATATCCCTGGATTGCATAAGGCTATTTTCTGCCTTTTGAGACTAAGCTATGTCTTCATCTGCATCTTGCACAAGGCTACCCGCTGCCTTCTGAGGCTAAGCTCTGCCTCCATCATTGCATAAGGCTATTTTCTGCCTTTTGAGACTAAGCTCAGGCTCCATCTTGCATTGCACAAGGCTACCCGCTCCTTCCGAGGCTAAACTATTTTTCCATCATTGCATAAGGCTATTTTCTGCCTTTCGAGACTAAGCCCTGCCTCCATTCTGCATTGCATAAGGCTATTATCCGCCTCTTGAGGCTAAGCTCTGCCTCCATCATTGCATAAGGCTATTTTCTGCCTTTCGAGGCTAAGCTCTGCCTCCATTCAGCATTGCATAAGGCTATTATCTGCCTCCCCATGCTAAGCTCTGCCTCCGTCATTGCATAAGGATATTTTCGACCTTCTGAGGTTAAGATCTACCTCCTTCATTCTACTTTGCATCTGTGGCTGAAATAACGCCACCCTTTTTTTTACATTCCTGCTCGGCTAAAAGATCGCCACACTCTGCATTCGTTCGGCTGAAATATTGCCATCTTTTCATGGGCTGAAATATCGCCAACTTATTTAAAGGCTTCATAGCTTGAAGGTACCATCTGCACGGCCCGAGATCATCATTTCATGGCCTGCGAATCATTACTATAATGCTCTTCATAGCCCGGGCGTCATAGTCTGAGGACGCCATCCTAATAGTCCGAAGACAACATTCATGGTCCAATTGGAACTTGCATCACGTTTAAATTATGCAAAATATCCATGCATCGTTCATTTGCAAGTACGCTGGATGGCATGGCTATCTCACCGGGAGCGTTCCCCCTCCAGTTCTCAACAACTCGTCTGATCCTCGAACCCTTGCCGAATCTCAAACCCCGTTGCGTCTATCTTTTCAAATTTTTCCTCAGCATACTCCACCAATGGCTCCTGAACTACATGCGGCCCGATTCCTATTAAACCAGGGATATGTAGGCAGCTCAGAGCCAGAGCACGGTCAAAACTCTCGTACAATTGTCACTTCCGGTCAAAATTAGCCATCTTGCATTTACCCGACCACTCTTTCATCCTCCCCGGGTAAAGAGGGGAAGCTGTTGATACCCAATTTATTCCTACATATTTTTTCACCCAAAATACTCTCAAAATATCTTGTGAATGCATATATAAGCATCCACAAGAGGTTTGGTATTTTTCAAGCATTTAAAACCAATTTATAATTTATTTTGTAATATAAAATTCAATGCTTAGCATCAAATCTTGTTTTTTAATAAATAAATTATTTCATTCCCTCATCATAATAAAAATATAATTTTATGTAAATTTTTCTTTTGATTTTTATATAGCCATTAGGTACTTTTAAAATTAAAATTGCATTAAATTGCAATTTTAGCCTATTGCCGATTTAACGAGTATTTCAAGTATAAAATCATTCCTAGTATTTTAATTAATTCCTTAACGTATTTTATTAGCTCAGTAATTTTATTGGATTTTTAAAAAATTGTTTGCTATTTTTAAATATTAAATTTAGAAAAAATTGGTCATATAAATTCTAGCCCATTTGTCTTTCAAATTCAGCAACATTTTTAAACCCAATTTTCCAATCAAATAACCCAGCCCAATCTTATAACTAACTTGGCCCATTTTCCCCCTTTTTGATCCTGGCCGTTGATCTCATAGATCAACGGCCCATGTTGTTTCTTACTATAATTAAACACCCACAACCCCCTAACCTTAATCATTTCTCTCAACCAGCCGCATTTGAATCCTTAAACACCCTCTAGCCCCCTTCAGACCCTAATCATCTCCATCTCTATTTCGCCGGCATTCATGGCTGCTCAAGCCATCAAGCACCTACATCCGTCATTTATCACCATCCTTGGCCTTTGTGTTCGAAGATTGAGACCTTGTTTCGAGGGTAACTAGACCAGAGGTCCTTTAATGGGGTTTCACAACCATGACAGGCTTCTCTCAGGCAAGCTTTTGAAGTCTTGGGTCCTTACCAAGCTCCGATGAGCTATCCAGGCTTTTCTCGCCATTTCTTAGACCTTTTATGAAAATCCTAATCAATTTGAGGTTCTTATTCATGTCTCTCTGTATTATTTTACAATCTTCTCTGAGTTTTGTTTGTTTTCTAAAGGTTTTTATGTACCTCTCATCTCTTCTTCGCCTGGTTGTGTTTCCAAAGACTGTCCGTCTTTTTGAAATCTAGAGTTTCTATGAACTATTCTATTCTTTGATTTTTTTGTTTATTTCTTGTTGCTATGTGTTCTTCTTTGTGATTTTGAAATCTTCTATTTTAGCTTTAAACATTTTACCTCATGGATTACCTTTCTAGGGTTTTCATCCAGTTTGTACTGTGATCTCTTCACAATGTTCTGCTTTTGTTCCTCTCCGTCTATGACATCTTTTGTGTTCTGACTTGTAATGGAAACCCTAATTTCTAAGGGTATTTTTCATTCATCTTTCTCTGCGAGACCCTAACTATCTAATCGTTTTCTCGTATATGTTTTGCTATATGTCTATTCTGCTATGCCTTGTTTTGCATGTTCCGACTTATGAATCTTTTATAGTACTGTTTTTCCCTTTTTCCCGAAACCCAAATTGATTTTGGTACACTGTCTGATTTTCTAATTCTTCCCTGCACTTTGACTAAGTTCATATGAGTAAAATCTTGACTCCTTGATTTTCTGGGTAATTATTTACCTTACATGTTCAACCGTGTGATTTTTTAAATTTTCCTATGTGCATCAGCCCTATGTTTTGTGATCAGTACTATATTTTCTTTCCAAAATTAGACTTAGGTCTATTTATTTTTCCACCCGGTTCCTTAATTGAAGGGATTCCCTTCTCCTTAATTGATGCTAACTGATTTTCTGAATATTTTCCTTGCCTTACTATTGCTTCTCTTTCAACTATAAATAGGATCTTTCTTTTCTCACTCAACACTTATTCTTGATTTCTCTCTACTCTCACTCACGAAAACTCTTTGCTTTTCTTTTCTTGCTACTTGCTCTCTCTATTAAAGGCTAGCCGGCTGAAATCCAAGACTAGTTATGTAATTTCTCTTTGTTTTTTCAATCAAGTGCCATTGGTATGTTCTAAACTCAACTACTGATCTTCCAACTACTTGTTTACTTTCACCATCTCTTTGCTTGGCATACTTGCCGTCTAAATTTGTCATGTAATCTCATTCCCTTTCCCCTTGTTTGTTTCTTTCAGTACTTTACTTGAAGTCCTAACATGTTTCAATTCCCTCCCCCTTTCCCTGGACAGTCATGTTTCAGTTCTAATATGCTTAACCCTCTTCCCTTTACCCCCCTTGTCTAATTATTTTATTTCATATGAGTTTCTAGTATGTTGAAGTCCCTATCTCTTTTCCCCTTGTTTATGATGTAGATTTCAGTTATGTTAAATACCCCTTTCCCTTTATCCCTCGCCTGCTTGTGTTAGATTTCAGCATGTTAGTCCTTTTGTTTATTTATATTCAGTATTTTCAGCATGTTAAATTTCCTTCTTCTGCTTGTATATTGTCCATCACTATGTTTTATTTCTTCCTAGTCGTTTCTTAATTTTGTCTGTCAAACCTTATGCGATTTCCCTCTCCCCTTTACCCTTGCATGCTTCTGAGTTCGTTTTGGATGAGAATGGAATCTCAATTCCACTTATAATATAGAACCAAGGCTTAATGGCCTATACTCAACATGTTCCCCTTCCCTTTTTCCCCTCTTATGTGCTTGAGCCTGGACAAAGGCCTGTTGGTGTCTTAATCACCTTCCAGGCCCTTGTCTGACTTGATTACAAGTCTGCTACTGTTTGTAACCTTTGTAAGGGGTCTGGGGTTTACCGGTCTCAATTAATAGGTTGGGTATGACCACTTCATACATTGGTCCCCTTTAATCCTCACTTTGTACTTATTCTTAGCCCCTTTAAGTTCCTACCCCCCTTTGGTAAGCCATGCTTAGGGACCTTGGAGTCTCTTCTGAACTTGGATGCCTTCGGGCTGGTAATTCCACACTTGCACTATTCTAGCTAGGGAGTAAGCAATGCTTGGGTCTCTTTTGAAGGCCCTTGGAACTTTGTAACATTCTAAAATAAGAAAAGCCTCGGATCTTGGGAGATCGAATTTGGTAGAAGGCATATGTCGGACATTAAAGTTGCTTCGAGACCCCTCGGGCCTGTTATAGCTGCTGATGTACTTTTAATTTTTTATTTCTGTTAATGTTTTACTTTTCTACCTAGTTTGTAATAATGTGCAAGGTAAAACTCGGGGCATAGTGAAAGGGACATGGGGGGATTTACATTTCTCATATGCATTAGAAATCATGCCTACAGGACCACACTAATCTCATTGCATCAGTTCTTTATGTAGTTACCATGCCCATACGGTTGCATCAGTCTTAATTCAAGATGACATGTCTATATTTTATCATTATTGCATCCATGTAGATAACCTGCCTATAGGAGTCTACTTTTCTTGCACCAATAATCATATAGAAACCATGACTATAGGACCTTTACTTTACCGTTATGTAATGTTACCATACCTATTACCCACGCTGTTGCATATCACGTAGATACCATGTCTGTAGGCTTTTTCCGTATTGCATCACTTCACATAGAAACCATGCTATTAGGTTTGCATCTTATAATCTCACCTAGAAAGCATGACTATATGAGATATATAAACGCTAGGAAAATAGTAGGACGTCTAATGGTCTAGAAAACAGCAACTCAAAGGTTAACAGATCAAGTTTAGGCCGTTAATGTTTTCCAACTACCCAGTTGTAAACATAGCCTAAATCTATTTACTTTCAAACCAGCCCAGGTCTGCTTCCCTCCTTTTCGTAAAACTCTTAGTCTATGGGTTGCCTTCTGTACTGAACCTCTAACTATTTGATGTGTTTCAAAACTTCCTACAGTCTGTTACTGAACTTTTATAACTGATTTGCAAACCTTTATAACATAACTCATCCGCAGTTTTTTTTAAAAATCTCCCGTCTGAAACTCAGGTTTTCCTTTTGTAAAACTTGCCTCTAACTCCAAGTATTTTAAGTCGACTCATGTCTGCAGCTATCTTCTTTTCCTCTAAAGTCTTGCTAATTTTATAAAGCATGTCAACTTCTAAAACGGGCCCGGGGAGCTCGAAGCAGATTTTCTGTCCCAACTCTTATATGTTACACTAATCTGCCCGCTCTCCTAACTTTTTTTAAGACCAAATTAGTAATTGAAGTCATGCTAAACTACTTGTTGTTTGTTATGGGGTTTACTTGAGCCTTAATTGTTTCTGTGCATTCCTTTTATTTGCTACTCTTTTTCCTTTTGACTGTCTCTCTAGTATTTTACCTTTGAATACTCCATATACGTATCCTACTTCCTTCTCCCCCTTTCTTAGGATTAAAAGTCCTAATACCCCGGGACTAACAGGTTGGGACGGGTATTAGCATGCAATAAGTAAACAATACCAACACGCTTTAATAACTTAACGGGGTGGGAAGGGTAGAATATGGAGATGATGATGATGTGATAATATCATAAAGAGACCCCTCTTTGGGAATATGAGCTACATATTGCATTGAATGATCCATATTATAGTTAAACCTAGGACCCTTCTTTCTTTTCTATGTATTTTATTGTTTTCTCAATGCTTTCCAAACTAATCCTCTTTTATTTGAAACTTATGTCCTTTTCTTTAAAGCTTAAATTATGTGAATATGTATACTTCATTTGTCTACTTGCTTCATCTTCTTTTAAAGTCACAATTAGCACAACCAAGAACCACATTTATGGATCTTGAGGGTTGCCTAACACCTTCCTCTCGAGATAATCTCAAGCCCTCACCCAACTCTGGTTTCTCTCTCAAACACACTCTCTTAAAGTTCCCTAATGCACTATAATCATTTGGTAGCAACTCTTCCAATCCCATAACCCAATTCCCAAACGGGAAATAGAGTTGTTTTGCCCATAATGTCGTGAAACCCGATTTTTCTCTTTGAAAAAGGGGCGTCGACAACGGTCATCCCCGTGCACTAATATCTCCTGCATGTCCCATTCAAATTTCACCATTTGGTGTAATGTAGAGGGTACTGCTTTGGCAGCATGGATTCAAGGTCGCCCAAGCAAAAAAAAATTGTATGATACTCCCCATCAACCACTTGGAATTCCATGGTGAATTCTACTGGACAATGGTCAATTCCAGTATGATATCACCTACCGTGTCGGTACCGCCTCGATCGAAACCTCGGACACAGACATTGTTCTCGAGATTCCGATCACGATCAATTTTCAACTGTTCAAAGTAGCCAAAGTACAGATGTTAGCACTCGACCTATTATCAACCAATACTCGGGTGACCATCGAGTCTTCCCATTTCACGGTCTAATACAAGGCTTTATTGTGTTCTATACCCTTTGTTGGCAACTCATCATCAGAAAATGTCACCCGATTTACTTCGAAGATTTTGTGCACTATCTTCTCCAGGTGATTTATAGAGATTTTATCCGGAACATGAGCCTCATTCAGGATTTTCATCAGTGCCTGGCAATGATCGTTGGAATGGATCAATGAAGACAACAACGAACTTTGAGCTAGAGTCTCTCTTAATTGTTCCACAATGGAGTAGTCTTGTGACTTTATTTTCTTTAGAAACTCCTCAACCTCTTCTTCCGTTACCGGCTTCTTTACCACTGCTGGATTAGACTTTCTTAACTCTACAGGAGCAAAACACCTCCCCGAACGATTTAATCCTTGGGCCTCACATATTTCTTCTTCCATTTGCTTGCCTTTGTATATTACCACCGCCTTCTCATACTTCCAAGGCACGGCCTTACTGTTAATCATTGGAAGTTGAACTACAGGCTTGATGATGACCGGTTCCCGGCAAACTTCCTTTACAACAAATACGGGTGCAAATGATGCTCCTAATACTACCGCTTTGGCTACTTATGGTTTCTTTGGAAAAATGGTTGGATTCTTCCCCAATATCACCGCAGGTTTGACCTCTAAATTCTCCACATGTACCCCTGCTTCCTTATCGATCGGTTTTTCTTTTGTGGTGGCTTGGATTATCATCATTGTTTGTGATGGTTTCTTTATTTCTCCTCCTTGATGCACGAGCTCAATCATGTGAGCTTCGTGGTGTGCTGGCAATGGGTTCTGTTGATGTTGGGCGCCTCCGGCATCTGGACCTCGATCTTATTGGCATCAATGAGATCTTGTATTGCATGCTTCAATCTCCAACATTTTTCAGTATCATGCCCTAGCATTCCTGAGCAGTACTCGCACCTTTTCGATTGGTCCACATTTTGGGGCGGGGGATTTGGCAACCTAGACTTGAAAGGACTCAACAAACCTAACATCCTCAATTTGTGGAACAAGGCGGTATAGGTTTATCCCAATTCATCAAAGGCTCTTTATCTTTGTAGCCTTTCATTATTAGAAGCTTGATTTCCACAGAAACCTGCCCCTAGAGGGTTCCTGTAGGCCCTTGGTGGAGGATAGGCGTTTTGGGGTGGTGGATATGTGTTCGGTGGAGGTGGATAGGTATTCTGTGGAGGTGGAAATGCATTTTGGGGAGCCGGCGTGCACCAATGCGGGCGAACCAGAGGCTGAGTGTATGTTTGGGCTTGATACACGGAGAAGTGTGGTTCTCGAGGTGGATAATAGTGTTGTGGTGGGTTATAAGGGGAATAGGGATAGTTTGGATGGTGGGGTGTGGGTTGGTTGTAGTATGGTTTGCTGGATCTGGACCAGCTGCCTACCTCAACTGTGGCGACTTCTTCTTTCTTTTTCCTCCCTAGCGCACCTCATGTACCACTCTAAATAGCTTGGGTTGTTTCCTTAAGTGCCGAGTAATTAAGGATTTTATCGGACCTCAGTCCCTCCACTATCATAACCCCTATCTTTACTACTTCATTTAAAGATTTTTCGATCGTCGTCACCAAGTGACCAAAGTAAGTTGGGTCCAGCGTTTGCAGGAAGTAGTCCACCATTTCCACTATCTCAAGGGAGGATCAACCCTGGCTGCTTGTTCTCTCCAGCAGAAACCGAATTCACGGAAGCTTTCTCCGGGTTTCTTCCCAGTCCTCATCAATGTGAGACGGTCAGGGACTATCTCGAGAATGTATTGGAAGTGACTGCGAAAGCCTGCGCTAGATCATCCTAGGTGTACCACTTGCGGGATCTTGTCTGGCGTACCATTCAAGTGCAGATCTACTTAAGCTTTGGCCGAAATAAGCTATCATTAGATCATCTTTGCCACCCTCCCCTCTCATTTTGATACAAAATCCACGTAAATGTGCTATAGGATCACCGTGCCCCTCGTATAAGTCAAATTTGGGCATCTCGAACCCTGCTGGTAATTGGACACCGGGAAAAGGGCATAGATCTTTGTAGCCCACAGTGACCTGATTGCCCAACCCATGCATGCTTCTGAAGGTTTTCTTCAGGCTTTTGAACTTCCTCATTACCTCATCTTGTTCTGGGACCTTTGCTGGCTTTTCAGTCTCCGCTGGGATTTCCAAGTGAGAATTATGCATATGGGGTTCTGGTGCCTTGAATGTGGGTTCAGAGGGATAACATTGAGCATCATGAGCCTGAAACAATGGCTCACTAGTTGATCTCTGCAGTGTGGCTGGTGGAGGTCCCATAAAAACAAGAATTCTTGGCGGTGGAAAGTGTTGATTGGGAGGTGGAGCTTGGGTATCATAGGGTCATCTCCCCTGATAATAATGATGATTCGGTAGGCTTGTTGAAGGGCCAGGGTGAGGGTATTCTGGCATATGCCATAATGTAGGAGTAATGGGTGGTTCAGGGCTCTTCTGCACTTTGGCCAACGCTAACTGCATCGTATTCATTTCCAACCCTATCCTTTCTATCTTCTCCATTGCCTCTTTCAGCAATTGGCTTATTGGCCTCTCTTCCTCGATAATGTGTTCTGAAGTAGTCATGCTTATTGGTAGAGGTCCTTTAGATCTGGTTTGATAGTGATATGATGCCAGAATGCTTTAACAACTAACGGTCTGATATTTGGAAAACAACAAACTGTTAGCGTTAGAGTTTAACATATTTGGAAATCGCACATTGGGATGCAATATTCCTAAGTAGTTAACCATTTCTAACATGTTTTTGCTCCAACCGCACGCTTCATCCCGTCTTGTTTTATTTGTGCCTTTAAAGTATTTAGGTAACCTTCTACTTTCCTCTCTTTTTTGTAGTGGTGGTCGAATCTTATATGGATTGCCTACGTATCACGTCCCCGCGTGAATCAGACCGGGTGTAGTTCTGCCACAAAAATGTAAGAGATAAAGACATTATTTCAAACAACTTTTAAATTTTTATCAAACATTACAAAGCAACAACATTTTTTGAAGAGAAAAAAGTTGGAAAACACCATAGCATTTAAACAACTATAGGTTATAGCGTACAATCAAAATCCAAAGTACAAAAATACAAAACTCCAAAATGCTTAACCTGAATCGACAAACAAACACACATGGGGAAGACAGCAAACTCATACAGACAGTAAACAGGTTCGAACTACGGATACATTAAAGCTTTCATTTTAGGTTCCCGCGAGGCATCTTTCGGCCTTTTTGCGGGTTTTGGTGTAAAACCCCTTCGTAAGATCTTCAATTCACCCATGATATGGTGGACGTGACCCATGACGGAGGAGAAGAGGGTGGTCCCGGGGCATTTGCTCCCATGTTAGGCACCTCATGTAGATGTAATGCCCAATCTCATCAATCCTTCCCCGGATGTCATCCCTTTCTCTGAATAATAGCTCTATTTGCCGGTTCTCTGACCCAGCACTTGAGCATTTTCGGCGAGTCGATCTTCGAATCTTTCCATCTGTTCCTCCATTCTGGCCATCTAATCGTAACAGCGTTCCCTGTCTTCTCTAACCTCTCGAGCTTGTATGAAGACCCGTCCGTGGAGAGTGGAGTTTGTTTCCCTTAATAGCCCAATGCTTATTTCGTAATCCCTTTTTACTTGCTGCAAATTCTTTCTCCGTGCCATTGTTCCTTTTGCCCATCTGACCCGCATCCTTGCTATGCACGCCTCGGATCTTTCCAAACCTTCTTGGCATTCACTGAGCTTCTTGTTTAAACCGTTTATTAACCTCTTGTCAAACCGACTTCTCTGTTGGTTGTCAGCATTCTTTATGACTCGTTGGATTCGAGCCTTAAGAGTGTTGTTTTCTTGGGCTAATTTCTTTCTGTCTCCTTCATCGGCTGCAGCTTGCAAACTACTTTCGTATCGGAGATCCTGAACCTGCTTTTCAAATTCCCCTATGCGGGCCATGTATTCGTGTTCTTTCGCCAACCAATCCCAATGCTCTTGTGAGGACTCGGCGAACTCCTGGAGGTGAGGTCTCTTAGCTGGTCTTCCATATGGCACTTCCCCTCTGTACCAAGCGCGGTATCCGGATGAAACTTCTCCTTTTGCATGATTCAGTACACAAGTATTTGCCTCTAGGTATTGACATTGGCTCCAGATATGGTGGACCCTTGCTTCAGGGAATTGACCATCGGGACTGATCTCGATCACTTGGGTACTTAGATCCTCATCTTTTGGCACTATCTAACACCTCCCAAACTGCCTCAAAACCCGATATGGCGCATAAGGTTGAATTCTCTTAAGTCCCATCAAGAGAAAATGGGACCTAGCTGTTGGCATGTATATGACCTTGTCAACCGGTACCATCCCAGCATCCATTGTATTTGACTGGCGTTGAGGGTCCGAAAGTATGAGGTCCATGCCGAGGCTCCTTCAGGTAAGAGGACTCCATTAATTCTGGTATCAAACTCCTCTATGTAAGTTTTAGAGGATGGTCCATGGCTCATGAACTGGCACAGGGACATAGGTGTTCGATCATCCAAATTTGCAATAACAAGTTACACCCCTCAAAGAAATTTCCTCCGGCTTTGAAGGTCGTGAGAGCTCGGAAGATATCATATACAATCGAGGGCGCAAGAGTGTTGTCATTTTGAGTGAGTAGAGTAATGACGATTCCAGCTACCTTTATGTCAATATATTCGTCTCTTCTTGGGAACACTAAAAGCCCTAGAAGGTAATCATGAAAACAACCCGTCTATGTTCATCCCATTTTCGACGGTTACTCCTGCTGCACAACTTGTTTTCCGGCTTGTCGAACCCTCCCACGTGGCCGTATCTTTCATATATAAAGTTCAGAGTACAAACGCCTTTTGCCAAATCTGGATTATTGATCGTTCTGACTATTTTCAATGAGTCCAAAAACCGGTACACAGCCACGGCTCTTCGAGCAACCGGGTATTTGTTCCCCAAGGGAGCCTCAGTGCTTCCGATGTACCCGGCTATTTCCTCCAAAGTCGGAGTGAGTTCAAAATTTGAGAAGTGGAAGACATTATGCGCTGAGTCCCAGTGAGTGACCAATGCTCTTATAATATCCCCTCGAGGCCTGATTCTTAACAAACCTGTGAGCCCTTTCAGATGTTTGGTGATTTCGTCTTTCCCTTCATTGCCCAAATCATCCCACCAGAGTCGTAATTGGACAGGGATTATATTCAAGATTGAAAAGGGTTCATTTTGGGTTGGGTTCATCCTGCACATTTATTTAGGTGTTTATAGGCAAAAGCAAAGCATTATTTGACTCAAAAACTAAACTTTTCCTTTTTTATAAAAAAATCTCGGCTTTCCGAACACGCCTTTCAGCACTTCATGTACGAAGATTTTAAGGCTGTATGAGTCAACCAGTCAAATATAATTCAAAAGAAATGACCAAAGGTGACCGTTTGTGCAAAGTCAGCCTTCCGACATCCCTTTCGGGAACATTCGGCTATTTTTAGCAATACTGGTGTCGCCCGACTCTTTCATGAAGACAATAGAAATTTTTGTCATTTTTTGGTTATTTTTGCAAATTTGGAAGTTGGACCCGATAAGGGTTGCCTATGTATCTCACATCCGGTGAGAATCAAACCGACGTAGTTCGGGTAAATAAACTGAACTATTTTAAAACAACGCTCTTTTTTATTTTCATTTTGACAGCAAATAACAAAATCACTTTCAAATCACGACTCTTTCATTTTCACTTTTAGCATTTCATAAACAAATAAAAGAACTATTTTAAAAAAACAAGACTTTTTTTTCGTGGAAAAACAAACTATTTTCCTTTTCAATTTTTTGAAAACAAAATAATGATTTTTTTTTTCATTTTTAACCTATTTTTCCAAACTAAAAACAAAGACTCTTTTATTATTTTTTTAGTAAAAATACCCAATTTCCTTCTTTTCAAAAAATTAAAATTTGGCAGAGTTTTGACACTACTTGGACATGGTTTTTTTCTCTAAAAAAAATGAGTAGTTATCTCTCTGCTATTTTTCCTCTTTTTTTTTCAATTTTCAGGACTCCTGAGTTTACAAGCCGGTCAACATGCAAGTTCGATGAAAAATACATGCGCAAAACAAATAAGCTGCAGGACGATGGTCTTTCTGTTTCAGGTTGTTATTCCTAGACGGACCCAGCCCCTGTGTTGAGTCCCCTAAGTCAATGCACATGATGCAAATAAACGTTCCTACTAGGGATCCGGCATGAAGTCATGCTTTACTAGGTTCAACTCCTAGGTATATGTTCTAGACAGTGTACTCGAGCGGACAACTCAAGTCGAGGAAGGAGCTCCTTTCTGGGAACAACTCAATTATTATATTCAGTTTATTTATCTGATTTTTAACAATTATGTACTCAGTGAAAATTATGACTCTTTTACCGCTTTTATTATTATTATGTTATCATTTTTAACAAATAATTGCAACATAGTGAAAACGTATCTCGAACCACGTCACAACCAGTGTACACGTGGTCGTCAACACATTTCGCCTCTGTTGAGATTTGGATTTGGGTCACATCAATGTACACTCGGGTTTAAGAAGGTAATTTTATTAAAGATACGCCAGTAGCGACTAGCGTAGTGTTGTGTTGGGTAAGGCCGTGACATTGGCTAAATGGCCCGTCCCGAAATTTAAGTAATTTTACCATTACGCATAGAGGGCCCCGCGGCTTGTGTATTTTTTGTTCGGCGAGGCTCGTCTCTATTTTGTTATTATTTTTTAAAAGAATTGCGGCGTCATGCAAAGGAATCTTGAACCACGTCACAACCAGTGTACCCATTGTTTGTTGACACAATTCGACTTCGTCGAGATTTAGATTTGGGTTATATCAATGCACACCCCAGTTTAGGAAGATAAAATAAATTAAACGTACCCTAAAGAGACTAACGTATTGTTATTTTTTGGGAAAAGGCCATGAAAATTCACTAAGCGGCCAATCCCGAAGTCTATTCAATTATTGTCTATTTGTTGAGGGCCCCACAACTTGTGATTCATTTGGCGAGGCATGCCTCATTTTCTTTTTAAAGGATCGACCTATAGTGACTATGTTTTTCTATTTCCATTCGTCTCTAAAAAGAAGAAAAGTTCCTAATTTATTTACATGCTTACGTTATAGCTAAGTTCAAACATAACTCGTTATTGCTGAAAAATGGACATGAGCGCGGGAAGAACAGTTTTGGGACCCAGGCCCAGCGAACATGGCACGGAACTGGACCAGGGTCGTTCCTATTTAGTGTTTGGCCTATGGTTTGCTTTTACATTTGCTTTTACACAACTTGTTAATTGAAAGAGTTTAAGCTATTAAGTAGTTACCCTAAGGCCTTATACATATTTTCATCATACTTGTAAAGAATAAAATGAAATGCTAAAATGTTAGTACTACATCATGGATTCTTTAAACTAGCATATGATAGAAACAATTCAACTTCTAAATTGTTACAGACTTAACTCAGTTAGACATGATAATCACTTTACATGTTTCTAATGAAGACTAATAACTATCATATACAACATCAGTATACAAACTACAACTAAACCAATTCGAAACTTTAAAACTTCATTTCATTTATGCTTCAAATTTCAGCTACAAGTGTACCACTATAAGTCGTGTACCTAATAACTGGAACAAAGGAAAGAGGATGATCAAATAAGACAAGCAAACGTAGCAACACACAGCAGAAACAAGCAGCAACTCATCTGTCACGCCCCAAAGCCGAGGGGCATGACCGGCACCCGAGCGGGTATACCCGGTCGAGTGGACCTGGGTGCCTTTCCTATTTCCCACGCGTTACCCCACTTCATTCTTCATTAATTAGCCAAAAGGTACCAGATTTGCAATTGAAAGAACATTTGATTTCTCTTTTATAAACACACATTATGATTATCAAGGAACATCTTTTGCAAAACACACATTATGATTAACAGGGAACGTGGTGTACAAGTTTATAGCGCCCAAAACATTCACCTTTATACATAAGTTCTAACTCACATACCACTGTCTACGGAGCCTCTAAGAAAAAAATAATACAACACTTGCCGGCGACAAGGCCACGGCTATACCTTTACAACGGACACAAAACTTCAAAATACAACAACATGGGTGGCATGAGCCACACAAGGCCTCGGAAGGAAAGAGGCTCACCAAACACGAATACCGCTGATAGAGAAGGGAGGAGGAGCTACGAACGGTGGACTGGAGTGCCTACCACGGATCCACCTACAATCATAACACGAATGTAGCGCCCCCGGCAAAAGGGACGTCAGTACATTTGAATTGTACTGGCATGTATGAAAAAACTATGTCCCAAGTAAACTCAAGCCAAATTGCATATACAAGTATAGAACTGAGCAACAATAGTACAAGTACAACCATGGAGCAACAACCAAACATTTCACAACAAATGATTCAATTAGTCGAAAAAAGGGGACGTCAGTGCCCCGCAGGCTACAAACTCTCCTGCTGTCTCCTTTCACAATTCCACATTAATCATTTCATGATTCATATTCATATCAATAGTGATATTGGATCACATTTTCTACCATTATTACCTCGTCCACCCTTATTACCTCGGCCACCCTTGTCGCCCCAACCCACACCTTATTTCACTGTGTTGCGGCGCGCAACCCGACCGAGCCTGACAGTTTCAATTCACACTACATACAACACAACAAATACAAGAAATCAACTATGGCACGTTATTAAAATAGATCCACAACAAGGATAGTAGAATTCCACAACTAGCAACACAATTTCCTCATGTTCATCAAATTGGTACACAATTTGGGTTACCACAATAGTTTTTCACAACTAATCACACACGGTGTTCCTCATTATTTCCATTTCCATTGTTCCCCATTATTTCCATTTCCATTGTTCCACGTTATTTCCATTTCCATTGTTCCGATTATAAGTTCCACAACTTTCACCACAAGGTGTTGCCACACAATTATACAACACAAAAACATCACAATGATTCCCACATGAATATCATCTATCAACCATTTCACAACTAACACAGGGCAATTTCACAAAGATCACAGTTAGCCATACATACCTAGAGTTGATTATTCCCTTTTAAACCTCTAGTCGAATTCGCCAAGCAATCAAGAAGTCAATCTAGTTCGTGAGCAACACTTAGGTTTTAAAAATTTAAACTCATAGTTGCTACCCAATTCCCTTTTTACAAGATTTTAGGGTTTTGAAGACAGGCATGAATGTTCCATGAAAAAATTTCAAAGCAAGTGTATGGGGTTCCCTTCCCAAGCTAAATTTCGAAATTTGGGGGAAATGGGTTAGGGATTTTACCTGAGAAATCACTAGAGAAGACAATGCACCAAGAACTTTCCAAGCTCCAATGATTTTAAAAGACTAGATGGTGAAGAATTTGCTTTCTCTCTAAAGAACCCTCTCTCCCTCTCTCTTATTTTGATTAGAAGTATGTTAAAAATGAGGGAGAAGGTGTTTTAATAAAAGGTGGGTCGGGTCTAACATTTTAGAAAAATACCAGGCAAGCTCGGTCTGTGACGCAATCTATGATTGCAAAACAGACGTGCGGTTCGCATTCGAGTTCTGCGATCGTAGAATGCACCGCAGAACTGACCTTTAAATTTCCTCAGGGACAATATGTGATCACTTTGCGGTCCGCATATTGGTTATACGATCGTAGATTTGACCGCATTTTCAACATCAAAAATTGGTTGCTCTCTGACTCACTCTATGGTAGGAATGCGGTCTGCATCGCTGATCTGCGACCGCATTCTGGACCGCATATTGACCATTTTCTGGAAAATTTTTGATTTCACATTTTTAAGTACAAAATAGTAAAAAGAATGTGATACACGCAGGTAGACTTGACTCTATGAGCTGTTAACATTTTAGCACTCGCTTTCATGGGGCCTTACATCCTCCCCCGCTTAAGATCATTCGTCCTCGAATGAGGACTTGGAAACCAAATGAGTTTGAAAACATGATATGCAAGTTTCTACACTTTTATTAATTTTAAAGTTTGTCTTAGAAAAATTTTGCCAGAGTTTCCTTTGTAATATGGACGTAACCACCTGTCAAAGAATCCCCAAAACACATTCCCAAGCATTACTACACAAACTTGCTACCTTTACAACAGTTGTAAAATGCATAATCCTCACACTTGCACATATTCAACCTCTTGATACACTTTTAACCATTTGGCACACAACATGTAATCGAATTAAGCATTAATCACATGTACTATTAAAGACATTTACCTATCCTAAGGGTACGACACAGTTATTCATTTCAGTACAATTCCTCCATGCAAAACTAATCATTACACAATTAGAACACTTTGATACACAATCTCCATGCAAAATTAATTATTACTTCCATATATCACCTTACCATGGGAGCACAAAACTTTTATTACAAAAAAAAAACTGCACATCGCTCAAATAGTTACAACACATAATGTTTGCTGGCACGACTTGGAGAAACTACAATAGTAAGGCACTTGGAAAGAGAAGGGAT
Source organism: Nicotiana benthamiana (assembly GCA_034376525.1). Classification (NCBI taxonomy): domain Eukaryota; kingdom Viridiplantae; phylum Streptophyta; class Magnoliopsida; order Solanales; family Solanaceae; genus Nicotiana; species Nicotiana benthamiana. The sequence goes on along the minus strand of CM067334.1, from coordinate 121,776,973 downwards.
GGTTCTTAAACCTAATTGAACACAGCACTAGCTCTCCTAGGGACAAGATTCGCAAGATCATTCCTAGACTTACTCAAATAGATGGGGATATTATATCTTTATCTCATCTTTCGCTTCCCACGTGGCTTCCTCGACTTGTTGGTTTTCCACAACAGCTTAACTGAAGCAATCTCCTTGTTCCGCAACTTTTGAACTTTCCTATCCAGAATAGCAATCGGAATCTCTTCATATGACAAATCTTATGCAACCTTGATGTCTTCAACTGGCACAATTTTTGACGGATCACCCACAACTTTCCTCAACATGGATACATGAAACATCGGGTGCACTAAGGACATTTCTGGGCAATTCCGACCTATACCCAACTTGACCGACCCTCTGAGTGACTTGATAAGGCCTGATGTACCTCGGACTTAGTTTTCCCTTCTTCCCAAAGCGCATGACTCCTTTCATAGGGGACACCCTCAAGAATACCCAATCTCCTTCTTGAAACTTCAATTCTCTTCGACGCACGTCCGCATAGGATTTCTGACGACTTTGAGCAGTCTTCATTCTCTCTTGAATGACTCTTACCTTCTCCATGGCCTGATGCACAAGATCTATCCCTATTAGTTCCGTTTTACAAACTCGAACCACCCGATCGGGGACCTACACCTTCTTCCGTACAATGCTTCAAACGGGGCCATCTGGATGCTAGCATGGAAGTTGTTGTTATAAGCAAACTCTATACGGGGAAGGTGATCATCTCAATTACCTTTGAAATCCAAGACACATGCCCGCAACATATCCTCGAGCGTCTGAATGGTCCGCGTTGCTTGGCCATCGATCTGCGGATGAAAATTTGTGCTAAGATTCACTTGAGTACCCAAACCTTACTGAAATTTCCTTCAGAAGTTAGCTGTAAACTGAGCTACTCGATCCAAAATGATAGAAAGTGGCGTACCATGAAGCCTTACTATCTCCTAATATACAACCGAGCATATTGTTCCGCAGTATCGGTGGACTTGACTGGCAAAAAGTGAGCTGATTTGGAGAGCCTATTCACAATTACCCAAATTGAGTCGAACTTGTGCTGAGTACGAGGTAGTCTTGTTACAAAGTCCATATTGATCATTTCCCACTTCCACAACGGTATTTCTATTATCTGAGTGAACCCTCCCGGCCACTGATGCTCGGCCTTCACTTGCTGGCAATTTGGACACCTAGAGACGAAGTCCGCTACACTCTTCTTCATACCACTCTACCAATAGATATCCTTGAGATCGTGATACATCTTTGTAGAGCCTGGGTGCACTGAATACCTGGAATGATGAGCCTCCGCCATTACCCTCTCCCGAAGATTATCCACATCCAGGACACATAACCTATCGTGGCACCGCAGCACACCATCATTGCTGCCGAGTGAAAATGCCGAAATTTTGTTACTTAGAGCTGCCTCCTTCAATTGTGCCAATGCTGGATCAACAAACTGCTTTTCTTTAACCTCTTCCACGAGCGACGATTCTGCTCTATTATGAACCATAAGTTCCTTCTCACTCGGGGCCGAGATACAAACCCCAAGACTAGCCAACGGATGTACCTCCCGAGCTAGGAACCTCTGATCCGCTCTCAAGTGAGCCAAACTACCCATGGTTTTCCAACTAAGGGTGTCGGCCACCATGTTCGCCTTCCCTAGATGGTACAAGATATCTATATCATAATCCTTAAGCAATTCTAACCACCGCCGCTGCGTCAAATTCAGCTCCTTCTGTTTGAACAAATACTAGAGACTCTTATGGTCTGAAAACACATCTATATGAACCCCATAAAGATAATGTCTCCGTATTTTCAAAGCGAACACAATTGCTGCAAGCTCCAAATCATGCGTCGAATAATTCTTCTGATGATTCTTGAGTTGCCTGGAAGCATATGCTATGACATTCCCGTGCAGCATCAGAAAACACCCTAAACCAACCTTGGAGGCATCACAATAAACTAAAAACCCCTCTGTGCCTTCTGGCAAGGCCAATACTGGTGTTGAAGTCAACCTTGTCTTCAATTCCTGGAAACTTTTATCACAAGAATCTGACCACTGGAACTTCACTGATTTCTGCGCAATTTGGTCAAAGGAGAGGTGAGGGTGGAGAATCCCTCTACAAACCTCCGATAATACCCTACTAAACCCAAAAGAGCTACGGATCTCCGTCAGGGTCATGGGTCTAGGCCAATCCTTCATTGCTTCAATCCTTTGGGGGTCCACCTGAATCCCCTTACTGGAAACAACATGACCCAGAAAAGTGACGGATTCCAACCAAAATTCACATTTGGAAAACTTGGCATAAAATTGGTGCTGGTGAAGAGTCTGCAAAACTGCTCTAAGGTGGCTGGCATGATCCTCCCAGCTATGTGAATATACAAGGATGTCGTCAATGAAAACAATCACGAAGGAGTCTAAAATGACTTGAAGACCCGATTCATAAGATCCATAAAAGATGCCGGGGCGTTGGTTAGCCCAAAGGACATGACAAGCATTCAAAGGGCCACAACGAGTTCTGAAAGCGGTCTTATGAATATCCTGCTCTCTGGTCTTCAATTGGTAGTACCTGGACCGCAAATCAATTTTGGAGAAGATCCTTGCACCTTGCAATTGGTCGAACAAATCATCTACCCGAGGCAAAGGGTACTTATTTTTTATGGTGACTTTATTAAGCTACCGATAATCGATACACATCCGAAGTGACCAATCCTTCTTTCTGACAAATAGAACTGGAGAACCCCATGGTGACATACTTGGCTTGATAAACCCCTTCTCTAATAGATCTTTCAACTGCTCTTTTAATTCCCGCAACTCTGTTGGCGCCATTCTGTAAGGTGGAACATATATTGGCTGAGTATCTGGAATACATCAATCCCGAAACCATCTCCCTATCTGGCGGAATTCCTGGAAGCTCATCTGGAAATACCTCAAGAAACTCATTCACAACTGGCACGGACTCGAGGGCAGGAACCTTTGGAGTAGTGTCCGCAACCAGAACTAATTGATAGATGCAACCCTTTCTGATCATCTTTGAAGCCTTGAGGTAGGAAATAAACCTACCCTTTGGCACAACACCATTTCCTTTCCACTCAACCACCATCTCATTAGGGAACTCGAGTCTCATGACTCTCGTACGGCAATCATGTTTAGCAAAGCACGAATAGAGCCAATCCATCCTCATGATTACATCAAAATCCACCATCCCAAGCTCGATAAGGTCAGCCGTGGTAACACAACCAACTACCATAACAACACAATTCCTGTAGACCCGCGCAGTCATAATAGAATCACCAACCGGATTCGATACCGAGAACGGCTCAAGAAGCTGCTCGGGTTCAATCCCAAAATTTGATGCAACAAATGGAGTGACATAGGACAAAGAAGTCCCCGGATCAATAAGAGCATAGCAATCAATGGTCTGGACAGATAGGATACTTGTGGCAACATCTGGGGAAGCCTTAGCACTTTAAAGGCCACTCAATGCATAAAACCTATTGGGTCCGCCCCTACCACGACCTCTGGCTGCACCGCGCCCTGCTGGGGCTGGAGGGCGCACTGATGACGTAGCAACTGATGAACTGGATGGCTAAGCAAGTCCCCTACCTATTCCCTTTCTGGGCGCACGGCAGTCCCGCTGCATGTGAACTCTCACCCCACAATTGTAACACACTGGAGCATCCAAGTAACAGACATCTGTATGAAATCTCCCACACTTGAGACATTTACCTCCCTGATGTCGAGGTCTCATCCCCGAATAACTGAACTGGAGAGACCTCCTACTGCCTGAACCTGGTCCCAAAGGGCTACTCTGCTGGAAACGGTGCACAGATGGCGGTGCACTAGCTAAGGACTGAGCATAAGATTGAGACGGTCCTGATGACCCTCTCCATGGAGCTGACCTCCCTGAGTGACCCAAAGACCGGGCCATGCTGCTACTCTCCCTGTCTGCCCGAATATTCAACTTCCTGGCCTTTGTGGCCTGAGCAAAACCCACGATCTTCCCATAGTTCATGTCTGAATGCAAAGCCGCTGTAGCAGCCTCATTTACCACCAAAGGGCTAAAATCCTGAACGAATCACCGAACTCTGGCCTCCATAGTCGACACCAACTGAGGAGCATACTTGGAAAACCTCACGAACTCCAATGATACTCCCAAACACTCATGCTACCCTGCTTAAGAACCTCAAATGCGGTGGCCGGGCTGCCATGGTCTCGGCAGGCAAGAAGTGGTCCATGAAGGCATCTACGAACTCATCCCATCTTGCTGGAGGTCTTCCCTCCTCACAGGAATCCTCCCACATCTCAAACCACGAACGTGTCACTCCCTTAAACTTGTATGAAGCCAATTCCACCCCTTCTATATCAGTAGCCTTCATCACTCGAAGGGTCTTGTACATCTCATTAAGGAATTCTTGCGGATCGGCCTCTGGGTCTGTGCCTGAGAACTATGGAGGGGACAATGGCAGAAACTGGTGAACTCTGGAGCTGGAGGAATCTCCATGTCCGCTGGAGGACACATGGGCATCATGAGATCTCTGGGCATGGGTGGCCACTAACTGGATCAGCATACGGATAGCTCCCCTAAGGTCTCCATCATAAATCGCGGGATCGAAGGCTAGAGAAACATCAGGATTAGGAGCATTGGGTGGAGGGATAGTGGCACCCTTGGCCACTGCTAGAACAAGATTTCTTGGATGAGGAACGGATGGAGCAGGCAAATTCATAACTGGGGGATCACTCTCACCCATGGCAGTCGGCACACGATCCACAGCCGCACTGGAAGTGACGTTGGCCCCTAGGCCAAGTCTAGCTTTCTTCTTAGGTGCCATCACTGAAGATTAAAAATAAAGCACGAATTAGACACAACCTCACTTCACCGCACGAACTGGAATAATCAAAGAAGAGGATAGTTTTTCCTAAATGCCCGTGTAACCATCAACTTATAGATGTGGTCAAAAACACACCGATAAGAAGGGATCTACTAGGCACGACTCCGAGACATCCTAGGACTCCTGTAAAACCTGGCTCTGATACCAAGTTTGTCACGCCCCAAAGCCGGGGGGCGTGACCGGCACCCGACCGGGTATCCTCAGTCGAGTGGACCTGAGTGCCTTTCCTATTTCCCACACGTTACCCCACTTCATTCTTCGTTAATTAGCCAAAAGATACAAGATTTACAATTGAAAGAACATATGATTTCTCTTTTATAAACAAACATTATTGTTATCAGGGAACATCTTTTACAAAACACACATTATGATTAACAGGGACCGTGGTGTACAAGTTTACAGCGCCCAAAACATACACCTCTATACATAAGTTCTAACCCACATACCATTGTCTACGGAGCCTCTAAGAGAAAAATAATACAACACTTGCCGGCGACAAGGCCATGGCCATACCTTTACAATGAACACAAAACTCCAAAATACAACAACATGGGTAATATGAGCAACACAACACCCCGGAAGGAAAAGGGCTCACCAAACACGAATGCCTCTGATAGAGAAGGGAGTAAGAGCTACGAACGGTGGACTGGAGTCCATGACACGGATCCACCTACAATCATAACATGAATGTAGCGCCCCCGGAAAAAGGCACGTCAGTACATTTGAAGTGTACTGGCATGTATAAACAAACTCTTCCCCAAGTAAACTCAAGCCAAATTGAAAATACAAGCATAGAACTGAGCAACAACAGTACAAGTACAACCATGGAGCAACAACCAAACATTTCACAACAAATGATTCAATTAGTCAAACAAAGGGGCAGTCAGTGCCCCACAAGTTACAAACTCTCCTGTTGTCTCCTTTCACAATTTCACATTTATCATTTCATGATTCATATTCATATCAATAGTGATATTGGATCAAATTTTCCACCCTTATTACCTCGTCCACCCTATTACCTCGGCCACCCTTATCACCCCAACCCACACCTTAATTTCATCGTGTTGCGGGGCGCAAACCGACCCCGCCTGACAGTTTCAATTCACACAACATACAACACAACAACAAATACAAGAAATAAATTATGGCACGTTATTAAAATAGATCCACAACAAGGATAATGTAATTCCACAACTAGCAACATAATTTCCTCATGCTCATAAAATTGGTACACAATTTGGGTTACCAAAACAGTTGTTCACAACTAATCACACACGTGTTCCATATTATTTCCATTTCCATTGTTCCACATTATTTCCATTTCCATTGTTCCATGTTATTTCCATTTCCACTGTTCCGATTATAAGTTCCAAAACTTTCACCACAAGGTGTTGCCACACAATTATACAACACAAAAACTTCACAATGATTCCCACATGAATATCATCTATCAAAAATTTCACAACTAACACAGGGCGATTTCACAAGGATCAAAGTTAGCCATACATACCTGGAGTTAATTATTCCCTTTTAAACCTCTAGTCTAATTCGCCAAGAAATCAAGAAGTCAATCTAGTTTATGAGCAACACTTAGGTTTTAGAAATTTAAACTCATAGTTGCTACCCAATTGCCTTTTTACAAGATTTTAGGGTTTTAAATTCATGCATAAAGGTTCTATGAAGAAATTTCAAAGCAGGGGTATGGGGTTCCCTTCCCAAGCTAAATTCCGAAATGGTTAGGGATATTACATGAGAAATCAGTAGAGAAATTTTCCAAGCTCTAATGATTTTGAAAGACTAGATGGTGAAGAATTTGTTTTCTCTCTCAAGAACCCTCTCTCTTATTTTGATCAGAAGTGTGTTAAAACTGAGGGAGAGGGTTTTTTAATAAAAGGTGGGTCGGGTCTAAAATTTTAGAAAAATACCAGGCGAGCTCGATCTGCGACGCAATCTACGCTCGCAGAACAGACATGCGGTCCGCAGAATTGACCGCAGAAATGGCTCAAGTTTCAAACCTCTCGTGTTGGGAATGCGGTGAATATACGGTCCGCATTCGAGTTCTGCGGTCGCAGAATGCACCGCAAAACTGACCTTCAAATTCCTCAAGGAAAATATGCGATCACTTTGCGATCCACATATTGGTTATGCAATTTCAGATTTGATCGCATTTTCAACGTCAAAAATTTGTTGCTCTCTGATTCACTCTACGGTAGCAATGCGGTCCGCATAGGTGATCTGCGACCGCATTTCGACCATTTTTTGGAAAATTTTTTATTTCATATTTTTAAGTACAAAACAGTAAAAAGAATGTGATCCACGTAGGTAGACTCGACTCTATGAGCTGCTAACATTTGAGCACTCACTTTTATGGGGCCTTACATCAGCAGCAAGAACAGTAACAAAAATTCCAGGAAAAGCAGGTTCACACCAGGTAGAAATGAGGCAGATGCAAGAAAGCTATATTTCTGGTTTCAAACACTCAATGAAACAAACTGAAACTCTTGAAGTAAGGCTCAGCCAAACACTCACTAAAATCCAAACTTTTTCTTTCTCAGATTGTGTGTTTTTTATTTTCAAGACTTCTAAAAACTGCCAAATACTCAATTCTAATCTCCAAAATTCAGTGCCCCATTCAGTTTTGCACCCATCCCATTTATAAGCTACAACTGGAAATTTTTTATTTCCAAAACCCTCACTTTGCAGCCTGTATATTCTTCCCATGTGCTTCTTCAACCTTTTATCATTAACCCCTCCATGTTTTCTGATCTTCCACCTCTAAAGGGTCTAAAAGAAATGTCAACTTTTAATTCTTTATTAAAACCCCCATGTTATTTCTGATTTCCATCTAGCAAACCACTGATTTTATTTTTTTAATCCCCAAAGTATATGGGCACCCTGAATATTAAATTCAGGCGTTCCTGACAACACGTGGCCTTCACTCAACCCCTTAATCCTATGTTTAACAGTCTGAAACTACCTCTATATGATTTTGGACTTAAAACTTATTTCACTTGAGCTTACAGATTGTTTACAACTATATCCAATTCCTCACTGATTCAACTCAAACAAATCAAAGAAGGGGTGTTGATCAAACGGTTTGATTTGGTCATATTGGGAGCTAATCCTGACCAATTCCATCCCAATTTCTCAAAAAGCGTTGCTATTACAAGCTAAAATTGAAGCTACTGAATCAAAGGCATATTGATAAAGAAAAGACACGCGGGCAGTTATACATGGGGTAGACAATTTGCATGCTTTCTCTAATTTTCAGTGAGTTAAGTTGACGACATCCATTTGATTGGCTATATGAGCTACAACAAATAGCTACCAATCAATTAAACAAGATATATCAAGAAGGTAACCAAGCTAGCTTTGTGATTTTAAAAGGTAACCTAATATGAATTAAACTATTCTACGACTATAAACCAGCTGAACACACTACTCACAAAACAACAAATGATAAACAAACAGAAGTGAAGGACCAAATAAAAGGTCTACTCAAGATGAGAGATTTGACAGAGAAATGATAGAAAAATCAAATAAATTTGAACAATTATGCAATGATCACAAAAATAAACATAAACCAAAACAGAAGGAAAAGAAAACTTATCTTTGGAAGCTCATGATCAAAGGACCCAGCCTCGAAGTGGATTTGACCATTTTGGGTCCAACAGACCTTAATCGGTGTGTTCTCAGTTGAGAACACCTAGATTAAGGTCTATTAGACCTCATCGCTCATCAATTTGAACAGACCCCATAGTTTTGGATTTTTAGGGTTCATAGAGGTCAATTTAGGGTTCGGCTATTTCTGGTTAAATTCGAACCAAATCAAGCATGGTTAGGGAAGTCATGGGAGTATTCGGTGTAAGTCACGCGGGTTGAGCCCCCCATTGCTTCTTCGAGAGCGGCTTCAGAGCCCGTCCTCTCAATCTCTACGGCCGCCTCCCTAACTGTAGAAGACGATCCGCCTCCTGAGGCATGGACAGAATGGACGGCGGCAGCCGTTCTCCGAGGATCCATTCTCCCCAAACGAATAGCCTCAGCCATAAAAATTATCCTCGGATCTTGGCGAGGCTCACTAGGCCTCGCATCCTCGGTTGCAACTCCCTTGCCAGTAATCAGTCGCCGCCTCTTTCTTTCTAGAGGCCCTTCTCCTTCTAAAGCTGCCTCCGCTGGAGCGACTTTAGGTACCGGCACAAGAACGGTTTCAGGCAACCGGTGGAGCCTCCTACTGAGGGGTCGAGGGGGCTGCCTCTAGGCGAGCCTGCCACAAATATATCCCCCCATCAGGGTCGGACTCTACCCTAGACGAGCCAGCATCGATTTTATTCATCTTCGTCTTTGTAGAGGCACCCCCACCAACAAAATAAAAGCACATTGGGTAAAAAGGTCACCAAACCAAAATAGAATGAAAGGAAACAAGAAAGGTTGTTACCAGTTGGACCAATCTACGAAACTCTGCCCAAGTGCGGCATCTCTCCGCATGCGGTATCAACCTCGCCACCCACGACCTAGTATCGTCAACAGGACGAGGTGAGCGAGCCGCCACTACAAAAGGAAAGAAAGTAAGAATGATTGATCAGTCAAAACAAGGTGCCGCAAAATTGCATGGACAAATACTTACATCTCGCGTTTCACGTCTCTGGAAACCCTTCGGGATTGGACACCAGATGGCTCGTCCAAACGTAAAAGAATTTACGCTAGAAATTGCGGTTGGCTTTGTCTCCAGGCTTCACCACAAATCTCTTCTTACCACGGCTCCTCAATCGAAGCATGGTACCCCTCAAATAACTGGGGCTGAACATTTGTAGTACATGGTGAACGGAAATGGAGGTCCCGGCCACGCCCGCAAGCACGGTAAGAATTCGACACACCTTCAGGATATAAGGTGTGATCTTAGACGGGCATACGTGATAGAAGCGGCAAAGCTCTTCCACTAGGGGGTTAAGTAGAAATTTATATCCGATCCTAAGAGCGTATTCATAGAATGTACAAAACCCGGGCCTATGCACATTGGCATAGTCCGTCCCGGCCAGAGCCATTTCAACATGGCTGGGAGTGTTATATCTAGTCCTGATGGCGTCTAAGTGAGGCTGCAGTAACTCACTTTGCTCCCGGGGATAATAGGGGGTGTTGAGTTGAAGTCTTTTCGGATGTTCGGGTCCTTCAGTAGAATATTATCCACCGTTAAAGGGATAAGGATTTTCTCCAGTTCTTCCCCTTCACCATCGGAAGAAGGAGGAACCCTAGAAGAAGTGTTGTCCTTAGTCTTTTTGCTTTCCTGATGACGCTTCACCATGGTGTGATTTATAAGTAAAGGTGTTAATAATAAGGGATATAATCCTTAGAAATGGTAGTTGTCCAAAAACGATGCAGCGATTACAAGAAAGAAACAAAGGTAAGCTCTCTAAAATTTTGAAAAGATGAATCTAATTGAACCACTCCTCCATTAATAGGAGTGAGGTACACAGAAATCGAAGAGGCATGATTCTGAAACTGGCGCAAGAAACCAAAGCGTCATGTTATGTTCTGAATGGTTTCGAGAACAAGTATAATGATAACACATGTGACCGGTGACGTCACCTTAAAAAAAAGGGGTCGCATGTCAACGGTCCAACGGATATTATCCACGCTCATGTTCTTTGAAAGAGGCGCCTATGGGTGCGGGCAAATTTCCGTAAAAAGCGAATCATGCATATCCGTCCATTGAAGACGGTCATCGAGTACGTCTCCAACAAACGGATGGGCTAACTATATAGGGCTAAATTTGGCTCATAACGCCCCCATGCCAAGTGGGCACGTCCCTTATAATAAGGGCGACCTAGGTGAGGGCAGGACCCAAGTTGGTGGAGAATAAGTGACATTGTTTAGTGTCTGGCCTCTTTACTGAGTGGAAGCCACCAATTTTTTTAATTTTTAATTATTTCGAGAAAGATCTCCTACTATATAAAGGAGACATCTGCATTATAATAAGCATCATTGTTATTCTAGGATAATAATACTTTTCTCTCTATCTTTATCTATTTCTTAATTTTCCAACTATTGCTTCTCTTGTAAGTTAAGTCCATTTTTTCACACATCCTCAGATCTACAAATATCTTCAAGCGATAATCATCTCTTGGGCTAATTATATTTGATTACGATTTACCCTCACATATTTTTAATTGTTTTTAAGCTTATAAAGTATGAGTATAATTTTTGAGCTAAACAGTAACCAAGCAAGGCGATTAGGCATATCCCTATCCTAACCGTGAATCTATTCTCTGATGCCTGGTTCAAGATCTTTCTTAACTCAATCCTATTTGCAATCTTCTCAATTCAATCCTAGATTCATAAGTAGTATTTAAATTGTGATCTATCAATCAAATAATTAAGCATAAGATTAAATAAATAAAATATGATAAGATAATAATAACGATTCAAGCTTCAAATTGCAATGTACATGTAGCACCCACAATTCTAGAACTAATAAAGTATGAGATTAAAGGAAGAGAAGAGAAGAAAAACTAGTTGGAAGCCTCCTCCAAGCGTGGGTATGTGTTCTCTCCTCCAAAGTGACGTGTTCTCCTCTCAAATTATATTAGATCTCCTCCAAATTAGATTTAGAACCTCTTTTATATAAGTTGGGACCATGTAGGCCGAAGTGAACTTGTTTCGGAGAAATAGAAAAAGAACTTGCAACGCAGGGTCTAGGCTAGCACATCGCATTGGAAGCAGTACGTTTTGCACCTCTAATTCCAATTTCCTGCTCCTAACTTTCAATTGCATTGTAATGATTACTCACCAATTAATCGTTATGTAATGATTGAAAGTTTATTCTTTTTGCTCCAAAAGTTCATCTTTTACTCCAATATACCTACATTATCAATTAGTACACATACGAAGATAGAGAGATTATTTTCGGTAGATCCTCAACTCAAGGAACAGTGAATAAAATTAACAAACAATAGCAACTCCCCTAAAAATAAAAGAAATATCCGATAAAAAATAAGGGAGGTTATTACCTAACTAATACTAACTAGAAATAAAAGATAAATCCATTTTTGTAGTTTTTTATTGGACCTTACCCTCAAGAAAATTGTCCACAAAATCCATCATTGGGAAAAATCCAAATTTTCTGGGTTTTTTTCCTTTTTTTTTTTTTACAAAAATCAGTACACTAAGAAACAGTACTACAACTAACCTAAGATGACACAGAAAATCATCCAGACAATCTCATCAAAACATACTGAAAATTTTGCAATATCCTTAATGCGCACTATAAATAATAAAATGGTAAAAGAGACTCCTCGGTAGACCAAAGGACGAAAAATTAGCATCTCACGGGATACTTATACTTCTCCCATATATGATCCTTTGTGCAGACACCCTACACATAGTTCCAACCACATGCTCGCTTTTGCATACTTCCTATTGGCTTTGACTCCTTGCTCATACTCCCGCAAAACACAAATATAACACCACAAATATACATAATTAAAAAAATAAGAAAAGTAAAAAGAAATAGTAGAGTTGGGTTGCCTCCAAACAAGCACCTTATTTATAGTCGTGACACCACTTTTTCCTCCACCTCGAAGATATAAATTGTATCCCAAAATTTAATTCAGGCTTGCAGTTATGATCCTTGGGTGGTGGTACAATTCTAACATAACCAATTTCTCTAGCACTTCTTGGGCTACAAGATATCATTTTATCCCCTTGGCAAAGCAAATATAAGAATAAATGCATTTTTCCCTCATCCCTAGACTCCTCCATAGGCTCGGATCGATCAGTTCTCGTATTATCAACCAAACACAATGTTAAAATTGGTCAGAATGAGGCCCAATACGCTCCAACTCTAAAATCGTTTCACTTTTGACATCCTCACTTTTGCACACTTTATCTAACTTGGCATCATCAATAATATTTTGGTCGAATGGTTGGAACTCCTCTTTATGCTCCATAAGCTTGCCAGTACCCATAATTAGTTATTGGGCATCAGACGCCTCAACCTTTTTATTCAATTGAACCAGCATATTTGAGCCAAATTGGTCTATCTCTTACTTGAGCTTAGTTCTTCCTTCTATCAATTGTCTTGCCATACTTGAAAGACCATTGCGGAGAAATTCATGAAATTTTATTAGTTAAGCTTTCTCCTCTAACCAAAATTGGCTCACTATATATGCTTCTTCAAAGTTATCTTCTTGTGGGAACTCGCTTTCTTCAATCAATTCTTCCTCCTTGACCTTCATTCTCGTGATTGATGTACTAATTCTTTTTATTACTTTTTTATTTTTATCTTGTTGCTTGGCTACTTGCCTCACCATATCTATATATGGGCAGCACGTTCCATATCCTCCACTTTATTTCTCAAATTAAACTCACAAATATTATTAGAAAAAATCATAATAAGAGCTCTGAAAAGTATATAAAAAAATTAGGAAGCCATCCCAATTGTCACCTTGACCATCACAAGTATTACAAATATTTCACTCAAAAGATTACGATTCACAATTTTGCCACAAGTATGATCCTCCATAATATCAGCAAGGATCACAAAAATAACAATAATAACAAATCGACCAATTCTTGTTGCAAAATGCCATGTAAAAAAAATATTAAACGACACTAAAACTAAAAACTTGAATAGACAAAAAGTAAAAAATCTAATCGAGAAGAACAATTACTTTTAAGTTCCCGGTAATAGCGCCAAAAACTTATTGCTTCTAAACGCACATGCAAGTATGCTATAGCTAAATTAATAAACTGATAAGTAGAGTATCATTCCCACGAGGATTTATAATTAACTAATAAATAAATTAAACTCAAATAGTTAATCTAATCAAGCGATTTTCTAAAGTGCGATTATTCAACTATAGCTAATCTATAGCAGTAAGCTAAGAAAGTAAGTCTGCAAGCTTAGAGTCGAATTTTGGGAGAAAATATTTCCAGAGCTATGGGTCAACTAACAATCCCGTTGAGTCTTCCGCTTAAATTGTCTAATTAATTTATCTGGTTTATCAAAATATATGGTTAATATTACTCGTCGCATTCGACTGTAGTACTACTCGCCTATTCACGTTAATCTAACACCTATATTCCTATGAAATTAGAATTAACAAGAACGCGTTAATAAGTCTCATATAGTAACCAAGCAAGGGGATTAGATATATCTTTATCCTAGCCGCGAATCCATTCTCTAATACTAGATTCAAGATCTTGCTTTACTCAACCCTATTTGCAATCTAAAATTCCAGCTTACGAGTTCAATCATAAAATTGTAAATAGTATTTAATTAATGATCATCAACAACAAAAACAACAACCCAGAAAATTCCACAAGTGGGGTCTGGGGAGGGTAGTATGTATGCAGACCTACCCCTACCCGGGGGGCAGAGAGGTTGTTTCCAAGGGACCCTCAGCTCAAGATATCAACAAGAGACAATAAGTTAGTACTATCAATAAACTCATACTAAAAATTACATAAAATACACCATATAACATAAAATAACAAAATAGCAGCAATATAAGAAATACGAAACAGAAATAGATGATATAGATGAAATAGATGAAAGGTATACTAATATCCAACCAAAAGGTATACAATAATTAATGATCAAGCATTCAAATAATTAAATACAAGATTAAATAAATAAACTAATATAATAAAATAATAAGATCAATTCAAGCTTCAAACAACAATATTCATATAGTACCCACAACTCTACACCTAATAAACTATGAGATTAAAGGAAGAAAAGAGAAGGAAAACTAGTTGAAAGCCTCCTTCAAGGTGGTCCATATTCTCTCCTCCAAAATGGTCCTTTCAAATTATGTTTGATATCCTTTAAATTAGGTTTAGAACTCCTTTTATATGATTGGGACCGAGTAAAATCGAAATAACTTTAACCCGAACGAAATAGGAAAAATCCCGTAACGGGGGGTCCAGGCCAGTGCGACCACTGGAAGCAGTACGTTTTGCACCTCCAGTTCCAATTCCTTGCTCCTTACTTTCAATTGCATTATACTTTATTAACAAATCAATCATGATTAGTCACCGAATAATCATTATGTACTGATTGAAAATATAACACCCAAATACTATAAAGCTCAATACTCGAGTTAAGTTGGGCATATACAATATAAAATACAATCAAAAAACGATAAAAATTGCAGAATAAATAATATCAAAACATATGATATTATGCCCAACATCATTACCAGGATACGATCAGAGGCACCAAAGTCAAGGATTGATAGTCCAAGTAATCCATAGTCCAAAAGATTAATATTGTGTTAGACAAGCGAACATACATGTTAGACGATGCTAGCAACAGATAAGGATAACACCAAAGAGTCATTAATCATGATGGAGATGTTTTTGCTTCGTGGAGAGTTACCATGAAGAAACCACCAAACCACCCTTTTTCTTTTTCATTTTTGGGAAAAAGAAAAGAGTTGTACTAAAAACCCAGAACAAAGGTTGTGCTGGTAACCATTAAGAGATTCTTAAGAAGTAATCAAAAACATATTCTTGTTCTTCTTACATGAACTCTATAATATCTAGATGGATTCTTCATCACTTACATAATTTTCTTTACACCAAAATTGAAGCAGCAGAATGCAATTCATCTTTTTCTTCTGAACAGAGCTGTTTCTGTCTTGAAAACATCCTGGCGTTCTTTTCCTTCCAGGAAATCCACCATATCACATAAGTGCAATGCTTTCCTTTGTTTGTTACTGTCTTCCTGCATGGCCATAACAAACATTCCCAACGCGATTATCTCATGTGCAATTGAGGAGATGGGCAAAAGTCTAGCAAACATGTCTTCCCTAATAGGTCCTTTTGTGTGTAACAATTTTGGAAACAAACTAAGATCCAATTGTTATCCGACCAATGCCATTATCATAATAAAAACTGTCTCTCTGTTGTTGGGCGCTCAAAAGGAAGTTGATTTCTTCTTTTAGAGTTTTGATCTAACCCAGAGAGCATGCCATGTATTGGTGCTCGCTAAAAGAGGACCACGCTAGTTACTTGCACAAAATCTGTTGGATGTCCCTGTTGTATAATGCTCTAGCTTTGGCCCAGACTTTGTTACCGGTTCTTAAGGATCGGGAAAAGGTTGATCAGCTCAAGGTCAAGGAAACTCCATAGAAGAATGCACAGTTGTGCATCTTCTTTAATCCATGCTCCTCAATCGATCTATCTGAGAACTCTTGACTCAATGGTCCAAGTATACTAAATCCACGAACCATAATTGCACTGATACCACCCAAGAGACATGATTCTCGCTACCTGGAAGTTAGCATTAGTAAATAGTAGACAAGGGAATGGAGGGAAAAGAGGGGCTCCAATAATTGAATTTTCCTACCTATTTCCCTTCTCATTCTTTTTTCTTTTGTTAGTGATAAGAAATCATACAAAAGAAACAGAAAAGAAAGCAGATAACTTTTTTCTGGACCGAAAAGATAGCAGATAACTTTTTTCTGGGACTTACACAACTTGCGCTCTTCAGAGAAGACTCTAAAGCAATCAAAAGTAGAATTGAGAACAACAAGAATCAAAATGAAACTGCAGGAATTGAAAGAAAAATAAGAGAGTGAAAGAGAAAGTAGGGGGTCAAACCAATACCAAGGATGCCGGAAACTCTGGAGATCTGAGAGCAAGGAATAAGCTAGCTAAGTATGGTTCAGGAAGTTCAGTTAATCTTGAAGATGTATATGTCGAGGAGAAGAGATCATCAAAGATGACATCACACATGAACACATGGCACGGCGATGACAAGGAGAGGAGGCGTGTGTGAATCGTCGACAATGGGCTTTGGGTGGTAGTGAGCTAGTGTCCCTGCGACTGAGAATGCTGTCCTCTGCAGTGACAAGCTGAACGGTCCTGGGTTAATTAAGAGTTGCACCTTTCTCTTTAAATTTCCTTCTTCATAAAGCACAAAAAGAGTGAAAAGTAAACCAAAGTAACACACTACGAACAAAATGAGAACATGGGGAAAAGAAGTACTTTCACTGACTGTTGAAAACTGAACCAGCAAACCAACCGTAAAGGCTGCATTTTCACCTTCACCAGTCATACAGAAATCCTAGGCAATCCCCGGTGCCTCACCTCTTTGTCAGCCTGGTGCAGCTATGCTGGGTCTGATGTCTTTCGTTCTTCTAATCTTGAGTTGTTATTGCAGCAAAGTTCCAGCCTTTTGAGAGAAAGCAGTGACAATCAGTCCTAAAGTGATCCTCAGGCTTCCAGCAATGAAAAATCAGAAACTCCTCGATCAAAACCTTGCCAGCTTTTGAAGAGAAAATTGTGGTGTTAATGGCTGAGACTTTAACCAATTTTCTTGGCCACACATGTCAAGCACAATTTAACTTTTTGGTTATACAAGTGCGGAATAAATTTGAGAAGATTCAATCAAATACACAAATAGCCAGGCGATCTCATACACAATAAGAGTTGGTTCTAGGGACGAAGTGGCTTAGTTGAACATAATGAGACTAAGGAACGAAATGTCAAAACCCAGAAATGTGCAAGTGAGACCCAGCAAAAGTTTCCCGCGCGAAAGAGTGGAAAAGGAGAATAAAGATTCAGCTGTTGAGAATCCAGAACAAGTTACAATGTAGTGGTATGGCTTCTGAGGTCAGATAAGAATGGGTGTCAACTCACATGGTACAAAATGTCCTGAGGAAAGCTAGAGACTAACAAGAGAATGGAGAACAGATAGCTGGCAAGCTAAAATGACGTATCTGGGTTGTAAAGTGGAGAAGTTCCCAACAGTTTATTTAGGGTTTCCCTTGGGGGTGAAGAGGTATGATCATACAATTTGGCAAGAGGTCCTGGACAGGTGTGCTAAAAAGTTTAATTCCATGGAAGAAATAATACTTATCTTTTGGGGTTACACTTGCACTAATAAATAGTGTGTTAGATGGAATGCCAACTTATTTGATGTCTTTATTCCCAATGCCGGCAAAAAGTGGAGAAAAGAATGAATTCCATGAGGAATCAATTCTTATGGGATGGAAATGTCACTAAGAGGAGAACACATTTAATTAAATGGCGGGTGGTAATGAATGATAAGAAAGGTGGAGATCTTGGTGTAAGAAACTTGAAATTGTATAAAAAGTGCATGCTCTTCAAATGGCTGTGGAGATACATGCTGGAAGGGAAGTCTGGGAAATTTGATAAATGCTATTTATGACACCAAGAGAGAGTGGAGACCTTCCTCTTTGCATACAAATGCAAGAGGGGAGTATTTGGAAATGCATTAGCAGACTAAGGGAAGAATTCCTAGGTTACACTAAACTGGAAGTGGGAATGGACAGAGAATTAAATTCTGGACAGATTGAAGGATAGGAGATGAGTGTCTGATAGCTAAATATCCTAGTCTTTTCAATTACTCTGTTAACAAGGCTGGAAACATTGCTGATTTTTACTCAGATACAGGGCGGCAGGTAGTATTCAGAATTAATTTGGATGATTCGGAAGCTGAAGATTTCTGTCACTTGCACCATCAACTAGAAGTTGTTTTTATTGATCAAAGCAAGGTTGGTTCATTGACCTGGGCTGCTGCTAGTGAGGGTAAAACTTTTTTAGTAAAAAGTTGTTACAAAATGATGATAGAGAAGTCAAGATATAGGGTTACCAATTGGCTTTGGAAAATGATTTGGAAGACCAGAGCACCAGTGAAGGTAGCATGCTTTGGATGGTCAGCAACGTGGGAGGTTTGTTTGACTCAAGACAACTTGCAGAAAAGAGGCTTCAGTCTATGTAATAGATGTTATCTGTGTGAAGAAGAACAGGAAAGAGTGAACCATCTTCTCCTCCCGAGTATCTAGAAAGTGTTGGGATATATTCTTAAGCATTTGTGGCGTTTCTTGGGTGATGCCTCAAACATTAAGGGGTTTACTAGAAAATTGGCAATCTCAGAAAATACCTTGAAGACTAAAGCAGATCTGGAGAACCATTCCATTGTGCATCATATGGACATTGTGGCTGGAGAGGAACAAAGCTTGTTTTGAAGGGCATCGAAATCACATTATTAGAATTAAGAATAAAAGTCTTCATAATCTGTATTACTGGTGGAAATGCATCCCCTTGGGAAATCTGGATCAGTATATAGAATTTCTGGACATGCTAGGAGGGATAGGATAGAAGGTGGATGATGTTGTTTGGAATATTTTTTGTATCCTTTCGTACCACCTTGATGCCTTTTTAATAAATTTTACCTTATCCAAAAAAAATGAAGTATCTTAAGTAATACGAGTTTATTCCCATAGAACCAGAGCAACGGTTATTATACAGATGTCGCACGTTTAATAAATCATACAACGTAATTTGCTGCAAAATATTTTGCAGTTAGGCAGGAGTATATTAAAAATTGAAATTTTAAGAACTTTTTTAAACGCATTACTATGGTTCATTCAAGACAGAACATCCCAAAATCACTAGACTGGCAGAAAGAATAGCTATAGACTAAAACCGTACCTCCATCAGCTGATGTATTCTGAATCCTGGTTTGAGTTATCAGGTAGTCTTCCATCAAAGAGAATAAATGCCTTAATCTGTCATTACATTTCAAGTCACAACTAAAATAAACCAAAAGGTCCAGCAACTATGATGTTATACTAACATGAAGAGCAGCATCCCGTTGCCATGCTACTTTGCAGAGATTAAGGTTGCTTTAATGTTAGCAATATCTAAGAAGAATAATATGCCACAGTCATACACAACAGACACGCATGCATACACAACAGACACACAGAGAATTGGGAAGTATATCCTACAACATGATAAATACAAGCTCCGCACTTAGACTAATGAACAGGAAAAAGGTCACCATATAGCACTCCCCATCCCTCCCCTGTAAGGACTAACCATACCAGCACATAACAAACCTGCACTATAACAGATTCCTGTGGTCACAAAAAGAAGATATACTTTGCAGTTCCTAAATCCAATGGCACTTAGCAGCTGAAGCGATATGGAAACATTCTTGTGCACAAACAAATGCAAATAAGGCAGAAGGTACAGGAGGATCCAAAACAGAATTCTTTTTTTTTTCTCTTTTAAATGCATTACTATGGTTCATTCAAAACAGAACATCCCCAAAATCGCAAGACTGGCAGAAAGAATAACTAAAACCATACCTCCATTGGCTGATGTACTGAATCCTGGTTTGAGTTATCAGGTAGTCTTCCATCAAAGTGAATAAATGCAGACTAAATCTGCCATTATATTTCAAGTCACATCTAAAAAAAAAAACAAAAGGTACAGCGACTATGATGTTATACTAACATGACGAGCAGCATCCCATTGCCATGATACTTTGTTGTTGTTATAACTTGAGTAGAGGATGGGATGACTTGTAAAAAGTGATCTTATTGAAAAATCAAAATCTATGTACAAAAGACGTTGTTCCCTGACCTGTATTACTAAACCAAATACAGTGTTTCTACATACTATGACTACGGTACTAGCTTGACCATTGTACAAAAAGATTTTTACAGTCAAAGTCATCAACTTATAGGTACAAAACCCTTCCTTCCTCTAAGGGTTCACTCAAAAATGTAGCGGTACACAGGTATCCCAAAGAATATGCAGCCCTACTTAAGGACTGCACAGTCACACAACCCACATGTAACTGGTGGTCGTATCTGGACAACAAGGTTTCTCCAGTGAATGGGAATGAACAGGAATATACAGCAAAGGAAGCTTCAAACCATCATATTCAAGTCTGACAGATCATCCATGGGAATCTCAAGGCCCATGAAGTCGTCATCTTGTAATCCATCATCATCGATGTTCAACCATGAGCCTATGTCCTGTCCCTGACCACCAAGATCGTCAGGGACACCTAAAACATCCATTTCTGGGAGTTGCAGGCCGGATAAGTCAATGGGATCCTCTAGTTCATCCAAGTTACAGTCAGTCTTATCATTTCCAGTTGCACTTAAACCACTTGATCTTGCTATTGAAGATCCTAGCAATTTAGGTTGCTCCGATATCTTGCCAAAAAGGCCATTGACAGAGGTGGATAACTGAGTAGTTTTCTGCTTAGGTTTTGTCTTAGGCTTTCTTTCTCCTTTAACATTGGAAGAGGCAGGTCGACCAATTTTGGCTGTTCCATTGCGGGATAATGCCTCTCGGCAATTTCCTTTTCCTTCTCGGTCTCTCTCACTTCTCTTCCCTTTTGCACTGCTTAAAAGTGAACTACCTATGCCTGAAGAAGCACCAATGGTAGTACCAAGAACATCTTCCAACTCCCTCCGCTTGACCCTACTGGCTTCAGAAGGTAAATTGGCTTCAAAAGATATATCCTGATTTAGCGATGGGCTCTGCTGTGCGCCCAAAGCTGCAGAAGAGATATAATAAAAATTTAAGCGAGTGTTATCCACAATTAACATGCCATGCTTCATAATTCTACACTTGCTCCCCACATTCACGTAGATAGAAGAGGAAAAAAAGAGTACCTGAAACTCTAGCTTCTCCTGAACAGCCAGATGTGCTGATATAAGATTTTCCAGCTTCGCCATCAGTGTTCGAATCTGTTTGTCCATCACTAAGGCGGGATATCCCAGAAAGAAACATATCCTTATACAAAGGCTCACTGAAGCAGCTCTTTCTTGTCTGCTCAAATTCTTGGCATCGATCCAAATTCCGCTTGACAAAAGCTAAGGCAGCTTGCTTGGCCATTTTCCCGCTAGCACTCTTCATCCCATGAGCATTTGGACCCCAACAACTCTGTCGAGGCAAAATCATTTCAATTCAACAACTTCAAGATTTAAGAAGACAATTTCATGTTTCACACAGTTCTGAAGTGCATTACATCAATATAAACAATAATAGATATTTCCATGACACTATTAGCGGCAAAGTTAGTTGATGTATACATAACTATTTGAATAACAAGAAAGAAGGAAATACAAAGTATACACAGAAAGGCAATGAAAACTGTGGTGGGTTCTTCTTACGCAAAGACACAGACCAAGTACATCAGCAGAAGTCAACTTGTGTCACAATAATAATACATGGGGAGCGCAGGAAGTAACATACAAGAATTAAAACTATAACTTAAACTTCCTGTTTTGGTTTTGGGGATCAAAACTAGATGAACAACATGGCATCAGTTTTTGTTTAAACAGAATTTGAAAAGTAAAGAGGCAAATTTAATAGAAGTCCTGCATGAACAGTAAGGAACAAAATTTACTTCTAAAGCAAAGTAAAAATTTGCAACTGATACAAGTTAGCATAAAACTCAAGTTGTATAAATAAATTACTGAACCAACCATTACTTAGTTTCAAGCTCCTTTACCCGGAAAAACAAGAAAAAGAAAAAAAATCCACCAAATAGAAAATGTATCTTGGTCATATCAATTTGACCATATTCACATGAAGAAGTCTTGATTCATCATTCAGTAATACGAAACAGAAGTTGTCACCATAAACATAATGCATTATCTCTGAATCCAGTCCCTCGAGTACAGAAGCAGTTAACAACAGTCGATCCCTTTTTTCCAGGGATGTAAATCTAAATTTAAGAACAGAAAGTGCTTAAAAGCTTCAAATTACCATATATTTTTCGTATGCCATTGCAACCAGTTTATCAAGAGCACGCTGTTCAAACTCCCTGTATGATAAATAATTTTAGTTGTTACCAAAATGAATAGTACTAAGCAAAGACGAAGGTTAGGTATCTGAAAGAAGCATAAATTTATGTACTTCTCTTGTAACTCTCTCATGTGTGTAGCTGAATCCAGCAGTTTCCCAAGCATCCTCTTCTTCTTAGAAACCTACAGAATAGGCAATCTATGAGCAAGGCTCCCAATACAGAAACCAATTGCTTGGAAGTTTCAGAACAATAAAGGAGACTAAGCCCCTATTTGTCTTTATTAAGATTAAGATGTTTGATTCTGAACACGTCTTACTATTAGGATGTTGTCTCTAGATCAGTATTTGAATGGGAAAATATCTTTTCTAAAGACTATTAAATCTAAAATCTAAATAAAGTAATAATTAAATATTACATCCATAAGATATTGGAGAATTTTAATTTACAAGGTGTTGCAAAAACTGTTTGTTTAATGGAGCACACTCTACCAGCGAGTGCCAGTGGCAGCTAGTGGTGGTTGTCAGTTCGTGCCTAGAGGTGATGGTCGTGCGGTGGTAACTGGGGTAGAGGTAGTTGGTGGTGGTGGTGCGGTTGAGGTTGGTGGTGTTCGCGATGGTGGTCGGCCCCAGCTCAGTGGAGGGGTTGGTTGGTGGTGTGGCTGGTTGTTGGTGGTTAGTGGCATTGATTGGTGGTGTTCGTTAGTGGTGGAGCCGTGGAGGTGGTGGAGGATGATGGCGAGGTGGTGTTTGCGATGGTGGTGGCGCAGTTGAGGTTGGTGGTGAGGTGGTCGCCACAGCAATGCCAGTGGAGGGCGTGGTTGGTGGTGCAGCTGGTTGGTGGAGTTGGTTGCTGGTGTTGGTTAGTGGTGGAGGTGGTGGTGGATGGCAGCGAAGGTGGTTGGTTGTGGTGGTGGCTGGCAGTTGAAGTGGTTGTGGTGGTGGCTGGCAGTAGAAGTGTCGGTTGTGATGGCTGGGAATGAAGGTAGGTGGTGGTGGTGGTGTGTAGCAGTCGAGATAGTTGGTGTGGAGGTGGTTGGTGGCGGAGAGGGTGCTGCTTCATGGTGGTGGTTCGCCGTAGAGGTGGTTGACAGTGGTAGTTATGCAGTGGCGGCAGGTGATGATGGTTGTATGATGGTGGCTGGCAATGGTGTTGGGCAGTAGAAATTGGTGGTGGATGGTAGTGGACAGCATAGTGATAAAAAGTAACCTTCACCTGAATTGAACATCTATAATAGATTTGAATGAGGTCAGATATGTTAAGAGCAAATAAATGGTTGTAAAAGGAGGAAAAAAACAATATTCACTAAATGGGGTTAAGATCGGAATGACTCGGGTCCAGACATCCATTAAGTGAAAACAAACAGGCCTATATCATTATATCTTATTCCAACAAGTAGGTTATAGCACCAGAATAGAGATAGACTTCAGAATGCTGATAGTCACAGATATTCTGTGAAGCTTAACTGCAGACACCCAAATGTGTCGTGAAAAATATAGATATGGACAACCAGGGATACAACAACAACATACCCAGTAAAGGGGTCTGGGGAGAGTAGAGTGTACGCGGACCTTACCCCTACCCCGAAAGGGTAGAGAGGCTGTTTGAGGAGAATCTCGGCTCAACCAGGGATAAAAATCTAATTGAACTTCACGCTTATAATATCCGACGTCATAAGAAGAAGCATCCATTCCCTTCTCATTAAGGATGGAAGAATGTATGAACTTGAAAAGCTGACTCATTCTCAGACCCTCACCAGTTGACTCGAATTAAAGGGAGAAACAGGAAATGTCGGGTAAACAAGGACGGGCAGAGGAAGGGAGATTCTTCTAAGATGTATGACTTCAGAAAAAGGATAAAACTTACCATTTCATGGTGTTTCTCATGTAATTTACTAATTTCAGCACTGATCTCTTCATTTCCAGTCTCAGCAAAATCAGACTACATGGAGAATAAGCATTCAGCAAAAAACAAGGATTAGTAAACTCTAAGAAGATACAGCTCAAATAACAACACTATGCAACATGCTGAAATTCCAACAACCTACCTCCAGGTCCGGATATATTCCGATACAGCGAATCTCCATGAGAAGCCGCTCATCAATGGACATCTCATTATACTGATACTCGGAACAAACAAAGCCAGGCATTGTTTGTTGTTCTGAAAGTAGACCATTTTGTGACTGATCATAGCTTGAAAAATTCCCCCTTTTGAATGCGGATGTAACATTATCGGCCTTAATGTAGTCCAAATTATCAACGGAACACCCATTGGCATTTATGCTGTATCCATTAGAAGCACAGTATCGGGATGTTTCACTGCTATACAACATCTGCCCACAGGAAGTATGAGATTCTGAATCCATCTCGATTTCAAATCCAGATCGGTAAACATTGGAGTTAAGGTCTTCCTTTCCATTGCAATAAAGCTCTTCAGGTACTATAGCAGCCAACAGCCTCTGGTACAAGGAAATACCCTTGGGTTTACTTTTTCCAGAGACTCCATGTTCTGAGGTAAGATCGGAACTCTGTGTTTCATTTGTATGTCCCCCGACTTCATTCAACCCAAAACCACTACTTAAACTGGAAGCATCAGTATCAAAAGTCACAGAGGCTGCTGCTGCCAGATTAATCTCATGATTTATCTGTTAACAGAAGAACAATACGGATTAGTGCATATCAGAAAGTCATAAGTAGAGGGAAGTCTAAGTAGCGATATCGAGCAACTATGGTATTATTTTACAGTATTGAACTGTCTGCATAATATCACACTATGATCAACTAAAACTCATGAGAATTGAGACCTGCTATGTTACTTTAGATATGTCGATCGCAAGTACACACTAATAACCAATGTAAAACTGCAACAATATGGAGGAACCAATTCACATGTTCCACAAAATAAATTGCATGCTCTTGTATGCATGCTCGTCACTCTAACACAAGAAAATGGAGACATGTGATTTCACATTAAAGAATATACATATATAATGCTCATCAAGCTTTCAAAAGGTAATGGGAGAATATCCAGCTTCTAGCAAGGCTCTTCACTTGGTCCCTCTCCCCTCGAGGAACAATTTCCAGAACTCTACAATGTTTCTACCAATCTCATTCGGTGATTTCAGACTTCAAATGTAACATGATTGGGACATCACATTCAGGAGGAACTGCAGTGATTGGTATCTTAAGAGGGTATGTCTCCCTTACAGCTGCTGAGCAACTCCTCCCTTCTCCAGTCTACACCGCACTGTCTCCTATGGAAAGGACAAGCCAACGGAACATTCCAGATCATGCAACTTGATCTTAGCAAGCCTAACCCAACTGGCTTTAGAGAAATCTGAAAGAATACAGCTTCATACAAGGTTGTGCGCTTCACATGGTTAGTGACAACAGAGGCACATATGACACAGGCACAGCAAAATCTACAGAAGAGGGGTTTTCTATCTTGAAATAGATGCCCTTTATGTGAGGAACAATCTGAAGATGTCAAACCACCTTTTCTTGCCTTACAGAATCACATACCAGATCCGGATCATGATGTTTGCCCTATTGAAATTAAAATGGTCTATGCCTTATACAACTTTGGAACTGCTCCAGTGCTGTTACAGTACGGGTCTGAGCAGAAGATTAACAAGTGAATGAAATTCCAGTCCAGCGGGTATTTGGCGGGTCATTTGGAGCGTTGTTATTGAAAGTGCAAAGCACAAAAAGAAAAAGAAACAAGGTCCTGGGACTTGAAGCGGAAAGTGAGAAGTGAGTGCATGCTTCGTTGAAGTGAGATTCAAGAACCGACCACATCTCATTGAGATCACTTCGCGTATCATTACTTGAAGCACACAGCTTCATCCAAGCAGCAATATCTCCTCATTTTGCATTGCTTCAGTGCTTTAAGCAACAACGCAATGACTTTTAATAACACTCTTTGGAGGAATTGGAAGATTAGAATTCTTTAGGGCAACAAGGAAAACGTAATTAGTCTCGACCATAGATTTGTTGTTTTGCTCACTTTTTGGTGCAACATGACAGATGTAGATATGTAGATTGCCATGCTAGACTTACTAAGTTTGTAACCCAACTTGTAATGCAACTAAACCCAGATGTAACTCCTCTTCTACACTCTATTATTGTTGGAAATATCTAATACATTCTTGAATCATTACTTATCAAAAATATAAGTATGCTCATCAAAATAATAGCTTCACATCCTAGAATGCAAGAAAGGGAGCTTCCCTCGACCACTCATATCAATTAACTTACACTTGACTATGGATTTTCCCAAGGCTGAGTCAACATCATTCAAAATTACAAATAGTTAAAGAAAACAAGTGCAGCAAAAGGACGAGACCCAGTTGTGAGTTTCAAAATTAATCCTTAAAAAGGCAAGCATTGGATGATTTTTGGGTAACATATCCCATTTTTCCTTTGTCTATTCACTGAGTTCCCTTTCCAGTTTGCTGTTTCCAATATCTGCGATGTGGGGATGAAGCTCCAAAGCAGGAGCTAGCCTTCAAACAGGGGCAGAACTTCACTCTTTTTTCAGGAGAGTGAGAACAGAGCTATAAAGAAACAAAAGGAGGGTCACGCTGAATTTTCACCTTTATTTTCTTTCTTTCCTTTTTTTCTTTTTTTGGATAGTAACAAGGTCACCTTTTTTTCCATTTCCCCGGGAAAGGGAAGTTGCACGCCATATTCAACCCATGAGCAAGATGCAAAATTGAAACAACAGTTAACCTTCCACCTGAGCGCCCTTTTACTATTCAACGTCTTATACTTTTATATTCGATGATTAAAGAATGTTCGAAGACCTGAACTTTGTTGCTTCTCCAATTTTATTTGAGCATTAAAGGGTACACCAATTCGAAGATGATGTTCAAAAATCCTTCCCTTCTCAACTCCTTCGAAACAGACTATACTATAGCTGTTTAATATGAATAGAGATAGTACTAAAAGGATAATTGTCACAAGATATGGCAACAAAGACAGCCACCACTGGACTCTATAATGAAAAGTAATACAGAGAGGGGAGAGAAAAAACCATATATCTATAAGCAACTAACATGTATACATGATACGAATTACATAAAAGACTTCCAAAGTTCTTTGTTTCCTCCACAGAATGTTATGCATGGAAATAGTCATACCGACAATTTCCAGTTCCCGTGGCAGCACCCCAAAAAAAAGGAAGCTGATATCTATGTGTTATAAGCAATCGATACGGCAGGAGATCAATCTTACCATTATCATCACAATTATAACACCTAAATGAGTTGCTCAAATATCCATATTTAATACAAAAGTCTAAAAAAGAAGACGAGTTACTCATATGCTTATAAGTAGATACACAAGTCTAAAAAAGAAGACCTTCCACCTGTTGCCTCAGAAAGGATGTGTCCATTTCAGATATAAAACGAAAAATTGGCTCCATCTGCTTCCAGAATGAGCTCGAAAGGGCTTGAGCTGCAATAGAAATAGGATCATTAATAAGATTTTGTATAATCAATAAATAAGTAAATAGCAACGCATTCAGTTAGTGCCAAAAAGATAGATTTTTCCAGAGAAATCTAGAAAAGACAGGTGACTGATAGTATACCAGTGTTAGTAACAGCACTTGCAGCAGCCAGTAGCTCTTCATGGCCATCATCTGAACCAACTAATGAGATGTAACAGTAAAAACCAATAATTCAACACCTATAGTAATCAAGCTACATTGCGGCTACAATACCTAGAAAATCCGCTGCAGCATCCATCGTTGCAAGCTTCTGTCGTTTATAAGCCTTACGGTCAGAGAGCTTTCTTGTAGGTGGTCTGCCTCCTTTGCTGCACCAAGTAGTTGCATAAAATCAACAGTTATTCTGTTGCACCAAAATGTAGCAGAAAAAGCATACCAACTGTCAATTGGAAGGAGAGAATGTTCAACCTTTCTGGCTTATCCAGAGCATGTCTAGAGGTTCTAAGTTGTTTTGCAGTCCCAACATTGCCAAGCTTTTCAGTCATCAATGGCATTAGGGACCTAGTGGAGGTAAACCCCCTGCCACTCCGCCCTTGCCTGCGAATACCATCTCCAAAGTCTTGTCCACTAACCACCTTATTTTTCCTTGGCGGTAGCAGCAGTGTTGACATCTTTTGCACATTCCCAGTTTTTTCATCCACTTCGTCAGACCTCTTGCTCTTGTCTTTAGATTTGACTTCAGCAGCTCCTAATTCCTCAGTTTCAGATACAGCAGGAGAGAAGACATCACTTTTTAACTTTTGTTGAGGGGAAGAGCTAGACAAACATCTCTCATTACGTAGAACATCGCTTGTGGTATCCAGGGTTGATATTTCGTCATTATTCGGAACAATGGGAAAATTGTTCCTTCTTGCGGGTCGAGATATCTTCTGGGGCCTTTGGCTGGCCCATTGAGCAACAGGTGGTGATGAGGACCTTGTAGAAGAGTTGCGCTTGCGATTACCTGCCCCAACAACAGATGGAAGTTTGTTTGTACATTGAGAGATTTCCCAATCATTTGCAGCAGCTGAGCGGTGAACTGGAGGAGACAACTTTGGTGCAACGCCTGAACCTGATCGTGGAGCCCTGGTAGCAGGATTCAATTTCGTGCTGGATGTAGGGCTAGAGGATGTGAATTCTTCACGAGCAGCTGCTTTTATTGTACTGGATGAATAGAACAGATAAAACTGTGTAAGGAATGTAAAAATAGGAGGAAAAGAATACCTAGAGAAAGAGATCTCTCGTAACAGTTTTAAAGCATAAGCTCGCAAAAGAAATTGCAAAGGCCAGTCTACAAATTCAACCAAAATGAGTGAAAAAGGAAGTGCAGAAAAAGGGTCTCTCATACTTGCTGACTGCTTTGAGATTCACCCTTCCTTTCTCTGAGCCAAGAGGACGATCTCTCCTATCTAGGAGATGAAGATTGTTATCTTGGTCAATCTTAGACAGGGAAGAACGTACACCTAAGGTAACATGCTGTGTTGCACCATCAGCTTTTCCGACAGCACCAGGAGCAAGCCCATGTCTAATTGAACCAAAAGAAGATCAGCTCAAAATAACAAGAAGTGCTTCTGAATATAACAAAAAAATTACAGTTTTACCACTAATGCCTTCACAAGAATGATGTTGAACCTTCATGGGAAAAGAGATTTAAATATGCAGCAATTGAGTAATACGTATCCATGAAGTATGGTATTTGATCTCATCAAATTATAATTCTTCCTTTTTTGAAAAAGTTAGTTATAAATTTCCCTATTACATCTCCAATGACACATGGAAGAAGATACTTTCTTCTATAAACTCACCAAAACCCTTTTTGACCTAATAGACTACCTCCCAGTAAGAATGTAAGATAACCAAATTGACTTTCAAAAGAAGTATATTTCTCTTGACCTTGACGGCTAATACTACGATGGAAACTAAATAGCATGTCCAGTATTCAAAATTCACCATCTTATTTCTAGCACAAACGATTAACTGAAGGCTAAAGCTCAATTTCTTCAAATTCTCATCAATCCCGTATAAAATACGATGCAAGATGAAACACAATCATGCCAGAAATAGGAAGTTACTCGTCATGGCTTGTCAAAGGAAATTCTGAGGGTCAAATATGGTTATGCCACTACCATAAAATTTAGCAGTTCCATATATGGGTCAATAAGTACTGAGGATGAAATGTGGTTAAGCCTCTACCATAAAATTTAGCTGTTCCATGTATGGGTTAATAAGTGCTGTGCCATTTCTTCAGAGCACAAACTTCAAATAACTACCTAAAATGTCAGCAATTATGCCTGAAATGTCGATAATTAACACCCAAAAAAAATGTAAGTTCTCCATCTTTTGGTAGACCTCTTGTATAAGGGAGCTTTTGCGGTTATTACTGAATATATTTCTTACTTGATCAAAAAAAGGATAAACTGAAATTTCAACACAAGGTAACAATTCAAGATGTCATGACAACAGATGCGTAAATCCATAACAGGCATTGAGTAACACCCAGCTTTCCATGAGAGTCCTCATGCCAGCTACTGGACACAAAAAGAAGTTCACTAACAAGTAACAACATTAGGGTATTAAGAAATTCTCTCCTATTTCTATAGCCGTCCTCACTTCTCTCTACTTCATATGGCCCCACAAGCACACCTTAAGACTTCTTAAGTGCCTAATTATAAAAGAGGAACAAAAAACAACTCAATAAAGCAACTGAAATAACCATAAGATATTATACCAAACAACCCCTACCTTTTTCCCAAACACAAAAGATAAGAAGGGTAAGAAGCTTCAGTTTACCTATGACAAAAAGACTTCAAATTTTTACTTTACCGAAAGTGTCAGAGGACCACTACTTTTCTGGACTTACACAGTTGGTACAATTTAGTTACAGTGACATTGTTGCTGAGAGAGAAAGCACTTCTCAACTAATCTCAGAAAGGTAGTCTACGAAAAAAAACAACAAATACTACTCTAAGGACGTGTATATGATCCTGCAGGAAAACATTTAGACGATATGACAGAAAAAACCTGAACATGCGTCACTCGGATTTTAAATTAAACACTGACAGTTGAAGCACTACCTGAAGCCATGGGTATCAGTAAATCTTGATCGGCCATCACTAGGAAGCCGCGGCTGCACTCCTTGCTTCGGTTCCCTGTGGCCATCAATAGGTTTTGTCGTTATGGAGCCAGTAGCATCTGGTTTTATTCCAGAACGCTTCTTTTTCATCCTCGACTTCTCCCAACCCTCTACAGCAATGGATGACGTAGGATCTTCTCCCTGAATTGTGCTACCATTTGGAAGCCTCAGTATCTCCCTATCTCTATCCATGTTCCCAGCGGACCTTGTGAGAGTGTTTGCCCGTACATCAGGCTACAATCAAAACAAAAATCTTTTAGTGTTGCGGATGTCTAAGCTGGTTCCAAGCATACAGTCGGATGAAAGATATGAATTGAGGTGAGGAAGCACGCATTAGCATCAAGTAGAAGGAAAGCGCAATATACCGTGTCTATTACAGGAAAAAGATATCTTTAGAGGATACTTCAAAAGCAAGTATCTGTCCAGTTGCTTATAAGTTTGAACAAAAAGGTAACTATTAAAGACACCTCCCGATAAACTCTACCTCGGCCTCTCACTCCACAAACAAACAAATGAAATTTTAGCATAAGAAGAAAGACCCTATCTGAATGCTAATAATATCCAACTTTTTAAATTTTTTTTTTTTTTGAGACAAGGATCCAACTCCATTAGTTCATTTATTAATATTTTTTTGAGAATGGTAACAATAAGTTCAAAAAAAAAAAATTTCTTTTGGAGACAAGTATCCAACTCCATTAGTTCATTTATTAATATTAACCAGCATTTTAGCAAGAAATGGTCGATCCAATTTCAACGCCCAAAATTATCAAGCTTCATTAGGTAGCTACTGTGTTAACCCTTTAGCTGATCTTACCTAGCAATAAAGAGCAAAGAAAAGGAAGACTCTCCTAAATGAGACACTCCTCTAGCTTATTCAGCAATATTGTTACAGGTGATACATAGAAGATTGCAAATCGGAATCAATCAAAAGGCCACCAATATAGACAATACCTCCGAAGAGTGAAGTTAAATCAAGGTATAAAAGATACAATCAAATTACAAAATAATGATACAGACCCTAACATCCGCCATAGAAGTTCGAGTGCGTTTGCTTGGAACAGCAGTTTTAACTCTTTCTTCAGACTTTTGTTGCTCCAACTCATAACTACTGGCAGTACAATGACCCTGCGTTCCCGTTTTACCAATGCTAGTCCCTGAAACTGACCGATCACTTGGGAACAATGTAACGTGTCGGTCATTTGATAGGGAATCAGAGCGAGATCTCTTCCTTGATGGGATGCTTGGAAAGCATTTGTTGAGAACAGATAAAGATTCGGTGAATATCTTCACACGTTCCCTGATATTTCATGGATTTATATGAGTACAATATCTCTAGAAAAACTGGTTGACTAGGGAAAGCATATACAAAAAGAACACAGTATTTAAGCAACTACCTAGCTTTAGTGCAGCTTTCACGAAGACCAGCCTTCAGCCGTCTGGCCTCCTCCGCAGAGGGAGAAGGGAACAGTTTGCCTTTAGAAGACACCAATGGAGAATCCTCCACTGGCACACCTAAAGCTAAACTGGTGAGCCGCTTAAAATCAATATTCCGATTAAGTTTGTGGTCAGTAACCATAGCTTTTGGATCAAAACGTAAGCACTGGAAAAAGTTAACGGCATCTGTACGTGTAACTGTTGAAGTACTTCTCATCATGTTTGGAAGAGAAGATAAGATTGGATTCTCCATGTTCTCACGGAAGCTACCCGACCTATCCAGTGAAGCAGGTGCATAGGATCCACGCTGCCCAGAGGCATAGAGTGGCCTATCTGGACTACTGGAAGATAGATCAAATTTACTAGATGCTGACATTGCATCAATTTTCTGACTCTCTTTGTGTAACCCACCCAGTGAACACAGCTGTGCATGGCACTGCTCTTCAACAACAGTGCATGAAACCCAGCTCAATGTCCTAATAAATATGTTCTGAATGCAGTACTCCTGCAAGGATACCGTCATGAGAACATGAAACACACAAGTCCAAGACAAACGAAAAGCTGAATAACCTACTAGCGGCTCTAAGTCTGGAGCAATAAAGTAAGTCTGTTGTGTGTGCTTACACGTGTATATATATAAGCTCAGCAGGAAAAACAAAATCTGCCGACAGTAACAAATGCCATAAGGATACACATAAATGTCGAAACCACTAATTATAAACTCAATAAATGAATAACTCAACAAACTTGTTATCAACGTGAAATTTTTTCATGCTTTCCAAGAGCTGCTATACACGAAACTACTGTTCACTTTTTAAAGTACTCGGCCAACAAAAAGCTGAATACTGCCAGCACGTGGACAAAACAAGCGGTGAGACTCATATCCGATTATTAAATAGTGTACTAATAAATTTTGAATTCAGGGCAATGTTGTCGAACAAGGTCCACTGATACTTCTTCTGCTACATTTGCTATAATTCTTTTAATAGCTGCAGTTTTTCTTTTGTTGCACATCCAAGTTCAACCATAACATTCATCAATTGGCAGACAATTTTAAGAATCTTATCAAATGCAACCTTAAATCTACTTTCCATTTTGAAAATATGCTATTAATATCAAAATAAATAAAACAAAAACAGCTCAGCAAATAATAATTCTACTGTGATCAAATACTCAGATTTTACAGCCAAAATTCTGGACAAAATGCCAAAAAGATCTAAATTCCAAAAATATAAACAAACGCATAATTCGACAAATTTAACAAAAAAGCAACAAAAGTAAATATAATATAATTTACCTGGCAGCTTAAACTGTATAAATACACTAAAATCTCAAACAACGACGTGATCTGTACAGCCTTGGATACGAAAATTCTGAAACAGATAATTTAAAAAAATTAAAGTAGCTCGGGGTTCAATTAGGGTTTTGACAAGTTCGATTTTGTAAAAAAAATCATAATAATTAGCTCAAAAGGAAAGTAAAAATAGAAAAGGAATATCGTACATATTCAAAAACGAAATGAATATTCAGATATGAATTTGTATATCATATATTCACATAATAATGCATGAAATAAATATAGAAAAAAAATTATCACATTGGCGGAAGGTCGAAAGAGTCGTTGATCGGTGGAAGGAGGTCGGTCAAGCAATAACGTGGATCTTTTTTTCGTTCTTTCGCCGGATTTTAGCCCGAATTTGATTTTCTTAAGCCCGAAACGGACAAATGGACCAAATGGCTTTTGCACCTACGTTCTGGGCCTCGAATTTTAAGCCACTAGCCCATTTTATTGGGGATCTTTTGCAAATACCCATCCACAGCAAACTTTTTTTTGGTGCAAAAGATATATATATAAAGATCAAGCTCTAGAATAGCAGTTTAGGTGATGCATTAGAGGCATCAGATTTACATTAGTAGTACCGAAATGTAGCAAAGGGATTACCTTAGTGGTAACCCCTTAATGAGTCATAGCATTAATATTTACAGAAGACAACCTAAGACTATCATTACTACCAATAGCCAAGTTAACCAGCCTTGTACAAAGTAGGCCTTGTTGGTCTTTGTGGTAGGAAGATGTCAAAAAAGGTGGTGGTTGTTTATACATCATACAAAATTCTAGTTCTTGCTGGGCTCCAAACTTTGCCAAATTATCTGCAACACTGTTTTGCTCACGATAAACCGTTGTGATGGTAGGATTATGCAGTTGGTTGAGTAACGACCTGCAATCATGTAAAAGATTAGTGCGTTTGTGACGATCCAAAGGATCATCGCTGTAATTCTCCCTTTCTTTGTGCTTTCGAGGCATTAAAACCTCTTAATTGGTCGTCTTGATTTGCGCGCGCAGTCTGGCCGCGAAGCCAAAAAAATTTTATGTGGAAATATATGGATTTTCTGTTAAAAACTATGAATTTTGATAACAATATTGATATAGTTGACTTTTGTCAACATTTTGGGTAAACGGACCCGGACCCATGATGCGATGGTCCAGGAGGGTCCAGCAGAAAAATATGGGACCCGGACATATTCCCAGAATCGAAATCTGAGGTTCTAGTCCCGAGTACGGAATTTTTGAAAGAAATTATTTATCTGATATTGATGTGAGAAATTAAAATGAAAATGAGTTAGAAAGTAATAGTATCGGGCTCGTATTTTTTGATTCCGACACCCGGTTCAGGTCTTAAATGAGCATTAAGTGTCATTTGTAAAGTTTAATTGAAAACGAGCGTCATTTGACATGTTTCGAACTAGAAATGGAAAATTTGAAGTTCATGAAAATGAAATGAGGAATTATGTGTTTGAGGCTTGATTCGTAGATTTTTATGTTATTTTGGTGATTTGATCACATGAGTATGTCCGTAGGATGTTCTTGAGGTTGTGTGCACGTTTGGTTTGGAGCCCCGAGAACTCGTGAGAGTTTTGGATAGGCGTTGGGTTGCATTTTAGCCTTAGGAAAAATTTGTTGTTTCTACTACTGTGATCTTCGCAAATGCAAAGATGTGACTCGCAATTGCGAGATTTCCCCCTGGGCTGCTCTCACTTCGCAAATGCGAAGAAACTTCTCGCAAATACGATGTCCTTCCTTTTAGCCCAGTCTTTGCAAATGCGGAGACTTCTTCGAAGGCGATCCCCGACCAAAATCCCTGAGTTCGCAAATGCGAACACCCTCTTCACAATGCGAAGTCTGCTTCCCTGCCTGAGTTTGCAAATGCGAACTAAATTCTCGCATTTCCCATGTCTACCGGGTTCGCATTTGTGAACTGACACTTAGACGATTTTAAACCTCATTCTTCATATTTTCAAAACCCAAACACCCATTGGAGATTTTTCACGAACTCTCTCTTCCCAAAATCGTTTGTAAGTCAAGTTTTACTCAATTTCTTATATATTTAACATCTTTTATCATGTTTTAATCAAGGTTTTTCATGGGCAAAAATGGGGGTTTGGGGTAGAACCTAGGTTTTCTTAAAATTAGGGATTTGGACCTCAATTTGAGGTCCAATTTCAAAACAAATCATAGATATGAACTCGTGGGGGAATGGGTAACCCAATTTTGGTTTAAACCTCAGGTTTTGACCACGTGGGCTTGAGGGAATTTTGGGAATTTTTGGGTAAAACTTTAGGAAATTCATTCTTATGCATTCAAATTGATTTAACTAGCAATTGTTGATACATTTGGGTAACTTGTGACTAGATTTGAGCGATTTTGTTGCAAATTCGAGGGGCAAAGCTATCCTAGAGGCGTGAGTTGAGTTTGGAGCTTTCGAGGTAAGTGTTTGATCTAACTTTGCTTGAGGGAATAGGATTAGGACAATATTTTCTATGTGATATGTGGAGTCGATGTATAGGTATGGTGACGGTTACCTATGCACCAGAGTCTAGTATGACTGTGAGTCGTAGTTGCTTCTAAATTCGAAAGATGTGTAACAATTGAGTTAATTACTTGCTAATTTAAATATGAAGCGATAGTTGAGAAGCAAATGAGTTAAAGAAGGAAGTGTGGTATTTTTCCCTTGCAGGGACTCATTGTTGACTCGTTTTCCCTTGCCGGGACTTAAATGTTTATTTGTTATCCCTTGCCGGGATGTTTAATCTTGTGGTATATTCCTTTCCCCGATTGATCGTGATAGTTGATTGGGTGAGGAAGAATGATTATGCACGAAAGGTCTTTCCATGCCATGTTTTGATAATTATGCATGAAGGGTATTTTCGTTCCTTATTTTTGGATTATTTGAGCACGAATGGTCATTCCATGCCTGGGTATGAGAGTTATGTGAGGAAAGTACGAAGGGTGATGTCGTGCACCATATTAGCAGTTTTGGTGAGAATTGAGAGTAAAAGCACGAAGGTTGGTGTCGTGCAGTTGTTGATTTACTTGATCTTTTTCATCGATGCTAATTATTCAGTTTCCATCTCTTTGTGCGTTGGTCTCATATCTAAATTGTTACACCCCATAGCATGTCCCCTCTCTATTATCTGTTTGAATTTTGTATATCTTTCCGTTGTTGCACATATATCTGTATAGGTTAATTGTGCTAGGTCTGGTCTAGCCTCGTCACTACTTCGTCGGGGTTAGGCTAGACACTTACTAACACATGCGGTCGGTTGTGCTGATGATACACTTCTGTGCCCTTTTTGTGCACGAATTTGGGAGCAACTTACGGACTGCAGCAGCAATAGATTGGGAGCGTGCCTTCAGTCCAGAGACTCCTAGGTAGTTCGCTGGCATGCGCGGGCCCTAAGTCTCATCTATTTCATTTCTGTTTATGTTCATTGTATCGAAACAGACTCCTTATGTTTTTTCTTTCAAACTCTTATTTGTAGTATTTTTATAGTAGTCTGTGACTATCGTGACACTAAATCTTGGATAGAGGATGATGTTAAATTTTTTCGCATTTCTTTCATTTAAAATGAGACTAAGACTTCCGCTTGAATTTATTGTTTCTTTATTATTATCTTGTTGAGAATTTGTTGAAAAGGTATGTTTAAGTTGGCTTGCCTAGCTCTGACAGTAGGCGCCATCACGACTCCCGATGGTGAGAAATTCGGATCGTGACAAGTTGGTATCAGAGCAGTAGGTTACTTGGGTCTTACAACTCACGGACAAGCTCGATAGAGTCTGAGGGATCGGTATAGAGACGTCTGTATTTATCCCTCAGTGGCTACAGAGTTAGGAAAAACTTCACTTTGTTCATTCTTGTCGTGTGATTTTGTTTCTCAAATATTGATTGTTGCTCTACTCTATTCTTTCGCAGATGATGAGAACACGTGCGTCTTCTTCTATCGCGCAACATCCCCAGCCCCCGACAGCAGCTCCCACAATGGGCAGGGCCCGAGTCCGTGCCAGAGGCCATGGTAGGGGCAGGGCTCAGCCCCAGGCAGCAATTCCAGCCGCAGCAGCTCCAATGGGCCCAAATCAGGTCCCAAGAGGGGTTATGTTTCCCCCGGATCTACAGGATGCTCTCGTTCGTATAGCAGGCTTTATGGACGGTGTCACTAGATGGGGTCTGGTGCCAGTAGCACCAGCCACTTCTCAGGCTGGAGAAGGGGTTCAAACTCCTTCTACGCGTACTCCGGAGTAGGTAGCTCCCCGGTCTCAGGTTCCAGTGGTTCAGCCCGCAGTGGCAGCTCAGACAGGTGTTACAGCTCATGCCTGTAAGGGAGCGGCCATGTCTTCGGATTCTTTGTGGAGACTTGATCGGTTCCCCAAGCTTTTCACCACCACTTTCAGTGGTGCTACATCGGAGGATCCCCAGGATTTTCTATTCAGTTGTCATGAGATCCTCAGGAAGATAGGTATAGTAGAGACCAACGGGGTCGATTTTCACACTTTCAGGCTTGATGGGTCCGCCAAGACTTGGTGGAGGGATTATTGCCTATCTATACTAGCAGGGTCTCCAGCTTTGACATGGGATCAGTTCACGGAGTTATTCTTGGAGAAGTTTCTCCCCGTCACTCAGCAAGAGACACTTCGTAGGCAGTTTGAGCATCTTAAGCAGGGCTCCATGATAGTTACACAGTATGAGACTAGATTT
The DNA here is from genome assembly GCA_034376525.1 of Nicotiana benthamiana. Classification (NCBI taxonomy): domain Eukaryota; kingdom Viridiplantae; phylum Streptophyta; class Magnoliopsida; order Solanales; family Solanaceae; genus Nicotiana; species Nicotiana benthamiana. The sequence goes on along the minus strand of CM067334.1, from coordinate 121,738,398 downwards.
GTTGATTTGGCACACCATGAAGTTGTGATACTCCTGCGAGAAAGGGTCCGGAGATTCATTGATGGATTGATTTAGCCGATCCGCCTTCAGATGGACATGGGAGTTGGTAGTGATATTTCCTTTCAGAAGGCGGCCATTGCGGCCTGCCGGGTAGAGTTGTTCGAGGGGGTAGTTAGGGGTCATATAAGAGGCCTTTCCATTCTGGTAGGTTCAGTGGTGCCTCATCTGGAAGCATGGATTCATATGATAGAGGCCCCTCTCAGAGGCCCTTCTGGTCGGCACTTCAGGTTTCTCATGGTACTCCAGGCGGTGGTGGTCCTTAGCAGTATTATTCGGATTAGCAGACCTTCAGCGCACCACCAGCCTCATCAGTGCACCGCTACTTCAGAGCTTCAGGGGAGGACATACAGGTCGTCAGGGCCAGTAGTCTCAGCATCTGAGGGCATATTATGGTTATGGTGACCCGATTCATGTTGTTAGATTTTTCCCTTGAGCCTCGAGTAGTTCTCAGCAGTAGGGTACTCGCCTTACGATTCATGCACCAGGTGATTCACAGGCTGCCCAGCTAGCTAGAGGCGGGGGTTAGGGATCATAGAGGTGGAGGTAGAGACCATAGAGGTGGAGCTCGAACCGCCAGAAGCAGGGGTTAGCCAGCAGCCGACCGCCCCGGAGACACAGTTTAGGATGGTAGGGGTCAGCCTCGTTATTATGCTTTGCTAGCCAGGCCAGAGGTCGAGTCATCAGATGTCGTGATTACATGTACTATTCTGGTCTGTGATATAGGTGCTTCTGTGTTACTTTTATCCCGGATCTACGTATTCTTATGTGTCGTCCTATTTTGCACCCTATTTGGTCATACCTAGTGAGGCTTTGGGTATTCCTATATATGTGTCCACACCGGTTGGTGATTCTATAGTGGTCGACCGAGTGCATCATTCATGTGTGGTGGTATTTGAGGGTCTTGAGACCCGTGTCGACTTATTGCTCTTAGATATGGTAGACTTTGATGTTATATTGGGGATGGATTGGTTGTCCCCGTATCATGCTATTTTGAATTGCCACGCCAAGACCGTGACCTTGGCCTTGCCAGATTTGCCCCGACTTGAGTGGAGAGGGACTCCAGACCATGCCACCCGTAGTGTCATTTTGTATGTCAAGGCTCGATGTATGGTCGAGAAGGGGTGTCTAGCATATCAGGCATATATTCGCGACTCCAGCGCCGAGGTTCCATCTATTGATTCTATTCCTATTGTTCAGGAGTTCCCCGAGGTTTTCCTTTTAGTCCTGCCGGGTATGCCGCCCGACAGGGATATTGATTTCTGTATTGATCTGGCTCCGGGCACTCAGCCTATTTCGCATCCGCCGTATCGCATGGCCTCGTCAGAGTTGAAAGAGTTGAAGGAGCATCTTGATGACTTGCTTGATAAGGGTTTCATTAGACCAAGTGTATCACCTTGGGGTGCACTAATGTTATTCGTGAAGAAAATGGATGGGTCGATGAAGATGTGCATTGATTAGCGGTAGTTGAATAAGGTGACGATAAAGAACAAGTATCCACTGCCGAGGATTGACGATTTATTCGACCAACTTCAGGGGTCTAGGGTGTTCTCGAAGATAGATTTGAGGTCTGGTTATCATAAGCTGAGGATTAGGGCGTCTCATGTCCCTAAGACATTATTTTGTACTCGGTATGGGCGTTATGAGTTTTTGGTCATGTCGTTTGGGTTGACCAATGCCCCGGCAGCATTCACGGAGTTGATGAACCGGGTGTTTAGGACCTATTTGGATTTGTTCATGTTTGTATTCATTGACGACATTTTGATATACCCCCGCAGTCAGGAGGAGCATGAGCAGCACCTCAGGGTGGTTCTTCATACTCTAAGGGATAGTCAGTTGTACGCCAAGTTCTCAAAGTGCGAGTTTTGGTTGAGTTCAGTCGTATTCCTGGGTCATATAGTATCAGCAGAGGGGATTCGGGTGGACCCAAAGAAGATAGAGGTAGTCAAGAACTGGCCTCGACCAGATTCAGCTACAGACATCCGCAGCTTCTTGGGGTTAGCTGGTTACTATCGACGGTTCGTGGAGGGGTTTTCATCCATTTCTGCCTCGATGACTAGATTGACCCAGAAGGGTGCCCAGTTCAGGTGGTTAGATGAGTGTGAGGCGAGCTTCCAGAAGCTCAAGACAGCTCTGACTACGACAACGATATTGGTTTTGCCCACGGGATCAGGGCCTTATACTGTTTATTGTAACACCTCATGTATCGGGCTTGGCACAGTGTTGATGCAGAATGGATGGGTCATAGCATATGCTTCGAGGCAGTTGAAGATCTACGAGAAGAAATATCCAGTTCATGACCTAGAGTTGGCAACCATTGTTCATGCCTTGAAGATCTGGAGGCATTATTTATATGGGGTGACGTGTGAGGTGTACATGGATCAAAAGAGCCTTCAGTACTTATTCAAACAGAATGAGTTGCATTTGAGACAGGGGAGGTGGTTGGAGTTGCTGAAAGACTATGATGTTTCTACCTTATGTCACCCGGGAAGGCCAATATGGTGGTCGATGCATTGAGTAGGAAGTCCTCCAGCATGAGTAGTCTTGCCTATATTTCGGTCAGCCAGAGACCGCTTGCCTTGGATGTTCAGGCCTTGGCCAATGGATTTGTGAGATTGGATATTTCTGAGCCCAGCAGGGTGTTAGCTTGCACGGTTGCTCTTTCATCGTTGATGGAGCGCATTCGAGAGCGAGAGTTTGATGACCCCCATTTGTGTGTCCTGAGGGACACGGTGCATCGGGGAGGTGCCAAGAAAATGACCCTGGGAGATGATGGTGTATTGAGATTGCAGGGGTGAGTTTGTGTGACTAATGTTGATGGTATTCGGGAGTCGATCCTAGCGGAGGCCCACAGTTCTCGGTATTCTACTCACCCGGGCAGCGCAAAAATGTATCAGGATTTGAGACATCATTATTGGTGGCACAGAATGAAGAAAGATATTGTCGTATATGTGGCTCATTGTCTGAATTGTCAGCAGGTTATGTACGAGCATCAGAGGCCCTGTGGGTTATTTCAGAGGATTGAGCTTTCCGAGTGGAAGTGGGAGAGAATCACCATGGATTTTGTTACTGACCTTCCGATGACTCGAAAAAAGTTTGATGTTATATAGGTTATTGTTGATAGGCTGACCAAGTCAACGCATTTTATTCCAGTTGCCACCACTTATTCGTCCGAGAGGTATGCCAAAATTTATATCAGAGAGATCCTTCGCCTTCATAGGGTTTGCATATCCATTATTTCGGACCGAGGTCCGCAGTTTACCTCGTATTTCTGGAGGGCAGTACGACAAGAGTTGGGCACTCAGGTTCAGTTGAGTACAGTATTTCACCCCCGGACTAACGGTCGGTCCGGAAGGACTATTTAGATCCTTGAGGATATACTCCAATCATGCTTTATTGATTTTGGAGGCTCGTGGGACCAGTGCATGCCTTTAGAAGAGTTTGCCTACAACAACAGCTAATAGTCCAACATTCAGATGACTCCGTATGAGGCTTTGTATGAGAGGTGATGTCGGTCCCCAATCGGATGGTTCGAGCCGGGAGAGGCACGGTTATTGGGTACAGATCTAGTATAGGAGGCCTTGGATAAGGTCAAGATCATTCAGGACAGAATTCGGTCAGCTAAGTCCAGGCAGAAGAGTTATGCAGATCGCAAGGTCAGGGATGTTGCTTTCATGGTTGGTGAGCGAGTATTGCTCCGGTTATCGCCTATGAAGGGCGTTATGAGGTTCGGGAAGAAGGGCAAGCTTAGCCCTAAGTTTATTGGCCCATTTGAGATTCTCGATCGCGTGGGGAAGGTGACTTATAGACTTGCCTTGCCGCCTAGCTTGTCAGCCGTGCATCCAATTTTTCATGTATCTACGCTTCAGAGGTATCCCACGTGTTAGATTTCAGCACTGTCCAGTTGGACAAGGATCTGTCATATGAGGAGGAGCCCGTGGCTATTTTAGATCAACAAGTTCAATAGTTGTGGTCGAGGAGTTTTCCTTTGGTGTTTGTTCAGTGGAGAGGTCAGCCTCCTGAGGCATTAACCTGGGAGTCCAAGTCTGATATACGGAGCTGTTATCCCCATTTGTTCCCCGACTCAGGTACTTATTTCTTTTGTCCGTTCGAGGACGAACATTTATTTTAGAGGTGGAGGATGTGACAACCCAAAGAGTCATCACCGTAATTCTCCCTTTCTTTTTGTTTCCGAGGCCTTGAAAATTCTTAATTGGTTGCGTCGATTTGCGTGCGCAGTCCGGACGTGAAGCTAGAAAATTTTTATGTGGAAATATATGAATTTTATGTTAAAACCTATGAATTTGATAATAATATTGATATAGTTGACTTTGGTCAACATTTTGGGTAAACGGACCGGACCTATGATGTGAGGGTCCCGGAGGGTCCGTAGAAAAATATGGTACCCGGGCATATTCCTGGAATCGAAATCTGAAGTCCCAGGCATGAATACATAATTTTTGAAAGAAATTGTTTATCTGAAATTGATGTGAGAAATTGAAATGCAAATGAGTTAGAAAGTGATGGTATTTTGGCGATTTGATCGCACGAGTATGTCCGTAGGATGTTTTTGAGGTTGTTTGTACGTTTGGTTTGGAGCCCCGAGGACTCGGGAGAGTTTCGGATAGGCGTTAGGTTGCATTTTAGCCTTAGGAAAAATCTGTTGGTTCTGCTACCGTGATCTTCTCAAATGCGAAGATGTGATTCGCAATGGGCAGCTCACTTCGCAATTGCGAAGAAACTCCTTGCAAATGCGATGCCCTTCCTTTCAGCCTAGTCTTCGCAAATGCGATCCTCGACCAAAATCCCTGAGTTTGCAAATGTGAACACCGTCTTCGCAAATGCGAAGTCTGCTTCCCTGCCTCAGTTCGCAAATGCGAACTAAATTCTCGCATTTCCCATATCTGGTGGGTTCACATTTGCGAACCTAGTCTTGCAAATGCGAGATCTACACCTCTGCATTTTTATACCTAGTCAATTTTAATCCTCATTCTTCATATTTTCAAAACCCAAACACCCATTGGCGATTATTCACGAACTCTCTCTTCTCCAAATCATTTGTAAGTCAAATTTTACTCAACTTCTTAAATCTTTATCATCTTTTATCGTGTTTTTATCTCAAAATCAAGGTTTTTCATGGGCAAAAATGGAGACTTGGCTAGAACCTAGGTTTTCTTAAAATTGGATATTTGGACCTCAATTTGAGGTCCGAGTTTAAAACAAATCACAGATATGAACTCGTGGGGGCATAGGTAACCTAGTTTTGGTTTAAACCTCGGGTTTTGACCACGTGGTCCTGGGGGCATTTTGGGAATATTTGGGTAAAACTTTGGGAAATTCGTTCTTATGCATTCAAATTGATTTAACTAGCAATTATTGATACATTTGGGTAACTTGTGAGTAGAGTCGAGCGGTTTTGTTGTGAATTCGAGGGGTAAAGCTATCCTAGAGGCGTAAGTTGAGTTGGAGCTTTCAAGGTAAGTGTTTGATCAAACTTTGGCTTGAGGGAAGGATTAGGACAACATTTGCTATGTGCTATGTGGAGTCGGTGTATAGGTATGGTGACAGTTACCTATGCGCCCGAGTCTAGCATGACCATGAGTCGTAGTTGCTTCTAAATTTGAAAGATGTGTAACAATTGAGTTAATTACTTGCTAATTTAAATATGAAGCGATAGTTGAGAAGCAAATGAGTTAAAGAAAGAAGTGTGATATTTTTTCCTTGCCGGGACTCATCGTTGACTTATTTTCCCTTGCCGGGACTTAAATGCTGATTTGTTCTCCCTTGCCGGGATGTTTAATCTTATTGTATATTCCTTTCCGCGATTGATTGTGACTGTTGATTGGGCGAGGAAGAGTGATTATGCACGAAGGGTCTTTCCATGTCATATTTTGATAATTATGCACGAAGGGTCTTTCCGTGCCCTTTTTTTGGATTATTTGAGGAAGATGGGTAATTCTGTGCCTTAATATGAGTGTTATGTGAGGAAAGCACGAAAGGTGATGCCGAGCACCATATTTGGAAGTTTTGGTGAGAATTGATAGTAAAAGCACTAATGTTGGTGCTGTGCAATTGTTGATTTACTTGCTCTCTTTCATGGATGCTAATTATTTCAGTTTCCATTTCTCTGTGCGTTGGTCTCATATCTAAATTAGTACACCCCACAGTACGTCCCCTCCCTATTATCTATTTGTATTTTGTATATCTTTCCGTTGTTGCACATATGTCTGTAAAGGTTAATTGTGGTAGGTCAGGTCTAGCCTCGTCACTATGTCGTCAGGGTTAGGCCAGGGACTTACCAGCACATGGGGTCGGTTGTGCTGATGCTACACTTCTGTGCCCTTTTTGTGCACAGATTTGGGAGTGGCTTACGGACCGCAGCAGCAGTAGATTGGGAGCGTGCCTTCAGTCCAGAGACTCCTAGGTAGTTCGCTGGCGTGCGCGGGACCTATGTCTCATCTATTTCATTTATGTTTGTTTTCATTGTATCGAAACAGACTCCTTATGTATTTTCTTTCAAATTCTTATTTGTAGTATTTTTATAGTAGTCTGTGAGTTTCGTGATACTAAATCTTGGGTAGAGGATGATGTTAACTTTTTCCGCATTTCTTTCATTTAATATTAAATTAAGACTTCCTCTTGAATTTATTATTTCTTATTATTATCTTGTTGAAAATTTGTTAAAAAGGTATGTTTAAGTTGGCTTGCCTAGCTCCGACAGTAGGCGCCATCACGACTCCCGATGGTGATAAATCCAGGTCATGATAGTGTTGTGGCGGAAGAGAAATTAGCATACTCAATACACCTTGTGCATCTGTTTCACTAACAATTGGTGTAAATTTCATCTTTATAGTGAGTTGCAGGCCCCATGAGAAAGGGACATCACTACATTTGAATTTTACTGGTCTGTAAAGCAACTGAAAGATAACTGTAAATACTAAAACTGAAACTAAATTTATAACTTATAACAGAGAACTATTTATTGATAACCTATAACTGAACTAACAATTGATGACTAATAACTGAATTGATAATTGATAATTGATAACTAAACTAAACAAAGGAAGCAAGGATATGAATACTTCCTCTTCTAAATAATGAATCACTTATTTATCTGAATAAATAAATTGTGCCTTAGTCCCAACATATATGTGTGCATAACTTGCGGCCTCAGGCCCAAGTATACTTATACATAACTGCGACCTCATGCCCAAAGATTCATAAAGCATAAACTGCAGCCTTCGGCCCATTATAGGTATTCAATATTCAGGGATTTAAAATATGGAAATGAGAGTCATACTGCAATACATAATACTGAACTATTGAACTATTCCAGGTTACATGATGCTAGAATACTTAATAGAACTAGACTGAGACATGTATTCATAATAAACTGATTTGTCAAAATTGAGACACATAGGATATTGAACGAATTATGAAACTATGTCTTCTAGAGAATAGAAGTTCTACAACTATTCACGGAACTGAGGAATAATTACTTTCTGAGGCAATAATTAGCCATAAAGAATGAGATGTAGGGAGAATCATAAACATCCCAAACGTAAAGAGAGTTAGCATCACATACCTTGGCTCTGGCTTTTTTAATCATAACACAGTGTTCATCACCTCTTTCAACGATAATATATATCAAGAGGAACCAATATTAGCACTAATGCTCATATTTTAGTCACTGAGCCATTGTATCAAACACGTTATAACATAAAGCCTCATAACCCTTATTAGTGGTGTTTTCTTCACCCATTTCTCATTCTACTACTTCTAGGTGATTCTACAATCCCAAAAAGATGTAATTAACACCATCCCTCATCACCCAAATGTTTACAACAATCTTAAATTAAAAACTCAAAACCCTAGCATAGTTCATATAATTCTCTTTATCAAACCCATTTACTATTCTCCAAAGAATTCATCAATTCAAAGCTATAAATGAATTGGAAGTAGAAACATTACCTTTTTCAAGTTTAATCCCCTTGAATTCGAGTTTTAGGTTTTTTTTCTCAAAAATGATGTATTGATCAAATATCTAACTATTTGAAGGGCTCAGGTTAATAAGGTGTTTGAGTATTGAAATTTAGTTAGAATCATCATTAGAACTTACCTTGGATGATAGAGGGACCTTGGAGGAAGTTGGGTTCTTGAGAGCTCCCCTTTCTAAAATAAATGTACATGTTTGGGGTTGTATGGAATGAGGTAGGGTTTAAATAAGTGTACACGTCCCAAAATTGATGAAGAAATAAAAGTGGATTGTATAAACAATGTCAATGTGGGGGTATCATAAGAGGCTTCAAAGTAACAGTGCAAGGCACCACCAAAGGCGCCACAACTACATGCCTTGCATCGTCATGGGCACTAAAGTTAAATACTCTAGATAATGCCTTGCACTGCCTAAGGCTTTGAGTTTTCATGGACGTGCACTGTCTAAAGCTGTAAGTTTTCATGGCCTTGCACTATCCAAGCCTGTGAGTTTTATGGCCTTGAACTATCTAAGGCTGGAAGACAGACGTTCCATAAACTTAGTCGATTCTATCAACTCTCCTCACTCTCTGTCTTGATTCTAAAATAACTATTTCCACCCATACTCATACATATAGGATTTCAAATGCCTAAAATGTCATATTAATAATCATTTAACATATTCACACCTAATTCAAATTACCAGAATGTTACATTATATCCCCCTTCGGATCATTCATCCTTGATTGATTGTCTTGATTGTAACTACGGCAAACTCTGGACCTTAAACGAGACTGATAGAAACATATGAACACTGGACTGTGATGAACACATGCATACTAAATTGAATGAATACATAATTCTTGAACTGTTGAGATCTCTTTAAGCAGTTAAATACCATAAATAGTTCTAAAAGATGAAACAATAACCATAATTTGCAGAATTTAACGATAATAACAAAGGGAACCATCGCGACAACACCCAAATCGGGGTGTGACAAGTCATGAGCTACTACTGATCCTAATTCAAGTATGCTAAGTATGAAAAACCGGTACAGCAGTCTGAAGAAACATAGATAATAAAGGATAAGTGAGGCACGAGGGCTATGGATGAAACAACTACCTCGTAATCTCTAGAACACTACCTAGTCTGGGAGGATCAGCTGTCAGAAGCGGACTCTGCGATGCCTAAATCTACACACATGGTGCAGGGAGTAATGTGAGTACTTCGACCCAGTGAGTAATAAGTATAAATAATGGCCGATAGTATGAATACACTTATAAGGCACAACAAAATACTAAATCAAAGCAGTAAAATCACTTAAAATGACGTAAACCAGTGAAGAAGTCAAATGAAATCTATATGAGTCAAGTAAAAGCAGGTAGTTTAATAGGTAAATGACAAGTAGAAATCCGCTCCTCGAGCACAGTATCCATTAATTAATACTCATTCTCAACACTCGGCTCATATATCTCTCACAATCACTAAAATAAGAATAAACACTGCAGCATGCATCCTGATCCGTACATCGTTGTGGCGTACAACCCGATCAATATAAATAGTCGAGTGCGCTCACTGGGGGTGTGCAGACTCTAGAAGGGCTCCTACAGCCCACACGCTAAATTGCTGCGGCGTACAACCTGATCCGTATAAGCATTTGGTGCAGCGTGCAGCCCGATCTATAACATATATAATATCCTCACTATTGGGTTCTCAACCCCTCTCAGTCATTAACCTCACAACCTCTCGGGCACAATAATAGAAGGTAGGGATCTCAGCCCACATATTCCTTTCATTTAGTATTAGAATAATAAAACCAACTCAAATTGTTATAAAACAGATAGAAACATGATTGAGGATATGATTTTTAACAAGTAAAGTGAGGAAAATCAGTCAAAATGCCCCTAAGGGTTCTACAGGTTGGCACAAGTCCCCAACCATGGCAATTAGCCAAATCATAATGATAACAAATAAATCTCTGTAAAAAATGCGGTAAAATCATCAATCGGGATGGACCAAGTCACAATCCCCATTAGTAATAGACCCCACGCTCATTATGCAGCCATGTCTCACCTCAATATGGCACTACGATGTGCAAATCTTGGGTTTCAAACCCTCAGGACATTATATACAATCATTACTCACCTCGAACCAGCTACAACTCTAGCTCGCGCACATTTTCCCCTCAAATTAGCCTCCATGTGCGTCGAATCTATCCAAAATCAGAATGAATATGTCACAATATGCTAAGGGAACAAGATCCAAGCGACAATAATCGAAAAATATATAAAATCCGAAATTGGCAAAACCCAAGACCACAACCCACTTCTCGAAACTAAAAAATTTTCACATCAGCGGGTTCCTTATCTTCCCATGAGTTCATACATATCAAAAGTTCTCAAATCCAACCTCAAATGGTCCTTCAAATCCCAATTAAAAAGTTCAAAATCCCAAGCTCGAGTTCTTACATTTTTAGCTTAGGTTCCATAAATTTCTAAGTTAGTTTCACAAGAGAATTGCGTTTTTGGTTCATAAAACTTACCTCCAATCAATTCTCCTCGAATCCCTCTTCAGTTACCTTCAAATAGCTCTCAAAATACTCAACTATGGTGGAAAAATGGCTCAAAATTGCGGATGAAATGTTTTTATAACTTTTTGCCCAGCTATGTAATTCCCTCATCGCGATCGCAACCTAAGCCTCACGATCGTGAAGAGAAAAATTTCCAGGACCTCAAAATACACTATGCGAACGCGATGCTTTCCTTCTCTAATCTACGCGAACGTGGGACTAGAGTTGCGAACGCGAAGGGTAAAGACCCCTGACCCATAAATTTTTCTATGCGAGCGCGAGAGGCCTTATACAAATGCGACGTACTAGCTACCAGCCTTATGCGAATGCGAGCCTTCTTCACGAATGCGAAGGGCAAATTCTGTCCACCCCAAAATCCTTCTATGCGATAGCAGCTCACACCACACGATTGCAAAGGGCGAAATCTCTGCAACATTAGAACTGAAAATCTGCAACTTTTAAACTTAGAAAATGGTCCGATTGACCATCTGAAACTCACCCGAGGCCCCCTGGGACCTTAAGCAAAAGCACCAACACATCTTAATACCTCATTCAAACTTGTTCCAATCATAAAAACACCTCAAACAACACCAATCCATCAATTCACATCGAATATAAGCCTAAGTTTTCTGAAAACTTCCGAAACCTAAAATTTTGCACACACATCTTAAATCAAAAAACTCTCAAAATTTCATTCTGACCCCCAGATCAAAATCTCACCTATCAAACGGAAATCTCCAAAATACTAATTTCGCTAATTCAAGTCTAATTCTACACTGGACCTCAAAAACCAATTCCGATCACAATCATAAGCCAAAAATCCCCTCCCAAAGCTAACCAAACCATCAGAACTCTCATCCGAGCAATATAACTCATAAGTCAACATCTAGTTGACTTTTCCAACTTAAGCTTTCTTAAAAAAGACTAAGTATCATTTCTTATCAATTTCACTTCAAACACCAACCAATGAACTCGACCACATAGGATACGGATAACAAAGCATAAAGAAGAAGAAATGGGAAAACCAGAGCGATAACTCATGAGACGACTGGCCAGATCGTCACATAGGAAAAGGGGCCATACTAAGGTAATATTTATCCCTTCCACGATTCTAGTTCCTACCTTTATAAATTTTGTTTAAACATCACATCTAGTGGTACTATTGTAGAATGCACTGTCTGGGTGTCTCAAGGAGATTTATTATCAAATTTTGCAATATTCTTCGGAAATATCAACTAACTTAAACAATCCATTTACCATTTTAGGTTACTCTAACCAGAATCGGCTTCTAATATCCCGTCCTTCTTTTAAACTATATCTGTTTGCTCCCATACGGCATAACTGAGATGGATGTGGCCGATTGTACTTACACCTGTTACCGTTAAAGGTAACTTAAAATGTTTATATATCTCTTTACCTGAATTGTAATACTAATAAACCTCATTAACTAGATACCTTGTACCCTTCTTTACCTTGCTTCTTTTACTTGTTGAAACTTGTATCTACTTTTAGATTCTCTTATTCTTTTTACCATATGGGTGGATACATATTCATGTCTTGGGGCTCCTTATCAAGAATCTTACACATTTTGGTACACATATGATCTGCTGAATACCTCACATTTGCTCATCATAAGTATTATGCAAAATCGAGTTCCTATGAGTCAACTCTTCCACAGTTATAACTCTTACCAACTGTGTTTCTATATGTAGGTATCATTGTATTACGAATACAATAGAATTTAGGAGTTTGAATTCATAAAAGTGAGCTCTACCACCTTATAAGTATGGTGCACAACACACCCATAAACAACACTCTACTAGACAGGAGTTGTAGACTCCCTGGGACAAAATTGCTCTAATAAAACTTTTGTCACAACCTAAACCAATGGGCTGCGACGGGTACCCGATTGCTTACTTAACTGAGTACCAATGTATCGTATCTTTCACATCATACTATCATACATAAATAAACCAGAAAGGTTGTCATGAGATAACTAGAATAAAACATGAAGCAATACTCGACATAGGATGACTCAACATGATATACTAACTTATACATATGGCGTAAGGGCGTATAATGCCGGCATGATCCTATATATACTCAAAACATAGGCTGACAAGGATATACAAGTATCCATAAAAATGACATCTATCTATAAGCCTCTAAAAATAGATAAATATCATAATGGTCGGGACAGGGCCCCGTCATTCAAATCCATACATGTCCAAATCATATGGACCAAAAAGGCAACTCTGGAGCAAATGGAGCACACCAACACCTTCCACTGAGCTGATAACCTACTTGGAGGACTCTCAACCTATCTATCGGGACTACGAGCATGAAATGCAGCATTGTCACGCCCTCTTTTTCTAAGGCAAAATCGGATTTATGACATTTGGGAGGACAACTCATTCTTTTTTGGGAATTGGATTTTGAAATGAAGAGTCGCCACCTAATGAATAAAGTGCATTAGGACACTAAAGAAGGGTTTGAGATGGAAAATCAGAGTTTGAGTAAGGGCTAGAAATTATCTCAGGGGGAAGGTGTTAGGCACCCCTCAAGATCCATAAGTGTGGTTCATGGCCATGATACAATTGTGACTTTAGATAACAAGTAAACAAATAGAGGTCTCAAATAGAAAAGGATTGTTCACATATTATTGCATTGAAAGTTTGAAGAGAGATAAAGAAAGCAAAAATCTTTAAAAAATAGTTTGAACAGTAAAAAAACAAACAAGTAAAGAGAAAGGGATCCTAGGTTTACAAACAATATGCATCATATCAATGAGATACTCAGCAATCACTTCGCAGAAGAGGGGTTGCACGTGGTATTATTGCATCGGTCATCAAGTCCATATCTACCCTTTTCCACCCTGTTCTATTTTAGTCTGGTTGCCCTTGTCTTCACAAGAGGTACTATTATGACCGTGTTTAGGGATTGGGTCGTGACAATTTGGTATTAGAGCCTAGTTTACATTAGTCTCGCGAGTCATGAGCCGATTTAGTAGAGTCTCGCGGATCTGTATAGAGACGTCTATATTTATCCTCGAGAGGCTGCAGAACCTTTAGGAAAAACTTCATATTCTTGAAATTCTTGTCGTGCAAATTTGTTGATATGAGAACTAAACTCCTATTATTCTATTCTCTTACAGATGGGAAGGACTCGAGCTACCAGATAAGGTGAATGACCACCAGTGCCACCCACTAAGGCCAACAGAGGTCGTGGACGTGGAAGAGGAAGAGCAACAAGGATACGACCTATTGATCCACCAGCCGCCCTAGTTCCAGATTAGGCTCCTACAGTACCAATTCAGGAAGCAGCTATGCCCATCATGATCCCGGGACTACAGGAGGCCTTGGCATAGATCTTGATAATTTGTGCTAGCTTGGCTCAAGCAGTCTCAGCCACCACAAAAGTAGCTACTTCACAGGTCGGGGGAGGCAATCAGACCCCTGATGCTCGCACACCTGAGCAGGTAGTATAGGAATTGCAGACACCGGGGCACCTCCAGCCCAACTAATTGCACCAGCTCAGGAATTCATAGTAACAATTATGTTAGATGATGAGCAGCGTCGTCTTGAGAGGTTTGGTAGACTCCAGCCTCCATCATTCAGTGGTGTTGAGGCCGAGTATTTCCAGGGTTTTCTTGACAAGTGTCAGTGGATGCTTTGTACAGTAGGGCTTTTCAAGACTAGTGGTATGGCATTTACCACCTTTCAGTTTAATAGGGCTACCTTCACTTGGTGGGAGGCGTATGAGAGTCATAGGCCGGTTGGTGCAACGCCCCTTACTTGGCATGAGTTCTCCACTCTCTTCTTGGAGAAGTATGTACTGTAGTCCCGAAGAGAGGAGCTGCGTAGACAGTTTGAGTGGCCGAACTAGGGAGATATGACTGTGTCATAGTATAAGGCGAGGTATTCCGAGTTGGCTCATCATGTCGTTTGGATGGTTCCGACATACTGTGAAAGGATAAGGAGATTTGTTGATGACCTTAATGTTAGAAACACGTTCTCAATGCAATATACTAAACGTGTACTCTTTTGTAGGTTTTGATGAATGACAAACGAAGCAAAAATTGATATATGACGGAATTCAAGTACAAGCGCACAGTGGTTGCGAATAAGATTGAAGTTCAAGATATAGCTTTTAATTGTTATTGAGTTGTTCTAAAACTGTAATCTCGATCCTATAACTTGACTCATAGTATGGCCTCTCTCATAAAACTATTTTCCAAAATCATGCATATTTAATTCTGTGTCAAAAAGATTTTAAATCATGCATATTTACATTAGACAAAATGTTTTCTAAACATGCCTCAAAAATCTGGGCTAAAATAATCGATTATGTACTTATGATAATCGATTGTTTCTGAGCCAAGACTGCATGACAATCGATTATGAATTAATGGTAATCGATTGTGAGTAAGACAGTGAACATCAGGTTTTTCCAAATCTGCATGATAATCGATTGTGAACAAATGACAATCGATTGTTGTTGAGGTAAAGTTTTTTCAATACTCAAAATAATCGATTATGAACTAATGATGATCGATTGTGTTGAGTTGATGTCTTCCAGTGATTTTAAATTTAATTAAGTAATCGATTATGTCTTTAGATAATCGATTATCACTGAGACAGTAAGTTTTATGATTTTCAGAAAATAACAAGTAATCGATTGTTGCAAAGGACAATCGATTATCACTGAGACAGTAAGTTTTATGATTTTCAGAAAATAACAAGTAATCGATTGTGCAAAGGACAATCGATTGTTGCAGCTGACCGTTGTCAAATGATTTTCAAATACCATAAGGTAATCGATTATTGATTTTATATAATCGATGTTTTGCTTAAAATCTGGAAATGATTTTTAGAACGTTGCTGAAGTAATCGATTATAGATTTTATATAATCGATGTTTTGCTTAAAATCCGGAAATGATTTTTAGAACGTTGCTAAAGTAATCGATTATGGATTTGGTGTAATCGATTATCTGATTTTGAATAATTGCCAGTAATCGATTATAGATTGTATATAATCGATTGTGAAGCGTTAAATCTGGGATTGATTTTTAAACTGACTGGCAGATAATCGATTGTTTGGTCTTAATAATCGATTATCACTGAGTAATTTCAGCAACTCTTAATTGGCAATTAGGCAACGGTAATGCCAAGTTTTTCAACTATAAATACAGCTTCATTTCAGTGTTTTAAACACAACAACATACACAAACTGATCATTACATTGCTATAAGCTTTCATTCAATTGTTCTTCATTTTCTACTCATTTCATAAAGCTTTTGAGAGCCATATTATTGCTTAAAGTTGTTGTGATCTTGAACATATTCTTTTACTCATATCTACTCAATAAGGAGTACTTTAGTTAAGTGAGTGTCCAAGTATTTGATATACTTGTAAGAGAATTGCGATTCTCTTGTTTCAAGGAACTTGCGTTTCCTTGGGTGAAGTCTTTGAGATTGCGATCTCCGAGCAACTGTTTGAGGCTTGTGTCCTCAAGTGTGTAACGGTTTGTTGAGCACCCGTAAGCTTAACAAGATAGTGAAAAATCTCGAGAGAGTCTCTCGGGGACTGGACTAACCACGTTGGTGGCCAACCAGTATACATCTTTGTGTCAGTTTATTTTTCTGCATTTATTTTACTTCCTGCAAAGTTTAAATTCCGCAAGAAAACGCTAAATTCTATTAATACGCTATTCACCCCCCCCCTCTAGCGTAAAGCGTAGTTCCTAACAATTGGTATCAGAGCCCAACTCTCTGAAAACTTAACCGTTTGAGAGAACCATCCATGGCTTCTACTCTTGATTCTTTTGCAGGAATTGAAGAAGGACAATGCTCTACACGACCTCCTCTATTCAACGGCACAAACTACTCATACTGGAAGGAGTGGATGCAAATCTTTGTGCAATCAAATAGCTTTCATTTGTGGAAAGTATTCACCAATGGAAACCAAATTCCAACCAAGAAGGTGGAAGACGAATGGGTTCCAAAGACCGAAGAGGAATATACCGCGGAGGATATTCGTAAGGTTCAAAATAATGCCAAAGCTATAAATTTATTATATTGTGCTGTTAATGCTAACGATTACAGGAAGATATCATGTTGCAAAACAGCAAAAGAAATGTGGGATAAGCTTGAAGTGACATACGAAGGAACCGACCAGGTACGAGAAGCTAAAATTGATTTCTTAACTCACTCCTATGAACTATTCCACATGAAGGAAGGAGAGAAAGTAGACGAAATGTTTGAGCGATTCTCAATGATCGCGAATGATCTACACGCCCTCAAAAAGACGTTTACGGATAGAGAACTTGTCCGGAAGATCCTCAGAAGTCTCACTCCGGCATGGCGATCAAAGGCCGATGCAATCCAAGAATCCATTGGCATCACAAATGTCACAATTGACGCATTAAGAGGTAATCTCAAAACCTATGAATCAACTATACTTAACCCGTTTGTTGATGATCAAAGAAGGCAAAGGATTGCTCTAAAGGCTAGTCAACCACAAATTGATGAGGAAGGTGACAACGAGTTTGGACTCGTTATCAAAAGGTTTCAGAAATTCATGCGCAAAGAGTATGAACGCAAGAACAAAAAGCAAGGCGATCAACTAAAATGCTATGAATGCGGAGAAACCGGGCACATAAAATCAAATTGCCCTAACATCAAAAAGGAGAAGAAACCCTTCAAAAAGCAACGTGCATACATCTCTTGGGAGGAGATTCCGTAGATGAAGCAAGCGAAGAAGAAGACGATGAAGCAGCAAATTTATGTCTCATGGCTCAAGAAGACGGTAAAGACGAGGTAAGTCAAATCTCTTCTCAAAATTTCTTTACTCTTGATGAAATGAGAAATGCTTTTGATGAACTATATGCTGAATTTATCAAAGCTTCAAAAACTATCAAAAGTGTTAAAGAAAGCGCTTCTCTAAAAGAAAAAGATTTTCAAACACAGCTTTCATTAAAAGAAAAAGAATTAGAAAAACTGGTTTTCGAAAATGAGAAGCTAAAAGAGGAAAACAAGTTTTATGAAAAAAGAAGTGCTGATAAACCTGAAGGTTCTACTAGAAACTGTTCTTCTTGTGTGCTTCTTAAGAATGAAGTAGCTAGACTTAAAGGCACATTAGATAAGTTTAATTCTTCGCATAAAAACTTGAATGATGTGCTTGTTAATCTAAAATCAACTAAACATGGAATAGGATTCAAGAATGAAGAAAAGGTTGGTGCTAAACCACAACAACCTAGAGCTCAACCTAGGACTAATAACCAAAATGCTTATCCTAGAAGTAGAAATCCTAGAAATAACTTGCATGTTAGACCAAATAGTGAAAATGCTAGAAGACCTAGAAATGATGCATATTTTAGGCCAAACCTTGAACAATTTAGAAGACCAAGAAATGACCCTCCACCTAGAAATAGATATTCTAGAAATGATGCATATTTTAGACAAACTTGTGAACCTCCTAGAGCTCATAATAGGAGAAACAATGGTGTTCAAAGTAGAGTAAGCAACCTTCATTCATCTAGTTACTATGTACCTAGAAAAATGCATAATCCCAACGTGACTTGTCATTATTGTAGACGTATTGGTCATATAGCTCCCGCTTGCTTTACTCGTCATAGACATATAAATCAATTGCATCATTATAACATGCCTAACCCTCAAGGACCCAAGATGGCATGGGTACCTAAAGAACATTAATTTGTTTTGTATGTGTGCTTGAAGGGATCAAGTGTACTATGGTACCTTGATAGTGGATGCTCCAAACACATGACGGGAGATGAATCCAAACTCCTTCAACTAGAGCACAAAGAAGGAGGAAGTGTCATATTTGGTGATAACAATAAAGGAAAAATCATCGGCATTGGTTCGGTCGGTAAGGACGAAAACTCCTCTATTAAACATATACTACTTGTGAAAGGTTTGAAGCATAATCTCTTGAGCATAAGCCAATTATGTGATAAGGGAAATCTTGCTCTATTTGATTCGGATGAATGTCTTGTATTTAGACGTAGTGATTTCAAGATCATACTTCGTGGTTTTAGAATTGATAATATCTATATGGTTGATCTTGCAAACTCCTCACCCGAATATGTTGATTGTTTAATAAGCAAAGAGGATAACTCTTGGCTATGGCATCGTAGAGTAGCACACATGAACATGCATCTTTTGAACAAGCTTCTTTCTCAAAACTTAGTAGTTGGTCTTCCCAGTTTAAAGTTTGAAAATGATTCTATTTGTGATTCTTGTCAAAAAGGGAAGCAAACCAAAGCATCTTTTAAATCCAAGAATATTGTTTCAACGTCTAGACCTTTGCAATTACTTCACATGGATCTATTTGGTCCCTCTCGTATTGAAAGTCTTGGTAAAAATAAATACGTTTTTGTAATTGTTGATGACTTTTCTAGATTTACTTGGACTCTATTTCTTGCAAATAAAAGTGATGCTTTTCAAAATTTCAAGTATTTCCTTAAGCGTGTTCAAAACGAAAAGGAATCGACCGTCACTTCAATTAGAAGTGATCATGGGGGAGAGTTTGATCACAATCTCTTTGCGGATTTTTGTGACGAACTCGGAATCGAACACACCTTTTCCGCTCCACGGACACCACAACAAAATGGGGTGGTGGAAAGGAAAAATAGGTGTCTCGAAGAGATGGCAAGAACCATGCTCGACGAAGCTAAGATTCCCAAATACTTTTGGGCGGACGCCGTGAGTACCGCTTGCTATGTTTTAAATAGAGTAGCAATTCGGCCGATACTCATGAAAACCCCATATGAACTTTATAAGGGTAGAAAACCCAACATTTCTCATTTACGTGTTTTTGGTTGTAAATGTTTTGTTCATAATAATGGCAAGGACCAATTGGGTAAGTTTGATGCTAAATCGGATGAAGGTATTTTCATTGGTTATTCCTCACGTAGCAAAGCATATAGGATCTTTAACAAAAGAACCCAAATTGTGGAGGAATCCCCTCATGTTGTGTTTTCCGAAGATAATACTCACTTGGCGAGAAAGGAATCCGGTTTTGATCTTGCAGGTATCTTGGATAGCTTGAAAGATAAAATCCAAGAAGAACCTTCAAAGGAAAACAAAAATGAAATTGGGGAACAACCAACGGAAGAAGCGCCACAATTAGAAAAAGGAATAAATACGCCTAACGAGTGGAGAACGATCAAGGATCATCCTCTCGAACAGGTAATTGGCGATGTTGGAGAAAAGGTAAGTACCCGAAACTCTCTTAAGAACACTCTAGGACACAATTCTTAAGAGTTCACGGCATTACTTGTTAACACTAGTGTAATTTATTAATTTCGCTATAAATTACTAACTTGAGCGTCGGAGACGTTTAAATCTATTTTGCAGGTACCACCCCAAAGTTAGGGGGAATTATGAAGTTTTAGCACAAAATAATCGACTATTTCAAGCCACTAATCGATTATTTTCTGTGCAGTACATCGATTATCAGTATCAATAATCGATTGTTTATGACTGACTATTACTATTATGCATCTGTGTTTAATTTTTTTACTTCCTAAAATTGCATAATCGATTTCCGCCTCAGTCATTCAGCAATGCTTTCTACAACAATCGATTATTTTTTCATACAATCGATTATTTGACAAATTCTGATATTCTCCAAGTTCACTGTACCAAATTAGTTCCCTAAATAATCGATTACCAAGAATTGACAATCGATTACTTCATATTAATTTTTTGTTACCGTTTGGCTCCTCAATCGATTCCTGTCAGGTCTTAAATGCTCCATAATCGATTACCAAAATTTAACAATCGATTATTTCATTCAAATTTTTTACCGTTTGACTCAAGAATCGATTTGTCAGATTCAAAATCTCAATCAAACAGTAAATACAATCGATTATTTCAGTTCAATAATCGAATCTAACGGTCAGTAATTTTAATTCTTACCGTTTTCTGACTGCTCCTAAACCAAAATCTCAGCAAATGTCTCCATTCAATGCTTGATAATCCTTTCCTCTATAAATAGGCATCATAAGAGCTCACATTCACCCACTCAAGCACTATCTCTAGTATTTAAAAGCTAAATCTCTTCTATTTTCTTTGCCAAAATACAGCAGTCCTTCTCCTAACATGTCTGGACGATCTTCAAAACGTTCCCGATCCAAACATGGCGCATCAGCCTCAACCGCCCCTCCTCCTTTAAATTTTCCATACCAAGACGGTTCCGTCTTGTTCTTTGAAACTGAAAATGCACTCACAAGGTTCCTATCAAAATTTGAGAAGCGCACCATTCTTCCTCCTCGGTTCTCAAATAGTAAACTCCTTGAGCCCTTCACCCCTGCCGCAAATATGTTAAAGGAGTGTCAACTATATGACTTCTTGCTTCTCACTCATCCTCACATAAACACAACTCTCGTTCAAGCTTTCTACTCAAACCTCCATAAAAATGAAGATGGCGAACTCGTCACCTCCATTAATGGGGTTCAAATTCTTCTCTCTGAAGAGAATCTCCACACCATTGCCCGCCTTCCAAATGAAGGTGAAGACCTTTACCGGTATATTGATAAGGCCGGGGCTCTCTTTGATGAAACCATCCTTCTCCACCAAGCCGGTATAACCTCCTATGATCCATCTATCTCTACCCGTCGTCCTACCATAACGGGAATGGATCCAAACTACCGGTTGATTCTTTTCTTCATCACCCGAGTCCTCAAGCCTAGACGGCACAATCACTCCACCATCTCCCAGGAGGATACCAAACTTCTGCATGCCATTGTCACCGGAGCCAAAATAAATTGGTGTCGGCTCATCAAAATTCATATGCTCGATGCCATCGGTGATGACATGCCTCTTCCCATTGATGTACCCTCTTTTTTCCAATAAATAAACCTTGTTTATTTCATCTTTTTGCATCTTCCCTTACTATTTTTTGCTAATGGCAAAAGGGGGAAGAAAACGGGATATCGGGTATGCACCACCTCTTAATACATTGATTGCTTATAAGCTAAAATTAAGGGGGAACTCTTAAATTGAGGGGGAACAAGAACAAAATTGCATAATTGTTACTTGTCTTGAATTGTCAATATCTTTTGCCTAAATTGCATATCCCGCTTAATGTTTGCCATTATCAAAAAGGGGGAAATTGTTAGAAACACGTTCTCAATGCAATATACTAAACGTGTACTCTTTTGTAGGTTTTGATGAATGACAAACGAAGCAAAAATTGATATATGACGGAATTCAAGTACAAGCGCACAATGGTTGCGAATAAGATTGAAGTTCAAGATATAGCTTTTAATTGTTATTGAGTTGTTCTAAAACTGTAATCTCGATCCTATAACTTGACTCATAGTATGGCCTCTCTCATAAAACTATTTTCCAAAATCATGCATATTTAATTCTGTGTCAAAATGATTTTAAATCATGCATATTTACATTAGACAAAATGTTTTCTAAACATGCCTCAAAAATCTGGGCTAAAATAATCGATTATGTACTTATGATAATCGATTGTTTCTGAGCCAAGACTGCATGACAATTGATTATGAATTAATGGTAATCGATTGTGAGTAAGACAGTAAACATCAGGTTTTTCCAAATCTGCATGATAATCGATTGTGAACAAATGACAATCGATTGTTGTTGAGGTAAAGTTTTTTCAATACTCAAAATAATCGATTATGAACTAATGATGATCGATTGTGTTGAGTTGATGTCTTCCAGTGATTTTAAATTTAATTAAGTAATCGATTATGTCTTTAGATAATCGATTATCACTGAGACAGTAAGTTTTATGATTTTCTGAAAATAACAAGTAATCGATTGTTGCAAAGGACAATCGATTATCACTGAGACAGTAAGTTTTATGATTTTCAGAAAATAACAAGTAATCGATTGTTGCAAAGGACAATCGATTGTTGCACCTGACCGTTGTCAAATGATTTTCAAATACCATAAGGTAATCGATTATTGATTTTATATAATCGATGTTTTGCTTAAAATCTGGAAATGATTTTTAGAACGTTGCTGAAGTAATCGATTATAGATTTTATATAATCGATGTTTTGCTTAAAATCCGGAAATGATTTTTAGAACGTTGCTAAAGTAATCGATTATGGATTTGGTGTAATCGATTATCTGATTTTGAATAACTGCCAGTAATCGATTATAGATTGTATATAATCGATTGTGAAGCGTTAAATCTGGGATTGATTTTTAAACTGACTGGCAGATAATCGATTGTTTGGTCTTAATAATCGATTATCACTGAGTAATTTCAGCAACTCTTAATTGGCAATTAGGCAACGGTAATGCCAAGTTTTTCAACTATAAATACAGCTTCATTTCAGTGTTTTAAACACAACAACATACACAAACTGATCATTACATTGCTATAAGCTTTCATTCAATTGTTCTTCATTTTCTACTCATTTCATAAAGCTTTTGAGAGCCATATTATTGCTTAAAGTTGTTGTGATCTTGAACATATTCTTTTACTCATATCTACTCAATAAGGAGTACTTTAGTTAAGTGAGTGTCCAAGTATTTGATATACTTGTAAGAGAATTGCGATTCTCTTGTTTCAAGGAACTTGCGTTTCCTTGGGTGAAGTCTTTGAGATTGCGATCTCCGAGCAACTGTTTGAGGCTTGTGTCCTCAAGTGTGTAACGGTTTGTTGAGCACCCGTAAGCTTAACAAGATAGTGAAAAATCTCGAGAGAGTCTCTCGGGGACTGGACTAACCACGTTGGTGGCCAACCAGTATACATCTTTGTGTCAGTTTATTTTTCTGCATTTATTTTACTTCCTGCAAAGTTTAAATTCCGCAAGAAAACGCTAAATTCTATTAATACGCTATTCACCCCCCCCTCTAGCGTAAAGCATAGTTCCTAACACTTAACTACCATCTCTCTATCTTGATGACTAAACACGGTGTTGGGTGCTACAATTGAAGAGGTGGTTGATATCGCTCGTGAGGCCAAGAGGCCTCAAGGTTCTGGCAGTTTTAGTTGTGCTCCTTCGAGGGTCCAGTCCAGTGTGGTAGAGGTAGTTCTTTCAGGCCTGCTCAATCGGCCCATCTAGAGTATCGTGGCAGTTCTTCAGGTCGTGGTTATAATGGGTCTCAGTAGGGATGGTCATCACTCAGCTCCATCCTAGCTCAGAGTTCATCTCATGCCCCATCAGTCTAGGGTTCTTCCGTGGCAGGTCCTTCTACTGGTCATTCCGGTGCCAGAGGTTCCCTTCAGTCCTCATTTGTAGCACTAAGGAGTTATTATGAGTGCAGAGAGTTTGGTCAAATAAGGAGGTAGTTTCCTCAACTTAGTGATGGTCAGTTTCAGTAGAGGGGTCAGTCCTCGACTTCTGTTCCAGTTACTTCTCCGTCTACCCAGCCAGCAAGGGGTGAAGGTCAAGCAACCAGGGGTTGCCCCAGAAGGGGAGATTGATTAGGCGGTGGCCGGGCTTAGATGCGTAGCTTAGCCACCGCTATTCCAAGCAGGAGAGATGTCTTCCTGTGCTATTCCAGGTAGGACAGATGCCATTGCTTCAGATGCTGTCATTACATGTATTGTTTTAGTCTCCACAGAGATGCCTCTGTATTATTTGATCGTGATTCCACCTATTCTTATGTGTCCTCATATCTTTCTCATTATTTGGGTACACCTCAGGAGTTTCTTGCTTTACCTGTTTATGTATCTACCCCGGTGGGTGATATTGTTGTTATGACCATGTGTACAAGTCATGTGTTGTGTCTATTGGGGGTCTGGAGACCCCAGTTGATCTATTGCTATTTAGCATGGTAGACTTTGATGTTATTTAGGGAATGGATTGGTTATCTAAGTGTCATGCTATTCTAGATTGTCATGCTAAGACAGTCACTTTGGCTATGCCGGGTGTACCGAGGATCGAGTGGCGTAGTGTGACTGATTATGTTCCTAGTAGAGTGATATCTTTCTTGAAGGCCCAACGTATGGTTGGAAAGGGTTGTCTTTTATATATAGCTTTCTTGTGGGACATTGGATCTAAGACTCCATGTACCAATTCTGTCCCAGTTATGAGGGATTTTCTTGATGTTTTTCCTATAGAACTGTCGGGCATGCTGTCGGACAAGGATATTGATTTTGGTATTGACTTGGTGTCGGGCACTCAGCCCATTTCTATTCCGCCATATTGTATGGAACCAACAGAGTTGAATGAATTGAAGGAGAAGTTTTAGGAACACCTAGATAAGGGGTTCATTCAGCCTAGTGTATCACCGTGGGGTGCGCTAGTTCTGTTTGTGAAGAAGAAAGATGGCACAATAAGAATGTGCATTAATTTCAGGAAATTGAACAAGGTAGCAATTTAGAATAAGTATCCTTTGCCTCGCATTGATGATTTATTTGATCAGCTTCAGGAAGCAAGGGTGTTTTGTAAGATTGATCTCCGTTCGGGCTATCACCCTTTGAATATTAGGGATTCAGATATTCTTAAGACTGCTCTCAGAACTAGATATGTTCACTATTAGTTTATTGTCATGTCTTTCGGGTTGACTAATGCCCTATTAGCGTTTATGCATTTGATGAATAATGTATTTCGGCCTTATTTGGATTCATTTGTTATTGTATTCATTAATGATATTCTGGTGTACTTGTATAGTCAGGAGGAGCACGTGGAGCATTTGCGAGTTCTGTCGCATAGATTGGGGGAGAAGAAGCTTTGCAAAGTTCTCCAAGTGTGATTTTTAGCTCAGTTCAGTGGCTTTCTTGGGACACGTGGTGTCCAGCGAGGGTATTCAGGTTGATCCGAAGAAGATAGAGGCGGTTTAGAGTTGGCCTAGACCATCCTCAACCACACAGATTCGTAACTTTCTTGGGTTGGCAGGCTATTATCGCCGGTTTGTTTAGGGATTTTCATCCATTGCATCGCCCTTGACAAAGTTGACTCAGAAGGGTTCTCCATTTGTATGGTGAGACGAGTGTGAGGAGAGCTTTTAGAAGCTCAAGACAACCTTGACCACAACTCCAGTATTGGCTTTGGCATCAGCTTCAGGTTCATATACCATATATTGTGATACTTTGAGAGTTGGGATTGGTTGTGCATTGATGCATGAAGGTAGAGTTATTGCTTATGCTCCCCGTTAGTTGAAGCCCTATGAGAAGGACTACCCTATTCATAATTTGGAGTTGGCTGCCATAGTTCATGCATTAAAGATTTGGAGGCATTACTTATATGGCATATCTTGTGAGGTATTCACCGATCATCGCAGTCTTCAGCATTTGTTCAAGAAAAAGGATCTTAATTTGAGGCAAAGAAGATGGATAGAGTTTCTTAAGGATTATGATATCACCATATTGTATCATCGGGGAAAGGCCAATGTAGTGACCGATGCTTTGAGCCGAAAGGCAGTTGTATGGGGAGTTTGGCATACATTCCAGTTGAGGAGAGATCCCTTGCAGTTGATGTTCAGGCCTTAGCCAATCGATTTGTGAGATAAGATATTTCAGAGCCCAGTCGGGTGTTGGCTTGTGTGGTTTCTCGATCTTTCTTGTATGATTGCATCAGAGAGCGCAAGTATGATGATCCATATTTGCTTGTCTTAAGTGATAGAGTTCAACATGATGATTCCAGATATGTGACTATCGTTGATAATCGTGTGATAAGGATTCAGGGCCGGATCTCTGTGCCCAATGTGGATGGTCTTAGAGAGTTGATTTTGGAGGAGGCCCAAAGCTCGCGGTATTCTATTCATCCGGGTGCCGCAAAAATGTATCAAGATTTGAGACATCACTATTGGTGGAAGAGAATGAAAAAAGACATTATGGGGTTTGTAGTTCGGTGTCTCAATTGTCAGCAGGTGAAATATGAACATCAGAGGCCGGGTGGCTTGCTTCAGTAGATGGTTATTCCTGAGTGGAAGTGGGAAATGATCACTATGGACTTTGTTGTTGGACTTCTATGGACTTTGAAGAAGTTAGATACTATTTGGGTGATTGTGGATCGGCTGACCAAGTCTGTGCACGTCATTCTTGTGTGTGCTACCTATTTTTCAGAGTGGTTGGTAGGGATTTATATCTGGGAGATTGTTCGGTTTCATGGTGTTTCGGTTTCCATCATCTCAGATAGAGGTACTCAGTTTACTTTGTAGTTTTGGAGAGTCGTGCAGAGAGAGTTTGGTACTCAAGTAGAGTTGAGCACAACAATTCATCCTCAGACGGACAGTTCGAGCGTACTATTCAGATATTGGAGGACATGGTGTGTGCTTGTTCCATTGATTTTGGACGTTTGTAGGATGAGTTTTTTCCACTTACAGATTTTTCCTACAACAATAGCTACCAGTCGAGTATTCAGATGGCTCCGTATGAGGCTTCATATGGGAAGCATGTAGATCTCCAGTTGGTTAGTTTGAGCACGATGAGGCTAGGCTATTGGGGAGAGATTTGGTTCAAGATACTTTTGAGAAGGTGAAGGTGGTTCAAGAGTGGCTTCGTATAGCGCAGTCGCGTCAGAAGAGTTATGCAGACCAGAAGGTTCGAGATGTGTCCTACATGGTTGGTTAGAAGGTCTTGCTGATGATTTCACCCATGAAGGGTGTTATGAGGTTTGGGAAGAAAGGAAAGTTGAGTCCACAGTTCATTGGGCCTTTTGAGGTACTTCAAAGGATTGGGAAGGCGGCTTATATGATTGCTCTGCCACCTAGCTTGTCTAACATTTATCCGGCATTTCATGTTTTTATGCTATGAAAGTATGGAGATCCGTCTCATGTTTTGGACTTCAGCATGGTTAAGTTGGGTGATAATTGACCTTTGATGTGGAGATAGTACCTATATTAGGTCATTAGGTTCGGAAGTTGAGGTCAAAGGATATAGCTTCAGTGAAGGTGTAGTGGAGAGGTCCGCCCGTGGAGGAGGCTACCTGGGAGGCCAAGCGGGAGATGCGCAACAAATATCCTCACCTATTTGAGGCTTTGTGTATGTTTCTCGACTGATTTGAGGATGAACGTTTGTTTAAGTTGGGGAGGATATGATGAACCGACCAGTCGTCTCATGAGTTACCATTTCGTTTTCCCCATTTCTGCTTCTTTATGTTTCATTGGTTGTGTCTTCTGTGGTCAAGTTAGTTGGTTGATGTTTGGAGTGGAATTGGTAGGAAATGAGACACTAAGTCTTAAGAAGGCTTAAGTTGGAAAAGTCAACCGGATGCTGACATATGAGTTAGAGGACTCAGATGTGAGTTCCGAAGGTTCGGTTAGCTCCGGGAGGTAATATGTGTCTTAGGATTGTGATCGGGATCGATTTTCGAGGTCCTGTATAGAATTAGGCTTGAATTGACGAAGTTAGTATATTGGCGATTTCCGTTTGATAGGTGAGATTTTGGTCAGGGGGTCGTAATGGAATTCCAAGAGTTTATGTAGCTTTATTATGTGATTTGAGATGTGTGTGCAAAATTTCAGGTTATTCGGACGTGGTTTGGTTGGGTTTTTTATCAAAACGTATTTCGAAAGTTTTTAGAAAATTAGGTATGAATTCGATGTGAATTGATGGATTTGGTGTTGTTTGAGGTTTTTTGATGATTGAAACAAGTTTGAATGAGGTTTTAGGATGTGTTGGTTCTTTTGGTTGAGGTCCCGGGGCCTCGAGTGAGTTTCAGATGGTCAATCAAATCATTTTCTAAGTTAAAAAGTTAAAGATTTTCAGTTCTGATGTGGCAGAGATTTTTCCCACCGCGATTGCATAGAAGGATTTTGGGGTGGACAGAATTTTCCCTTCACATTCGCGAAGAAGGGCTCGCTTTCGCATAAGGTAGAAGCTGGTTCATCGCGTTCGCATAAGGCCCGTCGTGCTCGCATAGAAGGATTTTGTGGGTTAGGTGTCTTTACCCTTGGCGTTCGCAGATCTATTTGCACATTTGCATAGGTTGGATAAGGAAAGCATCGCATTAGCATAGCAAGCAGCGCGTTCGCATAGTGTATTTTGAGGTATTGGAAATTTTTCTCTTTGCGATCGCGAGGCTTGGATTGCGATCGCGCCGAAGCAATTGCAGAGCTGGGCAGAGAAAGTTATGAAAACATTTCATCCATGATTTTGAGCCATTGTTCCACCATAGCTGAGCATTTTGAGAACTTTTTGAGGGGAATTGAAGAGGGATTCGAGGAGAATTGATTGGAGGTAAGTTTTATGAACCAAACACGATCCTATTATGA
This sequence comes from Nicotiana benthamiana, assembly GCA_034376525.1. Classification (NCBI taxonomy): domain Eukaryota; kingdom Viridiplantae; phylum Streptophyta; class Magnoliopsida; order Solanales; family Solanaceae; genus Nicotiana; species Nicotiana benthamiana. The sequence goes on along the minus strand of CM067334.1, from coordinate 121,709,622 downwards.
AATTAACTTAGAAATTCATGGAATCTAAGGTAAAAATATAAGAACTGGGGATTGGAATTTTGAAATTTTTAATTAGGATTTGAAGGACCATTTGAGGTCGGATTTGAGCTTTTGATATTATGAACTCGTGGGAAGATAAGGAACTCGCTGATGTGAAATTGTTTGAGTTTCGAGAAGTGGGACGGAGGCTCGGGATTTGTCAATTTCGGGATTTTTGATATTTTTTTATTTTTGCATGGATTTTCTTCCTTTCACATATTATGACGTATTCGTTCTGATTTTGGATAGATTCAATGCACGTTGAGACAAATTCGAGGGGCAAAGGTGTCGCGAGCTGGAGTTGTAGCCAGTTCGAGGTGAGTAATGATTGTATATGATGTCTTGAGGGTTTGAAACCCCGGATTTGCACATCGTAGTGCCATATTAAGGTGAGACATGCGTTGTATTATGAGCGTGGGTCTATTACTACCGGGGATTGTGACTTGGTCCGCCCCGACTGATTATAACTAGGCGCTGTATTATAATTTGGCTTAATTGCCATGGTTGGGGCCTTATGCGGACCTGTAGAACCCTTAGGGGCATTTTGACTGCTTTTCTTTACTTATTAAAAATCATATCGTCAATCATGTTTCTATCTATTTTAAAACGATTTTAGCCAGTTTGATTATTCCATTCCTAAATGAGAGGAATATGTAGGATGAGATCCCTACCTTCTATTATTGTGCCCGAGAGGTTGCCACGTTAATGTTTAAGAGGGGTTGAGAACCCAACAGTGAGGATATTCTATATGTTATAGATCGGGCTGCATGCCGCAACAAATACTTATATGTATCGGGCTGTACGCCATAGCAATATAGCGTTTGGGCTGTAGGAGACCCTCCGGAGTCTGCACACCCCCAGTGAGCACACTAGACTATTTATATGGATCAGGTTGTGCGCCACAATGATATATGGATCGGCCTGCACGCCTCAGCTGTTATTCTGATTTCAGTGATTGTGCGAGATATATGAGCCGAGTGCTAAGAATGAGTATTAATTAATGGATACTGTGCTCGAGGAGTGGATTTCTACTTGTCATTTACCTGTTAAACTACATGTTTTTACTTGACTCAAAGAGATTTTATTTAACTTCTTCACTGGTTTACGACTTTTTAAGTGATTTTACTGCTTTGATTCAGTACTGTGTTGTACTTTACGTGTTTTCATACTGTCAGCCATTATTCATAATTTATTACTCACTGGGTCGGAGTACTCACATTACTCCCTGCACCATGTGTGCAGATTCAGGCATCGCATAGTCCGCTCCTAAGTGCTGATCCTCCCAGACCAGGCAGTGTTATGGAGATTAGCCCCCGTGCCTCCCTTATACTTTATTATCTATGTTTTTCAAAATGTTGTACTAGTTTTTCATACTTAGTAGACTTGTATCAGGATCAGTAGTAGCTCATGACTTGTGACACCCCAGTTTGGGCTGTGTCGGGATGGTTCCTTTGTTATTATCAATAAATTCCGCAAATTATGGTTATTGTTTCATGTTTTAGAACTATTTCTGGTATTTGACTGCTTAAAGAGATGTTTTGTTTTAGTCTGGCTAGCTTGTCTTCACGAGAGGCGCTATCATGATTGGGTTCGGGGATTGGGTCGTGATCCTTGTAGAGAGAGAATGTTAAGCAACTTGAAGAGCCAGTGAATGGAGAAAGGGGAACTAAAATCAAAATAATTCCTTGTTGAAGTTCAGTGATTGACAAAAATACTAGCAAGGAAATAAGAAGAGAGTTAATGAAGCATTATGAGTAAGATGTGATACATGGATGACAACTGTAGATAAAATAAATGATAGTATTAAAAAGTCTATAGTCATGTGAAGGAAAAGACAAGAGGTGGCAGGCCTTGAGAAAACAAAGGAGTATAGACCATAAAATCATATCCTCATTTAGAGAAATAAGTTCATGACTCCAACGTGATTAACAGAAGGAAAAGTTAGACCCGGAGTAATAGAAATCAGTATGAGCTGATGAACAAGCTAAACTAATCATGAATTAGAGACCGAGTGATTTGATAATAGTCGGCATCATGAGAATTTCAGAGATTGCGTTCCGATGATAATAGAATGGACGACATATGAATAAATTTTAAAGGTCATTCAGGAAGACTCTTCCCTAAAACAAGTAACGTAAGTAAAGTTAAGCTTAAGGGACTGTGTGCCAGTTACACTAGGTGTCACCCTTGTGAATAAAAAAATTTGTTTATCCTTGATATAGAAGGATTACCTCAAGGTGAGTAAGAGTTAGTGAATATGTGAAAAGATGCCAAAGAAGAATAGAGGGGAAAATATGGTGTGATATGGTATTAAGTAGAAGTTATATGGTTCATGTAGCTATGGAATAGTAAAGGAAGAATGCAATAAGAATGAGAAAGGGATGGGATTGCCCTTATTCAAATCCCACAGATAGATTTACGACTCCAGAACACTACGCAAGCACGATGCCGGGGAGAGGTGGTAAGGGTTATCGCCCAGATGTCATTGATAAATAAGTGCAAATAAATACTTGATACATAAGGAGACAGTGCAAGAGGTAAGTTAGGATAAAGGACATATCCTAAGAGAGATTACTCGAAATATAAATATGAGAATGGACCAACAAGTAGTTAGTTTTTAATTTAGGAAGAGCCTAGTTATGGCTAGACAAGAGAATACAGACAAATCAGCTGATCATGCAAGATAAACATAGTGAACCCCAACATAATGAATTCAGTCTCACAGATAATGATATCATAATCCTTGAAAAAGTTTTAGATAGGAGTTGGGGTAGTCAAAAGCACCTGTTAAGTTTTAGGAAAATAAAAGAGAGTTCCACTAAGGAAACAATCAAAATCTGAGTTCAGAACTAACCCTACGAGCACAAGGGCACAGAGGTATGTAACTACGGATATTTTATAGGCGAGTAAGAACTTTGAAAATTCCTTCGAGTATACAATATAACAAGCTCGCAACTTTACAAGAGTTATAGGGTGTCCCCCAAATACCACAACAAAAGATGAGCTAAAGAAATAAGGAAGAAGGCTTCAACCTAAGCATAGTAACTTGGAGAAGAAATGGTCTTGTAACATCAGCCTCACTACAACATTATATGCACTATATAACACCTATCATTTCTAATGAGCGGGAAGTGAAACCAAAGGTAATATTTGAGATCATATGAGTTGCACAAATTTTTTGGCATGCGTAGAAACTAAGATAAAGCTATTTAAAAGAGTACTATCCTTATAAGAAGTCAGTATGAAGCACCTACCGGATTATGTATGTACCAGAGGTGCAAGTATTATAGTAGAGCTTCAAGTTGTGGATGTGAATTATACCTATATGGAAGGGGGGATTATCAAAGATATAGAATATATGATGCGACATTTTAAGGTAAGTAAGGTATAAGTGAACAACGTACGAATAATCAGGTGTAGAAGGTTGTGAATAATCCATACTTCAGATATAACAATGTCATTAGTGGCCTATATTCAACCCTATGGTTTTTAGGTACCGAGAAGTCTAGTTAAGAGAGTCAAGAAGAGTTAGAGATGATGTGATGTCTCGCTTAATGTTCCAGAATAACATAAGGAAATCTATGGTGCAAGCAAGTTGAAGGAAGGTTGCGAGTAGTATAAATAGATACGTGTAGGTCACAAGCTAAAGTATGGTAGAGTAACAAGGTTTTAGAAAGACAGGAGTAAAGATAAAAAAAGAGAATGAGAAGGTGACAAGAATGGATAAGTCCTCGGGATTAAGCCCAATAAAACAAGAGAGGTTATGGTTTCTGTAAGTTTGAAAGCTCAGTATAGCCTGAATGAATTCAAAGAAGTCTAAGACTAGTAGCATTTAGAAGAAATGGAATGTTGCCTTGGTATTAGAATGAAGGTGTAATTGTGATAGATAAAGGATGGTGTTTGGTCCATTGATTGAGTAATGATTTGAAGGAGAAAATGTTTTCATGAATTGTACAGGATTAAAATACCCACGTAAGGTGAATCACATTAGGATGCTATGAAATAAGGTAATGGAAGTATAGTATCGCCCCTAGGTGGATCAATCTAATCAGTTCGGATGTTCCCTGATGAGATGTGAGCCCTAGCGGCAGTGTTACATATGAGGTCAAGTTATTAGTAGTAGATTATAGATCAACATTAAGGTGAATCAACAACGATGGATAAAAGTTCAATAGTATGAGATGAGATCAGCTGTCATTCTTAAGATGAACAGTAATGAGGAAGCATTAAAGGACTTGGATTTATATATATATATATATATATATATATATATATATATATATATATATATATATATATATATATATATGATAAGCAGCGAGAGAGTAACCTGGAGTTGGGTAGCAGACCTCAGTAATAATAAATCGAAGTAAGAGTTAGGATATAGTATGAACTACCTAGATGTAGTAAACCCATAAGGATATATAACCAAGGCTATTGTCACGACCCAAATCAATAGGCCGCGACGGGCACCCGGTGCCCTTACTCATCCGAGTACCAACATAATGTATTTTTCTCATTTCATTGACATTGGTAAATGGGAAAGAAGGGTTGTATGAGGTAACACAAATAAAACATGAGAGAACACTCGAAATAAAATGACGTAAGCTGATATACTGACTTATACACATGATGTACGAGCCTATAAGGCCAAAATAATCACTGGTACACTGAACATAGGCCAACAAGGCCATATAATATTTCATATACATGATATATTTCTACAAGACTCTAAGATTAAACAAATTTCATAAGACCAGGACAGGGCCCCGACATATCAATCAATGCATGTCTAAATCATACTAACCAAATGAGTAACTCCGGAGCAAATAGAGCGCCCCGACATCTTCCGCTGCGCTGATAGCCTACTTGGAGGACTCTCAACCTGTCAATCGGGACCTGCGAGCATAAAACACAGCGTCCCTAGGAAAAGGGACGTCAGTACAAATAATGTACCAAGTATGTAAGGAATGAAAATCAGTAACTAATAGACATGAGAGAAACACGAAGTAAAAAACTCAACATGTATATCCGAATAACTCTGTGAATCATGTAATATTATAATGTTGTGCATATGTACATTAATATCATACCTTGCATGGGTATATGTGTTCATAACATCATCAAGACTATCAAAATATCCCATCATATCATCTCGGCAACTGTGGACAAATTATCAACATATATCAGCTGCAGGTGGTGGTGCATATATAACGCCATAACCTTTTCCCATATCCCATATACATATATATAATTATATCTTGTTATGGGTCAATGTACATATATAAATGAATGCAATGCATGAGAAGTACGTCAATAAAATCTTTCGAAATGTCATAAGATTATTATGACTTTGAGTAATATCATGAAGTAAACTTTTTTCAACTTATGTATTTTTCGAGACCCATGAACAAAAGATGTAATAACAAGACACATGAGAATTCAATATCATAGGCACCTAATTCAATATCATAGGCACCTCAAATACTTCTATGAATATAGTCATTTATGGAAATTATGTATTTGCTCGTATAGATCATGCTAAAACAAAGAAGGGATAACCTTAACCTACTTGAGCCGATTCTCGTGACAATCTCTCTAACACACATCTTTTGCAAAGAACACATAACGGCGGATCGAAGTAGGAGTAAATTCGTATGATATTCTTGAATAAGATTGCACTGTACTTCCTTAGAATCGCAAAATCTCACGTTGCTGAATATTATGTAGTCTTGTATGAGATTTGATTATAGCAAATCACATATTCAATGTATGAAAGTATACACGGTTTTGACAATATACCAGCTCCAATCTTTGTCAAATTTGGCTTAATTTTGTGCTAAAATGATACTTGTATCTTCTAACCTCAAAGGGGTAAGCAAGCATTAGCTTGCATGTGCTAAAGTGAAGATTTGTATGCACATAACGTTCAGAAGACTAAAGAGGGGGCGTATCACTTACTGGACACCTTGCTACATAATACATGAGTCACTTAATGTATTTGCATGTTGCCTTCATGTTTTGCCTTAGTCTTTATCCAAAGACTTCAATTACTCAATCACTATTTATTATTAACTTGTTAATTCCTCCATTATCCAATAATGCACATAATTAAAGATTATCTCAAATTAATTAAAAGACTTACTCACATTTAATATTTCTTATAGACCTTACTATTATAGTCATGTGGTACCTTGTATGGATCTAGTCCATAAATATCGAGTATTTTAGATCGGGCCATATTTTATCCCAACATGTCAAACTTTGACGAAAACTTATTTTCTTTGATTTTCTTACCCTCTCATTTTAACGAATTTACTCATCACTTGTTTTTAATGGCATATGTTTATAATCTCATTCCCAAACTTACGTGATTAACTTACGACGAAACTTTAACTTACAAAAATATGGAAGGTAACATCTTATTTCCGAGCTTATATCAATTTACATATGGAGTACTTCCACGTACAAAAACATGGGGTATAAAATCATTTCCCCCTTTGGAACATTCGTCCTCAAATGTTGACTGATGCACTTATTATTTTCGTATTTAGTACTCCTCTTGTTATCTAGGCAATTGTTCTGTGAAAATATCCAAAGGTTAGGGCATCTCCACCTTTAGGCCGTAGTTGGAGTCATTCAAATCTCGTGACTGTTGCTACCTTCTATCATGCATCATATACGACTCTGACCTTGTATGTGTGCCTATGCGACTTTTCTCTCCTTTTCCTCCAGCTTTTAACTAATCTCTAGGCCTCACTTTGAAAACATTTACAGAGCTTGATAAGATGTCTCTCTGGTTATCTATAGGTATACTGAAGTTCTTCGCTTGGTACTTTGTTGAACTTACAGATATTGCTATATCTTATTTTATAGATCAATTATCCATTCGTATGACTTTACTGCATCAAAGTAGGTTAGTATACCATTGCTCTTACTTCGATTTATCGTTACTGAGGTCTACTACCAAGCTCCAGGTTACTCTTGTTGCTTATCCTATATGTACAAAGCCAAGTCCTTTAATTCTTATTCCTTACCGTTCATCTTAAGAGTGATTTCCTAATCACATCTCATACTTTATAACTTGTATCCATCCATTGTTGATCTGCAATCTACTAGTGATAACTTGTAACCTCTTATGTAATACATTGTCATTAGGGCTTACTTCTCATCGTGGAATATCTGAAATGATTAGACTGATCCATCTGGGGCAATACCAAGCTTTCATAACCATATTTTATAGCATCCCCTTCCTTTATTTTTCTTCTTCATATCATTACTGAATCGAAGGTCCAAACGTCATCATTTATTTATCATAATTACACCCTCATTCTGCTACCAATGCAACATTCCATCTCTTTCAAATGCTACTAGTCTTAGACTCCTTTGATTTTATTCAGGCTATACTGAGCTTTTTATAACATAGAGAAACCATCAGCTCTTCTTGTTTTCATTGGCTTAATCTTTAGGACTTATCCATTTTTGTTACCTTCTTACTCGCCTTTCCTTATCCTTGCTCATTCTTTTTAAACCTTAGTCGCTCTACCATGCTTAGCTTGCGACCGATTTCCTTATGCTTTTTTGGAACATCAAGCGAGACATTACATTGTCTCTAACTCTTATTTACTCTCTAGTTAGACCTTTCGGTACTTAGAAACCATAGGCTGGAATGTATGCCACTGGCAATGCTGCTATCATTCCTGGATACTGAATCCCCGTGCTTCTAGCCTTTTATCAGTAATATTGACTATTCACAACCTTTTACATTTGAGTATCTTTTACGTTGTTCACATTTACCTTTCTTACCTTAAAATCGTGCATCGTATCTTATATATCTTTCATGACCTCCCTTCCACATAGGTATAATTCATATTCACAACTTGAAGTTCTATTATAATACTTGCACATCTAAGGCATACACAATTCAGTGGGAGCTTCATACTCACTTCTTATGAGACTGGTACTTCTTCTAACTGGCTTTATCGTAGAGCTATTATAGAATATGGCTATTGTACTATCTCTTTTGTAACTCTAATATCTAAGAGGTAATCCTTCAATGTTCTCAATCACAAGTTCTATAATTTTCTAGGTCCAATAATCAAATTCTTGATTTACTTTGTTGATGTAGCTATATAGTTTCCTCCTTCTGATCAGCCTTTATATAGGCTTAATCTATCTCCCGATCTACGACTCATGGTATTAGTTCTTACTTTATCCTTTTGTGTGTTCTATGGAATATCCATGATACAATCTTCTAACAATTCAATCCTTTGTGTATGGCCCAGACTCAATTTTTCTTCTTTTAACTTATACCAGAATCTTCTACGACTGTATGATAGTAGACATATATCCTACATGGATAATCCTCCAAAATCTTGAGTGTATTCCTAATTTCTAACTCTGGATCATTGATCGAATAATTATTTTCGTTCCATCTCAGCTTTCTTTAAACATATGCAATTACTTTTCCTGGTATTTCCGCCCCCTTGTTACATCCACACTTAACTTATCCTAGTTTCCACACTTGCCGGAGTTTTTATGCAACTCATATGGTCTCGAATATTACCTTCCATTTCTCATTGTTCATTAGCCACGGTAGGTGTCACTTTCTTTTGGAGTGCATACAATTTTTGTAGTGAGACTGTTTTTACATGACCATGTTTACTTCGAGTTTCAATGTTTAGGTTGAAACCTTCTTTCTTATTTTCTCAGCTAGTCTTTTGTTTTAGTACTTAGGGAGGCCCCTCTTACTCTTGTAAAGGTGCAAGCTTATTACATCGTATATTCGGGGGACCTTTTGATGTCCTTCATTGCCTATAATTATTCGTAGTTACTTACCTCCACGCCCTTATGTTTGTAGGGATGCTTCTGAACTGATATTTTGACTATCTTCCCAGTGGCACTCTCTTTTATTCCCGTATATTCATACAGTACCTTTAACTACCTCGACTCCTATTTGAATATATCTCAAGTATTATAATGACATTACTACGAGGATGAATTTACTATATTGGGCTTTACTATGTTTATCTTGCACGATCTGCGGATTCATCTGTATCCACATGTCTAGCCATAACTAGGCTCTTGAATCATTTGCTAACTGCTCATTCGCCCATTGTTGTATCCATATTCCACGTAAACTTTCTTGGGTTATTTCCTTTGTCTTGACTTACCTCTCGCACTGGCTCTTTTTTATCAATAACATCCCGGGCCGGAATGCTTACTTCCTCTCCTTGACGTCGTGCTTGCATAATGTTCTGGAATCGTAGCATATTTGTAGGATTTGGATAAGTGCAATCTCATTTTTATAGCATTCTTCGTTTACCATTTCATAATTACTAAATCACTTAATTCTGACTTAATGCCACAACACTCCATATACCCCCTTTAAGGTAGTATTGAGAGTTGGAGCTACGACAACCTACCCTATAGATGTTTTACCTCTTCATCTTCGGCATCCTTTCATATCATCGATGACCCTTACTCAACTTGTGGTAATCCTTCTATACCAGGGATAATAAAATTCCATACTAGCGATGGTGACACTTAGTGTAACTGGAACATACATAATCTTAAGCATAACTTTACTCACATTGCTTGCTTTAGGGAAGCGTCTTCCTGAATGACCAATCTCTGAATTTCTCATGAATCATCTTCTATTGTCCATTCTATTATCACCGAAATGCAATCTAAAGTTCTCACGATGATGACTATTATCAAATCACTCAGTCCTTAATGTTTTTTTACTTTGTCTTGTTCACCGGCCCATATTGATTTCTATTACTCTAAGGATTAACTCTCCCTTATGGTAGTCGCGTTGGAGTCACGAGCTTATTTTTTAAATGAGGATATGACTTTATGGCCTATATTCTTTTGTTGTGTCAAGGCCGATCATTCATCGTCTTTCCCTTCCCTTAACTATATACTCTATAATACCGATTCTTTTTCTATCTACTGTTGTCATCCATGTATCACATCTTAATCATAATGCTTCGTTAACTCTCTCCTTATTTCCCTGATAACATTTCTATATATCACTTTATTCTGAAAACTTGAACACGACATTCTTTTGCTTTTAGCTCCCCTTCCTCCGTCCATTGGCTCTTCGAATTGCCTGTCATTCTTTCTCTACAAGGGACATGAGACACACTTAGGTAATATTAATCCCTTCAAGGCTCCTAGTGACTATCTTTGTAGTACTCATATCCAGATGTAATATTTTAGAGTGCACCGTCTAGATGTATCACAAGGAGATTTATTAGCACTTTTGCAATATCCTTCGAAAACATCAACTAATATAACGAATCCATCAACTATTTTGGGTTACTCTAACCCCAGCCGGATTCTGATATCCCGTCCTTCTCTTAAACCATATATATTAGCTCCTATAGGGCATAACTAAGATCGGTGTTGTCAATTGTACATACCTCTGTTACTTTTGAAGGTAACTTAAAAGGCTTATATTCCTCTGCCTAGGTTGTAAATACTGTTTACCTTCATTAAATGGGAGCCTCGTGCCCTCCTTCATCTTGATTCTTTTGCCTCTTGAAACTTGTATTTATCTTCTGAATCTCTCATTGTCTTCCACAATAAAGTTAAATAGATATTCTTGCCTTAAGACTCCTTATCAGGAAGTTTATACATCTTAGTACACACATGATCTACAGAGGACCTTTCACTTACTTATCATAAGCATCGTGAAAAATTGAATTCTTATGCCTCAACTCCTCCATTGTTACAGTCAATCTCTTACCACCTATTTTTCTTGATGTAGGCATTATCGTATTATGAATTAGATAGAGTTTAAGAAATTGAGTTCTTACAACTGAGGTTTACCACACGAACTAGAGTAAGAAGAAAGAGTGACAGTCCTAAATGGCCTGTAGCCTCCTACTTATAAGTGTGGTACACGATACACCCATAAACAATACTTTACTAGACACGACTTCCTAGGACAGAACTGCATTGATATCACTTTTTTCACGACCCAAATCGATGGGCACTTGGTGCCCATACTCAACTGAATACCGTAACTTATCTTTCTTCATTAACATGGGTAAAAGGTCTAAAAGGGACGTATGAGGTAACAAGAATAAAACATGAGAGAACACTCGACATAAAATGACCCAACATGATATACTAACTTATACACATGACATAAGAGCAATACTCATACACTGATCATAGGCCGACAAGGCCATATAATCTTTCATATACATGACATATGTCTACAAGCCTCTAAGATTACATAAATGTCATAAGGTCGGGACAGGGCCCTGACATACCAATCAATGCATGTTTAAAATATACTAACTAAATAAGCAACTCTGGAGCAAATGGAGTGTCCTAATATATTCCACTGCGTTGATAGCCTACTTAGAGGACTCTCAACCTGTCTATCGGGACCTTTGGGCATGAAACACAACATCCCCAGGAAAAAGAGACGTCAATAAAAATGATGTACCGAGCATGTAAGACATGAAAATCAGTAACTAATAGACATCAGAGAAACATGGAGTAAAAGACTCAACATGTATATATGAATAACTCTGTGAATCATTTAATATTATAATGTCGTGAATATGTGTATAAATTCCATACCATGCATGTGTATATGCATTCATAACATCATCAAGCCTCCGAGGGCATCCCATCATATCATCTCGGCCACTGTGGGTAAATCATCAACGTATACCAGCTTATCAGGCGGTGATACATATATAATGCCATAACCTTTTCCCATATCACACACACACACACACACACACACACACACACACACACACACACACATATATATATATATATATATACACACACACACACACACGTGTATATAACGTTATTTGGTCATGGGTCAATGTACATGTATAAACGCATATAATGCATGAGAAGTATGCCAATAAAATCTTTTGGAATGGCATAAGACCATTATGCCTTTAAGTAATATCATGAAGTAAATTTTTTATCAACTTTCATATTTTTCTGAGACCCATGAACAAAAGATGTAATAATAAGACACATGAAATTCAAGATCATAGGCACCTCTAATACTTCTATGATTATAGTCATTTATGAAAATTGTTCATTTGCTCGTGTCATTTGTGTCCTATAGATCCTGCCAAAAGAAAGAAGGGATGGCCTTAACATACCTGAGCCTATTCTCTTGAAAATCTCTCTAACACATGTTTTTGCGAAGAACACATTACGTGGATCAAAGTAGGAAAAAATTCATATGATATTCTTGAGAAAGAACGCACCGTAATTCCTTAGAATTGCAAAATCTCACATTGCTAAATATTAAGTAGTCTTATAAGAGATTTGTTTGTAGCAAAGCATAGATACAATTTGATCAAAATTATACATGATTTTGGCAATATACTAGCTCCAACCATTGCGAAATTTGGTTTAATTTTGTGCTAAAATGATGCTTGTATTTCATATAATATTCTTGAGAAAGAATACACCGTACTTCCTTAGAATTGCAAAATCCCACATTGCTAAATATTAAGTAGTCTTGTGATAGATTTGATTGTAGCAAATCATATATACAATTTGTATGAAATTTTACTTGATTTTGAAAATATACTAGCTCCAACCATTGTCAAATTTGGCTTAATTTTGTGCTAAAATGATGCTTGTATTTCTAATCTCAAGTGGTGTAAGCAAGCATCAGCTTGAATGTGCTAAAGTGAAGATTTGTATGCAAATCTCGTTCAGAAGACTAAAGAGGGGGCGAATCGCTTGCTGGACACCTTGCTACATAATACATGAGTCAAAAATCACTTAATGGACACCTTGCTACAAAATACATGAGTCACTTAATGTATTTCCATGTGGCTGCCATGTTTTGCCTTAGTCTTTATCCAAAGACTTCAATTAATCAACCACTAATTATTAATTAACTTGTTAATTTTTCTATTATCTAATAACTCACATAATTAAGAATTATCTCAAATTATTTAAAATATTTACTCACTTTTAACATACCTTATACACTTATTATCATGGTCATGTGTTACCTTATATGGCACTAGTCCATAAATACCAGATATTTTAACTCGGGCCATATTTTATCCCAACATGTCAAACATTGACGAAAACTCATTTTCTTTGATTTGCTTACCCTCTCACTTTGACAAATTTACTCATCACTAATTTGAAATAGTATAATACTTATAACTTTAAAATAATCTTAATCCTAAAATTACGTGATTAACTTACGACGCAACTTTAACATGCAAAAATACAGAAGGTAACATCTTATTTTCCGAGCTTATATCAATTAACTTATGGTGTACTTCCATGTATGGGGGTGTAACAACTATGAAACAAGATATAATAATAGCCGTAAGTTCGACAAAGTAGCGAGCGAAGAACTTTCGTACTCCTATAGGTTCCAAGAGGGACAACTTGTCATAAGTATGTATATATTCCCTAAGTGAGGCCTAGATATTGGCTAAAAGTTGGAGGGAAGAGTCGCATATGCGCACATACAAGGAAAACATTGTACATGCTATATGATAGAAGATAGAAAAAGTTACGAGATTAGAAGAATTCTTACCATAGGCCGTGGTGTGAGAAAGAGTCCTAAAGCTGGAATCCCCTGGACTTTAGATTTATTCACAGAATAGTTGCCTAAATGAAAAGGAAAATATTAAAACCATTTGTAAGAGCTATTAAATTATGAGACACATAAGTACATCAGTCAACACTCGAGGATGAATGTTCCAAAGGGGGGAAATGATGTTACAGTCTACATTATTACGATGATGTTACACTCCATACTATTGTATGTTAGATTTGTCGTGAGATAATTGACATCATTTCAAGGACAAACTTAGTTTGAGATTATAAGTAGTATGATATTTCAACCAAGTGATAAGTAAATTCGTAAAGGTGAGAGAGTAAGCGAATCAAAGGAAAAATGAGTTTCGTCGAAGTTTGACATTTTGAGATAAAACACGATCCAAGCTATAATACCCCGTATCTATGAACTAGTACTATAACACATGACCATGATAGTAAGGTATATAAAATGTGTTAAAAGTGATTAATATTTTAAGTAATTTAAGATTATTTTTAATTATTTGGATAATTGGTTCATTATCCATTTAGTGGGAGATTAACAAGCTAATTAGGAAATTATGGATAAGCCTAAAGGGCCTCCCAACGTGGACACAAATGACATTCTTAATCAAGACAAATGGTGATTCTTTTGCTAGGTGGCATATTTGGGGAATGTTAGAAAAATTAATCCATATCAAGTGGCGCCCAAAACCACTATAATAAGAAACCTCCCTAATTCATTAACAAGAGATGGATGAAAGCTTCAACAAAGTAAAAGATGAGAGCTTCAACAAAGTAACAGATGTAACTTCAACAAAAATTCTTATGAACCCCTACAATGTAATAGCAATGTGACTTCAATTCTAAGGGAGCCTATTATAATCTTTATCAAGAATATCATAAAGATTTTCCCTACTTTGATCTTGTCGTTATGTGTTCTATCATAATTGACGTGTGTTAGAGGGATTGTAAAGAGAATCGACTCAGGTATGTTAAGGCCATTCCTTCTTTTCTTTTGGCATGATCCATACAATATAAACGAAACAAGCAAATGTACAGCTTTCAAAATAACTCTATTCATAAAGTATTAGAGGTGTCTATGTTCTTGATTCCCCATGTGTCTTAATATTTTTTCATGGGTCTCAGAAAATACGTAAGTGGATAAAATCATTTCATGATATTAATCAAAGGCATATTGATCTTATGACATATCGAAAGATCTTACGGACTTACTTCCTTGTGCACTGCATTCATTTGTACATGTACATTGATTCATGAACAAATGGTGTTATATACGCATATACTATATGTATATGGGATATGGTAATATGTTATGGCGTCATATATGCACCAACACCTGATCAGCTAGTATTTGTTTATGATTTTCCCTATAGTGTTTGAGAAGATATGATGAGATGCCTCAGAGGCTTGATGATGTTATATACGCATATACCTATGGATGGTATGACATTTAAATACATATGCATGACATTATAAATATTTCGTGATTCATAGAGCTATCCATGTTTCTTTCATGTCTATTATATATGGATTTTCCTACCTTACACACTCGGTACTTTATTTGTACTGGCGTCCTTTTTGCTCGGGGGACTCCATGTTTCATGCATGTAGGTTCTGATAGACAGGTTGAGGGTCCTCCAAGTAAGCTATCAGCTCAACGAAAGGTGTTGGTGCGGTCCATTTGCTCTGAAGTTTCTTATTTGGTCAGTATGATTTGGACATGTATGAATTGGTATGGCAGGGCCCTGTCCTAACCTTTATGATATTTATATACTTTTAGAGAGTTGTAGACAAATTTCATATATATATGGATACTTGTATGGCCTTTCTGGCCTATGTTTTGAGTATATAAAGGATCATGCTGGCCTTTTAGGCCCATACGTCATATATATAAGTTGGTATATCATTTTTGGTCATCCTCTGTCGAGTATTCCCTCGTGCTTTATTCTAGTTATCTCATGACAACCTTTCTAGTTCATTTATCAATGATAATATGATACAAAAGATACATTACATTAGTACTCGGTTGAGTAAGGCACCGAGTGCCTATCGCAACCTATTGGTTTGGGTCGTGACATTAAGCTTCCCATTGACTTATGGCTGAGAGTATCTGCTACAATGTTGTCTTTATTTGGATGGTAAAATATCTCGACATTGTAGTCTTTCAATAATTCAAGCCACCTTCATTGCCTCCAATTAAACTCCTTCTGCTTGAAGATGTATTGTAAACACATGTGATCTGTGTAGATGTCAACATGAATGCCATATAAGTTGTTCCACCATATCTTCAAAGCATATACTACTGCAACAATTCCAAATCATGAGTCGGGTAACTCTTTTCATGTTTCTTCAGTTGTCTCAATGCATAAGCAATCACCTTCTAGTGAAGTATCAATACATACCCAAAACCTATACCCGAGGCATCACAATATACCACATAAACTTTTGTTCCTTCTGTGAGAGTGATGATTGGTTTGAACATCAATCGATTCTTCAACTTCTGAAAACTATGTTCACAAGCGTCAGACAACTGGAACTTGTTAGCTTTATGTGTTAACTTGGCCAATGGTTCTGATATAGAGGAAAACCCTTCTATAAACCACCTCTAATAGCCTGCTAGCCCCAGGAAGCTATGGACTTCTGATGGTGTTGTAGGTCTCCGCTAGTTCTTCACTACATCGATCTTCTAAGTGTAGATACTAATACCCTCGTCAGATATCACATGGCCAAGGAATGCTACTGAGTTCAACTAGAATTCACATCTGGAGAGCTTAGCATATAATTTACGATCCTGAAGGGTATGTAATTCTATCAAGCAAATGGCCTTTCCTTCTCCAAATGGGAAAAACTAAAGTCCCATCAATGAATACAATCATGAACACGTCAAGATAGGGTCTACTATTCATGAGATCCATAAAAGTTGTTGGGGCATTTGTTATCTCGAACAACATCACCAAGAACTCAAAGTGAAGATATCTTGTTCAGAAGGTCGTCTTCAAAATATCCTTCTCCTTAACCCTTACCTGATGATACCCTGAATGTAATTCAATCATGGAGAAATACTTGTCACCATGGAGTTGGCCAAATTGGTCGTCGATCTTAATAATTAGATAGTTGTTCTTTATCATAACCTTATTCAGTTGTCGATAATCGACACACAACCTTAATGTGCCCGTCTTCCTTCCGCACGAACAGGACCGACGCACCCCTAAATGAAGTGCTGAGACTAATGAAGCCCTTATACAACAAGTTCTCTAATTTTTCCTTCAAATCTCGCAACTCTGTCGAGACCATCCTATGCAGAGGGATAGAGATTAGCTAAGTGTTAGGTAACACATCAATGCTAAACTCAATCTCCCTTTTAGGAGGAATGCTTGGGAGTTCATCTAGCAAAACATTTGGAAATTCATTGACCATGGGAATAGATTGTAGAGTAGGCGGATTTGCCTCTGCATCTCTAACGTGAATGAGATGATAAATGTAACCCTTGAAATCATCTTCCTTACCTTAAGATAGGACATAAAACTACCTTTCAGTGTAGCAATGTTTTCCTTCCATTCAATGACGGGTTCACCCGAAAACTAAAACCTAACCATCTTCGTACGACAATCAATGTTTTCATAACATGACACCAACCAGTCCATTCCCATTATCACATCAAAATAAACTATTTCTAACCCAATACACCGATTGTGCTAACAACCTAGTGTTGGAGGTCGAACTGATAAAGAAGAACCAGCGATAGATCCAGTCAGCTAAGCCATACAACTACCTCTTTTGTTAGGACAATTGCACATCATATGGTTAGGTTGTCCGCAAGAATAGCATGCATCGAAACCACGATAGTCTTGTCCAAAGTGGGCCTTGCCGCACTGATCACAATCAGGAGCTGGGGTTCTCGTCTGACTAGCATCCCCATGATATTGCAATTCTGATGCTCATGAACTTTGTCCTGGACTAGAATAGCTGCATCGATTAAACCGAGGCCTCTAAAACTATGAAGGAGCACTAGCCATAGATGGCATTGAACACCTCGATGACTGGGGCGTGAAACTACCGCTAAAGTTACCATAATATCCTACGAATCTCACCCTCTTATGATGGTCTGTATCATCTTCCTTATCTTTCTTATGCTGGTGCTTACGATCCTCTAGTATCTGGGTATAAGCCTGAATATGGGAAATATCCATCCCATCCACCAAGGAGGTTGTCGTGCACTCATTGATCATATATAGTCCCAACCCGTTCACGAACTGGTGCACCATATCGCTCATCTCGGCCACCATATAGGGAACATACCTTGCTAAAGAATCAAACTACATACTATTCTCTCGTACACTCATATAACCTTGCAAAAGGTTCAAGAACTTATCAGTTCTAGCTTGTGGTAACTCGACTGGTAAGTAGTGATGAAGAAAAGGCTCAGAAAATTCCTTCCACACAGCTGGAGGAGCATTCAGACCCTTGGATCTCTCCCAACTATCATACAAGAAAATTGCTAAATCTCGTCATCGATAAGAAGCTAACTCTACCAGCTCAGTTCACTGATGTTCATAATACATGCAGTGTCCAATGAACCTGATCAATAAAAGTCTGCGGGTCCTTCTCGGGGTCTGATTCAGTAAACATTAATGGGTCTAGATTAATAAAATTATTAACTACATACTGATACCCATTTTTCCCTGTATTTTTTGTTTGCAAAACACATTTCAAAATAGGATGTATATCCATATAGAAGTATGTCCCAAGGTTCTATTATTTTTTCTTAATTTTTCAAAGATTGTTAAATCAAGTTACTGCCTTATTTTATTGAAAAAACCCAATAATTGTCCCCAAAATTATTATTACTGTGATTTATTTATTGGATTATCATGTTTCTATTAAAATATAGCTAATATATTATTATATATATTTTTTACAAATTTATTTGGTATTTTAAAGGATAAATTTGTATAATTGCAATATTATTCATTTCCAAGTTTAAATTCGTGTCATGTTAATAAAATGAGTTCTTATATTTTTAAATTGTTAATTATATATTATAAATCATATTAGCACTTTCAATTTGTTTTCAAAATTCATTTACTATTTTCATAAATTAAATAGGAAAAAGTGACTATTTAACTTATAGCCAGATTTAGCCTTGAAATTTAGCCTAAATTACACCAGACCCCAACCCAAATTAAACCAGCCCAAATACCCAAGCCCAATTCCTTAAAATCTGCCCTGCCTAATCTGGTTAAATCTTGACTGTTGATCAATTTTTATCAATGGTCTAGTATTTTTCTTACCAAATTAAACCAAACGACCCCCAAACCCCTCTCATTCCTCACTCAACCGACTCTCCTCTCTCTCTCTCTCTCTCTCTCTCTCCCCCCTCTCTCTCTCTCGCTCTTTTCTCTCTCTGGTTCTCTCTAGAACCTTTCCTGTCCCCTCCGCTCTGATGAGTTTCACTCGCCTTCTCCGGCCACCTCCTGGCCTGAATCCATGGTGGTCTAAACACCTACAAGCCTTCTATGGTTCCTACACACTTGGTTATTAAAGACTCATGACTTGACCATAAAGAAGCTGGGTCCAGACCTTGTTTGATTTGAGGTCCATGACCATCTCCGGCAAATCATGTTTGTTCGAGCATGGCCTCGACTCCTCCTGTTTAGATCAATGACGATCCAAGTCTTTCTCACCATTTGGGTTCCTCTGAAATCCTAGGTTTTGAGATTCTTATGATTTCTTTAGATCTGTTCTAGATCCATGTTTTCCCTAAACTTCTAAAATGATTTCTTGATATTTCTTTCAAAACCTTTATTTTTTTCGATCTAGGGTTTTTGAGTTATATTTCTCTGATTTTCTTTTGCTCTTGTATGTTTCTTTGATTTTTCTTTTTCTCTTGTATGTTTCTCTAATTTTCTTTTTTTCTTGTGTGTTGCTCTAATTTTCTTTTTCTGTTATCAGTTTCTTCTACCATGTTTCTCCTACTGTGTTCTTGTAAAATTGCTTCTACCATGTTCTTATCAGTTTCTTCTACTATGTTTCTCCTATTATGTTCTTGTTAAGTTTCTTATATCATGTTCTTATCAGTTGCTTCTACTGTGTTCTTTGTGTGTTTCGTCTACCATGTTTCTCCTACTATGTACTTGATAAGTTTCTTTTACCTTGTTCTTATTTGTTTCTTCTACTAGTTCTTTTATTGGTTTCGTATGTTGTTCTTTTACTATGATTATCATGAGTTCCTGCTACTAAAAGAGCATGTTACAGGTCTCAGTTCCTTTCTGAGACCTCTGAACCTGTCTCGATTAATATCATTTTCCTTGATTACTTGTCTTCTCCTCTCTACACTCGATTGATGGTAAAAAACCCTACAATTTGGTTTCACTTGTTGCTCAACTGAGTCTTGAAATCTTTTGTTTCAACCTTTGTTTCTTTAGGCAATTCTGATTCTCTACTAAACTCTTCTAAGGTCTTTGTACTGGACCTTCGTATGCTATTTGGTACTACCTCTCTTCTACAGATTTTGCAATAACATGATGTTTTTCTTTGCCCTAAATTCAGCCTAGCATATTTGTGTGTTCTTTATATGTGTTGAACTTTCCTCTAAAAATGGCTTTCAATTTTGATTTTCAGACTTCCTTTGTGTAAGTTCGATTGATTTCTTTCCTTGTTTGCTGACTTCCCTATTACTTGACTTTCCTTATCTTTTCTGACTTGGTTCATTCATGGACTAGTGATTACAAAATCTTTGACCCCTTGATTTACTGTATACTAATTGATTCTTACGTTATTTGTTTTAACCGCGTGTTTCAAATTTCTTCCCTTAACTAAACCCCTTATGTATTTACCCCTGGTTGCCCACAAGATGTTTATTCGATTTCTTTCCTTAAATAGTTTTACCATTTGAGTCTGAATTCCCCGATTAAAGGAAGTCTTGTATTGATTGATTTCTTAATTGATTTCTAGTTCCTTAATTGTGTTCTTACCTTATTTCTGCCTGTTTTTCACACTATAAATGCACGACTCTTTCATTAACAAAACATCATCCATCACTTGTAGTTTTTCTAAACTTACACTCACACTCGAAAATATCCTCTCTTGTTACTTGTATTGTGGCCTGTTAACAAGACTTTCTGCCTATTTTTCTCCATTTTACTTCTTTGAAATTGGTATGTCCTGATATAAGGTTCAACATCACAATAATGTATTTATTTCCTGCTTTTTCCCTGTCTGCCTACTGTTTCTGTATAGTTCAACACTACTAATTTCTTTTCTACCTGTTCTATTATGAATCCCTATTTCCATACCCCCATGTGTGTTTAAGTTATGGTTCGTAGCATGGAAATATGTAAGTTATTTCCCATGAACTAAGCTTGATCCCTTGGGATCCTAGCCTCTAATAATGCATGTTCTAGTAGGCTTATGGTATGCTAACATCCTCTATTGCTAGGCATGCCTAAAGTCTGCTCTTGCCTAAGCAATAGGCTCTTTACAATCTCTATATTCCCCTGAACCCCCTATATGTACTTATTTGTAGTTGTTTCCCTCCCCTTTCCCCCCTTTCAGAATTCTATTTCTACACTTGCACTCTCTCTTAGTCCTTAAGTTCTGCCCCCTTCTTGTGAGCGTTACCTTGGGACCTTGAGTTCCCTTTGAACTTGGACACTTGAGGGTTGGCCCTTCCACACTGCACTTTTCCTAATATGATAATACATTTGGGTGTGAGCACTGCCCAAAGTTTCTTTGAGGCTCTTAGGGAACTTTGACAAACTCAAATGGGAGAAAGGCTTTGGATCATGATTTCATGGAGTTGGTTTACCTCATATTTCAGGCATAAAGTCTGAATCAGGCTCTCCTTTGGTTGTACTTTTATTTTCTGATGTATTTTTACTTTCTTCTGGGTTGTAATAATTTGTAATAAACTCTTGGGGATGATTAGTGAAAAGGGTGGGTGACTATGTATACAAATGGGTAGATATCGTGTCTATAGGAACTTTGAATATGCAGATAGATACCATGTCTATAGGAACTTTGAATATCCATATAGATATCATGCCTATAGGTGTTTGGATTTATGTATATCCTATGCTCATATTGAAATCATGATCATAGGGTTACTATATTCATATAGAAATCATGCCTACAGGATTGTCTAACCATGTACGATCAATTGCACTTAGATATCATATCCATAGGTCTTAAACAAATTTCTGCACCTAGATATCATGCTCGTATGACTTAAAATTGCATCGGAATATCACGTTCATGTCTTAATGAAGTTCATCATTCTAGATATCATGTCATAGGTTTAAAACGAGTCTTTTGCATTTTTATACCATGTCTACAAAATTCAAAAATCATCTACGCGTAGAAAGCATTTCTATAGGAATTCTTAATCGAATCTGAATCGCTTTATTCACATCTAGAGTTAAAACCAGTACTAAAAAAGTGCCATCAGTTGCAACACCTATAATTTTCACTAAAACTGGCCTTCCTTTAATAATCTGGCTACTTTTTTTAACCAGTATATGTTTAGTTTAATTTAGACCTTGTTATTTCATTGCTTTCTGGATTTAATAGATACCATGCCTATAGAATTCTTTTCCAACACTTAGGCAAGCCTTAAGGTAAATTTATAAACTGAAATCTGTTCTATTAACTACAACCAGCAGGTAGACCTGATTCTGGTTTCTTATATGAACAATCTCATTGTATGCTTAAAATGACATAAAAGATAAGGAAAAGAGGCTAGAATGAGTGGTAAAATCACCACTCATCACATGTTCATGTCTTAATGAAGTTCAACAGTCTAGATATCATGTCATAGGTTTAAAACGAGTCATTTACATTTTTATACCATGTCTACAAATTTTAAAAATCAGGTACGCGTAGAAAGCATGTCTATAGGAATTCTTAATCAAATTTGAATCTCTTTATTCACATCTAGAGTTAAAACCAGTAATAAACAAGTGCCATCGTTGCAGAACTTATAACTTTCACAAAAACTAGCCTTCCTTTAATAATCTAACTACCTTTTTTAAACCAGTACGTATTCAATTTATTTTAGACCTTATTATTTCATTGCTTTCTGGATTTAATAGACACCATGCCTATAGGATTTTTTTCCAACACTTAGGCAAGCCGTAGGGTAAATTTATAAACTGAAATCTATTCTATTAACTACAACCAGCAGACAAGCCTGATTCTAGTTTCTTATATGAACTATGTAATAAGTCTGCCTCAATCTTTAAGTTCTTTTATGTTTAGTATTTAATTAGACCCTAAATAGTATGTGTAAGTCATGCTAATTACATGCTTCTGTGTTTAAAGGATGTATATCTTAGCCTTCTTGTTTATTATGTGCTTTCCCCCAACTTACTATATTTATCTTGTATCCCCCCAAGTTTTTTTGACTTTGAAACTACGAATAAGCCTAATATCCCTCACTTTTAGGATTAGTAGTCCTAAATGCCTGCGGGACTAATAGAATTTGGGCGGTTAATAGCATGCAAGTAAACGAGACCATTCCGCGCTTTAATACCTTAACGTGGTGAGAAGGGTAGATATGACTTTGATGAGCATGCGATAACTTCATGTGTAACTCCTTATTGAGAGTGATTACTAGGCATTGTGTGAGGTGATTCGTATTATTAATAAACCCAGGATGCCCCTTTCGCCATTGCTTCTTTGTTTCTTCTAAATTTCAAACAATTTCTTTAAAAGGAAAATCAGCTTTCTTTTAGTTTATTTGTAATCCATTATGTGAAAATCCCCTCTTATTTGAAGTTTTATTTGCTTAAATGTTACTTACACCTAAATTCACAACAATAGTCTAGCCCGGAACCACACTCGTGGATTCTGAGGGGTGCCTAACACCTTCCCCCTGGAATAATTTCAAGCCCTTACACAATCTCTGGTTACTTAATCAAACCCTCTTGGTGTCCTAATGCACCTTAATCATTAGGTGGCAACTCTTCGATCTAATACCCAAAATCCTAAAAGGAAATGAGTTGTCCTCCCAAATGTCATAAGCCCGATTTCACAAGAAAAATGGGGCGCGACAGCATGACGACACTGCTGTGGACTTTTAGACTTTTACCTTTTTAGACTGTTATTGTGAATTTATACCTCTTTTATGTGAAATTACTTGTTTAATTTCTTTAAACATTTAATTCCCTCTTTAACTACAAAATTGACTTATCTTCTTATTTCTTTCCTTTATTGCTTTCCTTTATTACTGCTTTAAATTATGAAGAACTGTTGTATTTACTGCTTTCATAACATGCAAATACATGACAACCTGCTTCAATTATTGCATAAGCATGTTTTCAACATCATATTCCACTCGTGCCAAACAAATACCATAGAAACGCTTATAATGAGTGGTTGTGCTCTTCCGATATTTTCACTGTCATGACTCAATTCCATAATGGGTCATGATGGCGCCCAACAACTTTGCCGGGCAAGCCAAGTACGAAATATTCTAGCAATTCATATAGAATTATACTCAATTTTAGGTGAAATACCCATTTAGCTTGGGTTTAGAAAAAAAGAAGATAATACAGTGAGTAGTAAAATATTACATAACCCAAAAACCAGTTTACTAAAGTGTACGTGCCAAGACTTGCTGTCACAGTGTAAGGGCATCTAGTAGAATATATACATCTCTACCCTATTGTCGGAAATAAGGGAAAGACATAATAGAAATATAAAAGAAGACTCCATCCGGCTGCCGAGCGATGTGGGAAGGGAAACATCTCACCGTGGAAGTCTCTACAGCCACTCACTGGCACGCTGTCGGTATCCAGATGAATCAGCCTCAGACCCTTTACATTTAACTACAGAAGTGTAGCATGAGTACATAAAGAATATGTGCCCAGTAAGTATCCCGTCTAATCTGGAGAAATAGAGACGAGAGGTCGACTTGATACATACTAGGTCAGATAATATCATTGTAATGATGTACAATATACGGCATGGATAATTCAATTAAATAATAGTTACAATAGAAGTCATATCATGCTCGCAATAATATTTCCTTTATCATATTTCCTTCTTTCATTTATTCAGCAACAATTCATGAAAAGTTTAGGCTCGGGCATATTTGTAAGTCATGCGCAACAATGCCGTGGTCGACGGTCCGCTCAACCAGAATATAAATTTGTGCACTGCCAAGGATCGAACGGCCGGTACCATAGATGCATCTATTTCACCGAGGCGATCGGCCCGATCCAAAAATATCAGGACAACATCAAGAATGCACATAAAAGCTTCCTATATATATATATACAAGGAAAATCCTTCCAAGTTCATCAATAAGTATATATTCATTTTTCATTCTCCTCTAGTCTCTATCATGTCATAAAAGACCATTTAGATAACTCAGACAATGGAAAGCTCAACGTAGGCATGATGTGGGTCCTAAACTATCCCAAACATTTAATATCATAGTAGCTATGCACGGAATCTCGTCACCTAGTGCGTATGTAGCCCTCACATTTAACAACAATTTATCATTTATTAGTCCTAAAGGGGTAATTCCCTCTCACGAGGTTATAAAGGAGACTCACCTTGCTCCAAACCGCACTTCCAAATGCCATGAACAAGCTCGAGACCTCAAAGCGAAGCCGAAAGCGCACAAACTAGTTAAACAATGTAGGAACTAGTCAATAAGGGCTTACAAAGTTGAATTCTAACTATTTAAGTGAATTCCCAACCTTTCTCGCAAGTTTCCAAATTTTCGACCCCGGGCCCATGCTCCCGGATACCGAGATTTTACAAAGGAAGTCATTCTCTATCACCTGAGGGTCACTAATATGTAAATTTTAGTTCATTACATAGCTAATTAGGTGATTAGATCATAGTTTTATAAAAACCCTGGGTGTAGCTCTAGCCTTTGATTTTATTCAATTTTTAGTGTTAAATATATCTAATGTTCATGTATTCAAGCTAAGAACGAGTAGGGATTACTTACCTCATGAAGCAATGAAGAAACCCTCTCTTTGGAGCCTCCAAAATCGCCCAAATGGAGTGAAAATAAGAGAGAATGAGCATGGGTTCGTATTTAATGAACCCTTACTGCCCCAACAATTTTTCCGTCTTCGGACGAATATTCGCATATTCTGCGTCCGCTTCTGCTGAAGAATAACCGCTTTTTCCGTTTGGGGACAAGTCGACAGTACTACTTATGCGGTCGCTTAGTTTGCACATGCGGGACCGCTTTTGCGTTCCTCTCCCTTCCTGGCCTTTCCGCTTCCGCGACCAGGTGGCCGCTTATGCGGTCACCACTTCTGCAGTCAAAGAGCTGCATAAGTGGTTTTGATAGAAGGAACACACTTGCTTCCTTTCAAAGTCCGACTTCGCTTGTTCCTCAACCATTTGACGCTCGGGGCTCCCCAGCCCAGCCCGAACATACCGACAAGTCTGAACTCACGAGGCAGACCTAAACCTTAGAGACACCCAAAACAATGCTAAATCAAAGAATCGAACCCCAAAACCAATTGGTTCAACTTAATGAAATTCAAGTTCTTTGTTTGCTATCAACGGGTCAAAACGCCGTTAAACTATTCTAATTGACACCAAATTTTACGAGTAGGTCTTCTATGATATTTCGGACTTGTACCAAGTTTTGGAACCGGAATCCGAGCCCGATACCTAGGTTTTTAATGAATATATAAATTCTTTAATTCTTTAAAACTTCGATTAACTAATTTTACATAAAAATTCACTACTCGAGCTAGGGACCTCGGAATTCGATTCCGAGCATACACGCAGGTCCCATATTTTTCTACGGACCTCTTGGGATCGTCAAGTCACGAATCTAGATCTGTTTCCTAAGAAAGTTGACCAAAGTCAAACTTGTCTTTTTAAGAATTCCTTAGGGAGATAATTGGCTCTATTTTCACTCAAAACTATATTAACTTCCGAACTAATCACTCCCGCAATTCATAATTTACTTAAGGAAGATGCGAGAAGTTTTATTTAAGGGAACGGGGTACCAAATAATAAAACGACCAGTTGGGTTGTTACAATCACCCCTAAATCTGGAAAATGCATATTTGCGGTAAAACCAATTGATCAACGGTGTAGTCGATGGTTCCGTGCCTTTCCCCTCTTGAGTTGTCTGCTCAAGGGTACATGTCTAAAACTCCATAGAAGCCTCACTCTATTTAATTCTGCATGCATCATGGTCAAACCTAGCCGATTCAGTGATATTACTCAATTTCACCAATCTTTCCTAATTCATGTGGCCTCACAAAACGAGGAAGTCCCAAAATTCACAATATTTTTAATACAACACAAGGGACAATTTTTTCAAGAACACTCACTCTCACAAAGAACTTCAAGTGTTACAACATTTCATACCATAGGCTTGCCCTTATTTTAATTCATCACTTATTCAAAAATGATCGGTTTGAGATCTCATAAGGACTTTTTGAGCTTGTAATGTAGGTTTAGGGACGGGTTGGATAGACATTTGGGTACAATTGACTTCACCCTCCTTGAACACCAATCACACTTTTTTTTTCATGTTGCACTTTGCTTCTTTTCAAACCCCGATAGCCTCATTTTCATCGAGTTCCCAATGTAGGATCATCTCACATCTCTTCTAATTTTTATTCAAGACTCCATACTTTATACACATATTTTCTTTCTCTTCTTTTTTTCTTTTTTTTTTGGAGCTTGAATAGTTTAAATAAATGCTTTTAGGCATGAGGTCCTAAACTCAACATACCACCTTGCCACTTTTTCACTTCGATCTCACACCCTAACTTTGGCTTTTAGCCTCATTCTCAATGTTCAAAGAGGGATGGGTTCAAAAGAGGGAATTATTTTTCAAACAGAGAAAGGTTTGTAATGGGTTGTCCAAAGAAAAGGTTTAAAGGCTCAAATTGAGTACTAGTGATATTATTTATACAAAGGTAAGCTTGAAAGGCTAAAGACGTTTTACAAATAAAAAGCAAAGAATACCTAAGATCACTCCTCCAACCAAACAAAGTATCATTAGCATTGAAAAACCAACCGGGCAAGTTCTAGGTGATAGAAGTAAACACAAGATTTATTTGAACAAACACTAACACACGTGGCACATGAACTAAATGTCGACGCCCCCTTTTTCAAAAGCGAAATCGGGTTCCACGACATTATGGGCAAAACAACTCTCATTCCCATTTGGGAATTGGGTTATGGAATTTGAAGAGTCGCCACCTAATGATTATAGTGCATTAGGACATTTTTAAAGATGGGAGGAGTATTTTGAAAGAAAACCAGAGTTCGGGTAAGGGCTTGAGATTATCTCTAGGGGAAGGAGTTAGGCACCCCTCAAGATCCACAAATGTGGTTCCCGGCCGTGCTAAATTGTGACTTTAACAGAAGATGACGCAAGTAGAAAAATAAGGTGCACATGTATTCACATAACTTAAAAGCTAAAAAAGAGGACATAAGTTTGAAATAAGAGAGGACTAGTTTGAAAAGCATTACTAGAAGAAAGCATTTAAATAAAGCAAATGAAAAGAAGGGTCCTAGGTTTAACTGTAATATAGATCATTCGATGCAATATCACGCACATATTCCCAAAGAGGGGTCGCTTTATGATATTATCTCATCGTCATCATCTCCATATTATACCCTTCCCACCCCGTTAAGGTATTTAAATGCGTTGGTATCGTTTACTTATTACATGCTAATACCCGTCCCAACTTGTTAGTCCTTGGGTATTAGGACTTCTAACCCTAAATAGGGGGAGAGAGATAAGATATATATGTATATGGAGTATTCAAAGGTAAAAATACTAAAGCGAGAGTCAAAAACAAGTAGCATATAAGAGGTATGCAAATAAATGGTTAAAGGCACAATTAAACCCATAACATACAGCAAATAGTTTAGCATGACTTCAACTACTGATTTGGTATTTTGAAAGAGGTTAGAAGAGCATACAGATTAGTTTAACACATAAGAGTTGGATATAAATCTGATTCGAGCTCCCCGGGCTCATTTTAGGAGTTGAGAGGATTTAAAATCAGTTAGTTAAAAGAAAATGAAGCTTCAGACAAAGGTCTGTTTAAAAAAAATATTTGAAGTTGCAGACAAGTTTAGAAAAGGCCTTATAGGTTAGCCGTACTGATTTTAGTAAAAAGAGAGATGTGAGAAAATATGTTTAAAACATCTTGGAGCATTTAAACTCAAGCAGATAGACAATTGGAAGCACATATTCAGCATTTTAAAATGGTTTTATAGGTTCAGGGCATTACGAAAGGGGCGGACCTGGGTCCGTTTCAGAGTAAACAGATTTAGGACAAGCTGAACCAAAACGTTTAAGACATTAGGCGAGTCTGGACTTATAACATACTTATTAACCCTTTAGTTACTGCTTTTAGACGACCTGCTGCTTTTCCAAGCATTTATATAGTTCCTATAGGCATGCTTTCTAGGCGAGATTAAAAAATGCGAAACTATAAGCATGAGTTCTATATGAAGTTGATGCAATAACAAAAACCTATAGCCATGACATCGATATGGTGTTGATGCAGTAGACATGATCACGGTATGGCATGGATGTAACAAAGTAAGGTCCCAAAACATGGTTTCTAACTGATGCAAGAAAAAATAAACCTGTAGTCATGATTTCTATGATGAAAGACAAGTAAATCCTTATAGGCATGCCTTCTATATGATAATGAGAAGCCTGTAGACATGGTATCAGTATTAACAAGTGATGCAAGCCTATAGGCATGATTTCTAATGAATGCAAGAAAGTAAATCTCTCCCATGTCCATTTTCATTATACCCCTGAGTTCTTTTATTACAAATTATTGCAAATCTGGGCGGGGAAGGAAAAGATCATTAAAATAAATAAGAAATTAAAATACATCACCAGCTATAACAGGCCCGAGGAATCTCGAATCAACTTTAATGTCCAACAATATGCCTTTTACCAAATCCGAGCTCCCAAGATCCGAGGCTTTTCTCTTTTTAGAGTGTTACAAAGTTCCAAGGGCTTTCAAAGAAACCCAAGCATTGCCTACACTCTAATTGGAATAGTGCAAGTATGGAATTACCAGCCCTAAGGCATCCAAGTTCATAAGAGATTCCAAGGTCACTAAGCATGGCTTACCAGAGGGGGTAGAACTTAAAGAACTAAGAATAAATGTAAAGGTGATAGATTAGAGGAAGACCATCATATGAAATGGTCATACCCAACCTATTGAGTGAGACTAACACACCCCAGACTTGTTACAAGGGTTAACAAACAAGAGCAGACTTATAAACAAGTCAGACAAGGGTCTGAATGGTGATTAGGACACCAACAAGCCTTAGTCAAGGCCTAAACACATAAGATAGAGGATGAGGGATGGGATTGCTTTGAGTAGAGGCTGTTGACAACCTTAGTTCTATACTTGAAGTGGTAATGAAGTGCCACCCTTATCCATAACAAACTCACATACAAACAAGGACCAAAGGGAGAGGGGAATCATATAAAAGCACTTAACAGACAAGATTAGATTAAAGGGATTCAGGAGCACAATAATGAACAATACACAAGCAAAGGAAAGTATTTAACATGCTGGACTTAATAAAATACTGAATGTAAGCAACCAAAGGGAAAGGGAATAGGCATTAACATGCTGTAGTTTGAACTAAAGGTATAAGTAGACAAGGAGCAGGGTTAAGGATTATCCTGGAGGATTTGAGCACAAAAAGACAAGGGGAAGGGAACTATCATAAAGCTTAACTGAGATATACAAAATAGGTGAGGTAACCAGGGAAAAGGGAATAAAACATGTTAGAGCTTAAACTGAAACAGCATGACAGCCTAGTGAAAGGAAGAGGGAATTGAACATGCTAGCACTCAAATGAAATACTGAAACAAACAAATAGACAAAGGGACAAAGGGAAGAGATTGAACATGCTAGCACTCAAATGAAATACTGAAACAAAAAAACAGACAAGAGGACAAGGGGAAGAGATTGAACATGCAAGAGATTAAGTTAAAATAACATAACAGACAAAGAAAAGGGGAAAACAAACAAATAGTTGAAAGTTAATAATTGAAATTAGGAGCCTACCAGTGCAAACTTGAGTAACAAAGCAAAGAGAAACCTTATAATTAGCCTTGGCTTTCAGCCGGCTAATCAAATTAGCTAGAGAGAGCAAGTAACCGAGAAGAAAAGAGAAAAGCAAAGAGTTCTTAGTGAGTAAGAGTAGAGGGAACTCATGTATTATTGTTGTTAGTGAGAAGAAGTGAAGGCCTATTTATAGTTTGATAGAGATGCAACACTTAAGGCAAGAAAATATTCAGCAATACCAATCATTCACAATTAAGGAGAAGGTTCCCTTTAATCAAGGAGCCGGCTGGAAGTAAATAAGCTTTGATATAATTTTGGAAAGGAAAATGAAGAATTAATCATAGAATATAGGGTAAATTCATATAAAGAATTTGAAAATCACACGGGTAAAACACACAAGGAAAGTAATCATCCAGGAAATCAAGGAGTCAAGATACCATCCATTTGCACTTAGTCAGAAAATAGGGATCAATTAAAGAATCAAACAACTATACAAAATCAATTAGGGTTTCAGAGAAGGGAAAATGTGACAGTATAAAAGAGGCATAGATTTGAACAGACAAAACTGGAAGCAATTAGAATAACATGTGGCAAAACACATAAGGAAGCAATCAGAGGCGGCTAGGGTTTCACAAAGAGACAATGGAAATGACCCTTTGAGCTAGGGTTTCCACTACATATCGGAGAGTGAGAATATAACAAATGAAGATGAACAAAAGCAGAACAACACGAAGAAAGCATAGGATACATGAACTGAAAATCCTAGAAAGTAAACAGTAAAGAAAAGCACCTTAGAGTCATGATAGAAAATGCTTAAAAATCATAGCAAAGACATAGAAAAGAACACATAGTAGTAAATAGAGCAATAAAACCAAAGGAATCATGGAAAGTCATAGAAAACCCTAGGTTTAAAAGGACGAACAACTTGAAAACACAAATAGGCGAAGAATAGATGAGAAAACTTTGAAACTTTTAGAAAATCACTAGGACTCAGAGAGAATCATAAAAAGTAAACAGAGAGAAGAACCTCAAGAAGTTAGGGTTTTCATAGAAATGTCTCGAGATGGCGAGAAAATCTTGGAACGGACTCGTCGGAGTCGGCAAAGGACTCAGGGCCTTAAGACTTGCCGGAGAAAGACCGGACACAGCTGCAAAAACCCATTGGAGGACCTCTGGTCCAATCAAACTTGAAATAAAGCTCCGATCTTTTAATACAAGGACCAGGAGAGGTGAAGAATGAACGGGTGAAGGAGTTTCAGGTTTTGGACGGCCATGAACGGGTGAGACAGCCGGAGACGGTTTAGGGTTTGAGAGCTTAACGGATTCAGAGGCAGAGGGTTTGAGAGACTGATTAGGGCTTAGGGGTGTTAGGAGATTTAATTTTGGTAAGTTAGATGTGGTTCGTTGATCTGTGAGATCAACGGCCAGGATTAGAAGAAGAAGTGAATGGGTTGAGTTTAATGGGTTTGGGTCAGGTGTTTCAAATTTGGTCAGGTTAATTGGGGGGGGGGGTAAATTGGGGTTGATTTTGGGTTTCAATTTGGGCTAGAATTGAAAGGTTCAAGGGCTACATTTTAAATAGCCATTTTCCCAATTTGATTTTATAAAAAATAGTAAATAATTTTGTAAAAATCCAATAAAATTACTGAGTTAATAAAATGTATTTAGGAAACAATTAAAAATATCAAGAATGATTTTGTACTTGAAATACTTATTAAATTGAGAAATAGGCTAAAATTGCAATTTAATGCAATTTTAGTTTAAAAATAATTAATGGCTTTGTGAAATTCTGTAAAAATTACGTAAATTATATTTTTATGTACATGAGAGAATAAAATAAATTATTTATTAAAATAACAAGATTTGATACTAAATATTGGATTTTCTGGTACAAAATAAGTTGTAAATTGGTTTTAAAATACTTTAAAAATATAGAAAAAAAACCAACTTCTTGTGGATACTTATATATGCATTCACAAGCCATTTTGAATATATTTTGGGTAAAAAGAAAATACATGGGAAAAATTGGGTATCAACACTAATCAAGATGGATCAATTTTATCACAAGCTCAAATTTGCGCCATGCAACTTACTTGCTTAAATTCAAACCAAATTTCGGAGGGGTATTCTCAATTCACAACTTACATACAAGAGACTATCGTTATTAGTACGAAATAATCCAAAAGCCTCATCCTAGCAAAACAAGATTAATTCCATTAAGAAAGTTGTAAATATATCCATCATCGGGAAAAGTCACCTGGTTCACTTCAAAAGTATTCCTGGGGAAAGAACCGTAGCATGAAGAAAACCTAAGGAAATTTTATTTAAGGAAATGAAAATAAAGGAAACGAAAACTACTACAAAGGTAACTAAAATAAAACAAGCTACTATTACTAAGAAGAAAAAGCTATACTAAGCAAATAAATAACAAAAGAAAGAAAGACTAAAAACACAAAAGCACGACTAATAAACACCAAGCCTGGCAAGGGCAAACCATATACCCTCAAGCACAGTCACAAGCCCGGCAAAGGCACAAAATATCCATACATAAACATAAGCCCGGCAAGGGCACATAATGTACCAAAATATAAATACAGTGCTAAATTTTCCAACCCCAACTAAAAGCTTTGCAATGTTCTCACTGCACAATATTTCATATAAAGCATAAAAGAGTTTGAGGGTCTCCCTGAGGTTTGCGTCAGACTAGCAGACGGTGGGAGGACGGCTGATCAGTGCTGAACTGCACTTGTGGCTCCACCATCATCGTCCTCATCATCATCATCATATCATTTCCACCATCTCCAACAGACTCTGAAATGAAGGAATACACCTCACTATCATCTTCGGCTGCCACTGGAATCTTTGCATCTGGTCGTCCCCACTTGAAGATAGCTTTGATGCCTCTCCACATCTTGACCATAAATTTGTTCTTCTTCTTATTCTTCTTCTTCTCCTTTTGAAAGTCCGCCTGAAGGTCAGCATGGGCCTTGGCCAAAGTACCATAGGCTCCCTCCAGTCTGGTCACCGATGCTGTCATTTTCTTTATGTTCTCTTCATGTCATTTTTGAGCATCCAAGTAACCCTACATGTCTTTCTTGGAGAAGTAAAAAGGGCCAGGCTGTAAGGAGGAAGGCACACTCATAAGCTGCGATACTAACTCCTTCATTTATTGAAGCTCGGAGTTATGTATCCCGAATGGCCCCTGAGAGGACAGCTCAAAACTTGTGATTGTGGAGACGACTTTCCTATTCTTGCTCTTGACAACAGTGCCCTCTCCTGTTACTTTCAAAGGATGGAGAGGTTTGTCAGCTAGAAGCAAACAATCAGTGGGAGGGACAACAACCTCAGCTCTGGTGCATAGCCTCGTAATCAGTGAGGGAAACATCAACATCACATCCTTCTCTCTAGGGTACTCTCTCACGTACTGCCTCATCTCCTGAAGAATGTAGTGCCCCACATTAACCTGAATGCCATCCAGGAGGCATGCTACGATCAACGCCCGGGTGTAGGAAACATCAGTGACATTCACACACAGACATACTCTGCTGCTCACTATATGCAACCATCTTTTACCTCCGTAGTGAAGTCCGTTGATTTCAGCCCTTTACGTTGTTCCCCCATTTCTCTCTCAACTGTGGGGGATAAGTTTGGACATAAGCCACTCTCCATTGTCACAATTATTTTTCTCGTTTGTCGGCTCCAAGGGATAGTTGGGGATTCCAAGGGTATCATTGATGTGTTCAACCCAAACCTCACCATTCACCCTCTAATTATGATATGCGGATCATCAAGGCTTGTACAAATAATATTAGCATAGAACTCGTGAACCCACATAATTGGCTTCGCATGGTGTGGCAATGAAACAGGACCATGCGGACGAATAGAGCCTGGAATGGAAGTCCGAGAGCTTTTCTGCCAATTTCTCTTCATTTATCCCCCTTTCGAGCAGGATCTTTTTATGGACCATGTTGTCCAAATATCGGTGCTCACATAAAGCAGACATGAAGCACGTATCATCAAAGAGCTCATCACCCTCTTCTTGGATTTTCAAGTGCGATCCGCTTGCAGTTGGGTCCATATTGTAGTTAAAACACTTACAAAGAATCATCACAAAATTAGTCAGACAATCGAATCATGTAAAGCAATTCAAAAACTGCATTTGAGCCAAAAACTTAGGTTGAACGGGCCCGAGAAGCAATTTATGCAAACCCACTGTTTTGGGCAAAACTGGCAGTTTGCGCTTCTGTGGAACGAGGGCCGTAGAGGCAGTTCCGCTTTTGCTGTCAACCAGCCACTTCTGCGGTCCTAAATTTTTTTATTTTTATTTTTCTCGCTTCAGCAGTCTTCTTACCGCAAAAGTGGTATCACTTCAGCGGCTATTTGTCCGCTTATGTGGTTCTTTCAGTCTTCTTCAAAAAAATTACACTGCCAATCATTTTTTGTTCTTTTTCAATTTTAATCAAAATTTTGGCGCCCAAAATAGAAAATTGTTGCAATATAATAGCACATGATTCAATTGAGACAAAAGTTGTGCCACTTCGCAATTCTCACTCACGCATTGTGTCGAACACGTTGCGAGCAAGTGAGGATGAACCTTCTTTCACAAAAATGGGGTACTCAAGACTTCCCCAAGTTTCGTGCAATTTCAACAGCACACAACATTTACACTCAACCAAATCCTCACTTTCTAAGGTTAGCAACAAGAATTCAAAAAAAAAAAGGAAGAAGAAAAGACATATAGCAAAACAAAATAAAATAAAGAAATTCGGTTGCATTTAGAGGACTAGAAGTGACAGATGAAGATTGAGAAGAGGATAAGGAAGATAATACTTGAAGTTTGTGCAATGGAAAGAATTAAGATTAAGCGTCTTTGATTTTTGGAGAATTTTTGTTCTTTGGGGAGTTAGGGCACTGGGGAATTTATTTTTTTGTAAATGACCCTTTTAAATTTTTTTTACTCTTTCAAACCTGGGCGACTTTCGCTTATGTGACTTTTTGTCCGCATCTGCGATTCCGCGTACGCGATCAGTGGGCCGCTTCTGCCGTGAGAGACGCTTTTGCGTTCAAATTTCCGCTTCTGTGAGATGCGGTCAAAATAATGCAAAAGCTGTTTTAACAGAGATAGCATACACAGTGCTAGCAGCTACTGGATTTTGCCATCCGGATCATCCCGACCTGCTCAAATCAACTCCAAAAAATCTAAAACATGGCTGATTAGTCAAAAATAATATTCTAAGCTATCCTAAAAAAGAAAATTTCAAAAATGATGAAAACGTTTGAAAAAATGATGGGTTGCCTCGCACCAAGCGCCGCATTTAACGTCGTGGCATGACGCAAACAACATTACCACTTTTCTCTCCACTTTGATGATATGAATTGGGAGCCTAGCTTGGAATCAAGCTTGTGAACATGAGCGATGGGGGGTGGTAAGTTGATTATTGAGCCAGTGCTTAAAATCTTCATTTTGCACTTCTTGGCTTTCAAGTGAGGGATGTCGTTTTGATTTCTTGTCTCCTCAAACTATAAAATGTATGGCATGAGTTTTTCCTCATCGTAATCCTTTATTGATCCGTGTAGTTTTGACTTCCGTGTCACCATATAATTCCAACGTTGAAAAATGATTGGAATGTGACTTCATGCCTTCACTTTGAAATTTTTCTTGGATTTTGACATCCTCCTCTTCCCCCGAACTAGAGTCAAGTTCAAACGATTTTTGCATTTTCAACGGATGACTCTAATTTCATTTTTTTCTTGGCATCAATAATACTCATTGAGTTGGTTGACGGCTGTTCAATTTTTGATTCCTCAAAGTAAAGCTCACTTTCTTCCTCGGAATTGGACTCTTATTGGCTTTCTTCCACATACTCAAGTTGTTGGGCATAGTGAGCCTCAACCAAACTTTGCATTTGATTTTCCAAAGTACAGATATGTTCATCATTGTAATTCAAGCCTTGATTCAAGTCCTCGAGTCCAAATTTGTGCTTCCCTCATTTTCAAGAATGGCCTCCAACATGAGCATTATTTTCTTATTTTGAGCATTTGGGAGTTCCTCTTGGTTTTGATCAAGTGCCAAGAAAGGGTTTTCACTTGCAAACTCCAAGGAAGGATTTTGGTTTACATTCACTTCCAAGGCTCTTTAAACCCTTGAGGCTTGAATCATTTCATCCATTTGTGAGTGCAATCGTTGAACTGCTAAATCATTTTGGAGACTAGTCTCCAAAAGATGTTCCAAGGCATTTTGTTCCTTGTTTCCTTCTTCAAGTAGATACTCCAACATGAGTTTGAACTCTCCATTTTTGCCATGCTCAACTTCTTCAATTCCCATAGCCCTATATTATTCATCACAAGAATCAAACTCATCATAGTAGGGGCTTGGGGAAGGGAAGGATAAATATGCACAATAATCTCAATGACCATTTTGGCAACCACACCTATCAGAAATACTCCAACAATGGGGTTGAGATTGTGCGCACAATCTACCCCCAGGAGAATTTAAGCAATTTTTCCACGAGTGTGGTCCTCCACAGTAAGGACAAGGGTCGTCAAAATATGAACAACTACCATCCGACCAATTTTTATTATATGATACCATTTTTCAAGAATAAGAAAATAAACAAGAGACTAACAAGACAAATAGACCCAAGGTAAGAAAAATAACTACACACGTATTCACAAGTTTGGATCAAAGCACTTTCGCTTACTTATCAAACAACCTTAATTATGCCAAATTGTTCCCCGACAACGGCGCCAATTTTGGTGATATCTAAATCCACCGCTAAAAAGCAATAGATACGGTCACAACATTATAATTACCCAACTATGAGTCGGGGTCGAATCCCACAGAGAACAATGTGTAGGAAATTAGGAATGTAATAAAATTATCGCTAGTCGCGCAGCGCCAAAAATTTTGGTTGAAAATTGTTTTTATATCTAAAATGCGGAAATGTAAACTAACATAGAAAGAAACTAAAATGACCAATGGCTACAAGTATGAAAGCATCGGGAATTACACTCAAGTAACGATCCAATGTATTTCACGATTTTACAAATATGAGCGAGTTTATATTAATTAGCACAGATAATAATTCTTAATTAGCTTCTTTCAAAGACTGACAATACTTCCTAATTGAATTATCCCTAATCACAATTAGAAGAATAAGCACACCCGGAAGGCTAGAGGTAGTTCAATCCTATCCCTAGGTAGAATCTATAAAATGAGGGTTAACGCCTCAAGTTCTTGTTAATTAATTTTCAACCCCAAACTATTTTTTCCAAAATTAATTTGGAGTTAATGGGCGAGACCTAGGGTTAGCTAATTCCTTTGGAAACATTAAAGAACAAGAATAATAAAAGAAACAATAACTCACTTCATAGATATATAAAAATCATTCAATACATAAGCACAACAAGGTATAAAATCCACACTTTAATTATGAATATTCCCATAAACTAGATTTAAGTGTTGGATAAAATACTACACACTTAGATGAACAATACAAAGCAAGCAAATGAAAAAATAAACATAAATGGGTAAGAAAACCTTAACCACAAGCTTTAATCTTCAAGATCCAAGTGTGTTTGTGCAAATCCTAGCTCAAGAACTTGTTATTTCTAGTCTATACAAACTGAAAATAAGCCAAAGATGTTCCAAATATCTGCTTGGAATAGTATAAAACTGAGTTTGGGAGAGAAAATATGAAATGACCAATTTGCCCTGGCCTGATGCACAACTTCCGCTTCTGCGGAAAAGTAACAGCAGAAGTGGTTCCGCAAAGACAGAAAATCCATCACAAAAGCGGCTTCCTTCAATAGTACCAGTGATCATATAAGCACAGAAGCAAAATTTCAATCGCAAAAGCGGTTGTTGCCATTCCTCCAATTCTGCATAAGCAGCCATGAATCGGCATGAGCAGGAGTCGTACCTGCGTCCTAACTTCCGCAGAAGCGGACTTCAGTGAAGGTTTTGCATCGTTT
Organism: Nicotiana benthamiana; assembly: GCA_034376525.1. Taxonomy (NCBI): domain Eukaryota; kingdom Viridiplantae; phylum Streptophyta; class Magnoliopsida; order Solanales; family Solanaceae; genus Nicotiana; species Nicotiana benthamiana. The sequence goes on along the minus strand of CM067334.1, from coordinate 121,670,965 downwards.
CACCTTGTTTTTGCTCAATTCCACTTCACTTCAATTCAAACCACTTTGTAGCATCATTAACCTGAAATACTAACAATAACCACTATAATCAATCTCATTGTATGCTTAAAATGACATAAAAGCTAAGGAAAAGAGGCTAGAATGAGTGGTAAAATCACCACTCATCACATGTTCATGTCTTAATGAAGTTCAACAGTTTAGATATCATGTCATAGGTTTAAAACGAGTCGTTTACATTTCTATACCATGTCTACAAATTTTAAAAATCAGCTACGCGTAGAAAGCATGTATATAGGAATTCTTAATAGAATTTGAATCTCTTTATTCACATCTAGAGTTAAAACCAGTAATAAACAAGTGCCATCATTGCAGAACTTATAACTTTCACTAAAACTAGCCTTCCTTTAATAATATAACTACCTTTTTTAAACCAGTATGTATTCAGTTTATTTTTGACCTTATTATTTCATTGCTTTCTGGATTTAATAGACACCATGCCTATAGGATTCTTTTCCAACACTTAGGCAAGCCGTAGGGTAAATTTATAAACTGAAATGTGTTCTATTAACTACAACCAGCAGACAAGCCTGATTCTGGTTTCTTATATGAACTATGTAATAAATCAGTCTGCCTCAATCTTTAAGTTCTTTTATGTTTAGTATTTAATTAGACCCTAAATAGTATGTGTAAGTCATGTTAATTACATGCTTCTGTGTTTAAAGGATGTATATCTTAGCCTTCTTGTTTATTATGTGCTTTCCCCCAACTTACTATATTTATCTTGTATCCCCCCTAGTTTTTTTGCCTTTGAAACTACGAATAAGCCTAATATCCCTCCCTTTTAGGATTAGTAGTCCTAAATGCCTACGGGACTAATAGGATTTGGGCGGTTAATAGCATGCAATAAGTAAACGAGACCATTCTGCGCTTTAATACCTTAACGGGGTGAGAAGGGTAGATATGACTTTGATGAGCATGCGATAACTTCATGTGTAACTCCTTATTGAGAGTGATTACTAGGCATTGTGTGAGGTGATTCATATCATCAATAAACCCAGGACGCCCCTTTCGCCATGTCTTCTTTGTTTCTTCTAAATTTCAAACTATTTCTTTAAAAGGAAAATCAACTTTCTTTTAGTTTATTTGTAATCCATTATGTGAAAATCCCCTCTTATTTGAAGTTTTATTTGCTTACATGTTAATTACACCTAAATTCACAACAATAGTCTAGTCGGGAACCACACTCGTGGATTCTGAGGGGTGCCTAACACCTTCCCCCTGGAATAATTTCAAGCCCTTACCCAATCTCTGGTTACTCCAATCAAACCCTCTTGGTGTCCTAATGCACTTTAATCATTAGGTGGCGACTCTTTGTTTTAAACCCAAATTCCTAAAAGGAAATGAGTTGTCCTCCCAAATGTCATAAGCCCTATTTCGCGAGAAAAATGGGCGCGACAGCATGGAGACTCCACTGTGGACTTTTGGGCTTTTACCTTTTTAGAATATTATTGTGAATTTATACCTCTTTATGTACAATTGCTTAATTTCTTTAAACATTTAATTCCCTCTTTAACTACATAATTTACTCGTCTTCTTGTTTCTTTCCTTTATTTCTTCCCTTTACTGCTTTCGTTTATTACTGCTTTAGATTATGAAGAAATACATGACAACCTGCTTCAATTATTGTATAAGAATGTTTTCAACATCATATTACACTCATGCCAAACAAATACCATAGCAACGCTTGTAATGAGTGGTTGCGGTCTTCCTATATTTTCACTGTCACGACCCGATTCTATAATGGGTCATGATGGCACCCAACAACTTTGTCGGGCAAGCCAAGTGCGGAATATTATAGAAATTCATATAAAATTATACTCAATTTTAGGTGAAATGCCCATTTAACTTGGGTTTAGAACAAAAGAAGACAATACGGTCAGTAGTAAAATATTACATAGCCCAAAAACCAGTCTACTAAAGTGTACGTGCCAAGACCTGGTGTCACAGTGTTAGGGCATCTAGTAGAATATACACATCTCTACCATGCTATCTGAAATAAGGGAAAAACAGCAAAAAAATACAAAAGAAGACTCCATCCGGCTGTCGAGTGATATGGGAAAGGAAGCAGCTCCTGTGCAAGTCTCTACAACCACTCACTGCACGCACCCTGTCGCTATCCAGACGAATCAGCCTCAGACCCGGTACATTTAAGTACAGAAGTGTAGCATGAGTAGAAAACAATATGTGTCCAGTAAGTATCCCATCTAATCTTGGAGAAGTAGAGACGAGAGGTCGACTTCATACCTACTAGGTCCAAATAATATCATAGTGATGTTGTACAATATACAGCGCGGATAATTCAATTAAATAATAGTTACAATATAAGTCATATCATGCTCGCAATCATATTTCCTTTATCATATTTCCTTCTTTCATTTATTTAGCAACAATTCATGAAACGTTTAGGCTCGGGCATATATGGAAGTCATGCGCAACAATGCCGAGGTTGATGGCCCGCTCCAACAGAATATAAATTTGTGAACTGCTGAGGGTCGAACGGCCCGTACCATAGGTGCATCTATTTCACTGAGGCAATCAGCACGATCCACAAATATCAGGACAACATCAAGAATGCACATAAAAGCTTCATATATATACAAGGAAAATCCTTCCAAGTTCATCAATAAGTATATATTCATTTTTCATTCTCCTCTAGTCTCTATCATGTCATAAAAGACCATTTAGATAACTCAAACAATGGAAAGCTCAACGTAGGCATGATGTGGGTCCTAAACTATCCCAAACATTTAATATCATAGTAGCTACGCACGAAATCTCGTCACTCAGTGCGTATGTAGTCGTCGCATTTAACAACAATTTATCATTTATTAGTCCTAAAGGGACAATTCCCTCTCACGTAGAAAGGAGACTTACCTCGCTCCAAATCGCACTTCCAAATGCCACGAACAAGCTCGAGACCTCAAAGCGAAGTTGAAAGCGCAGAAACTAGTTAAAAAAAGTAGGAACTAGTCAATAAGGGCTTACAAAGTTGAATCTAACTATTTAAGTGATTTCCCAACCTTTCCCGCAAGTTTCCAAATTTTTTACCCCAGGCCCATGCGCCCGGATTCCGAGGTTTTTCAAAGGAAGGTGTTCTCTATCACCTAAGGATCACTAATATGTAAATTTTAGTGCATTACGTAGCTAATAGGTGATTAGATCATAGTTTTATCAAAACCCTAGACCTAGCACTAACCTTTGATTTTATTTAAATTTTTAGTGTTAAATCTATCTAATGTTCATGTATTCAAGCTAAGAACGAGTAGGGATTACTTACCTCGTGAAGCAATGAAGAAAACCTCTCTTTAGAACCTCCATAATCGCCCAAGTAGAGTGAAAATGAGAGAGAATGAGCTTGGGTTCGTATTTAATGAACCCTTACTGCCCCAGTGATTTTTGTGTTTGCGGACGAATTTCTGCATATGCTGCGTTCGCTTCTGCGGAAGAATAACCGCTTTTGCCATTTGGGGACAAGTCGACCGCACCGCTTATGCAGTCGCTTAGTTCGCACATAGGGACAACTTCTGCGTTCCTTTCCCTTCCTGGCCCTTCCGCTTCTGCGACCAGGTGGCCTCTTATGCGGTCTGTTGGAAACACGTTCTCAATTCAATATACTAAAACGTGTGTTCTTTTGTATAGGTTTTGATGAATGACAAACGAAGCGAAAATAGATATATGACGAAGTTCAAGAAACAAGCGCACAATTGATATACAACGAGATTCAAGCTCAAGACAAAGTTTTATAGTTTAATTGAGTCATTCTTAATTGTGATCTTGATCCTACAACTTGACTCGTAACATGGCTTCTCTCATAAAACTATTTTCCAAAATCATGTATATTGAAATTAATGTCAAATGATTTTAAATCATGCATATTTACAGTAGTCAAAATAATTTTTAGACATGCCTTAAAAATCTAGACTAAGATAATCGATTATGTACTTATGATAATCGATTGTTTTAAGCCAAGACTGCATGACAATCGTTGTGAACTAATGACAATCGAATGTGAGTAAGACAGTGAGCATCAGGTTTTTCAAACCTGCATGACAATCGATTGTGAACTAATGACAATCGATTGTGACTGAGGCAGTGTCCATCAAAGTTTTTCAAAACTCAGAATAATCGATTATGAACTAATGGTAATCGATTATGTTGAGACAGTGTCTTCCAGTGATTTTCAAATTTATTAAATAATCGATTGTTACATTGGACAATCGATTGTCAAAGAGACAGTGTCTAAAATGTTTTTCAAAAACTGATAAGTAATCGATTGTTGACTTTGTGCAATCGATTGTGAAGCTGACCGTTGTCGTAAAGTTTTCAAATACCGTCAGGTAATCGATTATTGATTCTGTATAATCGATTGTTTTGATTAAAATCCGGAAAAGATTTTTTGAACGTTATTGGGTAATCGATTATTGATTTTGTATAATCGATTGTTTTGATTAAAATCCGGAAAAGATTTTTTGAACGTTGCTGAGTGATCGATTGTTGATTCTGGACAATCGATTGTTTGTGGTAAAATCTGGAAAGGATTTTTTGAACGTTGCCAGTAATCGATTATGGATTGTAAATAATCGATTATCAAGCGTAAAATCTGGGATTGAATTTTGGTCTGACTGGCAGACAATCGATTGTTGGGGTTTGACAATCGATTGTCAGTGAGTAAAATCAGCAACTCTTAATTGGCAATTAGGCAACGGTAATGCCAAGTTTTTCAACTATAAATACAGCTTCGTTTCAGTGTTTTAAACACAACAACATACTACAACTGATCATTACATTGCTATAAGCTTGCATACTTTTGTTTATCATTTTATATTCAATTTCATAAAGCTTTTGAGAGCCATATTCTTGTCCAAAGTTGTTGTGATCTAGAGCTTATTTCTTTTTACTCATACCGACTCATAAAGGAGTATATTGTTTGAGTGTTTTAGTGTTTGTACACTTGGAAGAGAATTGTGATTCTCTTGTTGTAAGGAACTTGTGTTTCCTTGGTTGAAGTCTTGGAGTGTTGTAACTCCGAGAAAAGGTGTTGAGGCTTGTGTCCTCAAGTTTTAAAGGTTTGTTAAGCACCCGGAAGCTTGACAAGTTAGTGGAAAATCTCGAGAGAGTCTCTCGGGGACTGGACTAGCCACACGTTGTGGTAAACCAGGATATATCTGTGTGTAAGTTATTATTTATCGCACTTATTTACTTCCTGCAAAATTTAATTTCCGTGAGTTTACGCTAAATTTTATTTTAACGCTATTCACCCCCCTCTAGCATTAAGCGTATTTTCTAAAAATTGGTATCAGAGCCATACTCTCTGAAGACTTAACAGTTTGAGAGAACCATCCATGGCTTCTACTCGTGACTCTTTTGCAGGAATTGATGAAGGACAGTGCTCCACACGACCACCTCTATTCAATGGTACAAATTACACGTACTGGAAGGAGAGGATGATGATCTTCGTTCAATCCAACAATTTTCACCTTTGGAAGGTGTTTACAAAGGGAAATCAAATTCCAACCAAGAAGGTGGAAAATGAATGGGTTCCCAAGTCCGAGGATGAGTATGACGCGGATGACATCCGAAAGGTCCAAAATAATGCTAAAGCAATAAACTTATTATATTGTGCTGTTAATGCTGACGATTACAGGAAAATATCGTGTTGCACAACAGCAAAGGAGATGTGGGACAAGCTAGAAGTTACATACGAAGGAACGGATCAGGTAAGGGAAGCAAAAATTGATTTCCTAACCCATGCTTATGAATTATTTCACATGAAGGAAGGAGAAAAGGTGGACGAAATGTTTGAACGATTTTCAATAATCGTAAACGATCTACATGCCCTCAAAAAGACATTCACGGATAGAGAACTTGTACGGAAGATCCTTAGAAGTCTCACTCCGGCATGGCGATCAAAGGCCGACGCAATCCAAGAATCCATCGGCGTCTCAAATGTCACAATTGACGCATTAAGAGGTAATCTCAAGACCTATGAATCTACTATTCTTAACCCTCTTGTTGATGATCAAAGGAGGCAAAGAATAGCTCTAAAGGCGAGCACAAGTCAACCGCAAATTGATGAGGAAGGAGACAACGAGTTTGGACTCGTTATCAAAAGATTTCAAAAGTTCATGCGCAAGGAGTATGAACGCAAAGGGAAAAATCAAGGAGAAATAAAATGCTACGAATGCGGAGAAACCGGGCACATCAAGTCAAATTGCCCAAACCTCAAAAAGGAAAAGAAACCTTTTAAAAGCAACGCGCATATATTTCTTGGGGAGGTGACTCCGGAGATGAGTCAAGCGAAGGAGAAGAAGACGAAGCAGCAAATCTTTGCCTCATGGCACAAGAAGATAACAAAGACGAGGTATGTCAAATTTCGTCTCAAAACTTCTTTACTCTTGATGAAATGCGAACTGCTTTTGATGAATTATATACTGAATTTATTAAAGCTTCAAAAACAGTCAAAAGCGTAAAAGAAAATGCTTCTCTAAAAGAAAAAGATTTTCAAAAACAGCTTTCTTTAAAAGAAAAGGATTTAGAAAAACTGGTTTTAGAAAATGAGAAGCTGAAAGAGGAAAATAAGTTTTTTGGAAAAAGAAGTTCCGATAAGCCCGAAAGCTCTACTAGAAATTGCACTTCTTGTTTGCATCTTAAGAATGAAGTAAGTAAGCTTAAAGGCACATTAGATAAGTTTAATTCTTCGCACAAAAACTTGAATGACGTTCTTGTTAACTTGAAATCAACCAAGCATGGAATAGGCTTTAAGAATGAAGAAAAGGTTGACGCTAAACCCCAACAACCTAAAGCTCAACCTAGGATTAACAATAGAAATGCTTGTCCTAGAAACAATAACTCTAGAGCCAATATGCATGCTAGACAAAATGCTGAACATTTTAGAAGACCTAGGAATGACTTACCACCTAGAAATAGTCACCCTAGAAATGATGCATATTTTAGGCCAAATTTTGTACCCCTTAGAAGACCTAGCAATGGCCCTCAACCGAGAAACAATCACTCTAGAAATGCTGCCCATCCTAGAGCTCATAGTAGGAAAAATAACTCTCATGAAATGCGAAATAGTCATAGTGTTCAAAATAGAGTAAGAAATTTTCATCCGTCTAGTTACTATGAACCTAGAAGGATGTATAACCCAAATGTGACTTGTCATTATTGTAAACGTATTGGTCATATTGCTCCGGCATGCTTTACACGTCATAGACATATTACTCAATCGCATCATTATAATATGCCTAACCCCCAAGGACCCAAGATGGCATGGGTACCTAAAGAACATTAATTTGTTTTGTAGGTGTGCTTGAAGGGATCAAGTGTATTATGGTACCTTGATAGTGGATGCTCCAAGCATATGACGGGAGATGAATCCAAATTCCTTCAATTAGAGCACAAAGAAGGAGGAAGTGTTATCTTCAGTGATAACAATAAAGGAAAGATCATCGGCATCGGCTCGGTCGGTAAGGATGAAAAATCCTCTATTAAGCATATATTACTTGCTAAAGGATTAAAGCATAATCTCTTGAGCATAAGCCAATTGTGTGACAAGGGAAATCTTGCTTTATTTGATTCGGATGAATGCTTAGTGTTCAGACGTAGTGATTTCAAAATTATCCTCCGTGGTTTTAGAGTGGATAATATTTATATGGTTGATCTTGCTAAATCCTCACCCGATTATGTTGATTGTCTAATGAGTAAAGAGGATGATACTTGGCTATGGCATCGTAGAGTAGCACATATCAATATGCATCTTTTGAACAAATTGATTTCTCAAAACTTAGTTGTTGGTCTTCCCAATTTAAAATTTGAAAATGACTCTATTTGTGACTCGTGTCAAAAGGGGAAGCAAACAAAAGCATCTTTCAAATCTAAAAACATATTTCAACTTCTAGACCATTGCAATTGCTTCATATGGATTTATTTGGTCCGTCTCGCATTGAAAGTCTAGGAAGAAATAGATATGCTTTTGTGATTGTTGATGATTACTCGAGATTTACTTGGACTTTATTTCTTGCCAATAAAAGTGATGCTTTTCAAAATTTTAAACATTTTCTTAAGCGTGTTCAAAATGAGAAAGAAACAACCGTCACTTCAATTAGAAGTGATCATGGGGGAGAGTTTGATCACAATCTCTTTGCGGACTTTTGTGACGAACTCGGAATCGAGCATACCTTTTCTGCTCCACGTACACCACAACAAAATGGGGTGGTGGAAAGGAAAAATAGGTGTCTCGAAGAGATGGATAGAACCATGCTCGACGAAGCTAAGATACCCAAACATTTTTGGGCGGACGCTGTGAGTACCGCTTGCTATGTTCTAAATAGAGTAGTAATTCGGCCGATACTCATGAAAACCCCCTATGAACTTTATAAGGGTAGAAAACCAAATATTTCCCATTTTAGAGTTTTTGGTTGCAAATGTTTTGTTCATAACAATGGCAAAGACCAATTGGGTAAATTTGATGCTAAGTCGGATGAAGGTATTTTCATTGAATATTCCTCACGTAGTAAAGCATATAGGGTCTTTAATAAAAGAACCCAAATTGTGGAGGAATCCCCTCATGTTGTATTTTCCGAAAATAATGCTCGCTTGGCGAGAAAGGATTCCGGTTTTGATCTTGCAGGTATCTTAGATAGCTTGAAAGACAAAATATAAGAGGAACCACCCAAGGAAAATAAAGATGAAACTGAGGAACAACCAACGGAAGAAGCGCCACAATTGGAAAAAGAAATGAATATGCCTAACGAGTGGAGGACAATCAAAGATCACCCTCTCGAACAGGTAATTGGCAACGTTGGAGACAAGGTAAGTACCCGAAACTCTCTCAAAAATACCTTAGAACATACTGCTTTTGTTTCTCCAATTGAACCTAAAACCATCTCAGAAGCAATTGGGGATGAATTTTGGACCTTGGCAATGCAAGAGGAGCTTAACCAATTCGAACGCAATGACGTTTGGTATTTGGTGCCAAGACCCGAAGGTCATAACATAATTGGTATGAAATGGGTTTTTCGCAATAAATTAGATGAAAATGGTATAATCACTAGAAACAAAGCTAGGCTTGTAGCAAAAGGCTATAATCAAGAAGAGGGTATTGACTATGAGGAAACATATGCTCCCGTAGCTAGATTAGAAGCTATTCGCTTATTGCTTGCATTTGCCTCTTCTATGAATTTCAATTTATATCAAATGGATGTGAAAAGTGCTTTTCTAAACGGTTTTATTCAAGAAGAAGTTTATGTTGAACAACCGCCCGGCTTTGAAAACTTTAAATCTCCCGATCATGTTTTCAAACTCAAAAAGGCTCTTTATGGTTTAAAACAAGCTCCCCGAGCTTGGTATGAAAGATTAAGTAAGTTTCTTTTGGAAAATGATTTCATTAGGAGGAAAGTTGACACAACTCTCTTTGTTAAGCATAAAAACAATGATATTTTGTTAGTTCAAATATATGTAGATGATATTATATTTGGTGCTACTAACAATGTTCTATGCAAGGAATTTTCCGATTTAATGACAAGCGAATTTGAGATGTCTATGATGGGTGAGTTAACATTCTTTTTGGGATTACAAGTAAAGCAAATGAAAGAAGGTACATTCATTTGTCAAGCCAAACATTGCAAAGAATTGCTGAAACGATTTGAGATGAACAATGCAAAAGAAATGGCAACTCCCATGAGCACATCCGATCATCTAGACAAAGATGAGAAAGGTAAGGAAGTCGACACCAAAAAGTATCGAGGTATGATTGGCTCTCTTCTTTATCTTACTGCTAGTCATCCGGACATCATGTTTAGCGTGTGCTTATGCGCTCGTTATCAATCGTGTCCGAAGGAGTCTCACCTTACTGCGGTAAAACGGATTTTAAGGTATCTTGTTGGTACTACAAATGTGGGTCTATGGTACCCCAAAGGCTCTTCATGCCAACTTGTTGGCTACTCCGATTCCGATTTTGCTGGATGCAAATTGGACCGCAAGAGCACTAGTGGCACTTGCCATTTGCTCGGTAGCTCTCTCGTTTCTTGGTTTAGCAAGAAACAAGTAAGTGTTGTGTTGTCCACAACCGAAGCTGAATATATAGCCGCAGGGAGTTGTTGCGCTCAAATCCTATGGATGAAACAACAACTCTTGGACTATGGCCTAAGTCTTGATCATATCCCTCTTAGATGTGATAATACTAGTGCCATATGCTTGAAGGAGAACCCCGTTCTTCGTTCGCGAACGAAACACATTGAAATTAGACATCATTTTATTAGAGATCACGTTCTCAAAGGCGATGTCAAATTTGAATTTGTTGAAACCAAAAACCAATTGGCAGACATCTTTAAAAAGCCTTTAGAGAAAGAGTCCTTCTTCCGAATTCGCAGTGAACTCGGGATCCTTGACTCCATGTTGATCTAAGTCATGCATTGCATTTTTTTGTTACATGATTTCTAACTTGAGCGTCGGAGACGTCTAACGATTTTTGCAGGTATCGCCCCAAAGGAAAGGGGAATTATAAAGCTTGACGTACAACAATCGGTTTTCGTCGTCTAAAAATCGATTATTTCGTATCAATAATCGATTATGTTGCTATTATTCGGGTTGATGTTTCTGTAATTTCTTTTAATAAATAAACAAGGTTTATTTCATCTTTGGCATCTTATTATTATTTTTGCTAATGGCAAAAGGGGGAAGATAACGGGTATGATGCACTCTCAAATTATAAGCTTAAATTGAGGGGGAATTCTCAAATTGAGGGGGAACAAATTACATACTTGTTGCATGTATATACTTGTCTTGAATCGTCAATATAAATTGCTTGTCTTGCATATCGCGCTTAATGTTTGCCATTATCAAAAAGGGGGAAATTGTTGGAAACACGTTCTCAATGCAATATACTAAAACGTGTGTTCTTTTGTATAGGTTTGGATGAATGACAAACGAAGCGAAAATTGATATATGACGAAGTTCAAGAAACAAGCGCACAATTGATGTAAAACGAGATTCAAGCTCAAGACAAAGTTTTATAGTTTAATTGAGTCATTCTTAATTGTGATCTTGATCCTACAACTTGACTCGTAACATGGCTTCTCTCATAAAACGATTTTCCAAAATCATGCATATTGAATTTAATGTCAAATGATTTTAAATCATGCATATTTACAGTAGTCAAAATAATTTTTAGACATGCCTTAAAAATCTGGACTAAGATAATCGATTATGTACTTATGATAATCGATTGTTTTAAGCCAAGACTGCATGACAATCGATTGTGAAGACAATCGATTGTGACTGAGGCAGTGTCCATCAAAGTTTTTCAAAACTCAGAATAATCGATTATGAACTAATGGTAATCGATTATGTTGAGACAGTGTCTTCCAGTGATTTTCAAATTTATTAAATAATCGATTGTTACATTGGACAATCGATTGTCAAAGAGACAGTGTCTAAAATGTTTTTCAAAAACTGATAAGTAATCGATTGTTGACTTTGTGTAATCGATTTTGAAGTTGACCGTTGTCGTAAAGTTTTCAAATACCGTCAGGTAATCGATTATTGATTCTGTATAATCGATTGTTTTGATTAAAATCCGGAAAAGATTTTTTGAACGTTATTGGGTAATCGATTATTGATTTTGTATAATCGATTGTTTTGATTAAAATCCGGAAAAGATTTTTTGAATGTTGCTGAGTAATCGATTGTTGATTCTGGACAATCGATTGTTTGTGGTAAAATCTGGAAAGGATTTTTTGAACGTTGCCAGTAATCGATTATGGATTGTAAGTAATCGATTATCAAGCGTAAAATCTGGGATTGAATTTTGGTCTGACTGGCAGACAATCGATTGTTGGGGTTTGACAATCGATTGTCAGTGAGTAAAATCAGCAACTCTTAATTGGCAATTAGGCAATGGTAATGCCAAGTTTTTCAACTATAAATACAGCTTCGTTTCAGTGTTTTAAACACAACAACATACTACAACTGATCATTACATTGCTTTAAGCTTGCATACTTTTGTTTATCATTTTATATTCAATTTCATAAAGCTTTTGAGAGCCATATTCTTGTCCAAAGTTGTTGTGATCTAGAGCTTATTTCTTTTTACTCATACCGACTCATAAAGGAGTATATTGTTTGAGTGTTTTAGTGTTTGTACACTTGGAAGA